>OY728136.1:1223615355-1226180105 GCA_963277665.1 Viscum album | reverse complement strand
GAACCCGACTTATATTTAATATAACCTAAAGGGTACAATTTACTTGGCCATATTACTGGGGTAAAACACTATAATCAACTAAAAATTACCCCCAAAGACTTCCTACATACTCTCCAAAATCATGTTGTGAAGTAAGAATCACAATCTACAATGATTGTCAATAGAAATCCATGAATCAAGTCTACCTTCTACACACACAAGTATCCCAAACTCTCAAAAAATCTATGTTTTTCATCACGCTCATATAGGAAAGAAAAAAAATATTTTATCTTGAAAACTTGTTGCAACTCCCTTGGCTGTTCAACTAATTCTAAGAGATCCCAGTACATCTTTACCTCCACTAGATGTAATGCTAAGGGAATATAACCTCCTTAGCACCTCCTTCCGTAGCATTACTGGTGTAACCATTCATCCTCAAATAGGGATGAAGATCTTCCCACCTTTATAAAATCCATCATGAACATATTCAGTGGATATTTGGCCACACAAAATCTCACAATTGATATCCTTGAGTTGTACCTCCCTGAATCTCTAAAGAAGTAGAGGGATAATAACTATCGACTGGAGGTAAACCATACCACCTTAAGGTGTATTGAATGATCCGACTTGAATACTTATCACACATGGATTTAATCTAAGAATACTACCATGAACTGGTCTAAGAAGAGTTAAGAATCCATTCCATAAGTCTCACGATTCTGTTGTGGCATAAAATACTTCGAATGGTATCAATAAGAACTAAAAAACATCAAAAATGGATTTGTAAATCCATTTATAGTATATCATACTCCAAAACTATAATTAGTGATAACTTGTCTTGAGGTCAAACTCTAAGAACCACTTCTCCCCAAACCACTAGTCAAAGAAATCAATTATTCTCAAGAGTGGATACTCTTCCTTGTGTCCCCTGGTTCAAGTGACACTAATTCACACCCAACCTAAATCACTAATTCTCCACTCAAGAGAATAATACTAGGCTACCCAAGAGAACACATCAGGTCTTAAAAACACCATTTCTATATAAAATCCCAACTATAGATTTAGATTATGAAGCTTAATAGGTGTCATCTGATGTGCTACCACAAACATTAGGGGTGATCCTTGGTGCCAGTCCTTGAAAAAACATAAATTTTGGTGTGGATATTAAAACCAACATGTCTCTAGAAAATATGACCTCATAATCCACCACCATTGTATAAAGAAATATCATAACATCCACTACTCCAAATTTACTACTAGACAACTAATAAGAAGTCATCCGTAACCTCCTACACATGATATCATCTTTCACTACTAAGGATCAATCCTTATCAAAGGAAGAAAACTATATCCCAACAAGATGAAAACACCACTACACTCACTGGTGGTAAACAATTGATCATATATGGTAGGAAACTTGTCCATGTTGAGGAAAACATCATAGGGTCTCACTTCCACTACAAAGAGATTCTACACGAGGCTCTCTCTCTCTCCTCTTTGATTTAGGTCACACTATCGGTAGAAGAATGTGATCACTAATCCTCAATATAATAGCCTCAAACGTAAGGTTTTATTAAAAAGGATCCATGGGTATAACTAATTCCTAAATAGGGGATATTCTCAGGGATAAGTGTATCATGACTCCATGTGAAAACTACAAATTGGTTAGTGAAGACACACATCATACCTCAAACCATAATTGAATCATCTATGAGATCATACTTCTTGGAATTCATTATTTACCTTTAACACCTATTTACCACAACTAGGTCTTGCTCCAACAACTTATCACAACAAAAAACTTCCAACACACAAGTATGAGGAACTTATCCACCACACCTTGATACTATTGGCTTTGGGTGGCATTGACTCACCCATGCAGTTTTTGGATTATGTCCCAAGAACACGTCTTAGTAGGGGATTTTTACCTCTTACTTGAATGTCCAAATTTATGTCAAACATCACTAAAAAAAGTATTTACTAACTCCTCACGTCTTCTTATAAAATAATCAAATAAAATATTCAAAAGAGTGACTCATACCCATGTCTAACTGTACTACAACAAAAGTATAAGGAACATAGATAATACCTTGAAACACCCTTAGGGCCTCTAGGTAAAGAACCTCTAATGACCACGACTATGTATAATTATGAACACCATCTTTCTAATCCTAGTGTTGTCCACGTAGGGCTGTTTGTGGTAGCATCAAACCAAATCTCCCACCAACACCTCCTACTTCCCTAACTCCTTCATCACATATGCCGCCCTACATACCTCCTTGATCTAGTTAATGCCTCTACCTAGTTGGACCATCAACTGTCTCTATGACTACAACATGATGGGTAGGATAATCCTTCATGAGATGACCATACCCATCATATGAATTACAATAATCATGCCTTGGTGGATTGATTTGTCCTTGAGGTATCCATGAATGAAGGTGCCTCCTATGATGAGAACTACGTCACACGCCTTCTGTCAGTGGGTCCTACTAACCCTACACCCTATAAGATCCTTACCTCAAAAGATCATGATACACACTTAAACCCTACACATCATTATCCAACACCAAAAGAGACATCCACGACTCATTCTGATATCCTGTATCCAACTGCACCATTATAGGTGGGTCTATGAACTGATCAATAAGAGAAAGAACTGCCTACTGACTATCCTAAAGGAAGACCTCCTTGTGACCAAGCCCCTTCACAGAATCCTCATCACTAATTAGGTAATAATATCAAATCTACTTCAAAAAACTCACTAGCTATCATCATGAATACATCTTGAAAGAAGACAAAATGTACCAAAATCAATGAGTATATCTAGTGAGATGAATCGAGAAGGACATGGAAACCACAACCTATTCCTATATGATGTATGTACCAAATTTTTCCCCTGCAACCAATGCCTAAATATACCGAGTCAACAATCAACAGTCTTAGTGAATGGATACATTGTCTGCCGCACCAACACTGAAGTTACCATCCTGAAAGTCAAACTTGAAACACTTAAAATTGTTTCCATAATTCCCAAAACTATCTAACCACTAGAAAAACTATAAAATTCATTCCCAGGATAGAACTCCCTGTGGACCCTACATCTCAACCCAGGTAGTGTCATAACACTTCAGGCTGGGTATTACCTCTGACACCAATCTGTTATGACCTGGACCACTGGGACCCACCTTGTGAGAAGAAGGCCATGCCATAGCTACCCCAAGCCCGCCTCCATAGTCCAGGGGTTGTTGGAAATCATTGAGAAGGAATATCTAAAATGGGAGGCATTTGACTAATGTTATTGTATGCACACACACACACACACACATATTCAATACCATACAATGTTAAAATGTAAAATAATTGATATAAATGCATGCATACATCTGTAATTCCACAATCAGAGTATAATAAAAGTGATGGAAAATAATAAAAAAGGGCCAAATAAAAGCCCACCCAAAACTGGAAAATAACATCCAACCTTCTTAGAAGGAGTGTACTGCTATAAAATGAAACACCAGTATAAACCTCAGTCTCTCTATCCCAAACTAATCTCCACCTACTTCTAATCCTCCAAGAACTCTGTGAAAAGGTCCATCATCTTCATAATAAATGACCTATGCGGGCAGAGACCATGTTGGGGTGAGTATAACAGTATCCAACAGGACACCTCAAAAACACCAAACATAAAGCATCGAGAGTAGTGTACTATTCAATAATAGGCATGTAAAACAAGATATGAGACATAATAATAACCAAGGATATCCTAGATATACTTATAAAATAATCCGAGTCACAAAAGTCTCAACCACTACCCACTATAGATCCACTTGAGATTTCAAGGTAACACTCATCCAGGAGGAACCACTCCTCGAGATCACTGCCACTGATGAAACCCATCCCAGAGGTCATGATCATCTGGGAGGAACCACTCCTTGATCTATACTTCCTCTGAAGACACTCATCCCATAGGTCATGCTCATCAGTTCTAGCTAAGAAGAATCATGAAGGAAACCGAGAGGGTTCATCCAAGATACACACTCCATTAGACTAATAGCCCATCAGAAAGATCAGACCAAGATATTCATATAGGTGGTAAATGACCAGGGCTCATTAGGGGGACACCATAAACTATTGGAAACATCCTCCCATATAGAAGATCGACACCTGTTTAAGAGTTGGTCAAACTAATTCCACAAACCCTACCCAGGAAAAATATAAAGGAACCCAAGGATCATATACAAAAATAGGATTTCAATGCCTTAGGCTCACTGGGGGGACACCATAACCTTCTATAAACATCCTACTAGATAGGGGATTGATTACCATGTAAGTTTTAGTCACATAAACACCCAACCTAGGTTAAACAAAAATTAAAAAAGGATTGATCTAGTCCTCTCATAGGGATACGTGCTACAAGACACCGAGGGATCCATCAAAGCAGATTAAGATAACTCAGTATAGTATAAGGGAACTCTACCACACTATAATGATCATCAAAAAGCTATAGAGGGGTTACCCTCTATAATGAGAATGATATGTTGCATCAAACCCTCATTGTAATGGACCATGGGAACACACTCAATTGATACTTATTAAGAATTTCCGAAAGAAGTTTCCCGCTTACCTTACCTCACATCATATTTCAAAATCCACTACAAAGGCTACCATCATGTTCTATGTGAAAAAACACTCCAGATAGGTTGCTCGCGGACCAAAATCTGAGTATGGAAAAAAGTCTAAGGAGCATACAAGGATCATCGTTGATCTGTCAGGATAAAACATCAATCCACTGATATTTTATCACAAATGTAAATGAATGGAAAGAAATATCACACCATTGTGATCCTCATAGAAAAATACCCAGGATAGGATATTCACTTTCCCAAATCATACACTTGGTAAAAAACACATTTTTTTCGAAACAAATGGGTATAATGATTCATGGGCCCAAGAAACAAATCCAAATTAAATATAAAACATTGGTATTGAATTTACAAACACAAAACCAGGGCAGCGATGCCGTAGACGGTTCATCAATCTGATACCACATGAAGGAGATATGTCAGATACTAGATTGTGTAATAATAATAATAATAATAATAATAATAATAATAATAATAATAATAATAATAATATTATTATTATTATTATTATTGGGCACTTCTTGGACCCAAGAAATGAGTCTAAAAAAGGTACCCAAAATTGGTCTTGAATCATCCATCTTGATACCAAGACCGTGATGCCACAGATGGGCCATCAATCTAAGGTCTTGAAAAGAAGTTGTGACTGAAACAATGTTTATATAGTAATAATAATATTAATAATACTATAATAACATATTAAAGTAAGGATGACTCTCTCCAACTTATTTTTAATGCATGAAGTGCTCAAGCCCATGCCCAAACCCTCTCTCCAATTAAGGGACAACAACCAATACTTATTATTATTAAAAATAAATTATAAATGAACATAATAGAGAAGGCTTTCATGCCTAAAGGAGGCTCCAACCTTGTATCCATGTGACCCACATTATAGCATACCCCACCATTTACCCTATCACATTTTTGATTTATTAATTAAATCAATAATAATAATAACACACATCCAACATTAATAATAATAATAATAAATATCACAATTTATTATTATTAAAAATAATAATAACACATAATTCCCTTAACGGTCAGTTGGAAATCAGAAACCCATCACTCACGGTGGTCCGTCGTGAATCCCTGGCGCTTCCCATTGCCTGCCATCATCATTCCTCTGCCGTATCTCTGAAACCCAAATTCATGAACACAAACACCCAATTCGTCTGTGGATCTACTTCTATCATCGTATACTACAACTATAATGTTAGATATCTATCCCAAAGAAGTGGTAGCTATATGATGGTCCAAAAATATAATGTACAACAATTATTAACTAGGTATTCATTGAATCACAGGCCAACAGAGAATGAAAATGATGAATGTACATAGAAAGTGGAGAGAAAATTCACAAAAAAATGTTAGAAACATACCTAAACTAATGTTCATGTTGTAATAGATTCATTTTCATAGGGAGATGAAATAATAGAAATTAATAAAACAAAATAATATCAATTCCTATACCACAGGAAGATAAAAAAATTACTTGAATTAAACAACCGATCTGTGAATTAATTTTTAATATAGTTGATTCAAGTTCATCATGGGTAAATAAAAATAGGATAAATCCATAAAAAAACAACATACTACATCTATTTGGATCAATTATTGATGAAGAACGATCACACATCATTTTCGTTGATGAGACCCACAATCTGCGTTGTCATTGGCGATCCTACGACACTCTGATCGTTGATCCATGATCTCAATACCCACCAATATTCCTCCACGCTCTCCTCTCAATTCCAAGTGTTATAAGGATAAACCTGAAAATTCGTCATAATAATGTATTTATAGAGGAAAAACAAGATCACTGTATCAAAAAAACAAATAAGTAAATAAAATTAATTTATTTCATTATTTTTGCATGTTCTAGCTTTTAACCAAACACCAAACACTGATAAAGATTATATCATGACTAGGGTAAAACCTATATTCCAAACTCAACAGTGGTATCATATTTTTGATCTAAGACTCTATTTGGGAGTTATTCCACTTTTTTAAGAAAAATATGCACACATGGTATTAATATATTTTAATATCTTTAAAATATCAATTGCGGGCTCACTAGGCCTCAAAATATTATATCGTCTCAGCACTTGGCTCTAAAAATATCCCTAGAAATATTTCAAAGTCTTAAATAGTAAAAACTAAGGCATTATACATAAATCTATATATACATGATATGGTAATCAAAAAGTAATTTTCAAGTTGGGTATATGGAACCCACTTTTACAACATTATGAAAGTTTTTTTAAAGTGTATTACTTCTAAAAAGACTCATTATAGTGGCAAGAAGAGATTGAAATTATCTAAGTATAAATCCATAATAAGATCATAGGAAAAGGTAACCCTTACTCCAAAAAAGTTTCACTACACTAAAATTATTTCCATGAAAAGTTCATATTACTATAAAAATTCTAGACAATTATGGGTAGGAAAAAAATGAATAAATATGGTGAGTCAACCCTATGGTGTAAGAAAAAGGAGTATATTAAACACGACACACCCAAGAAGAATGTAAAGGGAAATGATGCACCAAATATGTGATGCTTATATTATGGAAGGAAAGGTCATGTCGTGGATAACTAAAATAAATTCATAAAAATTGAAGTAAAAGTAATTAATATGGAATAAAAAATAAAATCAATCAATTAAAGAAACAAAATGATTAGTTTGGTGGAAGACATATCTAAAGAAAAAGTTGAAATTTATGATATCTTTCCTAAAGTGGGTAACTTAAGTACTCTTGAGAAACCATGTAGGAGATCTAATCAAGCTAGACATGTATCAAAATAGTTATTAATTATATGGACAACATAGTTGGAAGAGGAAAAGAAAACAAATAAAGTGAAAAAATGAAAGTGTTGTGCTAAATATTTTGAAAAATTAAGTTCTATATGTGAAGAGATATAATAAAGTATAATGACCATGCTACAAAAGGAAGTATATATTTAAAAAATTAAAGGTATAACAAGCATAAATAGTTCTCATAAATCTAAATCTAAATTGAAATGATTTTATGGGTTGAGAAGCAGCTCCTAAACTTATTTCTCTTGCTAAGAAGCAAAGAATAAACCTCCTTATTCCCATATATTTTATTTTTATCTTCATCGTGTAGGGAATTAAAGGTGATATAATTTAGGGGGAGAACTCAAAGATAACTTAAAAGGTGTGAAAAATATAAATAAATGATATTTCCACCATATATCACTTTATCTAAATTGGTATTATTCATAATGATGGAGATTGATGGAGTTTACCCCTTAAGAAGGATTTGATATTGAAAAACAATGGTAAGTGCAGAAGATAGTGATTCTAGAAATTTTATTAAGTTGAGGTGAAATATATGAAATTTTAGACAACCATAAATTTAATGTTTTGGGCATTATAGTTCTAGATATAAGGATTTAAGGCATAAATATTCCAGATGATGATGAAATTATGGATGTTTAAATTCCAAAAATCAAAGATTTTCCTTGATGAGGTATGATGGGATTTTCCCTGATGAGATTCCAGACAATGATGATATTTTCTGTGGAAGATAAGAAATCAGTTTTGGGTTGAATGATTTTAATATTTTGTTAAGTTGTATGTAGGAGATAAGTTGAATATATTTTGAACAACCCCTGCAAGAATATTTACAAGTTGGTATCACATGATGGATTATTTATGGAAAACTTTTATGTCTAAGTTAATCTCTCTTGTTTCTACACTGAGAATTGATCATGTAAACTTATAGTTGATTAATTTATGACTTATTACCTTAGAAAAGTGATTTTATACCTCTCTTAAGTGAATCATGTTTTTCATTCAATAAATATAGGTAGATGAAATTTGAATTCATGATTAAAGTATGAGATGATCATTATTTCCCCTTACCCCCGAACCATTGTATTTATTATCAATGAAGGGGAGAGCGAAACATGAAATTTCATTAAATTTAGTTTGTATTGGGTATTGAAAACAAATCCAAAGGCGGGGATTGAAAAATATAATTGATTGTGATGATTTTTTTTATATTTTTTTGTCAATAGTTGATAAAGTTAATGAGTAATGATAGTGGGATTAAAGATAAATATAAATATCCCTACAGTCTATAAGTTTTCATTTTGAAAGAAAGAAAAGTCTAGATTCTTGAAGGTAACACTTAAGAAGATTGTGACTTTGAATAATTGATCTAGATGATGGAGGATAATGTGTTTCTAGGGGTAATTCTATTGAGTAAAGGTTAAAGTTGAATTTTATGATTCTATTGTTTGAAGATTGATATTTTAGAAAGCAGTTATATTTTATTATTATAATGTTGATCTTTTAATGGATTCAAAAAAAGTGTTAAAAGGTTGGTGATTGAAGCATTGTCTAATACAAATTCTGGATAAATTAAAAAGTTATTGAAGATGGATAAAATTAAAAAAAGTGTTTTTGGAAGCTATTGAGATGAGAATGTGTGATTATTCACACATCTAATATATTATGATTGTTGAATTAAATTGAATTTGATTAAATGGAAAGTGTTATGATTTATGAAAGTGATATCATATGATTTTTTTGTTGTAGGTTTTGAGAATTCATCCTTGTGTTTAAAAGTCATGAAAACTAATGTTGAAAGTTATACTATACTTGGATGAGGTTGAATGAGTTAAATTGGAGGGAAAATGATCCAGGAAGCTTTATTAAGAATTCATACTTACAGAAGAGGCACTAAGGATTTTAGAATATCTAGAGATGAAGTATGGAAGCACTATTTTTGAAAGAGGCATACATTGAATATATCCCATAAGTGATTTCATAAGGTCTTGATGAGTTGTGGATGCTAATATAAAGTGATTTTGAAAGATGATTGATGAAGTTATATGTAAATTTAGAATAATAGAGTATTGAGAAGGTGCACACTACCAAAAAATGAGGAATGAGTGTAGGATATGTATTCAGAAGTGAAGAATGAGTATTTAAAATATATTCTAAATTTGAAAAGGAAAACTATGTTTGAGTATCGATAAATCATATTGAGATTATGTTAAATTGATAAAGGCATAAAAATAGTTCCAAAAAACCTAATATTCTATAATCTAACTTATTGAATCATTTGATGAGAAGGCCTTTGTTGATTTTGAAGAATTCAGAGATTTTAAAATGGCATATAAATAACTAACCTATGATTTTCTATACTATGTAATATTAAACTAATTATACATTAGAATAATTTGAGAAGCATTATGTTTGGAAATAACTACAAATGTCCAAAAGAAGTAGAAAAAAGGAAGGTGAAGTAATAGATATTGAGGATACTCTTTGAGAATCATGTATTGGAAGGAAAGAAAAAAAGTAGAAGAAGTGACATGTGAATATGGAGGATCAGATGCACAAGTTGAAGCATTAGTGAGAAGTCTAGTATTGAACATAAAAAGAAGAAGCATGTGTGAATTCTAGAAGAAAAAGTGCTGATATGTCAGGAAGATTCCCCAATGTGAAAGAATAATTCTAGAAAATACAGAATTACAGAAGAATGATATTGATTTATCCTGAAATGAGTTCTAAGATGATAATTTTCCTAAGTCTAGAAGATCAAAAGTTGAGTAACAAAATCTGAGGAAGTTTATAAGACCAAAAGATGAGAAGACCAGAAGCAGTGAAGATGAGTTGTGTGGAAGTAGCATGATATGTTGTTAGCCAAACTTTATATTATGTGTTGGATCCATATAATAATAACACTGGAAGCATAAATGCTACATCAAATTAAGTTTGAAGTTAACAAAGGATATGTAAGAGTGATCTGAAAGTTTCAAAGGTCAATATGAAGTTATGAAGGAATGATTTATTGAGTTGACAAAATTAAATGTTATGATGCTGAGTTATACTGCAATATATAAAAATACCAAGTTGTAATTTTTGATTCAAGATAATATTTGAGTAAGTAGTGAAGAATATTTATTGAGGATTAAAATATAACAAGTATTAACCATGCTGGGTTTTTTAGAATCTATAAAAAGAAATACTGTGAAATTTAGAAAGAGATAAATTAAAATTTAGTAATTATTGGAGTCTTCCCCTCTGTATTTCATGAAAATTTCAATATTCTATATCATCTATAAAAAAGGATATCTCATTAAAAGAGAAATGATGATCAGAGGGATATTGAAAATCTAAAGAGAAACCCACTAACATGTTCTATAAGATTATTTGAAGTTGAGGAAGAAGTGAATCTGACAAGTATGTTCTAAAAGATCATGTGAGATGAAGAAAAAGAAGTGGTAGTTCCATAAGTTTATTGAAATCATTTGAAAGTATTAAAAGTTTTATCAGATTAGAGTTGATAAGATTATTAAATGCAAGAAACTAGCAGTTAGTGAGAAAAACTAAAATTTAGCAATATCTCATATAATCTCTAAACATTGAAGTACTTGAGTAAGAAGAAGTTATAAGTTCTATAAATAGATATTTCAGAAGATAATGAGAAAGTAAAATGATATGCATCCTGTATAAGCTTTGGAAGTTGATGCTCTTAAAGAAGCGAACAAGACTATAAATTCTGATACTACATAAGTCCCATACATTGAATATCTTTAGGAAGTGATAATGTACTGATTCAAAATTTTGTAAAGTCTTATAGGAAGATAATAATTTTTTTCAGAAGTAAATGAAGTGCAGAGGAAACCTGAAGATAAAGGATCTTACTCATTTTGTTTGATTTACCACTATAAACTAGAATAATTCAATATAAAGAACCTGTTGGGAGACAAATACTATTGGGATATGATGATTTTACTTAGGGAAGTAGATGTTGACCATACACTATGATTTCCCTTAGAGTAAAAATCAACAAGTGTAGGTGTTGAGCTATGTATGATACCTTCCCACCTATTGTAATCATTTTTCTACACTAGTGATAAAATTTGTCTCTTATCCTGAACCCGAACACAACACGGAGTTGATACCCACATTGGAATCAAACATTGTAAAACATAATGTGTTATCCTCTATTTAATTTATGTCTTTCATGTTGTGTGAATGTATTGGTGAACATATGAGATTCATTCTTCCTAACAAGTGTAGAGGTTAAAATAATAAAATGGGGTAAAAGTTAAGAAAAAAGATTCATGTAAAACCTGTCTACATGGATTCACCCCCTATTAGAGTGATTACACGATCCATTAGGCACTTCACAGGGGATATTTCTTAGTAAAATTTACACCTAATAGTATCTTTGAAAATGAAAAAGGATAATTCTAAGAAACTGAAGATGGATTTTTGAGTTAATTATTTATTTTATATGAATGAAAAATGTATAATGAAGAAAGTTAAATAATATAAATATAATATAATTTTTTTCATTGTTTAATATGAAATTGTGATAAAAATAAAAAAAACCAAATATAATTATACCCATGACTATTTTTTACCTAATGGCGATAATTATTATTTTGAATTCCATAAAAATCATAATCCCTTAAATGATGAAATTTACATTTTTATGTATTTTTGTTTTTCTTGTATCAAACATGTTTTATGGCTCTTTAATAACCCATTATATTTCACAAATAAAAATTCAATTGTATAAAACAAGGCATGAGCACTCTTATGTCTTATCTTTTATTTCAAAACATATTTTATGGTTATTACATAACTCATTCTCTTCCCCAAAAAACATATCAATTGTATGGAAATAGAACTAGTATAAAAATAGATTTCACATTAGAGTTTTAACATCGGTTATATAATAACCGACTTTAAAATAATTTAGCAGTGAGTTTTGACATCGATTATATAAATAACTAGTGTTAAAATACTCTCAGTGTAGGTTTTAATGTCAGTTATTGTATAATTTTTATTATAACCTTTTCAAAAAATTAAATCATAGGAATATTTATTTTCTCCTCATTCCATTGATGAAAAATTTTATAACACCCAAAGCTCTGTGGCCCGCATTCCCCCTCTTATTCCTTCAGTTGCATTTCTCCTTTTGGAGCATACCTCCTCCCTCAGTCATGTTCCACCTATTTTGGCCTCTTTATACCACCCTTGGCCACATTTCTACTACCTCAACCACATTCCACATCACTCATCCAATTTCTACAACTATCGACCACTGGTCTACTTTTTTAGCCAAACCCTCCTCTATTGCATGCAATCTGACATCCTTTAATTACTATTTTCCCACTTCTAATCATAGTTATACTTCTTGAATCTATATGTTTATGACTTAATTTTTTATTTTCCATGTTTATAATATTTATTACATTTTTTTGAGTTTTAAATTTCATTCATTTATTTATTATTGATATAAATGTTGCTTTGATTTATTTTATTGTATTCATGCTTATATTGTACAAATTTTTTTGTTTGAATTAAATAATTATAAGTTTATATTGTATTTATTTATATATATGAATAAATTATTTAATGTTTATATATATGTTTATAAATTTATAAATTTTATAATTTTATATGATTACATGTTTATATAAATGTTTATATGTTCATATTGTATTCAATTTTAGAGTAGTTGATTGTCTATTTATATAAATGTTTATAAAAACATGATTAGTTGATTGTTTATTTTGATTACATGTTTTTATAAATGTTTACAAGTTTTTGTTAATTTTTTATTATATATATTATTCATATTCAGGGTGTGATTTACTTTTTGTGTTTGTATGTGATTTACTTATATATATTATTTATTTATTTATTTATATGTATCATATTAATAACTTTTAAGTTTTTATATTTTATTTTTGTAAGTGTATATATAATTTTAATCTAAATGCTTCAAATTTATACATGTATATATATTTATATGTTTTATATTTATCTATTTATATATATGTTTAAATATTTATATGTTTTAATTTTAATTTAATATAGGTACACATTATTTCATTAAAGTCATATATATCTATTTAAATGATAGACATATAGGTAGTGGAACATTTATTTAGGTATGTGTATATCAATTTAAATAAACACATCTACAACAATTAAATTATTAATGAAATTAAACTTAAGTTTATTAAAATTATTTTCAGCTCTTCTTCTTCTCCAAATAAGAAGACCCTCAAAGTTGGTAGGCATGAGATTACACCTGAAGTTCCATATGAATTGAATTTGTATTTGTTTTCAATTAATTTTTTATCAAGATTATTATCAATTTAATTATGAAAAGGTGAAGTGATGAGTGATGAAGTGATTATCCACCCAATAAACAAGGTTTAAGGTACTACAATCTTAAATAAAAAAAATATAAAGTTTATACCCTTGAATAACTAGCTGGACATATTCATGTGGGAAGATCTCATATGAGATGATTTTTGAGATGGTATTTTTGGTTATGAAAAGTTATATAAGATTGGAAAGAGAAATATCTATAGCATGTTAAGATTATAGAATCATAGGTTGAAGGAGTTGTTTGTTGAAATTATTCCAGACACCTTGTATATATGAAATTAGAAAGGTTAACAACATGTTTAAAATTTTGGAAGTAATCCAGATAAGTATTGGAGAATTCAAACCTCAGTTATCTTGCATGAAGGTTTCTGAAAATAGTTTCTAATATCTCTTGGATGAATTTTTGATAATAGTAGAGATATCCTAGAGATATTTGAAGTGGATTATAATTGATATGAATAATTATAGAATTTACATGTTCTTCAGAATTTGGAAACGTTTTGAACCATAAGAATGAACCCTGTGTTTCATAAGGATCATTAAAAGAGGTTGATAAAAAAATGACAAAGATAGAAGTTACTCAAGCTACATAAATACGATTCATCACTTTGTAAGAATCACCCTCAAGTGCACAAACATAATACATGCTCTATATGCACATAAATCTATAAGTACATGTGGATGATGAATTCATTAGGATAATTATAAGGATGGATGGTGTCTCCTTAAACATCATCCAGAATTATCATAAGGGTTATACCTCTATGTAAACCCCATCTTGTGTCTGTGTATGCATCATCTAGCTATGTAAACATGATTCATCCATATATAAACATCATTTTATCTATGTATGTATGATTTTTTATCTATGTAAGTATGAATCCAAATCTATATAAGCATCAATTCTAATAAAAATTAAATTTTTCTATAGATTGAAAAATAAAGATTCTAGAATTAATTTTCTGATGAAGAAAACATTTAGGATGATTATGTAAGATCATGGTTTTTCTCATGAGGTAAAAATCATTTAATTTCCAGTTTATATCTTTATTTTTATTCTCATGGAAGTTTATAATAACTTAAGGAATGTTTCAGAAGTTTCTAGGGCTTTTTCAAAGTCTGGAGCTTTTGTTTTTGGAGGAAAAAGACGAGGCACATGGTTGGAGCATGGTTAGTAGTAACCATGCGGCTCAACCATATGACCCCAAGGAGGTGGTGCATAGTTTTTAGAAATGGTGAGATAAAGGATGCATGACCATGAAGGGGTACTTTAAAAAAGTGAATAGGGGTCGCACAAGATACACATGGTTTGTTAAACCATGCACATACCATGCATGCAAGGGGGTGACCATTTTGGACAGTGTTATCGTACAGTTTGGCCAACCGTGCGACCAAACCATTCGCCCTTAAAAATGGACGAAATTATCATTTTACCATGCCTTAATAATTATCATCCCACTTCTTTACCTCTCCACACACATTATATCCCTAGATTTTAAGCTCCTTACTCCCTTCCTCCTAGGCTTTGAACCTCTTCCCTACACTTATCCTCTTATAGCTCGAATCAGAGGCTGATACTGGATGAGGAGTCTACTACCCATCTAAGGTAGATGGTACAATTATTTTTTCCATTAAAGTATTTATGTTTATATTATGTTCTATCATTCCATGATCTAGATGTCCTGTGAAATGCCTACTAAATGTAAAATTAATTAAATAAATGGATATCAACTTGTTTAGTGTAGTCCTAGTAGCCTAAATTCATATTTGAAGGATTACTTCCTCGACATCAGCCACCCCTTAGGATGTGTCACTTTTAAAGGCCCATAAGACTTATGACTTGAAATGTAATCAAACCATATTCTAAGGTGTATTATTTTTCCATTACTTTTGGGATGCTATATTTGATAGTATGAAAAAAAAATTAAATTAAATTAAATAGGGAATGAAGAGTCCATATCCCTAGGTCCTTGACCTTTGTTATTATTTCCTTATCCTTAAGTTGTACATTATAAATGAAATGTATAAGTTGAAATATGTAAATTTTAAAATGGTATAGGTTGGATGATAATCCATGACCACTATAAATGTATGTTGAGGGTGATATAAGGGTTATGACTTAGAATTCCTTGGACGGGCTCACACGACACATGGATTTATATTATGCTACAAGCGAAACTTGGATTCTCTATGTGGAATTACAAGGACAAGATTAGAGGGAAGTGTATTGCATTATTTCTCAAGTGACACTTGGGTTCCCTATGTGAACTGCCATGGATGGACTCAGGTTTCTATGTCTTTATACCATACCTTAGCGATACTTGGATTCCTACAAGGAATGACATGGAGGTTCTTGTAAGGTGATGGGATTATGATACACCTAGAGAAACATCATGGTTCTTTATGATAAATTCCTTAGATGGGCCCAAGATTCAATTTAATTTGATTCAACAACACATCTTTCATGTCAAAGAACACACTTGGAGATAGTCAATGCCTTAAATACATGAAGGGATTTTCTATTTTCCTTTGTTCAACTCTAAATTCCACGGGACTTGTGAATACCTTATATGAGTATGATCATATGGGGATGCCTTGTCTATGAGCCTGAGTCCTGAGCTTGTAATAATTACATAATAATTAATAAATGTTCAGAGACATTTCAACATAGGTTGGAGCAGGTAGTATTGGTCGGGTGTCCAATGAATAACCCAGAATGATGTGATTTATTTTTTTCACTTTTTTACATTGATTATTACCTACACACTACCCATTATATATTCATAGACTTGATAATGTTAGAAATATTTGGTGGTGTTCTATTGAGTTTATATCACACAATTTTTAGGACTCCAATTTTTACCCAAACAAACTTCATGGATGTAGGTAGGGGAAGGGTCCATCTTTGGATGCTTGAGTTTTTGTACTAAGATGGTGTAATGGGTAGAGGAACAAGCCTATGATACGATTCTATTAGAGATAGATTCTAGTATTTTGTTCATTTTCATAAAGAATGTTTTATATGAATGATACTCTATTTTCCTTGTATTCCCATTTTATATACAATACCAACATGAAATCATTTTGTATACATTACTGGATATGAATTTTATTATGGGTTATGATGCTCTTCTGCTGCTTGTTATTTTTTGTTACATTTAGAGGTTACGATTCCACTATTGTACTATTTTTCTACCACTTTTTTATTTGTTATCACTGTTGTGTGTCACTTTGATCATGAGGTTATAGTATCCCCACCATAACATCATAGACCCTCATTGTTAGTCGGCAACCTTTGGTGTATGAGGAGGTATACTAGAGTCCATGTGGCCAACCCAATTTAGTTAATTATGAGTGAATCGGGTATAAGATGTTATAAAGTGGTATCATAGGGGTCTTTTCCATTTATCTTGGGTTAGTAGACACGAGACTATAATTGTGTTGTAATTTGATATTTTTTTATGTGTCTGGGAGTAGCTAACCCACATACAGGGAAAAAGAAAAGTTACCAAAAATAGGACTTTTTATTCTATATTATGCCTATTATAGTTGAATTTATATCACTGTAGGGTGGTAGATATGATTTGTGGTGTTTATTATTATGGATTATCTTTTACACTTGGTTTTATATGACAATGATTTATTGATCATTGAAGATTCATTATGATGTTTTGTTTTAACAAAGTTTTGTTTTTGTTGACAACAAAATTTTTGTAAAATAATGTTTTTGTAAATAAGGTGAAATATGTATTGTTGTAAGTTTATAAATTTATTATTGAAAAGTTGATGAAAATAAAAATAAAGAAAGTTTTTTGAAATGTTGGCAATTAGACGCTCAGTCAGATGATCCATCAGACACAGTTCATCTAATGTAATTTTTGTGAGATAGTTAGAAGTTTCTTAGATGAAGAAAGTTAGAAGTTTTTGAGTATTGAAAATATGGGAAGTTGTAGAACATTAAAAAAATAGTCATAAGATTCTTTTATGTTCTTTCAAGTTACTAAAACATCATCACGATACAAGCTAGAATTTTCATAAGAAATGGTAAATGTGAATTTACGAAGTTTCATATCATCAGAACAATAACACCGGACATAGAAGTTGTCAAAAGACTGAGATTATGAAGTTTATGAAGTTTGAAGAAAAGAAAACTTTCTAATTGAATGTGGTTCATTGAATGCTGGTTATCAGATGCATCTGATCAGATGTGAATCATCAGACATTTCTTTTGTTAGAAAGTATGGCTTTGAGATTTCTAAGTTCTATTTTTTTTGCAGTGTTTTAAATGTGATAGAAATATGAATATTATCAAGATGTTAGATTTCAATATATAATAAAATAAATAGGAGGATATAAACTTTTCTATCAACCAAAAATATAATTAATTATGAAGTTTCTTCAACACAAGAGTTGATCAGATGAATAAGTTTTTGAAAGATAGAAAAGTTTGAGTTTATTTTTGAACAAATCTGATCAGATAGGAGGCAGTTATTGAGTTTATTCAAAGGGAAGTTCTAATCCAAGGAATTGTATGTAGATCATTGAAAAAAGATTTTTTTATAAAGCTTAAGGTTTATGTGGTTACTGAGATCTTATGGTTTTGAAAAATATGAAAAAGGTAGAAGTTTCATCGAATGAGCTTATGAAACTGATCCATCAAATGAGAATTTCACACTGATAAGTCATTGGATATAGAGATACATCCGAAAAAGTATGATCATACTAGAAAATTTATGAATAATACAATCAGATGGAGTAAGTGAATGAAAATGTAACACATATTGAAGTTGCTACCAAACATATGTTACAGGTTTATAAAATCTTTAGAAGTTGCAACAATGCGTTCAAAATTTTTCAGTTGGCTTAGAGAATTAAAGCAATATTTTTTTTTGTTTTTAGTATATCAAGGAAAAATATATGATTTATTTCAATTGGGTCAATATCATCAGACTATTATAAGAAAGTATTATAGAACAAACAATTTTATGAACTTTAAATAACAAAGTTTTTATTAAAATATGAGATCGAAGTTATGACGTTTTTAAGTTTTATTCTATCAGATGAACATCTTGTAAGAAAACTTGAGAAGAGTTTAGATGATTAAATAAGTTTCTATTTTACTTTATAATACTTGGGAAGAGTTAATAAGTGTTCAAATAAAGTTAAAATGTATGATAAATTCGAATTTGTGAATTTGGGTGAGTGGGAAAATATTCAGTTTCCCACCTTTACTATTTATGGTGTACCTATAAATAGAGGTGGAAAGTACATCATACTTTGACAATATTTTACCATGCATAAAATCTGAAACACTATTTTTTTTATTTCCTAACTGTGTTTCCAACCAAAGTTATTTCATGTTGAAGAAGAGTTTCTGGACATAGGGTTCTAATCAGAAGATCAAGTGGGGTTAAATTTAGGATACCAGACAGAGTCAATCAGACTGAAGAAATAAGTTTTAGTTTTGATAAGAAGTTTAAGAAGTACTATATTTTTATATAGTTTGATCAAAAAGTTTTTAATTATGTATATTGAGAATAGGTCCATCGGTTTGAGGCTATTGGATGAACCCCATCAGATGTTGGAAGATCAGATAGAGGCCAGTCAGACATAGATTTCTATTTGGATCTTTGTGAAGAAAAAAGTTTCAAAGTTATTTTTTTTGGGTTCAATTTTTTGTAAGAATTTTTTTTAAACTGACAAGAGTTAGTATAATAAATCATATCAGAATATAGAAGGTATCCAATGGGAGTTGAAACAAGTTGTATTCACTTATTAATAATAGTGAATTTTCATAGACCCACATGAGTGTTTATGGAAAGGATATAGGTTTCCATACTAAGGTATAACCTTATAAATCTTGTTTCCCATATTTAATTTTTGATATTTTCATGCATTTGAGTTTACTAAAAGTTGATACGGATCAAACTCTAACAAGTTGAGAGGTTAAGTTTTATAAAGATTGAAATTTTTAAAATGACAAAAAACTATTCAACCCTCCCTTCTCAGTTGTTCTAATATCCTTTGTAATTTTAACTATTATCATAGGGAAGGTTACCATTTTTAATCTTTATCATGGATAATATCAATTCTATCAATAGTATAGGAATTACTACTTTCGATGGAAAAAAATATTATGGTTGTAAAAATATAATGAGACCCTATCTTCTGTCACTTGGATTGAAAGTTGTTTATCCTGCTACAATTGGGTTTCCACCCATTGAGAAACATGTCGCGATGAATTTTGCTGATAAGAGAAATATTTAAGTTGATAGAAAATCTAGAAATTTTATTCTTATGTATCTATTAGAAAATGTTTATATTAAGGTGATGGGTCTCAAAACAACAAATATTATGTGGGATAAGATCGAAAGTATTTTTGAAGGTAATACTAAAGTGAAGGATGAAAAAGTAAAAATATGGCATAGAAAGTTTGAATATATAATAATGAGAGATGAAGAAACTATTTATGAGTAATTAATTAGATTAAATAAAGTTGTTTGAAACATCATATGGTTAAGATATGTCTTCTAAGATTCTATAATTGTTAAGAAACTCATGATAAACTTTTGGGATAAGTTTGATCAAAAAATTTATGATTTAGAAGATAAAGATGGTTTATCCCTTGATGAACTGCATAAATTTATTATTTCTTATGAAATGAGAAAAGTTAAAGTGTTCTAAATGAATATGAAATATGAAATGGATTTTGAAGTTATGAGAAAGATGAAAATTAAAGATGTTGAAGATGTTAATCCTTATGATTATGAAGATAAGGAGGATAAAGAGTTGAATAAAAAAATCACATCTCTTACCTACAAGAACTATCTAAGAGAAATAATAAAGTATGGAGGAAACCTTCCTCTCAAATGTTTTGAGTGTGGTGGAATCATACACTTTTCTAAGAATTTACCCAAAAATAAAGTTGATGAATTTGAAGATTTTTTTAAAGAAAAACCTTGGTGGAAGAAGTTTGATAAAACTTATAAGAAATAAAATTAGCACATTGATGTAAAGAATAATTTCACTAGAAATATAAGAATTATTCTAAGTAAGAAAGTAAAATTTATCTTAGATGATATTGATTCATCAGAAGATGAAAATTTTGAAAGAATCATAACCTTTGAAAATTTTGAGAGAAAGAAAAATTCATCAAACAATGAAGAAGGAGGTGAATAATCTTACATATATTATCAACTCAGATCAAAACTTGATTCATGTATTGAGAAAAACAATAAAGAAATCATAATGATAAATAAAGATAGTGAATTTTTTTTAATTAAGAAAAGTTTTTTCTAAATAGGAATAAGATTACATCTAGGAGATCTTAAGTTACAAACTAAAAATTCCTGAATATGTAAAGATGGTTGAAGAACATAGTGAGAATTTGGCAGTTAGGAAAGAAAAAAAACCCAATAAAAACACCTTTAGGATGAAAGTACCTTAATAAATTTGAAATAAAATTTTATCAAGGCTTTAGAAGTAAAATCCAAATAATCTAAAATTGTAAAAAATCCTCACTCCAAGAATATAGTGAAATCTACACCCACTAAACTAAAAAGTATATCTATTTTTTCAAATGTTTCTGGTGTTAAGAAAAGTTTTGGGAAAACCTATGTTGATAAGGGATGTGAAAAACTAATAAAATACGTAAAATATGATAATATAATTTGTTGGAAAGATGTCCCATGTCTGGAATATGTTATAGCATAAAGAATTTATCAACCTCAAACAATTTTCTATCAAGAAAGATCCCACTTTAATAGAAAATTGATATTTGATGGTTTTTACTTGTGCTATAGAATTTATAGTCACATATCTTACAACTATTATCATAACATGTCTCTTCCAGGAATAATTTTTTAATAGATTGGAAAAAATGGTGGTATTCGAATGAGTAACTTTCATAACCCATAGAAAGTAAGAAAAGTAAAATCTTAAGATGTTAGAAAATTTACAACAAAAAACCAGTTTGATTTCCAAGAGGAAATATGTAGAATATTTAACTAATTAGGTCACTTTTATAAAAAATGTGTGAAAACATTCTGGAACAAGTTTCTTATAATAGAAAAGAAAAGGAATATAGAAAGAAGAAATTTGAGGAAATATCTTTTGTTATTATTATAGCTTTGAAAGCTAGTAAAAAGAACAGACCATTGATTCACGAGAGTGGTTATTCCTCACACATGATGGGTGATATAAAAATATTAAAAAATATTTAAAATTGTGATGGAGGAGTAGTTACTTATGGAAATTATAGTTCCTTGAAAATAAAAGTAATGGAGACTACTAAAATATAATCTTAAAAACTAAAGTATAATAAATTTATATCTTTTGATGGGATAAAAAATAACTCACCTAGTGTGAGTAAACTTTATAATGATGGAAATTAAGTGATTTTTGGAAAATATTCTTGTATCATTAGAAGTATGGAAGATGGTAATTTTTTAACCAGAGGAGAAAGAACCAGTGGAAGTATCTTTCAAAAATGATAACTTTACAACTCCTCTTACTTGAGTGCTGAATATGAAAACAAGTCGTGGAACCAAAAACTTGAGAATCTTGGATAGAAAATATTAAAAAACCTTCTAAAATTTATGCTATTCAAAATTTTATATAATTTAAAATAAGATAAGGATATGTTTTTTATAACTTTTTAGAAAGGTAAAATGACTAATAAAAGTCATAAGAAAGTTGAGATTCAGTTTACCAGACCTCTTGAACTTATTCATTCCAATTTATGTGAACCGATGAGACATTAATAAATAAAAGGATATTTTTAATTTATCACTTTTTTTATGATTTCACCCAAATGAAAAACATTATTTTTATGAAGCAAAAGTTAGAGGTAGTATAAATTTTTAGTGTTTACAGAAGAGAAGTTGAGAGAGAAATGGGTGTTTAAATAATGAAGTTTAGAACTAATAATGGAAATTAATATACACGAAATGAATTAGAATCATATTTTAAGAAACATGGAATTAAATATTAGTATGGTGATCTATACACTCCTAAAAAAATGAAGTTTCAGAAAGGAAAAATAAAAGTTTGTTGGAAATGGGAAGAAACATGTTAGCAGAGTAAAAACTTTCAAAATTTCTACTGAAGATAAGCTATTTATATTATTGTTATATACAAATTTTTTTTTGAGGCCATAATTCAACATGCCTTTCTAAAAAATGTGGTATGAAAAATAAATCACTGAAATACTTCAAAGTTTTTGGAGTCCATGTTTAGTTAAAAATAAAAATTTGAATCTTTGAAAATTTGATGAGAATGATAAAGAAGGAATTTTCATGGGATATTTAACCAACAGAAGAATTTATAAATGTTGTAACAAGAATTTTAAAAAGTTTGTGGATTCATATGATGTGAAAATTATTAAAAATTCAAATCCCTTAATAAAGGATGTTGAAACTATTGAGTAATACTAACTAAATATTTATAAGGAAAGGGAAAGTGAGTCAGAAAAGATATATAAAGTCTCATAGGAATCATGTGATGAGGAAAGTGAATATAAACGGAAAAATTTGAAATTTCATACCTTCTAGAAACATATTGAAACTAAAAATATTCTTGGGAATCATAAAGATATTATTCAGACAAGAAGACGGTTGAGATTAGAAAACTAAACATCACTAATTTTTCAAATTAAACCAGAATCAGTTTCAGAATCATTTGAACAAAAAGAATGGGTCGATGCAATTAATGAAGAGTTATATCAGTTTTATGGAAAAACACTTGTGAACTTTTTCCATGTCCAAAAAAAAATTTAATGGAAAAAAATGCGTTTACGGAAACAAGTTGAATGAACATGGAGAAGATTCAATAAACAAAGCAACACTGATTTTTAAAGGCTATGTATTTGTGTAAGGAGTGGATTTTGAAGAAACCTTTCCCCACATTATAAGATTAGAAACTATAACAATTTTTCTAGTAGTATCTACATATCAAAATTACAAATTTTATCAAATGGATGAAAAGTAAGATTTATTTAATGGTGAGATTGTATAAGAAGTTTATATTGATAAACCTTATGGTTTTATACTTGTTAACGATGGAATAAAGGTTTGTAAATTGAATAAATACTTGTATGGTCTAAAATAATACCCGTGTTCCTAGTACTCCAAACTTGATAATTGCTTGAAAAATTTGAATTTTACTAAAGGGAAGGTTGAAAACAACTTATATGTGAAAGAAGTTAACTACAATACCCTGATTGTAATTATTTATGTAGATGATATAATTTTTTCTAATGATGAATAAAAGGTTTATAAAGAATTTTATAAAGAAATAAAGAAGAATTTTGAGATGTTAATGTTGGGATATTTAAATTTTCCTTGGTTTACAAGTTCAACAAAATGAAAAATACATTTTCCTCATATCAAGAAAAGTATACCAGGGAATTGATTCAAAATTTTGGTATGAAAGAATACAAATAAGTTTCCACTTATATTTTAGTTAGAATAAATATGATTAAAGTTGAATCTAGGAAAAGTGTGAATCAGAAATAATTTCAAAAGTTTATTGGAAGTGTTATTTATCTAACAACTTGAAAAACTGAGATTGTTTATGCTAGGAATTTTTGTCCCAGATATCAGAGTGATCTAAAATAATCACATATGTTGGAAGAAAAGATAATTCTTAGATATGTTAAAGGAACAAATTTACATGGACTATTATACAAAAGAAGTTATGAAATGAAATTTCATGGTTATATTTTTATTAATTGGGTTAGAGATTGCAATAACAAAAAATAAACTCTAGGAAGAACTGTAACATCCCAAGTAAGTAATGAATAATAGATATTTTTATCTATGTCTATTAATGAATTATATAGTTTTTTAGAGGCTTAAAATGAAAATAAATCCAATCTTAAGCATGGAATACACTAATATTTTTAAAAGATTGTTTTACTGCCTTTTGATGGAAAACCATTTTTAAAGCTATCTTTTGACAATTTTATAATCTATTTTTGTCAAAATAAACTTATTCTTTATGATTGGGACATCAAAATTTACTTTGTGTGAATTTTTGGTATTTTTCAGACAATGTTCATTTTTTAATGAATAGTGAAAAATAATGCATTTTACATCAAAAATGCTTTTTAATCTAATTTATTTATATGATTAGATTATCTTTTTAATTGGTTTTGAAGTTAAATTAGAATATATTTTTACCATTTAATCCAATTGTGGTCATTGGAATCAATTTCACTTTAAAATTGGACTTAAACTGGTATCAATCTTTTGATACTTATTGTTTCATAAAAACCCGCTATTTGTCATGACAATGGGAATTAATTATTAAATTAATTAAAGTGACTTATATGTTTTGAATTTTTTAAAATAGACTTAATTTTTGAATTCGGAATATCAAATATAGCTTAGGTTGAATTTTTGGTAATTTTCTGAAAAACTTCAATTTTTGATGAATAGTGAAACCACTAAGTGGTACTTATAAAAACTGATTTTTCCGTTTAAATGAAATTTTTCCATCATTGTGTTTTGAATTTCAAAAATCCGACATACATGGTTGTAATTAAGAAGTAAAATGTGGTTCAATGGGATTAAAATAATTTTTTGGTGAATAGTAACTTATTAAGTTCTTAATCGCGGTTAGAGGTAATTAGTGTAGTTTAAGGTAAAAATAATGTTTTAATAATATGAGATGAGCTTGACACATGTCCTACCCTTATTGGATGTGTCATGGCCGACCCAGAAAAGCCATGGGTCAACTTGGGGACCCCATGGAGCCACTTTGGTTGGGAAATGACATAAATAACTTTTTATTTAATATTAAAGTAAAAATGACACAAACATGAGTTATTTTATTAAAACAATTTTTACATGGGTTTATACAAGTCATATTTTTGACTATAAATATTCATTAGAAATCTAAAAATATTTCCTACATCATAGTATTTTTTTTATAATTTTTATACTTTAAATAAATTAAATTATTTATGACATTATGATGATGCAGCGATGACCTCATTATTTAACGATTTAAATAAAATGGAAAGATAATGTAAAATATAAAACCTACACATGGAAAAAACCAATTGGATGAGTGGATTTTGAAGCCTTATCACCTTATCCTTGAATTATAGCAATGTGGGACCTTTTTAATCCGAAACTCTTTTTAAAATAAAGTAACTTATCTTTATTTTCCAAGAGTGCCCCTCCTCTCCTCTTATAAAAGGACCCCACCTCTACCTCCTTACCCACACTCCCAAAGCCTTTGGCTCGGCCAAACCCTGCCCATTTTGTCTCTCCACTTCCCTATATTACTCCTTGAATCCTTACTTTGGGCAGAAGTCTTCCCAAGGAAGCCTTTGATCTCAAACTAAAGGGAGTTACCCGATTTTAAGGTAATGTCTTCTTTTGAGTCCTTTTGTTTTATTTTGCTTCTCCAACCCCCTAAACTCTTTTTATTTATTTCTTTTATAACAACTACAGTATCTTCAATATACTATGATGTTTTTATAAGAATTATTCAAGCTACACTTACACACACCTACATCTAATGGTTAACGAACATACTGTTTCCGTGGATGGTGAATTTATGCCTCCCAAAACGATGATTGTTCAACATTCTTTTAACACCTTAAAAGGTGGCCATTAAGATGTCACTATATTTATATATGATATATAATATGTTTATGTTTTACTTAAGCTTATATATTTTTCATTTTGGGTATACCTTTATGGTTTCCATTATGGGTAAACGCGATATCTTCATTTAAGGAAGTGCGGACTACCGCCCCCTCAAAGTGATTTGATTCGTTAAATACCATATGTGGGACGTATAAAGGATGGAACTATGATATTATATATGATATTATACTGGAATTATAATATACCTTTATATCATTATGATTCCATTCTATAAAATACGAAATAGAAATGAAAGTAGCGTTCATGCGTACGTACGGCTTACCGTCTCCATGAACGGTGCATTTCATTTCTTAGCTCTAAATGATTATGTAATATTATAAATGCATGCATGTACTGGATATATATGACATATATGATATCTACATCATGAATACCATTCTGGATATAATGTATACATGAACAAATTGTAATTATAAAGGGTTTATTTTTGACTCAAGTACCAATGATTGTTAAAATGACTGTTATTAACTTAAATAATTACATAGTGTTAATGACAAGGTAATAAGTGATATAAAAGGAATAATGAACTTGAAAAGGTTCTTAATCAAGTAGAAATTAACTCAAGTTTACTATTCAGGACATTAAAGAACGATCGAGTCAAGTCGGACCCGAGGTATGGGACTTCGTCTCAATCTCCTTTCATTGAGGCATATTTTGTTTTATACACAACCTTCTTTTATACGGTGTATAAACCCCTTTTACTTTTACGTTTATTCAAAAGGAATCTTTTTTATAAAAAGTGTTTACTAAATGACAAAAGGGAATGTTTTTGTCGTACGTATGCGGAGACAATGACTTCTCCGCTGCCGTAACCATTATTTGAGTTTCGGCTTCCTCTACAAGCCATACCTTTTTTTTAAAGAAAAATAAATACCATGTTTTACTTTTATTTTATTTTGGTATTGAAAATGGTTTTCATAATGTTTTTATATCAATGTTTTGTATTGATATCTTGTGATTGAAAGGTGGAAATGTTATGTTTCCTTTATTCATATTTTATGTGATACGATTATGTTGAGGTTCTTGGGAATTATTATGAAGACGGGTGGTTCCGTGATCGACTAAGGGCGGGTGAGCCCGATATAGCTCTCCAATGCATTGGGTAACGTGAAGGATTGAAACTTTAAGGTTTCTCCGAAGAGATTTAGGGAATATACTGTGATGGGTATTCCAAACGTAACCAAGAGGGTTACTCCCTACGTAAGAATGTTATGAATGCCTCAAGTTAACTTTATGCCTTATGATTTCTATGATTTATTCATGATTTGATGAGTTATGTTAAAGTGATTATGTTTTATGGGTAAAGTATGATTTCATTCTTATGTATATATGTACCCATGTTTCCTTTCCATATTTTTATATCCATTACTGAGCTTTTTATGCTCATCCCAAGTTTTTTGAAATGTTTTTCACAGGTCAAGGGAAAGGTACATGATATGATGATAGTGTCAAGGAAGTGTCAAGAAATAATCCATGTTTTATTTTAAATGTGTTTCCATTGATGGGAATGAAGAATACTATCTTTATGTAACCACTTTGTTTATATGTGGAATGTAATGCAAGTTTTATGATCTAATTCTCTAAAACTCTAAACCCGAAAAGATCCTCAATGTGTAATCTTGTAATAACCCAAGATCAAGTAAGGTTTAAGGATGGGGCCTTATAGTTGGTATCAAAGGTCAGTTTAGATAACTTTAGGAGTTATAATTCTATTAAATGATTATCCAAAAATATTTTTTTTGAAATGATATAGCATTTGAAGATTACCATGTTGCTTCATCTAAGACTTTTTTGTTCAGAATGGTTTTCCGCAGAGGAAACAGGGAAGCAGTGCTAGGAAGGCATACAGAAGGAAATAACATTCCGAATCAGCATCCTGAGATGGTCGGAATTGGAACTGAACAATTTTTTGCAGTAATGGCGTAGTTGACTCAAGTGATAAATGGTGGTGGTATCCATGCACGAGATCAGCCAGATCAACCGTAGAGGAACATGTCAGTGGTGGAACATTTCATGAGGCAACATCCCCCATCATTCAGAGGATCATCAGACCCTGTGCTAGCTGAAGGGTGGATTAAATCACTCGAGAATATTTTTGATGTCCTGGGGTGTTCAGAAAATCAAAAGGTTAGTCTTGCTATTTACCGTTTGGAGGGTGAGGCAGATCAGTGGTGGTCTATGGTTAAAAATATCAGGGACGCTGATGAGATTGATTCTCTTGACTGGGATGAATTCAAAGGTATGTTTCTTGAGAAGTATTTTCCTAAGGATGTTCGACTTAGTATGGAAAAGAAATTCTTGGAATTGAGGCACGAGGAAGACTCAGTGGCTACCTATGAAGAAAGGTTCAATCGATTGGCAAGGTATCCTCTAAATTTTATCCGAGAAATTGATAGTAAAATCAATCGTTTTTACTTAGGATTAAAGCCAAAATATCGAAGGACATTAGATTCTTGTGAGTTTAAAAGTTATGAAAATCTTGTTCGATGTGCTGAGAAGGTGGAAATGGAGTTTGCCTATGATCAAGTGTTCTATAACAACCAACAGAAGAAGAGACCGAGGTGGCAGGAGAAAGGTAAGAATTCTTCAAAAAAGTCTGATGGTAAGAAAACTATGTTTCCAGTTTGTGATAAATGTGGCAAAATTCATGCTGGGGAATGTCTTCTAAATTTTGGAAAGTGCTACCGATGTGGTAATATGGGACATAAGGCTCGTGATTGCACTGAAAAAGATCAGGGTGATGGTAAGACCAAATTTGATTTACAGTTAGTGAAATGTTTTAAGTGCAATGAGATGGGTCACTATGAAAACGAGTGTCCAACAAAGATCTTGAGTGATGGGAAGCAGTTAGACTAAAAGCAGAAAGGGGTGGTGAAATCCTTTGCAACTACTTCAGCAGATGTCGGGCCATCAAATGAAGTTGTATCAGGTACTTTGTTTGTTTTTTCAGATTATGCCAGTGTGTTGTTTGATTCGGGGTCTACACATTCTTTCATCTCTGAAACCTTTTCTAGTAAAATGGGAATACCATCTCAAGAAATGACTCCTGAACTTTTGGTAAAAACACCTGGGGGGAATGTTGAGGCAAAAAGAATTTATAAGAATATTCCTATCCTTATATGTGGAAAGGACCTACTTGCAAACCTTATTGTTCTACCTCTAGTAGAGTTTTATGTTATCCTAGGTATGGATTGGCTCTCTATTTACCATGCTAAGATTGACTGTAGAGCTAAAGAAGTTTCTTTTCAGAAAGACTTTCAGTTTGTGTACAAGAATGAACCCTTATTGTTGATAACTTATCAAGAGGCCGAGAAAATTGTAAAAGATGGAAATGAATGTTACCTTGCACACATTGTTGAAAACAAGGGAACTGTTTAGATTAATGATATGCCAGTGGTAAATGAGTATCCTGATGTTTTTCTTGATGAGTTTCCTGGAATAATACCAGATCAGGAAGTTGAGTTTACGGTTGACTTAGTTCCTGATGATAAACCAATTTCACAACCCCCTTATCGAATGGATCAAATTGAACTTTTAGAGTTGAAGGAGCAATTGGAAGATTTATTAGAGAAAGGTTTCATTCGACCTAGCACATCACCATGGGGTTCTCCTGTCTTGTTTGTTAAAAAGAAAGATGGTTCAATGAGACTTTGAATTGATTATAGAGCCTTGAATAATATCACTATTAAGAACAAATATCTTTTGCCTCATATCGATGATTTGTTTGATCAACTCCAGGGAGCTCAGTATTTTTCTAAGATTGACTTGAGATCGGGGTACCATCAGCTGAAGGTAAAGGAAGCAGATGTTCCGAAGACTGCGTTTCGTACAAGATATGGCCATTATGAATTTGTAGTAATGCCTTTTGGGCTAACCAATGCACCTGCTGTATTCATGGACTTAATGAATAGAATTTTCCATGAGTTCTTGGATAAGTTTGTGGTGGTTTTCATTGATGATATTTTGGTGTTTTCTAAAAGTAAAGAAGAACATGAAAGACATTTAAGGGTTATCTTTCAAACCTTAATGAAAAGAAATTGTATGGGAAATTCAACAAGTGTGAGTTTTGGTTGCAACAAATTTCTTTCCTTGGTCTCATTGTTTCAAAAGATGGCATAACCATTGATCCTGCAAAAACAAAAGTTGTGGAAGACTGGCCAAGACCCACAAATGTAACTGAGATTCGTAGCTTCCTTGGTTTAGAAGGCTATTACCGAAGGTTTGTTAGAAATTTTTCACGGTTATCTAGTCCAATGACTAAGCTAACTCGGAAGGGTGTGAAGTTTATCTGGACAAAATAATGTACTGATTGTTTTCAGGAATTGAAAAGAAGATTGGTGAATGCTCCAGTTTTGGAACTACCTTCCAGGAATGGTGAGTTTGTTATATACAGTGATACTTCATTGAAAGGACTTGGTTGCATCCTAATGCAGAATGATCAGGTAATTGCTTATGCTTCATGAAAGTTGAAAACTCATGAGGTAAATTACCCTACACATGATTTGGAATTAGCTGCTGTTGTTTTTGCTTTAAAAATTTGGAGGCATCATTTGTATGGAGTAAAGTGTGAAATATATACTGATCAAAAAAGTTTAAAGTATATATTCACTCAGAAATAATTGAACATGAGACAAAGGATATGTCCAGAATTAATCAAGGATTATGATTGTACAATTCATTACCATCCGGGAAAAGCAAATAAAGTGGATGATGCTTTGAGTCGAAAAAGTAATGCTTCATTAGCAATGTTGCGTTTGGAACGTGATAATTTGGTTAAGGATTTGATGAACTTTGGCATAGAAGTGGTTGGTGCAGGAAGTCCTTCTGTTTTGTTTCATGTATCAGTGAGATCATCTCTATCAAATAGAATCAAGCAAGCATAGAAGCAAGACAGTGAGTTGCAAAAAAAGGTAGAGCTGGTTCAGAAAGGTAAGTTGCCTGAATTCAACATTGATAATGATTGCGTTTTGAGATTTGGGAAGAGATTGTGTGTGCCTTGTGATTCACAGTTGAAGAGAGAGTTGTTATGTGAAGCTCATAGTTCTCCATTTTCAATTCATCCTGACAGTACTAAGATGTACAGAGATCTGCGTGAGTATTACTGGTGGGATGGAATGAAAAGAGATATTGCTGATTTTACTGTGAAGTGTTTGACATGTCAACAGGTTAAAGCAGAGCGGTAGTTACCGAAAGGGATGCTTCAGCCTTTACCAGTGCCATAGTGTAAATGGGAGAATATATCCATGGACTTTGTTGTGGGATTACCGAAGACATCTCAAGGTAATAATGCAATCTGGGTTATTGTTGATCGCTTGACTAAATCTGCTCATTTCCTTGCTATACGAGATACTTTTTCCCTAGATCAACTTTCCCGTTTTTATCTTAAAGAGATAGTCAGGTTACATGGAGTTCCTCTCTCCATTGTATCTGATCATGATCCCAGGTTCACTTCTAACTTTTGGAAATGCCTTTAGAAGTCGTTGGGTACTGAATTAAATTTTAGTACATCTTTTCATCCTCAATCAGATGGGCAGTCAGAACGAACAATTCAGACATTGGAGGATATGCTACGTTCTTGCTCTATGGATTATCAGGGAAGTTGGGACCAACATCTTTCTTTGGTTTAATTTTTATATAATAACAGTTTTCATTCCAGTATACAGATGGAACCATTTCAGGCATTATATGGGAAGCGGTGTTGAACTCCAGCTTTCTGGGATGAAGTGGGTGAAAGGAAGTTGATGGGACTAGAATTGGTAGAAGAGTTGGCAGAAAAAGTTCAGCTGATTCAGAAACACATGAGAACAACTCAGAGCAGGCAGAAGAGTTATGCGGACAACAGGAGGAAGGATCTCTCTTTTGAGGTGGGTGATCATGTTTTTCTCAAAGTATCACCATGGAAAAGTGTGATGCGATTTGGTAAGAAAGGAAAGCTGAGTCCAAGGTTCATTGGACCATATGAAATTCTGGAGAGAGTTGGATCAGTTGCATACCTGGTGGCTTTACCTCTGAGTTTATCTCAGGTACACAATGTTTTTCACGTTTCAATGTTAAGGAAGTATATGCCAGATCCATCTCATGTTTTGAGTCCAGAGGTAGTTCAGCTGGAAGAGAACCTATATTATGAGGAACAACCGGTCCAGATTCTTGACCACAGGGAGCAAGTGTTACGGAATAAGGTGATTAAGCAGGTAAAGGTTTTTTGGAAAAACCACATGATGGAAGAGACAACATGGGAATCTGAAAATGCAATGAGGGATAAGTACCCCCATTTATTTGATAAGTAAATAAATTGAAGGGACACAATTTTCTAAAGGGGGGAAGGATGTAACATCCCAAGTAAGTAATGAATAATAGATATTTTTATCTATGTCTATTAATGAATTATATAGTATTTTAGAGGCTTAAAATGAAAATAAATCCAATCTTAAGCATGGAATACACTAATATTTTTAAAAGATTGTTTTACTGCCTTTTGATGGAAAACCATTTTTAAAGCTATCTTTTGAAAATTTTATAAGGTATGTCTGTCAAAATAAACTTATTCTTTATGATTGGGACATCAAAATTTACTTTGTGTGAATTTTTGGTATTTTTCAGACAATGTTCATTTTTTAATGAATAGTGAAAAATACTGCATTTTACATCAAAATTGCTTTTTAATCTAATTTATTTATATGATTAGATTATCTTTTGAATTGGTTTTTAAGTGAAATTAGAATATATTTTTACCATTTAATCCAATGGTGGTCATTGGAATCAATTTCACTTTAAAATTGGACTTAAACTGGTATCAATCTTTTGATACTTATTGTTTCATAAAAACCCGCTATTTGTCATGACAATGGGAATTAATTATTAAATAAATTAATGTGACTTATATGTTTTTAATTTTTTAAAATAGACTTCATTTTTGAATTCGGAATATCAAATATAGCTTAGGGTGAATTTTTGGTAATCTTCTGAAAAACATCAATTTTTGATGAATAGTGAAACCACTAAGTGGTACTTATAAAAACTAATTTTCCGTTTAAATGAAATTTTGCCATAATTGTGTTTTGAATTTCAAAAATCCGACATACATGGTTGTTATTAAGAAGTAAAATGTGGTTCAATGGGATTAAAATAATTTTTTGGTGAATAGTAACTTATTAAGTTCTTAATCGCGATTAGAGGTAATTAATGTAGTTTAAGGTAAAAATAATGTTTTAATAATATGAGATGAGCTTGACACATATCCTACCATTATTGTATGTGTCATGGCCGACCAAGAAAAGCCATGGGTCAACTTGGGGACCCCATGGAGACACTTTGGTTGGGAAATGACATAAATAACTTTTTATTTAATATTAAAGTAAAAATGACACAAACATGAGTTATTTTAATAAAACAATTTTTACATGGGGTTATACAAGTAATATTTTTTACTATAAATATTCATTAGAAAGCTAAAAAGATTTCCTATGTCATAGTATTTTTTTTAATAATTTTTAGACTTTAAATAAATTAAATTATTTATGACATCATGATGATGCAGCAATGACCTCATTATTTAACGATTTAAATAAAATGGAAAGATAATGTAAAATCTAAAACCTACACATGGAAAAAACCAATTTGATGAGTGGATTTCGAATCCTTATCACCTTATACTTGAATTATATCAATTTGGGACCTTTTTAATCCGAAACTCGTTTTAAAATAAAGTAACTTATCTTTATTTTCCAAGAGTGCCCCTCCTCTCCTCTTATAAAAGGCCCCCACCTCTACCTCCTTACCCACACTCCCAAAGCCTTTGGATCGGCCAAAACCTTCCCATTTTGTCTCTAAACTTCCCTATCTTACTCCTTGAAGCCTCACTTTGGCGAGAAGTCTTCCCAAGGAAGGATTTGAGCTCAAACTAAAGGGAGTTACCCGATTTTAAGGTAATGTCTTCTTTTGAGTCCTTTTCTTTTATTTTGCTTCTCCAACCCCCTAAACTCTTTTTATTTATTTCTTTTGTAACAAATACAGTATCTTCAATATAATAGGATGTTGTTATAATAAGGATTCAAGCTACACTTACACACACCTACATCTAATGGTTAACGAACACACTGTTTTCGTGGATGGTGAATTTATGCCTCCCGAAACGATGATTGGTCAACATTCTTTTAACACCTTAAAAGGTGGCTATTAAGATGTCAATATATTTATATATGATATATAATATGTTTATGTTTTACTTAAGCTTATATATTTTTCATTTTGGGTATAAATTTATGGTTTCCATTATGGGTAAACACAATATCTTCATTTAAGGAAGTGCGGACTACCGCCCCTTCATAGTGATTTGATTCGTTAAATACCATATGTGGGACGTATAAAGGATGTAACTATGATATTATATATTATATTATACTGTAATTATAATATACCTTTATATCATTATGATTCCATTCTATAAAATACGAAATAGAAATGAAATTAGCGTTCATGCGTACGTACGGCTTACCGTCTCCAAGAACGGTGCATTTCATTTCTTACCTCTAAATGATTATGTAATATTATAAATGCATGCATGTACTGGATATATATGAAATATATGATATATACATCATGAATACCATTCTGGATATAATGGATACATGAACAAATTGTAATTATAAAGGGTTTATTTTTGACTCAAGTACCAATGATCGTTAAAATGGCCGTTATTAACTTAAATAATTACATAGTGTTCATGACATGGTAATAAGTGATATAAAAGGAATAATGAACTTGAAAAAGGTTCTTAAGAAAGTAGAAATTAACTCAAGTTTATTATTCAGGACATTAAAGAACGATCGAGTCAAGTCGGACCCGAGGTATGGGACTTCGTCTCAATCTCCTTTCATTGAGGAATATTTTTTTTATACACAACCTTCTTTTATACGGTGTATAAACCCCTTTAACTTTTACGTTTATTCAAAATGAATCTTTTTTATACTAAGAGTTTGCTAAACGAAAAAAGGGAATGTTTTTGTCGTACGTATGCGGTGACAATGACTTCTCCGCCGCCGTGACCATTATTTGAGTTTCGGCTTCCTCTACAAGCCATACCTTTTTTTTAAAGAAAAATAAATACCATGTTTTACTTTTATTTTATTTTGGTATTGAAAATGGTTTTCATAATGTTTTTATATCAATGTTTTGTATTGATATCTTGTGATTGAAAGGTGGAAATGTTATGTTTCCTTTATGCATGTTTTATGTGATACGATTATGTTGAGGTTCTTGGGCATTATTATGAAGACGGGTGGTTCCGTGATAGACTAAGGGCGGGTGAGCCCGATATAGCTCTCCAATGCATTGGGTAACGCGAAGGAGTGAAACGTTAAGGTTTCTCCGAAGATATTTAGGGAATATACTGTGATGGGTATTCCAAACGTAACCAAGAGGGTTACTCCCTACGTAAGAATGTTATGAATGCCTCAAGTTACCTTTATGTCTTATGATTTCTATGATTTATTCATGATTTGATGAGGTATGTTAAAGTGATTATGTTTTATGGGTAAAGTATGATTTCATTCTTATGTATATATGTACCCATGTTTCCTTTTCATATTTTTATATCCCTTACTGAGCTTTTTATGCTCATCCCAAGTTTTTTGAAATGTTTTTCACAGGTCAAGGGAAAGGTACATGATATGATGATAGTGTCAATGAAGTGTCAAGAAATAATCCATGTTTTATTTTAAATGTGTTTCCACTGATGGGAATGAAGAATACTATCTTTATGTAACCACTTTGTTTATATGTGGAATGTAATGAAAGTTTTATGATCTAATTCTCTAAAACTCTAAACCCGAAAAGATCCTCAATGTGTAATCTTGTAATAACTCAAGATTAAGTAAGGTTTAAGGCTGGGGCCTTATAAGAAAATTTTACTTGGGAGAATGTTATATGATTTTACATACTAAAAAAAAGTTTTTTAACTTTGAGTATAGAATAATTAGAATATATTGTAACTACACAGGATTATACTCAAATTTTTTTAGATGAAAGTTCAGTTGGAAGATTAGAAAGTGGAAGTTTTCAAACCATCGAAGATACTTTGTGATAACCAGAGTGAAATTGAAATTTTTAAAAATTCAGTCCAACACTCACGATCAAATCATATTTATATTTAGTTTCACTTTATAGAATAAAAATTTATTGTTAGAGATGTTTTTTTGAAATAAATTTTAATGAAATATCAAATTTCAGATATTTTCATAAAAGCTATGTTAAGGGAGATATTTGAAAAATTAAGGTTTCAACTTCATGTTCAGACTCCACCAAATTACTCTTAAGAATCTTAAGGAGTTTCCCCACCATTGTTTGGATTATGTTGACAAATGGGTATAATTTGAACAACTTAGTCCTATAATGGGAAAAGAATTATTTTTCTTAAATGAATATAAATATGTAGTTATCATAAAATGAGGGAGAGAAAAAAAGTGAGAGGAAATGATAAAAGTAAGGGAAGTTTATCTTAACATGGATGAAAATTTTCTTATCACCGAGGGATGAAATTCCTTTAAAAACATTACTTTATCCAGTAGTGTGGTATCATGACATTTTCTTTTGAGAACATCTTTTTGGATATCAATATGAGTTATATTGATATTAGGATCAAAGAATATATTGAAGATGGATCAATTACAAGAGGGGGGGGGGGTAGTTTAATGAGAATTAAACTAAGAAATTCACAAACCTATTTAATAAAAAGTTCAGATTCAGACTTGGACCTCATTTTGATTACTTAAGAATATCGTAATCAGGTCGATTCTGATATGTTATTTACCACAGGTTGTAATCATAGATGATTAAATCAAAACAATATAAAATCATAATCAAATTAGTTATTATTATATCAGTGTATACAAAAAATCAATTAGTTATGATTATATCTTAAAATCATATATAATCATAATCAGAGTAATATTATATTCAAAGATGGATCAATTTAAACAGATTAATACAATTATATCTTAATCAAATCTATTATGATAAACCAGATTCAAATATAAATATGAATATAAAAGTATCACATTCTATTATAAGAAGTGTAAATAAAATACTTGTATGAAAACAAGTAATACAAATGAATACACTTCTTTTTACCCAAAGAGTAGGGTGTCCAATAACCTAGGATAAAGGTTCCCTTGTTTTATACTTATAAACAATACTGTCTTTCCTCAACAAGGAAATAACTTGATATGATGGTTATATTCTCTATCATTCTATCCTCGACATCTCACAATTTAATGGATCAGATTCTATCTTGTTATCCCCATAATCCCTTAATCAAGCATATTAGTTTCTCTATCTTCCTAGTCTCGGAAGCCCATGGTATTATTCATGCAATCTGATGCACAAAGCAGTTACAAAAAAATTCTTAATAAGACAACCTAAAAAGGGTTTATTAATAAGGACTCTTTATAAAGAAATAAAAAAGACTAAGAAAAAACTATTCATGCTTTATAGAATACAGAAAAATCGAGAGTGAAGCTAATCAACAAGTAGCACCAAACTCTTCAAATGATTGGGTATTTATAGGAAAACCCCCAATGGTCAAATTTTCTTCCCAATGATCATATTTCTATAATTTTTTTGAAACTTATTAGAAAACTGACACTTTAATGACTATATTATAACAAAAAGTCTGATTTTGACTAACACCATTACACTGTAAAAGATGACCCATTTTGATAGATGTTAGTTTTTCCGTATTCTAAATTTAAACTTAGTTAATGAGTTGGATTTCCTTAAAGAATGTCATTATGATATTTTTTATGAGTGTGAATTTGATTTTTATTAGTTCTGATATCAATCCAATTATAAAAAAATTTTCAGTAAAAAAATAAGAGAAAAAGTCTTAAATATGATTTAATAATTGTTAATCTGATGTTCCTTAGATCCATAATCATTATGATAATCGCAATGAAGAATGTTATTTTATATTCATGAATAATTTAAAATTAATTCTAATTAAGGTAGAATATATTTTTTCAATAAAATCATTAAAAAAATACTTTGGACATAAAAAGTTAGCAATCAAGTATTTAAGAAAGAGTTTGTGATTTCCAAAACAAAAGGAATAGAAAATTCATAAGTGTAATTTTTAACTCAATAAGGATGTGTTTTTCTAAAAGTTAAAAAATTGATTTGTTTGCAAAAATGAGTTTTGAAAAAGTCCAAGTGTTGAAAATTGATGAGTTAAAAAAGCTGTTAATGATATTTTTAAACAAATTCAAGTGGGGATATTGATGATCCATTTTGATGTTTTGTTTTAACAAAGTTTTGTTTTTGTTGAAAAATAAATTTTTGTAAAATAATGGTTTTGTAAATGAGGTGAAAGATGCATTTATGGATGTTTATAAAATTATTGTTGAAAACTTACTGAAAATATGTATAAAAAAGTGTTTTTAAAATTTTCAATCATATGATCCATAGAACAATCCATGAAACACAGTTCATCTAATGTCATTTTTGTGAGAAATTCAATAGTTTTTGAGATAAAGAAATTCCAAAGTTTCTAAGACTTGAAAAGAGTTTAAGTAGTATAACCTTAAAAAACTAGTCATATTATGTCTTTATATTATTTCAATTTCTTAAAACATCATGAATAATTCATGATATAACCTGGATTTTTCAGAAGAAAAGGAAAATGTGAATTAATAGGGTTTCCAAAATTGAAGTTTTCTAGGTTTTGATCATCAGACTAAAAAAACTAGACACAAAAGTTGTCAAAAGGTAGAATGTATGAAGTAGATAAAGTTTTAAGAAATTAAATGTTTCTAATCGAACATAGTTCACTGGATATAGGCCATCAGACACATTTTATCTAACATGAATCATCAAACAATTCTTTTATTAGAAAGTATATCTTTACAGTTTCTGAGTTCTAAGTTTTGTGGTACTATAAGCTAAAAGAAATATGAAGAGGCTCAAGATTTCATATTTGAATATCTAAGAAAATAAAAAGGATGAGATAATTTTTCTACCGAATAAAAATATGAGTAAGTATGAAGTTTCTTCACCACAAAAGTTGATCAGATGAAGAAACTGTTGAAAGATAGAAAAGTTCAAGATTGTTGTTGGATAGATCTGATCGGATAGGTGGTAGTTTCTGAGTTTATTCAAAGGTAAGTTTTGATCCAATACATCAGATACAAATCATCAAACAAAGAATTTCTCATAAAAATAAATGTGTTGTGGTTGCTGAGATATTTTGGTTTTGAAGAATATTAAAGAAGTAGAAGTTTCTTTGGATGAGATTATGACACCAATCCATCAAATGAGAATTTAAAACTAATAATTCATTAGATGCATAGTTCCATTGGACATAGTAGAATCAGACTAGAAAATATATGAATAGTAAAAATAGACATATTAAGTAGATGAAAATGTGATACATATTGAAGTTTCTACTAGACAAAAATTTCATGTTTTTAAAGTATTTAGAAATTAAAACAATATAGTCAACCTTTTTTTAGTTGTCTTGGATCATCAGAGTGATATTTCATATATTTTATTTTGTTTTTAGTAGATCAAGAAAAAAATTGGTGATTTATTTCAATTGGTTCAAGATCATAGGACTATGAAAATTGAGTTTTACCATACAAACAGTTTTATGAATTTTGGAGAACAAAGTTTTTATTAAAATATGAGATCAAAGTTATTTAGTTTTGAAGTGTCATTCCATCAGACGAACATCTTGTAAGAAAATTTGAGAAGAGTTAATAAGATTCAAGAAGTTTATAATTTACCCTATAATACTTTAGAAGATTTGAGAAGAGTTCAAATTAAGTACAAATTTTTTAGAAATTCGGATGTGTGAATTTGGGTGAGTGGGAAAATATATCAGTTCCCTACCTTTTTTATTTCTAGAGCACCTATAAATAGAGGTGGAAGGTAAATAATACTTTAACAACATTTAAATATGCATAAAATATAAAAAACTATTGTTTTTGTGTCAGGACTAAGTTTCCAACCAAAGCTGTTTCGCATTGAAGAATAGTTTTTGGATAGAGGGTTCCGATCAGAAGATCAAACAAAGATATGTTCAGACTACTAGATAGTGAGAATAAGATAGAGGGAATTCGTTTGAGTTTTTTAAAGAAGTTTGAGAAGTGATATCTTTTTATAAAGTAGATAAGAAAGTATATAATTATACAAATTTAGAATAGGGAAAATGGTACTAATCTATTAGATGTAGGCCATCAGACATAGATAGATTAGATAGAGGCTGATCAAACACATTTTTTTGGATGAACCTTTGTGGAGAATTTGTTTTCAAAGTTATTTTGTTTTTGGGGATAAAATTTCTATAAGAAACTTTTTTAAATTGAAGGGATTCAGTATTTTAGTAACCCAGACTTTTCATACATAGATATTACATCTTTTTTGATGAATATTCAATACATTACATAAACGCACGTATGAAGAGTGTCATTGTTTAGTGCCTTTAGAAACTTGGGACACAATATTTTTAATTCATGAAAGATATTAAATGTCTCCCATAAATATCTTCCCATTAAGTACTCTTCATAGACATACCCTACTTAAAACCTTTATTCATAACACAGGGAAAGGAAACATAAGAATAATTAACTCAGATATTTAGTAAGGGTAAACAAGGGAGATACATAAGCATAACATTAACATTATGGTATGAGAACATGATTATAATAATTTAAATTCATACCCTGTACTTAAAAGATTATAATATTGAGTCCAAGAAAAAATATTTGTAGTTCACAAGATATGAATCATATCTGAATCAAAGAACATGAGCCATAAGAGCATAATATTAGCATAAGACATAAAATTATGGCCTATATATAAAAATATAAAATCATTTATATAGTAGTGAAGGTTCACTACCAAGGATATAATAGTGGAATGGTTTCACTCCCCAAACCCCCATAGTATTCAAGGTTCACTCTCAATACCATCATAACAGAAAAAGTCCCTTACTAAACCGATTTCACTTCCCATTCGAGTCTTTTCTATCTCATGAGATATAAATATTTATCCAATGAATTTGAAGGAGACATAGGTCCCACCCATCATATAATGAAAATCATAAATATGTGTGCCCCAAGATCATAAAATATTCATCATATCGAAACCCATAAAATGAAATGGGTTTCATAAACATTTCATTATTTCATAACCTATGGAAAATGGAAAAGTTTCATAATCATTTCATCATTTTATCATAGTATAACCCATGAAAAGAAGTGGGTTTCATAATAATTTCATCATGGTATATCCTGTGGAATAGAAACAAGTTTCATAAACATCATACCATCATAACCAAAAACCATTCAAAGAAATAATAAGAATGGTATCCTTGGATCATATCCCCAATAAATAATATGTTACATCATAGGATTTCATCTTAGATGGAGAATGATTTTGAAAGATAAATCACTTGAAATGTTTCTTTAAGAAAAGATAAAACACTTTCACAATCCTTTACTTTTAAAATAAACTGGAAAACCTATAAATGAATATTTAAAAATAATTTAAAAAATTTCCTGAGGAAAAAATCCTTTCTATTTTGAAAAAAACTTTTTAAAAGATAGATATTTTGAAAATAAATTTCTTTGGAAATAACCTTGAAAACTTATAAAGGAATCTTTAAAAACAATTTAAAACATTTATTGAGGAAAATAACATTTCCATTTTGAAAAAAACTTTTTAAAACATTTTCAAAATTACATTTTTTACTTTGAAATCATTAATTTAAAATATAAATATTTCCTAAATATTAAGGAAAACATTTTATTTGAAAATAAATTTGAAAAATTGCAAAGGATGCTTGGAATATTTGAGAGTTCATGATAGTGGTAAATATTATTCATGATGTGCATGTTAAAAAGAATATTCTTTTCAAATTTTTGATAAAAGTAAAATGGGAATTTTTTGGAAAATAACACGAAGATTACTTTTAATTTTTTTTGTAAAATTTCAAACATGGGTAAAAAATTCTTTAACAAATCATTTAAATAATTTTTAAAATATATTGTGAAAACTTTTTTCAAAAACATGGACTTGGAATAAAAATGGGTTTTCGACTAAAGAGAAAAATAAAGATGATTTTTCTTAAAAACATTATTTTGAACTCTTGAGTACATAAAGAGAGAAAAATGAAGGGAAAACATGTATTATTATAAAATAAATATATAATAATAAAATTCATAAATTAATTTATATATGGATCATGATATTCTATCATCGGAAACATAATCATAAACAATCTTGATAAATGATGAGATTGTAATATAAAATATTTACCACTTTGGTAACTTTAAATCATTATATACCTGAAATAATAAAATTAAATGAAAGTTATAATATCATGAAAATAAGTATATTCATTATATAACATGTAAAATGTTTAGTATATACACCTCATATAAGAATATAGGTGAATAACAAAACTTAGGTCTCCAAGAAGGTAATTTGAGACAAACATTCCTTACCGTTTTGGTAACTTCTAAACCATAAAACCCATGAAAGAGAGATAATAAAATGGATATTTAAATAAAAATAATTTCAAGATAATAATAATAAAATGAATTCATGGTTAGTATATATACCACATAAAATAAATGAGTGGTGAATTTGCATATATTTCCCAGAAATAAAAAAGAGACTAGAAATCCCTTACCTTAAGTCTCAACTTCCTTCATACATGTTAACAACTCCTGTATAATAAATATATGTTTATTATAAGTCTATTAAATAACCAAAATTATTTATATCATACCATATATTATTTACTTATGTCATTAAATTACGTGTTTATTAAAAGTTCCTTGTTAAAGTCACGTTTTGGATAATAACCGCTTTACTTTTCTTATATATTTCGATTTGTTATTTTTGATTGTATTACTTTGATCATGGTTACATAATATACATAATAATAATAAAAAAATAATTATAATATTTATACATCAACTGTACTTTTAATACCAATCATGAAATATGGTTTTGAGAAATGAAATACATTACGATCATGGAGAAGGTGTGTCATACGTACACATGAGCAACGTTTCCATTTTTCAAAAATATTTATGGAAAGGAGTTAAGTAATATAATATATTTCCATAATGATAATAATATAATATATATCATTTTAATTCTTTAAATATACTTATATATATCATCCATGTGATGTTGTGATATAAATAGAGTCACGTTGCTTAGTGAAGGCGGTAGTCCACACATACACAAACAACATTATCATATTTTAGTGTGTGAAAAGGTAACAAATAAGATGATATATTCTATTTTAAGAGTAATAAATATTTCATTAATATAATAAAAATTTCATGTATATCACATATATTTATCCTTATTATCTTCCATGTAAATCTTAAGTGAAAACAAATCACCTCGCTTCGCGAGACTGTAGTTCACTGTACACACGAGCAATGTTATCGTATCCTATACTGAATGGAAATTTAAAAAGTAATATATGATATAATTAATAAAAAGATATAATTATTTTATAAATATAATTTATATAATTTATATCCATCATAATACCCAACCATGATAGGTGGAAATGGAAAAAATGAATGACATCCGTTCGTGAGGCGGTAGTCGACCATACACACGAATGATGATTTCGTAACACATTTGATGGAAGTGGAGATGGTTGTTGGTCATTAAATTAATATAAAAAATATAATTATATGTAATATACTGATTTTTTATACAATCATGGTTTAATAATAATTTAAGGATGTATAGTAAGAAATAAAATAAAAGCGCTCGTTGAAGAACCTTACCTCTTCTTCGGGTAACCTCCATAGGTTTGCACTAAAAGCCTTCCTATATTGGATTTATGCCAAAAATAAGACTTCTAGGATTATAAGAGGAAATTTTGAAAGTTATTTTTTAAGTTATTTTATGAAACAAAAGGGTTTTAATGTGTGAATAAGAGAGGAGAGTGGGTGGCCTTTTATAAGTGAGGTGAGTGACACACTTGTAATTTTTTGAAAAGAAAAAGGTGTACCCACATTTTTCACAAGCCACAAGAATCAAAAATTTAGTATTATAAATAATTATACATTTAGGTTTGATATATGGTCATAAAATATATTTTATAAATGTATTTATTTCATTTTAACCACATATTTTTAGTTTAACCCCATGATAAACCCAATTTTACCTTAATAGTGGTAATTAATTTTTTAATATTTCCCTATTTATTTTTGTCAAAATTAAATTTCAAATTATTATAAAATATAAATAATTATTATTCCAAATATTTAATCAATTTTTTCCAAATTAAATTCATATAAATTTGAAAAATTAATTTAAAATTAATCCTATAGATATGTTGAGAAATCGGGCTTTCAAATAGAAAATGTTAAAACAATTACCAAATTTTTATATCTAATTTGAATATGAAATTGATTATAATGAACTAAAATAGATTATTAGATATATAATTAAACTAATTTCTCTTTAAAACCAATTTAAAATATAGTTTATCTTTATAAATAATTTAAATGAAAACACAATTTTTAATTAAAATTCAGTATTTTTTTACTATTCATCAAAAAAGTAATCTTTTCAGAAAATACTAAAAAATTAACCCTAATATAATTATGATATAATGATTTAAAAGATAAATTTTAATTTTTCAAATAAATTTTCTAAATTTTCAAAAGTTTAAATTTATAATAAAACCCGTAGATGTGATGAAAAAGGGAGTTTTCAAGAAGTGTATTTTTTTCAAGCACAAAATATTTTTATATTAACTCTATGTCTAATAATAATAATTTTATGAATCTAAATTAAAATTTATTGATATATGATTTATATTTTTTATTTAAAACTTTACGAATTATGGATTATTTTAATTAATTAAAATAAAGAAATATTATGCACATTAAAACAGTTTTCATAAAAAAACCATTTTTAAACAAAAAAATAAAGTTACACTAAATTATAATATAAAGTTTATTAAAATTTAATTATGTGGATTAAATATTAATAAATAATACTTATGTTGATTTAAAACACAATTTTTAATTTCTTGATTTATTAAAAAGAAATGATAGTTTTGCAAAAAATGATATTTTTCTCTATTCACTGAAAAATAAATATTTTTCAGAAAAATCCCAAAAATTAATCATAAGTTAATTTTGATATTAAAATTTTAAAAATTAATATAATTTTATAAAATTATTATTTTTTAAACTATCTATAAATTAATTATATTTTTTTTATAAAAATCATTAAAAATTATTTTTCAAGAAAACATATATTTGAAGAATATAACTACTTTAATAAAAATTGATTGATTATTTACCAAGTAATTAAAAAATAAATTTATATTGAGTAGAAAATTTTTATGTATATTTCATAAAGTATTTAATAAAATCCATACTGACCTATTTAATGACTAGTTTATAGTGATTATATTTATAATAATATTATTCCATGGTTTACTGAATATCGGTGTCACGTATCATGCATAGTATTGAAAAAACTTGTTGTTAAAGGTAACAAAATCTAAACTCGGTGTTTCTTATAATGAAAGATTTCTAAAAATTTAAATTAATTTGATTTTTTTCATAAAATCTCAGGATGTTACATTCTACCCCCCTTAAATTGAATTTTACCCTTGAAATTATTCTAGGTCATAAATGGTTTAACATTTGATGATTCCTTCCTAGAAACCCACATAGTTAAAATGAATAAAAAAACTTTCCAAAAAAATATAAAGTTAGAAACAAAAAGGTTAACTAAAGTAACTATTAAATTGGTTTCCACAAAGAAGAATATAGGTGGGAGTAAATATTTGGACATAGAAAAAAATCATAAATAATTATAGCGGGTGATAGAGATCATTGATCATAAGAAATTGGGTGATCTAGAGAAGTTTAACGACTAAAAAACCATAAACTGAAGAGGCATGAAAAAGGTCATTAATATCATAAAAATGATGATAATAAGAATTTTTTTATTTCAATATGTTTTTCCTAATGTTGTGGAATTTTCATGAGAAGACATACTTACCTGATTTTATTCCATTTTTAAGTATAATATCATCCTTTGGTTGTTATTTGATCAATTTACACTTCATATCTTACTATAAGAGATGTATTTTTCATGTCTAAAGCACTAAATAAGATCTGTAATAATGATAAGTCATTACTTATATCTCTTGCTACAATAAAAAATAAAATGGTTAACACAAGTATTGCATAAATCTTCATATGGTGCAATAATATATTAATTTATAAAACCTTATCCAAAATTTAACTTAAACCATTACATAAATAGTCAACCTTATAACCCATACAAAATATAAAATTTATAAAGATGGTAACTAAATTTCTCCAAATCAAATTAACATTAATCTCCAAAATATCTTAAAGTAGCTCTTAATTGTCACATACCAAATATGTGAATACCTTAGTCATATATTTTCATGAAATAAAGTAATAAATAAAATTACCACAAAAAATTAATGAAAACATACATACATCACCATTCCTTGAATAATACTACATATTGTTGAATATATTCTATACATCCAATAATGCTGTAAAACCCATCAATAAACCACTTTGTCCACAAATCATTAATCAGTTACAAGGTCTTCAATACTTAAAATTTAATTTATTAATAAAAATAATGCATTTATCCCAAAATAATTATCATAAACACATTAAGGGTTATATTTCCCTTAACCACATGTTTTCCATGATATCACCTTGCCATTAAATCACTTTTCTAGGCCATCAGTACCATTCAAAATATTATTGAAAATACTTAATGAAAAACTTCTATAAATAGTACTTATATATATTATGATGCATATAACATAATTCTATGATTCTAATATATAAACACTTCAGTTATTCCACTTCATCCTTAAGCCATTTACTAGGCTTCATCATCTTATTGCTTATTACCTCTTTCCTTTTATATGTCATTCATAGTCTCTTCATCATTAAAAATAAAACCATTACTTGTACAACCTTATTGAATCTGTTCATTAGATTTCACCTTAGGACATTGATTTTCATAATTCCCACAATTTACAAATTTAAAACATTTAACAATTGATGATACCTTAAGGAGACCATTATTATCATTCATTTTGTTAACCAAACTTTTCATTTTTACTTTTTAGTAACTTGCTCTGTGTCCTTATTTTCCACACCCAAAACATATTATCATCCCTTATAGAAATTACATTGAGTTATTCTTCACACAATCTCAACATATAAGAAACTTATTCTTATTTCCCCCATGGTCTTTACTAGAAAAACTTTCAGTTAACTCTATCCTTATATTCCATGGTGAGTTCAAGAGTTGGTTAGGGTGCATGTTGTTAATCATGTTTTGTGATAATTGTTTAGGAATAATCAAAACATCCTTTACTCCATCCATCATACCATTTGGATTCTCATTAGAAAATTTTCCATCACATTCAATGTGAACCCAATTCCTTCTAGTACCTACCATTGACTAAAACCAAAAATCTTATTGTGAGCAACACTAATCATAGTGGAAAACCACATAATCATGAAAAAAAATAAAATATAGGATATATAAATCATGGAATATTATTTCTAATCCATTCCAAATAAGGATTATACTAGGTTATTCATAGTAATCATCTATTTAAATCCTTCATGATGGTTCATAAAAGTTTTTGAATGACCAAAGAATATCCCTCAGGAGTGTCAAACTAGGTTTGCAGTAAGCCCTGTTTTCACACACCAAGTGATTATTGAGTCCATATAAATGATAAATTTTAAGATTAATTTCCCCTATGTATTCCTATTCTAGAGCCACATAAACTTTTTGTATACTGACAGAGATGTAATTGCTTGAAAACCACTCACTCTATCCTTAATAAAAATTCCAGGAGATTTTCCTATACTTTGACACATACTTAGACTTATCCTTAGATAAATACCTATAAATATCCTTAGAAATATCCCTAGGTATTCTTATCATATTTTACAATGGTTAACTGAACCATTCCTCTGATACCAACTATAGAAACCCCTGATTTTCATACATAGATATTTCATCTTTCTAGATGAATATTCAATACATTAAACAAACACATACCTGATGACCATAGTAGTTTAACACCTTTGGAAACTTAGAACACAATCTTATTAATTAATGAAATATATTCAATATATCCCATAAAGATCTTCCCATTAATCACTCTTCATAGATATACCCTAATTAAAACCTTTATTCATAACCTAGAGAAAGGAAACATAAGAAAGGGTGATATTAGATGCTCAGTAAGGGTAAAGAAGGGAGATATGTAATCATAACCTGAATATAAGGGTATGAGAATATGTCTATAAAAATTTAAATACATACCCTACACATGAAATATCATAATATTGAGTCATGAGAAAAATATTGGTAGTTAATAAGACATGAAAGGAATCAAAGAACATGAGCCATGAGAGAATAACATTGGCATAAGACATAAAATTACGGCATAAACATAATCATATAAAATCATATCCACAACATTCAAGGATCATTTCCAAGGCTATAATATTGGAATGGGTTCACTCCCCAAACCATCATAGCAGTTAAGGTTTACTCCTAAGAATATCATAGTAGAAATAATACCTTTATAAACTAGTTTCACTCCCCATTAAAGCCCTATCTATCTCATGTTATATAAATCTTTAACCAATGAATTTGAGGGAGATATATTTCACACCCTTCACATAATGAAAATCATATGCATATGTGACACAATATTATAAAAAATTCATTATATCATAACCCATTAAATTAAATGGGTTTTATAAACATTTCATTATTTTATAATATGAGAAAAAGAGACAAGTTTCATAATCATTTAATCATTTTATCATAGAATAACCCATAAAAATAAGCAAGTTTCATATGAATTTCCTAATGGTATATCCCATGGGAGGGAAACATGTCTCATAAACATCATACCATCATAAACATAAACCATTCAAAAAAATAATAAGAATGGAATAATTGGATCATATCCCCAGTAAGGAATATGTTATATAAAAGGATTTCATCTTATATGGAGAATGATTTTTAAAGATAAATCAATTGGAAAATTTCTTTAGGAAAACATAAAACATTTTAGAATTTATTTACTTTGGAAATAACATTGAAAACTTATAAAGGAAGCTTTAAAATCTGTTTAAAACATTTCTTGAGGAAAATATCTTTTTTTGTTTGAAAGATTATTTTTAATACATAAAACAATTTGAAATTACTTTTCTGTGAAAATAACCCTGAAAACTTATAAATGAATAATTAAAAACAATTTAAAACATTTCTTGAGTAAAACATTATTTCCACTTTGAAAAACAATTTTTAAAACATTTTGAAAATCATTTTTTTACTTTGAAATCATTTATTTAAAATATAATGATTTACCAAATATCAAGGAATTTTTTTTCTTTGAAATGAACTTTGAAAATTTTTAAAGGAAACTTGAGATCTTTGAGAGGTCATTACTATGGGAAATACTATTCATATTTTGCATGTTAAAAACAAATATTCTTTTCACATTTTCAGTAAAAGCCTAATTGTTTTTTGGAAATGACTTGAATATTAATTTAATTTTTTTTGTAAAAATTAAAAAATGGGTAAAAATGTATTTGATAAATCATTTTAAAAATTATAAAAACAATTTAAAGATAATTTTTAGAAAAAATGGTTTTGGAAGAAAAACTGGTTTTCGACCGAAGAGAGAAATAAAGATGATTTTTCTTAAAAACATTATTTTGAACTCTTGAGTACATAAAGAGAGTAAAATGAAGTTAAATAATTTATTCTTATAATATAAAAAAATTATAATAAAATTCATGAGTTTATTTAGATATTTATCATAATATTTTATCATAGGAAACATAATCATAAACAATCCCGATAAACAATGAGATTGTAACATAAAATATTTACCACTTTGGTAACTTCGAATTGTAATACACATGAAATAATTACATTAAGTGAAACTTATAATATAAATAAATTAAGTATATTCATGATATAACATTTAAAAGGTAAAGTATATACATATAATAGAATAATATAAGTGCACAACATAACTTATGTATCCAAGAAGGCAATTTGAGACAAAAAATCCCTTACCGCTATGGTAACATTTAAACCGTAAAACCCATGAAAGAGAGTTCATAAAATGAATATGTAAATCCAAATAATTATTAGGATAATAATCATAAAATATATTCAAATGTTGCATATCACCACATAAAATAAACAAGTGTTGAATTTATATATGTCTCCTAGAAATAAAAGAGAGATTAAAAATCCCTTACCTTAAGTCTCAACTTCCTTCATACACATTCAAACCACCGGTATAATAAATATTAGTTTATTATACATCTATTAAATAAAAAATATTATATATATAATACTATATATTATTTACTTATTTTATTTTATTACCCATTTATTAACAGTTCCATACTAAAGTCACGTTTTGGGTAATAACCACTCTGTTTTTGTATATGTTTTGATTTGTTATTTTCGATAATATTACTTTGATCATGGTTCCAAAATCTTAATAATAACAATAATTAAATAATTATAATATTTATACATAAATTATAATTTTAATAATAATCATGAAATATAGTTTTGAGAAATTAAATACATTACGACCATAGAGAGGGTAGGTTGTATATACACATGAGTAACATTTACATTTTTCAACGATCAATATAGAAAAGAAGTAAGTAATTTATTATATTTAAATAATTATTATAATATCATAAAAAAATTTATTTCTTTAAATATACTTATAAATATCATCCATATGGTGTGGTTATGGGAAGAGAGTCATATTGCTTCATGAAGGCGTAGTCCACACATACACGAACGACGTTATTATCTTTCAATGAGTGAAAGTATAAGAAAAAAGATGATATATTATATTTTCAGAATTATAAATAAGTTATGAATATAATAATTATTTCATGTATATAACATATATTAATCCTTTTTATCTTCCATGTAAAGCGTTAGTGAAAACAAATCACATCGCTTCGTGAGGCAGTAGTCCACCATACACATGTGAGATGTTATCATATCTTCTATTGAATGGAAAGTTAAAAATTTATATATGATATAATGACTAAAAAGGTATAAATATGTTATAAATATCATATATATACTTTATATTCATCATCATACCCAAATGTGAGTGGTGTTAATTGAAAAACGAATAACATCGGGTCGCAAGGCGGTATTCAGCCGGACACACATGCAATGATTTCATAACCCATTTGATGAAAGTATAGATGGTTTTAGGTCATTAAATTAACATAAAAAATATAAATATATTTAATATAATTAGTTTATCATATCATCATGTTTTAATAAGAATTTAATTAGGTGGAGGAATAAATAAAATAAAAGCACTCATTGAAGAACATTACGTCTTCTTCGGGTAACCTCCTTAGGTTTGCACCAAAATCCTTCATATGTTGGATTCATGCTAAAAATAACACTATATGATTATATTAGGGATTTTTGAAATTGATTTTGGTAGGTATTTTATAAACCAAAATGGTTTGAATGTGTGAAAAAGAGAGGATAGTGGGTGGCCTTTTATAAGTGAGGCGAGTGAGACACTTGTAATATTTTGAAAAGAAAAAAGTGTAACCACTTTCTTATCATTCCAAAAGGATAAAAAATGAATTATTATATATAATTAGAAATTTTAAGGTCTAAATATTTCTATATAATATATTTTAGACAAGTTTTTTGGTCATTTAAACCCTTATCTTTTTAGTTGACCTCTCGGTAAACCCATTTTTACCTTAACCATGATAATTAATTTTCACTATTTTCAATATTTGTTTTGATAAAAAATTATTTTAAAATATAATTAATATTATTATAAATATGGAATAAAATTTTATAAATTCAATTCACAGATGTGATGAAATTTAATATAAAATTAATCTCATAGACGTGATGAGAAAACGATTTTTCAAAGAGAAAATGTTCCAAAGTTCACCATGTTTTTGTATCTAATTTTAATATAAAATTGATTATAATTAACTAAATTGTATTACTAGATATTTAATTTAACCAATTAATCTTTAAAAACAATTTAAAATATAATTTAACTTTATAAATAATTTAAACAAAAAGCAGTTTTCAATTAAAATTCAGTATTTTTTAACTATTCATCAAAAAATTAATATTTTCAGAAAATACTCAAAAAGTAATCCTAATATAATTTTGAAATGATGATTTCAAAAATTAAGTTTAATTTTTAAAATAAATTTCATAAATTTATCAAAAATTAAATTTAAAACAAAACCCAGAGACGTGATAAAAAAACGGGTTATTGAGAAGTGTATTTTTTTCAATCATAAGATGATTTTATATTAAATATATTTATATTAATAGTAATTGTATAAATATAAATTAAAATTTATTGATATATTATATATAATTTTTAGTTAAAACATTCCTATTTAGTTATTATTTAAATTAATCAAAACAGATAAACATTATACACTTTAAAACAGTTTTCAAAAAAACCTCTTTTTTGAACCTAAAAATAAACTTATACTAAAATCCAATATAAAGTTGATTCAAAGGTAATTAATTGAATTAAATATTAATAAATAATAATTATTTTAATTTAAAAATGTAAGAGCCTGGGTTTTTATAATGGGTCAAAATCCCCACCCTGTTTGAATTTTTGACATGTCCCTGAGAAAATTGGGAAAATCTGGGATGTTCTGGAAATTTCCAGACTACACACCATGTACCCTAAAGTACACATTGTGTATGGGTTTGGTGAGTACCCGACATGTTCTCACCAAGTACATGTCGTGTTATTACTGTGTATAAATTTCATACTACACGGTGTGTAGTGCTTCTCAACACGGCGTGTATTCTTTTTCTGCGTACCGGCTAGGTTCAAGCCGTGTGTCAACCCATGTGGAGCATTCAAGCCGTGTGGCTATATCCTCTTAAGTTGAAGTATAGAAAAGGCCACTATATAGTGTTTAGTTCCTAAATACAAGCAATGTACTCTTTTTATTCTCTTAAATGATAGAGCGTCACGTCTTATTTCGAAAAACATCTTCTTCTTCCCCAACTTCGGGACCTCTCTATTCCAAAAGTCCAAAGAACATACCTAGCCCTAGATTCTTCAACTGTCATCCGTTATTCAATAAATTGGTGGCTGTGTGATTACAATAGTGAGACTAAACCCACATACCCTATTTCGTTCCAGCTTCTTTGCCTCACGCGTCGCAATTTCCATCCGAGTGGAATTGCCAAAATTTGACGGAAACATAGGTCTACAAAGATCTTCTTTGAATTGAATCTGGATATCAGACGTACCTATGTCTAAAAGTCTCAGGTATGTGGTGCATACCTCTTTTTGTGTTTTCGTAGACTTTTGGGTGGTGCGACCTTTGGTGTATTTTTGGGTATTTTGAGCGAGACCCTAATTTACCTGCTATTTCTTGTTTAATTGTTTATTTGACCTATGAGATTCCCTTGGGTATGCCATTTTACCGTTTTTCTTGAGCGAGGCCAAGTGAGTGGACATTTCTCATCGGGGAAATTTGTTTGGGGAGTTCCAAAATGGCTATAATTGTTTTTGTTTTATTAAAATGTTGAATTTAGTTTATTAAACCTTGATATTAATTATTAGAGGCATTCAAGACCTCAATACTATTGTTTGATAACCATTGGGTTAGTGAAATTCAACTATTTAGATTGTTTTTCCTGGTTATGTGTTTTATTTAAATGTGTTATATATGTAATTACTAAATTTCATATTCTGGAACCTTTGGGTTGTGTTGGGCATGACCTGGATATTATTGAGTGATACTGATCACAGGTTGGGCTTGGCCTGGGTTACTTTGGGTAGTTTTCACCACGGGATTGGGCGTGATAGGTGCCGGGTTGAGGCAGGATGACTGTCAGGATGGGTATAGTCTGGGTTACTAGGATGGTGAGACCATCAGACTTGAGCGACATGGTCGTAGGGACATGAGGTGTCAGAGGTGTTGTGGCTTGGGTACTATTTTGGTGATTACCGATCACCTGGAACTATGAGTAGTGTGCACACAGAGAGACTCTGTGATGAGGTGGTTTTGACCACTTGTGTGGGTAGAGGCCCCCATTAGTTGCAATTTAGGTACTATTGGTTTGGGGGTGCTTGCCGTAGGAAGCCACATGGGAGGTAAGGAGCCTTCAGGGGATAACATTGAGGCTATCAGGTTGGGGGCAGAGGCTTGCCGTTATTTGAGGGCAGACATCACTATCCCTCCGGTTACCTTATTTTGAGGGAAGACATTGCTGTCCCTCTGGTTACTTGATTTGAGGGAAGACATCGCTATCCCTCCAGTTACTTTATTTTGAGGGCAGACATCGTTGTCCCTCCGATTACTTTATTTTGAGGGTAGACATCATTGTCCCTCTGGTTACTTATTGAGGACATGCATCACTGTTCCTCTGGGTTTCTATTTTTCAGGCATGCCTTCAGGGTGTCAATACTTTAGACATATGGTGTCTGGGGGAACATGGTGCCGGGTTACATGACAGAGATCCCGACATTGGCCAAAGCAGGTGACACTCCTTGGTGGCTGCTGAGAACTAATAGAGTTTGTGTTTATTTGTGCAATGTACTGTTTACTTTTTACCTTATAAATACATGCCTGCTTAAACACTTATATTAGGTATGTACCTTTGTGTGGTATCCTACAGAAATTTGTCTCACACCCTACACGGGCCCTTCAGGATGCATGAAGACTTTATGAATTTACATGCAGGAAAGAGGCCAGCTTCAGGAGCTGGGCCGCATTAGCTGTTGCATGGAGATGGTATAGACCTTGAGGTTTTTCCTAGTTGGAGTTTACCTTGTTTTCATTTATTTCTTGTATCATCATTCTTATTGTTTTGTATCAACAGTTGGTTAGCCATTGGTTCCCTTACATATGGATATGTATAACCTACTTTGGATGCATGTTTGTTGTTTAGTGGTAGTTACAAGTGATCAGCATGCTGTTGTGTTTACTTTTCACTATCATTGTTTATATTTATTGCTTCTACTGTTTATCAATATTGAATGTGCTTCCACTCTGCGGGTCTGGTTCAAGTCTGCTGAGTCATTATTCCACTGAATCTTTATTATTATACTCGGACCAGTACCATTATTATCCTCTAAGAGGATATTACCTCCCCACTATACCTATAAAGAGCCTCGCTGCTAGTCGGCAGCCTTTGGTATTCGGGAAGGTGCACCTAAGGTAGTAACACCCGACCCGTTTAGCACTGTTCGGGTGGATGTTCAGGTCCGGGTCATTAAAAAAAATATTTTTGAATTTAAATTACTTAATTTATTTAAAATAAATGATAATTTTACAAAAAACTATATTTTTCACTATTCACTAAAAATTTAATATTTTCCAAAAAATACCAAAATTTCACTATAAGTTAATTTTGATATAATGATTTCAAAAAAGAAGTTAATTTTATTAAATAAATTTTCTAAAATATCTATTAATTAATTGTAACATGTTTTTATAAAAATTAATAAAAATTATTTTTGATTGAAGAATATAATTACTTTTCTAAAAATTGACAGATTATTTACTAATCACTTATAAATAAATTGATATTGGTTAGGATATTTATATGTATCTTTCATAAATTAGTTAATACTATTCATACCCTCCTATTTAATGACTAGGCTATAATGGTCAAATTTATAATAATATTATTTCACAGTTCGCTGAAACTCGGTGTCACATGTCATGCACGCTATCGAAGAAATTCGTTGTTTTATGTAATGCAAGATAATTTTAGTGTTGTGTATAATGAAAGCCATCTAAAAATTTAAATTAATTTTTTTCACAAAATCTCAGGATGTTATAAGTATAATCATTCCTATCAGGAGATATATGGTTTCCAACAAGAGTTGACACAAGTTGTATTTACTTATTCATAATAGTAAATTTCCATAGACCCAATGAAGTGGATATGGAAAGGATATAGGTTCTCACATTGAGTAAAAACCTTGTAAATATGGTGTGCCTTGTTTAATTTCCTATATTTTCATGAATTTGAGTTTACTAAAAGTTGATAAGGATCAAGATCTAACAGGTTTTAGGGGTTAATTTTCCCAAATATTGATATTTGTAAAAAGGTAATAACTGATTCAACCCCCCTCTCAATTGTTATAAAATCCTTTGGAACTTCAATCATGCATCATGAGGAGGAAGTGGGATGGCTCCCTTATGTCCTAGAATTTCTCTCTCGAGAGTTCTGCTCCTCTCCTTCATCTAGGGTGTCTCCCCATGGTGGTGGCTAATCCTCTTATGTCATCCTTTTCTCCCCTCTCATCTCCATCAATGCTGATTTCTACAACATCTTGTTCATTAGTTTGAGGGTTTCGACTTATCCTTTACAGAAGGGTTTCTCTTCTCTGGTGACCTGTTTATTCTATGAGGCCTCTCTCTTCATGTGTTCCTTCAATTCTCTCCTCTTCCCTCTTTCTGCCCATCCCGATAGGGTGCCTCTCCACGACTGTGGCTCGCTACCGAGGCTTGCAGTCGCGGTTCATATTGATTTTCTCCTACCTTAGGGTTTCAATTCTCTTTATTGGTTACATTTTGGTCATTTTCGTTATGTGAATTTCTTTTGATATTGGTGGTGTTTTTTGGTTGTGATTTCTGTTTGGACTTTTTCTGTTTTGGTTTTGTTCACTATTATCATCTTCGGTGACAATAAATGTACTAGGTTTTAGTGTTTCTGCTCACTAGTATCCATTAATACTCTTCTCTTTCTCCAAGATTCCACCACTACTCCCTGTGGGATCTTCGTGGTGGCTCTAAAGGTGTCTTGGAAGGTGAGTTCATGTGGTCATCGGTGTTCCAGGTTCTTATAGTGTTCGGTGATGTTGATGTTGTATGGTGCTGGTCTTCATATTTTCTATTTACTGGTTCGTGGAGATAGTATTATTCCCTCTATCGAGAACATCGATCTCTGGTTGCCCTATATCTATTGATTGTGGCTTCTGATGACCCTTCTCTTGATCCAGTGATGTTTTGTGGCTTCGTTGATAATAGTGTGGTGCTACGTCGATGAAGAGTCTGGCGATAATGGTGTGAACACCGGTGTGCAGAGGTGATGATGATGTCTCAGGCGTCGTGTGACCTTGTTTTGTGTAAGGCGAAAGGCTCGAGGAGATTTTTTTTGAAATTTAAATTTCTTTTGTGGATTTTGGGTTTTTTGTGTGGTTCTGTGATTTTCTTGACTGAATGATGGTGCTGGATGCTGGATGGTGACGACACTAGTAGTGACCTATGGGTGTTTTTTTTTGAATTTTGAACTTTGAATTTTGTATTTGGGTAATTTGGTTCCTACTTGTTGCGTAGTTTACCGCTCATCCAAAAACGGGCTTTTGAAAATCGAATAAAAAATCACTTTTCAGTCAGTCATGCATCATTAGAGGCACATATATATTCATATTCCATGCATATGCCATTCCATATTTATTTTATCACATGCATTGCCTGCAACATGTTGTAGTGCCTTGATTTATATATATGTTATTGGAATAAAATTTCTATATGTTAAATGAGATAAATAATTGGTTAATTAAAGTGTATTAAAAAACCTAAATGGTGTTTTCCCATATAGCTTGATAATGACACCTCAATTAACCAATTATCACATGTTTGATCCATGAACCATTGGTTCCATGGAATAAAACGATAGTTGATTTTGATTACATGAATTCCAATTATAATTTAAAAAGAATTTACTTTTATAAATTGGGAATGGTGACTTATCTAACAAATTATTCTTATACGAAATGTTACATCGTAATACTGGGTGTACGGGTCTGATTGTAGTTACATGACATGCCAATTGTAACTTATAAAGCTTATGCCTTTATAACTTGGGAGTGATGACTCATTTAACTGGACTGTGATATATATATATATATGTATGAACTTGAGAAAATAAAAGTTTTAAATAAATATTTACTATTAATTGGGGATTCCAACTGCAACATAAAGAATGTTTTCTTCTATACCTTGCAATTAACACTCCATATGCAAGGAACAATACTATCAGATATGAGACATTGAACCTGACCCGACCATATTATCGGGCATTAAGAAGTTTCTATTATGAATCTTATGGTCTTCTAAAACTACCTAGACTCAGATTTAAGAACAGAAAAATGGATGTTGAATCTTATATAGAAAGGTTATGTGCCTATCCTATTTTTATATCTGTGATATTTCTAAAATTTAATTCTATTCTGAGGCACACATTAGGTTATTATAGAAATATTCCACCATGATGGAATCAACTTGAGTATTAGGAAGGCTATGATGACCATGCTTCTGAGGTGGTGGACCCTGATCCACCAGTACCACCTCCTATAGTGCCAACTATGACACCTCATGATATTCCTAATTTGGTCACAAATTCTCAATTTCAAGAGGAATTCCTATGGTTTATGTAGTCTATATAGGGAATCTCATGACCTACCCTTATTATGGAAGAGTTGATGCAAGTTTTCCAGCAGCATCACCCTCCTACCTTTTTGGGAGAAGGTAGTACTTAGGCTATTGAGTCATGGCAAGAGGCCATGTTATCTATATTCGGGAATTTGGAGATGCCTCTAGAGGGGATGATCAAGCTCATGATATATATGCTTTATAGTTCTACTAAGAGTTAGTGGGACATTATTAATCAGAAATATCACTATTTTTATATGGTCTGGAGGGACTTCTAGGTGGAATTATATGATTACTTATTTCCATAGATGCTTAGAGATAACTATGATAGTGATTTAATGCACCTTCAATAGGGTGATATCTCTATGATGTATTACTCATACCTCTTTTACGAGCTCTATCACTTCACAACGACCCTTTCCAGTGATGAGATGGTGAAAGTGACACGATTTGAGGATGAGATAGTGCATTCCATCTGATCTTAGGTGAATATTTTCCATTTGACTACCATTTCTGAAATAGTAAACCAAAACTTTATCACTGACTGAAACCTAAGGGAAGTTGATGTTGTGGCCTAGGGTAATTCAACATAAAGATAGGTATGTGGTTCATCTAGCTTTAGTAATCATCACCTTGAGTCTGTTCGAAGAGGTAGTGGCCTTCAGACGACACGTGCTGATAGTTATTTGGTGTGTCATCAATGTGGTAGACTTGGCCATAAAAAGACTCATTATACCAAGGAACCAATTGAGTGTCTATATTACAATAAGGTGGGTCATCTTCAGTGTTTTTGTAGATATTTTCTTCCAATGACTAGTGAGAGAGGATCTGCATCAACTCCACATTCAGGAGTAGGATCATCCACTCCATGTTAGGCAGAGAGCAGGAATACTACTGGATAATTAGGTCAAGGAGGTGGACATAGTCATGGAATCAAATATTATGAGATGAAACTCCAGTAGAGTGGGTTTTCTTAGGGTAACTAGGATATATCTCAAGGTCATGGGTCTGGATAGATACATGTAGTAAAACTTATACCATAGGATCAGAGTGTTGGAAATTCTATAGTATGAGGTATGATTTTAGATGCCTTTACTCTTGTATCTGACTTATTTGATATAGATTATTCAAATTATTTTTTATTTGTGAAAATTATGGAAATACTTGGGATAAATATGGATTACTTATGTGGTGTCATGACCCTAGATACTCTATTGGGTCTGTGATAAAAAATTTGATACTAATGTAGGTGCTTCCCCTTTGAGATAGGTGGCTATCACTTCATATGGAACCTATTTTTTCTCAAGATGATAGGTTTTTATATCATTATCTGGATGAATTGGTTGGTTCTTCACCATGATCATATCAATTTTTATTATTGTAGGGTGTCATTTTCATCACTAGAGGGTAATATCTATATTCATAAAGGTGAATGGGATATCCAGGTAGCTCGAGCTGGACTAGAGAATCTTGGGCTGGGTGGAGTGATAGCCTAGATTTCTAGCCTCTTTCTTGATGACTATGGAACATGTAAGATATAATTCTCTCCTATAGTGTATTTTTAGGGATGTCTTCCTTGGTGATTTTTTGGACTACCTCACGATATGGAGGTGATGTTTTCTATTTAGTGAGTGTCAGGAGTAGCACGAGTGTCCATTCCTCTTTACAGGATGATACCTATTGAGATTTAGAAACTTAAGAGACAACTGGAGGTCATGGAAACTAAAGGGTTTATTTGGAATAGTACATCTCCTTGGGGTTCACCTGTCCCTTTCACTAAAAAGAAAAATGTTAGCCTCGGAATTTTGTGGATTAACAAAAATTTTACCAGCTTATAGTTAAGACCCAATATATATTACCTCATATAAATGATCTCTTTGACTATATTTTAGGAGCTTTGTTGTTCTCAAAGATTGATTTGAGGCTGGTATATCATTAGGTGTTAGTTGGAACTTCATACATAAATCATAAAACTTTTCAAAGAGGGTATTATTTATATGATAATCTGGTAATGTCGTTCTATCTGAATAATATGCTAGAATTTTTCATGGCCTTAATGAATTGGGTTTTTCATCTATACTTGGATTCCTTCATGGCAGTCTTCATGGATGACGTCTTGATGTCTTGAAATACTCAACACTATTATTACAAACACCTTGATATCACATTGAGAACATTGATAGAAAAAGTTTGTATGCCAAGATCACCAAATGTCATTTTTGGATTGATAATTTATACTTACTAGGTCACATAATCTTAGAGGTAGGGGTATCTATTGAAACAAATATAGTGAGATCTAGGGTCTCCTAGGTGTATTCCAAGAACCAGTTTGATATATAGAGTTTCTTAGGTGTAACTTGATATTATAGGTGCTTTATTAAGAACTTTTCACACCTAGGATCACCTCTTATAGTCTTGAATAAAAAGAGTGCTAAGTTTATATGGTCTGAAGCTTGTGAAAGATCCTTTCAAGAATTTAAAGGGAGATTAAATTCAACACGGATCCTAATATTACTTGATCTTGGTAGAGGATATATGGTTTTTTATGGTGCATCATACATTAGGTTGGGAGAAGTTATGATGTAGGATGAGTGAGTTGTGGCATATAAGTCTTGTTATTTGAGGCCTCACGAGTGGAATTACCTAAAATATGATATCGAGTTGGAAGTTGTGGTACATGTCTTGTGTTGATAGAGGCATTACTTACCAGAAGAGAATTTTATATTGTATATAGATCACAAAAACCTCAAATACATCTTTACCCAATGATACTTGAACCTTAGAAAATGTTAATGGGTTGAATACCTACAATAATTCGAATTTGATCTTTCTTATACGTCTGATAAGGGATATGCAGTGGCTGATGCTCTGAGAAAAAATACTCAGACACAGGACATTTAGGTGGCCAGTCTTGAGTGCTATTTGATGGCCTTATTTTATAAGATAAATTTGGAAGTGTAAGAACATCATGGAAAGATTTTAATTACTTCTTTATCATTGACCTATTCACTTCTAGATAGAGTGAATATGATGTAGCTTTTTAATTCTAAAATCTTAGTCTTAAGGAAGTGTTTTTAGGAAAGGACCCACCACCTAGCTGGGTCATGGATGATGAAGAGATCTTACACATTCATGGTCATGTTTGGGTTTTGGATGACATACGAGAGGAGTTGATGTAATTGTCTCATGCATCTACTAGGGAAGTATATACCAGTCTCCTGAAGATGTACCATGATTAACACTATTAGTATTGGTGGCCTGGTAAGAAAAGGAAGATAGCTGGTTTCATTACTTCGTGTTCCACCTGTTAGCAAGTAAAGGTAGAACACCAGTGACCAGTAAGGATTTTACATCTATTGACCATTCTAAATTAGAAATGGGACGACTTCATAATGGATTTTGTGTTGGGTTTACCTATCCCTCTCTCGAGGTAGTGATGCGGTATGAGTGATAATTGAAATATTGAAAAAGGACACCCACATACTACCTATTTAGGGACCTTTTTAGTGGATGATTTAGGGGGGATATATGTTAGGAAGGTTATACACCACCATGGAGTTCCAAATACCATCATATTTGAAAAGGATTCATGGTTTATGTCATAGTTTTGATAGGGTCTACAGAAGGATCTTGGTTCATAGGTTCTTCTAATTATATCCTATCACCCATGAACTGGTGACTAGTCTGATCACATGATTCAAATATTAGGGGAAATGCTTTGAGAAAATGTCCTTGATTTTATAGGTTCTTTGGTTAAAAACCTACCTCACACCAAATTTTATTATAATAACATCTTTTATGAAACTATTCAGATTAATCATTTTGAGGCCTTATACAGTAGGTCATTCCATTCACCCCTGTTTTGGTTAGAGGTAGAAGAGGCAGTACTACTGGGACCCCATCTCATTCAAGAGACTTTTTAGTAGGTGTATCTTATTAGAAAACATATAGTTGTATCTCATTCTAGGAAGAAGTATTATACCAACATTCATCATCAACATTTGAAGTTTGAGGTGGGATATCAATTATTCTTATGTGTTTTTCCTCATTTGGGTCATATATAGATTCATAGATTGGGTGAGATATCACCTCATTATGTTGGGCCTTTTGAGATCCTAGAGATTCAGACCAGTAACCTATTGGGTAACTCTTCCTTATAGGTATTTTTCCATGCATGATGTCTCCCATGTTTCTCAGCTTCACCAATACCATTTAGACCCATCTCATAGTTTTGATCACAAGGATGATGAATTGGAAGATGATACTTCCTCTAAAGATTATCCTATCCAGATCATTGATCATAGCATGAAGTCTCTCAGAGTCAGGTTAGTTCCTCATGTATGAGTACTCTAGAATCACAAAAATGTATAGGATAAGGCCTGGGAGTAAGAGGCCAATGCACGTGCTCAGTGGCTAGAGTTATTCTCAGACTACACTTAACCATCTTAGGAAGAAAAACTCATGGATGAGTTGTTTTAAGGAGGAGATATTGTAAGATCCGGATTTTTATCATGAGGTATGAATATTTTAATTTATAGTTTAGATATTTATTTTTATTCTTATGGAAGTTACTAAGAACTTAAAGAAGGGTTCCAAAGCATCTGAGGCTTATTCAGAGCCCAAACCTCCAGTTTTTGGAAGAAATGAATGAGGTGCATGGTTAATAGTAACCATATAGATAAACTGTGCAACCTCAAGGAGGTGGTTTATAGTTGTGAGAAACCATAAAAGACATGCCACACATCCATGCAAGGGTGTTGCAGAAAAGTGAATATAGACTACACGTGAATGGTTTTTTAAATCATGCATATACTATTTAAGGGGGTGACCCTTTTAGATAGTGCTAACACATGGTTGGTGCATGGTTTATCCAACCATGAGGCCAAACTATGAACACTTTAAAAATGGGTGAAATTACCATTTTCCCTACCTTATTTAATACTTATCCTCATACTTATTTTCCTCTCCATGAACATTATCACCCCACATCCAAAGCTCCTTCCTCCATTCATTATGGGATTTTAGACTCCTCCCTCATATGATGTCTGAATCATTCACTGTTGGTTGTGTTGGATCACCATTAGTAATCCCTTAATTACACTTACTTTAATTTTTTTGTTTATCTATCCATATCAAATGTTATTTCTAGGTGAGATAATATTCCATATTTTTAGGGATTTTTTCTTTTTTGTTTATTTCTTCTATTCCTACTCGAATCAAAGGTTGATACTGGATTAGGAGTTCATTACCAATTTAAGGTTGGCTGTCTAGTTATTTTTCCCTTAAAGTATTGATGTTTATATTATGATCCATCATTCCATGGGTCAAACCTCCCATAAAAGACCTTAAAAATGTAAAATTAATTAAATAAATGGATAAAACCTTTTTTAGTATAATTATTTTAGCCTAAATTCATCATATAAGGATGCCTACCTTGACATAAGCCACCCCTAAGGGTGTGTTACTTTTAAAGTCCAATAATCATTATGCCTTGAAATTTAATCAAACCACCTTCTAAGGGGTATTCCTTGCCCCTTTAATTTTGGATTTTATATTTTATAGGATGAAATAAAAACTGAATTAAATGAAAGTGGGAATATAGAATCCATGTCCCTAGGTATTTGAACTTTCTTATTATTTACTTATCTTTGAGTTTCCCCTTATAAATTAATTAGATGAGTTGAAATAAATAAATTGTAAAATGGTATGCATTGGATACTAATACATGACTATTATAAATGTATATTGAGGGTGATAAAAGGGTTTTGACTCAGAACACCTTGGATGGGATCACCTGTCATGTGGATTTATATTACACCTTGAGAGACACTTCAGTTCCCTATGTGGAATGTCAAGGATAGGATCAAAGGGTAGTGTATTACATTATGTATCAAGCAACACTTAGTGTTAAATATGTGAACTACCATGGAAGGTCTCATGAGGCTATGTATGTATACTATACCTCAGTGATTCCTAGATTCCTATGAAGAATTACATGGACATTCTTGTAGGGTGATGGGATTTTGATAAACCTGGAGCGATACCGAGGTTACCTATGAGGAATGCATTGGACGTGCCTTGGATGCAATTTAATTTGATTTAATGACATTTCTTCCAAGTCAAATAACACACATGGAGTTAGTAAATACCTTAAATACATGACATCCTTTCATATTTTCCTTTTTTTTCTATAAATTCCATCAGACTTATACATCCCTTATGTGATTATGATCATCTAGGGATGCCTTGGATACAAGCCTAGTTTATAATCTTATAATAGGTACATCATCATTAATAAATGTTCAGAGACATTCTGGATTAGGATGAAGTATGTAGTATTAGTCAGGTGTCCTATAAGGAAACTAAAATGATGTGATTTATTTTATTCTCTATTTATATTGATTATTACCCCACACTCCCAATTTTATATCCACTAACTGGATAGTGCTAGAAACTATTGGTGGTCTCTTACTGAGTTTATCTCACACCCTATTCAAGCCACTGATTAGTACCTAGATAGACTTTAAGGATGCAGGTATGAACAAGGGGAAGGGTACAAATTTATACACTTTAGTTTCTAAATTAGGGTAAAGTACATGGGTATAGGAATGGGCCTATGAACGTGATGCTATTAGAGATATATTCCAGTATTTTTTTCATTTTTTTATAGAATTTTTTATATGCGTGTTTCTCTATTTTACTTGTATTACCATTTTTTATATCATACTGATATGGAATCATTTTTTATACATTACTAGATATGAATTTTTTTATGGGTTATGATGGTATTCCGCTGCTTATTATTATTTTATTAAATATGGATGTTATGATTCCATTGTTGTACTATTTTTCTACCACTGTTTTTTATCTATTATGAACATTATGTGTCTCTTAGATCATGAGGGTATAGTATCCCCACCATACTATCATACAACCAAACTGTTATTCATAAGCCTCCAGCATATGGAGAGGCATGCTTGAGGCTATGTGACTAACCAAGTTCGGTTACTTATAAGTGAACTAGGTATAGGGTGTTACAGATTCCAAAGTTTTTCATTCATGTTCTAAATATCAGAAACACCTAAAAGTGTGTGTGATTAAAACTAGATTTTTTTGAGATTTTTTTATTCAATTCATAAGAAAAAGGTCAAATTTGGAAGTGTTTTTGAGAAATTTTAGATTTCAAGAATATTATATCTTAAAGAAAACAAATGTGTCGATGTTTGTGTTATGTCATAGTGTTTTAAATATAACAAAATATTTTTGATTCATGTTGAGAATGTGGAAGAAGAACTGAGTTGAAATCTTAAAATTTAGATAATTAAGTTAAAGCCTTCTTCTAGTCCAAATTCTCTCATTCCACAAGTTGAATCTCCAAGATACAACTGATGTGCTATGTATATTTCATACAATTGTGGATAAGATTGAAGTAAAAAATTTTCAATGGAAAATTTTGAGAAGAAAACTAGATATTATTGGAGAATAAAGTGAAGAATTATTTTTCGAATAAAAAAGAGAAGAATATGAAAAAAACGAGAAGAAAAATAAAATAAATTTATTTTTGTAATTCTCCCTGTGATAGCTATTTGAGGAAAGGGAGATCATGGATATCATGGATGAGGTAGTACATGAAGATGAGATAGTTTTTAATTCATATAATGTCTTAAATATTTACATTTATGGAATATTAAAGTGACATGAAATAAAATTAAATCTTCTTGTATGTTGATATAAATAAGATAAAAATAAAATGAATAGAGTGTGATGCACTTTTTGTGTGCTGATACTGTGTGAGTGAATTGAGAGTGAAGCAGAACCTCTCACTCAAAGAAGACCTGATATAGTGTTATGAGGCCAAACCTACTATGTATTTATACTGAGTGTGTTTAACAGTTCTATTGGAAATATACAATCAAGAAATAAAAAGAAGTGATCAAACATACTTAAGTGATCAAAGTAGAAAGAGTAGAAGAATAAGAAGAAGAAATAGTCCTATTAAGTGATGCAAGTAGCGAGTAAGAACAAACCTAAAAATTTCATTATTTTATAATTGGGAGAAAAACCCAAGAAATGTTTTTTAGTGTATACTCGTCAGGTAAAATATTCTAGGCTATGATTCATGAAATAAAAGTGAGCAAGGATGATCCTGAAGAGTTTTTACCAAAAATATAGTGGTTTTAGAGTTCCTTGAGTTTGAGATATGAAATATAGACCAAGTTTCATGTTCTATTATTAATTACTTGAAAGAAGTTGAAGATTATTTTATTTAAGGAAGTGGATCATATTTTGTGGATTTTGTGACATCTTGAAAAACTTTCTAATATACTTCAAAATGAGGAAATGATATACTAGAGACTAGTGGGATATCAGTATAGAGAACTTATATGAGAAGTACTATTCAATTGTGTAAAATTGTGAGCACACTCACCTATGTAATATATTGATAATGGTTTCAAGATGATAAATGGTCAATTCTACTTCTATTGATGATAAAATTATAGTGGATAATTTGTGACTCAGATATCTTAAGTATAAAAAATAGTAGGATTCTTGGGAGGGGTAAAAAATTATAAAAACACATATGATATACTTTAATATGTTTATTTCATGAGATATAGGTGCATACTTGTTTAACCAAGAAAATATACTTTTTTTAATTTATATCATAGGTTCAAATACTAAAGATGTTAAATTTTAGAATAATATTTTAAATTTCATAAAAGGTTGACCACACCTAATAAACCCCTCTCAAGCATGTCTACAATGATTCATTGGAACTAAAAAATGGTATCAAATCCTAGGTTACCTATGATTGGATATATTTTTAAGACCCATTTTTTACAAGATCACATTTAAGTGAAAATTTGAATTTCTTGAAGAAGTTTCTAAAATGGAAGAAATTTTTTCCACTTCAATTAGTAAATAATTAGAAGATTCAACCAAAAATTTGTAAAATAGTAAAAATAAATAATACAAGAAGTTAAAAAATAGAAAAAAAGTGATGGATTAACAACTACTAGATGAAGGTAGTTATATTGGTAATATTTTTTTATAAGACTGTTGATTTTGATTCCTCTAATGTTTCAAGTTCAAAATGTGATAATGGTTTCATTGAATTTGGTGAATAACTTTATCTTAAGGTTAATGAATATCTGAATAATTTTTCTATTGAGGTGGTAAATTATATATTATAATTCATCAAGGGAATATATGATGAAAAATCATAGTTTTAACAATTGGATGATGTAATGGAATATGAATTAGCTAAAATTACGAGTAGTTAAAATATCCTCACAAAATTGGTAAAAGTTAAGGATGAATCTATCATAATTTATAATGAAATATTTTCTATGGATGATGAATAATTTTAAATATTACATTATTATAATTATGTGTTTAAGAATATTTATAAGTGATTCATGTATTTGAAAAACACCACAAATTTTTAATAGATTTCAAAACTACACATATGGAAATCAAGATAAAAATATTGAAATAACATGAAAAATAATTGAAAGAGATACATAAAATACATGAGGATAAAATTTATAATTTGAAAAAGGAATGTGAATATTGATTAAGATATCTTGATTTAGAAGTTACACTAATAAGTCTAGAATCTATGCAAGCAGGGACTTCCCAAATAGATGAAAATAATAATACTACTATAAAGACATATGAAATGAGTATTACTTAAAATAATACTCAAAATGGAGGGAAAATGGGTCTAATATATTCTAAAAAACATAAACTTATAGCTCATGGAGAAAGGTATCCCACCACTGAGTTAAATCTGTTAGTATTAAATCTATCTCATTTAAATGTTTATATTTTAAGTAAAAAGATGTAAAACTATGGAAGGTGAAAAATTCTAATAAATTCACCACACAATTAAGGGTGAATTTAGGCATGTCTAAGAAGAGATAATCCCCAAACGGATACCAAAATGGGGTTTAAATGATCTAAAAAAACAAACATGTAAATATGGCTTGACTACACCTAAAGGGATAAAAATATAAGATTTTTAGGACATTATTGATGTTGTAGGAGATTTGAACATGTTTTCATTGATTACTAGAACAATATGTCAATAGATAAAAGTTATGGAATGAATAAATAAATAAATAATTCTAAAATTCATAATAAACATGTTGGAAAATGTGGACTTCGCATAATAGGATTAATCCATCTTCTAAAAAAAGATTTGAAATCTTGGGGAGATTTTGTAAATTTTTCAACATATATAGTCACTATTATTAGGAGTATTAGTATCAACCATACCAAAACTACTATTATATTGATAATAAGATAAGTATACTACAATATATCAAGAAATAAATAAAAATATGTGATTTTTTTTGGGAAAGAAATTAGTAAAGAAGAGAGTTAAAGAAACTACTCCCAAGAATCCAATAATTAAAGATGAGGAAAAAGATGTCACGATTATTGAGAAGAGAAGGTTCTTATATCATGTTAATAGAGACCACATTATGTACCATTGAACAATGTAATAAAAGATCAATGTTCAAGGAATCAATATATAATCTAAATTATAATCATTGTATGAAAGAGATAACTGGATTGATGTGGTTGTTGGAAATCCTAATGAAGATGTTGAGAAGTTTCCTAAAAGGTTGACATTAAGGATAATAAAGAGGTGTGTGGAAGGTGAAAATAGGCATGAAACATGGTTTTAAAATGTATGATTGTTTTTCCTAGATAAATGAGAGACTCGGAGAAAACACCAATAACCCCTAGTACTACAAATTATGCTACAAAGAAGGGGTCAATGCAAACAAAGATATTTGTACATATACCTAAATAATTATTGACCATATGAAAAGATTAGTTGGAAAAGGCTATGAAAATAGAACAAGATGAAAATGAAGAAAGTTTCATTCTTTATAAAGTTGATAATCCTATTACAACTTAGAGGAAAGATAAAATAAAGAAGAATATTGTCATGAACCAGCATGATATTCTTTCTAATCAAGAACTGGACCTAGTCTACCACATACCCAAAGGAAGTTAGTGATCCTCATGTGGTGACACAAGTTCTCAAGCATTAGGGAAAAACCATTTGGGAATTATTTTCCCATATAAATTATTTGAATAATCATCAAAACTTCTCTATAAATTTGGATATGATTCATTATCCATAAGTCATATGTCCATGCCAAATCAGATAAGTATAAATAGATAAATATGCAACCAAAAATAATAGTTTAAATAATTTAAAGTAAATTTAATCCATATTCTCACCCCCAACTCCCTTAATAGAAATAAAAACCACCAATATCCCTAATATATATATATATATATATATATATATATATATATAATGCGCATCCACCAATAACCATAATTAAAAGTAGAAAGGGATTACTTGGATGGAATCATTTATAACTAAATCATTTAAATGGTATAACTGGTTGTAAATTCTGTGAAAATAAATGTTAAAACTGGCTAGACCTCCTAAAAATAAAGTAATGGGAACAAATGGCTGGTATGAGCAAAGTGATATATGAAAATATAATAAACACGAACCTTCAAATCCCAAATAAATCAATGCTCCAAGAGTGGTCAAGAGATGAATAAAAATCCTGAAACTAGAAATTAAAATAGTAATGATCATAAAAACACTTAGTAAGCCACCACCCACCTTTCTATATGTCTAACTATTAATCTAATATCCATTTTAAGATAGTTTGAAATGTAATTTATAAAGTAGAGTTTTCAAACATAAATTTATGAAAAAACCAATATAAATTCTTTTCTTAAATTAAAAAAACCACTTAAAAACATTTATTTTGAAGTCACACATTCCATATAAAATAATACCTTTTCCATTTTAAATGTTCCTTTAAAACCATTTCATTAAATTCTTTAGAAAATCAACACACGCTGCATAAATATAAAAGTTGAAGTTCCTTAGGATCATTGGAACCACTAGGGGGGAGGTGTGGAATTAATATGTATCTTTTTAAAATTTAAATTATATGAAATTAAACCTTACAACTTGTTAGAGTTACTATACTTATCAATATTTTTTAATAATCACACAATCATGCAATGATAAGAAAGTAAACAAAAATGTAAGATTTATAATGTTCAACCCTAGTGTGTGAACCTAAATCCATTTCATGGTGACTCTTATAAGTCTATGAAAATTCACTATTAATAAGAAGTGAATAAAACTTGAGACAACTCATGTTAGAATCCTTATATATCCTGATGTGTATGATTATACTAGGCATAATTAGTTATAAAGTTATGATTCTAAAAACAAATCCACCACAAATATATGAAACTTTGTAAATCATATCCTAAACTTTCATCTAGAATTACTTCATATGATTTTATCCATCTAGTAAAATTATGTCCAGTGATCCTATATTCATCAGATATTCTCTATTCAATGTGCCTCACTAAAAGCACACTTATTTTCTAACCTGAGTTTTATCCACTGAACAAAAACTCTATGCCTCACTGCCTACTCAAAAACTCTATATGATTAATCTGTCTGATGTTATTTCTGATTTTACTACTCGATAAAACTATTTTAGGTAATTCTTAACCAAAACTCTATATGGTATTTTTAGTTCTAAATACAATGAATGATTTGACTAGTTTCTCTCTTTTTGAACCATCGAGTTGGAAACTGAGCCTTCAAAAAAAAACTTCAACGTTTCATATTTTCATACATGTGAATTGTATTAATTTTTCATACTATACATGAATCCTATTTAAAGGTTCCTCAAAATATAATCGATGTAAACATAATTTTTTTCTATCTCACTGAAATTCTCACTATATGCTTATCAAGTATTCTAGAATATTCAATAAGATTCATAAGAATTATAACATCTACATTATTCTTTGAAACTTCCTTAAAATCAGAAATTAAGGAAATAATTCACAATTCCTTATCTCAACTATATAATAAAACAATTGAAAAATAAAATTATCTCAATATTATAACATTAAAAATGAATTTATAAAGTTATGTAAAGTTCCTAAATCTCAATCGGATATATTTTTGTTCAATAACATCTTTAATAAATTATTCATATGGTTCTATATGCCCAATAACCCTCCATGATATTATCTTCAACATGTTTTCTTCATGAGAATAATCTATCCATTATACTTTAAAAAATTCTTTCCCAATGAATCATCATTTCTCTATCCAGTCACTTTGCCTTATCTCAAAATTTATTCACCAGTTAGTTCAACTTCTTAGAAATGTCCATCTAGTGACATCATGAATGTTTGTCTGATATTTTTTCACTCTGATGGAACTTTATCTTATGGAATTGGTCCATTTAAATTATTTAAAGATCACACTTGATAACTCATCAACATCTAACTTCATATATATTATAAAAAAACTTTCCCATATGAACATTGTACAAACTACTTTTCTAGAAACTTCATTAGCCACTATCCAATAAAGTTGAGCCGTTGATGATGGCTGGATACATTTTTAAAACTTCTAAAGACTTCTATCATAGAATACTTCTACAATCTAGTTACAAATTCGACCTTTTTCTCTCCCCATTTTTTAATTCTTTTCCCTTTAAAATTCTTACACATTGTACAAGTGTGTAAAAACTCAACAATAACAACTTCTTATAAAACATTATCTAGAATATCAACTTTATTCTATCCAATATCTTTTTCCATTTTCTTTATCCCTCGTATGTTTGTTATTTTTTTTTGAAAAATATACTTCACACTTTTGTTGGATATCCATCCACTCATTGTGTGTCTGGTCCATCAAAAGAACTACATCTAGAACTATGTGTCCAATGGTATATATCCAATACTTCAGCTAGTACTTTGTACACTCACTCAGATTAATAATCCTCCCCTTAAAACTTTATATTACTTCATATCTATCTGCTTCTATCTATCCGATCATCTACGTTCAATAATATTTTCCAATAATGTGTGTCCAGTAACAAAGTTGTATATTTCTCCCTTTATGAAACTTCTTCATCCGATCATCTTCCATCCTTTAACTATATCTGGTAATAAATTTTTACTCATCTCCCTTCATATTAAATGATTAGATCATGATATTTTTCATGATGTTGGAAACATTTATGAATGGATTATCATCATCTAACTTTTGAAGAGAGTTTTTTCAAAAAATTTAAGGAAAATTCATAATCTCATCCATTAACTTCATAAAAAAACTTTCTTAAATACCAATAAATCTTTATCACCTATTATTTTTTTTAACAAAATATATTTTCAATAAATGGAAACAATTGTTACAAAAAATTCACAAAGGATCTTAAAACTCTCCCTTTGGATAAAATTTATTAAAAATAATGTCCTAACACTACACTACTAGATAAAGTAATGTTTTTGAAGGAATTTCAACCCTTTGTGACAAAATTTTTTGTGGCCATGTTAAGAAGACCCCCACTCAATTTTATCTTCTCTATTTTTCTATCCCTCATTTTATGATGACCATAAATCAAAATTAATAATATAAAGAGTTATACCAATTCCCGCCCATTATTAACATGATCTAAAGAATAGTGGGGGTGTTTAATTAATAACTTTATGAAGTAATTGGTGGAGGCTAAACATGTAGTTTCAACCTCAATTCCACAAACCTTTCCCTTGGAATAACTTTGGTGAAAACATAATCAATTTTATACTTTGTTGAAATATGATCAAGTATAACATCTCCACAAAAAACTTTCTCTTTTATCAATTTATACTCAATATCAATTTTCTTTGATCTCAAATATTGTATATTGTTTTTGGAAATATCCATGGAACTTTTATTTTAAAAAAGGTTCTTTAATGATTTTATAACATCTAATCTCAAATATTCTAGCCAAACTTTCATCCATAATATTTTAGTGAAGTATTAGGTGGTGGAAAATTATTGTGCTTCAATTGTACTCAAAGAAACTAAAATTTATTTCTTACTATGATAACTCACAAAAAAATCTCCTAAGAAAAAAAATTACCCATGTTGTTTATTTTATATCATTAAAATCGATAGGCCAATCAATATCAGTGTATCTAAGAATGTTTATAACAAAAATTCTTTTTACAAAAAACCATAAGAATATATTATTTTAACATATCTAATAAATATTTTTTATTTCAAAATATAAGATTACTTTAGATAAATTTAATTTATTTTACACAATGAAAAAGTGTAAAAAATATTTAGCCTTGAAGCTTTAATATAGAGAAAGTTTCATATGAACTTCTAGAAGTCTTTCTGATTCACAATTTTCCTAGATTCATCTTTACTTATCATTATTCCAATAGGAAGGGGAGTATAAATTTATTTGGAATATTCCATGTCATAAATTTTTAGAAACTCCTTAACATAATTTTCTTTTAATAGAAAGATACATCTTTCCTTCTATTGAACTTGTAATCCTATAAAGTAAGTTAACTCTTTTATTATTAACATTTCAAAGTTTCTATTTATTTCTTTAGTAAACACTTTACAAACATTATCCCTTTCACCTAAAAAAATTATATCATCAATGTAAACAATGAAAACAAGAGTACTTGTTCTCACTTACTTAATATACATGTTTCTATCAAATTTTCCTTTAGAAAATTTCATCTTCTTTAGGAAACTATCTAGTTTTGTGTACCATGTATGATGATCCTTTTTCAACCCATACAAAGCTTTCTTCAACTTACATACCATGGATCCATATTTGTCAAATAATAACCCATAAGGTTTCTCAATGTAAACTTATTATTCAATTTATATATATAATAAAGTTGATTTAACATCCATATGATAAAATTTGTAACAATGATGTGAACCAACAACCAAGAACATTCTTATAGTTTCCATTCTTACTACATGGGAAAAAATTAGTTCAAAATAAATACATTATACCTATGAGTAACCTTTGAAAACATGTCAAGATTTATTTTTCAAAATGTCTCCATGTTCATTGAGCTTATTTATGAACACCCAATTTATTCCTATAATATTATTTCCTGCCAATCATGGAACAAGATCCCAAGTTTTATTTTTATCAATTTCATCAAACTATTCATTCATATATTGAACCCACTCATTATGTTCAACTACCACTGAAACTGATTCTGTTTCAACCTATTAGATAAGGGATGTATGACTTACTAACCTCAACTTCCTTTTGAATTTGAACTATATTTTTTTGATTTATAAATATATTTTTAGATTCAAACTATTTATGTAAAGTATTAAATTTCAGAGATTTTATTCCTATATCACTTTCTTCATCATATGATTCATCTAAATCTTAGTGTGTAGATTTTAGTTCACATTCATATTAAATATTATTATTCTAATTGGAAGTATTAAATTTATGTTCTACAACTTTTTCAACCATTTTTAAGAAATTTGGATTCTAAAAAACATTCACATCATAAGAATCCAAAAACTTTATTAAATGCTTATTCTAACATTTTTAACTTCTTATATCTAGTGAATAACCCATGAAAATTACTTCCTCATATTTTTATCAAACTTTCCATGATTTTGTTTTTTGATAGTTATTAAGGGATTCTAAAAAAATTTAAATATTTCACTCAAAGTGTTTTATTATACCACATCTAATAGGAATTTATTTTGGATTTTAGCCATGAAAAACATATATTTTATTCATGAACAAAAATACTAATAAATTTTATCTAGAAAAACGTAGAAATTTTATATTCTTCCATCATGATTCTTCCCATTTCCACTAAAATTATGTTTTTTACTTTCTAATACTCTATTTTTTGAGGGGTGTATGGAGCACTGTATTGATGTTTAATTCCATGTTTCTTAAGATAGTATTCAAAATAACTACTTATGTAATCCTTTATTTTGTCAATTATTAGATTTTGTATATAAACACCCATATCTATTTTAGATTTCCTTATGAAAAATATTAATATTTTCAGCCTATGATTTATATTTCATAAACATTACTTTGGTTATCCAAGTGAATTCATCAATAAAGGTGATAAAGTAAAAAACATCCTTTTATTAATTGATGTATCATCAACCCACAAATATCAGAGTGTATAAGCTCAAGTGGACTGGTGGATTGGATTTTAACTTTCTTATGACTTCTAATAACTACCTTCCCTTTCTTACATGTTATACAAATATCATTTTCTTTCCTATTTAGTGGGGGTAACTTTCTTACAACATCTAATTCAGAAAATTTCTTCATAATTTTCTATCCAAGATTCCAAAGTGTTTGATTCCATAACTTATTTTCATCTTCATAACTTAATTTACTTGAGTTATAAAGTTATCCAATCAAGAAAATATTTCCACTATTTCTTTCTCCCTTAGTAATAATTTTTTATCAATCAATATTCTAATGATACATGAATATTTCCTGAATATAAATTCCTTAAAATCATAAAAAAGTTGTATAACACTCAATAATGTGTGTTTGGGAACATCTATATATAAAAATTATTTTGATTTTAGTTTTTGAGCTTCCATCTCATCAGTTCCCATTAATCTAATTTTTATAGAATAATCATTTCTGAAAGTAACTAGTATTACTTATTGTTTTCTAATATCTTTCAAGATATTCATATAACCTATAATGTGTGATGAATAAATACTCTCAAGAATCTATGGTTTGTTCCTTTTTCTAGCTTTCAATGTTGTCTTAAAAAAATATCTTTCATCAAATTTCATCTTTCCAACCTCCTTTTTAAGCATAAGAAACCTATCTTGAAAGAGATATTATACATTCTTCAGAAAAGTGATTGAGTTGTTCACATCTTCCAAAAACTTCCTCCAGATAATCAAACTGGGTTTTCTTTGGAAACTTTCTATTATATTATGATATTGAATTTATTTCGTCTTATGAATTAGAAAAGTTTCTCTTTTTCTTTCACAATTTCCCCTTAATTTATTCCTATTTCTGGGAAGATACATATTATGCCAATAATTATAATCTTTGTTCCATATATACCATAACACCATCAATATCCATTGAATCTCAATATTTTATAAAAAATGATCTTTTCCTATAATCAATTTATTGAGGTTTAACATATATTTCTATATGAGAATATCCCTAGCATGAGAAATATTTATTATGAAGGATTTTTTAAAATTTTATTGATATGGTAGATTTTCCACATCCTTTATTGAACCCAGTTTTCCCAACATTATTTATAACACCTGAATGGTTATGATAATCTAAATAAATTTTTATGTTTAGTGGATGTATATGTCACTTGAGTATTAGAATGAGTTTTCTCAACAGATTTATACGATTCAACCTTTATCTCTAAATCCATGTTGAAATTTTATCTCATATTATTTAAGGTACTTTCAACCTCAGGAAATCTTGATTGAGTTTAAAAAACCTAATATTCCTTTACAACAATTTCTTAATAAGAGCTTCCACCATCTTTCCTTGTTCAAAAACTTTTAGTTTGTTATTTTTGATCTCCTGCATATACTAATAATCTTATTTAAGGTTAATTTTTATTTATTTATCATTATTCCCACTTTCCTTATTCAAAATTATGATATTTTCTTGAGTTCTTCATTCTGATTAAGACATTAAATTAATTCTAATCTCATTTGATACTCCCTGTAAGTTTATTCACCTTCTTCTTCTTCACTGTTGGAAGTTTCTTCCTTATTTTCAACATCTAAAAATAAATTTCTAAACTTCTCTATATTTTCATCTTATGATGAATTTTTATTATCAGAGTCATACTCAAATTTCTTAAATAGAATAATTCTTCTATTCTTTCTGATGAATTTTTTCTTACTTTTAGTGTATTTCTCACCTTCTTTGGAAGTATTTATCCACTTCTTCCACTAAGGTTTTTCTTCATAATCATCTATGTATTCTCTAAATTTATTCGTAAGATTGTTCATAGCAAAATTTCCGATTCATCCAAACTTTAAGAATTTAAGTGGGATGATTCCTCCATATTTTCCTTTACTTCTTTGGTAATTTTTAGAGATAAGAGACATATTTATTTCATTAATTTTGACATTTTCCTTATCTTATGAATAATTAGGATCATCAATATAAATATATTGGTTTTTTAAATTTATCATATCTTCAAAATCCATTTAATCCATGATATTATTTTTGAATTTTGAAGCTTTCCTCATCTCATAATTAATAATAATGTTATTTAATTCATCAAGTGATAAATCATGCTTATCTTTTAAGGATTTTTTTTTAGAATTGAACATATCTAGAAAGATTCTCATGGGTTTATTAAAAGTGGTATAATCATACAAGGCATATTTTAATACTATTATGAGAAAAAAACTTTATTAAATATGGTTATATACTCATTAACATTTTCTACATCTATCATTATGATATCTTTGAACTTTTTTATGCCAGATTTTTAGATTTTCCTCCTTCACTTTGGTGTTTCCATCAATTTTTTTTTCAAGTTTTCCCCATGTTTATTTGGCTATTTTGAGACCCATTACCTTTATAAATTCTTTTTATGAGAAATAAATTATAATCATATTTCTAGATTTTCCATGAACCTCAATATTTCTTTTTTCAATAAGCATCATAGGAGCATTTTTATTAACTGGTGGAAACCCAATTATGGCTGCATCAATTACCTCTAGGTTTAGAGACAAGAGATAGAATATCATTTTATTTTTCCAACCATGATAATATTTTCTATATAAAGTACTAATACCTTTTTTGGTGAATGAATTTAGATTTTCTTTGATAAGGATCAAATAGGGGAACCTTGCCTTTGATACCAATTAATGTTCCTTAGTGTCATTGGAACCACTAAGGTGGGAGGGGGTTGAATTATTGGTGATCTTTTTATAGTTTTAATTATCTTAAATTAACCCTTATATTCTATTAGAGTTATTATCCTTATCAATATTTTATAAAAATCCCACAAGAATGAAATGATAAGAAAGTAAAGAAGGCACACAATATTTACAAGGTTATACCTTAGTGTGAGAACATATATCCTTTCCATAGAGACCCCCTTATGTACATGAAAATTCAAAGTTAACAATAACTGAATACAAATTGATCCAACTATAATTAAACTCATTCTATCTCCTTATATGTATGATTATACTGACTACCATCAGTTACAAAGTTATGCTTATAAAAACAGATCCACAAAAAATATATGAAACTTTATAAATTAGCTCCCAAAAGTTCTAACATAATTCCCCCATCCAATTTTCTCCATTTTATTTCCACCATCTAGTAAAAGTCCATATGGTGTTCCTATCTTCATCTAGTATTCTCCATCTAGTTCACCTCACTAAAACCATGTATATTTTCTAACTCGAGTTCTATTTATTGAACAAAACCTCTATGACTCACTACCCACTTAGAAACTTTGTTTGATAACTCTTTCCACTAATATTTCCCATGCCACTACTTTGTAATCCAGTATCTAGTAATTCTAGACCAATACTTTATCCTTTATTTTAATCTATGAATACTCTATTTTATCTGAACCGTTTCTCTCTTCTTTAACCAATCAGGTTTGAAAATAATTTTTTCACAAAACCTTATCTTTTTATATTTTCATACATGTGAAAAGTGTTACTTTTTTATACCATACTTGCATATTATTTATAAGGTTATCTTGAAATAGAATTGGTGGGAAATTAACTTTATTTTCCCACTAAATGAAATTCTCACTAGATGCTTCTCAATCCTTCTAGAATATTAATCAAGATTCATGAGAATTCTAGCATCCACTACCTTCTTAAAAAATCCTTAACCTCAAACATTAAGGAACTCATTCATAATTCCATATATAAACTAGATAATAAACCAATTGAAAAAATAAACCATCTCAACATCATCACATTAAAAAAATCTTTACAAAGTTATTAAAGTTCCTAAATCTCTATTCGTTGTATGTTTGTATGATGATAACTTTAAGTAATTATTAATATTTTTTTTATCTTTCTGATCACCCTTTCCAATATTCTCTTAGATATGTGATATTTATAATGATCCTCTATCCATTAGACTTTAATAAATTTTTGTCCAATGAAACAATATTTCTCAGTCTGGTCACTTTTCCTCAACTCAAAATTTATACACCACTTGGATTAAATTATCAAAAATGCTTTACCAATGACATCATGAATGTTTGTCTAATATATGTTTGTCTGATGGATCTTCATCTGATGGACTTTATATATTGTTCTTCCTTCAATAGATCACTTAATAAATTATCAAAATCAAACTTCATACAACCTATAACAAAACTTTTCCACTTGAAGATAGTATAAACCATCTGTCCAAAAATAGAATTAGACATTATACATTAAACTTGAGTCATTAAAGATGGTTGAATAAATTATTGTGACTTATAAAGACTTCTATCATTGAAGACTTTCTCCACCTGGTTACAAAATTTACTTTTTTATTTCTCTCATTGTACTTCTTCTCCCTTTAGACTTATTACACTTTGTAAAAGTTTGTACAAACATAGAAATAATAAATTCTTACAAAGATTCATTCAGAATATCAACTATGTTCCATCCAATATATTTTTCTAGTTTCTTCATCCTTGTTTTTTCTGGTAAACTTTGTGAAACATCTATTTTGTACTTTTAATGGATCTACATCCACTCAGTATGTTTCTGGTCCATTTGTAGAAATAAATCTAGAATTATACTTCCAGTTATTTTCATCCTATACTTCATCTATAACTTTTTATGCCCACTCAAATTAATACTTCCAACCATTAGTTTTTATACATTTATATCTCTACCTGCTTTCATCTATATGAATATCTACATATGATGATCTTTTTATGGTAATGTGAATCTGGTAACAAAACTGTACATTTCTCCCTTTAAGTAACTTCTTCATCCAATAATATTTCGTATAGTAAACCATGTTTAGTAACCAATTTATATCTCTCTGCCTTTGTATCAAATTCTTTGATCATGATATTTTTCATGATGTTGGCAACATTTACAAATGGATTTTCATTATTTGAATTTTTAAGGAACATTTTTAAAAAATTTAAGTAAACCTCTTAATCTCCTCCAACAAATTCATAACAAAAATTTATTAACTTACAAAAAATATTTCTCACCTATTAACAAAAAAATTCTTAACAACATATATTGTCAAGAAATACAAAAATTTATTACAAAAAAATCACAAAGGATATTCATAAATCAACGAGGAAAGGCACTGTGTTTTAGATAAAAAATAACAATCCAAACTCAGGTTCCACACAATACAATCAATCACAGGATACAATAGGAAGTCAAAAAAATCCCTTGTATTAAACCACTTACCAAAGAATACATTTCAAGGTTTATACCCTATGGTTACTAAGGCTAGGGTCACTTGTATTATACTTCCTTAGAATCTAGCATAAAAGATAGCAACACATCACTAGATAATCTAAATATAACATACTTAACCAATATATCTAGTGTAAAGGGAGCATGTATTGACTAATTTATCCAACCACTTGGTTTCCCATGACCAAGAAAAGTTAGGGTGAGAAAAACAATAAATAGTGATTAATAAAATAGTTAAAAAGCATAATAAAACTAACCATCACCTCCAATAACCTCACAAGAATATAAACCCTTCCATCCATAACCCCATGAACACATACACGGAACACCACCCATTTTAGGAAAATAAGAAAAATGTGGATTAAAGAGGGTTACACACATAAGAACACCTTTTTAGAAACCAATTAAAAGTAAGAAAAGAGCCTTATTGAAATCCACTCAGGATACCAAGTCTCTTTATAATAAATTTAAAACATTTATAAGACATTTATTTCTTAAAGAAATTTCATTTTGTTCAACCTTTGAAAAAAATTTAAGAAACCACCCCTCTTTTATAAAAGTCCCTTAAATCTTAAAACATAATTCTTTAAATTAACTTGTTGAGACCATGTTGGATGAAAGTGTTTTTGAAAGATGAAATAAGTTTGTGATAACTATTTTTTATTTTGTTTTCAATTAATGGAAATCACATTACTTTGTATGTTTTGATGATTGGATGAAAATAATTAAAGGTTTCAAAGTAATTAAAAAATCAGATGCACATTTTATAAGAAAGTTCATCAATTTCTGTTTTTCTGTTCTGAAGAAGTTTTGTGGAATAATTTGTTTTTTTAGACTCACATTTTTCCTAAAAATAAAGTTTCAATCAATTTGATGAAAAGTATCAGAGTCTTTAAAGTCTCTATAATTAATCTGAAGATTCTTTTTTGTTCAGTTAATTCTAAAATATCATAAATTTTTCTGAGAAAATTTTGATACAAGCCTTATAAAGGAGAGGGGGAGAAGATTCTAGAAGGATGAGAAGTTAAAGAACTTTACAATGTAATTTATACAATTATATGTTAATCCTAATATTCTAAAATTAATGAAAGTTTTATCACATAAAAATCATTTTGTGAAGGAAGAAAATATGGGGAAGTTGAAGTTGTTGAAGTCAAAGTGTTGCTGAATTGCTGATTATCTAGTCCATCGAACATAATATACCACCGATCCTTTAGAGGCAAGAAAGTTTGTTGATGAAGATAAGAAAGAGGAGTTTGTTGGGATCAATGCATGTAATAAATCCAAATACCTTCCAACTAGATTATGATCAACAATGTAGTCAATCGTTTTCATCTGGTTGAATATTTGTCAATTGGGTCAAGGGAAAAAGAAAAAAAAGTGTTTATTCCTCAAGTGGGTCAAGAATAATTAGACTAGAATTGATACTAATCCAACTGGGTGATATAGATACCAATATATAAAATGTGTTCTAACACTAATAAATTCATCATACATAGGATCAACAATATGAAGAAAATAAGAAAAATTGATTTTTTGAAGAGTTTTTCTGAAGTATTGTCAAAGGGGGCATTGGTATCTTTAGAAGTTTCAATGATGTTTATGGAAAAAGAAAAATAGCTAAAGTTTAATGAATTTGAAACAATATTTATGATATAATGGTTTCAAAGGTTTATGTATTTTAGTTGATATAAAGAAACATAATGAGAAGTCTTTAGTTTTGATATGTTTTCATCACAATGAAGAAACGTCAGAACAACAATTAGCATCAGGATAAAGAATGGTTATAAAGTCATAAGTGAGATGATGTTGTGAGAATATTAAATAAGGTCAGATAAGAATCAAGAATATTTAATAAGAAAAAAATAATTTTAAGATTAAATTAAAATGGAAATGAAATTCAAAATTAAGGAAATTTCATTGAGTGGAAAAAAATTAATTTCCTACACCTTCCTCTACTGAAACACTTATAAATAGGAAGAAAGTAAATTGTGCTTTATAATTATTGTACTAATAATGTGAAAAGTTAGAGATAATGAACTAAAAGATTTTAAATAGAGAGGACATTTTTGGATTGTGATTTTCTGAGGAAGTTTTCTGGATAAAAGAATAATAGCATCTAGAGTTACCAAATCAGACCGAGTCATCAGATACATATTTTCATGGCAAGTTGAAGTGGTTTAGAATTTTTTACATAATTTTATTTCCTTATTTGTTTTCTATATTGTGTAGTTAGACCAATGAATCTTACTGACCCATTAAATTGAGTTTTTATAATATAGTACAAAAAGGTTATTTATATTTACTGCTTGGTTGGAAAGTGAATAATTGTGTATTAAATATATTCAAGTGGAAGTTGATATGGTAGCATAGTAAATTGTTTTGAACTAACTGGTGAAGGTTTAATTACTTGTTACAAAAACTTTTTTTAAATCATATGTTCTAAATGAATCACATGCACTATTTTATTGATCATAGTGCCACATAAGTGTAAGGGTATATCTTACTTGTTGTATGCACACAACAATATTGTTTTCTAGTGGATTGTGTTTTATTGGATTGTTTCCAAAAAATTACAAGGATGTAGATACTATTTTTGAGTAGTGAAACTTGTAAATACTTGTGTTTCTATGGATGTGTGATTGTTTTGTTTCTAGCAATGTGATAAATCTTTAACGAGAGGAAAAAGTTATTTCAAAAGAAATGAAAATGAAAAGAAAAAGATATCACAGATTCACCAGCTCCCCCTCTTAGTGATACATTAATCATATATTAGAAATATCATAACCCATGAACCAAAATGGGTATAATCATTTTCTAAATTCATGATTTATTTAAATTAATTTTTGAAGCACTATAAATACTTGGAATTTCAAGTATTACTTGAAATTCCATGTAATACTTTGGAACTAAATGGGTATTCACATTTAGAATCAAAAAACCATTTAAAATCATATAAATATTTTATAAATTCCATTCTAGTAATTTCTAAAACACGTGGTGTATTAATTTTGGTAAAATAGGTTCAAACCATTCTTTAAAAAATGGGGAAACACATCACTTTTTATTAAAAACAAGGAAAACACTAATTTTATTTCTATTAATTCAATAAAAATAATTATTACACTCATTAAATAATTAAACCATGAATTTAAGAAGCAATCTACTAATAGTTCCAAAATCAAAAGTTATGACATTGGTAAAACCTACCTCAGATCAACAATGAATGGATTAAAACTCCAAATTTATGATGAATGGAACTGAGATAATATATCACATGAACTAACATCAAAATAACCACAAAAATAATTTAAAACCATTTCCATAATGTTTATAAAATATGGGTGTGTTGATGGAGAGATAAGAAAAAAAGGGAAATGGAAAGGATAATGAAGAGGAGGCTTTACCTTGGAGTTTTGGTCATAAATCACCAAGAAAAAGAGTGAAATCACCATGGTAGAGAGGAGGTTGGGAGTGGGGAGGCATTTGAGATAGGGGTTTAATATAGGGGGTGTATCATTGGATAAGGGAGAAGAAATGGTGGAAACATATTTTTAATTTAGGAGGGGAAAATGTGTAAATTCCCAAAATTTAAAAATTGGGTGACTATTTTTGACCTTTCTATCAGGGAATGTCTGCCTCACATGTTATCGCCTGTTGGTATCGCATTGTTCCCCCATATTCCCGATTTTTAAAGGTAGTCAAAATTCATCAGTTACTCAAATATGGCTTCTCCTTGATCTAAACAGGATGATGAGATGTCAGTTCCTCCTTCTATGTATTCCTCCTCAGAATTCATCGAGTAGTCTGAGTCTCCCTCATAGATTAGTATGTGGTTAGTGAACCTCATTCATGATTCCATTTCTCTGTGTATACTGGTTAATTACACTTCTTCTTTCTAGACATTCTAAGGGGTATAGATAGGGCTACAACCTTTAGTTAGAGGAGTAGTCATATTGGGAATCACTGGTATGTCTGGACGCAGGAACATTGGTCATTAGTATTCTTTCTCATAAAATAAATTCTCAAGGGAAAAGAACCCAAGGAATCCCATATCTATTGTGAGGTATTTTATACCAAATTCATGTATTATGAGGTTTTGTTCAGGCATCCCATGTTTATCATGAGGTAGGCCATGAGTTTAACATCTTGTGAAGATGGAGAGAGAGGGGTTGATCAGGATACTCGATGGAGTCAGATCAAAGAGGTACATCCCTAGGAGGGAGCACCTAGAAGGTTTACTGGATAGATGGATCAAAATTCCCAATAAGAGTGAACCAAGGATGGTGTGTCCCATAAAGGTAATATGTCACACCATGAAGGGGTATGTCCTTAGGAGGGAGTCACCAAGGTTTAATAGGTGTATGGGTTAAAACGCCTCTAATGGCGGACCCGAGAGGTGTGTCCCATGAAGGTAAGGTGTCACACTGTGAAGGATGATCATAACACCTATGGAGGTGGATTAGAAAGGGTTAACACCTAGGGGTAACAAAGGTATACCATTGGTTAGGATTAAACCTCATGGAGGTGTCCTACGTACCATGTTTAGAAGATAGGGATCAAAACCCATATAGTTCGAGAGGGTATGGTGTGGGGATTACACATGGTCAGCTACCCTTCACAAGATGATTGATATTGGTTGGATGATGAGCAATATGGGGATTATGCATAGTTAGCTACTCGGGTGATTCTAGGAGCAGCAATGATGTGGATGAGGCTTATGTGTAGGCATAGAACAATTAAATGGAATGATATCACCAAGATGTAGTCACTCGGGTAATAATAAAGATAGAGATGGGTGAAGTGTTGAAGTGGAATGGATGAAATAGATGGAGTGTGAGAGATGTCGGGATTGAACCATGGGGAGGTTTCATAAATATCCTAATTGGTTGGGAATCAAATTCTATATAGTTCAGATGGGGGTATTGGGGCTTACACCTGAGGAGGCTATCCATATGGCAATGGAGCCATGTGGTTGAGGTTTACACACTGGAGTTGCTCGGGTGGATGATGTGATCTCAACGGGATAAGGGTGTGGTGATAGAAGATGGATCAAAACACCCTGTAAAAGGTGGATCTAGGGGATGTGTCCTATAAACAAAAGATGTGACATCATGAGGGTACATCCATAGGATGGATCACCAGAGTTTACCATTGGTTGGGATTGAACCTCGTGGAGGTGTCCTGCATACCCTATTTAGAGTATAGGGATCAAAACCTGTATAGTTTGGATGAGGGAATCATGGTCACTATTGATCTCTAATCCCACGTGATTCATTCTCAATGTGATAAAGAAAAGAAGGTAGTATACCTGAAACTAATTTCATGAAAGATGCGTCGACGAGGGATGGAGTGGTAATTATGCATAGGAGCTACTCGAAGCAGATCTCATTCCATGTGAGGAGGATCAAATCCCATGTGAGGAAGATATCACTCCCCTAGATATAAGTGGGTGTGGAAAATTCCCAAGGAATGACACCCAATGTGCATTGTATGAGGAGAGGCTATAGTTTAACATCATGTACTAAGGACAATGGTATTGAGAAGTTTTACATCCTGCAGCGCAGACAGAGGGGACTCACTCCTTACCCCTTGGAATTACATAACTCGCGCCTATCAACCCTTGGGGAAGGGAAGGCACCAACAATGCTGGGAGGTGAGGGTGTGGAGGAGTGGTCGATAGTGGGGTCCATGTTATCATGGATATTCTGAAAAGTAAAATCCATTAGCATGCCTATGTCGCAAATCAAGTGGTAGGGAAACATAATATGGGACAAAACACGGGGGACTAAGAAATCACTACGTGAAAGTTTGGAGGGACACACAGAGGAGGTGGATGAAAGACATGGGAGTTACACACAAGAGGTACTTAGAAATGGGGATTTGGAGTGAAGGAAACCCATGGAGCTTTAAGGAAGGTGTGTGTGCATGATTGGAGGTCTGATTCCAAAAGATGGGTTGAGTATAAGATTGGGTGGTTCCCTAGACTAGGGTTTCATGCAAGAGGATACATTTTCTCGCACCCGACTTAGGTGAAAAGAAAGTGGGTGATGGTCAAGACCTTATGGGCCCACATGAAGGGGTACCCATAGGGGACCAGTCATGTAAGATCCTATTCCTTAAGGGTTCTATGGTCCTTCGCAACATTGCAGAATATTCTTATGCACAGTAGAGAATCGTTTCGATTTCTGGATGATCACCTCGAGGGGGGGGGGGGAGTGGAATTATATATATGGGAAAAATATGTAGAATCCGTGCATAATATTTGTAGTGTGGAAGAGGATTATTGTGTAGGTGATCTTTGGTGGGAACGTAAAGGCCTGTTTGACATCTCATTGGGTTCATAACGACCTTACGCATAGGATAAGATCTTGCATGCAAAGGACAACTCTTGTAGACAACTTCCTTTACTGACTCTCCTAGCCTCTGCGGAGAAGGGTTTACATACACCACATTGGTAGAGATAGAGCCTTGCGTTCATATTTTGATCTTGTGTGCCCACCTTAAATATTGGGCGCCCCTTCCTTGGGACTCTCAACATGCTTCCTTGAATTGAATTATGATTTATATTTACCCAAATATGAACTTGTAAATCTTGTAGAGAAATTAGTGCCAACAAATTCCCCCCCTCAGAATCTAAGCTGAAAGGGGACCAAAGGCTTAGGTTCTGAGGGAAACATGAAAACATTTATGGGGTGCATGAAAAATTCACCACCTGGCATTGAAGACATCTTATGTATGCACAGAACACCCAGTCCAAAACTATAAATATGTATGGGGAGGGGAGGGGGGTGTATGGTACATTGACCTTTCCATGCGATACTAAAAGTTCTCTCATGCACGTAAAATCAAAATTTCTGCCTGAAAAATAGATATTCAGTCACCTCTTATGCGTCTATTGACCGTTATTTCATGAAACAATGCATCTTTTGAACATCCACTCCAATATTTTTCACTTATGAATTATTCTTTAAAACTTATTTGGAAACCCTTTTAGACTTCTTCAAAATGAATTATTGGAGGACCACTAAGGAGATCAAAGCTTCCATTTCCTTGCAAAGGGAAGAGATGTCTGAGAACTCCTAAATACTCTATACTAGGTGAGTCATATTAGTTAATCAGATGCTCTTGGGCATGATAAAATAACTAAAAAAATATTAACTTCTCAATGATATCCTTCCATTATGGAATTTATGGATACCCGATGAAGTGGCCATCCCTGGATTTGAAGCTGATAGACCACAGTCCTGGTTCACATGTGAAGGCATCCTACCATAGTAAACAATCAATCCTAGTTGCCTGGAGCTGGTGAATTATTAAATTACATTGGAATAATTACAAGAAAGTCTTATCCAAAAGTAACAAATAATTTAGTAGATTTGGAAATCCAAATACATATATAATCTCAACATTATAACTTGAAATTAAATATAACATATATGTTTCATTGGGAACATCCACAACTATAAGTTTATCCCTACATGTCATTCATAATAAACTTCTTCAAGTATTGCGAAAATGAAACATAAGAAAGGGGTGAGATCAAAGGCTCAGTAAGGATAAAAAATATAGCAGATGATATCATAAACATAAACATTGGGCATGGTGAATAATTGAAAGCACATGCATTTAAAAATAATAAACTTGAACACATTTTGGCAGGAATATGAGTTGAGTAAATATTTCCACAACAAAACATAATCATAGGTATTTTACTAGTCAAATAACCACATGAACTATGAATTTATAGCTTCATAATGAAGGAAATTCTAATTCCATACATTTTGAAACATATTATCAAGGCCTTATCCAAGACATCTAAAAATTATTAAGGCCTCTTCCAAAACCATATCTAAAAACGGGCAAGGCCTCAGCCAAGTCCATATCTATTTGTCTCATGAGACCTACCGATGCATCAAGGGGCTATAGCGAGCCCCAACCATCAAAAAATAATTCCGATGCATTCATCATATGAATGAGGATAAACCTAAACAATATAAACATTTATATTGAGACTAACATATGAAACATAAATAATTTTCCATGAACAATAAGCATAAACACTAATGATTTAGAGTAAAATGGTGAATGGTTTTAAGATAGCACATCCACAATCAAACTAATAATAAAACATTAAATTTAATATGGTATATTATATCATGAAGATTAATCCCAATAATACATAATAATCAATAATAGTGTTGAAATAGATGAAGATACTCTTATTAAATCATCAAGTAATTCTTGAGATAAATACTCTTTTACTTTGAAAATTAGAGTTCTTTTGGAAAACTGTTTGTATAAAACTAGAAATGAAGTAAGATATAATTTTCATAATAAAATTAATTATTTCATAAATACAATGGTTTATAAAAAAATATTATATAGTGCCCTTGAAAATAGGTAAGAATTTGAGAAATTCCCTTGAGTCGGGCTTGTATTTTGGGAAGAATGTTTGAAAAATCCTTTTAAAACATATAATTACACATAAATTAAGGTATGATTATGATTGGTAAACATATATAAAACATTATTAAAGAATTTATTAGGAGTAAATATTAATTAATAATAATTTAATTGAGGTAAGTAGATAATAAAAGTTACCTGAAAGAAAATGGAGGTTTGGGTGGAAAACCCTTACCTTAAGTACGAAGGTGTACCTCAATTGATATTAATGACATGAATAATCAAATATAGGTTCATAAATTAATAATTAAAGAAACTAATTTTCACATAATTTATTTAGAATAACCTTATTATGTTTATTCATGGCCTTTTTATGGGTTAATAGATTCAATTTCATTGTTTGGGACTGTTTTCTTCCTTGGTTTTCATGATTTGTTTACTTATATTCATGTATGAATAAACATGTAGAATGAGAATGGTTGTATAGAATAGAAGTTTTATGTTATTATTGTAAAAAATATTAAATTGTTATAAAATTCATTTGGTTATTGGAAGTTAAGATGAATCATTATATAAAACTTAAATGACAATTGTTTGGGTTAATTGGTGGTTCTTGATCCCAATGAACTCATTTTGATTTATAAATTAATATAATGTGTAAAAAAGGATTATAGAACCTTAAATAAGTTATAATACATATATTATAGTCTGGTTAAACCATAAAAATGGTTCAAGACCATAATTTAAGATGGTAATAGAAATTGAAAACCCATCTTCCTTGAATGTGATAAATTAACACATCTTGGATGGTGTTTTCATTTCTAGTACAAAAGTAGGGGAAAAGAGAGATGATGAAGAATTATTTATTTATCATAAAAAATTCAAGTACATGTAAGGTAATGTAGTAATCATAATATTTGGATGAAAGGAGGTGAGTAAATAAAAATAAAATAAAGGAACTTGAAATAAAAGAAATGAAGAGGAATTTACCTCTTGAAGTAACATTCCTTGAGAGCCTCTTTAGAGAATAGGTTTTGGTATTTTTTTAAGAAAAAGGGATGATGGAAGTGTGTGAGGATCTTGGGAGGATATTTGAGAATAATTTATACAAGTAACAAGGCTTGAGAGGAGTGAAGAGAAGAGAGAGTGAGGGGAGTTTTTATAGTGGAGGTGAGGAGGATTTTCCCATTATTTTACTCATTATTTTATTATTTTTCCAAAGACAACCAATAGTATTGATTATTGTGACCAAGAATAGTAATATTTTCATGTGAGTTCAAACCAAGTGTGATTACATCATCCTTGATTCTAGGAATAGTTAATTTAACTGATAATGTATATATACGGTAAATTACCGTATTTTACTATTCATAAAAAAAATCGAGTATTTCAGAAAAATCTCAAAAGCTCACCCTCACCATTTTTCAACGTATAGAATTAAAAAATGAAATAAATTTTTCGAAAATAATTTTATAAATATTATTAATTTAATTTTTAAATAAAATCATAATTTATTCGAAAAATAACAATTTTAAAATTATAATTCATTTTATATCTCCTTAAAAAGTTAATCAAGATCCTATTATCTTATAACCTTAAGACAATAAAATAATAATATTATTTACTATTCATAAGGTTCATATTACTATTAATATTACAATTCATAAGGGTATGATACTATTCACCAAAAGTTAAGTTTGTCTTGTCAGACTCTAAATATCTTACAGAACGAAATTGTGTATGTCAATTTTTCAAAATTCAATTCAAAGAGGAGGAAAATTATGTTTACTGGACATGTTATAATAAAGTGGTGTTTTAAAGATACCCAGTGTTTCATAAATTCAATATTAAATTTATTTTCTAAATCTTGAGTTGTTACATTATCCCCTCCTTACAAAAATTTTGTCCTCGAAATTACCAGAATGTTACCTCATAAAATGATTTGGGTAGTTATTCATCATAATATCCTTAGGATCCCATGTTTCGTCTTCAATTTTATGATTTTTACAAAGTATATTTACCAGTAGAGTCATATAATTCCTCAATAATTGTTCTTTAGTGTCCAAAATTTGGATAGTATATTTATAGTAAAACGGGTTAGGTTTCAATTCTATACCTTCAGAAGTGAGGACATGCATTGGGTATAACATGTAATTTCCTAGTAATGAGACATGGAACACATTGTGTACTTTAGATAGGCTAGATATCATAGAAAAATGATATGTAACATCTCCAATTTTCTCCAGAATTTCAAAAGGTCCTATATACCTAGGGCTTAGTTTCCCTTTCTTCCCAAATCTTATAAAGCCCTTCCATGGAGATACTTATAAGAAAAAATGATCTCCTACTTGAAACTCCAAATCCTTCCTTCAATTATCATCATAGATTTTTTTTATTTGAGCTTCTTTGATATGAAATTTAATATTCTTTACCTTCGCTATTGTTTCCTTCACAAGCTCTCGGCCCATAAGCTTCTTTCTTCTACTTCATCCCAACAATTTGGTGTACGACATCTCTTTCCGTACAATGCTTCACTTGGTGCCATTTGAATACTTGAATAGAAAATATTATTTTAGGAAAACTCCAATAAAGGTAAATATTTATCCCACATACCTTGAAAGTCAATTTAACATGATCTCAACATATCCTCTAAGGTTTGGATCATCTTTTCTGATTACCTGTTAGTTTGTGGGTGATAAGAAGTACTCAATAAAAGCTTAGTATCCAAATATTTTTGAATACTTTTACAGAATTTCGATGTAAATCATGGATGATGATCAGAAAAAATTTATAGAGGTTCTCCATGAAGTCTCACAACTTCATTGATATAGAGTCTTGCTAGGATCTCCAGTGGTAAATCCTCTCTTATAGCGAGGAAATGTGCATATTTCGTAAGTCGGTCCACAATTACCCATATTTCATCATTATTTCTTGGAGTATTGGGTAATCCAGTGAAAAAATACATGGAGATTTCATCCCATTTCCATGTAGGAATAGGTTTAGGTTGCAAGAATCCTATATAATGTTGTCGTTCGACCTTTACTTGTTGATAGATTAAACATCTTGATACATAATCAGCAATTTCCCTCTTCATGTTATCCCACCAAAAATGTTCTTTCAAATCTATATAAATTTTAGTTCTACTAGGGTGTATAGAGAAATTTGATCTATGAGAATCAACTAATAACTCCCTTTTCATCTCGGGTAGAGAGGGAACACATAGCCTCTTCCCAAATTTCAGAATTCCATCTTCACACATGAAGTCAGCCAACTTCCCATCTTTCATAGCATTAGTTTTTTTTTGAAGATTCTCATCATCAGACTCTGAAGGTTTAATTATTTCCAATAAATACTTTTGGGAAACCATTTGGAAAATTAGTGATGTTTCACCTTCTTTGATAATTCCAATATCCATCCTCACTAGATCCATGTACAAAGGATCCTTATCAATCCACATTTTATTGAGAACTCCATGATCCTTCATGTTGAATGCATAATCTACATTTTTTGACTTTCCTGGGTGGTAGTGTATGGAATAATCATAATTCTTGAGTAGTTCAATCCATATTCTTTGCCTTATGTTGAGTTCTTTCCGTGAGAAGATATATTTTAGACTCTTATGATCAGTATATATCTCAAATTTTTTTCCATAGAGATAATTTATCCATATTTTCAAAGCAAATATTACTGCTACCAACTCAAGATCATGAGTAGGATAGTTTTGTTCATGATTTTTTAACTTCCTTGATGAATAGGCAATAACTCTATCATTATACATAAGTACAAAACCAATTAATTTCTTGGATGTATCACTATAGATCAGAAACCCATCATTCCCCTATGGTAGAGTTAGGATCAGAGCATTCACTAATCTCCTCTTCAATTTTTCAAAATAGTCCTCACATTATTTTTTCCATACAAACTTAACCCCTTTATGTGTAAGCTTGGTCATTGGGTTGGATAAATAGGAGAATTGCTAAATTAAATGCCAATAATAACCTTCTAAACTAATAAAACTACGTACCTCAGTTATATTCATTGGAGTAGGATATTCTTTCAAAACCTTTGTCTTCATAGGATCAACAAATATTCCATCCTTAAAGACAATTTAACCAATAAATGAAACTAATTGAGCCAAAATTCACACTTGTTAAACTTCTTATACAATTAGTTTCTTATAAGAGTATTTAGAATAGTGCGTAGTTGATTTTCATGATCCTTGTTGATTTTGGAGTATACCAAGATATTATCAATAAATACCACCAAAAAGTCATCAATACATTCCTTGAAAAATCTATTCATTAGATCAATGAAAACAGAGGGTGAATTAGTCAGTCCAAAAGGCATTACTATAAACTGTTAATTCCCATACCTGGTTCAAAATTCTATCTTTGGAATATATTCCTTCCTCACATGCAACTGAGGATATCCAGATCAAAGATCAATCTTTGAAAAATATTGATCTCCATGAAGTTGATCAGATAAATCATCAATTCGAGGTAGGGTATACTTGTTCTTTATTATTATTGAATTGATCTCCCTGTAGTCAATGCACAACATCATAGATACATATTTCTTCTTAACAAAAAGAATAGGGGCTCCCCATGGGGAAACATTAGGGAAAATAAATCCTTTATCACTCAATTCTTCTAGTTGTTTCTTCAGTTACACTAATTCCAAAGTGGCCATTTTATAAGGGGTCTTTTATATGGGCCTTAAATCAGGAATTAAATCAATGAAAAACTCAATTTCACACTCTAGAGGATATACAGGTAAATCTTCTAGAAACACATCAACATATTCTAGCACAATAAGTACATACTCTATTTGAACATTATTTTCATTACCCATATTTATTTTATTTCCTTACTCCCCAATAATTGAATTCAATTGAGCTATTAGGGGTGGATCTAGATGAGAATTAGATGGCAATGTTTCTGCTCTAATGATATGTGATTCCACATCAACCTTAAAAATTGTAACCTCTTAATTATTGTAATGAATTTTTGCATCATGTTTTGAAAGCCAATCCATATCTATTATTATATCAAATTCAATATTGGGTATGATAATAAAATCAGTAGATAAATCAAGTTTATATAACATAATGGGGACTTCCTAACACAACTTTGTTTCAATGATACTTTCCTTATGAATTTTTACTAAAATCTCCCTTACTAAATCAAATTAGAAATATCTAATTTTCTTGGAAATATGGGAAGATATGAAAGAATGTAATGATCCAGAATCAAATAAATCATTGTCTAAGTTTGAGGAAACGATTAAAGTACCTACCACCTAGTCATTAGGAACTTCAATATTAGTAGTTGTGATTACATAATCTTGTTCCTAATCCCTTGGCCTTTTCTGAGGCATGTTTACTTGATGATTTGGAAAATCATTAGCATAGTTTCCCATCTCCCTAAAATTATAGCATTGAAAATTAATAGATTATTTCTTCCCCTTGAAAACATCACCATGATGGCCTTTCTCTCCAAACTTGCAGGACACCCCTTTTTCTTTTAAGTAGGCATCAGGGTGTTTTCTTACACAATTATCACAGGGTGAAAAGTAAACTCTTCCATTATTCCCCATTTAATTATTTCCTTTTGTAGAGTTTTCAGTAACCCTCTTCTTATCTTGATTTCCTTTAAAGTTATAATACTTAGTGAACTCATTTTCTATCATGATAGCACATGATACTATATCTTCATATGGTGAGAATATTTAGTAGACCAACACCCACCAGAGGAATGGATTTAGGCCATAAAAGAATAAATCAATCTTGTTCCTTGGATTATGTATATATTCTATAGAATGTCTTGATAACCTTGTGAAGTTAGCTTCATAATTTTTAACATTCTCATATTCTACCTCACATTCAGAAACTGCCTTTTCCATATCTACTCACAGTTCATGATGAAATTATTTCTCTAAAAAAGTTTTTTAAATTAACTCCATTATATTTTCCCTATCTATTCATCCTCCTTTATATTTTGAATTAGTGACCACCATTGATCATCATCTCCCAACAGACGATAAACTTCTATGACAACCTTCTCCCTTTCATTACTTCCCAAGGTGAGAAATATATTCTCTAAGGAACTTATCCCCTACTCAGCTAGGAATGGGTTTGTAGTCCTATTAAATGATGGAGGTTTTTTTCACATAAGGTGATCTAACATAGCTACTCCATGTTGGGAATCTCGATACTCCATACGAGTAAGTTTATTGTTCATAACCTAAGTAAGTTGTTCTAGTATAGTTATAAGTTGCTCTACACCAGTCATAGGTCCATACCCAACATCATTATCTTACACAAGAGGGAAATCCCTACATGGGATACACGTGTTCATGTGGTTTCCATTCCTTACACTAGGCACCATTTCTAATAAATTTCATACACTAGATTAGGTTATGAATCATAATGTACTATCTCAACTTAGAAAAAAAATACTTAACATAAATTTAAATCCTATGTATGGATAATCCCATAATCATAAACATGGTTTCTTTGAGAAAAAATTTACATTTTAATCCTTCATAAGGCCTTGTAAATAAAATATTAATTATCCTAAGTATATCCCCCAGGAGTGTCAAACGAGGTGTATAGTAAGTCCCATTGTCTTGTATCATGGTACCCCAGGTCAATCCCGAAACTCATTGTCAGAGTTTTCACTCTTAGTTACATCTTTCCTTGAACCACGTCCACTTGTAGTTTCTATACATGGATACATTTTCTAAAAATATTCACATAATCTATTCCTTACCAAAAATTTCAAGATGTTCTTGTATGTTTGTCGTCAAATACTATATTAGTGTTTTGTTCCCTAATCTATATTTTCTAAATCTAGTTTCCAAGTTTTCTACTAAATTTCCTCTAATAACAACTATAAAGGCCTGACCCCAGTTTCATGGAGCCAGTGCCTTATTACATTACATTAGTATAATTAAAAAAAAGTCTTATCCCAAAGGAATGAATAGTTTAGTAGATTTGGAAAGCCAGATACATACATAAGTTCAACATTAAAACTTGAAATTAAATACAACATATAAGTTTTATTGGTAACATCCACAACTATAAGTTTATCCCTATAGGTCATTCATAATAAACTTCTTCATGTCCTGAGAAAATGAAACATAAGAAAGGGGTGAGCTGAAACACTCAGTAAGGGTAACCAATACAATAGACTATATCATAAACATAATCATTAGGCATGATGAATAATTGAAAACACAAGCTTTTAAAAATAATAAACTTGAACACATTATAGCAGGAATATGGGATGAGTAAATATTTCCACAAAAAAATATAATCATGGTTATTCTACTAGTCGAATAACCACAGGAAATATGAATTTATAGCTTCATAATGAGGGAAATTCATATTCCAGACATTCTAAAACATACTTTCAATGCCTCGGCCAATACATCTAAAAAGGGTTTAGGCCTCAGCCAAAACCATATCTAAAAATGGGAAAGGCCTCAGCCAATTCCATATATATTTGTCTTATGAGACCTACCAGTGAAGCAAGGATCTATAGAAGTACCCACCCATCACATAATAAGTCCAATTCATTCTTCATATGAATGGGGATAAACATAAACAATATAAATATTCATATTGAAACTAACATATGAAACATAAATAACTTTCCCTAAATATTAAGCATAAACACTAACCATTCACAGTATTAAGATAGAACATACACAATCAAACTAATCATAAACCATTCAATAAAATTTTGTAGATGATATCATAAATATTAATCCCAGGATTTCTGAAACAAATGAAGATACTCTTATGAAATCATCGAGTAATTCTTGAAATAAATACTCTTTTACTTTGAAAATAAGAGTTCTTTTGGAAAAGTGGTTGTATAAAACAATAAATTTAGTAATATATAATTTCCATAATAAAATTACTGAATTTATAAATATAATGGTTTATAAAAAAAATTATACGGTGACCTTGAAAATAGGTAAGAATTTGAGAAATTCCCTTGAATCGGGCTTGTATTTCAGGAAGAATTTTTGAAAGATCATTTTAAAACATATAATTCCCTATAAATGAAGGTAGGATTCCAGTTGGTACACATATATAGAACATTAACATAGAATTTATTATGAGTAAATATTAATTAATAATAATTTAATTGAGGTAAGTAGATAATAAAAGTAACCTGAATGAAAATGGAGGTTTGGTTGGAAAACCCTTACCTTAAGTCTGAAGGTGGTCCTCAATTGATCTTAATGACATGAATAATCAAATTTATGTTCATAAATTAAGAATTAAAGAAAATAATTTTCATTTAATTGATTTATTATAACATTTTTAGGTTCTTTAATGGCCTTTTGATGTGTTAAGTGATTCAATTTCATTGTTTGGGAGTGTTTTGTTCCTGAGTTTTCATGATTGGTTTACTTATATTCATGTATGGATAACCATGTAGAATGAGAATGGTTATCCAGAATAGAAGTTGTATGTTATTATTGACAACCATAAGTTTAAATGGTTATAAAATTATTTTTGGTTATTAGTAGTGATGACGAATCATTATATAAAACTTTAATAACAATTGTTTGGGTTAATTGGCGGTTCTTGATCACAACGAACTCATTTTGATTTTTAAATTAAAATCATGTGTAAAAAAGGATTAAAGAACCTTAAATAAGTTTTAATACATTTATTATAGTCTTTTTAAACCATTAAATTTGGTTTCATGACCATAATTTAATATGGTAATAGAAATTAAAAACCCTTCATCCTTGAATGTGATAAATTAACACATCTTGGATGGTGTTTTCATTTCTGGTATAAAATAAGGGGAAATGAGAGATGATGAAAAATTATTAATTTATCATAAAAAAATTAAATTACATATAAGGTACTGGATTCATCACGAAATTTGTACGAAATTAGGTGAGGATATAAAAAGAAAAATAAAGGAACTTGAAATAAAAGAAATGAAAAGAGGAATTTACCTCTTGATGTAATCTTACTTGAGATCCTCTTTAGGGAAGAGGTTTTGTTCTTTTTATGAGACCAAGGACTTTTGGACACGAGGGAGGATCTTGGGAGGATATTTGAGAAGAATTAAGACAAGTAAAAAGTCTTGAGAGAAGTGAGGAGAAGAGGGATTGGGGGGGGGGGGGGTGGTGTTATAGTGGAAGAGAGGAGGGTTTTCTCATTATTTTACCCATTATTTTATTATTTTGCCAAAGACAAAAAATAGTATTGATTATTATGACCAATAATAGTAATATTTTCATGTGATTTCAAACCAAGTGTTCTTACATCATCCACGATGCTAGTAATAATTAATTTAACTGATAATGTATATATATGGTAAATTAACATATTTTACTATTTATAAAAAAATTGAGTATTTCAGAAAAATCCAAAAAATTTACCCTAACCAATTTTCAATGTATAGAATTCAAAAATGAATTCAATTTTTTTAAAAATAATTTGAAAAATATTATTAATTTAATTTTAAATAAAATAAAAATTTATTTGAAAAACAACAATTTTAAATCTATAATTCGTTTTATGTCACCTTGAAAAATTAATCAATATATCATTATATTATAAACATAAGATAATAAAATAATAATAATATTTACTATTCATAAGGGTCATATTACAATTCATAAGGGTATGTTACTATTCACCAAAAATTATGTTAGTCTTATCAGACTCTAAATATCTTACTGAACGCAACTGTGTATGTCAGTTTTTTGAAATTGAAATCACATAGGTGGAAAATTATGTTTACTAGATAGGTTATAATAAAGTGGTATTTTTTAGATACCCGGTGTTTCATGCATTCAATATTAAATTTATTTGAAAAATATTGGGGTGTTACACCCACGATACAACATCACTATAAATGGCCTTGCATCCAGGGAGAGTTGGGACATAGTCGTCTTTGTAATGAATGTGAAGACTAGAAAAATCATGGGAGATGAACCAGAGGAGGAGGAGTTCCTTTACCACTATACCAGTACCTTCCAGAGTAGTATAAGGAATGAAAATGTGGGCTAGAAGAAAGACTGGGACCTGAGGTCTGGGAGAACCTTCACTAGTGAAAGAGAATGGGCGTACTGGGTACCCTACACATGAGAGGAGTTCGGGTAATAACTACACCACATCGAACTATATGAGGCAGAATAGAAATCATAATTCCATATCTATCATCAACAAAATCTGGTCTCAGATCTCTTAAATTAATGGTCTCTGGATATGAACACGTTCCAACTTCACAATAGGGAGGTCGACATCAAATTGTGGGACATTCATTGCATTAGAGGCACTACTCTAGAGGGACTCCAATATGACAAGTTCCTACCACAAAATAATACCTCGATGGATAGGGTATGAACCCCCATTTTGAAATTTCATCTCCTAGATATAGTGAAGGATAATATGTAGATCAAACATATCCAGAAGGAAATCCTATTCTTGGCATGGTTTGACCTGTTCCTTAAAAAGGAGAGAATGCAAGGATGTCGGGTTGAGGAAAGAAGTTCCTAGTGGAATAACAGAGGGGGAATGTATGATCATATTTTATGATCTTAGAGTTAGAATAATATAAATCATGGGGTTATAACATGGTCGAGGATTGGAACCTATTGATATGCTACACTGCCTTTCTTTCCACCATCCTAAGCAGGTGGATGATATCAGTAATAGACACTAGGATGGGGATCTATCTAAGGATAATGATGATGGATGGGATTCTATAATCTCTTAACAAGGTCAAACTATGAGTTCCTATTCTATCTAGGATCTAAAACATTCTAGGACAAATCTAAAGGGGAAGAACACCCAAGAGAATCTGTGAGCTGTTCCAGATCTTTCATGGTTGGATTGCAGCACTCCTCAGGGGATATGAATTCCCAAACATTATCCTCCCCCTAATATCAATCTGTGGACATCCCTAATGAACATTGATAGAGTCCTACTGGTGATATTAAATGATGATGGAATCGAACTCTAGATCAGTAACCATGTAAATTTCAACTTCCATCCTTTCAGTTCTCCAGTTGGTCTAATGGTGGACAAACAATGAGGTTCATTGGAGAAGATAGAATAACTTCGGAACATCAAGGGTGGTGGGTTGGTGAACCAGATCGATGTCAATATCCTTTGTGAACTATATGTGCCATCCCTTTTCACTATATAGTTATTATTCCTTCAGAAGGTGTCAAAAAATGTATATAGCGATTTGTGAAGAGCGGAACCCCTACACCCTTCATCAGTTGTGGTTCATGATGATGACTTTGGGATTCAATGAGACTATCACACCATCTCCTACCAATGTTTATACATACCTATCAATGAACTATGATAAAAATTGGGTTCCAGCATATCTAGAGGTGATCTTTCACCAACACATTCGAGTGATTGAACCAATGATCGTAGAGCCAAAGCAGGAGGGAAGCATATAGGATGCAACCAAAGAATAAAAACAGACCTCTAGGGTAGTGAAATATGGAGGAATAGTGGTGGGGACATCACATGGTGTTCTTTCATCTCTGCCTACCTAAGGGAGGTGGTCTCAAAGGAAACCTTGGGGACCAATGAAATAGGCCCCTGGGAAGAAACTGAGATATCTACTTCAACCTGTTGCTGATGCTATCTTCCCTTAACTTTGGTTGTCCTGGAAAACACTGAGACAATCGATATATTTAAAATACCAATGATAGAAACTGATGTGAGATGGGGTTAAACTACTAGAATTTGGGCTCATCCGAGTCATAGATTGGGTGGAATTCAATCAGAGGTATGCATATTTGATGTCATGGAAATCTATGCATGAAAACATGGGAAATATGAAGAACCACATGTCTTAGTGAAAGCGATGATTTTTCAAGAGCATGATCCAGAAGAAATGCCACTTAAGGATGATAGTGATGAAGAATAAGAAGAAGAAGAAGTAGATGAATAAGAAAGAGAGAAATAAGAAGAAAAGGAATAGGTTGAGGAATAAGATCTTGAATGTGGGGGACCCCAAAAGACAAAAACCTATTAAGGGATCCCAAGGGGGAGGAGTGAGATTGTAGGATCTGATGTGGGGCTCAATGATTATCTTTCAGCAAGTCTTACTTACATTTTTCTGGTCCCTTTCCCTTTCAAAAATTAGATCCACTAACTGAAACCTGCCCTTTAAAAAATCACATCAGTGCTGATCAAGGATCCCCCACTGTAGGGGGTAAATTTTTTCCATTGGATGTGAAGGTATGTATCCTCAGACCTACAACCATGGCTGAGTTGGTCGTGGTTGAGGTGACTAATGGTGGGCCAACCAAGGGGGTCAGGTGAAAACCCCGGCATCATCTACTCAAAAAAATCGAGAGGATCTAGTGTTGATCATTGAAGTAATAAGCGCTGAAGGGTATCCAGTGGTTGAAGTTCCTACCATGACTTAGAAATTGGATCTAACAGTTATCAACTCTTTTAAGTCTCTACCTACACAGAATCATACTTTTCACTTGAGGATCAGGTCGACTGAAGTGTCTATCCAATGCAGTTCTTGGAATGTTTCATGCCTGAATACCTAATGAGTTTAGGACATCTATGGGATTTATCTCTAGGGATACACCTATCCACGAGGATATGTTTTTCTAAGCTAATCCGAACTTGGAAACAAGTGAGTGGGAGGTCACAACTATCGATGTTTCCATTGACAGGGTAGAGCTCTAAGCTAGTGAAAGTGAGGTTTTTGATGATGAACCAAGTGAATACGACCATCCCCATGTCATAGATCCTATCCACTTGGAGAGTATTATAGAGGAATATCCTACTGATGTAATTCTTGTTGCTTTCCTAGAATATGAGACCATATATCTGAAGGATCTGGATGAATATAACTCTAAGTTAGATGAATAAAATCACATCATTTAGCACCGAGCATGGAAGTGCATCAATATTTTCTTTGAAAACACTCCATAATCACAATGGGTGAGCCATATGAGGTCAATTTTTCATTGGATTTCATTGTCTATGTGCCATAGGGGTGGATGCTTGTGATCTACATGCATTGGTTCGTGACTATATTATTGATAAGACACAAGAAAGTGGCTAACAATTGGATTATGCTTGGTTTAGAAGAAATATAACAACATCCAAAAAAGTTTAAGAAGATGAACATGAGATAAAAAACCTAGAATAACAGATAAATGAACATTCCTCATTCATTAATACTCAATCATATATTGTCATACGATTGAGGCTCCAACTGACGGAGGCCCGTGAGCAGCTAAAACATGTGAGTCGTCTAGTGGAAAATCTCTGAGATTAATAGGGTCAGGTGTATATTAGGGATAATGAGATTTGTTCTATGGACAATGATGAAGTGAGGGAGATCATGCAGTGGAAGTAGACCCTGGAGGCCACACACCAAAAGGTGGTGGAGCTAAATCACTCCATTAAAGGGGTAGATTCATATGGGTTGTTTTTTCCAAACTCATAAAATATACTTGCTTGTTTTCTTTATTTGAATTGTGTTAATGGACACATTGTTGCTTGCCTTAATTATCACACTTCCATCATATATTTGAAACAACTAATGACCAATATCTAAACTCACATGGGTCATGATTGGTGATAAATAAGGAACTAACACATAATCATTCACTTTGTATGAGAGTGTTAGATAATCATCGAATACTCAGGGTATGATATTGCTGACTAACTTTCGAGATCATTCTGGATAAGAGAGATAGTTCTTGGAGAATAGGGAACTTAGAGTAGCCAACTTCCTTTCCCAAAGTTCACTAGTGAACAAACAAGATAATGCTAGAGGCATTTGAATCTATTGAAATAATGGAGAATGAGAAGTTTTAATCAAAATGATAAAAATTCAGAACATAGGGATGATGTAATGCTGGTACATGATAAATGCTGACCATTTTAGAAACAAAATATCCGTACCACTATCCTAAAATGGAAAAAAACAAGGGTTGAGTATTTTCCATGTTTGAAACACAGAACCTAACTCGAAATTTCATCCAATTCCTTCCAAAAAATTGGCCTAAGATGGTAGGTGAGCTGATGCAGAATAGTCAGGCCATTATGAGGTCCCATTAAACATGAAAGTGGATGAGGATCCAAATGAGTGATACAATATGCATGGGGTGGAGTGATGGATTGTTCTAAAGGATTCCAAAAATCTTGGAGCTACACCACCATATCTTAGAACACATTGGTGTGGGTGCATTGGTCTGAATAGAGATCAAACATATCTCCTAGGGGAAACGTCATCTTGCATGCTGAGCGACAACTAAAAATGTGAACAATGTGGTAGATGAAAAACATAGGGAAATAACCTCTTAGGTAAGGGCCTAGTATGCCTTATAGTTTTGCATCATGCTAGTGAGGATGCTGAACATGTAGTTTAACATCATACGGTGAGGACGATGCATGGAATTGTTTAACCTTATGAAATTTGGAGACATCCCATAATTTAACATCATGTGACCTGGATGTTGCACATAGTTTAATTTCATACTTCCTAGATCCCTATGAACATTTTAAAGTCATGTTTCATGGACTAAGGGAAAATGTTCAGTCTTAGCGTATGTATACAATAAACATGAGGTAAAACCCAATGTGACTGAGGCCAGAAGGCTCATATATTTCCTACACAGCTCAAGATAAATGACATAAAGTTTAAGGTCACAATTCTTGGACCCTAACTAGGGGGAAAGGGCTGAAAAGTTTAATGAACCTATGGAGAGGCCCAAATTAAAAATGTCCAAGAATCACTATGTATCCCATAGAGATGGTAATCAATCCATATGTAGTTATAAAACATAGTGTGGTGGGAGATTTACACTGGTGGGTGAAATCCTCTCTAGCGAGGAAGCTAAAGCATCCTAAAATTATCATGGGGAATCCTTAACTTGTTTAGGGTGGGATCATAGTTTAATGTTGTGTGTTAAAGACTCTAACTCTTGGTTTAAGGTTATAGAGCTTGGAACATGAGGGATGGTATCTCAAATGGGTGTGTTCGGTGTGGTTTTATGATAAAACCAATGTGAATGAGGATTTAAGAGGCCTCAACACCATTAAACACATCCTAAAAGAGACCCATATATAGTTTAAAGTCATGATTTTTGGACTATAAAATATCATTATAAGGTCATGGAGTTAGAATCATCATCTCTTAGTTTAGGTCTATAGAGTTTGGACTATGGGGTAATCACTCTAAAAGAAATAATCATAACGTGGAGGGATGAGAAACCCAACATGAATGAGGACCAAGAAGTCCTCAACACCACACAACACATCCCAAAAGAGAACCATATATAGTTTAAAGTCATGATTCTTAGACTATAAAATCTTGTTTTAAGTTCATGGAGTTTGGACCATCAACACTTAGTTTAGGGCCATAGAGTTTGGACCATAGGGTAAGAACTCCAAGAGGAATACACCTAACTTAGAGAGATGGAAAACCTAAAGTGAATGAGGACCAAGAAGTCCTAATAAACCAACAAATAATTCCTAAGGGAAGATTACATATATTTTAAAGTCTTGTTTTTTGGACTATTCTAAGTCCAAAGGGGCCAAAGACCCAATGATCATACACCTAGGCCCAAGGAGAAAGTGTCTGGGTGTCACTACGTATCCCATGAGGATGAGAATTAGGCCACATGTAGTTTTGGAGTTCTATGCAGTTTAATGTCATGCTTTTAGGATGAAGATAAACCAACATGGAAAGGGGAAGTAATGTGGATGGGGCCAAATATAGAAACTCATATATCACTAAGTATCTCATAAAGATGAGAATCAAGATGAACGTAGTTCTTGAATTTCATACAGTTTAAAGTCACATGGTAAGGATGTGGGTAACCCAACATGAAGGAGGGATAATATTGTGGCTGGACCCAGGATTGATGGTTTGGTCATCACTATATATCCCATGAGGATGAGAATCAAGACACATGTAGTTTTAAGGAGAAATATACCTGTGTGGGTCTAACCCATGCACATAGAGGAAGGGGATTATATTTTTTTTTGTGTTTTTTGTTGTTGTTTTTTTGAGTTTCTGAACCCATATGAAAAACCCAAGAGTCACTATGTATTCTATATGGACATAAATCAAACCATATGTAGTTATTGACTTGTGGCATGGTGGATGACCATTTCCAAAGGTGATGTCCTTTCAGGAAAGAACACCATAATGCTGTGACATTTTTTGTCATGCAACCAGAATGATGATGTCACCATTTAAGGTTGTGTGAAATGACTGATCTGTGCATTTTAACATCATGTGGTAAGGATGCTAGTTTATATCCACTTTATCATCATGGGACTCGAACATTGGGAGGAGGGGTATCCTAGAGGGAATGTGTATGGTGTAGAAAAGTAACTCAACGTGAAAGGGGACCACAGAGACCCACACCACACCACACACTCCCAAGAAAAAACTCAGGCAAAGGGGCCTAAAGGTTAAATTTTTGGTTGGCCCTAAAGATGAGGTGTTTGGTCATCACTGTGATTCCCATGAGTATGAGAATAAAGTCACATGTAGTTCCCTATCATGGAAGGGTAGATGACCAATTCCAAAATTGATTTCCACTCATACGAGGACATAATGGTGGCACTACACACTTTATAGTCATATATATTAGACTATATGGTTCTTATTTTAGGGTCATAGAATTCAGACCATGGGGTATGATTCTTAAGAAGATATACATAGCATGATAAAGTGACTAACTCGACTTGAATGAGAGCTAGAAGATCCATCACCTCACCACATATTCCTGAGGATACTTGTGTACAATTTAGAGTCGTGATGCTTGGACTATAGGGGTTGTCAATAGTTTAAGGTAATAATAATTGGAGCTGCTAAAGATAGTTTAAGGTCATGTTGCATAGACCATAGGCTCTTAATTTAAGGTTATAGGGTTTGGATCATGGGTAACAGGGGTTCAAGAGGATATGTGTCGCATGGTGGTATGAGAAACCTGACGTGAATGAGGACCTAGTAGGCATCAACACTGCAAAAAAAAAAAATCTGAAGAGAATCCTGCATATAGATTGAATTCATAATGATTGGACTTGGGAACCTAGTTTAATGTCATATTCCTGGGATGGAAAATGTTACACAGTTTATCATCATGCAACCAATATTATGGAGTGAGGAGTTATCCCAAGGGAGGTAAATGGTGTGTTCATTATAAACTGGTGTGAATGAGGAATAGGGAGGCCCCACACCACACCATGTACTCCTGAGAGAAACTTAGGCCAAGGGGATGAACATTTTAATTTTTAGCTAGGCCCAAAGATGAGTTTGGGAATTACTATGTTTCCCATGAGGATAAGAATCAAGACACACGTAGTTCTCTATCATGGTAGGGTAGATGACCAATTCCAGAAGTGATGTACTCTTAGTTAAGGACATCACAGCGGTGCTACACAGTTTAGATTTATATATCTTGGAATATATGGTTCTTAGTTTAGGGTCATAGAATTCAGACTGTGGGGTTGTGCAGCTCCCCTACATGGGTACAATACCTACTAAAAATCTTAATCCCACATGATCCATGATCAGTGTGAGAAACAAGGAGTGGTGTGAGGCTTTCCCCATAATATGTAGAATCATACAATAAGGGTTAAGGAATAATGGTTCGAGAATATTCCAATGAAACTAACATTCCAACTCAATGTGAGCTGATGCATGGAGGGGAGACACCAAGGGTATTAGAGTCCCACTAGAACATAGAGAGGTGTGATGGATTCAAATAGAAACTTCCGAGATCTGAATTATGTAATGGAAGAATAATGGGTAGGACCACTATTGACCATGTTTGAAACATAGGATCCAAAACTTCATCAGCCAAGGATGGGGCGTATAAATGTAGAATCGACTACTAACCATGTTCAAAATGTTGAATTCACTATTTGTTGCCAGAGATCCATTAGGGTGTTATCCTAGGACATGAGGTGATCCAATTATGGCATGAGAACATTGCCATTAGGGGTTCTATATAGATATGAAAGATGGTGGAAATCCCATCCCAGGAAGACTTGAAGTATGGATATGGGTCGAGGAATTGTTCATGAAGAAATTGACAATTTAGTTTTCACACCCTAGAGTATTAGAGCACATCAGTGGTAGGAACCAACTGAACTCACGATAAAAGATCCTAGAATTAAAAATAGTTTAAGGTTATATTTCTTGGAATAAAGGACATTATTTTAAGGTTGTAGAGTTTTGACCAAAGGGTGACTAGTTTAATGTTTTATAGTGAGGATGATGCAACATAGTTTAACATCATGTTGCGAAGATGTGACCATGTAGTTTAACGTCATACAGTAAGGATGATGTTTGTAACAGTTTATCATCATGCGACTAGGATGTAAAATGTTATGCAGTACATTGTAATGAAACTAGGACAATGTATCATAGTTTAACATCACGTTGCAAGGACGTATATAGATAGTTTAAGGTTATTTTTATTGGACCAAATGCTCTTAGTTTAAGGTCATAGATTTTGGAACAAATGGTGCCTAGTTTAATGTCACGTGGTGAGGAATATGAAACATAGTTTAACATCATGTTGTAGAGGAATATGTAGAAATTTTAAGGTCATGTTTCTTGGAACAAAGTTTATTTATGCGAAGTATTTTTTGAGGAATTTAGAATTGGTTGGAGGAGTGATGCTCTTCTTATCCATGGTGATAAAATAGTATGAACTGTTGGGATAGAACTTGTGAATGATATAAGTCCCTTCCCATTTGGGCTCTAACTTTGGAGGCTTTCTATTCGATATCATCATCATCTTTAGAGCCAACACTGTGTCACCATGAAGGAAGGACCAGAGATGAAATTTATTATTGAAAGCTATGGTTATATTGTTCTAATTCCTCTCTAGATTATGCAATGCTGGGATCCTGTTCTCATTGAGGAATTATAGTTCATCTAGACAGAATTCAGCTACCTTTTATGACATATTCTGATCATATACAACTATTCAAAGTGAAGGTAATTAAATTTTGATGGGTAGAACTACCACTGTTATATACACTAGGGAATATGGAGTCACTTGGGTGGAAATTGTGAGTCATTTTTTATAATCCTAGAGGGTGTTGGGTTGATTTTTTGAATAAATTTTCTTATTCTTACCCACCATATTCTACAAAATGTTGGAAATGGTCTTATTAAATCCCTCGATCTATCCATTTTTTTGTACATGGTAGTGAGAAGTATGGTTGGAACAGATGTTATACTTGGCATACAACTTATTAATCACATCTGATAGGAAGTTAGTTCCATTGTCGATGAGAACAATGTGAGGGAATCTAAATCAATAGATGATGTGGGAGATCAAGAACTCAATAATTGACCAGTACTTTAATTCCTTGAGTAGAATGTCCTCTTACCACTTGAAAAAAATCCATCATGTTCAAAATTATCCTACACTGGAAAGCTATTGCTGGTGGATATGGTCCCATGACATTGAGTCCCCAGACCACAAGATTCCAAGAGTACTTGGTAGTATGAAGGGGAACTAGCAGTCAATGCACAAAATTGGAATGAATATTTCATGCATGGAACTTCTTGGAGAACTCAATAAAATCATGGACCATGGTGGGATAGAATTAGAGCAACCTACGAATTTGATGGGAAAGCTTCAACCCTTCTTGACGAGCTTTATAGTAACTTTCATGAAACTCTTGCATAACCTATGAAATCTCATTTCCTTGAATGAAGTAGAAGATTATTCCATCAAAACTACATTAATATAGAGTCTTATCAAGGATGGGAACATGATAGAGGGTGAACTATTCTGCACACTAATGGATTCTCTCACATTTATCTTGATCTGAAGGGAGATTTCTATGTTGGAGATACTCAATGAAGGGATTTCTCCATTCATAGGTATTTTCAGTTGTGGGGTGATCCGGAGGCCCTGATGATGAGGTACTGGTAGTCAAATGGTTTACCTAGTGGATTCCATCATTATCTGAAGTGATATGAGAAATGATTCTTCGATGCTCTACATGAATGAATAGATCATAATGGTTTGGGTCAATAAGGGAAGAAACTAGACTGGGCAGGGCATTAGATCGACTGTTCTACAAATAGGGAACATGAGTCACCTTTGGCTAAGAAGGGAACTAGGCCATCAGCTAGAAAACATTCTTGATCAAGGGCACAAGATTTATATTTCTAATGATGTAATCACCATTGATATTTTTGATGATTAAATAAGAGTCTCCCTTGATTTAAAAGTGGGGAACATAAATCTTGAGGGATAAATTGAGACCAATAATGAGGGACTGATACTCTACCTCATTTTTGGTGCAGCATTCTGATAGTAGTAATAAATATGGTGGGAAAATCTATGTTGTCATGATGAAGACAATCCCCGGGCCTACTCTATTGAGTTTAGAATCATTGAGCCTCATAGTAGTCAGACTTCAATATGTTCCATAAAAATTCATCTACCATCACGACACAAATTGATCCAATTATAGGATCAAATTGTATAGGAAATCAAGATCACGGGACTACTTTATTGGGGATGTATGGGCATCTAGAAAGTCTGCTAGATCCTAACACTTGATGGCATTCTGTGGAATGAATTTTATGTCAAACTTATGAATAATCACTACCCAAGGAGCTATAAATCATATCAACATGGGGTATTTTAGGATATAATTTTGTAGATCCATATTGGATACTAGTTTTATCTCATGATGCTTCAGATAGTGTCGCAACTTTCTCACTGCAAAAAAAAACATGAGATAGATCTTCTCAATAGGAGAGTATCTGGACTCTGTGTCGAGGAGAATGAGACTGAGATTGTATAAACCATTATATGTCTCTTAATTATTCTTATGAGTAAGAAGGGTGCTGATGGATTATTCTAGGGTGATCACATAGAGGACCATCAGCTTCTAGAAAATGGGTGGCATCAGAACTGGAGGCTGAAAAAGATATTTCTTTATTTCCTCAAATGTGACCTAGAAATATTCATCCCATTGGTATGAGGCACCTTTCTTAATGAGACTAGAAAAGGGATTACACTTGCTGGACAGATTCTTGATGAATCAGTGTATATAGTCTAAGTGGCCTTAAAGGCCTCAGAGCTCCTAGAGGTTGCTTTAGGGAGGAATTCGGGTGATGGGTTTGATCTTCTATAGTTCAATCTCGATGACTCTGTATTTGACAACAAAACTGAGAAAATTCATAGAGGTAACCCCAAAGGAACATTTCAAGGGGTTTATCTTCAACTGTCAATAGTACAGGAAGACAAACAATTTCTCATGATCTATGAGATGGTCCTAACGCTAGAATTACTTGACCACCAAATCATCAACGTAAAACTCCACTAGTGTCTTGAGTATTGACTTTAAGATGTGGTTCATAGCATACTGAAAGATGGATCTTTCATTATTCAGACTGAAGGGAATTACCTGATAGAAGAAGGTCCCTTGTGGAAATATAAAGGTGGTAGAATCCTCATATTTGGGTTTCATTAGAATCTAATTGTACCCAAAATACCCATCCATAAAGGAGAGAGATTAGAACCCAACTATGGCATCGATCAACAACTACATTACTGGAATTGGAAAATCATCCTTTCGACGATAGAGGATGAGATCCTAGAAGTTGATGCAGGATCTGTTCTGTCCATTCTTCTTCCTGATTGGGATGATCTTGGCTAGCCACTTGGGGTACATTACTTTCTTGATGAAGTTGGATTTGATGAGATTATCAACTTTAGCCTTGACCATGGCACCATGGGAGGGGTACATATTTTCGGGTGGCTGCTTGAACTCACGATGGAATATAGGGAGACTAAAGTAATGGATAATGACCTAAGGGTCTAGTCCTAAAATATCATTGTAACTATAAGGCCCCAGCCTTAAACCTTACATAATCTTGAGTTATCACAAGATTACACGTTGAGGATCTTTTCAGGTTTAGAGTTTTAGAGAATTAGATCATGAAACTTGCATTACATTCCACATTTAAACAAAGTGGTTACATAAAAGATAGTATTCATTCTTCCCATCAACGAAAACATATTGAAAATAAAACATGGATTCTTTCTTGACACATCCTTGACACTATCATCACATCATGTACCTTTCCCTTGACCTGTGAAAAACATTTCAAAAACTTGGGATGAGCATAAAAATCTCAGTAAGGGTTATAAAAATATGGAAAGGAAGCATGAGTTCATATATACATAAGAATGAAATCATACTTTACCCATAAAACAAAGGCACTTTAACATACCTCATCAAACCATGAATAAATCACAGAAATCATAAGACATAAAGGTAACTTGAGGCATTCATAACATTCTTACGTAGGGAGTAACCCTCTTTGTTACGTTTGGAATACCCATCACAGTATATTCCCTAAATCTCTTTGGAGAAACCTTAACGTTTCACTCCTTCATGTTACCCAATGCATTAGAGAGCTATATCGGGCTCACCCGCCCTTAGTTTATCACGGAACCACCCGTCTTCATACTAATGCCCAAGAACCATAACATAATCATATCACATAAAACATGCATAAAGGAAACATAAAATTTCCACCTTTCAATCACAAGATATCAATACAACACATTGATATAAAAACATTATTAAAACCATTTTCAATACCCAAATAAAAGAAAAGTAAAACATGATATTTATTTTTCTTTTAAAAAGAAGGTATGGCTTGTAGAGGAAGCCAAAACTCAAATAATGGTCACGATGGCGGAGAAGTCATTGTCGCCGCATACGTACGAAAAAAACATTCCCTTTTGTCGTTTAGTAAACGCTTCGTATAAAAAATATTCCTTTTGAATAAACGTAAAATTCAAAGGGGTTTATACACCGTATAAAAGAAAGTTGTGTATAAAAAAAATATGCCTCAATGAAAGGAGATTGAGATGAAGTCCCATACCACCTTGAAGCTTTTAACATTTTAAAACATTAATATCCATATAAATAAATCCTTACAACCATTTTTAAAACATGGATATTAATAAGAACAAGTCATTAAATCATTTAAAGCGATATTTTGGTCAAAGGGTTTTTACCAAAATTAGAGACACTTGAATATAATAATTAAGGAATAACATTTAATCAGAACTTTATAATATCATGAGAATAAATGGATTCATGATATAATATTCCAAAGGACAGTATATACACCATATAAGAGTGAATTGGTGCATAACAACAATGAAGTCTCAATAGGGATTTAAAATGTGATGAAATCCCTTATTAGGAAGGTATCCTTAAATTAAGGATAAATCAATATCAAAATTATGTGTGACAAATATAAATACACCCAATATAATTGGATATTAAGTGTAAAACAATAAAAGGTCATTAACTCATATTAAAATGATGACATATTCAATAACTACATGTTGAACCCAAAGAAATCAAAATTGGGTTAAAACGTTCCCCTGGTAAAATTCGACAGCCTAACGGCGTCACTTCAAAAATTAAAAAAATGAGTTGATGAGAGATAAAAAGGGAATATCATCACTTGGAAATAAAATTCACATCAATCAGGATATAGAAGAATATATCCCAACATAAAAGTATGTGAATTAAAAGACATAACAAACGAAGTCTTTTAAAATGAGGAGGGTGAAAGGTTCCATTACCGACTTGGGTAACTCTCGAAAAGTACACCCCATTGAAGAAGTGTCATAAAATGAATATGTAAATACCCATAAATGGAATTATATTACAAAATGAGTGTAATAATGGGCAGTACATAAACCACTCAAACGAAATTGTGGCAAATGTAGCATAAATCTCACAGGAATAAAAGTTAGATGAAAAATCCCTTACGAAAACTCGGCAGCCTAACGACGCCACTTAAAACGTCCAAAATGGATTGATGTGAGTAAATAGGGTCTCTCATCATATGAACATAATAAGTAAAGTGGTAGTAATATAAAATAACATCCCAATCATAAGAAATATGAGCTTAAAAAGAATGACATAAAAGAGTGTACTTAAAAAGAAAGAGAGGAGTAGGATCCCTTACCTTGGGTCCGACTTGACTCGATCGTTCTTTAATGTCCTGAATAATAAACTTGAGTTAATTTAAACTTTATTAAGAACCTTTTTATAGTTAATTATTCATTTTATATCACTTATTTCAATGTTATAAACATTATTTAATCATTTAAGTTAATAATGTTTGTTTTGTCGATATTTGGTTCTTAAGTCGAAAGTGGACTTCTTACAATTACATGTTGTTCGTGTGGTCAAATGTTCATTATATCCAGAATTATATTCAAAATTTGGATACATATATATCATATATATCCAGAATATATATGTATTTATAATATTACATAATCATTTAGAGGTAAGAAATGAAATGCACCGTTCATGTAGACGGTAAGCCGTACGTACGCATGAACACTACTTTCATTTCTTTGTCATATTAATGGAATTAAAACTAAATGAAAGGTATGTATATTTTAATTACAGAATTATATTAATCATTTATATGTATCATTCATCATATATATCCATTATATACATGTACTTATAATAGTACATTACATTTGGGGATAAGAAATGAAATGCACCGTTCATGGAGACGGTAAGCCGTACGTACGCATGAACGCTACTTTCATTTCTATCTCATACTTTAATGAAAAGAAATAATAATTATATAGAGGTATATAATAATTCCAGTATAACATAATATATAATAACATTAAATCCATCCTTTATACGTCCCACGTATGGCATTAATGAATCACATCACTTTGAGGGGGCGGTAGTCCGCACTTCCTAAAATGAAGATATCGCGTATACCCATAATGGAAGCCATAAAGGTAAGCCAAAAATGAAAAATACAGAAGATTAAGTAAAACATAAACATATTATATATAATATATAAATATATTGACATCTTAATGGCCACCTTTGAAGGTGTTAAAATAATGTTGAACAATCATCGTTTCGAGAGGCATAAATTCGCCATCCACGGAAACAGTATGTTCGTTAACCATTAGATGTAGGTGTGTGTAAGTGTAGCTTGAATCCTTATTATAAAAACATACTAGTATATTGAGGATACTTGATTTGTTACAAAAGAAAAGAATAAAAAGAGTTTAGGGGGTTGGAGAAGCAAAATAAAATAAATGAACATGAGAGAATGGATTACCTTTAAAAGTGTAACTCCTTTTGATTTGAGCCTAAAGGCTTCCTTTGAAAGGATTATGACCAAAGGGAATCCTCTAGTATGAGTAGAGGGATGTGGAGAGAGTAAATGGGAAGGGTATGTCCGATCCAAAGGCTTGAGGAGTGTGTGAAATGAGGTAGAGGTGGGAGCCTTTTATAAGAGGAGAGGAGGGGCACTTTTGGAAATCATGAAACTATTATTTTATTTTCAAAAGTGTTTCGAATTTATAAGGTCCCACATTGATATATTTCGAAGATAATATGATAAGGCTTCTAAATATTCCTATACAATAGTTTTTGGACAAGTGTAGGTCTTAGATTTTATATTATCGTTTCATTTTATTTAAACTGTTCATTAATGAGGTCATCGTTGCATCATCATGATGTCGTAATTAAATTAATTTATTTAATATCTAAAAATTATAAAAAAAATACTATGATGTAGGAAATCTTTTGAGATTTGTAATGAATATTTATAGTCAAAAATATGAATTGTATTACCCCATTGAAAAATTGTTTTAGTAAAACATATCATGTTTGTGCCATTTTTTACATTAACATTAAATAAAAGGTATTTATGTCATTTTCCAACCAAAGTGGCTCCATGGGGTCCCCAAGTGGACCCATGGATTTTCTTGGTCTGCCATGACACATCCAATGAGGTTAGGACATGTGTCAAGTTCATTTCATATTATTAAAACATTATTTTTACCTTAAACTACACTAATTACCCTTAATCGCGATTTAAAAACTTAATAAGTTACTATTCACCAAAAAATTATTTTAATCCCATTGAACCAAATTTTACATAATAATGACAACCATGTATGTAGGATTTTAAAAATTCAATACACATTAGTGGTAAACTTTCATTTAACTGAAAAATTAGTTTGCTTGATTACCACTTAGTGGTTTCACGATTCATCAAAAATTGGAGTTTTTCAGAAAATTACCAAAAATTCAACCAAAGCTATATTTGATATTCCGAATTCAAAAATGATGTCTATTTTATAAAATTCATAACATATAAGTCACATTAATTAATTTAATAATTAATTCCCACTGTCAGATCAAATAGCTAGTTTTTATGATACAATAAGTATCAAAAGATTGACACTGGTTTAAGTCTGATTTCAAAGTGAAATTAATTCCAACGACCACTATTGGATTTAATGGTAAAAATATATTCTAATTTCACTTTAAAAACAATTCAAAAGATAATATAATCATATAAATATATTAGATTAAAAGAGGTTTTGAATTAAAATACAACATTTTACACTATTCATTTAAAAAAGAACTTTATCGGAAAGATACCAAAAATTTACACAAAGTAAATTTTGATGTCCCAATTCTTAAGAAGAGTTTTATTTGGTCCAATTGAATTTTTAAGAGTGAAAAAAACTATATTTAATGACGGTTCACCATCAAAAGGCGATAAGTGAACCTTTAGTGAAAACCAGGGCATATACGCCTAAAATTGAATTCTTTCCATATTTTTAGCCTCTATCCTTTATTGGATAAATGTAAAAACATTTAAGAACATATATAATCATATTTTATATATTTATATCCATTCTCGCCAATACAACAGCTACATGTTAACTACCATTTAAAATAATATTATTTTATTATTAGAGTGCAACGTAAGATTCCCAAGAAAGTCGTTGTTGCGTGTGGGGTACGCCATCGAGAATAGCGTCCCCTTTAAAGTCATATTAATATTTTATTCACAAATATGGATAAATATGAAAATGTCATATTCTTTATTTACCTGGGGTGTTACAGTAACTCCAACCAAACACATCATGATACTACTTTAAGAAGTCCACATACTGATACTATTCCTTTGCAGGCATGACTACACTGATCAGTATTGGCCTCAGATCTATCCTAGTACCAAGATTCACCTGTACCAACTCATCGATGGTAGTTGATATGCATTCTTCAAATGTGGGAGGGACATCTTCTAAATCATCTTAATCATCTGCGGTAAGAGAATTAGTGGGAGGATGTGGTTCATCCAAGCCAACTAATCCTAGGGTAACACTCATGCCTACTTGGGTAGATATGGAACCCTCACTAGGATACTATTGCACTGTTGAAACCATGGAAACAAAGGCTTTTGTTCTAATCTCATCGGGCCTTCAACTAAGGGGTTAAAACTTTATGATGTCAAAGAGGTGGTGGAGGGTTGATCTCTATCGACTCAACCCGACTCGACAGAATAGGCAATTATGGCATATAATTATTGCCATGGGGTAGACATCTCGATACCTCACTAGGGTAGGGGGTTCTGGTATTACTTGAGACTTCCCTGTATAGGAATAAAATTTAATATTTTGACATTCCTTATACCTAGGAACAAATTTTTCCACTACTACAAAATAGGCCTTTAACAATGCTAAAAATAGCATTTATCAGCACTATAGAAGCACTAACTACTAGATCGATATTAAAAGACCTAGTCCTTTATCAGTGCTAAAAATGGATGATAAATGGATCCTTTATCAATACTTTTAAATGCACTGATAAAGGGAGTCCTTTATCAGTGCTTATCGAAGTGCTAATAAATGAAACATTTATTAGTTATTTTTTAAGCGGTAATAAAGGGGAATAATACAGTGTGCTATAGCAACACAATGCTGTACCAGTGCAATATGCTGTAACAACACACCGCAACACAAAAAAAACCTAAAAATCAAAAAAATCAAGTAAGAATATAGAATTTAAATGAAATAAACATTGAAACACAAATATAATAAAAACACTATATTATAGACATTTCAAACATTTTTTTATAAAATTACATAAGTAAAAATTATTACATACATTAAAAAACAACAGTCTTCCTTTGTATTTTGATCCTAACCCCTACTCGAGAAAAAAAAAACCTGTATAATAAAATAATTATTATGTTAGTAATAATATAATGAAATAAATTAACAGAAATTGTTAATTTTAAACTAAACTCTGAGTCATACAAGGAACTATGTGTATCAGATTGAGTTGCAGTGGATTCTTTGACATCAAACCATTTCTTATCCATATTCAAGCATTATCTATGTGAAAATTAACTAAATAATTATAATATAAAAATGATATGGAAATTAATTAAGTAATATCATATATAATGATGAAAAAAATGTAGGCCCGTTTTCTCAATTTTGGCGATGTGATGCAAGTTTTAAACTAAAATGACACTTATATTTTGAAAAAACACACTTTGAGTCATACCAATCAAACCGTGCATCAGATTGAGGTGCAAATGATTATTAAACATCTAAAATGACTTATGGATCATTTTACTAAAGTATCAAAACATTAAGAATGTGATTTCTTGGTTTTAAGTACGTCAGTTGACTTTTTTACTAAAATGACATTTTAAACTGGAAACAATCACTTTGAGTAATATCAGTCACTTCGTGTGTCTGTTCGATGTGATACAAATTCCTACATGTCAAAAAATGTCTTATGAATCATTTTCATAAAATATAAAGACAATCCAAGCATGTTTTCTTGGTTTTTAGTGAGTGACACTTTTTGAACTAAAACATCAATTTTAAAGTGATAACGGACACATTGAGTCATACCAGACACATCGTGTATAGGATTGAGGTGAAGATGATTCCTAAACTTCAAAAATGAATTATGGATCATTTTACTAAAGTATCAAAACAATATGAAGGTATTTTCTTGGTTTTGAGTAGGTTAGTTGTCCTTTTTACTAAAATTGATGTCAATTTTAAATAAAAAGATTCACTTGGAGTCATAAAAGTCACACCGTGTGTCAGATTAAGGTGAGGATAATTCATATACATCCCAAATGGCTTATGAATCTTTTTTTATAAATTATCAAAACAATCTGAATGTTTTTAATTAGTTTTGAGTATATCACTTTTCTTTTTTACTAAAATGTCATTTTAAACCGAAAACACGCACTTTGAATCATACTTATCACATTGTGTATCGGTTTGATGTGAGTAAAATTACTAAATTTAAAAAATGAATTATGAATAAATTTAATAAATCATCATGAAAATATGAGAGTATTTTCTCAATTTTCATTGAGTGACATTTTTTGAACTAAACTATCGATTTTAAAATGATAACAGACACATTGAGTAATAACAGGAACATCCTAAATTAGATTGAGGTAAAGATAATTAATACACATGAAAAATGAATTATTGATCATTTATATAATGTATTAAAACATTCTGAATGTGTTTTATTTGTTTTGAGTTGGTAAATTGTCCTTTTTTCTAAAATTGATGTCAATTTTAAATAAAATGATGTATTGGAGTCATATCGGTCAAACCATGCGTCTGATTGAGGTGAGGCTAATTCCTACACGTAATAAATGACGTATGGATCATTTTACCAAAGTATAAAAAAATATTAATGTGTTTTATTAGTTTTGAGTAGGTCATTTTTCCTTTTTACTAAAATTGATATTAATTTAAAATAAAAGGATGCACTTGGAGTCATACCGGTCACACTGTGAGTCATATTGAGGTGAAAATGATTCAATCATGTCAAAAATAACTCATGGATCATTTTAATAAAGTACCAAAACAATTCTAATTAATTTTATCAATTTTGAGTAGGACAGTTTTCCTTTTTACTAAAATTGATGTCAATTTTAAATAAAAGACACACTTGGAGTCATATCAGTCACATCGTGCATCATATTATGGTGTGGATAATTCCTAAACATCCCAAATGTATTATGGATTGTTTTAATAAAATATCAAAACAATCCAAATGTGTTTAGTCTATTTTTAGTATGACACTTGTATATTTTACTAAAATGTCATTTTAAAATGGAAACACACACTTTGACTCATACCAACCACATCGTGTACCAGTTTGATGTGAGAACAATTCTGATATGTTAAAAATGAATTATGAATAATTTTAATAAATTATAAATAAAATACATTTGTGTTTTCTTATTTTTTTATGAGTGAAATTTTTTTAAGTAAACTGTCAATTTTAAAATGATAATGAACACATTGAGTCATAACAAGAATATAATGTATCAGATTGAGGTGAAGCTGATTCCTACATGTCAAAAATGACTTATGGATTTTTCCCTAAAGTATCAAAACAATAAAAATTCATTTAATTGGTTTTGAGTAGCTCAGTTTTCCTTTTTACTAAAATTGATGTTGATTCTAAATAAAATGACGTATTTGGAGTCATACCGGTCACACTATGCATCAGATTGAAGTGAAGATGACTCAGAAACATCAAAAATAACTAATGGATCATTTTAATAAATTATCAAAATAATATAAATTCATTTTCTTAGTTTTGAGAAGGTCAATTGTTTTTTTACTAAAATATCATTTTAAACCAGAAACACGTACTTTGACCCATACTGATCACATGATATATCATTTTAGTGTGAGAATGATTCATACATGTCAAAAATGACTTATGAATCAATTTCATAAATTATCAAGAAAATTTTAGTGTGTTTTTTTTTCAGGGAGTGACATTTTTTTAACTAAAATGTTGATTTTAAACTGATAACATACACATGGAGTCATAATAGTCACACAGTGCATCAAATTGAGGTGAATATGATTACTATATGTATCAAATGACTTATGTATCATTTAACTAAAGTATAAAAATAATTGGAATATGTTTTCTCAGTTTTGAGAATGGAAGTTTTCCTTTTTACTAAAATTAATGTCAATTTTAAATAAAAATAAGTACTTGGAGTCATACTGGTCACACTGTGTGTCGGATTGAGGTGTGGTTGATTCATAAATGTACAAAAGTATAAAAAAAATTTAACTATAAATTTAATCATGTTTCCATTATCTTTATTTGTTGAACTTCTAACACTGCATATTGACTTGATGTTTTTAGTTGAAAAACCTTTCTCATTGTTGAAAGTCAGAAGAGTAGAGAAAGATCATATACCCATTATATCATGATAATTCACCACAATGGGAACATGAGATTACTCTAATCATATAGATTTAAACAATGAGGAAGTTTTCTCAATTAACAACATCGAATCAATATGTCGTGTTGGAAGTTCGACAAAGAAATACAATAAAAATGGAAAACGTGGTTACATTAGTAGAAATAATCATTTTATCTCTTTTGTGACTTGTTGTAGATAGTTAAAATAAAAACATGACTTCCAAAAATATATATGTAAAAAAAATAAATAATTATTAGATACAAATGATAAGGAAATTAAATTAAAAATAATAGATAAAATAATGAAAAAATTAATTAAATATGTAGTAGGAATTCACTTTTTCTAGATGGTTGTATTCATTCCTAATGAATTTCCTTATTATCATTACCTCAGTCGTATGATTAAAGTCCAATACCTCGTGAGCATGATCATATTCAAACAAACCACCCCAATTCGAATAAAAGAATCCACGGTACAAGAAAAAAATTATTAGATGAGTAATAATAAAAAGAAATAAAATAAACCTTAATATTAAATAATACATTAATTTTACAAATAATGATTTTACTATGAAAACATTGTTAACCACAGGGATATGCTGATAGTAAAGAAAAAATGATGATAAAAAAATTCAAATAGATCTCACCAAACAATCAATAAATCTCTCTGTTGCGAACTGGTTCGCAATGGTTAGGGTTCTAAAAATAGATCAGGACACTTTTATCATTGATTCCAAAAAATGCTGATAAAGATACCTTTTATCAGCACTAAGCTAATAAGCACAGATAAAATGAATCTTTATTAGTACTTTTTAGCACTTATAAATCTCTCTATTTATCAATGATAAAAAATTACTAATAATACTTACAATAATTTCTTTTAAAAAATAACACTTTTATAAAAAAGTATAATTATTATATATAATTATAGTACTTATAATAATAATTTTTATAAAATAATAATTTTATAATTCTTTGAATATATAGTTTTTTATTTATAATTATATAAATATTTTTTTTAAAAATAATATTTATATCATTATATATATTTATATAAGTATATATATAAATATAGTAAATATATTCATTATTTAAATAAATTTATTATAATTTTATAATTATTTATTTATAGTTATATAAATACATTTTAAATAAATATTATTTATTTATTTTGAATTATAAATTTATATAATTAGTAAATTTACATTTATAAATATGTTTATTTATAAATATTTTTTTACAAATGTATTTTTAACATTATTAATGAATATTTAATCTTAAGTGAATACATGTTAAAAATGAGTAAAATTCATTAATTAAAAATGATTACAATATTAAAAATTTGGATAAGTTTGATTAATATAAATTATTAAAAAATGGATATATATTGATATAAAGATGAGTACATATTGGAAATATTAAAACATAGTAAATAAATATATATAAAATAAATAATATCAATTGATTAAATCCCTAAAAAATATTTGTGTGTGTGTGTATGTATATAAAAATTCATTTATTATGTATATGAAAAATCAATATACTATGTACATTTGATCTATATCAAATTGAAAAATCAAACGACATTCAATTATGCTCATTACTCGATGAAATTAGTCAGTACTTTTAATTCATATTAATTTTTAATCATAAACCATTATTCAATAAATATATTACTATTTAATGTAAAGCATAAATAATATTTTTTATTATATAAATCATATTTTTATACATTCATATATATATATATATATTTAATATATACTGTATATTAACATTATAAATAATTATTTAATTAAAAAAATGTTTAAAATTTTTCTCAATTTACTTATTTTTAATTTTTTTTTATTTTACATATATCTATATATTTAATATTTAATATTTATAATTTATATATAGTATAATCATTTTATTCATTTTTATCAATAATTATTTAATTAATATTTTTTTAATATTATTTTTTTAAAATATTTTTTATTTTTTATTTATTTAATTATCTAATTTTATTTATATTTTTATTAGTGCTAAAAAAGCACTAATAAATGATTCCTTTATGGGAACTAAAAATAAATCACTGATAAAGGGTTTCCTTTATCAACATTAAACATAAAGCATTAATAATAAACACCCTTTATCAACACTAAAAAAATACACAGATTAATGTTGCCTTTTATCAACGTTAAAAAAATGCACTGATAAAGGGTTCCTTTTATCATTGTTAGAAAAAAATCGCTGATAAAAGGTACCCTTTATCAATGATTGTTTTAGTACTGATAAAGGGTACCTTTATCACTACTTTTTACTAGTGCTGATAAAGGTCAGCACTGTCAAAGGCCTATTTTGTAGTAGTGTCCTCTCCTCTCAGAAATGACAAAGTAGTCTCCCAAGGTTGGAATTATGGCCTCCAACTGATGAATCGGGAGGATGAAAGCATCATCCATGTCTGTCTGTGAGTCAACCATAGTAATATCATGCTCAACCTCATTGGTCTGAACTCTTTTGTCCTTTCTCTTATAATAGTTGACATCTAGATAGTGGGATTAACAAGAAGCAATGGGAGAAACATAACCTTGGAGAATATCCAATCAACCATTAAGGGAGTACTTGAGGCATTGGTGATATGAGGAGGGAACTAATGCATGCAGATAGAGCTAGGGTCTACCCATTAGTGCATTGTAGGTGGTATCCTGTGAGACAAAAATGAACTCAGTTATTATAATCAAGTAACCAAATTGGGTCTTCAAATATATTATACCACATGACCTTTTCTTGGTCCTATAATAACCCCAAATATTCAGGTCATAGGGACTCTAATATGCTTCAGTCAGTACTATCTTGTGGAGCATCTGAGTCAGGATGAGATTAATCCTAGAGCCTATGTCGAATAGACAATGGTGTACTTACACACCATTGAATTGACCAATGATGTACAATGGGAAGATGTGCCTTTATATGGGAGAGCCTTTATCTTCTTTTATAATTATATTATAGATTGAAATTTTGATTACTTTACTTCCTCTGCATGGAAGGCCTTTGCAGACACTACCTATGTCTCAAACTAGAGGGGGATTTTCAAATATTCTATGAGGTCTTCTCGCATGTATTTTGATAGGAGGGAATCAAGAATTAAGAGTTTTGTAGGAATGCTGGTGAGGTTATTGAGCACATTGTACTTCTATACTAGGTGTACATTTCTACTGGAAAGAGGTATGAAGTGCGTTGTTGGTCGAACTAGTGGATTCTGACTAGTGCTAGAAATGTCCAACTTCTCATCAACTGAACCACACAAGATTACTACTGGATGACTATTGGATGACTAGGTCTTGTATGTAGCTAGGTGCAACTGATCATAATATAGTCGTGGCCATTATGCCTAGCTGAGTAGCATGATCGGTGGTAGTAGTGAGTCAGACAGGACATGCTAAGAGGATTGTGCCTACAATGTCTTGCGTAGATCCTACTATCTGGTCTTAGTAGCATGGATGACTTTGTTTGAATAACTAGCATAGGCATCCCTATAATTCTCATATCCTTGGTTCCTTCAATGATGGCATTAGACATGGGAATTTAGAGGGCTCACCTGATACTTTTCATTGTCAGGAACCATATAAGGATCCACTAACTCGACGATATTCACACAAGCATACTCCTGATATTCATTAGAGGAATATTCCAATACTAGGCGGATTCTGGGGGGAAATTACCATCTTAGGTAGAACGAAATCATCAATATTGTGTGATGGAATTGGTTCCAATGGAGGATTTATCTTTTGCTTTTTTGTCACTGAATACTCTTCTGAGATGTTGAGGGATGAGATGTGGATGAGAAAGCGACAGCTAGAGAAGGCACAAAGACTTCTTGAGGTTCGTATAGGCCTAGATGGGCATAAATGATGCCATGGGCATGAGAAACTACCCTATAGTCCATCCATTCATCATACTTATAAGTCCCAAAACTCAAGACTCACTTTCATTTTTTGGAACCTTCACTGTCATTATTAGGCTCAACCGAGATATGTGTTACCTGTGTTGGGAGTTCTTCTAACCTGATCACACCATTATTTATCTGGTCCTAGAGCTAGTCCATGAACATATAACACTTCCTAATGGTATGTACACATATCCTATGGTATGGAAAATATTTAGGGTGATTAGTGAGTTCTACCTCCTAAGGCTTACTACATTCGAACATCTTCAAGACTCCTTGCTTTAGAGTACTGCAGAAGTAGCCAGAACCCTTGGAATTTGGGAAAGAATAGGTATAGTTTCTCTTATCTGGAGGGGGAGATCTGGGAATCGGAATTAGATGATGGGGTGGAGGTTGATAAGGGTATGGAACCATGTTCACTTGTTTAGGTGGTGGTTCTTACCAATTTTGAGGTACTTCCAATTCTATGGTTGACAAGGAGAAGCTTGTAGAGGTTGCTGTCCTCGACGAGGCAATGTTTGGAAAGGCTCTTATAGACAGAACTCTAGCATCTTTAGAGTCCCTACCTACCCTATAGAGGCAATATCTGTCATGGTGTCTCTTCTTGCAGAGACCAGAAGAGGAAATGGTCATGCATGATTAGCTTGCTGCAAGGCTTCCTATGGACATTGATCATTGTCAGAAAAATCCTAAAAATCAACTGGGAAGTTCTGAGTGATGATAGAGGGTATTATTTCAGTCTTAACATTCCCCACACACATCATAAACAACTCTTCTTGAGTTAGCGACATGTTGAGTGAATATGTGAGGCCCTTCCACTGGGAAATAAAGTCTGTGACATGCTCATCTGGTCATTTCTTGCACTTGAAGAGGTCGACAATAAATTTCTTGTAAGTGGTAGAGATAAGATGATAGAGAAACTTCCTTTGAAGACCTTCACAACCAACAATGTACCTGATGGGTAACTAGTTGTACAATAAAAACACAAACCCTTCTATTGTCTACAAAAAACATCAAAGATTTGATGCTTCTTACTGCTCTGGAGTTCCCAACATGGGCCCACACCTTGAGATAAAGTGGTCCAGATGCTACATTGGGTCTCCCATCCCATTGAAGGAGATGAATGAAGGATTCTCAAAATCTGGAGGTGCTTTCATATCATCCACCCATTCTAGATACAACATGATTTCAGGTGGGATTGCCACCTGTTGTGTCACGACCCAGCTCCCGAGTACCCGGAGCCGGTGCCATAAAGAGGATCGAATTCAGTTTAGGCTCTGAGAAACTAGATTCTTCTTAAATTGTTCATATTCTAAAAGCTTTTACCTAAAATTTTTTAATAAAAAATGTAGGGTGAGCATACGAATTCCCAATAAGGGGTTTTAAAATAAACCAATATAACTTTGAAAACATTCTTTAAACTATTCCATAAAAAAATCTTCTTAAATAAAAGTTGTAAGACATGTAAACATCATAAAGGTGCTCAATTAAAAACATGCTAATAGATTTGAAAGGATACATGATTCAAATATAGGCATGATGAATAAAATAAATTCAAAACATGTATGACATAAAGATATGTAGGCACAAACAAAACAGCTATGTGTAATAAATAATCAGAGTTGCACATAAAATAATAACTTCAATTTCATACACTGAATTCTAAATCATTGAGATCAACACATATGTCATGCCATAAATATACAAGACATTCTGAAACATATTGTCAAGGCCTTGGCCAAGACGTCTAATGATTTAAGGGCTCGGCTGAAAATCCATAAACTCTTTTAATCAAATATTATACTAGTCAAATATTTTTCTGGTTAATTAAATCACATAGTCATAATGAGGGAAGTATATATGCTGGACCATGTCAAGGCCTCCTGCCAAGACCTAGGGGGATAACTGTAATCTAACCCTAATCTGGAGAGCCTCTGTAACCAGAATCCAACCTGGAGTGCCTCTAATAACTGGACACCAACCCGGAGTGCCTCTGTAACTAGACACCAAACCGGAGGGTCTGCTGTAACCAGACCCCATCCTGGAGGGCTTACTTTTACCGATCCCCACCCCAGAACATACTAGATCCAATGAATTCCTCATATCTCTAAATAAAAGTTCACATACCACTTTGATTTATTAAATACTTATCATTCCCAGTACACTTATTACTTGGTTCCATAATTCACATTATTTAAAGTGTCCCATACCACCTTGAATAATTAAATTATTATCTCATAAATTATAAATAATAAATTGTTTACTATCACATAAAATGATTACTTTACAACTCTTCCAAGGTAATAAACTTTTAATTCTTTAAAATACATGCTCATAATTCATGATCCATACATGTGCTGATATATGGAAATATCTTTGGACTAAAATCATAATGCGTTAGTTATCAATTAGGTAATAAATTTCTCAGTGACTTTCATAATATTGAAAACGTTATTTTCACATGTGATATTGATTTAAAACACCTAAGTAATGATTGTATGGGGTTTTCCACAAGAAATGATAACTCTTTGCCTTAAAATCCCTATTCATGTAGAGGGCTACTTAATAAAAAAATACATGTTATTTAATATGCTGGTAAAAGTATCGGTGAACATGAAAATATGATAAATCATAAACTTGATTAACCTACATCAAAAACTATAGCAAGTTCATTATGTAATAAGACTAAATATGAGCACAACATGATATATAACATAACATGATTTAAAAATCCATTTATTCTCTAATATATTTTGGTCAAGTTAAAATATAATCTTTTAAATTAAAACATGGATAATATTATCAAAACTGCTTTAATTAAAATAAACCTGACATGTTAAATATATTATTGTATAATTATACACACAAGTGCATATTAGATTAGAAAACACCAAATTAACATTTATTAATAATCCTTCAAACATTAACTGCATTAACTAATTCTAATAATCTATACTGGAAATTAAGATTTTGGAAACTATATAATTATATATAACCGTATATACACAAGGTATATGTATTTAAATCTCCATAACCAAATAAGGTTTAATAATTTTCTACATGTAATAAATACTTACACCACATATTTATTTATTGACTCTACTTGATTTAAAACCAAAACATGTTAGGTTTCTAACATATATGAATGGATGTATATACATATTTTAAAATTAGGTTTTTGCATACAAAATATAAATCCAATTGTACCCAAATGAAATTTTGCATCTAAAACATTACCTAAGGCTTGGAAATAATCTTTTAAAAATTATAAAACGGATTTTGATTGTGTCACTTAACTATATACCTATGTATATACTTAGGTTTTAAAAACGTAATTCCATTTAACCCAAGAATTAGTTCGCACATAAAATATTATTTAAGGATGGATATTTAAGTCTTAAAAATCAAAATTTTTTGTATTAGGAAACATACATGCATAATTACACGATTACATAGTTTCATATATATATAATTGAAGGAAATTCATATAAACTTAAAACACTCTTAATCTATATATATACTTTCTATAGCATACTGAATTATTTGAGAACCTTTAAAAATCGATTTGGGTTGGAATATATATATATATATATATTTATATCTAAACACCTGAAAATACATATAATAATTTATGGGTTTGGCACGAATGAAAACTTTACATAAACTGGTTAGACACATAAACATGAATAATCTCCAAGACAACATTTAAAGAGAGGGTATGAGGTGTTTACATACATATATACTTGTTTTAAAATTATGTGCATATACATATATACATGTTGTAAAAAATAAACTGTGAGAGATCAAATCCTTGCACCATAAAAGGAAAACCATATACCATGTTTTAAAAGAGGAATGGGAAGAGAAGATTCCAGTTTCACAACCATCTAAATATATAAATATACTTATATATATATATATTATATATATATAGTATATGAAATTAAGGTTGCACTATAAAATAAATAGTAATATCCCCTTACCGGGATTTCATGGAACCAAAACATGAGGCGAGGTGACTTTCATTCAAAGCAAGGAGGATTGCAAATGGCATCATGTGTGCAGGAAGTGAAGAATTACATGAGAAAACTACTGCTATTTATAATCTTTAAAAACTCAAAGGTTAAGCTTTTTGTGAAAGATGTGGGACTATTGCAGATAGAGAAAACCAACCACACAATTGACATATAAAATATAAAATGACCATTAGGACATCACTTAACGACATCAAACCGATGAAAACTAAAAAACAAAATTAGACATCAATACAGATGAGAAAAATTAAAAAAACAAGATTAAAATTCTTCAAAGTAAACAGTGTGAACCAGATTCATCGCCAGGATTTGGAAAGGTAAGAAAAACACAAAAATCCAAAACCCTACAAGTAGATTCGAAGACCAAAAACCTACCTAATATCTGGACAAGATGAACCCTAACTACGGACTGAACACGAACTCACTTGAAGACAAACCAACCTTGGACGCTCGGCCTCAGCTCAGACTCCTCACGCACCCCATCTCCATACGAGACCCGCGAACCCATTCAGCCTTGACCACTGCTCGTGATGCGCATGGACTCGGACCACCCTCGACACGTGGCCATGGCAGCGCACATCCCCACCGCGCTCTCAACGCACACTTCCCTCCCGGCAGCGTTCGACCAAGCTGAACCCCCTACGGGATTTCCCCAACTCAAACCCTACCTGTGATTTTTCTTTCTTTCTTTAATTTACTATTATTATTTATTACTTATTCCTTTTCTTATTTTATTACATCCTTATTTTATATTAATTTATTCTTATATGCCAACTCGTGAAAATCTCATCAATCCCATTCACGATTTCCTTATTTTTTTATTATTATCCTTTATTATTTTATCAATTATTTTATTAACTATTATATAATATTATATTTTTTTTTGTGTTTTTCCTTTGTTTAAGAAACCCATGACTTTCCCCATTAACACCATTAAAACACTTTTATTATTTAAACAATATTATTATTATATCAACAACTTTATTATATATATATATATCCTCAAGCAATTCAGAAGTTATTAAATAAATAAAAATATTTTAACAATACATTTTAAAAAGAAAATAATTTAATACTTTAATTATTATACTCATTTATAATATATATATAAATATTATAAGATTAATAAGTTTATAAAAACGAAACTTATCAAAATTATAAGTTTATCTAATTTTTACTTTATAAATTTAAATATATATATATATATATCTTATCATTTGAAAAATTAGATAAGACAAAAGTATTAATATATTTATAAATTAAATAAAATTTCAATTTTAAAAATATATTTATTCAATTATTATTATTATGTTTATCTATAGAAAAATTATATATATATATAATTGAAATGTTATAAATTAAATTAATAATTCAAAAATATACAAAAATAATAATTACCAAAATTGATACAAAATATTTATAATTTTGAAACATTAAAATTAATAATTTTTAATATTTATATAATTCAATTTAGCAACAAATCATTATACTTAAAAATAATAATTTAGTTAATAAATACAAGCAATAACATTTCTTTTGAAATAAAAACAAAATAATATATTACTCATAAAAATATTATTTAACAATACATTTTATTTACACTAAAAAGATTCATTTTTGAAAACTAATACAAATAAGAACATCAAATTTTCATTTCGCTTAAATGAAATATTATGCAAATTTAATTAATAAATTATAATTCATTTAATTATTTAACTATAATTTTATTAAACAAAATTCATATTATTAACAAATTTTATAACAAATTAATCTAATAATTTTGTAATAGTAATAATTCCAAACTAATATTTTGATTAATATTATGATCAACCCAAATAGAATAAGTTTATATTTTAATAAAACAATTATATATATAAATAAAATATATCACTTATTATTATTACTAAATATATTTAATTGATTTCAACACGTCATTGAGTACATAATTATTTTTTAGTTAAATCATCATGAGACTAACAACTATAATTATAGCTATTGGGTTTCCAACGGTTACTCGAGGTAACGCTCTGATTGGTGTCATATAAAACTGTGTCTCTGGGTGTCTCAAAACTCAAGTTGATTGAAGAAAAATGGTTCACATTATACCTTTGGTGCTTAGTGTGGCTGCAGTGGCTTCAGCCATTCATATATTCGTTATGATGAATACTAAGGACCCCTATCGTCTTCTCGGGGTCCTCGTTGTTTTGAGTGGTCTTCCTGTAATCTTAATAGGGGTTTTAATTGGTATCTTTGGTTAGTTTAATTTCCCGTTTGATCTTAGTGTATTGTAATTACTATGGTGTTCTCATTTGAATAAAGAGCCTTTCGTTCATTTGTGTGTTTACTCTATTTCATAATAAATTAAAATTTTATTATTACTTTTCCATAAGAAACCAGTTTGTTCGATTATTGGGTAACATAAAATATAAAATTCACCATTATATGAAAACACAGATTCTTGTGATGTTACATTATTCCCCTCTACAAATAATTTCATCCTCACAATTCTATTTGCGTAATCTTACTCACTCATCGACACGGCCTCCCTGACACCCTTAGTGATGTCCCTATACAAAAAACTCCAGAAACTAGCAACTAACAGGGAAAGAACATAAGGAAACTAAGTTGTAGCATTACAGAGCCCACCACCGTGACCAGTTCACTGATTTCCTTAACTCTATTCCCAGGGTGGTTCACAGTTCCTCTATCTCTTTTTCCCAGATACACCTTGGGCAAGTGGAGTTAAAATCCCGCATAGAATAGTTGGGCTTCCAGATAGAGGCATGAGTGGTGTAAAGCTCAGTGATATCCATATGAACTTGGTCTCTACAGATTCTTTATACTACCCCAAAGTCGAGGGGTTTTATGTCAAAGAATCTTAGGCTAAAACTCAAGACTTGAAAAAGATAGGCTGCGCAAAGATTTCCCTCCTCTGTAGTTTCCTGAAAAACCCTTAAAGAAAGATAGTTTGTAGATAAGGTAAAACAGAGGAAAATACCCTCATGGTATTCCCCCCTATGCGTATTGTACACAAGTTGAGAAACAGATATGCGATAGTAAATATGTCTGGTTCTTTGGAAAAGTTGGATAATATTTGAGTTGTTTGACACTTGCTAAAGGAGATTGCAGGATAGTCGGAGGTTTGCAAAGGGTTCATAGTCTTCCATACACAACTTAACAATTATAGTCTCAAGGATTTCGGTGGGAAGGGAAAAAAGACTTGTTAGTGATCTTTCTTCTACCATCTGAAAATTTAAGGGAACTATTACTTTGTAACACATAACTAAATTTTCAGTATTGTTCTAATATTATCAGATGTCTCCAAAAAAACATCATACTTAGTAGTGTTTAAATAAAATTTTCTTTGTTCATTTCTGGTTTTCTAGAGTTATCTAAACAGAATCCTCTAATACCAACAGTCACACCCCAACTCCCGAGTACCTGGAGCCAGTGCCATATTGAGGATCAAATTCGTTTCAGGCTCTGAGAAACCAGCTACTGCTTAAATGGTTCATTTGCTAAAATATGTTACCTAATCAAAAACGTAGGGTGAGCATACGAATGCCTAGTAAGTGGTTTTAAAATAAACCAATATAACTTCAAAAAAATTCTTTAAACTATTTCATAAAACAATCTTCTTAAATAAAAGTTGTAACACATGTACACATCATATAGGTGCTCAATTAAAAAAATTCTAACTAATTTGAAAGGATACACGATTCGAATATAGGAAAAATGAATAAAAGAAATTAAAAACATGTATGACATAAAGATATGTAGGCACCAATAAAACAACTATGTGTAATAAATACTCAGAGTTGAGTATAAAATAATAACTTCAATTTCATACACTGAATTATAAATCATTTAGTTCAACACACGTGCCATGCCATAAATATACAGGACATTCTGAAGCATATTATCAAGGCCTTTCCCAAGGCGTCTAATGATTTAAGGGCCCATCCGAAAATCCATAAGCTCTTTTAACCAAATATTCTACTAGTCAAATATTTTTTTGGTTAATTAAATCACATAGTCATAATGAGGGAAGTGCATATGTCGGACCATGTCAAGGCCTCGTTCCAAGACCTAGAGGGATAACTGTAACCGAACCCCAACCCGAAGAGCCTCTGAAATCGGAATCCAACCCGGAGTGCCTCTAATAACTGGACACCAACCCAGAGTGCCTCTGTAATTGGACACCAACCCGGAGGGTCTTCTGTAACCATACCCCAATCCAGAGGGCTTACTTTTACCGATCCCCACCCAAGAACATACTAGATCCAATGCATTCCTCTTATCTCTAAGTCAAAGTGCACATACCAGTTTGATTTATTAAATAATTATCATTCCCAGTACACTTATTACTTGGTTCCATAATTCACATTATTCAAAGTGTCCCATACCACCTTTAAAAATTAAATGCTTATCTCATAAACTATTAATAATAAATTGTTTTAATATCACACAAAATGATTAATTTACAACTCTTCCAAGTTAATAAACTTTTAATTCTTTAAAATACATGCTCATTATTCATGCTCAATACATGTGCTAATATATGGAAATATTGTTGGACTAAAATTATAATGCATCAGTTATCAATTAGGTAATAAATTTCTCAGCGACTTGCATAATATTTAAAACGTTTTTTGAACATGTGATATTGATTAAAAACACCCAAGTAATGATTGGATGGGGTTTTCCACATGAAATGATAACTCTTTGACTTAAAATCCTTATTCATGTAGAGGGATACTTAATAAAAAAATACATGTTATTTAATATAATGATAAAAGTATCAGTTAACATGCAAATAGGCTAAATCATAAAATTGATTAACCTAAATCAAAAACTATAGCAAGTTAATTATTAAATATGAGAACAACATGATATATGACATAACATTATTTAAAAATACATTTATTCTATAATATATTTTGGTGAAGTTAAAATATATTCTTTTAAATTAAAATATGGATAATATTATAAAAATTGCTTTAATTAAAATAAACTTGACATGTTAAATGTATTATTGTATACTTATACAAACAAGTGCATATTAGTTTAACAAACACCAAATTAACATTTATTAATAATCCTTCAAACATTAAATGCATTAAATAATTCTAATAATCAATACTGGAAATTAGGGTTTTGGAAACTATATAATTATATATAACCATATATACACAAGGTATATGTATTTAAATATCCATAACCAAATAAGGTTTAATATTTTCCTACATGTAATAAATACTTCCACAACATATTTATTTATTGACTCTACTTTATTGAAAACCAAAACATGTTAGGTTTGTAACATATATGAACAGATGTATATACATATATAAAAATTAGGGTTTTGCATACCAAGTATAAATCCAATTGTACCCAAATGACATTTTGCATCTAAAACATCACCTAAGGCTTGAAAATAATCTTTTAAAAATTATAAAATGGATTTGGATTGCGTCACTTAAATATGTACCTATGTATATACTTAGATTTTAAAAACGTAATTCCATTTAACCCAAGAATTAGTTCGCACATAAAATATTATTTAAGGATGGATATTCAAGTCTTAAAAATCATAATTTTTTTATTAGAAAACATACATGCATAATTACATGATTACATAGTTGCACATATATATAATCAAAGGACTTTCATATAAACTTAAAACATTCTTAATGTATATATATACTTTGTATAGCATACTGACTCATTTGAGAACCTTTAAAAATCGATTTGGGTTGGAATATATATATATATATATATATATATATATATATAAACACCTGAAAATACATATAATAATTTATGGGTTCGGCACGAATGAAAACTTTACATAAACTACTTAGATATATAAACATGAATAATCTTTAGGACAACATTTAAAGAGAGGGTTTGAGGTGTTTACATGCATATATACTTGTTTTCAAATTATGTGCATATACATATATACATGTTGTAAAAATTAAACTGCGAGAGATCAAATCCTTGCACCATAAAAGGAAAACCATATACTCTGTTTTAGAAGAGGAAGGGGAAGAGAAGATTCCTATTTCACAACCATCTAAATATATAAATATACTTACATATATATATATTCTGTATATATAGTATATGAAATTAAGGTTTCACTATAAAATAAATAGTAATATCCCCTTACCTGGATTTCCTGGAACCAAAACATGAGGCAATGTGACTTTCATTCAAAGCAAGGAGGATTGCAAATGGAATCATGTGTGCAGACAGTGAAAAATTACACGAGAAAACTACTGCTATTTATAATCTTTAGAAACTCAAAGGTTAAGCTTTCTGTGCAAGCTGCAGGACTATTACAGATAGAGAAAACCAACCGCACAATTGACATATAAAATATAAAATGACCAGCAAGACATCACTTAACAACATCAAATTGACAGAAACTAACAAACAAAATTAGACATCAATAGCAGATGAGAAAAATTGACAAAGCAAGATTAAAATTATTCAAAGTAAATAGTGTGAACCAGATTCATCGCCAGGATTTGGAAAGGTAAGAAAAACACAAAAATCCAAAACCCTACAAGTAGATTTGAAGACCACAAACCTACCTAATATCTGGACTAGATGAACCCTAACTGCGGACTGACCACGAACTCAACTGAAGATGAACCAACCTCGGATGCTTGGCATCAGCTCGGACTCCTCGCACACCCCATCTCTGGATGAGACCCTCAAACCCCTTCAGCCTTGACCGCTGCTCGCAATGTGCACGGACTCAGACCACCCTCGACACGTGGCCATGGAAGCGTACAACCCCACCGTGCACTCAGCTCACACTTCGCTCCCTGCCGCATTCGACCAAGTCGAACCCCCTGCGAGATTTCCCCAACTCAAACCCTACCTATGTTTTTTCTTTCTTTTTTTAATTTAATATTATTATTTATTACTTATTCCTTTTATTATTTTATTATATCCTTCTTTTATATTCATTTTTTCTTATATACAAACCTGTGAAAATCTCCTCAATCCCATTCATGATTTTCCTTATTTTTATTATTATTATCCTTTATTATTTTATCAATTATCTTATTAACTACTATATAATATTATATTTTTTGTCTTCTTCCTTTGTTTAAGCAACCCATGACTTTCCCCATTAACACCATTAAAACAATTTTATTATTTAAACAATATTATTATTATATCATTAACTTTATTATATATATATATATTTCCTAAAGCAAGTCAAAAGTTATTAAATAAATAAAAATATTTTAACAATACATTTTAAAAATCAAAGAATTTAATACTTTAATTATTATACTCATTTATAAAAAAAATATATATTATAAAATTAATAAGTTTGTAAAAACAAAACTTATCAAAATTAAAAGTTTATCTAATTTTTACTTTATAAATTTAAATAAATATATATATATATCTTATCATTTGAAAAATTAGATAAGACAAACGTATTAATACATTTATAAATTAAATAAAATTTTAATAATGAAAATATATTTATTCAATTAATATTATCATGTTTATCTATAGAAAAATTATATATATATATATATATATATAATTAAAATGTTATAAATTAAATTAATAATTTGAAAATATACAAAATAATAATTACCATAATTGGTACAAAATATTTATAATTTTAAAACATTAAAATTAATAATGTTTAATATTTATATAATTCAATTTAGAAACAAATCATTATTCTTAAAAATAATAATTTAGTTAATAAATACAGGAAATAACATTTCTTTTGAAATAAAAACACATTAATATATTACTCATAAAAATATTATTTAACAATAAATTTTATTTACACTAAAAAGTGTCATTTTTGAAAACTAATACAAATAAGAACATCAAATTTTCATTTTTCTTAAATGAAATCTTATTAAAATTTAATTAATAAATTATAATTCATTTAATTATTTAACTATAATTTTATTAAACAAAATTCATATTATTATCAATTTTATAAAAAATTAATCTAATAATTTCGTAATAGTAATAATTCAAAACTAATATTTTGATTAATATTATTATCAACCTAATTAGAATAAGTTTATATTTTAATAAAACAATTACATATATAAATAAAATACATCTCTTATTATTATTACTAAATATATTTAATTGATTTAAACACTTCGTTGATTACTTAATTGTTTTTTAGTTAAATCATCATAAGACTAATGACTATAATTATAACTGTTGGGTTTCCAATGGTTACTCGAGGTAACGGTCGGATTGGTGTCATATAAAACCGTGTCTCTGAGTGTCTTAAAACTCAATTTGATTGAAGGAAAATGGTTCGAATTATACCTTTGGTGCTTAGTGTGGCTGTAGTGGCTTCAACCATTCTTATGTTCATTATGATGGATACTAAGTACCCCTATCATCTTCTCAGGGTCCCCATTGTTTTGAGTGGTCTTCCTGTAATCTTAATAGGGTTTTTAATTGGTATCTTTGGTTAGCTTAATTTCCCATTTTTTCTCAGTGTATTGTAATTACTATGGTTCTCCCATTTTAATAAAGAGCCTTTTGTTCTTTTGTGTGTTTACTCTATTTCATAATAAATTAAAATTTTATTATTACTTTTCCATAAGAAAACAGTTTGTTCGATTAATGGGTAACATAAAATATAAAATTTACCATTATATGAAACACAAATTCCTAGGACGTTACATTATTCCCCTCTACAAAGAATTGCATCCTCACAATTCTATTGGATTACTCTTATTAACTCCTCGACACGACCTCCCTGACACCTTGAGTAATGTCTCTGCACAAAACACTCTAGAAACTAACAACTAACAGGGAAAGAACATAAGGAAACTAAGTTGTACCATTATAGAGCCCACCACCATGACCAGTTCGCTAATGTCCTTAACTCTATTCCCAGGGTGGTTTCCAGTTCCTCTATCTCTCTTGCCCAGATACACCTTGGGCAAGTAGAGTTAAAATTCTTCATAGAATAGTTTGGCTTCCAGATAGAGGCATGAGTGGTGTAAAGCTCAGTGATATCCATATGAACTGGGTCTCTACAGATTCATCGTACTACCCCAAAGTCGAGGGGTTTGATGTCAAAGAGTCTCAGATTGAAACTGAAGACTTGAAAAAGATAGGCTGCACAGAGATTTCCCTCCTATGCAGTTTCCTGGAAAAACCTTAAAGACAGATAGTTTGTAGATTGGTTAAAACATAGGAAAAGACCCTCATAGTATTTCCCCCGATGTGTATTGTATGCAAGTTGTGAAAAAGATATGCAATAGTAAATATGGCTGGTTCCTTGGAAAAGTTAGAGAATATTTGAGTTGTTTGATACTTGGTAAAGGAGCTTGTAGGATAGTCGGAGGTTCCCAAAGGGTTCATAGTCATCCATACACAACTTAACAATTATAGTCTCTAGGATATCAGTGGGAAGGTATAAAAGACTTGTTAGTGATCTTTTGTCCGCCATCTGAAAATTTAAGGGAACTATTACTTTGTAACACATAACCAAATTTTCAGTATTGTTCTAATATTATCGGATTTCTTTGAAAAAACATCATACATAGTAGTGTTTAAATAAAATTTTCTTTATTCATTTCTGGTTTTCCTGAGTTATCTAAACCGAATACTCAAATACCAACTATCACGCCCCAACTCCCGAGTACCTGGAGCCGGTGCTATACAGAGGATCGAATTCGGTTCATGCTCTGAGAAACCAGCTGCTGCTTAAATGGTTCATCTGTTAAAAGCTGTTACCTAAAAAATTTTAATCAAAAAAGTAGGGTGAGAATACGAATTCCCAGAAAGGGGTTTTAATATAAACCAATATAACTTTGAACACATTCTTTAAACTATTTCATAAAACAATCTTCTTAAATAAAAGTTGTAACACATGTACACATCATAAAGGTGATCAATTAAAAACATTCTAACAGATTTGAAAGGATACACGATTCAAATATAGTCATGATGAAAAAAAGAAATTCAAAACATATATGACATAAAGATATGTAGGCACAAACAAAACAGCTATGTGTAATAAATAATCAGAGTTGAGCATAAAATAATAACTTCAATTTCATACACTGAATTCTAAATCATTTAGTTCAACACAAATGTCATGCCCTAAATGTACAGGACATTCTGAAACATATTGTCAAGGCCTTGGCCAATACGTCTAATGATTTAAGGGCTCGACAGAAAATCCATAAGCTCTTTTAACCAAATATTCTACTAGTCGAATATTTTTCTGGTTAATTAAATCACATAGTCATAATGAGGGAAGATCATATGATGGACCATGTCAAGGCCTCATGCTAATACCTAGAGGGATAACTGTAACCGAACCCCAACCTGGAGAGCCTCTATAACAAGAATCCAACCCAGAGTGCCTCTAATAACCGGACACCAACCCGGAGTGCCTCTGTAACCAGACACCAACCTGGAGTGCCTCTGTAACCGAACACCAACCCGGAGTCCCTCTGTAACTGGACACCAACCTGGAGGGTCTGCTGTAACCGGACCCCAACCCGGAGGGCTTACTTTTACCGGTCCCCACCCCGGAACATACTAGATCTAATGCATTCCTCTTATCTCTAAATCAAAGTGCACATAACACTTTGATTTATTAAATACTTATCATTCCCATTACACTTATTACTTGGTTATATAATTCACATTATTCAAAGTGTCCCATACCACCTTGAATAATTAAATGCATATCTCATAAATTATTAATAATAAATAGTTTGAATATCACATAAAATGATTACTTTACAACTCTTCCAAGGTAATAAACTTTTAATGCTTTAAAATACATGCTCATTATTCATGATCAATACATGTGCTGATATATAGAAATATCGTTGGACTAAAATTATAATGCATCAGTTATCAATTAGGTAATAAATTTCTCAGCGACTTGCATAATATTGAAAACGTTATTTGCACAAGTGATATTGATTAAAAACCCCCAAGCAATGATTGGATGGGGTTTTCCACATGAAATGATAACTCTTTGACTTAAAATACTTATTCTTCTAGAGGGATACTTAATAAAAAAATAAATGTTATTTAATATACTGATAAAAGTATTGGTGACCATGAAAATAGGCTAAATCATAAACTTGATTAACCTACATCAAACACTATAGCAAGTTCATTATGTAATAAGACTAAATACGAGCACAACATGATATATAACATAACATGATTTAAAAATCCATTTATTCTCTAATATATTTTGGTCAAGTTAAAATATATTCTTTTAAATTAAAACTTGGATAACATTATCAAAAATGCTTTAATTAAAATGAACTTGACATGTTAAATGTATTATTGTATACTTATACACACAAGTGTAAATTAGTTTAACAAACACCAAATTAACATTTATTAATAATCCTTCTAACATTAAATGCATTAACTAATTCTAATAATCAATACTAGAAATTAGGGTTTTGGAAACTATATAATTATATATAACCGTATACACACAAGGTATATGTATTTAAATCTCCATAACCAAATGAGGTTTAATAATTTCGTACATGTAATAAATACTTCCACAACATATTTATTTATTAAGTCTACTTGATTGAAAACCAAAACATGTTAGGTTTGTAACATATACGAATAGATGTATATACATATATAAAATTTAGGGTTTTGCATACCAAGTATAAATCCAATTGTACCCAAATGACATTTCGCATCTAAAACATTACCTAAGGCTTGGAAATTATCTTTTAAAAATTATAAAATAGATTTGGATTGCGTCACTTAAATATGTGACTATGTATATACTTAGGTTTTAAAAACATAATTCCATTTAACCCAAGAATTAGTTCGCACATAAAATATTATTTAAGGATGGATATTCAAGTCTTAAAAATCATAAATTTTTGTATTGGAAAACATACATGCATAATTACGTGATTACATAATTGCACATATATATAATCAAAGGACTTTCATATAAACTTAAAACACTCTTAATGTATATATATACTTTGTATAGAATACTGACTTATTTGAGAACCTTTAAAAATCTATTTGGGTTGGAATATATATATATATATATCTAAACACCTGAAAATACATATAATAATTTATGGGTTTGGCATGAATGAAAACTTTACATAAACTGCTTAGACAGATAAACATGAATAATCTCCAAGATAACATTTAAAGAGAGGGTTTGAGGTGTTTACATACATATATACTTGTTTTAAAATTATGTTCATATTCATATATACAGGTTGTAAAAATTGAACCGTGAGAGATCAAATCCTTGCACCATAAAAGGAAAACCATATACCCTGTTTTAAAAGAGGAAGGAGAAGAGACGACTCTAGTTTCACAACCATCTAAATATATAAATATACTTACATATATATATTCTATATATATAGTATATGAAATTAAGGTTGCACTATAAAATAAATAGTAATATCCCCTTACCTGGATTTCTTGGAACCAAAACTTGAGGTGAGGTGACTTTCATTCAAAGCTAGGAGGAGTGAAAATGGCATCATGTGTGCAGGTAGTGAATAATTACATGATCAAACTACTACTATTTATAATATTTAAAAACTCAAAGGTTAAGCTTTCTGTACAAGCTGCGAGACTATTGCAGATAGAGAAAACCAACCACATAATTGACATATAAAATATAAAATGACCAGCAGGACATCACTTAACGACATAAAATTGACATAAACTAAAAAACAAAATTAGACATCAATAGTAGATGAGAAAAATTTACAAAACAAGATTAAAATTATTCAAAGTAAATAGTGTAAACCAGATTCATCACCAGAATATGTAAAGGAAAGAAAAACACAAAAATCCAAAACCCTACAAGTAGATTCAAAGACCACAAACCTACCTAATATCTGGACCAGATGAACCCTAACTATGGACTGACCATAAACTCACTTGAAGACGAACCGACCTCGGACGCTCGACCTCAGCTTAGACTCCTCGCGCACCCCATCTCCGGACGAGACCTGCGAACCCCTTCGACCTAGACCGCTGCTCACAATGCGCACAGACTCGGACCACCCTCGATGCGTGGCCATGGCAGAGCACAGCCCCACTGCGCGCTCAGCTCACAGTTCCCTCCCTGCCGCATTTGACCAAGCCGAACCCCCTATGGGATTTCCCCAACTCAGACCCTACCTTTGATTTTTCTTTCTTTTTTTAATTTACTATCATTATTTATTACTTATTCCTTTTCTTATTTTATTATATCCTTATTTTATATTCATTTACTCTTATATGCTAACCTGTGAAAATATTCTCAATCCCATTCACAATTTTTCTTATTTTTTTATTATTCTCCTTTATTATTTTATCAATTATCTTATTAACTATTATATAATATTATATTTTTTGTCTTTTTCCTTTGTTTAAGCAACCCATGACTTTCCGCATTAACACCATTAAAACACTTTTATTATTTAAACAATATTATTATTATATCATCAACTTTATTATATATATATATATATATATATCCTAAAGCAAGTCAAAAGTTATTAAATAAATAAAAATATTTTAACAATACATTTTAAAAAGAAAATAATTTAATACTTTAATTATTATAATAATTTATAAACAAATATATATATATATATATATATATATATATTAAGATTAATAAGTTTATTAAAAAGAAACTTATCAAAATTATAAGTTTATCTAATTTTTACTTTATAAATTTAAATAAATATATTTATATCTTATCATTTGAAAAATTAAATAAGACAAAACATTTAATACATTTATAAATTAAATAAAATTTTAGTTATGAAAGTATATTTATTCAATTATTATTATTATGTTTATCTATAGAAAAATTATATATATATATATATAATTAAAATGTTATAAATTAAATTAATAATTCGAATATATACTAAAATAATAATTACCATAATTGGTACAAAATATTTATAATTTTGAAACATTAAAATTAATAATGTTTAATATTTATATAATTCAATTTAGCAAAAAATCATTATACTTAAAAATAATAATTTAGTTAATAAATACAAGAAATAACATTTATTTTGAAATAAAAACATATTAATATATTAATCATAAAAATATTATTTAATAATAAATTTTATTTACACTAAAAAGGGTCATTTTTGAAAACTAATACAAATAAGAACATCAAATTTTCATTTTTCTTAAATGAAATGTTATGAAAATTTAATTAATAAATTATAATTCGTTTAATTATTTAACTATAATTTTATTAAACAAAATTCATATTATTAACAATTTTATAACAAATTAATCTAATAATTTCGTAATAGTAATAATTCAAAACTAATATTTTGATTAATATTATTATAAACCTAATTAGAATAAGTTTATATTTTAATAAAACAATTACATATATAATTAAAATAAATCGCTTATTATTATTACTAAATATATTTAATTGATTTCAACATGTTGTTGAATACTTAATTGTTTTTTAGTTAAATTATCATGAGAATAACGACTATAATTATAGCTATTGTGTTTCCAACAAATACTCGAGGTAACGGTTGGATTGATGTCATATAAAACCGTGTCTCTGAGTGTCTTAAAACTCAAGTTGATTGAAGAAAAATGGTTCGTGTTATACCTTTGGTGCTTAGTGTGGCTGCAATGGCTTCATCCATTCTTATGTTCATTATGATGAATACTAAGGACCCCTATCATCTTCTTGGGGTTCTCGTTGTTTTGAGTGGTCTTCCTATAATCTTAATAGGGGTTTTAATTGGTATCTTTGGTTAGCTTAATTTCCCGTTTGATCTTAGTGTATTGTAATTACTATGGTGTTCCCATTTGAATAAAGATACTTTCGTTCATTTGTGTGTTTACTCTATTTCATAATAAATTAAAATTTTATAATTAATTTTCCATAAGAAACCAGTTTGTTCGATTAATGGGTAACATAAAATATAAAATTTACCATTATATGAAACACAGATTCTTGGTATGTTACATGTTGTGTCTCGAGGGACTTGAGAAGAGTAGTGAGAGAAGCTATCACATTTACCTAGTAGGGATTCTTATCTTGAAAAGGATTCCTGACCACCAATTCATTGAAAGGATCATCAAAATGATATGAAGGCTCAACTACTGGTGGAGGAGCTAGTAGAGAAGCTTGTGGAACTGCTTGATCCAGATCCCAAGTAGGGTTATCATGATGCTTAACCAGATTAAGTGACACATAACAAACTTTATTTCCATAGAATCTGGTCTCCACCCTATTGGGATGAACAAGATTTTCAAGATTGATGGGAGGCAACTGGACAAGAAGGACCTGTGGATGACCCTACTTCACCTAAAAAGGAAGGGGATGATTTTGTTGAAAATCTCCGTAATCAGGGTTCTTCTCCATAAGGCACTCAGTAAGGGGATCATCAATGTGCCTCATTTGATCTGTAATTTTTTGGATCAAGGAATCCATGTAGAGATCAACCTCAATATTTTTTTTATCATTAGATGGGTCTGGGGTATTAGAGGTCCGGGTATGATCCTTACTTTTTTTGGTGTTCTTACCAATGGGTAATGATATTGAGGGCTCTCCAAGGCCATGTTCCTACCTTTCCTGGTGAGTTAGGATACTTGTATGAGTTTCCAAATGGTATTTAACTACCCTAGGGGGTGGGTAATCTTCATCAGAACCTGCCTCAGTATCCTTATCCTTGAGTGTGTTGAGCTTAGCCATATTCATTGTGACTACACCTGGAGGCATATCCTCAATGTCACCGAGTAGGTCTGACTGCCACATGATGGGATTGAAATGTAGAGAATCATATTTCCTCCATCCCTAGATATTCACATGTGAATATACTTCTTTAATAATTCTATGGAGCATGGTGAAGTACTGAACACATCTTTACTAAAGGGTCCAGTGATAACTGGGTGATGTAGGATGCTGATCCACTGGAAGTGCTTTTATTTTGACCATGAAACACTACTACTCAATTTCATTGAAGTTCTCCCAGCTCTTAGGGTAGACTAACTGACATCCACAGAGGTGAAACTACACCAGCCATATGGTTTGAAAAAATCACATAACCTCATCCTGGGTGATAGACTCTGGAATGTTGAAGGCTTGGTTTGCAATCATCTAGAATATCACGGACAAGTGGCATGCAGTGAGGGTGTCCCACAAGCTTCCCTTCATAGAAGTAGTATCTAACCCTTCATTTACTCAAGCACCAATTAGTGTTGGATTAGAAAATATAAGTGGCACTGATGTATATTAGTGAGGTGGTGGATTGTATGGTAGAGAATCCACTACACGAGCTGACCGATTGTTGTGTGCTGGATCATCTCTTGGGGGTGGTACCAACCGCTTCATCATGTACTTATCGGATGAGGTATTTACTAATAACTCATGATTGAGGGAAACAACTATTAGTGGTGGGTCTGGTAGGCACTCTTCATCTATCAAACCCCAGAACAGATCTCCCTGATCCCGAGTAGAGGTAGAGAATGAAGTAGGTGATTATAGGGATGACTACATCGCGAGATACTATAAGGGAGATAAGTTTTCCTCTACATTCATGTACCTGCAAATGGATTCAAGAATATAGTGCATCTCACCATCTAGGATGATGAAACTCACACATCAAGATCCTTCCCTAGAATTTGATGTAAAGGATCGAGGTGAAGGCTCTATCACTAAATCACATCCAGCTTCAGAATCTGAGAAGAGAATGGTATTAATCACACATGGTGCTTCTCATAGTTATTCATTCTATGGTGATAGTTCTCCCTTCTACCTTAAAATGGTTCTTCAAGGTAGGGTAGCGGTTCAGCATGGGTAGGACCTCCGTTTGGGTTGGTGTTGGGTGTGGAGGAACACCGCTTGAGATGTTTAAGATACGAGGAGGACCTCTGATTGAGATGTTTAAGATATGAGGAGGACCTCTGTGTCTATTATCATCAGAGCAGGGAGGACCTCCATGTCTGTTATCATTGAAGCGAGGAGGACCTCTGCTAGGACTACTGTGAGAGTGGGGAGGGCCTCAAATATAGGTGATTAAATATCAGGGATGGCCTCTTGAGTCACTAGGAACATGGGGAGGACCACCATGTCAGCTGTGAGAGAGGGAAGGACCTCCGCTTTGGTGATTTGAGGTGTGAGGAGCACTTTGGCATATATCAAACATGACACAGGGTGGACCTCCACTTTGGGTATCATGGGTATGAGGAGGACCTTCATACTGGTTTCTATATGCATGGGGAGGATCTACATAGTGATTGCTACTGGAGTGGTGAGGACCTCCATTGAAGTTGGTGGAAACATGGGGAGGACCTACATATTGGATGCCTATGGAATATGGAGGACCTCTATGCTGGTTGGTATTAGATGTATGAGGAGACCCATCCTATTGTCCCATGGTGATAGAATGAAGAGGACCTTATTACTGATCGATAAAAAAACGGGGTTGGGGGGACCTCCACTATGATGGGTAGTGGTAGCATGAGGATGACCTTCATACTAACCGATGGTGATAGAACTAGGAGGACCTCCATACTGATCGATAGTAAAGTAGGGAGGACCTATGCTTTTCTGGGTGCTGGAGTGGGGAGGACCTCCGCTGGAGTTAGTGATGACATGAGGAGGACCTTCACATTGATGGACTGTGACATGGGGAGGGCCTCCATATCAGGAACAAAAGGCACAAGGAAGGCCTCTATGTTGTATGTGAACAAGGCAAGGAGGATCTTTGCCTGGACATATGTTGGGTACATGGGGAGGACATCTATATATGGTGTGAGGGTGGGGAGGAAATACACTCTGGCTGGCAATGGTATGGGGAGGACCTTATTACCAGATCTCATCATCATGGGTTGGCCTATAATGGTTATTGGATGTGTTAGTGGTTGATAGAGTCAACCCATCCTTCCTGTGTGGAGGCTGGGGTCTCTATACCAAATGGGCGCTGATGGGTTCCTAATCTATAGTAGTAAGTAATTAGTATAATTTACTAGGGGTGTAATAGTCCACTAAAGTTGTGGAAGATGATGCCCCCTGACAGGCATCTTCCTGAGCTTGCACCCGACATTGGCGTCAGGTCATCCAGACCTGGGCTGTTAGAGTAGGGGTATTGATTAGCCACTAAATTAGGATAATATTAATTGTTAATATATATAATATTCATTTGATTTATTATTCATAAACACCATTTTAGTGAATTTTACACTTTGAACATCATTTCACATTATGATTGTAATTCCTTCTTAAAATGCACTATTATGTGGTACATTTTTGAACATCATTTAAAGTACCCAATGATCTTGATTTTATTTTCATATTTAATTTTAAGGTTTATAATTATATTGGTAACAATTCATACTTGTGGAGTGTTGGAATATCCACATTGGAAGACCACCAAAATGGTATTTCATGGAAACAATTCTGGAGAAGGAAGATTGGACACCATCCCACTGATGAGAATTTGGGGCCCAACATATAGGCCCAATGGAGCCCAAATTTCTTGGGATTATATAATACATATATGGTAACAAATAATTATTCATAATATAGTGCTAATTCTGCCTTCATTGTTTCTATTAAGGCATCCTAATTGGGAGATAAAATTCTGGGCCCAATTCCGAGGCCCATAAAACCATCCCACCAATTTAATCATATATCTAAAAACACATATTCTTTTGGGCTTAAATTTTAAAGATATCTAGGGGACATCGGGGGATTCAGTTTTTTCTTCTATGTCCCACTCCAATTCGACCATCATGAAGGTCTTCTAGGCGTCTCTAATCGGTGGAAGTAAGTTGTCTGCCACCTCGGGTCAGGGGTGTAAAAGTCTACTCTCTCTTAACTTTCCACCCACCTAGTCCCACCACCATTAATTGAGGTGACTTAAAATGTTGTAGGCTCGACCCAAGTCTTCAAAATTTCCTATTTAAGGTAGTGGTTTTAGAGGAGTTTAGGATCCTTGGAACTTTGTTTTCATTGTATTGTTATTATGTCGATTTGGCTTTGTAACGTTCTTATTTCTCATATAAGTTGTTCGAATCACCTTAGTTATTAATAAAATTTCTCCTTTCCTCTTATTACGTTTTTATTATTATCACTTTTATATCATTTCCTTAAGGTTTTAATTTATTCACACCATACCTTGTGATATTCTTCACACAATGGTGGAGTGATTGCTTTATTTTTATTGTTTTTTTTACTTCTCCAATTCCTCCATCATGAGTCTACTTTCCACTTCCATTGAAACCATAGAATAAATGGAGGACTAACTATTTTATGGGTTGATAAAAGGGAGTATCAAGGGGCTGATTTGTATGTTATTTCTCACACCATTAATTTCTAATCACTTCTTTTAATTGAGAATTTTGTTTGAAGATATTTAAACTCCTTCATCCTTGTTGAATTTAAGGCCACACACTTAAAGTGCTAATACGAAACATTATCTTGAAGTGCTCAAAACATTGATCCTTCAAGTGTATAGGTGATTAGTATTAAATGGTGTAGATATTAAACCATTAATTGGTGATGTTGTTTGATCTTCTTAAATGAACCCATCTCAAATATAAGAAATTGAAATCATTAAAAAATGGATTCATCCAATCCACCACAAGCAATAACCTAGGATCAACTCATTATCTTAATTTGAATTAACTTAAATCTATTTGTGATACCTTAAACCCATCTAAAATCTACCCAATTTGGACACTTCATATCCAAAAACAATCCATAGAATGTACGTGTCTGTAGGTTACTTCTTAGGTCTCTGAGGATTCGATAACCCAAACTAAACTACAAGAAACGTTCTACCTTAATCTCTTGGGTAAATTTGAGAGTGAATCAGATATATAATACCTGTTATTTGGGATGAGGGATCAGTCATTAGAGGCATTTACATGGTATAGTGGGAACCCTTCTAGATGATTTCTGGGTGATGGTCATTTCCAGGGTTACCTAATCATCCCCTATCTCCTTGGCATAGGGGAGCGAGTCACAAAAATGCTCTAGGTAGAGGCTCCCAAAGTAGTTGTAAGTCAAAGTAGGGAGTAGTGTATCCCTATGAGGCCCTTGAGTGTGGAACGTTTGGTAAGGTACATAAGCCTCTTGGCCTTGGCATGCCATGTCCCTCATGGGAATGACCCCTCCTGATTGTACCCTCGTACGAGGATGTATATCACCATACTTTGAACATTGTTTGAGTGTGAGAGGGGGTGTGGGCACCTGATATCCGTAGTTTTATATGTATTTATTGAGAAGATAGAGTCATTTAGGGTTACCACATTAACATTTCTCTTGCCCATACATTTGAGGGTGAGAGGCGATTGATTCCCTATAGCTTGGGTCCTAAAAAGAAGAAAGATTCAACTATCATTATGGATATCATGAAAGAAATGCCTAATACAACAAAATCATCCAATATTCCATGGTTGAAGAGAGATATCCAGGATAAAAATGTTGCAGACTGGAATTTCCAATGATTAACTACCCCAATGTTTGGTGAGTTCTATGCGAGGCCCACTATTTTCTTGAGGGGTCTTGGTGTCAGATGTCTATATCTAGTGACATGTATATATATAGATGTATTTGATGATACTAATCCCCATTTTTAGGAGAAGGGATTCACATCAGGTTCACCATTCCTATTTACGATTCTTCTTTTAGGGCACGTCTGCCTCATGTGTTATCATCCACTGGTGTCGCATTGTTGACCCACATTCCCAATTTCTAAAGGCAGAGAACATTAATCACTTATTCAGAGATGTATTCTCCTTAATCAAAATGGGTTGATGTGATGTTAGTTCCTTCTTCCATGGATTCCTCCTCTGAATTCATCTCATAGTATAGGTCTACCTCATAGATCACGATGTGGTTCACGAAACTCATTCCTAATGCTATTTTTTTGTGGACACTGGTTAATTATGCTGCTTCTATTAGGACATTCCAAGGGGTATAGATAGGGCTATAACCTTTAGTCAGGGGAGTAGTTGGTTGAACATTGTTGGCATGTCTGGACATTAGAACATTGGTAACCTGTATTCTTCCTCATAAGAGTAATTCTCAAGGGCATGGAACCTAAGACATCCCATGTCTATCACATGGTATCTTATTTTAGAGGTATGTCTTCCATTGTTTTCCTTAGGCATCCCATGTTTAAAATGTAGTAGGATTTGATTTTGACATCTTGTAGAGGCATAGAGAGAGGGTTTGATCAGGATGCTTGATGGAGTCTAATCAAAGAGGTACATCCCTAGGAGGTAGTACCTGGAAGGTTTACCAAATGGATAAATTCGAATTCCTAATGAAAGTGTACCTAGAATGGTGTGTCCTATAAAGGGAAGATGTCACACCATGAAGGGGTACATCCTTAGGAGGGATGCACCAAGGTTTACCAGGTGGATGGGTCAGAATTCCTATGATGGAGGACCTAGGAGGTGTGTCCCATGAAGTAAGGTGTCACACCATGAAGGGTGATTATAATACCTATGGAAGTTGATTAGAAAGGGTGAACCCCTATAAGGGTTTGGGGACACTGAGGTTTATAATTAGTTGGGACTGAAACTCAGGGAGGTTTCCTACATAACCTATTTAGAATACAGGGATCAAAACCAACATAGTTCAAGAGGGTATGGTGTGGGGCTTACTCATGGTTAGTATCCCTTCATAAGTGGATTACTCTTGGTTGGATGATGAGGGATGTGGGGCTTACAAATGGTTAGATACCTGGGTGATTCTAAGAGTAGTGATGATGGGGATGGGGATTACATATAGAAATGGACCAAATGAATAGAATGATCTCACTAAGATGTGGTATCCCGGGTAAGAATCAGGATAGATATGGGTGAAGTTTTGAAGTGGAATGGATGGAATGGATGGAGTATGAGAGATGTTAGGATTTAACCTCGGGGAGACTTCCTACACATACAAATTTTTTGGTAATCAAACTCCACTTAGTTCAAATGGGGTCATTGGGGATCACACCTGATAAGGTGGCCCCGATGATAATGGGGGTATGTGGTTGGGGCTTACACACTAGATTTTCCTAGGTGGATGATGTGATCTCACTGGGATAAGGGTGAGGTGATGGAAGATGGATCAAAACACCCCGTAAAAGGTGGAACTAGGGGATGTGTCCCATAAAGGGAAGATTTCACATCATAAGGGTATATCCCTAGGAGGGATCACATGAGTTTACCATTAGTTGGGATTGATTTTTGTGGAGGCGTCCTATGTATCCTATTTAGATGATAGGGATAAAAAACTATATAGTTTGGAAGGGGGAATCATGAAAACTACCAATATATAAGCTCACATGATTCATGGTTGGTTTGAGAAACAATAGAAGGTAGTATACCTAATGATAATGTCATGAAAGGAGTGTCGATGAGGGATGGTGTGGTGATTATGCATAGGATATTCCCAAATAGAATCTCATTCCATGTAAGGATGATCTAATTCCATATGAGTAAGATCTCACTCCCATGGAGACAAGTGGGTGTGGAAAATTCATGAGGTGTGACACCCTATGTGCATTGCATGAGGAAATGTTATAGTTTAACATCATGTGTTGAGGATGATGGTGATGATAAATTTTACATCACACAACATGGAAAGAGGGGAATCACTCCTTACCCCTTGGACTTACACAACTAGTGCCCATAAACCCTTGGGGGAAAGAAATGCACTAGAAATTCTAGGAGGCAAGGGTTTGTAGTATTGTTCAATAGTGGGGTCCATGTTAAAATAGATATACTAAAAAGTTAAATCCATTAGTGTATCTATGATGAAAATCAAGAGGTAGGGAAACAAAATAGGGGAGACCACATGAGGGAATAAGAAATCACTATGTGCAAGCCTGTAGGGCTGCACCGAGGAGGTGTATGAACGATATGGGAGTTTCACACAAGATGTACTCAGACATGGGGATTTGGAGTGAAGGTGACCCAAGGAGATTGAAATAAGGGGTGCATGAAATATTGGAGGTTTGTGCACAAAAGATAGGTTAAGCGCATGATTTGGTGGTTCCCTAGACCAAGGTTGCACAAAAGAGGCTACTTTTACACACATCCGTATTAGGTTAAAAGAAAGTGGGTGAGGGTCAAGACCTTTTGGGAACACACAAAGTGGGACCCATAGGGGGACTGTCATGAAAGATCCAGTACCTTGAGGGTTCCATGGTCTTTCATGATGCCGTAGAATATTCTTACATACAACATAGAAGCATTTCAACTTCTGGATGATCACCACAAAGAAGGGGGGGGGGGTTCCCTTCTATATATAGGAAAAATATGTGGCAGTTTCATGTAAGATTTGTGGTGAGAAAGAGGTGTTTTGTGTTGGTGATATTCAAAAGGTTCATAAAGGACCATTTTATGTCGAATTGGGTGCATAATAGCCTTACACACATGACCATATATTGTGTGTCAAGGACAAATTGTGCACGCAACATCCTTTTTTGACTCTCCTTTCCTCCATGGAAATTGGTATACATACGTCGCATTGGGAACAGAAGATCCTTGAATGTGGATTTAGATCTTGTGTTCCCACCTTAAATCTTACGCATGCCTACCTTGAGACTCTCAACATGCTTCCTTGAATTTAATTGTGCTTTCTGTTTACCTAAAGACGACCTTGGCGATCTTTTGTAGAATTCAGCACCAATAGTAAACCAAACAGTTTAATAAACTATGAACTAACCTTGTAGAGGCTAAAAAAACTCAAAAACATGTCACATGGTTTCTCATAATACCCCATATGGTTCAAATAACCATGCACCAACTGTGCCAAATGACACTACCAAGAGACAAACTCAAACACACAATTGTCATACGGTCTACCAAACTGTGCTGGATAATTGTATGACACTAAAAAAGAATCCAAAAATCCAAATTTATGATCTAAAAATTAAAAACTTTAAATAATCTAAAATAATATAAAATAAAATACCATTGTCACATGTTGGTATGGAAATTATTTCCACCATGATACTTTATACCCTCAGAAAGACTTCAATAAATGTAGAAATAATTTGATCAAGAATGGCCATTCTACTTAAATCATGTGGTGGGAGAGTTGAGTAAAAAAGGATATATCAAACAAAATAAAACCACTTGACATACCCCTTGACCAAAATATCCATCCAAAATCCCAAAAAAAAACTAAAATGATCTCCCAAAATCATGAAACTACCCAAGCTAACTTCCTCTATAAAATCCCTAGTTTGAGGTACTTTACCCCTTTATTATGTACTTTGAAGTTATATAGTACCTGTGTTGAGTTTTAGGATTTTCTAGAGGGTTTTTGTATGTTTTGGATGTGTTATTAATGGTTTACTATTTTAGAATTATTGGGGAAACCATTCTCATTCTCTAGGAAACTGTTTGAGAGATTCTAGGATTCACTGGCTAGGTGTAGGATTGGAACATAGTTTGGCCAAACCATGTGACTAACCATACAAAATATAAGTTTAGGTATAGTATTATCATATGGTAGGAACATTATTTGTACAATCGTGCGGCTCCCTAGGTGATGTCCAGTATTACTCACACAGCTGACTCATGGTTTGTTGAATTATTAGACTTAACCACATGACATGCATTAATTAATTGGAAAACTAGAATTTAACTTAGTTTTATCCCTCTAAACACTTATTTTTTACCTACCCTCACAGGATATTGAATTTCAATCCTCTCATAAGTGTTCTTGGGGATTTCCTTTGATCTAGAAGCCGATTCTGACATATCTATGTGTGTTTGATCTCCAAAATCAATGGTAAGTCTTTGTTCTCTCTCTTTATCTTTAGATCCACTCATATCCTCTCACAAAGAATATTAGATCTAAGATTATATATATATATATGATCTATGATGTGTTCTAATGAGATATTGGTTTGATGTATTGAAGGAAAGGAGTCTTGATCCCATATTTAGAGGTTTCATTATGCCATTGACCATTTTTATCACCCGTTGCAAGGAAGGTGGCTTCTCTATCTTATCAACTTCTTCTAGAACTTAAATTCTTAACATTATTAAAAATTTTGATTAGATTTTAAAAGGTAATGTTAGAATATTTCATAAAGGAAAACCCACTTGGTTCATGGATTGGAAATCTTGGTTATTTGAATAGTTTCTAGAAAACCCCTTTGAATTATGGTTTTAAATTATGGTTTTCGTTTTATATAGAAGGATGTTCAATTTAATAATTTAAAGGAAAGAATTAATTTATTTAGAATGATTTTTTTTGTGAAAAATTGTAATACATGGGTAGTGTGTGTTCATATTTTCATTGTGCGGGGCCTTATTAGTATGTAATTGGTGCTCGGTGCCAGACTGGAGGCATGAAGGTATATCAAAAAGTGATGGATTATAGAAGGAAGTATCACCTATTATGAGTATTGGAATGTTTATTTTTCATTCATGTGTGCGTGATTGGGTGGATGTGGTTTGGGTATGCCAAGTGGTATTAATGGATAAATAGTTTTACTTTTTTTAAATTGGTTAACTATTTTGATGTTCCTCTAATTGTTATAAACTATGTTTTTAGATATGATCTAACATGTTCTTGTCATAGTGTAGTGAGTTGGGAAGTCTCTTGGGTAATGAATTATGGGTATGATTACTCACCCCCTGAATATACACTTTGGTGTGTATGTAGATTCCATTTTCTATGATACATGTATTGGGAAGATTTTGTATTTCTTTAGTAGTTCCTCTCAATGTAGCTATTTGGAGTTGAATATTTAGATTATATCATGTACTTGGAGTTTTTAACAATTACACCTTGGTTCCAAGTCATCTTTATTTTAGTATCTTGTGATTCTGGTTTATTTTTTCAATTGATACTCTAATATTATTATTTTATTGGTTTTTTGTTTGTGCTGTATTATTTATACTACATGAATTATATAGTTTGGTTTGGTTGTTTTAATTTTTCATGTAGGATTATGTTTATTTTTAAAAAGGTAAAATAATCCCCCAATGTTCTGGTAAGACCTTGGAATTTATTTCTAGCCTTTGATGTCTTAGAGATGTAACCTAAGGCCAGTAGTACCCTGACTCTTTCCAAGACAATAATTAAGTCCATAATGTTAAAAATGGTATCAATATTGATCATTATAATATATTGGGATGGTATAAAAGAGATAATATATTTTAAAACATGAAATATGTAACCTAAAAATATGCATCTAACCTATTTATTCTAAACATCAAGTTACCAAGGTGGCATGAGTACAAAAAGTGGTCTAAAAAACTTTTAGATGTGTTGACATATCATTGTCATGGGTTTATCCAATGAGTGTATCATATCACGTATTAGTAAAGATACTTATCACAAGTACTTCATTGTTACATATTATTTTTATGGTTTTTACAATGTTGTTTGTAATGATTGTTTCATGTGATGATTTGGAATATTCTAAGACTTTGATTTCAAGTTAGTGATGTATAAAAAAATTTTTGTTCTGATTATAGAGAAATGGCACTGGTTATATGTAGAAACCTTCAAGAAGATTCCATGGAGAACATGGTTTCATTTAAGCCACAGGTGAACCAAAACCTTGTTCATAACATTTTTTAATCTTTTCAAGCTGCTAATAAGGGGAATTGAAATGTTGAACCAAGAAAAAAAATCATTCTATTTAATTTTAGAAATAAAATCCACTAATATTTTTGGGGGATTCAAAACCTAAAATGGCCGAAGTGTTTCTTAAGAAAATGGATCAAATTTTTAATTTCCTTGGAACAAAAACTGATCTAAAGGTCAAGTTAGCAATATATATATTGGGGAATATTACACACCAATGGTAGGAATTAGATGTTTAAGATAAATTTGACCAAATACATAACATGATAGGTATTTGAAGAATTGATCAAAAAATAATTCTACCCCCACACCTTCAAGATAAAAAATAAAAAATTTATTGATCCTTAAGCAATAAAATACATCAATTACGTAAAATGCAGCTAAGTTTCTGAACATAGTTAGTTTTACTCTAGAAGTAGCTACTAGTGCGTCCTTAAAGGAACACATCTTCTAGAATGGACTGCGAACAAAAATTCATTCTAAGAAAAATTTCATCTATATTATTGATTATATGGATATGGTTAATAGAGTGATAGTGGTGGAAATATATTTCACTAGATATATGAATAGAGGAAATATGTTTTTATCCATGGGAACAAGTGGGAACTAAAATGATAAGAACAAGTGGAAGAGGGACACCAACTTACAAGGTGGTAGAGAATCTTATAATCAAACCTATGAATTAATTAAATTTCTTATATGACCCAGTACCAAGCCTAGATCTTTCAAATTCATTTTTTATGAGCATATTAAGTGAGATTTTATGGAACCAACTAGATCATGTCACAACTATAATAATATGGGACATATATAACATTATTATCGCAACACTACAAAGTCAGTTGGTAGAAATACATATCATGTGTCTCAAAAATATTATGCTTTAACAGGAAGATTATGTCAGAAAAATTATCATCCTCAAATTCAAGTAAACTAGGATGATTACTAGAATATTCTGAATCCTCAAATAATTAAACCACAAAAAGGAAGCAAGGAACAATGGGGAGTGATTAATTATTTTTATAGTGCTTAGAAGATAATCATAGAAGACCAATAAGGTCCTTCGACTATATGAGGTACCATTATACTTAAATCAACTATCATTAAAGTTATATTTGATACTATTCCCACTCTTTTAATGCATTATTTTCCCTTAATAAAATGGGGATTCATATTGAGATGATACCACACATGATGAGTATCCATATACCTCTCAGGAAATAAGAGTGAGAGGGATTTAAATGTGAATCTTGTTATATAACAATCAATAAAGTTCATTTTTTTTTGGGATTTTTTGTTTTGGATATGGATGACTTTGACTAGATCATGGGAATGGATTGGTCAGTTTATTTTACGACCCATATCAATTGTTATGTGTGGCGAGTAAAGTTTACATATCCGGATGGGAAAATGCATCTTTTTAAAGGAGTATGGGATGCGAAGGATGGAAGATAATGACCTTTAACATCAATGGTTGGAACTATTTATTATTATTAACTGTAGTCACTTTAGGGAAAAATGACATAATCAAGACTATAATTTTTCTACTATTGTGGATTGATATCCTGATGTGTTTCCTGACAATTTCACTAGTTTTCTACATGAAAGGGAAGTTGAATTTTTGATTGATCTTCTTATAGGTAAAAATATTATTTTTAAATTGTATAGAATAAAACTAATGAAATTAAAGGATTTGAATATTAAATTGTAATAATTGGAAAGTGAAGGATTTATAAGATTGAGTATGTCACCTTGTAATACTCCAGTTCTTTTTGTTAAGAAGGGATATGGTTAATTACAACTCTGTGTTGATTATCGTAAGATAAATTAGGTTATGATAAATTATAGATTTATACTACCTTTGATTTATGAAATTTTTGATCAATTTAAGAGATCCCAATGTTTCTTAAAAATTTATCTATGCTTGGGGTATTAATAACTCTAGGTTAAGAAAGAGGATATTTTGAAAATATCTTTCAATATTATTTATGTTCATTATGAATATATTTTCATGCCATTTGATCTTACAAATACACCATAGGTTTTCATGGAATTAATGAATCACATCTTTCAACAACACCTAGACTCCTTCATTATGGTATTTTTCGATGAAATTTTCATGTATTCTCAAACTTGAAAAGAACATGAATAACATTTAGAGATTGTTTTGAGAATTTTGTGAGAGAACCAGTTATATGAAAAATTCTATAAATGATATTTCTGGATATAATAATTTTTCTTCCCTGGAAATTCTCTTTCTAAGAAATGCATATAAGAATATCCTATAAAGATATAATTCATAGTTTCTTGGAAACTTTCATATAATTTCATTGATATACACTTATTTTTGAGCTTATTAGGTTACTATTATTTCTTTATTTTTGACTTTTCATGACTCACATCTCTTATGAAAGTACATATGAGAAAGGGATGCCCATTAAATTAGAGTAATTATTGTCAATAATCCTTTTTTGATCTTAAAGAACATCTTAATTATTTTCAAATTATTTTTTTACAAAACATGGTAAGGGTTATGTGATTTATTTTGATTCATCTGGATCTGGACTTGGTTGTGTTCTCATATAGAGAGATTGTGTGGTAGATTATGGATCCCCACAGTTGTAAATTCATGAAAATAATTATCTAACCTATGATTTGGAATTGGATGTGATAGTTCATGATTTAAAAACATGGAAACATTATCTCTTTAGTGAGAAATTCACTGTGTTCATAGACCATAAAATCTTGAGAAAAATATCTTTTCAAATAGATTTGATCTTGAGACAAAGAATATGAGTGAAATATCTCCATATTTTTTACTTTTACTTGGTTTATACACATGGCAATGTGAATTCTGTCGTAGATTCTTTAATCTGAAAGTCCTACAATCAATTATCCAAATAAGCTCATTATCAGTAATAGTTGATTAGTATGATTATATATATAAATTTGGATTACATTGAAAAAAATGGAGTTGCAATTTTATGTCTAATATCTCTTATTTATAATTTGGTAGAACCGAGTCAAGGATTCTCAAATATTGAATTATGGTTGCCTTAATATTATGTAAAAACTTAAAAGTGGGGAGACCATTGATGGATGGAAACAAGATGGGAACTCCATGTTGATTTTTCATGATCAAATGGTCATTCCACTATCTTATAAAGAACAACCCCTTTCTTCTTATAACCATTCAAAATGGGAAGTTCACTCCATAATCCAAATGATTCACAAGACTTTAAGGACCTATTTTTTTTTTCAGGAAAGTATGAAATAAAATATGGTTTATTTTGTTTCAAAATAGTAAGCTTTTCATAAAGTTAAGGATGCACATCAACAAACAACTATAATGATACAATATTTACTTATAACCATCTAAAAATAGGAACATATCATTATATAATTTGTTATGTGTTTACCTAGAACTATTTAGAAGAATGATTCAATTTGGGTGATTGTGGACTGACTTACAAAGTTATCCCACTTCATTTCAATTCTTAAATCCAATATGGTCGATGAATTGGAAAATATATACATTTAGGAAGTGGAAAAATTGCATGGAATACCATTTTTGATCATCTTCAACCGAGATAATTATTTCAAATATCATATTTAGTGACCACTTAAAGAAGATTTGTATACCCAATTGATCATGAGCAGAATGTATCATCCTAAAATGATTGATCATTCTGAATAAAAAACTTATACAGTGGAAATAATTCTATGATATTGTGTTATGGGTTTCGATGGCTCGTGGGAGGATCATTTTCCTTCAGTAGAGTTTTCTTATAACAATATCTATCCGGCCATGATACAGATGGATACATTTGATTAATTGTATATTCATCCTTATCTGTCGATACTTTATTTGGGTAGACAACAAACAAACTTCAATATTGGTCTCCAACCTGGTGAAATAGATGACTGAGAAAATTAAAATGATTAGGAAAATAATTGTTTCAGCCTGAATTCTTCAAAATTATTATGTGGATAATTTATGTCACCATTTATCCTTTATCACGGGAGATCATGTGTTCCTAAAAGTCTCTATAAGGATGGGATATAGATGATTGAGTAATAAAGGGAAGTTGTATCCTTGATATGATAGACCCTCTGAGACACTTGAATGAATTGGTGATCTTTCCTATTAGTTTTCTTTACCACCATAGTTTAGTATGGTTTATAATTTTTTTTCATGTATCTCAACTAAGGAAGATGAAACCTGATTTTAGCCATGCCATTCAATGGGATTATGCTGATCTTGAACTAGATGCTACATATGTTCTTGTTTGAATTCATATCATGGATGGAAAAGATAAATATTTTCATAGAAAACATATTCCACTGGTTTGAGTGTTATGGAAACATGGTGAGATTTGGAAGGATAATTGGGAACGTGAAAAAGAGATGTTGGAACATAGACCCAAAATTTTCCAAGCATTGCAAATATCTAAATTTATAAGGATAGAAATCATAATGGAGTAGATAATTTAACACCCCCAGTTTGAGTTACTTTAACCCTTTATTATTTATTTTTAATTTATATAATACTTATGTTGAGTTTCAAGAGTTTATAGAGGGTTTTTGTGTTTTTTTGAAATATTTTTAAGGGTGAAAATTTTGGGCATGGTTAGGGGAAACCATGCTCTTTATTTAAGAAACCATGCAAGAGATTCTAGGAGTCACTAGGAAGGTGCACATTTTGGCCAAACCACGGGTCTAACCATGTGAAATGGGAGTTTTGGGATAGTAGCATCACACGATTGGTGCATGATTTTTCAAACTTTTCAACACAACCATGTGACTCCCTGGGTGATGTCCAGTAGCACTCACACAGTTGGTGAACGATTTGTTAAACCATGTGGCCTAACCATGTGATGTATATTAATTTTTATAAAAATTATAGTTTATCTCAGTTTTGACATCCAAAACTATCATTTTTCACCTATCCTATCAGGGTTTCAAACTCGAGTCCTCTACCAAGTGTTTTTAGCGATTTCCTTTGATCCATAAGTTATTTTTGATGAATCTAAGTGCATTAGATCTTTAGAATCAATGGTAAGTCTCTATTTTCTATCTTTATCATTAGATATCCTCATATATTATCACAAAAAATATTATATCTAATCCATTATGGATAGATATATGATCTATGATGCGTTTTGATGAGATCTTTTCTAGATCTATTGAAGGAAATGAATTTTTAGACTGAACCTCAAGGTTTCATTATGACTTTCACCATTTTTGTCACCCATTGAGAGGTAGGTGGCTTGGCTCTATTATTTACTTATTTTAGAATTTTAAATCTTAATTTAATTAAATTTTTTTCTTGTATTTTCAAATAGAATGTTGGAATATTTTGTAATGGGAACCCCTCTTGGTCATTGGTTTGAAAATTATAGTTATTTTAATATTTTTTGGAAAACCCATTTGAATTATGGTTTTAGATTAATGTATTAAGGATGTTCAATTTTATGTTTTAATAGAAAAAAATGAATTTATGTGGAATGAATTTGTAGCACCCCTGATTTCATGTAACTAACTTCTCATTATGTATTTAAATTATGTAAAGTGTTTGGGTAAAGTTTGGGAGGGTTTATAGGACTTATAGAAAGTTTTTGGTGCTTTTATAGAGGTGAACAGTTTGAGCATGGTTAGTAGAAAATGTGAAACTCCTACGATAAACCGTAAAAAAAGAGGCACTGGGATCTAGGTAGGCACCTAGTTAAGTGTACAATTTACTGAAACCATACAACCCCCTAGAAGTAACCATGTAAATTGGAACAGAAAGAAAAACACTATTGGTATATAGTTTATCTAACCATGTGATCCAACTATGTGAAGGGTGTTGGGATGCAGTGGCTGGCATATGGTTGGTGCACATTTTTCCTGATTGTGCGACCCAACCCTGAAAAGTTAATTTTTAGAACATAAAAAAGTGGGTCTCACTTGTATTTGACACTAAACCACTTGTTTTTCCTCCATTTTTACCTAAAATCATTTTTTCATCCCCCCAAAGGGTGTGAAGAATCTCCCCTATGATTAAAAAGTGATGCATTGGAAAATATTGGTATGTTGAAGGCTATTTTCTTTGTAAGTCTCTGTTCATAATTATTTTCCTTAGATCTACTTCTCTTCCCTATCTTGGATTCATAGATTTAATTCGTTTTTGTGTTGTTCTTCATTTTCACCATAAGTCCCGATGTAGGTGGCTTCAATATCGACTCCTCTTATTATAAATTTAATTCTTAGTTTCAAATTGTTTTAATTTATTGAAATTGATTGTGAAATTGGATGTGAAATTATTGTGTAATAATGGTAGAAACATTATTTAGTAATGGTTTTTGGAATAGTGGAATTATTCTGAAAAGTGATTTGTTAAATTATTTTAAAATGTGTATTTTAAAATATTTGTTTGTTTTGAATTATGGAATAAGGTTTTTCATAAAGGTTTTCAATAAAAGGGGTTTTTATTGAATAGTTTTATTTTGGCATGGGTTTGGCATAATTGGTTGGTGTATGTTCATTTTCATTGATGTGACCCTATGGAAGAGGCATGTGCCATTGGGGAACTGGTATATGGTTACCTTATGATGACTTGGAAGATCTACAAGAGACTACTTATGAGTATGGAACTATCACTTAGGCATGCATGTGTGGATATGTTGATATGTTGAATGAAATGGGTTATGAAAAAATAGAAATTGTGAAATGATTTGAAAGGCTTGTTTGGTTATTTCCTTGAAAATGGATTTTCTTTGGGAAAAGAGTTTTGGTATGTAATTATTTTTATATTTTGATGTGAACTGTTAAATTTTTATATATATATATTATTTTATATAAATTTTCTAATATGTTCTATCGTAGTGGTGTGAGTAGGGAAGTCATTTGGGGAAAACCTATTGAGTTTAATTACTCACTCCCTGATTTGGAATGTTGGTGATTTTATAGATATAGTTTATCGATAAATAGGTAAAGGAAAAGTATATCATTTTTTCAGTGGTGAATCTTGATACTTTAGGCTATTTTGTGGAGTTGGATTATGGAGCATGTTTGGAGTTATAAAGTTATGTCTTCAGAGTGTATGATTTTTTTTGGTTTTCATCTTCTTTGCAGTTGATATTGATCTTGGTTTTTTCTTAGTAATCTGATATAGTTGGTTTGATCTGTTATAAATTGAGTTTTTGTAACATCCCAGGTAAATAAAGAATAATACATATTCATATTTATTAATATTTTAACTTTAAATGGTTTGCTATGTTCGATAGCGTACCCGATACGCAACAATGAGTTCCTTTGAAAACTTCCGTTGCACAATAGTAATATAATAATATTATTTTAAATAGTAGTTAACATGTAGCTGTTGTATTGGCGGGAATGGATATAAATAACTAAAATATGATTATATAGGTTTTTAAATGTTTTTACTTTATCCAATAAATGATAAAGGCTTAAAATACGGAAAAAATTCAATTTTAGGCATTTATACCCTAATTTTTCACTAAAGGTTCACTTATCACATTTTGATGGAGAACCGTCATTAAATATAGTTTTAATCACTCTTTTACATTCTTTTGGACCAAATATAACTCTTCTTTAGAATCGGGATATCAAAATTTACTTTGTGTAAATTTTTGGTATCTTTCCGATAAAGTTCATTTTTTTTAATGAATATTGTAAATGTTGTATTTTAATTCAAAACCTCTTTTTGATCTAATTTATTTATATGATTAGATTATTATTCGAATTGGTTTTAAAGTGAAATTAGAAAATATTTTTTCCATTAAATCCAATAGTGGTCGTTGGAATTAATTTCACTTTGAAATCGGACTTAAACTAGTGTCAATCTTTTGATACTTATGGTTTAAAAAAAACACGCTATTTATCATGACAGCGGGAATTAATTATTAAATTAATTAATTTGAATTATATGTTTTGAATTTTTTAAAATGGACTTCATTTTTGAATTCAGAATATCAAATATAGCTTAGGGTGAATTTTTGGAATTTTTCTGAAAAACTTCAATTTTTGATGAATAGTGAAATCACTAAGTGGTACTTATAAAAACTGATTTTCCATTTAAATGAAAATTTTCCACCTTTGTGTATTGAATTTCAAAAATCCGACATACATGGTTGTCACTAAGAAGTAAAATGTGGTTCAATGAGATTAAAATAATTTTTTGGTGAATAGTAACTTATTAAGTTTTTAATCGCGATTAGTGGTAATTAGTGTAGTTTAAGGTAAAAATAATGTTTTAATAATATTAGATGACCTAGAAACATGTCCTACCCTCATTGGATGTGTCATGGCCGACCAAGACAAGCCATGGGTCAACTTGGGGACCCCATGGAGCCACTTTGGTTGGAAAATGACATAAATACCTTTTATTTATTGTTAATGTAAAAAATGGCACAAACATGATATGTTTTAATAAAACAATTTTTAAATGGTGTTATACAATCATATTTTTTATTATAAATAGTCATTGGAAAGATAAAACGATTTCCTACATCATAGTATTTTTTTATAATTTTTAGACGTTAAATAAATTAAATTATTTATGACATAATAAAGATGCAGTGATGACATTATTATTTGACGATTTAAATAAAATGGAAAGATAATGTAAAATCTATGAACTAAACATGTCCAAAACTTATTGGATGGGTGGATTTAGAAACCTTATCACCTTATCCACTAATTATATCAATGTGGGACCTTTTAAAACCGAAACACATTTTCAAATAAAGTAATATTTCTTTACTTTCCAAAAGTGCCCCTCCTCTCCTCTTATAAAAGGTCCCCACCTCTACCACCTTACCCACACTCCCAAAGCCTTTGGCTCGGCCAAACCCTGCCCATTTTGTCTCTCCACTTCATTATCTTACTCCTTGAAGCCTCACTTTGGGCAGAAGTCTTCCCAAGGAAGCCTTTGAGCTCAAACCAAAGGGAGTTACCCGATTTTGAGGTAATGTCTTCACTTGAGTCCTTTTGTATTATTTTTCTTCTCCAACCCCCTAAACTCTTTTTATTTATTTCTTTTGTAACAACTCCAGTATCTTAAATATACTAGGATGTTGTTATAAGAAGTATTCGAGCTACACTTACACACACCTTCATCTAATGGTTAAAGAACATACTGTTTCCGTGGATGGTGAATTTATGCCTCCCGAAACGATGATTGTTCAACATTCCTTTAACACCTTCAAAGGTGGCCATTAAGATGTCACTATATTTATATATGATATATAATATGTTTATGTTTTCTTTAAGATTCTGTATTTTTCATTTGGGCATACCTTTATGGTTTACATTATGGGTAAACACGATATCTTCATTTAAGGAAGTGCGGACTACCGCCCCCTCAAAGTGATGTGATTCGTTAATGCCATATATGGGACGTGTAAAGGATGGATTTAAAGTTATTATATATGATGTTATAATGGAATTATAATATACCTCTATATCATTATTATTTCTTTCCATTAAATTATGAGATAGAAATGAAAGTAGCGTTCATGCGTACGTACGGCTTACCGTCTCCATGAACAGTGCATTTCATTTCTTATCCCCAAATATAATGTACTATTAAAAGTACATGTATATAATGGATATATATAACGAATGATATATCTAAATGATGAATATAATTCTGGAATTAAAATATACATACCTCTCATTTAGTTTTAATTCCATTAATATGACAAAGAAATGAAAGTATCATTCATGCGTACGTACGGCTTACCGTCTCCATGAACGGTGCATTTCATTTCTTACCTCTAAATGATTATGTAATATTATAAATACATGTATATTCTGGATATATATGATATATATGATATCCAAAATCAGGAATGTCATTCTGGATATAAAGAACCTTTGACCACCCGAACAACATGTAATTGTAAGAAGTCCACATTTGACTTAAGAACCAAATATCGACAAAACAAACATTATTAACTTAAATGGTTACATAATGTTTATAACATGGAAATAAGTGATATAAATGGAATAATGAACTTTAAAACGGTTCTTAATCAAGTAGAAATTAACTCAAGTTTATTATTCAGGACGTTAAAGAACGATCGAGTCAAGTCGGACCCAAGGTAAGGGACTTCGTCTCAATCTCCTTTCATTGAGGCATATTTCGTTTTATACACAACTTTATTTTATACGGTGTATAAACCACTTTGACTTTTAATTTTATACAAAATGAATCTTTTTCTACGAAGCGTTTTACTAAACGACAAAAAGGAATGTTTTTTAACGTACACGGTGACAACGACCTTTTCCGCCGCCGCGAGTATTATTTGGTCTTTGGCTTCCCCAACAAGCCGTAATGTTTTTAAAATAAAATAAATACTATATACTCTTTTATGTATTTTGGTATTGAAAATGGTTTTGATAAAGGATTTTATTATGATATATTGTGATTGAAATGTGGAAATTTTATCATTCATTTATATTGGTTTTATGTTTTATGATTTTATATTGGTACTTGGACATTTTAACAGGTGGTTACATTATAAACCATATGATGGGTGGTGCCGTGAATACCACGATGGGTGGTTACGTTATAACCTCCAATGCATTGGGTATGGAAGTCGGCCGTATGGCTATTCCATTTAAGTATGTATGGAAATTGGCCGTATGGCTATTCCATTAAGTGATATGTGTGGAAGTCGACCGTATGGTTATTCCACTTAAGTATGTTTATGTCCCAAGTTACCTTTATATATGATATGTGTTCTTTATATGGGTTTTATGGTAATCCTTTGGTTACAAAAAGGTAAGTAATGATACTTTATTCAGTGAAGAGTTTTTACTACTTCATGAAGGTGAAGGTATTACTTTGATAGAGTATAAATGGTTTACTTGATGTTTGAAAAAGTAACAGTTTTCATTCTTTCTATAACCCTTACTAAGCTTTTTATGCTCACCCCAAGTTTTTTTTCGAAATGTTTTTCATAGGACTTAAAGTGGAATAAGGTCAAGGATGGGATCAAGGGAATTTCATGATATATAAGACATGGAACTAGACATGTTTCTTTTTAAGATTTTTTTTATTATGGAAACTTAGTAGAAGTGTCTACTTTGTAATCTTTTGAGATGTAATAGTTATGTTCAAATTCTCTAAAACTCTAAACCTGAAAAGATCATCAATTTGAATTATTCATTTAATTCAATATTAAGTAAGGTTTAAGGCTGGGGCCTTATAGTTGGTATCAAAGGTCAGTTTAGACAACTTTAGGAGTTAGAAAATTGTTAAATTATAAGTTAATTTATAATATGATTGAAATGATATAGCATTTACAGATTACTATGTTGCTTCGCCTAAGATATTTATGTGTTCAGAATGGTTTTCCGCAGAGGAAACAAAGAATCTATGTTGGGACCACATCAGGAGGAAGACAACCTTTCAAATCAGTAACCTGAGATGGTCGGAATCAGAACTGAACAGTTTGTTACAGTGATGGAACAGTTGACTCAGGCTATAAATGGTGGTGGTATCCATGCACGAGATCAGCCATATCAATCGCAGAGGAACATGTCAGTGGTGGAACACTTCATGAGGCAACATCCCCCATCATTCAGAGGATCATCTGACCCTGTGCAAGCTGAAGGGTGGATTAAAGCACTGGAGAAGATTTTTGATGTCATGGGGTGTTCAGAACATCAAAAGGTTAGTCTTATTGTTTACCGTTTTGAAGGTGAAGCTGATCAGTGGTGGTCGATGGTGAAAAATATCAGGGATAGTGATGAGATTGAGGATCTTCACTGGGACGAATTCAAAGGTATGTTTCTTGAGAAATATTTTCCTAAGGTGGTTCGTCTTAGGATGGAAAAACAGTTCCTAGAATTGAGGCAGGAGGATGATTCAGTGGCTTCTTATGAAGAAAAGTTTACTCGATTGGAAAGGTATGCTCCGAACTTCATACGAGATCTTGATAGTAAAATAAACCATTTTTACTCAGGGTTAAATCCAAAGTATCAAAGGGCTTTAGCTTCTCATGAGTTCAAAAGTTATGAAAAACTTGTTCGATGTGCGGAGAAGGTGGAAATGAAGTTTGCCGATGATCAGTTGTTCTATGACAAACAACATAATAAGAGGTCTAGTTGGCAGGCAAAGGGGAAGAATTCATCAAAGAAGCAGGGAGGTAAGAAAACCAAATATCCATCCTATGAGAAGTGTGGTAAAATTCATCCTGGAGAATGTTTATCCAAGTCTGGTAAGTGCTTTCGGTGTGGTAAGTCTGGTCATATTGCTCGTAACTGTAAGGAAGATGATAAAGCAGGCAATGAAAAGCCAACGGTAAGATGTTTTATGTGTAATGAAATGGGTCATTATGCAAACGAGTGTCCAACAAAGAACTCAACTGGGGGAATGCAGCCAGACTACAAGCAGAAAGGGGTGGTGAAATCCTTTGCAACAACTTCAGCAAATGTTGGGCCATCGAATGAAGTGGTATCAGCTCCAGGGAGCTCAGTATTTTTCGAATATTGACTTGAGGTCGGGGTACTATCAGTTGAAAGTAAAATAATCAGACGTTCCGAAGACTGCGTTTCGTACTAGATATGGCCATTATGAATTTGTAGTTATGCCTTTTGGGTTAACCAATGCACCTGCTGTATTCATGGACCTTATGAATAGAATTTTCCATGAGTTCTTGGATAAGTTTGTGTTTGTGTTTTGAGGTTTGGGAAGAGATTATGTGTGCTTTGTGATTCACAGTTGAAGAATGAGTTGTTATGTGAGGCTCATAGTTCTCCGTTTTCAGTTCATCCTGGCAGTACTAATATGTACAGAGATCTGCGGGAGTATTACTGGTGGGATGGAATGAAAAGAGATATTGTTGATTTTACTATGAAGTGTTTGACTTGTCAGCAGGTTAAAGTAGAGCAGCAGTTACCTAAAGGGATGCTTCAGCCTTTACCAGTGCTAGAGTGGAAATGGGAAAACATATCCATGGACTTTGTTGTGGGATTACTGAGGACATCTCGAGTTAATAATGCAATCTGGGTTATTGTTGATCGCTTGACCAAATCTGCTCATTTCCTTGCTATACGAGATACTTTCTATCTAGATCAACTTTCCCGTTTGTATCTTAAAGAGATAGTCAGGTTACATGGATTTCCTCTCTCCATTGTATCTGACCGTGATCCCAGGTTCACTTCTAACTTTTGGAAAGGCCTTTAGAAGTTGTTGGGTACTGAATTAAATTTTAGTACAACTTTTCATCCTCAATCAGATGGGCAGTCAGAACGAACAATTCAGACATTGGAGGATATGCTACGAGCTTGTTCGATGGATTATCAGGGAAGTTGGGACCAACATCTTTCTTTGGTTGAATTTTTATATAATAACAGTTTTCATTCTAGTATACAGATGGAACCATTTCAGGCATTATATGGGAAGCGGTGTCGAACTCCAGCTTTCTGGGATGAAGTGGGTGAAAGGAAGTTGATGGGACCAGAATTTGTAGAAGAGATGGCAGAAAAGGTTCAGTTGATTCAGAAACACATGAGAACAGCTCAGAGCAGGAAGAAGAGTTATGCGGATAACCGGAGGAAGGATCTATCTTTCGAGGTAGGTGATCATGTTTTTATCAAGGTTTCTTCATGGAAAAGTGTGATGAGATTTGGTAAGAAAGGAAAGCTGAGTCCAAGGTTCATTGGACCATATGAAATTCTGGAGAAAGTTGGATCAGTTGCTTACCGAGTGGCTTTACCTCCGAGTTTTTCTTAGGTACACAATGTTTTCCATGTTTCAATGTTGAGGAAGTATATGCTAGATCTATATCATGTTTTGAGTCCAGAGGTAGTTCATCTGGAAGAGAACCTATCTTATGAAGAACAACCAGTCCAGATTCTTGACCACAGGGAGCAGGTGTTACGGAATAAGGTGATTCATCAGGTAAAGGTTTTGTGGAAAAACCATGTGATTAAAGAGGCAACGTGAGAATCTGAAAATGCTATAAGGGATAAATACCCCCACTTATTCGATAAGTGAATAAAATTGTGAGGACGCAATTCCCAAAAGGGGGGAAGGATGTAACATCCCAGGTAAATAAAGAATAATACATATTCATATTTATTAATATTTTAACTTTAAAGGGGTTGCTATGTTCGATAGCGTACCAGATACGCAACGATGAGTTCCTTTGAAAACTTACGTTGCACAATAGTAATATAATAATATTATTTTTAATGGTAGTTAACATGTAGCCATTGTATTGGCGGGAATGGATATAAATAACTAAAATATGATTATATATGTTTTTAAATGTTTTTACTTTATCCAATAAACGATAAAGGCTTAAAATACGGAAAGAATTCAATTTTAGGCATTTATACCCTAATTTTTCACTAAAGGTTCACTTATCACCTTTTGATGGAGAACCTTCATTAAATATAGTTTTGATCACTCTTTTACATTCTTTTGGACCAAATATAACTCTTCTTTAGAATCGGGACATCAAAATTTACTTTGTGTAAATTTTTGGTATCTTTCCGTTAAAGTTCATTTTTTTTAATGAATATTGTAAATGTTGTATTTTAATTCAAAACCTCTTTTTGATCTAATTTATTTATATGATTAGATTATTATTTGAATTGGTTTAAAAGTTAAATTAGAAAATATTTTTTCCATTAAATCCAATAGTGGTCGTTGGAATTAATTTCACTTTGAAATCGGACTTAAACTAGTGTCAATCTTTTGATACTTATTGTTTCACAAAAACACGCTATTTGTCATGACAGCGGGAATTAATTATTAAATTAATTAATTTGACTTATATGTTTTGAATTTTGTAAAATGGACTTAATTTTTGAATTCGGAATATCAAATATATCTTAGGGTGAATTTTTGGAATTTTTCTGAAAAACTTCAATTTTTGATGAATAGTGAAATCACTAAGTGGTACTTATAAAAACTGATTTTCCATTTAAATGAAAATTTGCCAGCTTTGTGTATTGAATTTCAAAAATCCGACATACATGGTTGTCACTAAGAAGTAAAATGTGGTTCAATGAGATTAAAATAATTTTTTGGTGAATAGTAACTTGTTAAGTTTTTAATCGCGATTAGTGGTAATTTGTGTAGTTTAAGGTAAAAATAATGTTTTAATAATATGAGATGACCTAGACACATGTCCTACCCTCATTGGATGTGTCATGACCGACCAAGACAAGCCATGGGTCAACTTGGGGACCCCATGGAGCCACTTTGGTTGGAAAATGACATAAATACCTTTTATTTAATGTTAATGTAAAAAATGGCACAAACATGATATGTTTTACTAAAACAATTTTTAAATGGTGTTATACAAGTCATATTTTTGATTATAAATAGTCATTTGAAAGATAAAACGATTTCCTACATCATAGTATTTTTTTTATAATTTTTAGACATTAAATAAATTAAATTATTTATGACATAATAAAGATGCAGCGATGACATCATTATTTGACGATTTAAATAAAATGGAAAGATAATGTAAAATATATAAACTACACATGTACAAAACTTATTGTATGGGTGGATTTCAAACCCTTATCACCTTATACACGAATTATATCAATGTGGGACCTTTTAAAACCGAAATGAATTTTCAAATAAAGTAATATTTCTTTACTTTCCAAAAGTGCCCCTCCTCTCCTCTTATAAAAGGCCCCCACCTCTACCACCTTACCCACACTCCCAAAGCCTTTGGCTCGGCCAAACCATTCCCATTTTGTCTCTCCACTTCCTTCTCTTACTCCTTGAATCCTCACTTTGGGCAGAAGTCTTCCCAAGGAAGCCTTTGATCTCAAACTAAAGGGAGTTACCCGATTTTGAGGTAATGTCTTCACTTGAGTCCTTTTGTATTATTTTGCTTCTCCAACCCCATAAACTCTTTTTATTTATTTATTTTGTAACAACTCCAGTATCTTCAATATACTTGGATGTTTTTATAAGAAGTATTCGAGCTACACTTACACACACCTTCATATAATGGTTAAAGAACATACTGTTTCCGTGGATGGTGAATTTATGCCTCCCGAAACGATGATTGTTCAACATTCCTTTAACACCTTCAAAGGTGGCCATTAAGATGCCACTATATTTATATATGATATATAATATGTTTATGTTTTCTTTAAGCTTCTGTATTTTTCATTTTGGGCATACCTTTATGGTTTCCATTATGGGTAAACACGATATCTTCATTTAAGGAAGTGCGGACTACCGCCCCCTCAAAGTGATGTGATTCGTTAATACCATATGTGGGATGTGTAAAGAATGGATTTAAAGTTATTATATATTATTTTATACTGGAATTATAATATACCTCTATATCATTATTATTTCTTTCCATTAAAGTATGAGATAGAAATGAAATTAGCATTCATGCGTACATACAACTTACTGTCTCCATGAACGGTGCATTTCATTTATTATCCCCAAATATAATGTACTATTAAAAGTACATGTATATAATGGATATATATAATTAATTATATATCTAAATGATGAATATAATTATGGAATTAATATATACATACCTCTTATTTAGTTTTAATTCCATTAATATGACAAAGAAATGAAAGTATCATTCATGCGTACGTACGGCTTACCGTCTCCATGAACGGTGAATTTCATTTCTTACCTATAAATGATTATGTAATATTATAAATACATGTATATGCTATATATATATGATATATATGATATCCAAAATCAGGAATGTCATTCTGGATATAAAGAACCTTTGACCACATGAACAACATGTAATTGTAAGAAGTCCACTTTCGACTTAAGAACCAAATATCGACAAAACAAACATTATTAACTTAAATGGTTACATAATGTTTATAACATGGAAATAAGTGATATAAATGGAATAATGAACTTTAAAAAGGTTCTTAATAAAGTAGAAATTAACTCAAGTTTATTATTAAGGACGTTAAAGAACGATCGAGTCAAGTCGGACCCAAGGTAAGGGACTTCGTCTCAATCTCCTTTCATTGAGGAATATTTCATTTTATACACAACTTTCTTTTATACGGTGTATAAACCACTTTGACTTTTACTTTTATACAAAAGGAATCTTTCTCTACAAAGCGTTTTACTAAACGACAAAAAGGAATGTTTTTTTTAACGTACGCGGTGACAACGACCTTTTCCGCCGCCGCGAGTATTATTTGGTCTTTGGCTTCCTCAACAAGCCGTAATGTTTTTAAAATAAAATAAATACTATATACTCTTTTATGTATTTTGGTATTGAAGATGGTTTTGATAAAGGATTCTATTATGATATATTGTGATTGAAATGTGGAAATTTTATCATTCATTTATATTGGTTTTATGTTTTATGATTTTATATTGGTACTTGGACATTTTAACAGGTGGTTACGTTATAAACCATATGATGGGTGGTGCCGTGAATACCAGGACGGGTGGTTACGTTATAACCTCCAATGCATTGGATATGGAAGTGCTGTATGGCTATTCCATTTAATTATGTATGGAAATTGGCCGTATGGCTATTCCATTAAGTGATATGTGTGGAAGTCGACCATATGGTTATTCCACTTAAGTATGTTTATGTCCCAAGTTACCTTTATATATGTTATGTGTTCTTTATATGGGTTTTATGGTAATCCTTTGGTTACAAAAAGGTAAGTAATGATACTTTATTCAGTGAAGAGTTTTTACTAATTCATGAAGGTGAAGGTATTACTTTGATAGAGTATACATGGTTTACTTGATGTTTGATAAAGTAACAGTTTTCATTCTTTCTATAACCCTTACTGAGCTTTTTATGCTCACCCCAAGTTTTTTTCGAAATGTTTTTCACAGGACTTAAAGTGGAATAAGGTCAAGAATGGGATCAAGGGAATGTCATTCTATATAAGACATGGAACTAGACATGTTTCTTTTTAAGAGTTTTTTTTATTATGGAAACTTAGTAGAAGTGTCTACTTTGTAATCTTTTGAGATGTAATAGTTATGTTCTAATTCTCTAAAACTCTAAACCTGAAAAGATACTCAATGTGAATTATTCATTTAATTCAATATTAAGTAAGGTTTAAGGCTGGGGCCTTATAGTTTTATTATTTTGTTATATTTCACCATATAGTGGTTTTGGTTATGGTATGTTTGGTTTTGGTTGTTTTATTTTCAAATGGAAAATCATCCCCTTGTTGTATTAAAGCCCTTGGAATTTATTTCTAGCTTTTGGAATCTTGGGGATCTCGCCTAAGGCCAAGTAGAAATTTCACCTCGACTCAAGCCAGTGTGGATGAATAAGATGTTACAAGTGGTATTAGTTTGTTTTGTCCTTTTCTTACAAATGGTATCAATCTTGGTCGGTCCAAATATTTTAGGATAAATGGTACCTGTTGTGTTGGTCTTGGATTTGACAAACATTCTGGTTTATTCCTTGATTTGGTATGGTATAAAGGAATAGGATTTTTGGGACTTTAAATGTAGAGAATAAAAAGACGTATCTAACCTATTTATATTGAACTTCAAGTTATTAGGGAGTTGGGTACATAAGTGTTTTGGAGACACTTATAAGAGTTGTAATCTCATTTTCATGGGTTTAGCCAATAAAAAGAGCATGAAATGCATTGATAGAAATGAATTCCCACTAAGAGTTCATATTTCATTTTTAGTAATGAATTATCATATTGTGAAATGATGTTGTTTTTTTGAAAAATGTCGAAGTTGTTTTCAAATGAGAGATTTTGAAAAGGCATTGTAGTGGTATTTCGAAAATGGTTTGATTTTTAAAAGCATGGTGGAACTTTTCAAAAAATATGGGATGTGGAAAATGTTGAATTTTGGAAAGAAATGTTGTGTTATATGATGTTTTAGAATTTGAAATTGTTAAGACTTTAGTTTATAGAGAGTGATACTTATGGCCTTTTGTTTTATTTATAGAAAATGACACCCGGTAGGTGTTGTAGAAACAAACTATAAAAAGATGATGAAAATGTGGTTACTCCTAAACCATAGGTGAACCAACAACTGGTTCAAAGTATTATCCAGGATTTTTAAGCAATGGATAGAGGGAACTGAAGGGATAAATGAAGGAAATTGGACCATTTCGTTTAGTTCCAGAACTAGAATCCACCCATATTTTAGGGGGATTTGGAACAATAAAAGGAAGAGGCATGAATGAATAGGATGAATCAAATATTTGTTTTCCTTAGCACACTAGAAGAACTAAAAGTAAATTTGGTACTGTATATGCTGCAAGATCTTTCACGCAAATGGTGGGAGTTTTTAGTTTAGGATAAATTAGACCAAGGAATTTCATGGGATAATTTTGAATAATTTTGAATAATTTTTCAATAATTTTTTTTATCCTCATATGTTAAGGATTTCAAAAACTTCATAATTTTTTAGCATGATGTAGGATAATATCTCAGTGATAGATTATGCAGCTAAATTTATGAATTTAGTCTGCTTTGAACCCAAAGTTTCTTATAGTGCATCCTTAAATGAATGATTTTTTTTATCCGAGTTGAGGTAGAAGATTCACTAGAAGATTGATGTGATCTATATAATTGATTATAAAGATATGGTCAATAGAGTGAAGATGGATGAGAGAGAAATATTAGGAACTATGGGTGGAGGAAGCATATTGATACCTATGATAAACAATGGTAACTCTATTGATGGGATCAAGCAGAATAGGGACACTTATTTCTAAGGTTTTGGGATAACTTGGAATCATACTACTGGATTGGTGAATCTTCCTCCAAGACCCAAGAGTAAAGATTTATGTTTGAAATTTAGTTCTTTAGATCACATGAAGTGAGAGTATAAGACACCACCTAGAGCATGCCATAATTAAAAATAGATAGGGAATCTTCAATACTATTATTGTAGTGCTCTGAGGTCGGGTGTTCAGGACACTTACCCTGTTTCGTAAGTGTCGTATGGTTCGATGAGACGAGGGAAGTAGAATAATTGTCATTAGCAGAACCAAGCTATCCATGGTGATTCCACGAATACCATGACTCCCAAGTAGTGAAATATATATAGTGAAATAAATAATAGAGTACAATGAGTAAGAAATTATATGCAGTTGAGTAAGTTATTATAGATGATCATTCTGGAGCATCGATTGTTAAAGGTACGATTCTTTTGAATTCTACCCTTATGTAAGATTTGTTTGATACAAGTGTATACCATTATTTTATTGCTTGTCATGCTATTAATCTTCTGAGTTTAAATGTTTAGATGATTCTTTCTATTTTGAAACATCAAACTCTTCTTGTTCAAAAAGAATGTTGAGCCTTTTTGTGTAGAGAATGTTCTGTAACTATTGATGGAGATGAGTTGATATGGGGTTTCTATGTGCTTGAGATAGATGACTATGACATAATACTAGCTATGGATTAATTGAAAATGTTCAAGTCTCACATTGAATATTATACATGAATGATTAGTTTTATAACTAATGATGGAATCAATCATCAATTTTAAGGAGAAAGGAATGTAAAGGTAGATGCAATAGGCTTGTGAGAACCATCAATTAGAACAATATCATATTAGTTTTCCAACAGTTGTTGATCTTTTTCTAGATGTTTTTGGTAGATTATTTCTCACGATTTACACCCACAAGATAAGTGAAGTTTACGATTGATCTCCTCCCAAGGACTAGTCTTATTTACCTCCCATATTATCAAATAAAACCAATCTAATTAAGGGAACTAGAAGTGAAATTGGAAAAGCTAGAAAGAATAGGGTTCATTTAGACTGGAATGTCTCTGGGGGAAGAATCAGTATTTTTTGTCAAATAGGTAGATGAAACTCTTTAGTTGTGTGTGGATTATCATAATATTAACCAAGTTACAATAAATAATTGGTAACCAATTACACACATTGATGATCTTTTCAATCAACTGAGGGGAGAACAATGGTTCCCTAGAATTGAATTGCAATCAGGATATCACCAATAAAAGTTCAAAGGAGGATATATCAAAAATAGATTTTAGAAGTAGGAATGGAAATTACAAGTATGTGGTAATGAATTTAAGTCCTATGAATGTACTAGAGGTATTTATGGAATTAATGAATTAGATATTTCAGATATATCTATATTCTTTTATGGTGGTGTTTGTGGATGACATATTGGTATATTCAAGAAAAAGGGTTGAGCATGAGAAAAACTTTTTGATAGTGTTGGGAATCTTGAGAGATCATTATTTGTATGTCAAATTATCAAAGTGTTATTTTTGGATACAAGAGGTATGTTTCTTTGGACATATAATCTATAAAATATGTGTCTTTTTGGATCCAAAAAAGATAAAATCTATTATATCATAGTTACCACCAAATAATTTCTCTGAGATATGCGGTTTCCTTGATCTAGATGGTTATTATCAATATTTTCTTCATGAATTCTCATGAATATCTTCATTTATGATATATTTGACAAGGAAAGGAGTTTTATTTCAATGTAATGAGGAATGTCAGAATTATTTTCAAGAGTTAAAATTTTTCCTTACATCACCACCAATCTTGATTTTTATAGAATTAGGACAAGGGTACATGGTGTATTATGATAATCCATGATCTAGGTTGGGATGTGGTCTCATATAGGCATAAAATGTTGTTTTATATGGCTCACAATAATTACGATTTCATGAGAAGAACTACCCAACACTTGATTTAGAGTTAGATATTATAGTCAATTATTTGAAGACTTGAAGTCATTATCTCTTTGGTGAGAAATTTATAGTGTTTACAGATCATAATATCTTGAAACATATTTTCTCACAAAATGATTTTAACTTGAGATAAATAATATTGATGGAGTATCTCCAAATATTTGACTTTAAATTTATGAATACACCAGGTAAAGGAAATTCAGTAGAGGATGAATTAAGCAGAAATTCATATGCTTAGTTGGAAAAAGAGGCTTCAGAACAATGGAAGATAATGTCATTCATAGCCAACATGCACTTGTATTGTGAAGATTGAGGCAGTTCAGTGGTTCTCTTTAAATTTTCTTTTGTTCCTGATTTGGTGAACATGGTTAAATAGTCATAAACATCTTATTCAAAATGTGTTTCTATGAGTTCAAAACTCAATCGTGGGGAGACCATTGAGGGATGGAATATAGATAAGAGTTTAGTGTTATGGTTTTGGAATCAGATGGTTATACTTATGGATTATCAAGAACAACTTATCCATACTTACCACCATTTGAAATCATATGTTCATCCTAATACACAAAATATTTATTAGCTATTGAAAGCATAGTTTTTGTGGGTCAGCATGAAAAGGAAGGTGGCTGAGTTTGTTTCACGATGCTTAACTTTTCAGAAGGTTAAGGATGAGCATCAATATCTAGTAGGTATGAAACAATCTTTACCTATTCATGTTTGGAAATGGGAGTATATAGCTATTGATTTTGTAATAGGTCTCGTAAGAATGGTTCAGAAACAAGATTCCATATGGGTGATAGTGGATTGACTCACAATGTCATCCCATTTCATCCCTATTCATGAATCTTATATGGTGGATGACTTGTCTAAAATATATATCCAAGAAGTGGTAAAGAGAAATGGTGTAATAGTTTTGATAGTATTTGATATAGATATGAGGTTTACATCTCATTTCTAGAAATCTTTATAGAAAGCCCTTGGGACTCAATTGATTATGAGTATGGCATATCATAATCAGATGGATGAACAATATGAAAGGATGATACAAATTCTAGTAGAAATGTTGTGGGATTGTGTAATGGATTTTGGTGGCTCATGGGAAGAGCATATACTGTTACTGGAGTTATCGTATAACAACATTTATCATGCCTTGATATATATGGATCATTTTGAAGCATTGTATGGGCATCCTTATCATTCCGCACATTATTGGGTGGAAATATGTGAGAATTTATTGGTTGGGCTGATCCTTGTCCAAGATACCACAAATAATATTCAATTGATCTGGAATAGAATGGATGCAAATCAAAGTTTTTTGAAATCATATGCGGATCATCATCAATGACTTTTGTCATTCGAGGTGAGTGATCATGTGTTCTGGAGAATCTATCTAGGGATTTTCTATCACTATTTTGGGAAACATGGTAAGTTATCTCTTAGATACATATGCCCTTTTGAGATACTAGAATAGGTTGGTGATGTGGCATATCAATTGTTTTTTCTACCTTGGTTTTGTGCGATGCATAATGTGTTTTAGTATCTCAGCTAAAAAAGTATCAACCTAATCTTGAACATGCGATTAAATGTGTTCATGTTTTCCTAGAACAAGATGTTTCGTTGGTTCATATGCTAGTACAGATTGTGGATAGGCAAGATAAAGTCTTAAATGGGAAAATCATCGGTCTAGTGTAGGTTTTGTGGCAACATGGTTTGATTCAGGAAGAAACTTGGGAATGAGAGAAAGAGATGGTCATGCAATGACCCAAAATATTTTAGAAAAGTAGAAATTTTCTAGTTTTGGGTGACATAAATGGTGGGGATAATATAGAACTCCTATTTTCAAGTAAGTGACCCTTTATTTAATTATTTTATGTATATAAAGTGTTTTGGTGAATTTTGGGTGGGTTTATAGTATTTTAGTGAGTTTTTGGGGGATTTCATGAAGGTGCACAATTTGAGCATGGTTTGTAGAAACTAAGAATATCCTAGATAAAACCATGAAAAAAAGAGGAAGTTGGATTTGGTAGGCTCAAAGTAAGGCGCACAGTTTTCCCAAACCATGTAGCCACCCTAGGAGTAACCGTGCAAAGTGGAACAGAAGGAAAAACATGGTTGGTGCACAGTTTGTCTAACCGTGTGAGACAATTGTGCGAAGTGTGTTGTGAGGAAATGTTTGGTGCATGTTTGATGCATAATTTTCCTAACCGCATGACCCAACCATTAATTATTAGTTTTTAGATCCTAAAAAGTGGATCTCACTCAAATTTGACTCTAAACCACTCACTTTTCCACTATTTCGACCCTAAATCATTTTTTCCTCCTCCCAAAGGCTAAGGAGACTCTCCCCATTGATCCAAAAGTGATCCATTAAAAACATTGGAACATTGAATTCCATATTTCTTGGTAAGTATTCATTCTTGATGGTTTTACTTAGATATACTTCTATTAACTATATTGGATTTATATATCTAGTCTGTTGGGGATAGATCTATGACAGTTAATGCCAATCATGATGATTTGAAGCTGTGTTGATGTTAGGAAATGAAATATAAGGTTTGTTTTTGGAGATTCAACCCAGTTTTATGAAGAATTTGTTCTATTATTCATTTTCACCATAATTCTCTAGGTAGGTGTCTTCAATATCAAATCATATTATTATAATATGAAGGATTAGTTTCAAATTGTTTGAAATTAATTATGAAATTGTTTGTGAAATTATTGTGAAATCATGGTAGAAACCTTATTTAGTGATGGTTTTTGGAATTGTGGAATTATTGTGAAAAGTGATTTGTTAAATTATTTTAAAATGTGGATTTTAAAATAGTTTTTTTTGTTTGAATTATGGAAAAATGTTTTGTGGAAAGGTTTTCAATAAAATAATTATTTTATTGAAAGGATTTGGCATAATTTATTTTGACATTAATTTGGAATAATTGGTTGTATTGTGTTCATTTTCATTGACATGACCTTCTAGAAGGAGCACGTGCCATTAGAGCACTGGTATATGGTTACCTTGTGAAAATTTGGTAGATCTATGAGAGACCACTCATGAGTATGGAACTTTCACATGAGAATTAATGTGTGGATATTTAGAATGAAATGGGCTATGAAAAATGGAAATTGTGAAATTATTTTAAAGTCTTGTTTGGTTTATTTCCTTGAAAAGGGATTTGGTTTTGGAAAACATTTTTGGTATGGAAATTGTTTTATGTTCCAATGTGAACTATTTAAAATTATTTTGTATAAATGTTCTAACATGTTCTATTCTAGTGGAATGAGTATGTAAGTCATTTGGGGAAAACCTACTAAGTTTCATTACTCACCCCCTGCTTTGGAACATTGGTGATTTTGTAGATATTGTTTACCGAGACACATGTAAAGGCAATGTATCTCATTTATTTAGTGGTGCATCTTGATACTTTGGGCTATTTTTTGGAGTTGGATCATGGATAATTTTTGGATATATGGACTTATGTCATTGGATCCTTTGATTTTTTTGGTTTGTTTTCTACTTTATAGTTGATGTTGATCTTGGTCTCTACTTGGTACTTTGATATAATTGGTTTATTTGTTATTCATTGGGTTGTATTATGATGTTTTCATGCATCATATAGTGGTTTTTGTTATGGTATGATTCATTGTGGTTGTTTTATTTTTCAAATGGGAAATCATCAACCAATTGTATTGAATTCCTTGAAATTTATTACGAGACCTTGTCATATTGGGGATGTTGCCTAAGGCCAAGTAAGAATTCTTCCTCGACTCAAGCCAACGAGGAGGGGAAGGATGTTAAAAAATTGGTGTGACAACTTGGAATATATGGGTAGTGTATGTTTATATTTTCATTGTGTGGGGCCTTGTTGGTATGAACTTGGAACTTGGTACTGGACTAGAGGCATGGAGGTATATCGAAAAGTGATGTATTGGGAATGATGGATCACTACTCATGAGTATTGGTATTTTCATTTATAATGATTGTGTGCATGAGTGGTTGGTTGTGGTTTGAGCATGACATGCGATATCAATGTATAAATTGTTATAATTTTAATTAAAATTGTTTTAAATTGATAAAATATTTTTATGTTCCTATCATTGTTATAAAACTTTTTTTGAACTGTGAGATAACATGTTCTTATCCAAGTGTCATGATTTGGGAAGTCTCTTGGGGAAAACCTACTGGGTATAAATACTCACCCCTATATATGAACTTTATTATGTATGCATATGCTATTTTCCATGATATATCTAAGGGTAATATTTCATATTTCTCTAGTTTTTCCTCTTGATATAACTATCTATAGTTTTATCTTTTGATTAGATCTTGTCCTTAGAGTCTAGAGTGATTTCACCTAGGTTCTAACTCTTGATTTATTTTAGTTTCTTATGGTTCTGGTTTATTATTTGCACTGATACTATGATATTATTGTTTTATTGGTTTTTTATTTGAGTTATATTATTTATAATTCATGAATTATATAGTTTTTTATTATATTTTTTAAGGTAAAATCATCCCTCTATGTTTAAGTAATCCCTTGAAATTTATTTCTAGCCTTTGGTTTCTTAGGGATGTTACCTAAGGCCAGTGGTACCCCAACTCTTTCTAATACAATGGTTCGGGTTAGGATATTACAACCTTAGAGGTTTAAGATAAGGGAGATTTATCATGCATCTCCCTACCATTTATAATCCATCTAAATGGAGAGACAAAGAAACACCACTAAAAAATCACTATCTCTATAGAATAACCACATGTATTCATCAACTAGATACCAACCAAACTCTAAGATAGGAACAACCCAAAGGAGTTCCTATACACCCAAAAAATTATGTCACCAAGATTACCAAGATTATAGAAAATCCTAAAGAACGACATGATATTTAACATCAGGTCACAACATAAAAATTAAATTTGGGTCTCAATAATAGTACACCACCTCATGGTGAACCTAAGAGAACCATAATAGAAACCTGCCAATATACAACTTGAACCGATGCCATCAAAACCTTAGCCACCGAACCACACACCCAAGGTTCTTCCCATTCCCCTATATTGATAAATAACCCTCATCACCCATATAATAGACAAACTAAAATCCATAAAAAAACTCCAAAACTAAACACAAATAATACTATAAGGAAACCCACATCCCATAAGTACTGAACACAGTGATAACAAAGGAGACATGTAACAAAAAAGGACCTCAAGAACCTCAATCGAATTCACGTCATTAGAATAAATCCACAACCAAGCAGAACACACTCAATAATTCTTCCTATAACTCGACTAGGTCCTTCCCATACACTCATGATGAACCCAGACCCCCACAAAAGAGAAAGGATAATGATTCTAGGAACCTTTAACCAAATACAATAGTAATAATAGTTTTAGTTTTACCACTTGATTTTGATTATAGGAATGGCTCTAAAAATAGAAACTACACATAAAAAATAGATAGAATTACCCTGATGATCATAATTTTATAAATAAAATATATCAATTTTCATGACCTTCTTGGGAATTAAAATTTAAATAACATGATACATGAACTCAACTAGTTCATGTTCCATACATAAAACCAAATAGTCTGACCATAAATAAGAAACAAATCCAAAATAATAAATCTAGTAAATCATAACACAACATGCATACACCAAAAATTTCCTTTCCTAAGAAAAACCACCAAATTCCAATAAATAATTTTAAAATACCATTCTCAATTTCAAAACAAACTGAAAACCATTTTCTAATTTTATTATAATTTAAAATCATTAAACAAATTCATTTTAAATAATTTCAATGAAAACCCACCTTTTTTTTACATAACATTTTTAAAACCCATAATGAAATCAACCACTTTAATTAAAATATTTTAATAAATAATAAACCTATACTAAAACCAATTTCAAAATTGAATATTTCTTAGAAAAAAAATATAAACTTCTTTTCACTAAAGAAAAAATTCATTTTTTTGATCACAACTAAAACAAAACACAAAAAACCACATCAAATTCACTCCAATAACATTGAACATATCCTTTAATTCCCCTAAAAAAGTTATAATTCACTTTAGGAGTGATTTAGGAATTAAAATAGTTTAATAATAAGTCTAAAAAGAAATAAAAACCTACTTGTGGGTTTATAAGAGTCCCTAGAACCATTTACACGAACTCTACATGGTTGATCATACCATGGGGGTATCCATATACATGAAATACACATGGTTGGTCAAACCAATCACCCAGACTATCACTGGAAACTCGAGGCTCCAAAAGGGAAAGAGCTCACGACACTCTCACAAACCTCCCTCTCTCAAGCACTGAAAACCCAACTGCATACTACCATTATTTCCTAAATAAAAGAGGGTGTGTTGAAACCTAGGCCCTTAGAATAACTTAGGATCTGATACCATTTATCACAAACCATCTTTGAAGTCTTCCTGAACAAGATCCCAACCTGGTCCACCATAGGATCAAAGAGCATTCATATTCCCCATGTGCTAACATTAGTGTCTGGTCACCACAGGCACACTATTTAGTAATAATTTTCACAAATAAAATAATTAAATAAGTAGTGATACTTCTCTGGAAGTTCTAGAATGACCATTATATAAGTTAGACATACACATAAAATTAGATAAGTAGAAATAGATAAAAAATCAAATATAAGTGTTTAAATAATTTAATGTGAATCTTTATACTCACCTAAACTCCCTCCAAAGAAAGTGCCTCCACGAGAATCCCTATTATCTACATATATAATATGAATCCACAAAAAACCACAATTAAAAGTAGTAATGGCCTACTTGGTTAGAATCATATATAACTAAATCATTTAAAGGGAAAAACTATCCAAACATTCTATGAAAATAAAACTAATGGCTTCCCAAACATCTTAAAAATAAAGTAATGTACAAGTATAGATGATATTATCAAAATGATTACTGGAAACAAAATAAGCAGTAACCACTGAATACTAAATAAATCATTACTCCAAGAGTGGCCAAGAGCCAAATCAAAATCCTAAAATGGGAAAGTAAAATAGCCATGAGCATAAAAATTCTCATTAGGCCACCAAACAACTTTCCACATGTCTAAATATTAATTAAAGATCCATTTTAATATAGTTTGAACTATAATTTATAAAGTAGATTTTTCAAAGATAAATTTATGAAAAAAACCAATTTCAAGTATTTTCTTAAATGACAATAATCACTTAAAAAACATTTCTTTATAAGTCATACCCTCCATGTAAAATAAAACCCAATTTTCCATTTCAAATGTTCCTTTAAAATCATTTTATAAAATTAATTTTAAAAAAACACACACTGCATGAATATAAAATTCAATGAGGAAATACACCATTTTATAGATAAAAAAAGAAATAAAAGAGGCCAAAACCAGGTTCCACACAAGTCAATCAAACATGAGATATAATATAAAGTCAAAGAAATCCCCTATATCAAACTACCAATTAAAAAATAAGTTTCATGGGCTATACCTTATTTTTTATGACACCCCGAACCTACACTCCTGAGTATAGTGCTAATAAACACTTTATTTTTTATTTAAAATAATAAAATAATAAACATTACTTGAAAAATATACAGTATCAGAATCATTTAGGTCTAGAGTTTTAGAGTATTAGGAAATATAAATATATAATATAGTTTATACTAGTAATACAAAATTCTATGAACACTTATCTGGATTCACTCAAGATATATTATTAATCGATACCATTCACCACTGATATTATATTCATTACTATATTAGTGAATATAATTTTTAAAACATGGGGTGTGAACAAAATTACTCAGTAAGGGGTTTCAAAATAATAGATTAAGTCCTTTATCATTTAAAATTATATAAAAATTATTTAAAAAATATACTTTTATATCAAATGTTTTAATCTAAATAATACATTTGATATAATACATAATTTACCCTAAACCACCATTTAGGGTTTTCATAACAAAAAATCCATAATAATCAATGATTTTCAAAACTTTAACTAAGAGGACATATTATTTTGAAATCTCATTTTATTTATAAGAATAATATTCTTTGAAATAAATCCAAATCCCTTATTTGAAATTTCAATATTTTATTTTTAAAAATAATATATTTTTATGGAATTTAATGATACTCAACAAAATCTTATAAAAATTTATGGCCACTAGGAATACTAGAGGCTAGACATCACTTTGAGGAAAAAGTCCCCTTTAGTTTATGGGTTTACTCCCCATTCCTTATCATCATACAGAATACCTAAGTGAAAAATTTTAAATAATATTTTTTGTAAAGCTTTCCCTTCTCATTATAAATACATTAAAAATATTTTTTTCAAAAGAATCACTTGTATTTAATTTTATTTTCAAAAAGGAAAACAATTACATATTTAATAAACATAACGAAATGTTTCTTAAAGTAACATTTTTTCTTTCATGAATATTTTATGTAATACAAAAAATCATAGAAAAAACTATAAATGATTCTTGGAAATTGAACTTAATAAAATTATTTCCATAACATATATGGAATGATAATGAGAAATATAGTGCATGGAAATATAATACATATAATCATGAATGACATATATGTAATTAAAATATCATTTCATACATAAAATAATCATTTGATCACTTTAAAAACATCCGTTAAATCAAAAAAATACCTTATAATGACATGTAAGATTTAAAATGGGAATTTTAAGATGTAAATATACAATACCAGAAAACTTTTGAAGAAATTAATAAAATAAAATTCCTAAAAGAATATCCCCTATGAATAGGGTTAATAAAAACATTTAACTTTATACAGAAGAAAATAAAAATTATTTAAATATTCAAAACAAATTTTTAAGAGGAATATTTATATATAAAATATATTTAAATTTGAAGATAATAAAATTCTATGAAAACTTTAAAGTAGAGATTTTAAAAATTACTCCTTACCTCAATCCTTGAAAAAACTTGAACTTCTACTATGAATATTTTCTTTTCTCAATGGTAGACTCATAATACCAGATTTTCATTATTTCTCACTTTCTCTCTCAAACTAAAAAGTTTAAGGATATAACCAGAGATATATGAAACACTTAGTTGGGGTTTGGCTTAGTGGTAAGTACCCTGTAATCCTACATGAAAAATGGGGGTTCAAAACCCATGGGGTACAGGTACTGTAGCAGTACTGTAGAGTACTGTAACAACGGCAACACAATAGAAATGATGGGAACTGTAGTGGAGGTAGGTACTGTTGCAAAGGTTTGGTACTATAGAAGTGGAGGGTACTGTAACAGTACTATTCACAGAATGGGCCTTGGGCCAAAATTTTGGGCCTACTGGCTATGTAATGGGAAAAAATGTCCACTGGGCCTTCGGGCTATGTAATGGGTCTCGCTATACCCAGTTAAAAGAGGTATTTTCTTTGGTTTAATAATAAATGAGGCTTCAACCCCAACCTTTATAAAAAATCTATGATACACTTAGATAGTCTATAACCTTAAGGAAAGGTTCTCTTTAAGTAACTGACCTTAACTGTATATTCATATTTAAATATTAGGTATATAATATATCAATTCTTTTTCTACTTAGTTCTAGATATTTGATAAAATCTATTTAACAATGATGTTTAAATAAAATATAATTTATATTAATATCCTACTCACCCAAGGCATCATACAATATTTCAATATAATACACTTACATAAAAGAACAATATCTCCAATTTTCATGGATAAGAATTCATGTCCATATAAAACCACACAAATCAATACTCCTAATCATGTCGAGATCTCAAATTCCTAATTCTAACCATTTAATAATGTATAAACCTACAAATGCGATGTTTTCAGGGAGGTCATGTTTCCATGACTTAATTAAAATGATGAAAACTATCACAAATCATGATGATAAATAATAGAAAAAGTATTTATAAATGATATCATTTATACTTTGGTTATGTTCTATTAATATTGATCTTCCATGTCAACAAAAATAGCATGTAAATATATTTATAATCTTTATTATATATAGGTTTTATGTTGAGATCTCAAATTCCTAATTCTAACTATTTAATAATTTATAAACCTAAAAATGTTATGTTTTCATGGAGGTCATGCTTCTATGACTTACTTAAAATGATGAAAAATATCACAAATCCTGAGGATAAATAATAAAAAAAGTATTTATAAATGCTATCATTTATACTTCGGTCATGTTCCAATAATATTGATCTTTTATGTTAACAAAAATAGAATGTATATATATATATATATATATATTATTTAATATTATCTAAAATATTATAACATCAAAGAAGATAGTTGTGGCTGTTTTTATACATCAGTATTTTATTTTACATTGCATTATGATTTTATTGATGCATAATATATATATATATATATATATATATATATTTATAATCATTTATTATCTATAGGTTTCATCCAAGAAATAAGATGGCGATGTGACATTTTAAAATATGAGAGTTCACACTTACCTTTACATGCGATGGAGATTACCTTTACGGGAGAATGGTGTTTACCTTTAAAATATTAAAAACATAGCTTAACCCTTATTCCAAAACAATTTACCCATTAAATAGTTTTCAAACTTTCCCCATGACCTTTACACAACTTCAAAACTTCTACCTTACCCTAACATAAATTAGGAACTAAGTATCTACTACTCTTAAATTGCTTTTAAATCCAAGACATGACCTTTATGAAATATTTGAAATTATAAATTAACTATACAAAAAGACTAAAATAACTCTTATTTGAATCAGGAGACATTGGATGAACCTTAAATGAATGAAAATTTGATTATCTTATACCCTTGTGTATGGCCTTTACATATACTTAAAATCATAGTGTTACCCTTACGTGAGATGTGTAATCAGAAAACTACCTTTATGAATGTATTTAATATTACCTACATAAGTTATAAACATCTTTTTTATTAAATTATAAATTTATTAGTGAATTTATTTTTCAATAAACTCATTGAATATCTTATTTATTAAATAATAAAAATATATTCAAAATTAATAGTATTAAAAACATAAGGTTTTTCATTTTAATCAAAACTGTAAATTTCACACCAAAATAAAATAAATTTTATGTGATTAATAATCAACTTCACTTGAAATATAATTTTATTAAGAAAAAATTTTAATTTATGAAATAACTTTGAAATTTCATATTATTTAATTTTATAAATAATAATGTAGAATTAGTATAATGGATCATATATTTGAAAATATTGAGTGAATATCTAAAAATGTTTTCATAAATTTTTCTTAAAATACATTTCAGCTTGTTTTAATTATATAAATATTATTTAATGATAACATTTATTTAAAGGGAAAAAATATATATTAAAATTTAAGGATGTTACATTATATCCCCTTAAAATAAATTACATAATTTTAAATTTAATCATCCAAATAAAATTTTAACTTCCTAATTAAATTAATATTTTTTCTATTTTTATTATAATAAATTATGAGTTTTGAAAATATAAATTTTATTGGAAAATAACAAGAATTTACACAACGAAAACTTTTCCATATAAATGAATTAATAGTTCTTAACTTCAAAATATTGAAACCATTATATGATCAATATGATTTTTTCTTCAAAACTCAAGGACTTTCTAAAATAAAATTCATCTAATATACATTCAATCACTTAAAATCTAACCTCATAATCCTCAATTAAAATCATCCCAATCTCTAAAGTTATCTAAACCACTCCTATGATACCAAATGTGACACCCTGGACTCACACTCCTAAGTATAGTGCTAAGAAACACTGTATATTTTTTAAAAATTAATAAAATAATAAACATCACTTAAAAAATATTTATTTAGAGAATTATTTAGGTATAGAGTTTTGGAAGATTAGGAAATGTAAATATATAATAGAGTTTATACTAGTAATAAAAAATGTCATGAACACTTATCCATCTTCACTCAAGCTAGATTTTTAGTTAATACTATTCACCATTGATCCTATACTCATCACTATATCTTTGAAAATAATTTTAATACATGGGGTGAGAACAACATTACTAAGGGGTTTTAAAACAATAGGTGAAGTCATTTATGTTTTAAAATTCTATAAAAAATATTTTGAAAACATATCCTTTTATATCAAATATTTTGAGAAAAATTCAACATTTGATATAAGACATAATTTCCCATAAATAACCATTTAGGCGTTTTATAATAAAAAATATATCATAATAGATTCTTTTCAAAACTTTGGTTAAAAAATTTATATTATTTTGAACAACTATTTTATTTCTAAACATAATATACTTTGAAATAAATTTGGATTCCTCCTTTGAAATTTAAAAAATTTACTTTTGATAATAATATATTTTTATGGAATTTAATGATACTAAGAAATATTTAAGAAACCATTTTGGCCACTAGGAATACTGGAGTTTAAACATCAATTTGAGAAAAAATTTACCTTAATGTTATAATTTCACTCTCCATTCCTCATTAGCATACATAATAGCCAAGTTCGAAATTTTAAATAAAACATTTTTGTGCAAATATTTCTTTTATCATTATAAATACATGAAATATAAGTCTTCAAAAATAATTTCATCTATGTAATTTTTTAAAGAGTAAAATAATTACATGTCTAATAAAATTTTAAAAGTCACCGTAAGGGAAAATATATATTTTGATAAAGATAAACGTAATCTAAAAATTCATAGAAAACACTCATAAATGATCATTTGAAATTGAACTTAAGAAAATTATTTTCATAACATATATAGAATGTTAATGAGAAATATAGTGTATTGATATATAATTAATATAATACTGAATGACATCCATGGAATTAAAATATAATTTCAGACATAAAATAGCAATTTTGACACTTTAAAACTATCCTTAAAATCAGAAAAAACCCCTTATAAGGACTTCTAAGATTTAAAATGGAAATTTTAAGAAGTAAATATCTCGTATAAGAAATATTTTGAAGAAAGAAATAAAATAAAATTCTTAAAAAAATCTCCCCTACAAAGAGGGTTAATAAATGAATTTTTCTTCATAAATGAAAAATTTAAAAAATTAAACATTAAAAATACATTTTTAATAAGAACATTTAAAGACCAAAAATAATTTTTATTTTTAAAATAAGAAACTTTCATGAAAAATTAAAAGTATAGATTTTAAAAATGACCCCATTACCTTAATCCTTGAAAAAACATGAACTCTCACTATACATAACTTCTTTTCTCAATGGTAGAATCACAATATCATAATTTTCTTCTTTTTCACTCTCCCTATTGCACTCTAAACTGTAAGGATATAACCAAGGATCTATATAACACTTAAATAGTCTATAACCATAAGGAAAGGTTGTCTCTAAATAACCAGCCTTAATTTTATATTCATATTTAAATATTAGGTATATGAAAGTTGAGTTCATCATCTTCTTAATTCTAAAGATTTATCTTTTAAAATAATGTTTATATAAAATAAAATTTCTATTACTATCGTACTCGCCTAAGGAATCATACAATATTTCACTATATTACAATTCTATAAAATCACCATAACTACAATTTACGAGGATAAGCTTTCATGGATGTATACATATACACAAGTTAACACTTTTGATTGTGATGATATCTCAAATTCTTAATTATAACCATTTAATAATACATTAACATCCAAATCCGATGCTTTCATGGAGGTTAATCACTTATGGTTTACTTAACATGTCAAAAACTATTATGAATCACGAGGATAAATAATAATAGAAAGGTTTTATAAATTTAGTTATTTACGATTTTCCATGTTCCACTAATCTTAATCTTCTATGTCAACAAAAATGGTTTATTAACCATTATGAAAATGAAATATTATATATATATATATATATATTCTTTATATTATCAAAAATAGTCTCACCTCAAAAATGATAGTTGTTGCTTATTTTATACCTTAGTATTTTATTTTACATAATATTATGATTTCATTGATACGTAATATATATATGTATAACCTCCAACTATCTATAGGTTTCACGTGTTGAAGATGATGAAGATGAAACATGTTTAAATATGAGATTGCATTCTTACCTTTATGCAAGATGAATATTACCTTTACGTGAGAATGATTTTTAACTTCACGTAGAGATTTAAAATAAGTTTTGGTCCTTATTCCAACGCAACTTACCCTTACATAGTTTTCAAACTCACCCCATGACCTTTACATAGATTCAAAACTTCTACCATACCCTTATATAAATCAAGACTCAAGTATCCACTACCCTTACATAGTATTTAAATCCAATACAATATATTTAAACAAGATTTGAAACTGGAAATTACCATTATGAAAAGTCAAAAATCACCCTTATATGAACCATGAGACATCAACTAACCCTTACATGATGAAAAAATAGTTATTTGATACCCTTACATACAACCTTTATATAGCCTTAAAACAACAATGTTACCCTTAGGTGAGATATGTAATTAGGAAACTACCTCTACATAGATAATTAATATTAATCACATAAGTTATAAACATCTTTTTGATTAAATTATAAATTTCATAATGATGTTATGTTTCAGTAAACTTATACTTCTTGAATAATAAAAATATATCCAAATTAATAGTATTAAAAACACAAGGTTATTAATTTTAATAAAAAATGTAAATTTCATACCAAAATAAAAGAACTTTTATGTTATTAATGATCAATTTCACTTGAAATACAATTTTATTAAGAATTAATTATAATTTATGAAGTAACTTCAAAAGAAAATATTCTTCAAATTTATAAATAATGATGTAAAATTAGCATAATGAATCATATATTTTAAAATATTGAGTGCATATATTACCATATTTTCATAAAGTTCTATTTAAATGTATTTCATCTTGTTTTAATTGTAGAAAGTTTGTTTAATTATAATATCACTTTAAAGGACATAAATATATTAAAGTTTCAGGATGTTACATAGTTACTAAGGATTGGGTCACTTAGAATATAATTCACTAATATCTAGTGGAAAAATAATAATACATCACTAGCCAGTGTAAATATAACAGACTCCACTAGTATAGATAGTGTAAAGGGAGCTCATACCGACTATGTAAACTCGTCCTAGTACCTAAGTTCCCATGACCAAGAAAACTGAAGGTGAGAATAATGATTAATGGTGATCAATAAAAGTATCAAAAAGTATAATAATAACTCATCCTCACTTACAATGCCTTCATAAGTAAATATCCACTTCCATTCATCACCTAGTCACCACATACATCAAACACCACCCACTCGAGGGAGACAATAAAAAAGGGGATCAAATAGGGTTCCACACACACCCAAACCTTTTTAAATACCACATAAAAGTGTTAAAAATTCATTCTTGAAATCCACTTGGGATGTAAATTATCTTTATAATAATTTGAAAACATTTATAAGACTTTTATTAAATACATTGAATTCAACACCACATTTCAAAATAATTTAAGAAACCAAACCTATTTTATAAAATTAACTTAACTATTAAAAAATAATTCTTTAAATTAACCCATGAACTTAATGAGGTATAGACCTTTCTAAACAACACATTTTATTTAATGAAAATTTTAAACACTTTATAAATACATGAAATTTCAAGTATTACTTAAAATGGAAAATAATACTTTGAAAAAAAATGGGAATTCACCTTTAGAATAAAAACACCTTTTAAAATCATAGAAATCATTTATACAATCCATTTGGACAATTTCTCAAACACATAGTGTGCACAATTTGGTAAACCAGGTTTAAATGATTCTTAAAAAATGGGTAAACTCATCGATTTTTATTAAAACCAAGGAAACCACCAATTTTATCTTTAGAAATTCAATAAATACAATTAATACCATCATTAAATAATTAAAACAAGAATATAGGAGGTAATTTGTTAACGATTATGAAATAAAAAGTCAGGACATGGGGAAATATTACCTCAGATCAGTAATTAATGGTTTGGAACTATAAATTCAAAATAAACGGAACTTTGAGAAGATATCACATACCCTAGCATAAAAATAATTTAAAAATTTGAGTCAAATATTTTCCCTAGTTTTTGGCTATGGTAATGGTGACGGGGAGAGAATAAAATAAGGGGAAAGGAAAAGGAGAAGAAAGAGGAGGCTTTACCTTGGAGTTTCAACCATGAGTCAATGAGAAAATGTGTAGAATTACAATGGTAGTGAGAATGTTGGGATATGGAATGCACATGAGAAGGGGGTTTCATCCTGGGGATGTCACGTGGGATAGGGTATAATCAAAGGGGAAAGTGATTTTTAATTCAGGAGGTGCAAAAGTGTAAATTCCCAAAATTTAAAAATTGAGTAATGAAAACGGGTTGGATGCATGGTTTAGTAAACAATTAACCAAGAATATAGGAGACATTAGAACCTAAAACAATATGCATCCTGATTTATACCATGATAGTATATGATTCAATGGACTATGATTTGACTGTGATAATTTTCACTATCAATAGACTGACCCAAACACATTGTTTCTGTACATTTTACTAAATCATGATGGATAACCATGCGACACTCAAAAAGTGTCCAAAATTCCAAATTTTTGATCCAATTATTAAAAAATATTAAAATAAATTAAAATAAAATATAAAAAAATATTCAATAAAAGACCATAGTATAACATGGGTGTGAAAAAGAACATGTTTCTCATTGGTGAATATATTTAGAAAATAAAGGGTGAGCCAAGAAAGATGATTTATAAATGAAGTGAAGCTATAAAGAAGAAGTTTCTTGAGTTGAGAAACAATATTCATCCATGATTCTACTACTAAGAATATTTTTTAAGGTCAGATTATTCCCATATCATTTTACATTTTCTCAAAAGTAGATAATTGGAAGTGACATATTAGAGGAGGAGAACTATCTTAAAGCTTTAATTTTTATATAGCATAATGGGTCATTCATCATGGAATATCTCAATCAGTATTCATATCACTATTGGTATAAACCTATAAATATTTCATACATGCTTCAAACAACCATGGTAAATTATGTAATGAATCCACTAAGGGGGGTATATGAAAATGAGTGAAGATTCTAAAGTTTTAACCATCATTGTAAAAACTATAAATTTAAAAAACCACTATAAAAATGAGTTTTGTGGTATGATCATCATTTCCCAATTCTAGTATTGATTTATATTGAATATTTTTATAAAGGGGGAGTGACTATCTAAAAAAATCAAGGATAAAGTACAATATAATTGAAACATTTTAATGTGTTTGTTTTAATGAAGTAAAATTTTAAAAAATATCTTGTAAATATATTAAAACACCACATAGAAGTGAAATTAAGAGTTTTCATCACATTATGGTTATTTTATGGAAATTTTTCTTATTTAAACTGACACATATTGTTTTCTACATCTGGTTAGGCTATGTATACTTAATGTTGGTTAGTTAATAGTATAATTCTAAGAAGAATGTGCTGTCACCCTGAAGGATTTTGTAAGAGTATAATAAAAATTATTAGAAACAGAAGAAGTAATTAAAACCCTTTTGATGAGGATATACATTTAATATAATATGAAACTATGTATATAATATAAATGAAGAACTATTTTAAATCTTGTGTATTTTACATTAAAGGGACACTACATCATTCTTGATCGCCTTCAGATGAGTTTGAGAGAGATCAAGAAGTGGGAAAAAGTATTTGTACCTTTGTATTGTATCCATGAGTTGAAAAAAATCATCTAAAATTTGTATGAGATCCATATTCTCTCTATGTTATGATTATAACATCTTGAGTTTTTTTAAAGGAAACACTATCTTCGATAAGATACATGATACACCACATTTAGCTTAAATGAACAACTTAATATTTTTATTTAATATGATAGTTATCAAAAAGCTATTAGAATGGTGGGAATTTAAAGGATTAATTTAATTATAAAACTATATTTGACACATGTTATTATAATGATTCATTGGTTAACAAATTAATTAAGAAATTAAATAAAAAAATTGAATATAAAAGATGTGTTTTTCTAAAAAAATATTTAAATTCAAATAAGTGAGTTTATAAAATAATAAAATCACTCATTATGTATTTTATTAATTAAATATATATATTTAATATGTTTAATTTAATTTTTAAAATTAATATTATTTGTTTTCTATACATGATATAAGAACAAATTCAATTTTTTGGATAAAAGAAGTATTTTTGAAAAAAATGCAGTTTTCCACCTTTTGATGGAGAACTGATTTTAAATATAGTTTTTTGACACATTAATAATTTATATTTGACAAAATAAACTTTTTCTTTGGATGTGGGAAATCAAAATTTAATTTGTATAAAGTTTTGACATTTTTACGATAAAATTCATATTTTAATGAATAATGAAAAATATTGTTTTTAATTCAAACTTCTTTTTTGTATATTTTATTTCTATTTTTAGAAGATAATTTTAATAGGTTTAAAATTTTATTTATATTATTATTTTATCAATTAACCCAATTTTGTTCATTTAAATCAATTTCCATTTAAAATTATATATAAAAATATTTCAAACTTTGGAATGTTTCACATTAAAAACCCACTTTTTAATTTTATCTACAGAATTAATTTTAAACCTAATTTTCATAATTATATAAATTTAATTAGATAAAATGGATTCCATATTTGGAATAATAAGTTATATATTAGGTTTTAAGTTCAATTTAATTTTTATATATAAAAATTTTATCATGGTAAAAAAATTATTTACTGTAGTAAAAGTAAAATTTTGAAAAGGTTTAAAATTAAAAGTTTAAAGCTTAACATAACAAAAAAATACAACATTTAAAGGGTTTTTGAGTTGTTTCTAGACCCTAAAAGTCCTATAAAACATTAACTACAATCCAAATTTTTGGAATTTAATGCCACCTCTATATGGTTTGATTTTAATATAAAATAATAAATAAATTAATCACTTGTGACCATCTCTCCTCAAGTATAAATAACAAACATCACCTTCCAATTTTGACCCAAAAAGCCTTTTAAATACTCAAATATCTACCAAAAACTATCCGCCACACTCTCCCCACGTCCAAGTGCCTCTTCTCTCACCAAAAGGCAAAATCCAAGGTCCTCAAGGGTCTTTCAAGGAGATATTCATGGGATAATTTTCTCAAAGTACCTCTCTTAATTTCTTTTCTTTTTCTAATTTATCCTCACCTCCTTCATCCATAAATGTATGATTACTCTAGAATATTTTATATAATGAAGTTTTATGTTTCTAATTTAATACCTCATATCCATTTCATTTCTTTCCTCCTCTTATTCAAATAAATGTAATTGTTGTCCAAGTTATGCCCGCTAATCGGCTATGTGGATAATGTTTTCATTATTTTTCCATTACCACCTTCATGGACAGTATTAAAACTATTTTTATGTTAAAATAATATTTCAATATTTATATTATAAAATATTTAATATAATTAAATTTTATATTAAACATACCTTCATGTTTTTCATATTGTTGTTATATGATAACTTCGTTTGAGGACGTGTGAACTACCGCCTCCTCAAAATGATGTGATTCGTTCGCACATCACATGGAATGTATTAAGAAATTTTTTATTAAAAATATATGATATATAATAAATATTAATTATACTATAATTATATTATATATATTTACATTTATTTCATTTAATTTTGTTCTTCCAATACAATAATAAAAACAAAAATTGGGTTCATAAGTACATATGACCTACCGTCTCCCTGAATAGTGTTTTTAGCTTATCTTAAAAGATCATTATAAATAATTATATAATGAATATATAATATATTTATATCATGTTTTATATTATTTATATGAAGGACTTACGACCACATGGACTAGTGACATCGAACTATGTTCATTTTTGACTCAAGTTCCGAATATCAACAAAACATATGGCATGAACTCAAATAATTAAATAACTGTCACAACATTGTAATAAGTGATATAAAAGAAATAATAACACTGAAAAATTTTCTCATGAAATTATAAATTAACCTAAGTTTATTATTCATGAATAACAAGGAACATACGCGAGACATCAAACTCAAGGCAAGGGACATCGTCTCCATCTTCTTTCGTTGAGGAATTTATTGATAATATGCAAATTTATTATTTTGTTAGGTGTATATAAAGCCAATATGAAATTTAATATCTATATTTTATCTATAATAATGTTATTTAAATTTTTAGTAAATATATTAATTCATGGAGATTAATATTTAAATGTGAAAAGTGGTATGGGACACCTTAAACATTTAAAGATTTAATTATAAAATATTTTCTTCATGATATTAATTCACATATTTATTTACATGAATATAAAAATATTATACATGTCATTTTATGAATATATTTTAAAGGTTTTAAAAATTAATATTTTTATATGAAGCATTTTACTTTCTTTACAAAATTAGAAAATGAATGTTTTTTTAACGTATGTAGCGACAATGACTTCTTCGTCACCATAACTATTATTTGATATTTGGTTTCCTCTATAAGAATTAATGTTTTTAAAATGAAAAAATACATTATTACCTTTTTGGTTTTTTGGTATTGAAAATGGTTTTGAAAGTGGATTGACTATTTCAATATCTTGAAAGGAATTCTTGTGATTGAAAAATGAAATTTTATGAGTGAAATATTGATAATTAAAATATTTTAGGTATTATGATTATATAATGGTACTTGGACATTTGATAGGAGGTTACCTGATAAAAAAATATGTATGGTTATTTGATAAACCAAATATGGGTGGTTATGTGATAAACCAAAGAGGGGTGGTTATATGATAAACCAAGGATGACTGGTTACATTATAACCTCCAACGCATTAGGTATATAAGTTTTCCATTTGGATATTCAATTTAGTGATATTTATAGAAGTAGAATATATGATTATTCCATTTAAGTATGATTATGTATGAAGTTACCTTTATATTTTATATATTTTATTCTATGGGTTTAAGGTAATCTTTTGATTACAAAAAGGGTAAGAAGTGAGCTTATAATCTGTGAAGTGTATTTAATACTTATAAAAGGTGAAAAGTATTATTTTATGATAATGTATTCCTGATTAACATGTTTTATAAAGAGTAATAGTTTCTATTATTTATGTATCCCTTACTAATATTTTTATTCTCATCCTATGTTTTGAATTTTTTTTCATAATATTTAAAGAAGAATAGAGTCAAGGATGGAATAAAGGAAAAGTTATGAAGTTTAAACATGAAATAAAACCATGTTTCAATTTAAATGTTTTTTGTTTTATGAAAAAATGGATAGTGAGTAGAAGTGTCTACTTTGTAATATTTAAGTTGTTATGTATGAGTTATGGCCTAATTATCAAAATCTCTAAGCATGAAAATATCCTCAATCAGAAATAAAGTCAAATTATTGACCTAAATCAAGATTAATAAATGTTTAAGTATGGGGTCTTATAGTTGGTATTAGGGGATGGTTTAGAAAACTTTAGAGATTAGGGTGCTATTTAAGCATAACTTACAAGTTATATATAGCCACAATTGTTTTCATAATAGAAAGAGTCATAGATATTTTAGATAATTTGAATGAGTTTGAGATAAAATTAATAAGTATATCTTAGTGTTTATCTTCCTCATAAGATAGTATATGATGATTTTATTGATATAAAAAAAATAAACTTTTTGGTTTTAGTAAATAGATGGATCCAACAGGAACCAAAGTAACAATCAATGTGAAGTAAAATGTTTTGGTTCCCTGAATAAGAAACCAAATGCAATTGAAGATGCAATAAAGACTCTCTTGGTTATTCTAAACCAACTATCAGGAGTAATGATTAAAAACATGAACCTCAGTGATTTTTTGATTCATCATATATGAGAGAAATGAATACCTATATAAGTTTTGGTAATAATGATCATAAAGGTAAGAATATTCATAAACACATGTGTAAAGGATGTGGAAAGAAACACCTAGGAAAATGTTTCAAAGAGATGAAAATGTTTTATAGATGATGTAATGATGGTCATAATGCAACAAGATTCCACAGAAAAATGAAGTATTAAGTCGACTATAGTAAAGGGAAGAAGTTATTTCTGAGTTATCAATTGAAGGTTTTAAATGTAGAGAGTATGGTCATTATGAAAATAGATGTCCTACGAAGAAAATTCAGAAATGGGATCAACAAGACCATACAAATATATGTTTAGCAATACCCAATGCCATTCCAACTAAAGATGAGGAAACTAAAATGACATATGAAAGGTATGGATTAATTCTTAACTCATGTTTTAACATTATTGAATCTTAGGACATGATTCATGTTTTTTTGTAGGAAATAAGTATTAAAAAATAAGAAGGGAAATTGGGGTTAGGGGAACATGAATAATACTGAATGATTAAGAAGTACATATATAATGGATTCAAGAGTTATTTTAGATCTATGGATGATGAAATATTTAAAATTATTAATGATATTTTTATTATGAGATTAATTTAGAAGAATTTTTATTGTATGTGTAACCCTAAAGTTTGTTATGTGAAAATTTTATTGGAGTAATAATTAAATTTTCTTATGTGGGAATAATTATAAATGTTTGAATAAACTTTAGGGTTTATATGATCTATGATTTTAAGGTAATTATGGGACATTAAATTTTGAGATGAAAAATGAAAGGAATGAGGTAAACCTTGAGATTAAAATATGTTATGTTTATTTTAGAGGATTTTCTCTCATTTTGGGAATGTTATAAAAATTACATAGTTTTAGAAAAAGGACAACCCACAGGATGGGTGACAACCCATCGTATCCGGTAAGGATGCAGGAGTCAAATCCACAATTGAAGGGTGACAAGGGTGCAACACCTACCACTGGCCTATTTTAAGTCCTTGGTTAGTATGATTTTTTTAGTTAAATGAGTTTATGGAATAAGAAGAAGTTATTTTGGGAACTTATGTTTTATCAAATGGATATCCTTGTAATTAGAAAATGATTTGGTAATTAAGTGAAAAATGTTTTTTTGGAAGACATTTGTAACGACCCAAATTATTTCAATGGAAAATTCCCTTCTTATATTTATGTCATAAAAACACAAAATAATGAACTACTAAGTGATAAGTGACCTTTAAACATAATTTTGTCACCACTATGTTTGGAATTTTAAAAATCCGACATGCACAGTTGCGTTCAAGATAGTTTTTTTAGACTAATGAAACAAAAATAATTTTTGGTGAATAGTAACCTACCCTTATGAATAGTAATATAAACCTTATGAATAGTAAATAAGAGTAACATTACCAATTAATAATAAAATAAAATTTAGACATCTTAGAAAGTGACAATTTGACCTTAGTAAACATTTTTGGTATTTTAAAGTCATAAATAATTAGTTATAATTAATTTATTAATTTAAAAGAATATTAATTTCCCTGATATGTATTCATAAATTATTGAATCAATGTCTAATAGTTTTTAGATAATTTTATAAGTCCCTATGTAATTTTTGAAAAAACTATAAAATCAGTTTTAATCTTAAAAATTGTTTTTTAAGTAAATTATGATTTTAATTAAATATTAAATTAATAATATTTAGAAAATTATTTTTGAAAAATGTACTTCATTTATCGATTAAACACATTGAAAAATGGTTGGGGTAAATTTTTGGGATTTTTCTGAGATACTTGAATTTTTGATGAATAGTTGAATCCGATAATTCACAATAAAAGATAAATAATGTATTAATTGAGTCATCGATAATGTTATGCTGATGTAATACTACTTGGTTCGGGATTACATTATAAAATTACTATTCTTGGTCATTCAAGACTCACTATTACTTTTCTTAGGTGAAATTAATAAACTAATCAGTTTTATATTAAGGAAACCCCTCTCCCCTCCACTATAAAAGGAACCCTTCACTCCCTCTTTTCCTCACACCTCTCAAGCTCCAAGACTTCTCTAAACTCTACCCAAACACCTTCCCTAGCTCTTTCCCCACGTCCAAGAGCTTCTGGTCTCCTCAAAAGACCATGAATAGGCCCTTAAGGAGGTTCTCAAGAGGAGGATTCTAAAGGTAATTTCCCTCCCTCTTCTCCTTTAATTTCCTTTCAAGTTCAAGTTCCTTTCTTGATCTCTCCCCAACTATATTCATCCAAATTGTTTTGTAACTCCAGTGTTATAAATATAATGTAATTTTATGATTCTAATGGTATATTATATCATCACACCCCCTTTCCCTCTTCCTTTTATTTTATTAAAGAGAACGTTGTTCATGAGGTGTTAAATTTATCACCTTCAAAAAACCACATGTTCTCTTCTTCCTTTTCTACCTTCTGATCTGATCATAAAACCATTTTTATGGTTGAACCAGAATATTTTATATGTATTATGTTCTATTTTAAGTTCTTGAAATAACCTATGGCCATATTACTAAGTGAAAAGTTAAAACAAGATCATTGTGATCCAAAAACCGCTCAAATTAACCCAAATAACCATCATTAAAATCTTATCTAATGATTCGTCCACATGGATCTAATATAACTCATTATAAAATCATTAAAGCTTCTGTAATATAATTAATAACATTTAATATAAGTTCTGTATGTTTACCCATGATCTACCCAAACATCTATTTAAGAATACAAGTGGACCGCTCAAGAAAACCATGAAAACAAACATCCCCGATCAATGTTTTTAAACTCTATAAGTCATCCAAAGGAACATAATATGAAATAATGAAACCAAAATGAACAATATTAATGTATAAAAGCTTCTGGAATTTCTAATTAATGAATCTAATGTCATTATACAGGACATTAAAGAGAAGGAAGCTTTCGGGTACAAGGTAAGGGGAAATCTCGAACCCAATTTTCTTCCTTCGGGTTCTCCCTCTTTCACTCCATTTTTGATATGGTTACTCCTCAAAGATCATTTGTTAATAATTTACTTTACTTTTCTAGGATATACATGTTTTTCACTAGTTTTTATGTCCATCAAAATGTTTTCCAAAAGAACTCTTCTTTCAAGATCTCACCTTTTACCTCTCATTCAAGGTTGATGTTTCTTGTATCAAGTATGTTGTTCCCTCTTTCTTTTGGGAACCCAAAGCTCATGAATGTGTTATTATGATATGAAACCCATTAATTTCCATGGTTTATTTATGTACATGTTTGATATGTGTTCTATGTGGCAATCATGATAATGATAATGTTATGATGTGACGGGTGCGCCCAGAATTATATAGCGCAATATGAATGTTTAAATGTGAAGGGTGCGTCCGAAGTTATATAGCACTCCAATGTATTGGGTAAAGTGATGAATCTCATGAGTAAATGTGAAATGATGTGTGAACAAGATGCTATCTTTGTTCACAATCATGTGTGGTAGTTAACCACTAAGACATGATGTTTCATTTTTATGCATGGACACATATCAAGTTTATTGTTTATGCTCCTCTCATGTTCATGATCTTTTGCCTAAGTTATGATTATGCTCACCCCATGATGTATTGTTATTATATATCCTCTTACTAGGATTTTATCTCACCCCTTTTGATGTATATCTTCAGGTGGATACATGTACTAAGAAGAGGACAAGTGCTACTAAGAAGCTATAGAAGAAGAAATTAAAAGAATGTTTATGCTTGATGTCGTACTTGTTATGTGTAGTACTAGTTTTTCCAAGACACTAAACCTCTAGATCCTCCATGTGTAATACTATTATGTTTTTTATCTTTGAAATGATGTAATATTAATGTAAAAAAAGGCTGGGTCGTTATAACATTCACTAGTTTGGGAACCCTATATACCTAAGGAAAATATAATACTATGAGATTTTATTTGAGAAGTAATGGTTGAATTTTATTTTGGAAGAATCTATGTTTTTATTGTGGACTTATAGAAATTAAGGTTATTTTTGGAAATGATTAAACTATCTTGGAGAATATGTGATTTTGGAAATTACATTTCTAGCATGCAACATTAAGATTGATTGATGTTATTTATAGATAAATGTTAAAATTTATCTTATAAGACCATGTTATCAAATAATACTAATTTTTGGGTTTCAATCTAAGTTTGGATTATTTTGAGGAATTTTAAGGACAATTATTTATCAAATGGTATATGTTGAACTTTGGGTATTACTTTTGATTTTTGGAGATTAAAAGTAGTGCTTCATTATACAATGGTTTATTTTTTTGCGGGAATTACCTGATCTTATCCTAACCTTTTTGGTTTTGGTTACTATTTCAAGATAGGATGAATAGATATTTAATATTTTTTTGGATTATGTGATTATCTAGAAGTTGATTCTAGTTTTTCAGAAATTAAAAATAATCTATCTTGAATAATCATCATTTGGAGAAAACAATGAGTTTTTGGTGGAAATTAATTAAAATAAGAATCCATACTTTAAAAGTAAGTATGTTTCCTTATATTCTTAGTCAAGGTTGTAAATAAATTCCACAACTTTATGAAAAGGATCTTAAAATTAAAACGTTTTCTAATTAATTTTCTTACTATGTAGTCAAATATTTTTTATCCCATCACAAATTTATAGCTTTTTGATTGTTAAATTTTTCCTAATTTTTTATATTATTCTCTATTAGAACTCGATATTTAGTTTTCTCTTCCATATCTGTGTTTTCCTACATGGAACCCTAGTATATTTTATCTCAGGTGACCTTTGTACTTCCCTTTCTCTCTTTTAAAGTGGAATTTTTGTTAATATTTTTTCCGATGTGGGATTGAAATGAAGGTATTTTGAAAATTCATACCTTTGTTATCAACCCAAAATTCAAATTGTGAGAATTCAATTTCCAAAATGGGGATAGAATGTAACATCTTGAGTTTTTAAAAGGAAACACTATGTTTGATAACATACATGATACACCACATTTAGCTTAAATAAACTACTTATTATTATTATTATTAAATATGATAGCTATCACATATCCATTAGAATAGTGGGAATGAAAAGGATTAACTGAATTACCAAAATATTATTTACACATTTTTATATAATGATTCATGGGTTACTAAATTAATTAGGAAATTAAATAAAAACCAATTGACTATAAAGGATGTATTTTTTTCTAAAAAATACCCATCCAAAACACGTTTGGATTAAATCTAAAAAACTTTTAGAGTATCTCTTTGAGTCAAAATCAATCCTCTTTTAGTCAACCAGAAAGTGTGACCCACATGCCTCTATAGCATTGAAAAAAATATGATTCATTGGATCCATATATATAATAAAAGAGATATTTTTATGAAAGTGTCAATGCTACTCAAGCTATAAAATAATCTGGCATGATCTCTATCAAACACATGTATCTTTATACCTATGTTAACTAGTATTCATCGTATGAAAACATGAATTACCATATTTTCTTTAATAACTCAGAATTTTATCAATGGAATTTATCTTCTCAATATATAATTGTGTCATATTAAGTAATATAATATTATATAATGTACACGCACCACATAATAAAACCAACTACATTTTATTATATTGCTTTAGACATTAAATTTAATGAATAAATATGGAAATAATAATTGAAAGTATTATAATGGGACAAAAAATAGAAAATAAGATAAAAATTATAGGAAAATTTGGATATGCTCGATCCCCTATGATAATCATACTCTCAAACAACACTATATAAATGAAGAATAATATTAGTAATTTAATATACATTTTAAAAAATGAAAATATATATATAAATTTGATAATAAATATAATTTAATGAAGAATAAATGAAATATGAGGTATTTATAGAAATTAGGGAACCTATATGATCGTTAAAAATCTGACCATTGGAATAATAATTTGACCATTGTAATAATAATATGACAGTTGGAATAGTAATATAACCATTAAAAATATTAAATTAACTGTTAGAATAGAAATATCACCTATGGAAATGTAAAATAATATTTAAGTATCATGAAAAATGAAAAAATGACATATTTATATCATGATATAAGTAAATAAATGTTTTAAATGACAAAATAAGTGTTTATATTTTTGTACGACATAAATGTTTTATTTTCATTTTTATAAAAAATATAAAGATTCAAAATAAAGTTTATTTTCATAAAATGGGTTTATAAATTAATATTGGGTTTTATTGAAATGATAATATAATTTTATGATATGATAAGTAAATTTTAGAAGGGTTTAAAAATTTATCATAATATTAAAATTGTTATTTCTCAAATAAATAAGGGTTTTATTTTAAAAATTAATTTAACATAATTAAAAACATATTGTCCTAAAATGGATTTCTTTTTTTGAGTCTACATGTAGGAAAATGGTTAAAGTGGATTTTTTAAGAACCCAGACCTTCTTTTCATGTATATTTTTCCTTTTCTGGTTGTTTTTGGGAAAAAGATGAATTTCAAAAAAATTTCTAAGTACATGCTGTGTACTTTATAAGTACACACCATGTACTTCCTTGCCGTAGTAGGCCGTGTGCTGGACGTGTAGTATACACACACACGGCTGTGTGGGAGTGACTTAGAGGCCACCTAATGTGTAGTACGTAAATGGAAAGTACATGCCGTATACTCTAAAAGTACTCGCCGTGTATTTTTTTCATTAAACGCACTGGGGTCGCATCTGACGGACAGAACAACCTTATTCTAGGTTGTCTTTGTATGAGAGAACTCGTACGACCGCGAATTCTGTCAAAGACCCCAAGCCTCTATCCTAACTCTGATTCGAACATTGTTGATTGCATTGGAATCTCATTGGTGAGTTCTCTCTTCTTCTTGAGCCTTGTTTTCCAATTCCTCTTCTTTTCCAAGTTATCATGGGTTGAATGTTTTGGAAATTTTCTTAGATCTACGACATTAAAAGGAGATTCAAGCTTCTAGGTTCAATTATATTGATCTCCTAACACCGAGGTAGGTGTTTTGTGCCTTTCCGTTCGAAGTCTTTGAGTATTACGTGAAAATTCCAACAATACCCTTGAACGGGGTATTGCGTGTTTACCATTTTACCCCTATTGATTTCCTGCCATGCTTGTATGCCTGTGAAGAGGTAATTTGGATATGAATTGGGTTTATTTCTATGATTTAGATGTGTTTTTCCCATGAATTGTTATATTTATGACTGTTCGGTCTATTTAGCCTTTGGCTGCCTTGCCTGTTTTCTATGCCTGTTGCTGTAGGACGGAGAGTTGCAATATGACATTCTTGTTATGATGTAGAATGTTTAGCCAAGTAGTTTTGTAGGTTTACTTTGGCTATATTACACTGCTATTCTCATTGAACTACACAGGGCCGTGAGAACCTGGTGTGGTAGACTATAAGGGGACTTGACCGAGTGAGCTTCCTCAGAGAGTCTTTGATTACTTTAGGATATAAGGGGGGATTGACCGAGTGAGCATCCTCAGAGAGCCTAGAACCACTTGGGGATATAAGGGGAATTGACCAAGTGAGCTTCCTCAAAGAGTCCTTGAATAATTTAGACTATAAGGGGATTGACTGCGTGAGCTTCCTCAGAGCGTCTTTGTTGAATTGAACGACCTGGTCTATAAGGGGAATTGACCGAGTGATCTTCCTCAAAGAGTCCTAGACCTTGGGTATATAAGGGTAATTGACGTGTGAGCTTCCTAAGAGAGTCCTTGACTACCCTAGACTATACAGAGAATATAATGTGTGAGCTTCCTTAGAGAGTCTTGCTTTACCTTTGACTATAATGGGATAGACTATGAGCGCTTCCTTATAGAGTCTTATTATATTCACATATAGAAACAGATGGGTTAGACCGAGTGTGCTGCCCAGAGGGTTTCTTGTATTTTTTTGGTAGGACCAGAGGGGATGGTTGTGAGTACTTTCTAGAGGGTTACCTATTTGAGGTTTGGCTATTTGTTTCGTTGTTGCTTGCTTTGGAACTATGGATTGTTTACTATTAAGTATATTCCTATTTACTGCTTTCTATAATTTTACCTTCCATATATTCACTGACTATTAGGCATAGATCTTTGGGTGGTTGCCTATTGGGATTTAGTCTCACACCCTGTTTAGATCATGATTTTGGGCCCAAACAGATTATATTGTAGCAGGAATAGATAAGGGACAGCACCCTTCTACTTCAGGTACTTGATTGCTATGGATTTGGAGAGCAAGGGACCAAGCTATGGCTTGCAATGATGAGGAGATGTTATTTTTCTTTTTATACTTGGTTTAGCATTGTTTTTATTTCCATCATTGTGACTTTTTTGGATTCTTTCCTAGACATATGTATTATGCATCATTTCATATATATATATATATGTAATCCAGTTGTTTATTCTTTCAGTATTCCGTTGTTTACTATTGTTGGATATTTACTGCTTCCGCTATTGTATGTATTGTTTACTTCTACTGTGTACTCTACCAAAGAGGGCGTAGTTTCCCCACTATCACACCAAAGGCCCTCACCGCTAGTCAGCAGCTTCTAGCATTCAGGGAAATGCGCATGAGGCCTTGTGACCAACCGTGTACGAGGCGCTCTGGGTGGCTTCCGGAACCGGGACATTATAATTTTTTTCATTGTTCTAAAATAGTTGATTTTTTGTGAATAGTGAAATATGATAAAATATGATATTGAGAATTATAAGATAAATACATAAATATTTAAGTCCTGAATGATTTAATCACCCACTAGTTTGATCTAACATGCAACATTTACTATATATAGTCATAAAAATAAATTTTATAGGAATTTTTGAGCCAAAATAATAAACTAATGGTTATAAAATTCAACAGCACCCCTCTCCTCCCCTTATAAATACCTCCATTAACCACCCATTATCCTCAAAACTTATAATCCTTGGGTCTTACCAAATTTATACCAATTCCCTTCCAAATCCTCTCCCCCATGTCCTAGTGTTGTGGGTCTCATCCAAAACCATTCCAAGAATACTTAAGTGGTGGCCTAAAAGAAGATAACCAAAGGGAGAGGTAAACTCTAAAATAAATTTCTTTGAATTTTATTCTTCTTTTACCACCCCATATTGTAACATACCGATGCAAGATCCACTGAAATTAGTAGTGTAAAATGGGTTGCGGGCTGGTGGCCTGAGCGGGCTTGGGGCGGGTTTCGGGCAGTGTGGGCCTATTTAAAAAAACCAACATTTAAAATGGGTTTATATGGACAGCCTGCACGGGTAGATGACCCGTGTGGGTAAACCCGCATGGATACGGGTTGGCCCGCGGGCCATTCAATTTTATTTTTTTAAAAATATGATGATTATATTTTTAAAGTGCCCACCATCTGCAATTACTGAAGCCGCATACATGCGGTGCGGCGTCGACACATGCCATTCCACACTCATCTATTCCCACACAACATGATGCCGCTTGGGAACCACAACAGTTTATCCTCAATTCCCAACAGTCTTTTTTTTAATTTTATTTAACCAACTAAATTGATCCATACTATACTAAGGCGCACCAACCTCCCCACCACCTTCCACTTCGCCTCGGTCACCTCCTTCTTTCGATGCCGTCCTGAATGACCACCATCCCTTTCCTTCCTTCCTCTACTTTTTCCTCGGTGTTTATCCATCCTCCAGCCCCCACCCCCGCGTCCTCCTCCTTCTCCTCACCCCAGGCCTCTTCCATTTCCCCTACTTTCCCTGCACCCCCTTTCGTCATCATCCTCCAAGCTACCCACCGCCTCTGCATCATTGCCCCCCAACCCCTCGCCTCCTGTCATCATCTCCTCTGGCACCCCAATCCTCATCCTCCTCCAACGCCTCCCCACCAACGCCTCCTCTGCTGCCCTCCACACCTCATCACCGCATCGTCACCCCTACCCCTCATGTCATCCTCTTCCTCCCCCTACCCAGCACCCTTCTCCTTTCCCAGGCCAATGTCTTCTGTCGTTTTAAGTAACCCGCCACCTCTATCCCACGCCTACAACCTCTGCCTGGTGCCTCTGCAACCCCCCCTCACCGTTGAAGGTTATTTTAAATTTTTAATATTTTGTTTTTTCATAACATATTAGCATTAATTGAGTTTTTCATTTTAATTTTTAATAGTTTTCATTTTTTTCACAAGGTATTTTATGAGCCTATTAAAATATAAAAAATTATAAAAACAATAATGAATGAGGGTTGCCCGCGGGCTAGCCTGCATCTGCTACAGGTTGGGGCAGGCTTGATAAATCAACCCATTTTTTATGTGGGCTTTTGTGGGTCTAGCCCGCATGGGATTGGCATGCCCCGCACTGCCCCACCCGTTTCGTATTGCTAACTGAAATGGTGCCCCAAGCCAATTCGTCACATGACCTAAAGCACACCTCCCTATACATTAGAGGATACCAAATAGTAGTGGGGTCTAATGATGGTATTATGGGGAGTCTATACACTCATAATCAGAGTAGAATGATGGCATATCTTAGATAAATCTACAGTGGAAGAAATAAAAATGAAATTCAGCAAAAATAAATCATCCCAATAATAATAAATAACCAAATCCATGAAAATTATCATATACATAATGATGTATTGTCAATACCAAAAATAAATGGGAATATATAAAAGAAGTTATACAATACATGAATAAATTAAAGAACTAAATTACAAAGGCTATCTCCATGAGAATATTGAGAACCGGATCACTCCTATACTCTTAAACTCCCATATCCAAGTGCATAACACATAAAATAATCCAGAATCCTAATCCTGTAACCATGAGGTCCACCCAAGTTCCAAACAGCGGTCTGAACAGGGTGTGAGATAAACTCAGTAGGCCACCACCAATAGTGTCAAGTGAAATCTAGTATGTGAGTATTAAATACAATAGTTTGTAGGTATAAAAATTAAGGAAATAAATAATTAAACACAATAAAGTCTTCTCAGGTTCCTCAAAGGACACCCGACCAACAATACCTGCTTTATCCTAATCTGGAATGTATCTGAATATGTATCACCATGAATGAAGGTATATAAATATATAAGAATATATGTATATATATGAACTATATATTTAATAACATATATAGACATACATATATATATACGTAGGACTGGGTAGGACCCAAGGAATAACTCAGACGTCCATACATAATAGTCTCACATTTAAATTAGGGTACAAGCCCATGAATCTAAACATGGGATATAGAGCGCCATACTTAAAAATCCCAATCAATTATGTGAAACATTATGTCCAACATCCTAATCAAGGGGTGTGAAACATCATGTCTAACCACCCAAAATATATGAAACACCATGTTCATCATTCTAGACCAAGGGGGTGTTAAACATCATATCCAACAACCCTAACCAAGGTATCTCAGTAATGATCACATATATGGTAATCCCACTTTCCCTATGAGACCTTAACCTAGGAATTTTATAAAGATGAACCTGATATTTCTTAGGGAATAATATAATTACATTTTTAAATTTCATTTAATATTCAAAATAGGCTATGGTAAACATTTATACCTCTATAAAATCAAACTAATGAAATAAACCATTTCGCTCATAAAGGATAACCCAAGTATTTATTAAGGAGTAGTAATGGAAAATTGAACTATCCATAAGTAGTTAACACCATAATTGTAAAACATATATGATAGGCCTTGTAAGTATACATTCCGAAACAATTCATATAATTCCTTAATTTATCAAACACACCTAAATGTATTGATAAGGGTCAAGAAAAGTGGATTTAGATGTTTTATAATTCATTTAACTCAAGGTTTCCATCCCACATATAAGGGATAACTCAATCATAATATAAAATTTTCTCAAACTCTAGAGGAGTTGTCCTTATGACTCATAATGTGATTAATTCACTTAACCATGTCATTAAATTAAGAGTACAGTCAACACAAATATGAAGGTGGTTTAATTTCATAGCCAAGGTGTATGGTCTATGTGAATAAAATTATTACACCCAAGGGGTGGTTCAAGTTTAGTTATACGACCTCCAAAAGTGAAATTTAGTTCACACAGATTTAATTAAGGCATAAACATTCACATATTTAATTTTATGTTTACGAGGAAATTCATGAAAATTCTAGCACAGTTCACAATGGAATAATTTATAAACATTCAAGACTTAAGAAAAAATAAATAGAACACCTACATCATGCTTAGGATTCTTCACTCATCTATTTTCAAACTTTGATTCTAGATGTATCAAGAGAAAATTAAAGAATAGAAAAAACATCCTTGAAATAGGGAATATTAGATCACATTGAAACAACTTTCAATATGGTAAGATAAATAAAGAAAGTATGAATAATGAATTGTAGACTTATTGAGGGTGATCCAATGTGACAAACAGTGATTAAATTAAAGGAAAAAATAAAGGGGGGCTCAAAGCATGGAGGAATAAAGAGAGGACCTCCATTCATGATAGGTGGATACTGTGTGAATGAGGTGGTGAAAGAAGGATTTAATCTTAAAAGAAAATAGGGAAAAATGATAATCTCACCCCTTTTAGTGAGGTGCATGGTTTGGATGCATGGTTGGAAAAACCGTATGCTAACACTATCTAAGGGGACACCCCTCACATGGATAGCTGCATGGTTTGAAAAACCATGCATAGACCATAGAGTTCCCCTATGAAATTTTTCACATACCACTGAGACAATAATGAAGCCTTGGGTGTATGGTTTGATAAACCACATGACACCCTCCAGGGCCCATATGGTTGAGGGGCATGATTAGTACTAACTATGCACCATCCTTTGGCCTCCTAAAAACTATTATTTCAAAGACTGATGGTCCCAAAACTAAACCAAACATCCAATAAACCTATCAGGCCTTAAACCCTATTTAAAATCAACATTTTCAAATGTTACAACTCTTGGATTTATTCTTTAATGATTATTTTAATATTAAACCCATACACCAAATGAAAAAATCAAATTACATTGGAAGAAATTCAATGTTTCAAAAACATAGAACATTAAAATATCCCCACTATAAAGATTCTCATCCCCAATAATCCTTTTGGAATAAAACAACATCACCCGACCTATTGGGGTCATGAATTTTATGCTTAAATGGACACATTGCATTGTAAATTCCCAACATTATTATAAGAATCACTTATAATATATAGTACTTAAGATATTGAAACTTGATCCAAAGATCATATAAAAGGATGAAACATCCAGAAAAAACTTACCTGATCTCATATAAATAGATACATAATCACATAATCTCCCCCTTCATCATCTGACCTATGGTGCTACCCACCACATGTTCTAACTTTGAACAACCAATTCTGATCCATGGTACCCCACCATTAGAATTTCCCAACAAAAAATCCCTTAGAATTTTAAAAATTCTCCCAATATGATTCTAAATATGATAAACTTAATCCTACTCAAGGAATCTACCTCTGGTCCCCATATTGATTGACTTAATCAAATTCTAATTGATCCATCTTAGATTGTTCGTGCTAGATTTTCTTTGAAAATCCTTAGATGACCTATTCACTACACTCATCTACTAATGACGAAGTGTATATCATGGTTCCTCACTGAACACCATCAACTAAAAAATGAAAGAAATTCAAGACACTTCTGGATGTATATTTTTGAAAAAACTCAAAGATGATAGCCAATGAAACAAAAATCCAATTCAGACCCCTTTAATACAAGGAACCTCAAGATTGATTCAAGCACATTAAAAAAAACTTGTAATTGTCTTTTTTTGATGTCCCTATCAAAAAAAATAATTTATTTCATTATGAAACAACATTAACATAGGTGTATACCCAATCCAAAACCCTTAGATCATCACACACTAATCATATCAACTGAGCCCTACTACAAGTCCATGGTAACCTTAAAATCAACTATTGGAGTCCCAGGAGCTCATCCAAGTTATTTCATACTTCAATGTTTACAAGTGAGATATCATTACATAGAAGATATTTCCATGTATCAAGAGTAATGACTAATCCCAACAATGATATCTCGCCTAGGGATCGAGTCAAATAATCGGCTAGTGTCCATGAGTTCATCCAAGTCCTTCCTATATGGAAATATCAGAATAACTCAAGGCATTCTATGATCCTAGTGTGTAACTCTAAAAGATTCTTTTTATCGAGACAACAAGGTGTTTAATTTTGTTCAGTTTATTTCCAATGCTCTCTCAGCATACCTTGTATGATTTCAAGATATAGGTCTTGATCATCACTAATATAAGAGTACACTAAGAGGATACCAACAAGTACCAATAGGACCCAATACACTCCCATCATATCTATGATGAAGTGATAAACATGGTTTCAAATCAACCATAAACAAATATTGATAACAAGAATAGTTGAACCACTACTGGATGACTCCTTTTAAAATCTCAATTTCACCTTCCAACCCATCATCATTAAATAACCACTATGAATTACTACCAAGGAATTACATGATGGGTTTAAACCCCACACTATAGTCTAACCTTGACTCATGGTGTCCCCAAAGGTGGCATACACAAGAAATATTTTTATAATCATTCTACCTAGAACACACTAACACACATTAAAAGCATTATATTCTATAGGTTGTTCATGCACCCCAAGACTTAATCTAACATCCAAACTCGATCCAAACCCATAACTAGGCTTCATATGAGGAACCATCTCAAGGAATAGATAACCTAAACTACTATCCTAATAGGATTTAAAAAGCAGTGATAAACTGAAATTTATTTTATGATTGTGCTCCCTACACTTAAAAGGGCTTGCTTTTCCATGATCAACGTGATACTCCCAACCTTAGGAGTGTCTGAGTTGTCATTTAATAAGAATGGGAACTCACCTCACAATACACACTTCATCCACCGAATATGATTCATAAATATAGAAAAAAACTTATAACAATAACAAACATGAAATAAGAGATAAAATAGCCAATTACAAGTACACTAGGTTAGGTTTATCTTTAAATATATTCATAATGCTCTTTCCAAGAAACATGATTGTACATTAGAAAAACCAGAAATAAAAGTTAAAACCAAACTGAACAGTAGTGTTACAACACCCAATCCCTTTATATGTCATACACAATCACTAGTATAACTCAATTCCACTATATGTATGGGTAATTCTTCTCTAAAAATTACCCATGAATGTAGCATAATAGCCTACATCTTAAACAATTTAAAATGAAGTCATACGGTTCATTGTACCATTTTAACAACTCAAAAGGCACCATGTATATTGATGCGTAATACTTGAGATGTTATCAACACAATGAAACATCACTTGATACTTTACATAGATCTATTGGACCTATATATAATAGTATCTATTGGCCCATACAAAATATTTAGTCTAGAGTTATATTATCCCATATGACTGCTAATCCTACTGACAACCTCCTGAGTCATCCATTATTGAAGAAGAAGAAGGGTAAAAAGACCTATTAATCATCCAACCATTCCCTAGGCATGTATAGATCACTGAATTTGATAATTAAATGATTCTCATGTACTTAAAAAGGGATCATTCACAACCCGACCACCTATCCAACCCATGTGTTGTTTTATGACTAAGAATCCTATATCAAGCTAGATGGGTTAAGGTTGGAACTTCATGTGTCTGTAACTCAAATCAAGCATCCAAAAATGTTTCTTATTTTTGATTCACTAAAAAAATAGGATAGCCCTCCCCAAAAGGAAACAAATCTAAAGCATTGTTATTCTATTAAAAGGATACTAGGATTTATGGCCTAACCTCTAAGATCATTGTAAAAGAAAAGGTCAACTGAGAACTATGAGAAATGTACACATTGATTATTAAGTAAATGCCAAAGGAAACCTTTAAAATACCCTTAAATGATGGGAAATTCTAATATCACCACATTAAGGATTCATTTAATCCATTTTCATAAAATCACATTTATTATAATTTTTTTAAAAACTTTGATATATTGAATTCATATACCAGTTACAAAGGTAACTGTACTTGGAAATTTATTTAGCTGAAGCTATGTGGCAGGATAAGAAAACTATTTCACAATTTACTTTTAACCATTTAATTATTATTTATTTAGCCACGAATTATCTCAACTATCTTGGTGAAAAAAAATTTCACTCATAAGATATAGTGAAAAAAACCCTTTAGGTTTTAACTGACATTTTAATTAACTAAAGCCTCTACAAATAACACCCATAAGTAGATAATAGGTTGTTTATAAATTTAAGGGGATTGGTTCAGTAATATGAAAACATAAATTTATATATATTCCATATAAGTGGCTGTTTAAACTTAAAAATAACCACCCATTTATCATTAACATACGCTTATGGAGTTAAGCACTAAGGCAAAAGGATAAAGGTGAACTATGAGGATCCCATCATTCAAACCTGGGTCCATTTTAGTGAAACCTAACAAAAATCTATTTATTAAAGATTAAATTCATTCATATGGGTCATCATGAAAAGTCATATAAGTACCATCCTTTATATATATAGATATACCATAGTTCAGTAAGATTTATCACTGTTCCAATGTTATAAAGGGAGTAGACTTTGTAAGTTACATTGGAATCCATGTAACTATAACCATATATTCACCTTTGGTCTTAAAATATAAAAAGTCCATATCTAATGGTTCATTTATGTAGTTTATAAATCCCAATTTATAAAGGCCCATACACTTTATAAATTGTAAATTATCACATATTTAATTACCACCAACAATGTTTTAGTCCATGAAACAAATGGTTCATGGATCAAATGTGTCATAATTGGTTTATTAATGATCCTCCATCAAGCTATATGAGAAAAAATATTTTAGGTTGATGTAAACACTTTAATAACCAATTATTTAATTATAATTATAACAAGACATTCTAGAATAAGGTAGTAAATATAGGTGAATATGGAAATGTATCACACAATAGGGTGTATTGGTAAGCATGCTAAATAATCACCTAAACATGGTATATTGATAAGCATGATACTAAATCACAAAAGGCACATCTAACATGTATCAAGAAGTCAAGAAATGCAATATACATGGAATGAAATATGCATGGAATGTGAATATCTATATGCCTATAATGATTATTATAACAATACTTCCATACCATACTAGGAAAAGGGTAAAATAATATAAATTCCATAAATATGTAAGTAGTAGAAAGTAAATCAATCATTAAATTTTAAATAATAATCAACTGTAATAATGAACAACATGAACAATAGACTTATACCTATAACGACCAAACATTCATTAATGGAAATTCCTCTTTATCCAATTAAATGTCTTCTTATGGTTATATAAATTATTTTAGGTTGATGTAAACACTTTAATAACCAATTATTTAATTATAATTATGTTTTTGGTTTTTATGACGGTTTTTATTTAAAAAAAAATTCACATATTTAGAAAATTATTTAGATAAAATGAATATTATTTTTGGAATCAGGACGTCGAAATTATCCAAAGGTTAATTTTTCATAATTTTTTGAGGTAGTTAAATTTTTGGGTAAAAATTAAATACCGTTTAAATATATAATGTGTTTTATGACATCATAATGAACCAATAGTGATGTAATAAAATAATATAAAAATTATGTTCGGCCAATATATTTTTTACCATTAAAATAATGTTATTTTGGGTTTGTTTTATTTATTTTAGAATGACTTAGTGGACCCTTCAAGGCTTATAAAACATTTTGTCTTTTTAAATTGTTTTCCCTAAGAGTGTGAATCACCTCTACATAAGTAACCATATTATTTTATGAATTTAGGACTTTGGCATCATAAAATATTGTTTTCCACTCCCCTTTTGAAAAAACCATGGAAAAAAACCATGGTCTGGTTTGTGGTTTTGATTAGTTTAATGTGAGGTGTCCCAAACCAAAATAATAAAGAATTCCCCCTCCTTTCCTATATAAACCCACCAAATCTCCCACTTCCTCTTCACTAAAATCCTTTGGAGTTCAAAACAACCCTGAAATCCTCTCTCTATAATCCTCCCAAGGTGCCCCAATCTCCCAATAAACATCTCTCAAGCCTCTCCCAAGCCTTTGGGATCACACTTCCAAGTAAGGGATTTCTTCCTTCCTCTTTTTTTTCCGATTTTATTTAAGTTTTTATGCTCCTTTTTCTATTAAAATTGTTGGGGTATGATTTCTAAACTCCCCCATACTTCCCTATTTATTTTTTGATGATGGTATACCCCTTTTTCTCTCATTAATTCCTCCCATGTACACCTTTTACCATGCCGAAATTCCGTGAGGGATTTATCTCTCCTCTTTTTCAACCAAGTAATTCTTTTGTATTATGCATCTAAATTCCATTATGTTTGTTGGGACATGTATCTATATTACCCCCTTACTATCCATTTCATGTAAATATGATGAGACACCCCTTTCTCTCTCATTAACCATTTTTTAGAGTTCTTATTTCACGTCGTTATGCTACCGAAATTGCACTACAGTTTTCCAAGCCAATGTTATTGTGTAGTGAAAACCATTCCCATTTATCTATAAAGGGTATTAAATTTTATACACATTTACTTATTTATTATAAATATTCATGTATGTATTTTACATCCCTTTATCTTGGAATAAATGATGATGATTTATTTCATGTTGTATGATCCATGTGGCACACTTATGCATGTAATGAAATGTTTAAGAAAGGGTGCACCCTGATAGTGCTCCAATGCATTGGGAGAAGTATAGTATCATGATACGTTATGTGAAATTAGTGTTGAATCATGATAATTAAATTTCAATGAGGATTTATTCATTCTTAATGTGAAATGAGTGTTTACTCATGCTTCATGTGCAATGAGCCTTGACTCATGCTAATTCCATGTTAAGTGTTGTTGCCACATTTCCATGTTATGATTATCACGCTTTATCATGCCTTTATGTTCATGTTTATCTTATGATCCATTGATATGACTATTTTCTAAAATATATTTTATACCTCATGTTATTCCATGTTTATTCTCTTACTGGGCTTTATAGATCACCCTTTTATTATGCATGTCATCAGGTTTTCCCATGCAATGATAAGTATGAGGGAATGTAGTGGTCATGTAAAGGATGTTTTCAATAAAGATGTTTTATTTCATGTTTTAAGTTGTTATGTAATAGTCCTGAGCCCCAAAGACACTAGAACTATCAATCTTCTATGTTGTTTCAAGTTAAGTTTATGTAATAAATCATGTTTAAGTATGAAATAAAGAGTAGGGTTGTCATAAAACCTGACCACTTGACCTTTCCCTCATGCATGGTTTGATCACTCCCACACATGAGAAATTTTTCAAGTGATAACACATTTCTAGTCTCTTGTATAGTAGCCCAATATAGTAAGTTAAAGGAAAATAAATCCCCTATGATGTCACTTTGCAACTTACCAACATAAGATCCACTAAAACGGTTCCCCTAACTGATTCACCACATGGCCTTAAGCATGACTCCCTAAATTCTAGAGGATATTGACACGTAGCTAGGGTCTAATAATGTTATAGTGTGGAGACTATACCCTCATAATCCGAGTATCATAGTAGTATATCACATATAAATTGAAAGAAAAATCAATATAAATAAAATCCAACAAAAATAAATCATCCCAATAATAATAAATGACCAAATCCATGAATGTTTTTCTATAAATAATGATCTTATGTCAATACAAAAAGGAAATAAGAATATATTACAAAACGCATACAATACATGTATAAATAAAATAACTAAAGTCCAAAGGCTATCTCTATTAGAATACCGAGAACAAAATTAATCCTATATTCATAAGCTCCCATATCCCTATGTATAACACATAACACAATCCAGAATCCTAATCTTGTATCCATGATTTATACCCATGTACCAAACAGTGGCCCAAATAGGGTGTGAGGTAAACTCAGTAAGACACCACCAATAGTGTCTAATGAAATCTATTCTATGAGTATAAAATATAGAAGTGTGTATGTCATGATCTAGCCTGATGGGGCCTAAACTATGACTACCCTAATCTTGCCTCCAATAGGCCAGAGGCTCACAACTAGTGCCAAGTAGGAATATAACACACATGGGATGCATTATCCTAATGTACCTGCGTACATGCACATATCTCTAATCCCATACAATGCTAAAATGTAAAATAACTGAAACCAATGAATGTATACATCTATGATCCCATAATCAGAGTATGATGGTAAAATACTAAAAGTGATAAAGAGGCCAAATATATGCCCAACCAAAAACTGAAGATAGTCCAACCTGGTTAGAAGGTGAGGACTACTATCAAATGAAACCACCCAAAAAAACCTTATCTTGACTCGATTAATCTATGCTCCACCAGTTCCCTATACTCCCTATTGAAGGGGTCATTGTCTTCATAATACATGACACATGTGGGAAAATCCCATGCAGGGGTGAGTATAACAATACCCAATATAACATCCCAAAAACACTAAACAAGAAGCATCTAGAATGGTCAGATCATAATAAACATATAACAATCAATGTATAACGATCCAGATATACATAGGAAGGACTCCATGCCTCTAGGTGGGAATAACAAAACTAAAATCCATAGAATTATTCTAAAATAAATTCTTGTTCTAAGAGAATCGACTCCATGATCCATTCCATATTCAAGGCACTCATCCAAGAGGTGTTTATCTTTGTACCCCACCCAAGAAAGCTCATTGGTCTCTGAAGACCCTGATACTCAAATAGAGGATAACACCTAGGATAGCTAAGGCACACTAATAACCCAATCTAGAACAATGTTTTATGTAGGAGATCATACTATAATGATACCAAAACCCTATTGAAATAGTTTTCTAGATGGAGGATCAACACCCTACTTAGGGAGGTTATATTGATTCCACAAACCCAACATAGGTTATAAAATGATAGAGGATCACACTTTGGTCTCAAAGAGGGAAACCAAAAACTCTATCTGAGACTCATTATACAAAGGGAATCAAAATCCAAATATTTTGATGTAATGAAACACTGTAACCTTGATGGGATGTACCAAGGGAACACAATCAACTAATACTAGTCCAAATTAAAGAAAAAAAGGTTCTAAACAGCCTCAAAGGGGGTTTATAGAGTGCACTGGGGGTACACAACATGTCATTACAACCCTTGGTCTTCCTGTGTAGTTCTTTCTCACATGGAATGTAAATATACATATACATAACATGTAGGAATAATACACGAAGTGGATATATCAACCGACACTCTTCCAGTTTAACTTGGTCGTTCCCATGTATATCGAACCGTGTCCATGTACTCTATCCATGTCCATACCCATGTAAACTCTATGTTACACACATAACTACCTATCACGAGTCACATGGCACATGAAAGAGTCACATGAATTTTTATAATTAACTTTGGTAGAAACCCTAGTGTTGTAGCCATATGGTCCCACACGACATGTAATTTTGGATTTCATGCTGTGTAACCTAGGATTTTCAGATCCTGCTGGTTTTCTTCTCTACTTCATCCTACACATCACTATTTCTTCCAAAATCACCAAAAAATGTAGATCTGGGGTTGTCTAACCTTTCCATCACTGAAGATCTGGATTTCTTTCTTTGAATTCACTTGGGAAATGACTACATGCGTCATTCGTAGCCGCACCATCGAATCCGGGATGAATAGAAAATAAAAATCCATTCTAATCTGCCTTTGATCGTACACCATAATCATCTCACCACAATCACACCCTCAATCATGAACATCACGCACAATATTAATATGTTGTGATGAAGAATAGTTGTATAATTATTAAATACTGGGTAATCATAGAACCACGAGCCAAATAAAAGACCCATGATGAAAATGTGAATAAGTGGGGGAGAGATACATGAACCATAAGATGTGAGGAATGAACCTTGACCATTTTTAAATTGGAATCAATACATTGTTTTATATTTAGATTAATAAAGAGAATCAACAAACAATTTAATAAACTATAAATAAATCAACCGTCGATGTGAAAATCAATTGAATTGATCTGCATTCGACATAGGATAAAGAATGGGATGAAAATCACTAATTAAACATCCTATATAGAGTTTGAACACTGATGAAGAACATTTATAAATTTAAATCATTGATGAGATCCATGAAATCTATTGGCACATGATCCTCGATCTGATGCAATTTGAAATCATCTACCAATGATCCTCTACAGTCTGCTCTCTAATGGTTCCTCTCAATCCATAGGTTATGCGGCAAACCCTAGGGTTGAGGCATAACCATTTTCAAATAGAGGAACCTGGTTGTTTCATTAAAACAATTAAAATAAATAAATAAATAAATTTAATTTATTAATTCTCACTTGAAATAATATTTTCACAAACGCTCGACACCAACAATGGTTATATTACACCTAGGATAAAACATATATTATAAAATCAATGGTTCCATCATGTTTCTGATACATTCCCCTATTAGAGAGTTATTCCAAATTTTTAGGAAAACCGCACATGCATGATATTAATATATTCAATATATTTTAAAAATTAATTTTGGGCACACCAAGCATCAAATCATCACACCGTCTCAGCACCTAGCTGCTAAAATAATTCATATAATACTCTAAAGAAATACATGGAAAAATAAAAGTCATCACTCTCTCCCCACCTTATGGATTTTTGTCCTAAAAATAGAAAAAACTACTAAAAAAGATGAGGGAAGTGGGCTCACATCTAGGTCTACCACTCCCAGGTACTCTTATGAATATTCCTCTTCTATCACCAGATATTCACTACAAGAATTGATCACCCTCAAAGGATCCTCACCTAAAGATCTTTGATATCCACTTAGTACTAAAAAAAATATCTCCATCGTTGATGTCTTGATTTCCCCAGTCAATAACATGTGATGGATCATTCACATACCTCCTTTGTTGTGACACATGGATGACATTGTGTACCCAGTCCAACTACACCAATAGAGATAAGTAGTATTCCACCTATCCAAATCTACATAATACCTATAAAGGGATAATGAAACTTGGAGATAACTTTCCACCCTGACCAAATATATATAATCCACATCAAGGTGATACCATAATGAACACATGGCCTCCCTCCTTTATCTCTAGAGGCATTCTTCATCAGTCCGTATAAGATTTATGATGGCTCTGTGCAATCCTCATTTACTTCAAGATGATCTGAACCTTCTCTGTAGTAGATCACACCAACTCTGAGCCCATGAGTGTAAACTTTCCTGGATCAATCCAACAAAGTGGTGACATGAAAGGTCATCCATACAAGGCCAAGAATAGTTATATATTGATGGTGTAATGGTAGTCGTTGTTGTATAGAAAATCTACCATGGGTAGATGATGCTACTAACTATGGACAAAATCCAACATGAAATCCCAAATCAAGTCCTCCAAGACATGAATAGTTTGATCAGTCTGGATGCTAGTCTAGGGGTGAACAATAATTATAAAATAGAACTGAGTCCCAAAGGTCTCCATCAATCCTCTCCATAATCGAGAAGTGAAGTGAGCATCACAATATTAAATGATCATCTAGGGAACTCCATATAGCTGGAAAGTCTCCTGCACGTGTAAGAATCCCAATCTATATACTAAAATCTACTCTCGAATGGTTAGGAAGTGGGATGACATGGTGAGTCATTCTATGATCATCTATATGGAATAGTGTACCATAGACATATGTTTTAACCCCATCATGAAGTCCATGAATATCCCATCCCACTTCCACTCTAGAACCTCAGGGGGTTGAGATAAACCCATTAAAACTTAGTGCTCATCCTTCACTTGACGAAAAGTGAGGCATCGAGAGAAAAAATCTATAACACAACTCTTCATGACTATCCACCAAAAATAATTTCAGAGGTCCTGACACATCTTTTCCACACATGGATATACCACCAATAGAGATGTATGAAACTCCCTCATCACCTCCTACCACAACATCAATGGTACCATCATCTATCCTCTAAAAAGGATAATGTGCTCCCCACCTTTTGAATATACATAAAGAGAACATACAATGGATATATGAGTATATAATGTCTCACAATTGGTATCTCCATACCGACATTCCCTAATATTATATAAAATAGTTGAGGTAACAACCATCAAACGAAGATATGAAGCACCATCCGTGTCTTCTTTGGACAACTACAATGAGGCTAATTGCTCTAATACCTCGGCTAACAACTAAGAACAAGATATCCTACTGATAGAATCTGTTACCATGTCCCCTTTAACAATAGTATAGAAAATATTGAAGTCATAGTCTTGGAGGAACTGTAGCCAATGATTCTATCTTTATTTAATATTATTCTGATAGAAGATATACTTGAGACTCTTGTGGTTAGATTAGATGATAAACTACTTTCCCATCAAGTAGATTCACTACATATTTAGTGTGAAGTCTACCATTTCTAACTCAAGATCTTGGGTCATGTAGTTCTTATCATGTGGTTTCAACTAATGTGAAATATAGGAAATCATCACTTGCCTCTACATCAGAACGCAACCAAGACCAGTCCCTGATGCATCACAGAACACCAAAAAATCGATACCCTCCTTTGGAAATATCAAGATGGGAGTTCTCATCAATCTCTACCTTAAATTCTAAAAACACTACTGGCACCTTTCTATATACAAAAAAGGATTCCCCTTTCAGTTCAAAGTTGTCAAGGGTTCTTTCACTTTGGAGAAATTGGGTAAAAACCGTCTATATTACACTTCCAACCCAAGAAAATTTCATAAATCGGTAACCCTATTGGGTGGCTCCCAAGATAGTACTTCCTTAACCTTTATTGGGTCCACCACCACTCTTGTATCTGAGATGAAGTGTCCCAGAAAGTGGACCTCTCAAATCCAAAACTAACACATCAAGATCTTCCCATAAAGCTTGTTCTCTTAGAGTGTATCCAAGACTATCCTCAAGTGTCTCACATGATTCTCCTTGAACACTGAGTACACTAGGATTTCATTGATAAAGACCACCACAAACTAGTCTAAGTATGGATAAAAGAACTATTTCATGAGTCCCATGGACTCTGTCGGGGAGTTTTTCATGTTGAATGGAATAACCAAACACTCTTAGTAACTGTAGAGACATCTAGATAAAGGCCATATTTAATATATCCTCATTATATACTAACAACTGGTGATAGAATGGTCTGAGGTCAATATTTGAGAACTATCATTCCCCTCTCAACTGATTGAAGAGTTCATCAATCCTTGGTAGTGGATACTCATTTTTTACATCACTTGGTTCAAGCACCAATAATTCACACATAACCTCAAGCTCCCATATGACTTCTTGGAGAACAACACTAGGGCTAGACAAGAGGAAATATTGGGTCTCACAAATCCCTTCTTCTGTAAGTCCTCAAACTACACCCTCATCTCACGAAGCTCTATGGAATCCATATGATATGATGGTGCAAATATCATGGACATATCGCGGTGTAATTCAATGTAGAAATCTAGCTCTTGGTAGGGATGTAATCCTAGAATGTCCTTAGAAAAGATGTCCTCATACACCACCACCACCGTAGGGAAATGGTATCCCATAACATCCACTGCTCCAAGATTCATGTTATCCAACTGACGAGTAATTGGCTGAACTATCCTATTCTTGAGCTCTACCTACTCTTCCATGGTTTCCTTTTCAACCATAAAGTAAAACCTTGTTCCATCACTATGAACACGCCATATCCTCTACCTAAAATAGTCTATTTGGGTATGAACTATGAATACATAGTCTATACCTAAGATTACGTCATATGAACTCATCGCTTCTATAAAGAGTTCCCATATAAAGATATCACCTCTAGGAGTCATATCACACTATCGGAAAAAGTATGAAATCACCAAGTCACCTTCTGTTGGAGTCTCCAAGATCAAGGGTCAATCTGAAGGCTCATCCGAAATCTCTAAGTCCCAAACCAGAGAAGAGACAATAAAGGAATAGCTTACAATTATACCTTTCAATATTGTATATAAGGTAGAAAAGACACATATCATACCTCATATCATCCTAGGAGCCTCAGGGTCATAAGCCTCTATAGCCTGAATCCAGCCTTGTCCCTGACCACCAGCTCCATGAACCTGGCATAGACCACTTGAGGGTGGTGGTTGTAATAGGTAAAACCTATGACCACCTCCTATTTCTATAAAAATGATCTACCATTTCATCTACCCTATGTAACACCCTACTATTTTCTATATCTCTAACTTAGTGGTCCCTTAACCATCACTTGATTAGCTGTACAAAGGGTTGGAAAATCCCATGCTAGATGTCCCTGTCTGTCATAGTAGAAACACTTCCTCTCCATCATCTGATTTGAGCCATACTAAGAGACTTTAAACACTAATATTATATAATAAGATCATATCTTAAAGTGTTTCATATGCCCAGATCCCTACTATCATCATCAACTACCTGTTACTAAGGTATCTACTCCTAGGTGCTCACTACCATCACCCACTATCAACACCCACTTTTCTAGGAATTTCTCTACAACTAAGGCCTACTCAAGCACCCCAACATAGGTGGGAATGTAGAGAGATATCACTAAATACCTACTATCTTAGCATAATCCCCAATAAAAGGTTTGATATTTAAAGAACTGATCCTAAAAAATATCCATGGAGTATCATGTGAGATTAAAAAACCTTTCTGTGTACTCTGCCACAATAAAACTTCCCTACTACAGATTCATAATCTACTGGATGTGCACTGATCGCAACATGGACAAATAAAACTCCTACCTAAAGATAAGATCATAGTCTGACCAGGAAAGAGTTATCTCATAATGTGACTGAGTCACTAAACTCTACCATCACCTAGAGAATCCTTGATAAAGAATCAACACAAGGACCACCATTTGATCTGCATACATCCTCATAAGGAGGAAAACTCGAGTGACTACCTCTAGCCACTCCTAAACTACCTAGGGGTCTGGCTCATCCTGAAACCTGGTTGGTCACTACCTATGGAACTCATGAAGAATAATTAACCTATGTATATCCTCAAATGGAACTACCAGTGATAGATATTTCTTAATGAGTGGTGTTATAGCTGGTAAACTACTGAGAGGTTCTATATCTGGTAAAATACCCTATACTAAAGGCACATCACTCAACATATCATCTTTATGATTATGCAGTGGAATCCTAGGTGGCTATCTTCATGAATACATTCTGCAATAAAAAAGATGTACCATGATCAAAGAGTATATCTAGGGAGATGACTTAAGAAAGACATGGTATCCACAACACATTCCTATATAATTCATGTACTAATGTTTTCCTTAAAACTAATGTCTACATGTACCAATTCAAATGTAGGTGATCATAGTCCTCATATAAGGATATGGTGGCCGCTACAGCAACACTAGAGTCCCTGACCTGAAATCTGAACTCAAAACACTTATCATTGTTTCCATAAAACCCAAACCAATATCATACACTATGGTCCTAAGGTATAACCTCCTTTTAAATCACTCTGTCATGAACCGAACTAGGTCCATAAGTACAATTACTCCAATCAAACCTACAATAGGCCTAGGGATGGAGACCAATGCTGAGTAGGCATATCACACACATGGGCGGAATTATACTAATATACATAGACACACACACACATCTCCAACCCCATATAATTCTGAAATGTTAAACTACTAAAACAAATGTATACATACATATATGATCCCATAACCAGATTACAATAGCAAAGTATTAAAAGAGAAAAAGGATCCAAATACATGCCCAACCAAAAACTGGAAAGAGTCCAACCTACTCAGAAGGTAAGGACTACTATCAAATGCACCCACCTTAAAACACCTCATTTTTTCTAGCTCAATCTATGCTCCCCCAACTCCCTTTTTTCCCAGGACACCATATAAAAGGTCATTGTTTTCATTATACATGACATGTTTGAGCAGAGACCATGAATCCATGAGTATAACAATACATTGTAGGACACCTTGAAAACACAAAACACAAAGCATCAAGAATGGAAAGCTTATAAAAAAAAATATAACAATAAATGCATAACAAAAAACCCATATATACTCAAGAAGGACACCACACCTCTAGACGGTCACAACCAAACTGTTATCTACAAGATTCTACAATAACAAATTATTGTTCAGGAATAATCCCCTCCACAAGCCATTAAATCATCTGATACACTCATACAAGAGGTCATAATCATTAGGCCCCACCCAAGAATGATCATTGGTCTCCAAAGACCCGGATACTGAGATAGAGGATCACACCTATGACCATTGGGGGACACTATAAACCCAATATGGATCAAACCAATATGTAGGGGATCATACTCTAATGATACCCCCATCCCTAATGAAATTATCTATTATATGGAGGATCAACACCCCACTTAGAGAGGTCATTCTGATTCCAGAAACCCTACCTAGGGTATAAAATGATAGAGGATCATACTCTAGTCTTAAAAAGGGACACAAAAAACTATATCTGAGACTCATCCTTCAGTGGGGATCACAATCCATATATTTTTACATAATGTCACATTGTACCCTTTAGGGGATGGACCAAGGGAATATACTCAATTGATACTGGTCCAAACTGAAGAAACAAAGGGCTCCAAACACCCTCAAAGGGGGTACACAACATGTACTGGGGGTACACGACATCTCCATCCAACCCCTAGACTTTCCATGTGTTGATTTATCATAAGAAATGTGAATATACATATAATAATCATGTAGGAATAGTAAACAATGTGTAGAGATCATTCAGCACTCTTCCCATACTGCTTGGTCGTGCCCGTGCACACTGGACCATGTCCACGTACTCTGGTCATGTCCATGACCATGTAACCTCAGATTTACACACCAATAATCCTAGAATGAGTCACATGAAATGTGACAGATTCACATAATGTGTGAAATTTAACTACAGTAACAACCCTAGTACCACATTCATAGGGTCCTACATGGCGTGTAATTCAGTATTACATGTCGTGTAACCCAATATTTCTACATCCCACTGGTTTACTTCTGTACATCATCCTAAAAATCTCCATTATTTCATAAATCACTAAATAACATAGATATGAGGTTGTATGACATTCCTATCATTGGATATTGGGATTCCGTGCTTTGAATCCAATTAGGAAATGCCCACACACAGCATCTGTAGCCAAACTATCAAATCTAAGATGAACAAGAACTACCAATTCATTCTGATCTACCTCTAATAATCCTCCGTCATCAATTCACCTTAATGAAACCCTCTATTGTGAACCAAAACCATAGTATTTATTTGTTTCACTTAAGAAAAATCACACAATGATTAAATATGGGGTAATTGTTGAACAACAGACCAAAGAAAATTCCTACGATGAAAGTGAGAAGAAATGGGGGATAAATCCATGAAAAATATGTAAGGAACAAACCTCATCCTTTTTTAATTTATCCTCAACCCATTGTAATAAATTTAGATGAAAAAAGAGTAATTAATCAATAAAAAATTTAATCAACTGTAAATAAATCAACCATTGATGTAAAAATTAATTATTATCCATGGAATTGATTTGTGTTCAACATGGGATAAGGAATAAGATGAAAATAAAAAATCAAACATCCTAACTAGAGTTTGGATTGATTTCTAAAGAAGAGAAGTTATGTATTTCCATCATTGGAGAGATCCATGAAATCTGTTGGTGTACGATCCTTGATTTATTGCGATCTAAAATTGTCTTCCAATGATCCCCCTCCTTCTCCTCTTGGATGGTTTCCCTCAATACCTAGGTTGTGAATATAATTATACGATTGATACATAATTGTGTTTAAATATAGAAAACCAGTTTCTACAACAAAGAAAATAAAATAAATAAATAAATATATTTATTTTTTTAATTCATTCATGTGAAAACGTTTTCAAAAACACTTGACGCCTCCAAGGTTATGTCATGCCTAGGGTACACCTTGTGTTCTAAACTCAATGGTTACCTCATATTTATGATCTAGGACCCATTCAAGAGTAATTACACTATTTTTAGGAAAACTAAACATGCATGATATTAATATATTCAATACATTTCAAAAATTAATTTCAGGCACACCGAGACTCAAAATCTAACACTATCTTAGAAAATGGATCCAAAAATAATCCTTATAATATTCTAAATTAATAAATTAAAAAATTAGAGTCTTTATTGTGTAGTCATAAAAAATAATACAATAAATAATTAAACACGATCAAGTCATCCCAGGTTCCTCAAAGGACACCCGACCGACAATACTTGTCTCAGCCTAGGTCAGAATGTCTTTAAATATGCATCACCATGCATGTAGGTATATAAATATATAAGAATGTATGTATATATGTGAAATATATACATAATAAAATATATAGGAATATATATAGATATATAGGACTGACCAAGAGATGATGTGTAACTCAGGAGTACATGCATAATAGTCTCACATTTAAATAAGGGTACATACCTAAGCATCTGGATAGGGGATATAGAATGGTGTGCCCGAAAATCCAAACTAGTGATGCAAAATATCACTCCCAACATCCCAATAATAGTGCATGAAACATCATGTCCAACCCCCCAAAAGATTTGAAATCCCATGTCCAATATCCTATACCAAGGTGGTGTGAAATGTATTTTCCAAAAACCCTAACCAAGGTCTCTCAACAATAATAATGGATACGATAATCAAAATTACCCTATGATCTCTTAACTTAGGCATTCCATAAATAGGAACCTAGTATATCTCAAGAAACAATGTAATTCCATTTGCACATTTCATTTAACATTCAACATAGGCCATGGTAAATATCCATCCATATATCAAATAGAACTAAAATAACAAACCATTTAACTTATTAATGATAACCCAAGCATTAAGGAAAGAGTAATAAGGGTTAAGTGATCTGTATATAAGAATTTATCACCATACATGTAAAATAAGTATATGATAGGCCATGAAAGTATACAAACCACAAAAATTAATTGAATTAATTCATTTATCCATCACACCTATAAGTGTGGATAAGGGTCAATAAAATGGGTTTTAACTGTTTAATAAATAATTTAACATAAGGTGGCCATCTCACCTATAAGGGATTACTCAAGAAAAATGTAACATTTTATTAAATGCTATAGGACTCATCCACATGACTCATAATATGATTAATCCAGTTAACAATGTCATTAAATTTAGAGACATGTCAACACAACTATGAAGGTGGTTTAATTTTATATCCAAGCCGTAAGGTCCATGAGAATAAAAATATCACACCCAAAGGTTAGGTTCAAGTTGTAGTAGATGACTTCCAATAGTGAAATTTAGTGCACAAGGGATAATTTAATTAAGGCATTAGAATTTAAATTTTTAATTTTATGTTTAAGAGGTGACACATGGAAATTTAGGTCTATAGAACAATAATGTAATTTATAAACATAAAATTATTACATGAAAAAACATAGACCACCCACATCATGATTAGGATGCTTTAATCATCCATTATTTTGATTTTATTCAAGATGGATCGATAGAAAATAGAAGAATAGTGAAACACCTTGAAAATAGGGAATATTAGCTTGCATTGAAATAATATTCAATATGGAAAGATAAAAAAAATAAAGGATGAAGGAGGAAATATAGACTTACCAAGGGTGATCCAACATGATAGAAGACGCTTGAATCAGATACCATATTAAGGTGGAGGCTCAAATCCTAGAGTAAGAAGGACAGGGACTCCACATGTGGGGGGGAGATGTTGTGTGAATGAGGAGGATAAATGAGGTTTAAATTTTAAAATGAAATAGGATGAAAAAGTTAATTTCACCACTTTTAATGAGGTGAATGGTATGGACACACGATTGGATAAACTATGCACCAACTGTGTGCTAGTAATGTCTAAGGGGACACCCCCTCACACGGTTACAAACATGGTTTGGGAAACTATGAAAAAATTGTGTGAGTATCCTCTACAATTTTATATATAACCCTTTAATGACTATGAAGTATTGGGTGCATAGTTTTAAAAATCACGTAACACCCTTCAGGACCCACACAATTGAGACTAACAGTTAAAACAAGCTATACGCCTCCTATTGGCCTTCCAAAAACTGGGATTTTGAAGCCTGATGCTCCCTAAACTCAACCAAAAACCCAAGAAACATCTTGGACCTTAAAAAAAATTATAAAAAAACTTATAAATGTTTTAAATCTTTTATTTATTATCCAAATATTAGTTTAATATTCTACCCATTCACCAAATGAAAAACTCAAATTCCTTGTGAAAAAATTCAACCGTTAAAAAACACAAAATGTTGCACCGATGATATCCATACACATATACATAGTAACATAATTAAAATAAATATACTGATATATTTTTTATTATTTTGGAATATTCATCTTATACCCTCCCTTATTTTTTTTCTAAAATGAAAATGTTGTTCATAATATTGTTGTTTCAACGCCTCTATGAATAACGTACTTTGTTTTTATGAACTGCCTTCATTGATTGTAATAAAAATATTATTATGGTTAAATAAGATGATAATAAGTATATTATAACTTATTTTATGTTCTGGAAGGAATATAAAGGCATAATATTAAATAAATTGAAACTAGTTTGTGATGATTGGTAAAACTGCCTAAATAAACTAACTACATAATGTTAACGTTTTTACTAAATAAATCATCCATATGTTTGAAAAAAGGATATTTTGGAAAATTTTAATTTTTAAATGAAATTAATACTATTTTATTTCTGTTATGGAGTTTTAGTTCTATTTGACAAGAATATCAATAATTATCCACAAGTAATCCATCCTTGGAACCACAATACGAATACCATCAGAACAAAAAAAATAAATATTATATCTCATTGAAATGGTTATAAATGAAAATAATAAAATTATATTAAATAAAATATAGATGGAAAATTTTCTAAATTAATTAATTAAAAAATCTAAATTTATTATCCAGGACTTTAATTACAAGTTAAGAATGATTCTAGAACCTAGGGTAAGTGATCCCTCTGAACCACCCTCTTTATTTGGGTTATGACCTTTCAATATATAACTCACTTTATCTATCTATTTTATGTTATGTAATGATTATAATTTTTTTTACATATTCCTTTTATATATATAACTATCTTATTCTCCCTTCCTTTTATGGGGTTATTCATGCCTTAAGTTCATTTATCAAAATTCCTTCTTTAAAATATAACTCGATTAAGGGGAACATTTGTATCTATTAAATACTTTTATGTAATGATAGTTTAAATTATTTATTATCAATCATGATTTATTTAAATAAAGGAATATTTTTGGTATAACCATTCTAGTTTACATTTTGGTTTCAAAAACAAAATCCATACTTATTCTTTCTCCAAAAGTCATCAACTGATTCCTTAAAATATTATTTTGGATGTTCATTCCTATAGGTAATTGTCCACCTTTAACATAATGTTTTTTACTAACAAACACCATTTTTTGAGACCTATTATTCTGTACTCATATATAAACATAAAAAATATTAAATTCCTTTTTTTAGAATCTTTATGAAATATCCTTTGATTTTGATACGAGGCAGGATTATGCAACCCATTTCTTTCCATTGGTAATTATTATGTTTATTCCTTATGATTGATTTCCTTACATGACACACATAAGAATGTACATGTTATGATGGGTGCACCCATATAGCACACCAATGTATTAGGTATTTTTTTTGTCCCATGAGATGATATGTATGGGATTAGGGGGGGAACCTAATCCATGATGGGACACTATATACTATGGGATGTTGTCTTGATAGTTATCCTTGACTTATGATCATGTCATGTTTTATAAAATTTACACTTTACAATGTTTCCATTATCTTATGATACCATTTTATTTATGTTATTCTCCCATGTGATTATTCATGAGCCTTATATTTTATGATATCATGTTATTCTATTTCACTCACATGTTATGCTTTGTTATCATGTTTATTCCATTACTAGGATTTTTAGCTCACCCCTTATATTTAGGTTTTCTCCAGGTTATCCTATAAATTTTTAGAAGCTCAAATGGATTTTGGATCTCATTATGGATAATAAAATTTTTTTTCTATGTTTTTGTGTTTTTTATGTATTATGAACATAGTATTCTAAAGAAATAAGGCCTCATATTTTTTGTTTTGTGTTTATTAGATTTTTATGTAAAAATAAATTAATAATATATGTAAAAGTCTTGGGTCACTATATTTTATCTTTTTCCAAGACATTGTGTGACAATGGTACATAGAGCATGTCAATCCCATATAACCAACTTATCTGTTCTCGATTATCTGTGTGTAGAGTGATTTGATTGATTACTACATCACATGTTATACATCCTTATAAATAATAACATCATATATTCCAAATATAGATAGATATATAATATCGAGTTACATACACACACTCCCATAGTCTATCTTAATCAAGGGACTAGATGTTATACTTGTCATATGAGAAGAAAAATCTCATATTGGTTAAGATCCGACCGACAACCTGATCAACAACATACCCAACCACCCATATATTAGTGATGTCAATATATAGATTTCTTTATGTAGGGTAAAAATATATAAAGGTTCTCATGATAGTATCTCACCAACCTCAGGTATTAGGGAATCAAATACGATCTATGAACCACTAGTATACCAAAGACATATGCATGACACTCCATGTGGTATACTTAGTAGGTCACCCAATGCACACAAAGAATCATATATTTTTTTCACCTCATGAGAATATTATATATCTCTATACCATAATCCCACTCATGCTAACATTAACATTTCATTATAACATATAATACTCCATGATTAAAATTAGTTAGGGATAAACTCTAAGTTATACTTTGAGAGGTCAATTATCATTTCCTTTCATGAAATGTATATCTATATATAAATTTATGTATCCAACATGGAATAATGACAAAATGGAGGTTTCATTTTTATATGATACATTTTAATATTCTTAATCTCTTTATGAAAATTTAACAAAAACAACATTAACACCAGTTTATCATATCATATCTGATCAAATTATAGATTATCCATATGTTAATTACACTTTTTGGTTTTTTTTAACACATAAAATAATATGTAATTAATGTCACCTCTCTATGTGACCATCTGATAAAAACCTCCAAAGAAACCATTTAGTGAGAAATATCTAAGAAGTAATCTATTTTGCATAATTGTGAGAATTAGGAATCATATTACTAATATTTTAACTTCTCAAACATATTCAAACTTTTTAACTTCACAACATCGAACATTAAAATTTAAACTTATATTTTCTTGGTAGAACAATTTATAAGTTCATTATCATCATCCTTGGAACCCTATTACATCGGAATTTTCCCTTGAAATAGTGTAACTAATTACATTATTATTTACTAATACATCCTAACTCTCTTAGTATATAAAGTAAAATCCACTCTAAACTTATACTAGTATAATTATTTTTTTATGTTTGAACTTATTTAAGTCCAAATATACTCTCACTATCCTCTAAGTAATTGTATTCTCTTTATAATATCTTGTTAAGATTCACAAACCTTTTTTTGGTAAGAAAATAACATTTATTACTTTTTAGTAGGAATATTTAACATATAAACTATTGTTTATATGTTATATATGATATTTTATGTGTTTAGAACATTTTTCATAAATAATAATTTATTTAAATATACCACCAATGGATGGTGGGAGCACATTCCCACATATTTTGACAAATAATTATATAAAATTTTTATCCTAGATTATATAATTTTATCCATATCTTCTTCCAAAAACATGTTTTAGAAATCGATGAATCATAAACCATGTGTATACAATTAATCATATCACACTTGTTAACAACAAATATTTATAATAGAACATATTCTCTTATCCCATAAGGAAGATGAGGTAAAGATACACATATTTTATTTAGATTCATTTGAGAATGGTAAAATAATTTACATTAAAATCCTCAATGTAGTAACTATTTACTTTATCTCATGAATATAAACTACAAGATCAATCAATTATTACTTTGATTTAGAACTTCTGTATATTTATAATACTTTATAAAATATACATTCAGTATCACATACTTTTAAAAATAAAAGGATTAATTTATATAACATCCATATCTGACATGGTAATTCCATGGAGTTTCACAAACTCCATCAGGTATATCTTGGATTGTCCAATCATTTAAAATTATTAATATTCCTTCTTAGAAACACTAGGTTTAAATGACATTTATTGGCTACTTGAAAAAATATTTTTTAAATTTACAACCAAATTTTCTTCTTCTAGTTTGAACTTTTACCTACTTGTACTATCTATACAAAAATTTAGTACATATACATCATATGACTAGTTCATATATATGTTCCCAACACTTTGGGAATATCAGGTGAACATTAATTGAATTCAATCCTATATTCAAAACACTTACATATAATAAAATTGGGTAAATTCCCAAACTAGAATAATCAATTTTTAGTATACCTTAAATCATGTTATTAAAATGAACAAATCATAACTATTTGTATCAAAAACATATTAACTCATTTTATTAAACAACAATTTTTTTGATGCTCTTCACAGGAGAAAAATGAGATAAAATACACATCTTAGTACATGATTATCCAAGATTGAAGCATCCAAATTATTTATTAAGAAACTTATTTTCCCTATTACTTGAAAACAAAATTTAAGAGTCAATTATTTTCAAATTTTGACCATCTGTATATTTACAACACTTTATAAACCTACAATTGATATCATATATCTTTCAGAATAATAGAATTGATTTCTATAACAAATAATGTTTTAAGGAAACCTTTAGTATCATCAAGTAATAAAAATATTCAATAATATTTCATATAATTTGATACACCCAATCTTATTGAGTATATGAGACTAAAATCATTGATGTACTCAATAGTATTGAGTACATGAGTGGAGAGTAAGGTTCCTTTGGTAATTTTACATATAATGCTTTTAAATCCTTAAATGAATCACTCTATGCTACCATAAGAATATAGATTCACTTATTAACCAACTTAAAAACTTGGTTAATGAATAATTAATTGTTTTGAAAAATATAATTTTCCTTAATAACATTTCTGAAATCACCATTATTACTTAAAACCTTTTCTTATGTTACCAGTGTAAGTTGTATCTTATATTGAGCTTCTCTTTATCAAGTATTCGTCTCAATATTTAGTTTATTTATTATTATGATATTCATCTACAATAAAATAGTTTATCATATGATTATTATTATTATTAGCAATTTAATAAGAACTTTTATTAAATGATCTCCCACTAAAATGACAACCTCTTTTAAAATTCATCATATCCATTAGTGATCCAAGATCCATATTTCACTAAGGAATGAATCTTATAGGGAATTGATCTCATCAATTAATTATTTATCTGGGGAATCATCCTAATAATCTCATATATGATTCTTGGATAACTAAGTGTACAACCGTTTTTCTAATCCATCATATGGATAAACTAAGATCTATTCATATGTTATCCTTCCCAAGGATTTCCCATCTAAGTGTAACCCAAATCAAGCACCAATAATAATCTAAAAATGAATGATCAATGGGTACTTGTCCATGATCGACAATATTGTAAAGATAATCTAATGCAACTTATAATTTTTTTGCCTTATACAAGATAATAAAGGGGTAATTTCACTAAGATTGACAATACCCGTTTTAATGATTAAAGTCTTAACAATTGATTATTTAAAATGAATCTAAAACTTAGTATTTGAAGGGGATTTTAATCTCACCGTATTATCGCATATTATTCCCTTTATGTATGAATTATTTTATTAATTTAGTTTGGAATACTATTCCATCCACCATATCAATATGTTCAAACCATATTTATGTGAAACACTTTACATAACCAACAAGTTTGTGTTACTCACCTGAAAATAAAATTCAATTATATTCATACATATCTGAAAGCATCATATGTATATGGTAAATGAAAACTTCATTTAAAGGTTTAAAATTATATAATATTGCAAATATATACATAATTAATCCCATATTGATAGATTTACAACAACATTTACTTTCTTAAACAAGGAATAGACCTCCAAGTACTTAGTTTGACCCTAAGTCTATATACCTGAGGATACTCTAAGCAAGAGAGAATTCAATTCATTGTAACTCTAAAACCTAATATGAATGAAATATATTTAACAACGAGATTCAATCTAACAACTTCAATTACAAACCAATGTCAAGGTAGATAAAAAAGATATTCATTTTAGTGTCAATAATAACATTTAATGTAAGGATCTATCCTAGAAGTAGTTGAACATTTTAAACTAAAGCATACACAGTATTAAAATTTATTAAAAAAATTGGCTAAATATGAATATAGTAGGGAATAAAATTTAAATAAATGAACAATTAAAATATTTAAACATAAGACAAACATTTAAAAATAATTCAGAAATCAAATATAATTATAAATCTTTTATAATTTTAGCTTTTTATCATAAACATTCCGTAATTTTGAACATAATTTTTTTTATATTAATTCCAATATAAAATATTTTATATTTATCATTATATAGAATTTATATTTTATACATATGATATTATATGAATTATAATCTATTTATAATCCAATTTATTTTATGTAAACATTTTACACGATCAAAATATAATATACTTAATCATTATTTAGTTGTTGACCATATCAGTCATCAAAAAACTTCTTGATGTGGCTTAAATAATATCCAAATAAGGCCCCCCTTTTATACCGAACAATTAAAAATAATTAATTATGAACAATTCATGATTTAAATATAAAAGTTTTATAATTTTTTTATTTCAAAATTTATAACCCTTTTATAAATGATTAATTATTATTTATAAATAAACACTTTAATTTATATATCATAAGTCACACTATATAATTTGGTTAAAAGGTATTTTAAATATTAACATTTAATATTTGGGAAAAATGTTTCATAAAAATTTAATTAATTATAAACAATTTATAATTAATTAATTTATAAACATTTTATAAATTAAAATATCCCAAAATAACTTTTATAATGATTTATAAACAATTTTTATACCATTAACACCATTCTATATGTTAATTATTTTTAACAATTTTAAAATAATTATGATTAAACTTTTGTATAGGGGTATTCCTATGTAATGGTAAAGCCTTATACCCTTATGTAGGCCATCTAGAACCCCTTATATAAAAAAGGTTTAAGGTGTTTTCATCATAAATGGAAATGTATAAAGATGATGAATAATTTACAAAGGAAAAGTTTCCTTGAGTGATATATGGATGATTACTAACTTTATAAGTATCACCATTAAGTGTGTAAACATCATTATTTCTCTACATAAGAATACATATGGAAGTAAAAAAGTATGATGAATTCATAAGGATCATCATAAAGATGAATTATGCCTATTTAAACATCATTTAGTATCTATATAATGATCATACCTTTGGGTAAAAATGTTCTATGTCTATATAAGTATCATCTAGTTTTGTAAACATGATTCTTGTTGAGGCCAAGTGGTTTTGAGGTGTTGTTTCGATAATAATAAGTTATATAAGAAGAAAAAGGATTTCTTAAGTATTTTATTTTGTTATCAAACATAAATAACTTTATAATGTTGATAATTACTTACAAAGGTAAATAAATAGAGTCTAAAAAACTAAGTTGATTCGATGAAGTCCAACAGACTGAGTGAATCATACAAAGTCCAAAGGGATGAACTGGTCAGATGGAGCATGTCACTAAATGTTTATTCGACTACATTCACAGTTCTATCACATAGAGATGTTTAATAAAGTAAATCAGGATATGCTTTGAAAATCTTCAAAGTACTCAAAAATCATGTTTATATGATGGTACTCATGATTACAAATTAAGGTTTTTGAATGAAAGATGTTTGTAAGACCAATAGATAGAAGGGATATGGATGGTTCATAAAATTTTGGATCAGATAGAGAGGTGTATGAATTCCACCAAATAAAGGATGCAAGTCTGTTAGATAAAGTTCTATTAATTCCATTGAAAAAGTTTTAGGAAGTAAATCAAATAGAGTTTTATAAATTTTAACATATATAGAAACTCAAGGTATTTAGGTAAAGGTTTCTGAGTATAATGATCGGATATATATTTGTGAGTACATTGATCGGATATATGTTTGTGAGTACATTGATCGGATAGGGGTTCCCAAGTGAAGTTCATCAAATAGAATAATTCTTGAGAAAACATTAGACAATTGTTTTTGAATGAATCATCCGGGAAATATCTATGATATGATCCTTTAGACAGATTTATACATACTAAGCCATAGAATAATGGGTACCAGATGGAAGGTGAATAGAGAAAGAATGACCTTAAAAAGTTACTAGACAGATCATTTCTGAATGAAGATATTCCTATGAATATGGATGATAAAAAGTGTTGTGAATCATTAAAATGTTTTATAAAGATGTTAATTGGGATGATGCTAACATGAAAATTCAATTATTCAATAAGCATGAATAAAGATCATGATCCCGACTAATATTTTAAAAGGTTTGAAGAGTTTATTGAAGTTGAGTGTTAAGGTAAGTTTCTATATTTTATGAAGTTTGAAGGTGGTCAATTAAAGAATGTTTTTAGTGGGATGTTTAAAATTTGTTTGGGATGTTTTAATTTGATGTTCATGATTCACCCTTATTTTTTATAGGAACACTATCTATATAATGGTGCTAATATTTTTTAGATAAATAAGTGCGTATTATTGCTATTGATAGAAGTGTTGAATATTTGAGGTACATACAGAAGAGCCTGTGGGAGATATTGTGTCGTATCATCAAACACAATATCACTAGATAGATTGATACTGAATAGAGTCTTAATATCAGTTGGTACAAAAAAAAAATAGGGTAAATAGACAATCAAACGAACATGGAATCAATTGGTTTTAGTTGAATTAGGTACCATACATAGGTTTTTGGGATGAGGGTACAAAATTTAGGTCACCAGACTAAGGATATTATATAGAAAGGTTTAGAATAAGGAGTTTATATCGAAGTTCTTACTCACTACTATTGAAATAAATCAAAGTGAAAGAAGAAGAACTTGAAATAAGGAAAGTGTAAATAAATTTCATGTAGTACAGTGATAATGTTGAAGCTTTTTGGTGAATGTTCTTTTTCTATTGAAAAATATGTTATATCATATTATCTATACGAGGAGCACATGAAGTATAAAAATGATATAATGCAATGTAAGTGACAGATAAACCCTATTTGTAATAAACCACCAAAAGGATTTTTTTAGTTGTTGTATGGTCTTGGATTAATTCCAAACCATTCCAAGGACTATCTACTCTTATTTAATAGATAACTTTGTAAATACTTGTGTTCATGTGCGTGTGCTTTTTTGTTGTTTTCCAACAATTTTTTTTCTCAGTAATCGAAGGAAAAAGTTATTTCTAAAGAATAAAACATAAAAATAAAATATCACTGATTCACACCCTCCCCCTATTAGTGATAACACATATCCTGATTTGTTAATTGAATTGGTATCCAAGGGAATGTTCCTTCATTGACTCTTTTCTATGATAAGTTTGAAAAAAAGGAAATATGTCATGGATGTTTAGAACTCAATTAAAAATAAGGGGATCCATATCTTATATGGGAAAAACTATCTTATCTGGAAGGAAACAATAATACCTTATCTTATATCAACTGGCTATAAAATTCTTGAAACTATTATAGATGTTTTAAGTCCTCCTACTAAGGGTGATCCCTTAATAGTTGTTGATAATAAGAATATAGATAATGATGGATGAGCCAAAAATTCTATACATTCTTCACTTTACAAAAGTAAATTTATGAGGGTTAAAAGTATTGGAAGAACTAAAAGCTTCTAAGACAAGTTAAAGAACATTTTAAAGGAAATATGAAATTAAATAAAGAAAATTTATATAAATAAAGATTAAAGTATAAAGATCTTAAAATGAGTGATGATTAATCTGTTGGTGACTTCTGTACAAGGGTTAATGAAATTATAAGCACCATAAGATATCTTGGTGAGATATTATATGATTCGAATATTGTTGAAAATTATTTTAAGAATTATTCCAAATAAATTTGATGCAAAGGTGTCATATTTAGAAGATAAATATCTGAAAACTCTATCTCTAATTTTTATATAGATAATTTTCACCACATAAGAAATGAATATAGAAATGGTTACCAATCACATATAAAAATTTGATCGAGAAATTTTGTTTAAAGCTATTAAGAAAAGAAAATTTAATAAATTTATTGGGGAATAAGTTAGTGACTTGGACACCAAAGATGAGTTATGTAATTTTATTATGGATTTATGTATATTTTATTAAAAGGGTGAAAATAGGAATAAGTATTTATAATTGAAAGTTACCTCTTAAGTGATTTGGATACAGATCCATTGAACATTTTACTACAAATTATCTAAGACTAAAGAAAGATAAAGATAGTGATGAGTAAGATAGAAAGTAGAGAACATCTATGAATAAGAATAGATAAATATGAAATTAATTTGTAAAAATATAGGATAATAAGTTATCTAAATTCAAAAAGTTAAACTTTTTATCTAAATGAGAGGATGATGATGATAATGTAGTGGAAGATGAAAACTCCATTGATGATGCTATTGAAAAATTACTTATTACAAAAGTGAATGATGGGAAGTTTTCTGGTAATGAAATAAGTAGCTCTGAGTATGAATATGAAGAGACTTAGAAGGAGTTTGCGCTTAAAAGGGAGTTGCAAGAATGTCTCTAAAAGACCGTTAAACTTGAAAGAGAGATAAATAAGTTGAAGAAGGAATATATGTTAGCAAACAATAAAGAATTAGTTCTTAAAGAAAAATCTATGTTTCTAAAATTAACTAATGATATAAAGAATTTAATTTATGAAGATAAAAACTTCAACATCAATCTTGAAGAATATATATAGGTGAAGAAGAAAGAATTTTATCTTATTAAATAAAAAATTACTAAATCTGTGCATGGAATAACAAACTTCTAAAACTCAATTTCAAAAGTTGGTGAAAGTTATAAGAAGTGTAATACTCATAAGGATAAAAAAATATCATTCTTAGAGGTTAACAAAAAAATTGAATATGTACATAAGAAAAAGCATGTCAAGAACACCATGTATGTAGCCAAAACTAGCGAAGTCAAAAATTATGAAATTCTAAGGAATCATTATTTGAAGTGAAAAATGATAAAAATTGAGACTTTATTAAGGATAATAATAAAAATAATGTATGAAAGAATATCTATTGAGGTTTATAAAAATTTGGTTCACAACAAGTTTCCAAGGCTGATGCTAAGAAAGATGATGGAAAATTGGTATATAGTTTTAGACATCATGTAAGCAATAAAGGAAAATATTTTTTCTATGGATATTGTTGATACTAAGAAAGATTTGGTCATATTTAGAAAATTTTATAGTTCAATCATCAATACTACAATGAATCTAGGAGGAACTAAAGGTAGAGTTTGAGGGGGAGTAAACCCCCTTAAAAAAAGAAACCTAAAAATATAATTTGAAAACTAAAAATAAAATTCAACCACTGGAAACTGTTTTTGAAACATTTGATCAGCCTAGAAATATTTATAAAGGATTTATTGTCATGCTTCCCACTAAAAAATATTATATAAAAAATCTCAAAATCCTCATGTGAAGGAAGAAAAAGAAAAATAAAAGGGCTTAGTTGTTGAAAAATATCTTAAGTATACAAAATTAGAATGAACTTTGATACTAGATAGTGGGTATTATTTATATATGAATAGATATATAAGGTTTTTAAAGAATGTGAAATATTAAAAATAAGGGATTGTGACTTTTGGAAATGTTTAGTCACTGAAAATAAAAAGCATTGGATTTTATATCATTGAAAATTAAATATTTAAATCCATAGTTCTCTTATTTAGTGTTTCATAGCTCTATGATGAAGGAAAAAAGTGGTGTTTAGAAGAGATAATTTTTTTATTGAAAGGATAAAATATGGGAAAGTTATAACAATGGGACAATGAGCCAAGGAAAAATTGTTCTAGATTGGAGATACACATGGTTCATGTTTTATTATAATGATGGAAGAAAATCAGTTATGGAATAAGAGGCTTGGATATATGTGCCAAAGGAATATAATAAAGATGAAAAAGTGAGAAAGTATTTCTGATATGCCTAACAGGATAAGAAGATGATATTAGTATTCTATATGATTTAAAGGAAAGATCACAAACTCAATTAATAAAAAATTTGAGATACGTTCAACTAATACCTTGAATATTATATATTTGGACTTTTATGAGACTATGAGAAAGAATTATATAAACAAAGATAAGTACTTTTTTCATTTACTGATGATTTTACTTACATTACACGTATTATGTTTTTGAAAAAAAATCACAGGCTCTTAAAATGTTTGAAAACTTTAAGAGAAGTGATGAAATAGAATATAGATATTATGTGAAGAATATTTGAACTGATAATGGTTTCAAATACAAAAGATTAGAAGTTTAAATAATATATTGAAAAGCATGGAATTCATTATGAATTTAGTGCACTGTAAACACCCCAATAGAATTATGTTGTTGAAAGAAGAAATATAAGTTTGGTTGGGATGGCTCAAACTATACTGATTGAACATGTTATTTATTGATTATTTTGGAGACAAGTTATTAGAGAATCAGTTCACATTTAGAATCACTATTTATAGAAGATAAAATTTGATATTACTCCTTACAAGATGTATTACAAGGAATCCCCAAGTTTGAAATACTTAAGAATGTTTGGAAGTCCCTGAATTATCAAAGTCAAATTCAAAATCTTGGGAAGTTTTATCAAAGAGGTGTTAATGATATCTTTATTTTTCTAACTTCCTAATAGTATAGGATACTGGTACTATAATAAATAAAAAGGAAATATTATTGACTCTATTGATGTGGAATTGTTAGAACATTATGATAGAAGAGTTTCATAGTAAATTGAAGATATGATAAGAAGTTAAGATGAAGTGGTCTCTATTAAAAAAAATGAAAAAGTTATTAATAGAAGTTATGATATAGAATATATTCAAGATAAAGATTCTAACTCAGATATTTCAAGTGATGGGGAACAATTACGTTCATCTCATCAAAGGATGAGAAAGCAAGTGGAGGTTTAAAATATCATTGGTGATTAAGGGAAATAGGTTAAAATAATAATAAAATTAAGGATTTTCTAACATAACACTTTGTATTCACAAGTTGAGCTAAGATATTTTGAAGAATCCTTAAAGCATCAAGAGTGGATTGATTTCATGAATGAATAATTGGATCAGATTAAGAAAAGAAAGACATGAGAAATTGTACCCAAACTAGAAAATAAGAATGTGATTAGAGAAAAATGTGTTTTTTCGAAACAAGTTAAATGAAATAGGTGAAGTGATAAGAAAAAAAGCATTACTGGTTCATAAAGGCTACCTATAGGTTGAATGCATTGATTTTTTAGGACTTTTCCTTAGTAGAAAGGATTGAAACCATCAAAATAGTTCTTATTATCATTTCACACCAAAGAAATAAGATATTCAATATGGATGTCAAGTCATATTTTGTTATGGAAGAGATTGATGAATAACTTTATTTTAAGAGATTGTGTGGATTCATTCTTAGTCAAAATGAATGCTATATGTGGAAGTTAAATAAGGATTTTTATGGGTTAAAGAAAGATATAAGATCTTGGTATTATAAACCAGATTATTTCTTAAAGAAGATAAACTTTAATAAAGTAAGAGTTTATAAAATCCTATACATAAAATAAAATAAATAGGATTCCCTCATTGAGAATGTTTATTTTGATGATATCTTATTTGTAGAGAATGATAAAGATATTTGTAAAAAGTTTTCTGAGGTGATATTTTTTTGAAATGTCTATTCTAGGAGATAGAAAATATTTTATTGGATTAAAAATAACTCAAAAGAAGAAATACATATTTCTATCTCAAGAGAAGTATGCTAAATAACTCCATTAAATTTTTTGAATTAAATATTCAAAGACTATTTCCACACCCATTTTGATGGGAACAATGATATCAAAATAAGTGAAATGAAAGGAGTTTTATAATAATGAATTTATGAAGTTGGTTAGAATCCTATTATATCTCCTAGACATGAGGAAAAATATAGTGTATGCTATTACACATTTTTATTGGTATGAAAGTACACCAAAATAGTCTCATCTTATGGATATAAAAAGAATTCTCAGATTTATTAAAGGAAAAATTTATTTTGGAATAAAATATGATAGAATAAGAAAGATTGATATATTTGGTTACACATATTCTAATTGGGTATGTTGGTTGATGGAATAAGATCCACATATAGTGGAGTTTTCATATTGGGAGAAGAATGTGTGAGTTAAAATACAAAGAAGAAAAATTCATTAACTATCAACACTATAGAAGCTGAGTATGCAGCTTCCAATCAAGCTTAAAAAAAGATAATGTGGACGAAGATAGATCTGGAATATTTTTTTGTTTATGTGAAGATGTCCCTTCCCTTAGGCTATGATCATAAAAGTTCTTAAAATCTCAATAAGTATCTAGGGAAATAATCTTGATCTAAGTACATTATATTAAATGTCACATCATCAAAGATAATGTGTAAATAAATGAAAAAAAATTATATTTTGTTTCTACAATGAATGAAGTAGCTGATATATTCACTAAACCATTGTCGAATGGAATATTTCAAGGCTAAGTTATGTGATTTCCATACCCTCTCTCATCTTGTCTTTCAATAGTGTTGTCAAATGGGGAGAAAAAGTGTAACATAAATATATCAATTGGTGTGTGCTTTACCTCTCAAGGAAGGGCATGTATTTTGGAGTGATTAAAAGGGTTAATATATGATGTTAGTGTGTAGAAACTATTTTAATAAAATTTTAAATTGGTTTCATGAAGTTTTGTAGAACATGTTGAAGTTGGATGATGGAGTTTTAAGTAATGGAAGAAGTTTTGAAATAATTCTAATTCATTATTTCATGGAAAATATTGAATTATTGTTCATTTATTCTTATTACCTACACCAAGTTCAATGACATACGATTATAAATATTTTATAAGTGATGAATTTGTTAAGTTTAAAAGTTTCAGTGATTTATGTTCCGAAGGGTAAGATTATTGAGGGCAAGAGGTTTTGAGGTTTTATTTTGATAAGAAGATTCTAAATGAGAATAAATAAGGTTTTTTTAAGTGTGGTGTTTTTTTAAAACATAAATAACTTTACAATGTTGATTATTATTTAAAAATATTAATTAATAAAGTCTAATGAACCAACTTAATCAGACTATGTCTAATAGATTGAGTGAATCAGACCAAGTCTAACAAAATGATGTGATCATACAGAGTGTGTAAATAAATGTTTATTTAATTATATTCACATTTTTATTGAAAATAGATGTTTGATAAAGTAAATCATGTTATCATTTCCTAATCATAAAAGTACTAAAATGTAATTTTTATATAAAGGTATTTATGATTATATCTTATGTTGTTTGAAGAAAGAATGTTTATAAGACCAATCAGTAGAAGAGTTAGAGAATCTGTGGACAAAGTTGGATCAGAAAAATAGTTGAATGAAGTATAATAAACAAACATTTTAAGACAATCATATTGTGTTTTATAAAGTCCATAAAATAGTGTTTTATGTAGACCATGAGATAACATTTTATGAATTTTATTAGACAGAGAAACTCAAGGTTTTTTATGAATGTGTCTGAGAACATTGATTGGACAGATGTTTCTGAGAACATTGATTGGATAGAGGTTCACAAGAGAATTTCATTAGATAGAATAATATTTTCAAGGACATTAGATAATGGTTTTTGAATGAAGCATCCAACATATGTTTTTGAGCTGAGCCTTCATATAGAGCTTTCCAAGATAACCTATCTGATGAAGGGACCAGACGAAGGGTGAATAGATAAATAATAACCTTATGAGGTTACCTTATAGATAATTTTCAAAAAAATAAGTTCTTACGAGGATGAACTATAAAAAGTGTTGTGAATATTTATAATATTTTTTAATGACATTAATTATGATGATTCTAAACTATACATTCAATGTTTTGATAATCAAAAAGGAAGATCATGAAACAATATGAGATTTTAGAAGGTTTAATGATTCTATTGAAGTTGATTGTTAAGATAAGTTCCTACTTTTTAGAAAATTTTAACATGGTCAATCAAAGAAGGTTTTGAGTGGGATGTTCAAAATTTGAGTTGGAAGTTCAAATTTTAAGTTCTCACATCACCATTATTTTTTGGAGGAACACTGCCTATATAAATAGGTGCATATGCATTGCATGGAAAAGTGTGTGTTGTTTCTACTGGGTGAAGTGATGAATATTTTATGTGCCTAAAGAATTTTCTTAGGGATATATTGTGTTGTGGAAACATATGTAGTAACACCAGATGGAGTGATATCAGACAAAGTCTTCTTATCAATTGGTATCAGACAAACAATGTGAAGAGATAATCAAATGAACACAGAATTAGTTGATATAGTAGAAAAAGGTACCAAATAGAAGGTATCTAAATAAGGATACCGTATGGGAATGTTTATATGAATGGGTTGGTATAAAGTTTATTTCTCACTGTTATGCAAGAAAGTGAAGTGGAATAATAAGAACTTCCAACAAGGAAAGTGTGAAGAAAGTTTAAGAAGCATCGTGAAAACATTGAAGCAAGTTAGTGATGGTCATTTTTTATTGAATAAAGAGTTATATCATATTATCTATGTAAGGATAAACTTCACTGTGGAAGGAATATAGTTCTATTAAAGTGAAGGATATTCTCTTCTTTCCATAAACCACCAAAAGGATTGTTTTCTAGCGGTTTTGTGGTCTTGGATTACTTGCAAACCATTCTAAGGTCAAGATACTCTTATTGAGTATTGAACCTTGTAAAAACCTATATTCCTAAGGGTGTGTTTTTTTAATTTTTTATAGCAAATTTTCTTCAATCTTAATTAAGGTTATGATTATTTGTAATTAAGAATTCATAAAAAGAAAAGATCACTGATTCGCCACTCCCCCTCCCAATTATCACACAAATCATAATTAGTCCTTTCAATTATTCCCTACATAAAAATAATTTTTTCTACATCGGGATGATCTATTCTCTAGGTAAGAATAAATATAGATCTATATAAGTATCAATAGTTATTTTTCTGAGATTTTTCTAGATTGAAAAAATGAAGATTCTAAAATTAATTTTTTGATGAAGAAAACATTTGGTATGATTAAAATTTTTTTCATTCTTATTCTAAAAATCAAAAGCAACTAAAAGGGTGTGTGATTAAAGAAAAATATTTCTAGTATGATTCTCTTTAATTATAAAAAATAAGATTAAAATTCATAGAGTTTTTGGGAAAGATAAGTTTTCCATAATATTATTTTCTAATGAAAATAAATGTATCGTTTATTTTGGTGTGTTAAAGTGTTTTAAATATCACAAAAACTTTTTGATTTAAGATAAGAATAAAAAATAGGTGAGAAAAATTTGAGTAATTTGAGAATGAAGTTAAAGACCGTTGCTAGTCCATATACTCTCATGCTGCAAGATGAAGCTCCACAACACAACTGGTTTGATGTGTATATTTTATACTAGTGTGGAGAATATTTAAGTATGGATTTTTTAGTGGTATATTTTGAGAATAAGACCTGATATTTCTAGTGAATAATGTGAATAATTATTTAGTAGAGAAAAAGAGAGAATAAAATAAAAAATGGTATAAAAAATAAAATAAGGGTATTTTTTAATACTCCTTGAGACATTCATTTGAGAAAAAAATAAGAAAATAGAGATATGGAGATCATGGATGAGGTGGTGCATGTGGCTGAGCTATTTTGTCACGCACACAATTTATTAAATATTTCAATTTATATAATATTAAAATGATATGAAATAATAGTTAATCCATAAGTATAGTGATGTAGATAAGATAAAAATAAATGTGAAGAGAGTGTGGTTCATACTATGTGTGATGCTATTGTGTGAGTGAGTATAGAGTGAATTAGAACCTATCAAAGAAGAATAGTTCCTGATACAGTTTTGTGAATCCAAACTTGAAATATAATGAATTCAAGTGTACCAACCTATTCTACTAGACATATATGATCAATGAAGAATAATAATAGACCAACAAAACTTAGTTGGTCGAAGAAAAAAGAGGAGAAAGAGAAGAAGTGATAGTCCTACTTGGTTCCTTAAGTAGTGAGTAATAAAATATCCAAGAGTTTTAGTGTTTCATCAACATAAAATATTTTGAAGATATGATACTCAGTATATAATCACCTAGTAAATTTGTTTTGGGGTGTAATTCTTTAATAATACGTGAGAAGGTAAAATGTGTAAGAGTTTCTATAGAAGATATAGTGATCATCATGTTCCTTGAGTTTGATCAATAAAATAGAGGCTTATTTTCATGTTATTTTTTTAAGACATGAAGGATTGAGGAAGGGGATCCGATTTTATGGATTTTATGACATCTGGATAGAATTGGCGATTTACTACAAAAGTTAGAAATGTTGAACTATAAACTGGAAGGATACCGGTATAATGAACCCATGAGAGTAGTATTATTCCCTTGTGTAATATGGTGATAATAGTTTCAACATGATTCATGGCCAAATCCACTTGTACTAATAGAAAAACTATAGTAGAGAATCTATGACTCAAACATCTTATGCATAATAATAAGTAGGATTCTGGGTAGGGGATTAACCTTTTAAAAACACTTGTTCCATACTTTACTGCATTACATTCATTTCATATAGGTATATACTAGTTTAAATAATAAAAGATCCATTTGTCTTAATAGGAATTAGGGAAGACGTTTCTTGTTGACATCGATGATATTAATAACCTTGTAGGCCCAAATGTGAAGTAATATAGGAGTTTTATGGTCACGTAGAGTCAATTTAAGATCAATATATTATATAATAATTTTAGGAATGTCAAGTAGATGATAAAATATCAATTTCAGGTTTGTTTAATAGTAAAATATCTCAATTGATTTACCTTTTCCCCAATAGTTCAAATATTATATATTTTATATGAGTAAAATTTGATCTCATCAATTACAAATGACATTCTAATTTCCTAATAAAAAGTATTTAAGGAGTGGTATATGTATTTTTTGGTAATTAGATAAAGGTATTTTATGTTTAATTTGAATTTATTATTTATTTTTAGGAATAAACTAAATGAAAATCCATGCCTCAATTATGGGTTTTTGAATGTAAACACATGAGATAATTTTTCCTCTAGCCGACAGGAGGAAAAGTTTATAGTATGATAATTATTCTTTATAAAACTATTTGTAAAATTATTTGTTAGTTACTTGATGATTTTTTCTTTTTTTCTCAAGTAACATGTTTCGAAGTTATCTCTCCAAGAGATCCATTTGTAGAAGTATATAATCATACTTTTTTCATGTATAGGGTATTATTTATTGGAGGTGAAAGTGATTTCCAAAAAGTTTAATGAATTAAGAGATAAATATAGTATAGGCTCTGAAGAGGTTCATTTGGTCCTCTATCTCCCCTCAATCTCCATGAAAAATGGAAAAGTATGAGAAAAAAGGGGAAGTTTCTTACTGATATATGAACACAGTTAGCTAATATTATTATAAGAAATTAATTATTATTTTTCTTGAATATTAATATCTTTTAAACATACCACACTAATAAATCATTTAATTATATCATTTTAGAATTATCTCTAGAAGTAAGTGACACATGAGGCTTTTATCCCGGAGTGTAATGTGTACATTCTCATGAATGATTTAGGTAAGCAAGAACACCCAAACCATATAATAGGATATGACACAAGTATTAGTATTAAAAACGTTTTTGGATGTTATAGTATGCCATTGAGGGAGGAAGAATACAAGAGAGGAATAGATTCATTAAAGGTTGATATTTGAGATATGAATTGATCAATTGATGATTAAATTAAATAATCTGTATAATATATATTTTTAGAAATTTGGAGATAGAAACAATATTCCTATCCAGGTCCTCCACCTCCTCATTCAAACCTAAGTATAAATTGTGAGTTGCATATTTGGGATACCCATTTACATATTTTAGTGTATATAATATTTTATAACCTAGGGGATAACATACATCATCAACTTATGTAGTTAAACCAAGTAATAATAGTAGTATATAATATTATTGGTCCAATTTTTCCAGTGTCACTGCCTACTAAGGGGGTGGCTATAGTTAGATAATGTATGGATTATTTTTTACTCTAGATGGATAGATTTTTTTTATTTGAGACATGTGGTAAGTGTTGTTTTTTTAATTTTTATTTAATTTTAATTTTAAATTACTTATTATGTTTTTTCTATTTATCTCATATAGGTGTATCTATAATATAGGGAATCATTATAAAATAGACAAATGTTTTTCAAACCAGAACCTGTATATAATTCTAAAATTTTTCAAGGGATAATAAAATTATTTATGAATTATTTTATATTGGTGTATTTTTGTGAGTTTTGAATGAGTGACAATATATATATGAGATAATACCAATTAAGAATATTAAAAAAATATTGGATATTATTATTAGCGATGATCTCTCGATACCCATGTTGAAGTTGTTTTCTATATAAATAAATTTCAATTTAAATTTTCATTTCAGTAAGTAAATATAACTTATAAGGACTTAATTTATTATCTTATTATGTATATACATACTATTTTCATAAAAAACAATATAACATTCATTTATAGTTTTATGGATCCAAAATATATTTTAATATTTTTGCAATACTTGAATAAGTTTTTATGAGTTAAATATATATCAAAAAATATTGTAAAACGTAGAGATTAAGTGATGGTTTCTTCCATTTCTTGATAGGGAAAAACAATTCTATAATAATGAATGATTATTCATTATAATTTTATTCATGTTAAATTTTTTTTATTTTAGTGAACATTGGATTTTATGCATATTATTCCCACATTTATACACAATATATTGGTTATGATATTTTTTGTGTGAATTTCATGGATTTTTTCAATATTTTTTGAATCCTTAATTTTATTATATTATATTAGTTCTTTAATAATAAAATTTCCGGGCTACATATGTTTTGTTAATTAATATATAAAAATTAAAAAGGCCATGGAAAGTGTTTAACTGGGGTCAATTATTGATAAAGAATCCAAATTAAATTAATTATGTGCAAGTGTGGGTAGATAAATTTTATATTAGTTAATACTTATTTTGTCTTACATATATAGTATTTCTTATTTTCAATGTTTTGTTTCATAAATGAAGTTCCATTATAAAATAATACGTATTGAATGTGGTTATTATATTTTATGAATTATTTTTGAGACCATTACTATCTCAATGATAACCTATTTTCACATGTTTAATTCCATTACCACCCTTATATTTTAAACCAATATGTTGTATTATAAATTTTATTATTTTTTAGGATTTTTATAATGGTTCATCATATTAGATAAATGACTTTACCCTTATTTATGTATTGTATGTAGAATATTTTATGGGATTGATTAATTTGAATATTTATATTTAAAAGTTTCATGTGTTCATTGTCTTTGTAAATGAGGTTTTATGAAAGTTTTAATTAAGCTTTTATCCATCGATTTCTATTTTTTTACTACTATATTTTTATTCACAAGGCTTGGGGTATTTTATTATAATATATTTTTTAAAAAATCAAACAAGTTTTAATGTATGTTATTATGAATATTGATGTTAAAAGTGACTTTCAACATCGAGTTATCATAAAAATTGACATTGAATGTATTTTTATATCTATATTTAGTTGTTATTTAGATGTCATTTTTTAATAATTACTAATTCCAAAATTCAAATTCAATATTTTTTATTATAAAAATGTATATTTAAATTTATTTTCAACATCATTTGTAATAAAAATAGACATCAAAATTTTCATTCAATTTCAGTTATTATCAAAACTGATGTTGAAATACACTTTTGTCATTGGTTATTATGAAAACATATGTTGAAAGTATATTTATATCTATATTTAGTTAATATTTCAATGTCAATTTTAATAATAACTAACGTTAAAGGTTACTTAAGACATCAGTTTTTTATAAACAATGCTGAAACATTACTTTTAACATAAAATATATTAATTTTGCTTTTTTAAATGATGTTAAAAATGAAAAATAACCATTGTTAAATGGGTTACTTTCTAGTAGTGAAAGCATGAGTATTTTTGTTTCGTCTCATTTATTATAAAAGATGATTGATTATTTATCCCTTTTTGATATAAAACTTTTGTTGAAGTGTCATGGAATTGAGTAAAATTTAATGACACTTTTAGTTTGGAAAACTAAAATTTGGTAAGTAATAGTAATAATTCATTATTTTATTTATAATATTAGTAATTGTTCATTAATATTGAATTAAGTATTTGTTTTATTTTTTTATTATATTGTTTATATATATTTTATTTTATTTTTAAATTTTTTTAACCTAATTATTTTGAATTCATCCAATCCATGGAAATAATTTGAATTCCTTAAACTATGGTAGTAACCAATAACTATATGGTTTATAATGATCAATCAATTAAAAAAATAAAAGATCATGATAATTGGACTATCTCATGATCAAAATAAAAAACATTCAAAATTATGATGGGTTTTCAAGACATTATACATACATAAAATGAAATGAAAGCAAAAACCTAATGCTTAGATCATCAGAAATATGTGTAAGGGTAATAAAACATTTAAAAAATAATGAAAAATATAATTCCATATTTTGTAACAATATTCAATGAGTAATGAGATAAATGATGATCACTAAAAAATAACTAAAAAATTCATGTATCCTTAATTGATTCACCAACTAAGGAATCATGATACTCACATTGTGGGACTTCCCTTACAACAAAGGCATGTGATAACCTCATATGCAAGGAAAGAGGTGAAATAGAGGGAGAGATTTGAAATTTTAAGGGAATTAGTAGATGTGTTGGTTTAAGGTTCAACTCTCATTATATATTCCTCATTAAATAAAATAATTAGGAAATTAGATATTAATAATTACCAAATGTTTGACTATCTTTTAGCCTATTTAAGTCATATGGAGTGAAGGGAATGCAAAATTTGATTATTTGGATTCATTTTAAATCCTATCAATGTGATTTGTTGTTAATAATAGTTTTGTCTTATTACATTATTCTTTTAAATGTTTTATACATTGTGACACTTTGGGTCTGCATTTATTCAGGTCACCTTGACATTGTGTTAATCCCTTCTACTTATAGAGGTATCTTTTATTAAAGTAAAATAATTGTAATTTTTTTGAGAAAATTATATAATTAATTCAACACATTTAAATAAAATCATCACACAATGTGGGAGCTGAAATATATAATAGTGATGTGAAAGGTATGAAAAAACATGTAGTCCATGATAATGTGATATCAAATATTTCAATACTAAAATTGTATATCATAGATAATGATGCACTATATATCGCTATTTGTGATATGAAATTCAATGCATGTATATTTTAATCTCATACATTCCCTAAATACCCACAAAATTTATCCATGCTTCACAATAACTTGTGAAATCATATCAAAACTCCCTTGAATGTAAACAATCATGTGAATTATCTTATACTTTGGATAGAAATTTATACCCAAATAAAATCCTTATTAACTATGACTCTCATGTAACTCTATAAGAATTTATCGTATTGAAAATAGTTATAAATTTATAATTCATAACCATGATAAAATAGAATTCTCTTGAAAAATTTCAACGATACACAAGATATAAAGGGATCTGGCATGATCTCCATCAATCAAACATATCTTCAGACAAGAATTTCCACTATATATATTTATACCTTACATGTATAGTCATACTAAATCTTCATATAAACCATATATCCATGAGAAAAGAAACGTAATGATCCTATATAAGTCAAATTATATATTCTTGATTCCCCAAGTAATCTAACTAAATTAGATGGATACATCACATGTAATTCATACAAATAAATGAGTGCATCATATATGACTCAATTAAGAATGACCATGCATTTCTTTGGTTTAAATAAATTGAGTGAACAACTATCATACCTCTTATACAAGAGAAAAAAAATCCTATATTTACCAATCAAATACCACCACGTGATAAATAAGACACTCAACTACCTCTTAACTAGTTCTATATTTAAGAATGACATAATAAATGAATCAAAATATAAAGGTTTATATGTTGGGTACTTTTTTTAAACTCAATTAACTTATATTGATATATATCACACAAACTTAAATATTTCAATGGAATTATGTATGGCATTACATGTGATATACCACAATAACCTAATGCAGATAAAAAGTCACATTTGTGTCATTTGAGTAAACTTTGTGTCTTTATAAAATCCCCCACTCCAGTTAATCTCAACACATCATCACAATACATGACTTTACATGAATATAATTAATTATGGACTACTCATATATTTCTTTTGAGTGGTTATATACCATTCAATCTCATTTAATAAATATATCACATATGAATGAATGATAATATATAAATTATCATCATTGATGTGCCATTAGATATAATATAATCCTATAATTTACATCCTAAAAAATAAATATAATAATAAATAAATATAATACATTAAATATAATCATTGAAATATCCATTACCAAAAGACTTTACTTGACTATCATGGTTTTTTTGTGATGATGGTTTTTTCAAAAGACCTGATATATTTTATTTTTTAACCACTTGAAAAATATTTACATCACCACTCACAATAATTTCTCTAATGAGATGATACTTTTAAATAATGTGTTTATTCTTTTAGTAAACCTAATCCATTACGGGATTCTATCTACCAAGTGATACAGTCTTGGAAGTTATCCTTGACTCATGTTTTGGTCATGTTATATATTTCTACCAATCTCTTATGTTACCTTGATAATATGATTCTATTTTCTATATATTTTTCTTTCGTATGTTTATTCATGTTATATTCCCTTTATGTTATCATTTTATGCCTTCTAACTCATGTGCTATGCATCATTTTCATGTTTATTCCCTTAATGGTCTTTTTAGCCCATCCCTTTTGTCTGTGTATTCCCCAGGTTATCATATGAATTTGTAAGAGCTCAAATTGATTTTGGAGATCATTATGGAGATTAATAAAAATATGTTTTATTCTAGTTTCATGTTTTATTAACTATGTACCTAGTCTTCCAAATTCACTAAAATTTTCGATCCTTGGTTTGTATTTCCTGGATAATTATTCTTAGAATCTTGTTATAGTATTTTGTAAACTTATTGGGTCACTATAAAACATTTTTTTTTCAAAATTTCAAGTAGTTTATATAATAACTGATGTGATTATATTTAAAAAAAAAATTAAATTCAAATAAAATATCACATTATTATAACAAAAAAAAACTAGAAAATAGAAACACAAACAGAACTAGAAAAAAAAACACAAATTTTAATCATTTGAAATTTACAATTTGAAATTTAAATTTAAAAGAATATATTAAGAAAAATAAAACCCAATAAAACCTGTGAAATAATCTACCCATGCTCCATGTAAGTGATTTTCCTTCTTTTCAAAGTAAGGGTGATGATTTTAAAAAATCAAAAAATTAAAAGGAAATAATTTAACATATAATATCAATATAATTATAAGATAAATTAAATAATTTTTTTGGATAAAATTTAAACTTGTGGAATTTTTAAAATACCCCATTTGAAATTATTTCTAACATAATTCTTAAAACATAATATCCACATTCCTTTACTATTTAATGATAATTATAGTTTTGTTTCAAAAGAAGTTTTCAATTCAAAATATCATTTTAAGTACATATAGCCAAAATATAGTAATTATAAATGAGAAGTCACCTTTTCACACATATATTTGATCTTTATTTTCTTCTTTCATATTTTATATCTAAAGTAATCCCACGGATAGTTATAAAATGATATTTATGAAATAAAATTAAAAGTTATTATAATATAAATGTATTCAAATAATCAAACACACACGTCCAATATGTTGTGAAAATTTGATAACATGTCACCATGTATAGAGAATAAACAATATTTTTCTTCTATTTTAGACAAAAAACACACAAAATATGATGTACAATAATATAAAAAAATGTAATGTGACTAGTTATTCACTTAAGATAAATAAAAATTTAAGAAATATATGTTCCATGTCCTTCAAGATAAGGAATAATCCAACAATGAATTTTATTATTTTTAAATATTTTATAAATATATATTGTTCTTTTTGTATCATTCATTGCCATCATTATTGGTGAAATAAATTGTGGTTTAAAAAATCCATACACTAATGTCATTTCATACCGAATAAAAGGTGTATAAATAAGCCTAATATAAAACAAACATAAGTCATACATTTCATTAAATTAAAATAATTTAAAGAAATATTATAATCAACTTATATGGAAAATTATTTTATTTCATTGATTCCCAAAAAATATATAGTTACAAGGTCTTTGATATCTCTTTTTAAAATCATTATATTCATTTAATGCCCACAAATTTTATCATCCATTGGAAGTTTATAAACTCCCAATAACAAAGATAAATGTATTGATAATTTATAAAGTCAAGAAGAAGTAGTATCTGAAGACATAACAACATTAAATATTGTAACACCCTGACCCTAGTTACCCAGAGTCGGTTCATTATTTTATAACATTGGCAGGATCACAAGAAAGATCAAATTTCAAAAGACCGATTAGTTTAGTAGCCTTGGAAACACAAGATATATTCATAACGTTTTACATTACATCATAAAAATGAAAACTACAACAACATAGTCTCCATAGTCCACACTCTTATCCCCTCATACTATCCCTGCAGGTCATTCAAAATTTACTTCTTCCCATCCTGGGAAAAATAAAACCTAGAAAAGGGGTGAGCTCAAATGCCCAGTAAGGATAACAATGTAGCAGAAACTTTCATAAATAAGAATAAAACTTTACGGCAATGTATAACTAAAACAAAATACTTTTAAACTTGAACTTAAACATAGTATGGAAAAAATAAAATGAAATAATTCCATTTACTTATTCACATGGATATTATACTAATAGAATAATCACATGAAATATCAATAACCACTTTCATAATGATGGAATGCAAAATTCCAGACTATCATAACCACATAGCCAAGGCCTCGTGACAAGACTACAAATAATATTTTGTCAAGGCCTTGTGCCAAGACACTAGTTTGTCTCATGAGACCTACCGATGCATCGAGGAGCTATAGCGGGCTCCACCCATCACATATTAAGTCCAATGCATTCCTTATATGAACAGGTTTAAACATAACATAAACATTCATATTAAAACTAGTATACGAAATGTCAATACATTCTCCATAAACCATGAATAGTATAAAAATAACACATCCACAGTCAAACAAATCACAAAACCTTCAATACAATATTGAAGTTTTTTATCATAATAAATCAACTTCAAATAAGCTTAAAATCCATCAAAGGATGTTGACATAGATGAAATCAAAACTATTGGAGAGAAATATCACTTTTTTTGAAATCATTTAAAAGTCACATAATAAAAAAATAAAACATTTACTTTTAAAATTTTCTTATAATACTGTAACAGAAGCTTCAAATATTTTATAATGGAGGAAAATAGCCGCATTCACCGTATAAGTTAAAAAAACATTCTTACCTTAATTCTGTCGAAAAGGTTAAAAAAGTCCTTGTTTGGAAAATGACGGAAAGATTCCTTTATAAACCACTTATAAAAGGCAAAAAGGGTATAAATGACTTTAACCAATATTCTATTAAATAGTAAAAATGTTTTGAAATACATTTTTAAGAAACATGGATTTGGATGATAAAGAAATCCCAGTAGATTATTATGTATAAACAACCTCGGATAATGAAGAGATTGCAAAATAAACCCTTACCTTGTACTTTTCCTTGGTTGAGGGTAGGTTAACCTCCTGTATAATGGTGAAATAATTGTTATTAAGTTATAAAAGGATCATATATATTAATATGATATCATATATGATATTTTAACATTACTTTGTTAATAATATTTTAGAATTATCGTCGTTTCGGGTGCTAACTTACTCGTTTTCTTTTTTATGTTTTGTTATGTAAGCTGTGTTTGTCATGGATATGTTGTATATTATTCATATCCAAAATTATATCAAGTCCTTAGATACTATTATTAATCATAAAATGAGAATTATACTTGAATGGATACAATGGGGAATGAATCTTATCGCGTTCATGGAGACGGTAGTCCGTACGTACGCACGAGCGAAAATATCATTATTTTGATATTAAAATAATATTTAATTTGATGGTATATCATATATACAGAATAATTTTCATGTTATATTTATTATCTAAATTAATTACACATCATTATTATACCCATCCAAATAATAATGTTTTGAATAACAATTACACCACGACGTGGAGACGGCAAGCCATACGTACGCACGTATGGTGACATGTCATTCAAAGGATGGATAGAATACTGAAATATGGTTGTACCATATTTATAATAATATTACAGTATATACAAGATACTAGATTCATTATTTTAGAATGGGAATAACAAAGAAAGAAGAAGTATAAGAACAAAGGAACTTGAAAAGGGTGGTGAAAACATTACCTCTTTTTCTGGTTCTTCCTTTTGATTTGATCAAAAGGGATCCTTAGGTTGGCTTTCTAATCAAAATAATTCCTATAGGTTGTAGTGAGGGAAGTTGAGAGAGTATTTGGGAAGAGTTTGGCTGAGACAAATGGCTTTGAAGGTGTGAATTAATGAGAAGGTGGAGTGCCCTTTTATAAGAGGGGTGAGGGGCACCTTTGGAAAAGCTAGAAATATTATTTTATAATAAATTCATATTCGGTTTCTAATGGCTCCAAAGTATATTATTTAAAGGTTAAGGTGGGGATGGGTCTAAAACCACTCAACCAATAGAATTTATCTATGTTTTGGTCATTATATTAACCTTATATTTTAGTTTTAACTCTTAGTTAATTAGTTTGACACTTACCATGTCACTTTATATTTTTATATTATATAGTTAATAAACATACTATATACCTCCAAGAGACCCTCAAGTGGTCCATTAATGATAAAACTATCATTATATAAGTATCTTGGCCTAACCTTAGATTTTTAGGAATTTAATATCAATTAATAATATAATATTTGTTTTAAAAAGTCTTTTATGTCAATTTTGACACTATTCAATAATTGATTTTTGTAAAAATCATAACAGAATTATTACTTCTAAAAAAGTTAATTAAGTCAATCCTAACATGTCATATTAACCTAAAAAATTACTTTAATTTATAAAAAGTCTCAAATTATATTTATTTGGGTATTTATAATATTAATTATTTTAATTTTTTACTATTTTGGTAGTTACTGCATCATCATTGTGTCATAAAAAAGTTAAATTATTTATTGTCTAAAAATTATAAATAAAATATCATTATGTAGGAAATATTTTTAGATTTCTAATGAATATTTACAATCGAATTTACCTTATGTATAACACTATATTAAAAAAAATTTAGTAAATAAACTTTGATTTTAACTCTTTTAACTTTTCTTTGAATTAAATAATAATAAATGTCCTAATCAAATCCAAGTGGACCTAAATGATAATATTTTATTCCTATGGTTGTTTATGGTCGAGATAAACTTGTCCAATAGAATTAGGACATGTATTAAGGTAATATTAATATCATTTTTACCCTTAATTACCCTATTTACTTTTAACCGTGGTAAATAAAAGAAAAAAATTACTATTCACCAAAAATTATTTTCATCTCATTGAACCACATTTTACTTCTTGATATTAACTGTGTCTATCGAATTCTCAAAATTCCACTCACAGAAGCGGTAAAATTAAGTTTTATGAAAAATTCAGTTTTTTTAACTACCACTTAGTGGTTTCACTATTCATCAAAAATGAAGTTTTTCAGAAAAATACCAAAAATTCACCCTAGGCTAATTTTGATATTATGAATCCAAAAATGAAGTCCATTTTGAAATATAAAATTTATAAATTTCAAAAAGTGGGTAATACTATTCATAACGACTAGTTTGATTGGTTGTGGTGTGTTAGAACTCGATGTTGCGTACAACACACACTATTGCATTATTCAAAGAGAAGCGTACCGTAGAAGCTTGGGGTGTTACATTCTCCCCTCCTTCAAATAATTTCTTCCTCGAAATTTCTAGAATACTACCACATGAAAAAAATCAGGTGGTTCTTCATCATAAGTTCCTCGGGTTCCCACGTTTCTTCTTCCATCTTATGGTTTCTCCACAAGAATTTTACCAGACGAGTCGTCTGGTTTCTCAGTACTTGTTCTCTCATATCAAGAATCTTGACGGGCTCTTCACAATAAGATAGATCGGGTTCCAGTTCTAATTCCTCATAGGTGAGTACATGCATTGGTTCAGACATGTATTTCCTAAATAGTGATACGTGGAACACATCGTGAACTTTGGAGAGATTTGGAGGCATTTCCAAACTGTAAGCTATAGCCCCAATTTGTTCTAGAATTCTGAAAGGTCCAATGTACCTGGGAATCAATTTACCTTTCTTACCAAAACGTATGACTCCCTTCCATGGAGATACCTTCAGGAAAACATGATCACCGACTTGAAATTCCAAATCCTTCCTTCGATTATCAGCATAGCTCTTCTACCTACTTTGAGCTACTTTGATATGGTTTTCGATTACCTTCACCTTTTCCATCGTTTCCTCCACCAGTTTTGGGCCTACAAGTTTTATTTCACCAATATCATCCCAACAGGTTGGTGTGCGACATCTCTTTCCGTATAACACTTTATATGGTGCCATCTGAATACTTGAATGAAAGCTATTGTTATAGGAAAATTCTACCAGAGGTAAATATTGATCCCACATACCCTGAACGTCAAGTGATCAGGATCTCAACATGTCTTCTAAGGTTTGAATAGTTCATTATAATTGTCTATCTATTTGAGGGTGGTAGGCAGTGCTCAAATGAAGTTTAGTATCCAAGGATTTCTGAAGAATTTTCCCGAATCTTGAATTAAAACAGGGATCATGATCAGAAATAATCAATAGGGGTACTCTATAAAGTCTCACAACTTCATTAATATATAGTCTTTCTAGTCTTTCAAGTGGTAAATCTTCCCTTATAGCAAGAAAATGTGCTGACTTGGTAAGACGATCAACAATGACCCATATTGCATCGTTCCTTCTAGGAGTCTTTGGAAGTCCCATGACAAAGTCCATCATGATATTATCCTATTTCCACTTAGGTATGGGAAAAGGTTGCAATACTCCACCAGGCTGTTGCCTTCCATCTTTCACTTGTTGACAAACCATACATCTTGACACAAAATCGGCAATCTCCCTCTTCATGTTGTCCCACCAAAAATGTTCCTTCAGATCTCTATACATTTTGGTGCTCCCATGGTGTATAGAGAAATTGGAACTATGAGCATCATCCAGCAATTCCATTTTTCGATCAGGTATATCGGGAACACAAAGTCTCTTCCCGGATTTCAAAATTCCTTCTTTATACACAAAGTCTCTCAATCTCCCATCATTCATAGCTTTAATCTTCTTTCAAAATTCTTCATCATCTGTCTGAGAACTCTTAATCATTTCTATTAAAGATGGTTTGGAAACCATTTGAAAAAGCATTGATGTTTCACCTTCACTGGTTATTCCCATGTCCATCTTCACTAGATCCATGAAAATTGGACCCCTTTCAATTCTCATATTGTTCAAAACTCCATGATCTTTTCTGCTCAAAGCATCTGCCACCTTTTTGCTTTCCCCGAGTGGTAGTGTATCGTACAGTCATAATCTTTGAGCAATTCAATCCATCTCCTTTTCCTCATGTTGAGTTCTTTTTGCGAGAAAATATACTTCAAAATCTTGTGATCAGTATAAATCTCACATTTTTCACTATAGAGATAGTGACTCTATATCTTCAAAGCAAAGATCACAACTGCTAACTTGAGATCATGAGTAGGATAGTTTTGTTCATGAATTTTCAACTGTCATGATGCATAGGCAACAACCCTATCATTCTGCATAAGGACACAACCAAGTCCTTTCTTCGATGCATCACTATAAATAACGAACCCATCATTCCCCGATGGTAGAGTCAATATAGAAGCATTGACTAATCTTCTCTTCAGTTCTTCAAAACATTCTTCACACACTTTTGTCCAAACAAATTTAACCCCTTTACATGTCATCTTCGTTAATGGGTTAGCCAATTGGGCAAAATTCTGGACGAAACGTCGATACTAACCTGCCAAACCAATAAAACTACATACCTCAGTTATACTCATAGTTTCTGGGCATTCTTGGATTGCCTTGGTCATAGAAGGATCAACAGAGATTCCATCTTTAGAGACAATATGGACAAGAAAATAAATCTCCTGAAGCCAGAATTCACACATGCTAAACTTCCCATATAATTCATGTCTTCTCAGAGTCTTCAGGATAATGTGCAAGTGATTTTCATGATCTTCGTAGATTTTGGAGTATACCAATATATCATTAATAAATAACACCACAAATTCATCGAGATATTCCTTGAAAACTATATTAATCAGATCCATGAATACAGAGGGTGCATTAGTCAATCTAAAAGGCATTACTGTAAACTCGTAATGCTTGTACCTAGTCTGAAATGCTGTCTTCGGAATGTCTTCCTTCTTCACACACAACTGATGGTATCCAGATCAAAGGTCAATCTTTGAAAAGTATTGATCTCCATGCAGTTGGTCAAATAAATCATCAATGCGAGGTAGGGGATAATTGTTCTTTATTGTTATAGCATTGATCTCCCTGTAGTAGATACATAACCTCATAGACCCATCTTTCTTTTTAACAAAAAGAACAGGGGCTCCCCATGGAGAAGCACTAGGTTGAATAAATCCCTTATTACTCAATTCCTCTAGTTGTTTCTTTAGTTCAACTAATTCCACAGTGGCCATTCTATAAGGGGTCTTCGATATAGGCCTTGTTCCAGGAATTAAATCAATGGAAAACTGAACTTCTCATTCTGGAGGATGTCCATGCCAATCTTCCAGAAACACATCTACATATTCTTTCACAACAGGTAAATACTCTATTTGAACATTACTTTCCTCACCCACAATCATTTAATTCTCTTCTTCCCCAATAATTGAATTTAGTTGAGCTACTGGGGGTGGATATAGATAAGAATTAGGTGGTGACGATTCTGCTCTAATGATAAGGTGTTCCTTATCATCATCATCAAAAATCGCAACCTCCTTATTCTTACAATAAATATTCGCATCATGGTCTGAAATCCAATCCACACTGAGGATTATATCAAACTCAATCATAGGTATGAAGATGATATCAGTGGATAAAGTACATTTATGTGATCTAATGGGGACTGATTTACAAAACTTTGTTGCAATGATACTTCCCTTAGGTGTTTTAACTGACAAATCCCTTGTTAAATCAAATTGGAAATATCTAATTTTCTTAGCAAACTGGGAATATATGAAACAATGTGATGATCCAGAATCAAATAATGTATTTGCTAAACTTCAGGAAACCATTAAATTACCTGCCACTACGTCTTTCGGAGCTTCTACCTTAGTAGTAGTGATAGCATAAGCTTGGCCTTGATACCTTGGACTTTTTTGAGGTAAGTTCCCCTGACTTTTAGGAAATTCATTTTCATAATGTCCCATCTCCCTACAATTGTAGCATTGGAAATCGATAGCTTCCTTCTTCCCCTTGCAATCACGAGCTTGGTGGCCTTTTTCACCACACTTGTAACAGACTCTCGTTCCTTTTAAGCAAGTACCAGGGTGTTTCTTCCCACATTTTCTACAGGATGTATATTCAAAATTTCCCTTCTTCCCTTTATTTCCATTCCTAGATTGATCAGTAGATCTCTTCTTCTCTTTCTTTTCTTTAAGGTCATATGAATTAGAGAATTCTTTATCTGTCTTGATAGCACATGAGACAATGTCTTCGTACAACGAGAAGGATTCTAAGACTAATTCTCGATAGAGAAATGGTTTTAACCCATCAAATAAATGATCAATATTACTTCTTGGGTTATGTATATAATCTCCAGAATACCTTGCTAACCTTGTAAAGTTAGCCTCATACTTTGCGACATTCTCATCCTCCTTTTGTCTCAGAATCAGAAATTGCCTTTCCATATCTACTCAATGGTCACGAGGAAAGTATTTTTCTAAAAACAAATCTTTGAACTACCTCCATTCCATATTTGATACTTCATCATCTTCCTTCATGTTTTGAATCAACGACCACCATTGATCAGCATCTCTAGTGAGGCAGTAAACTGCCATGATAACTTTTTCCCTTTCACTACTTCCCAAAGCCAAAAATATTTTCTCTAGGGAACTTATCCATTGCTCAGCTACTAATAGATTTGTACTCCCATTGAATGTTGGTGGTTGCTGCTTCATGAAGTGATCTAACATTGATCCTCCACGATGTGGATCAGGGTGCACCATACGGGTAAGGTTATTATTCATAACCTGAGTGAGTTGTCCCAGTATGGTGATTAGTTGATCAGAACTAGTTGCATCACCAGCTCAACTATAATTATCTTGAGTAGGAGGACAATCCCTACATGGAGTGCGTGCATTGATACAATTTCCATTTCTTCCACTAGGATCCATTTCTAAACAATGGCATAAAATAGATCAGTTTATGAATCTAAATACATAATTCCATACTTATAAAACACTTAACATAAATTGAACTATTTATGGATATAATCCATAATCATAAAAAATTTTTCTTTGAGGAAGTATATACTCATAAACCCTTCATAAGGATTTTTAAAGAAAGTGAGAGTTATCCTAAGCATATCCCCCGGGAGTGTCATAACCAAGAGTGCAGCAAGGCCCGTTGTCGTGCACCAGTTCCCGTTCGAGTCTACCTCAAAGCGGTGTTTTCGAGTTTTACCCCTAGGTACATCTGTGCCAGAGCCGCCTATACCTGCTCGTATCCAAACAAGAATGTATTGCTCAGAAAACTCACAAAATCTCTACAATACCAAAATTCTAGGAAGTTCTTCTATACTAATCCTCAATGTCCATCTTAAATCTATGTACTCTAATCAGAGTTTATCTAAATCTAGCTTCCAAGGTTTGTACTAAACTTCCTCTAATACCAACTGTAACGCCCCAACCCCAGTTACCCAGAGTCGGTGCATTATTTCATAACATTGGCATGATCATAAGAAAGATCAAATCTCGAAAGACCGATTAGTTTAGTAGCCTTGGAAACACTAGATATATTCATAATGTTTTACATTACATCATAAAAATGAAAACTACAACAACATAGTCTCTATAGTCCACACTTTTATCCCCTCATACTATCCCTGCAGGTCATTCATAATTTACTTCTTCACATCCTGGGAAAAATAAAACATAGAAAAGGGGTGAGCTCAAATTCCCAGTAAGGATAACAATGTAGCAGAAACTTTCATAAATAAGAATAAACATTTAAGGAAATGTATAACTAAAAAAAAATCCTTTTAAACTTGAACGTCAACATAGTATGGAAAAAATAAAATAAAATAATTCCATTTACTTATTCACATGGATATTCTACTAATCGAATAATCACATGCAATATTAATAACCACTTTCATAATGATGGAATGCATAATGCCAGACTATCATAAGCACATAGCCAAGGCCTCGTGCCAAGACTACAAATAAGATTTTTTCAAGGCCTTGTTCCAAGACACTAGTTTATCTCATGAGACCTACTGATGCATCGAGGAGCTATATAGGGCTCCACCTGTCACATATTAAGTCCAATGCATTCCTCATATGAACAAGTTTAAACATAACATAAACATTCATATTAAAACTAGCATACGAAATGTCAATACTTTCTCTATAAACCATGAATGGTATAAAAATAACACATCCACAGTCAAACAAATCACAAAACCTTCAATACAATATGGAAGTTTTGTATTATAATAAATCAACTTCATATAAGCTTAAAATCCATCAAAGTATGTTTACATAGATGAAATCAAAACTATTTGAGAGAAATATCCCTTTTTTTTGAAATCATTTAAAATTCAAAAAATTATAAAATAAAACATTTACTATGAAAATTTTCTTATAAGATTGTAAGGGAATCTTATAAGATTCTATAATAGAGGAAAATAGCCGCACCCGCTGTATAAGTTAAAAAAACATTCTTACCTTAATTCTGTCAAAAAGGTTAAAAAAGACCTTGTTTAGAAAACGAAAGAAAGATTCCTTTATAAACTACTTATAAAAGTCAAAAATGGTATAAATGACTTTAACCCATATTCTAGTAAATAGTAAAAATGTTTTGAAATACATTTTTAAGAAATATGGATGTGGATGATTAAGAAATCCCAGTAGATTATTACGTATAAACAATCTCGGATAATGAAGAGACTACGAAATAAACCTTTAACTTGAACTTTTCCTTGGTTGAGGGTAGGTTAACCTCCTGTATAATGGTGAAATAATTTTTATTAAGTTATAAAATAATTATATATATTAATATGATATCAAATATGATCTTTTAACATTACTTTGTTAATAATATTTTAGAATTATCGTCGTTTCGGGTGTTAACTTACTCGTTTTCTTTTATATGTTTTGTTACATAAGACGTGTTTGTCATGGATAGGTTGTATATTATTCATATCCAAAATTATATCAAGTCCTTAGATACTATTATTAATCATCAAATGAGAATTATACTTGAATGGATACGATGTGGAATGAATCTTATCGCGTTCGTGGAGACGGTAGTCCGTACGTACGCACGAGCGACAATATCATTCTTTTGATATTAAAATAATATTTAATTGGATGGTATAACATATATAAAGAATAATTATCATGTTATATTTTTTATATACATGAATTACACATCATTAATATACCCATCCAAATAATAATGTTTTGAATAACAATTACACCACAATGTGGAGATGGTAAGCCGTACGTACGCACGTATGGTGACATGTCATTCAAAGGATGGATAGAATACTGAAATATGGTTGTACCATATTTATAATAATATTAAATTATATAGGATATACTGGATTAATTATTTTATAATGGTAATAACAAAGAAAGAAGAAGTGGAAGAAGAAAGGAAGTTGAAAAAGGGCGGTGAAAACATTACCTCTTCTTCCGGTTCTTCCTTTTGATTTGATCAAAAGGGCTCTCTGGGATGGCTTTCTGATCAAAATAAGGCCTCTAGGTTGTAGTGAGGGAAGTTTAGAGAGTATTTGGGCAGATTTTGGCCGAGACAAATGACTTTGAAGGTGTGAATTAATGAGAAGGGGGAGTGCCCTTTTATAAGAGGGGTGATGGGAACCTTTGGAAAAGTTTGAAATATTATTTTATAATAAATTCATATTCAGTTTCTAATGGATCCAAAGTATATTATTTAAAGTTTAAGGTGGGTATGGGTCGAAAACCACTCAACCAATAGAATTTAGCTAGGTTTGGGTCATTATATTAACCTTATCTTTTAGTTTTAACTCTTAGTTAATTAGTTTGACACTTACCATGTCACTTTGTATTTTTATATTATATAGTTAATAAAATTACTATATAACTAAAAGAGACCCCAAAGTGGTCCATTAATAATACAACTATCATGATATAAGTCTCTTGGACGAACCTTATATTTTTAGGAATTTAATATCAATTAATAATATAATATTTGTTTTAAAAACTCGTTTATGTCAATTTTGACTATTCAGTAATTTATTTTTGTGAAAATCATAACAGAATGATTACTTCAAAAAAAGTTAATTAAGTCAATACTAACATGTCATATTAACCTAGAAAATTAGTTTAATTCATAAGAAGTATCAAATTATATTTATTTGGGTATTTATAATATTAATTATTTTAATTCTTCACTATTATGGTAATTACTGCATCATCATTGTGTCATAAATAAATTAAATTATTTATGGTCTAGAAATTATAAATAAAATATCATTATGTTGGAAATATTTTTATATTTCTAATGTATATTTAAAATCAAATTTACCTTATGTATAACCCTATATTAAAAATGTTTTATTAAATAAACTTTGATTTTAACTCTTTTAACTCTTCTTTGAATTAAATAATAATAAATTTCCTAATCTAATCCAAGTGGACCTAAATGATAATATTTTATTCCTAAGGTTGTTTTTGGTCGAGATACACTTTTACAATAGAATTAGGACATGTGTTAAGGTAATATTAATATCATTTTTACCCTTAATTACCCTATTTACTTTTAACCGTGGTAAATAAAAGTAAAACGTTACTGTTTATCAAAAAATATTTTCATCTCATTGAACCACATTTTACTTCTTGATATTAACCGTTTCTCTCAGATTCTCGAAATTCTACTCACAGAAGTGGTAAAATTATGTTTTTTGAAAAATTCAGTTTTTCTAACTACCATTTAGTGGTTTCACTATTCATCAAAAAATGAAGTTTTTCAGAAAAATACCAAAAATTCACCCTAAGCTAATTTTAATATTCCAAATCCAAAAATGAAGTCCATTTTGAAAAATAAAATTTATAAATTTCAAAAAGTGGGTATTAATATTCATAACGGCTAGTTTGATTGGTTGTGGTGTGTTAGAACTCTATGTTGCGTACAACACACACTATTGAATTATTCAAAGAGAAGCGTACCGTAGAAGCTTGGGGTGTTACAAATATTGTTGTCTAACCAGTATATATTTACCATTAAAGTATTCCTATAAAAAAATATAGTTAAATATATAAATATTAAAATGTTAAAGAAAAATTGACACTAATGTAAAATAAATGATATAATCTATAAATACCATGGTGGAACTATTTTTGAAAAATTATAGATAGAGAAACTAAGAAATGGATAAAACTTTGTCCAAATATAGCAACCTAATTTGTAGGAAATAGTACTCCTGTTGATCTCTCTATAATATCCTACATTGTGAACCTAAGCTGATCAATCTCTATCTGTTCATGTTGAAAAATATTCCCAATATAATATATAATCTCATATACAATAGTATGATCAGGGGATCAAAAAAAAATAAATCCCATTATATGAGAATCTGTGGAGGAGGAGGTGTGGTAAATTGATATGAAGAAGGAGTTGGAGGAGTGGGATGTCCAGTAGAATGTGGAGGAGAGGGATATAAAGTCTGATACTATATTTTCATGTATGAAAACATTTTCTGTATCGAATCTCTAATACTCTTCTCCATCATCTCACCCTTATATTAATATTTATACTCTAAAGAATATACTATTCCTTTATATTAATTATCATTTAAAGAATCTCTAGAATGACTAAAAACTTTTTTGATTGATACACCTACCTTTTATCCTCATACACAACCCATGTGTTCATGTTTTCCCAATGCAATACCTAAAATATCCTTCCTACCCTTGGGTATGAATCTCCCCCTATGTGCTCTTCTCATCAAGGGATTCCTATATAGATTATATTAAAAATTCACTAGTGAATCACAATATATTAAAATAGGAATAAATAAAATAAAATAAATAACTTATATAACTCCTTAAAATCCTATCAGATAAAACCCTCAAATATTTTGTCAAATAGCTTTCCATTTTTATCATTCAGGTCCCATTCAAATATTTACGTATTACTAGAGGGATAATAGTCAACCTCTATATATCCTGAAGACTCAACTCTCATTTTTTGAAACTTTTCATCCATTATTTGTTCTATTAATAATTTATACCCTCCATAAGATAAAGTATCAGGGTATTTGTTTTTTGGATCAAATATCCTGATGAGATCGCCTAAATTTCTATAAATTAAGGATAACAAAATAATTAATATGATCATTATTGTAAAAAAACTTCTAAAATATAACATTAAACTTACAAAAAATTATTCTTTTCATCTACTTTAATCAAACGGGTTCCATGTATCTTCATCTAGGAAAAGGTATATATCACATAGTTATTTTTCTTACACCAAAAATGAAATCTGATGTGGGAGTTGATTTAAAATCACTTTATGTCCTTTTATATAAATATAAACATTAATTCTTAAATTCTATAATACAAGGTATATAAAATTTCATCTTATAAGAAGGGGAATACCTATATTAGTAAAAAAATTCATGATAAGTAAAATAATAATAAATTATCTTACTGAAATTGTCTCCCATAATTGATAAATTGTCTATTTGTTGACACATTTACCATCACCAATCCAAATGCTAAATTTCTCCCAAGATCTCATTGAAAAAAAAATTATTTTTTTTAAATTTGGATTCATTCTATCAATGCACAGTCCAAGTCAAATATCTAGAAAACTATTGATCAATTTTCTTCCACTGTGGAAAATATGATGGATAACAAAATTTTTCATCACATATTCTCTCATATACATGAAATATTAAACTTTTTGAATCATTTGAATTTGAAAATAAATTCTTTAAATGAGGAACTATAGGAAGATATAAAATTTACTTAGAAATAGTCTTGGTAATTTATAAATCAACATGTTATTGTTCTTTCAAATTATATCATGATGTACCCCATTTAGTACACTCTAAAATTATTTTTTATTACTTCTTAAATAGAAAACAATAATTCATGAAGGTGTGTATCTTATTTAACCCCAAACCCATCATGAATATTATTTTATTTTCATTGTAAAGTGAATGTAGAATATTTTTATCATCAATAAGTACATCCTTCAATAGTTGTAGCAAGTCTATAAAACTCATGTTACTCCAACCATTTATTTTATTCAAGTAAATCAATCATAACCTCATTGATAAAACAATAAATTTTCTACAAACTGGATAAATTTTTTTTAGCATCACCATATTTATTCTCAATCATTTGTGCTTTCTCAATTTCCTCTCCTCCAATATCATGAATCATTTCTTCAATTTTATCAAACTTAACATCTTGAAAATATTTATCTTTAATAGATTCAAAATTCTAGCCTATTTCACTATTCCAAAATACAAGGATTGTACCTCAGATTAAAACCATGAAAAATTAAATGATATTTCATTTTTATACTTTAAATTTTTTTTCATATTTAAACATTTCAAACATGGTCATAAAAATAAGTCATTATTTAGAATATTTTTTTTTAGAAAATTACAAAATATCACCACCTCCTTCCTAATATTCATCAGTATTTTACCTTTCATTAATCTGACTATGAATCTTTGTCACCTATTACAAATTTTAACTATATAATATAAGTTACTATATATTGAAATTGAATTTAAAATTTACTTTTATAAATAAATACAAAAAATATATATCATAATATAAATAAAAAATTGATTTCTATATTTCAATAATTTATTTATAGGTTTAATAGATATAATAGGAATCTAGACACATTTTTTATAATTAAAATATAAATTTTTATGAAAAATGTTCTATGTATACTATAAAATATAAGAAGATATAAAATAGGACAGTGATAGTGTCAAGAACTAAGTAAAATGGTTATATAATGTCCTTTATTATTGTTAAATGTAAATATTAAAAAATATCCTACACATAATATCTAATATTGGATTATGATAAAACATGAGTTTACAAAAGTCATGATAGATGGAAACATTCAAATGTTTTATTCCAAATCCAATGGTTAAAAAACCCCCAAAAATCCCATCAAAATCAATTATGCCAAAATCATTATTTTGTTTAAATTAATAATTTTACATAATTTTAATTGATGGATTGATCAAAAGATCTAACTAAATTAATAACATATAAAATATAACTAAATTATAGGTGAGAATATCCATATTCCTAATTATATATAATTATGACATTCCAGAATTCATCATACTAAAAAACACAACAATCAGAATGAATCCTTCAATCCTTAAACATGTTAAACTAAATCCAATGTTCGTTATAATGGAATTCCCAAATCTTATATAATAACTACAAATTCATGAATAATTGATAACATTGAGATATATATTGAATAATACAATGAATAATCAAACCCTAAACATCACTTCCACACCCAAAAAATCAATCCTCATAATAAATATATTGTATTTATTTGGAAACCCATTAAACATAACTTAAACACCCGTTAAACATACTTTAAACACCCATTAAACACTAAATTAACATGATTTATAACACATATTAAAAGGAATAATTAAATTAAAAAATAATCTAAAAACATATATTCATCAAATTAAACAAAACTTACATGCATTAGAAATTATAAGTATGAATAAAAACCATGAAGAAATGTCAGAGAAAAGCAATGATAGATGATAGTGATATATGAGAAGGTGGAAGCAATGATGACTAAAACGGTGAGAGTGATGAGTGAGGGAGGTGATAATAATGGTGATGGAGATGAAGAATAAAATATATTTATGGATGAGGGGGTTCTAGATGAAAATTAGGGTCATGCATGTGTAAATTCAAACATGCATCTAAAAACATGAAATAAGATCTATTATTTCAATTTTTAAATAGTATTTCTACATTTATTATTCAACAACTGATATAGATATGACACTATAATGGAATTTAACATTGATTAATTTTTAATCAACATAAAAACAAAATTTATCATTTTGGTTTATAATAACCAATGTGATAAATACAGTGTTAAAAACCACTTTTCCACTAGTGTCTCCCAAAATTTATATTACCACATCATCATATTACAAACACAACACACCTCTAATAGGATATATTACCCTCTAACTTAAAAATTGAACACCAGGGGTACTAGATGTATCTCTATCCCTAGTCCCATATCATAGACTAAGGTAAGAAACAAAAAGGAGTGAGAATATCGCATATTAAACAAAGTGTATACAAGGGTAGAAGATAAGAAAATGATACCTCAAATTATTTTTTCTCTATATTTAATTGACAACTCCATAGTATGCATATAATTATACCCTAGTTCTCTACCTTTTTGGACATAATGATTAACACCACCATGACTAGTTTCTTCCGTATATACTGGAGTATGGGGAAAATCATAGGGATTTATTATACTAGCTCTATATTCTCTCTACAACCCAAAATCATGGTTACCCATAAGGTATTTAGGGAAATTATAGAGAAGCATGTCTTGGAAACTAACTGCATTCCCTATACTAACCAACAATTATGGTAAAGCATTATAAATATCGATTTCCATGAGTTTTATAATAAAAAAACACTAAACCAAAACTTCCGATAGAGGTTTAAAATATTCTAGAATTAAAAAATCGAGAAAAATAAGGATATGAACAATTATATACAAGTTAAAACCTCAAATACCCTAAAAATGTGAACCTCTATCTTCCACCTCACTTCTCAAGAAGTTGTGATGACTTACCTCTCAACATATACTAGTCCACATGAATATTTTCTCTATCACTAATGTCTTAAAGAACACCTTAAGATACACTAGAAATGTGAATGGGATGACTTGGTTCTTGATCACTAGATACAAAACCTTTTAAAATTTTTATTCCCTTACCCCCTCATCAGGGTGAAGGCTAGGAGAAAACTGAAAAAGATCCTTGAACTAGACCCAAATATCTTGCACACTCAAGATCCCTTACCAAAGGGAGAGGTACAATATTTTCACCTAGATTACATTAATATCAAAGATATAAACTTAGCCTAAAAATAATTTCATAAATATTTCACTGATTATTTTGACACCTCAGAGTCACCAATAAACAAAATCCACCACTGATGAGAAGTTCCCCTAAATAGATTTACAACTAATGAAATCTAATGCTACTTTTGTTCATGAACAAAACTAAAATATATCTCAAGTTATTATAACCGTAACATTATATATTTATTGGTGGAAAATACCCTCATACTTAAAATATATCTAACTATGAAACTCATATAGATTCTTTATATAATAATTCTCTTCCTCAAGGTCAACCCTATGATATTAAACTAGGTAATATTGTTGTACCTATCTATCTTGAATCACATGAGGACACTTTCTATTATCCATATATACAATATAAATAGGGAATCCTAATCCTAAAATATGTAATTTATTTAAGATAATTTAATTAGATTCATTTTAGTTTACAAACATTCTCAAAACTCAAAAAAAAGAAATAAAACCCAACTCATGTACAACACCTATGTCTCTAATCCATAATAAATATTATCTCACCCCGTATGTTTAATAAGACTATGGTATTTCCATCAGATCAGTGGGTCCCCTAAATTATTATGTCATACCTAGTCAGACATGTTAATTTTGATCAATTTTTCTTCTCAACCTAAACCATGTATTTATCCCTAGTTCCAAACTACTAACTCCACCATAACACTCAAACATATATTTAATAACACTATTTCATGACCAAACCCCACTATAACCCCTTCTAGTCTGACAGTGAAGATGAGTATAACCCTTAAATCCCACCTCTAATAGTATATGTTATAGAGACTAACACCAATGGTATAAAACAAAAATATGGGAGGAATTACCCTTATAAATCCCAGAAACATATGATAAAATATACCAATTAACTCCATCACATAAATATAAATTAACCATATTATTACAATGCATGTGAAAGTTATACAAAACCAAAGGTATCCAAAATAAAAAAAATACCATGATTAACTTCCAGTGATGTGACTTCATGAAAAAAATGACCGTCTTAAAAAAGTATGTTCTATTCCAACTAGTAACTTTCTCATATGGATTAAAAAAAGAATATATACATAGATGTGAGTATATAATTATTTTCAATAGGATCCTCACCAAAAACTATCATAATTTTTTTTAAGAATCATATTAATAATTTAGTGAATAAAAAATAGAACTAAATCGTAACCTATGCAGGTAAACTACCACAAATCCTCACCAAGGATCACTCCTCCAATATCATATAAAATTATGGTAACATAATATCAAAAGAATATATGAGAAAGGTACCCCACAATGACTACCACACAGAACCAGGCTCCACCTGACCCCAACGACATGTGTCCCAACTCTCTCGTCCCTTCCAAATTCTCATTAAAATTTCCTTATACAACATAAAAAATATGACCACATCATCCTAATTTATTCATACCATATAACAATATTATAAAATAACCACATAAAACACATCCAAACTAAATATTACATCCACTCCATAGAAAGGTATATAATCATGGATGACATGATCATGTACCCTCTACCTTATATGTATCCCCTACTAGGAAACCACATCATAACCAAATTACCACATATCATAACCTTAGGACATTATAACTTATATTAAGTCTAAAAGAGAGAGTAAGGAAGGGAGAGTAGTCAGACACCTGTTCTATATCCATTCTAGATTTTGGAAAAAAATAATCAAAACCCATGACCTCATATAAATGTTAGCAAGGTTACCTGAATTAAGTGGTGGTGTGTAATAAATAAAAGAAAAATTAAAACAATATAACATACCACAAAAAAATTAACCTATAGGTAAAATCCAAAATGTATCACATTTATTACCATGACCTTCTACTATCATTTTGTCCAAAATACTTCAAATTAATAGGTTTTACCACAACTAGCCAAAAAAAAACTAACCTCGCTATTACTACAACATTCCACACATCAAACATAACTCCCCATTGGATCACATCATTAATAATTACCAATTTTTTCATTTAATATTCATATTACATTAATTAAACCACATTTAATTCCATCTATTATTATTCATTAAAACCACCTTCAATTTATCCAATATCATTTTATACCAACCATCCCCTTTTCATATTTTTCTATTCAATTTACACATATAATTAATCATCAATATTTTTATAATGTTCAACCAATTATCATTATTAATTTAATTAATTTAAATTCCATTCCGTATTACTGGGAAACTATGAAATGAACAACAAAAACCTATATTAACACTATATAAACCACTAAAATACCTTATACCAATAGTATCAACATCATGTACCACTTCAAAACATCAACCATTTCATATCCACATAAATCATACCAAACCACCACCATAAAGAAAACATATCACCACCCTAAATTAAACAAAAGAAAAATATAACCACAAAAATAAAACATTTAATAATAACCAATCACTATAATAATAATTTTCAAATATTCTTCTAGCACAACAATAACATTAAATTCAAAATTTCATGCCTCTTTTTCCCTTACATTCTTTAAGTTATTATCCAATTATGAAGGTATTAAAGAATATCAACAAAAAAATAAATATATCATAGTAGAACATATTAATGAACTAGGAATAATACATATGAAATAACAAATAATATCATAAATAATATATGAATCAAATATTCCCTCCCAATGTATTTAAATTGGATTATTATCTTTAATAGGTTAATTGCAACACTATTAGAAAAAAGGATACACAAATTATTTAGAACCATTGATATAGCCCCTCAAACTATTGTTATAGCCTATACTAATGGCTTGATGAGTCATTGGGTGTAATTATAAAATGAAAGACCTATAAAAAATGTTTGGTCAAACCATTGATATAGGTGGTTTATACTAACAATTATTCAACCATTGGTCATAGGAAATATCTATACCAATGGTTTGACCAAACTATTAGTATATGTATTTTATTACAAAAATCCAACATTAAATATTGTTCTCAAGACCTAACCATTATTTTCCATAGACATTACCACTATACTACATCAACTTTTGGATTCATATATACATAAATAAATATGTATGTGTATAAAAATAATTATTAATTTTGATGTATTTATTATTACTATTATTATACCTAAATAATGGTGCTTCCTATACCAATGTTTTGAACGAACCATTCATATAGGTGGTTTAATATATTGATATTTAAAAAAACACTATATAGTATACTACTTGCAACCTTGAGCTTAAACGAACCACAAAATAATAATATTATGTTATAATTATAACCAAGCCATTAAATAGGTGAGTACGAATAAGATTGAATACATTATGATAAATAAATATATAAGGGTCCTACTCAATAAAAATTTATTAATAAATTCTAATTATATAATCCCTTAATTTTTAGTAAAGACAATTTATTATTCCAAGATAAGTTTTCTTCAAAAATGGATTTTATTGATTTCTATGAGTGTATATTATAATTAACTTATAGAAATTTCAAAAAATTTGTATGATAAAATTAAATTAATTTTTTGAAATCATAATATCAAAATTATATTAGCATAAATATTTTGGATTTTTCTGAAAAGATTATTTTTTCAATGAATAGTGAAAAATATAGATTTTTATTGAAAATTTTATTTTATTTTCAAGTATTTACAAAGTAATATTATATTTTAGATTCTTTTTAAAAATTAATTAGTCCATTTTTATTAAAAATAATCAAATTATTTTCTTTGGAATTAATTTTCGACTTTAAATTGGTATATAAATATTTTTATAATTAAAAGGTATTTTTCTGAAAAACCATTTTTTTCATGTTTTAAGGGTTACATTTTAAATCACAACATTAAAATTTTGTAAATTGAATCTTAAAAAATGGATTCCTTATTTGGAATTGTGTGGTCCAAAATTAGTAAATAATTCCCTTTTTTTATTCATTATGAATAGTGACTGTAGTAAATATTAGTTACCTCAGTAACGATAAATCAGGTAATTAAGGTGTAAAATAATGTGATATGGCCTAAAACTCTCCCTAGCACTTGTATTTATTTTATTTGATAAGTATGTTTCCACATTTAAAATAAAAATTTAAAAAAAGTGTCAATTTATTGCCATTTATTTTTATTATAACATTTATATTATTTTAAGTAAATATAAAGTAAAAAATATCACCCTATTACTTTTAATATCTATAATATTTTGTGACTGGGATAAAAAACTTATTTTTTTATAAATATTTATTTTAAATATAAATTTATTTTTATCATGGTAATTTATTTCTATTTTTTAGTATTGAAATAATGACCTATATTCTAATGAAACACAAACACAATTTTTATTCAATTAATAGAAAAATAAAATAAATGATTTTAAAAATATTAAAAGAAATATAATTTTAATGAATTATTTTTTTATAATAATTTTATTAATAAATATAACATATTGGTAATGTATCAAAGGATTATATTATAATTCATTTTATGTTAGGTTGTTTTCAAAGTTAAATTAATTGAATAGTTCAAAAAATGACATTAATTATATTTTATAATAAATATTATTTTGTTAAATTATTTTAAATTAATAAAAACATTTTTTCAACCAAGGTAATAATATATGGTTTATTATATAAATGGTGGTCCATTTATGGGCCACTTTTCCTTTTATAGTAACTTTCTTGACTCATTTATTGTAAAAACCTTGATAGCATGATAAGTGTCAAAAGGGTTAACCTTTGGATAAAATGAAGAGATAAGGGTATAAAAATAATAAAATTTTGTAAAAATTTTATTTTTTGAGATTATTTCAACTAATATTTGTCTTATATTCTAAATATATCACTTTTGATCCATTTTTTCCTGAAAATTAATTTATATTAATTTAATATTTTATATAATTCAAAGAGTTCCCCAACCCGCCTCTCTTCCTTGTATATTTTGAGAACTCTATTTTGGAAAATAATTACCCAAGTCTCTTATAAACTTTACTCCCCAAATTCTATAGGCCCTAGTTTATTTTAAAATAATACTAGGAAGCCTTTTTGAATAAACCTAAAGAGGTCATCTGAAGAAGAGGTGTAGATCTTATCCATACATTTTTGGTGGATTTATTATTATACATCCATCAAATCATCTTCAACTATATTGAAATAATAACATCAGTATATTAAATATAATTAAATGTTATTATTTTAATATAATAATCTATATCCTTCTCATATTTCGTCAAATGGGGAGCGAAAATATCATTCCGGTGTACATGTGGACTACCACATCCATGAAGCGATGTGTTTCATTTTCCATCACTGTCTATTACATATGGTTATAATGATGAATTTAATATATATATATATATGATTTTAGTGACATATCTATAATTATAGAAAAGTAATATGTCATATATTTTCATAAATTTATATTCATTGAAAAATGATAACTTCGTTTGTACATACATGTAGATTACCACCTCCACAAAGCAATGTGATTAGTTTTTCATCACCTCATCACATGGATAATATATATAAGTATATATAAAGAAATAATATAATATTTATTATATAATTATAATTTTATGAATATAAAATAATACTTATATTCTTTCGATTATGATAATTGAAAAATTGAAATGTTACTCATGCGTACATATGACCAACCGTCTCCATGATTGTAACATAGTTCATTTTTCATAACCATTATTCATGGTTGGTTTTAAAAGTAAAATTTCTGTATAAAAATGATAATTATTACATGATAATTATTCTATAGATGATAAAATATTTAAATCATTGACTATAGTTAACCTACCAAATTCATTTTGGACTTATTAGGTGAATGCCAGAAAAATGTCTGACGTGAACTTAATTGATTAATAAATTGAATATAACATGGTTTAAATAAAATAAAAGGAATAATAAACTTCAAAAATGTTATTAAGTTGGTAAATAATTTATATATGTTTATTCTTTTTTAAGATAAATAACTTACGTGGTGATTCAGACTCGAGGTAAGAAACACCTTAACTTAAAACCTCATTTTAAATATTTTAAATATTTATTTCTTAATTAGTTTTCTTCCATGTCCATATCATTAAAATTATTTTATGGATGTATTAATATGTACATAAATGAATTATAAAGAAAATTTTATATTTATTTTTACTTTTTTTCAATGGTTTTTGAAGGTAATAATTTTTTATATTTTATATGGAATGTTTTGACTTTCATTAAAAAAGAAAAAATGAAGGTACTATTTTAACGTATAAAAATATTTGAAGGATTTTCCACCACCATAACCATTATTTTATATTTTGATTCCTTTATAAGATTTCAATTCTTTTTCAAATAAGAACCCAGTTTCTTTTATTCTAGGTATTTTGGTTTTGATTTTTTGAAAAAAGGAAATGATTATCTCATTATTTGAAAGTGTTTTTTATGGGTTAAAAAGAGGTTTTCAAGGTTTTTATGATGAAAATTTGTGATTATAATTTTTTATTTGTGATATGGTACTTAATAATTATATATGATGATTGGTGAGCTTGATAAAACTCATACAATGGGTGAACCCCATTATTTCTCTCTAATGCATCAGGTAATGATCCTCATATTAATAGAAAGGAAAGAGGGAGTTAACTAGGGTGGTTTATCTTATGAGTTTTACTAGGATCAATTTATTTCTGACATGAGTTTGGAAAAAGTTATGAATATTATTCTATATGTTTCCAAAATAGGTTTCTAATTGATTAATAGGGATTCTAAAGTTTTTCTTTGAGAAAAATGTCTTTGTTTTTCACATGGATATGATTTATTTTATATGATAAAATAATATTTTGATAATGGTAAACATTTTATTGGTTTTAAATTTTTTCACTAGAGAAAATGATTTCTTATTTTTATATCCGCAATAGAGATTTGTGTGATCATACCAGATTTTTAAAAAGTTTTTCATAGGGTTTAAGGATGGGTATGAACAAAGAATAAGTTAAGATGAAAGTTATTAATATTTTTTCATAAAAAAACATGTCTTATTATAAAATATTTATATTATGTGAAAAATGATAATTAGTAAAAGTGTTCAATTTTTAATATAAGGGGTTTTTATAAAATTTACGACCTAATTATATAAAAATATAAACCTAAAAAAGATCTTAAAAATTAAATAAATTGAATTATTTTCTAAAAATTCAACTTATATATTGTTTAAGGATAGGTCCTTATATTTGGTATCAGAAAAAATGTTGAGATAAATTTTGAGATTAATATGTTTTCATGTTATTTTAACATAAGAGTTATGGATAACATCATGGGTTTATAATTTTAAGGATGATCATATGTTCAAAGGTGTAGACACCTGATTTTTATGTTTTATGTGATGGGATTTTAATGGGATTAATGATATTTTGAGGGAAATTTTATTTAGTTAAGGTATATTTAACACTTAGGTTTAACATAAAATATTATTTCAGAATAATGTTATTACATTATTGGGGATGTAAGAATAAAGTTATAAGATAAACTTTGAGGTCAAAACATTCCTTAATGTTGAAGTTATTAAAGTTATTTTTGATGACGTTCATCATATTTTTATGAATTTTATAATAATTATATTAATATAGTTTTAGTAAAACAATAAATCATAGGACTAGTGACAACCATTCATATCTAGAGAGGCCACAAGGCTTGAACCCACATCAAAAGGGTGATAAGGGTGTAACACCTACCACTGTTCTATGTGATCTCTTGGTTAGTATTATTTTTTTACATAAATAATTTTTATATAAAGATTAAATTTATTTTGGGAACATATGTTTTATCATATAAATAACAATGGGATTGAAAATTGATCTGGGGATTAAGTGATTGATGTTATTTTGGAAGAAGATCACTATAATTTTATGAAACATTATATGATTAAGGTAAACAAAATATTATGATATTTTTTTTAGGAAAAAAGGTTGAATTATATTTTGGAAGAATATATGATTTTAAGGTAACTTTATGGTGATTCGGTTTATTTATTGAAATTACTAACATATTTCGGATATTATATGATTTAGGACTATACACTTTTTTGGTGTATGGCTTTTTGAGTAACTAATATTGATTGAAGATAAAAGTTAAATTAATATTGGTATAATATGCGATTAAACACTTATGATTTTTTGGGTTTCTAACTTGGTTTGAATTATTTTTTAGAATTTAAAGGTTAGTAGAATTTTGGGTGTTATTATTATGGCTATAGATATTAATTTTTTATTTCTTCATATGAAGCTTTAACCATTTTGGAAATTTTCTTACCTTATACAATCCATTTTGGTTTTGAATAATTTATAAAGATAAGAGGAATATATTTTTATTATTTTTTGGATTATGTGATCCATTAAAATTTTATTTTAGTGCTTAAAGCATGAAAAATTTATTTTAAATAGTCATCATTTGGAGTAAAAGATGAGATTGAGGTGGAAATTGATTAATGGATTAAATTATAATTGTCAAGTAAGTATTTTAATTTTTGTGCTTAGTATATATGGTAAATGAATTCCTCAACTCTAGGAAAGGTACATTGATAAAAATTCCCATTACCTTCAATTCTAAAAATTTGATTCTCTTTTTTCATAACTCATTTTTAAAGATTCTTGGTCATTAAATTACTCATGATCATTCAATTTCTTATGATCAGTGTTCTTTGTAAATCCATATTATTATTTAGACATTAAAATCCATGAAAATATTTTCACTTCCCACTAATTTTATTATACATGGAAACATAGTTATCTATTATTTAATATTACCTTCATATTTCTATTTCTCCCTTTTCAATAGGAAGTTTTATAAACCCTTTTTAAGATGTGAGATTTCAAAAAAAGTATTTTCAAATGTGAAACCCTTGATTATAGATCTCAAGATCAAATTTTGGGGATAAAATTAATTATAGGTGGGAGGATAATGTAATATCCTAAGACTTTAAAAGAACACTAAGTTTGATATCATATACAACATGAAACACGAAGCTTGGACGAACTATGAAATATTATTATTACGTTATAGTTAAAACCTAGCCATTAAATTAAAGTGTATGAATAAGATAAGACATATTATTATATATATATATATATATAATGTTTTTAATAAATAAAAATGTATTTATAAATTATTAGTAAATAATCAATCAATTTTTTATAAAGTCATTTTACTCTTAAAAATAAATTTTCTTGAAAAATGAATTTAATTTCTTTTTTATAGAGAATATTATATTTAATTATTATAAATTTTAGAAAATTTATTTGATAAAATGAAATTTATTTTTAAAATAATCATAGAAAAACTACCTTAGATTAAAATTTTGTGATTTTTCTGAAAATATTTATTTTCTAATGAATAGTTAAAAATATTGATTTTTGTTGAAAACTGTATTTTATTTTAAATTATTTAAAAATTAAAATTCTATTCTAGATTATTTTTAAAAATTAATTAGTAAATTTTAATTAAAAATAATATTATTAATTATTTTTAATTTATTTTATACTTGAATTTGGTATAATTTTTTTATATTTAAAAGGCATTTTTTGAAAAAATATTTTTCATCACATTATACTGGTTTAATTTTAAATTATATTCTACCATTTTTTTGAATTAAATCTTGAAAAATGGATTTCATATTTTGAATCACAAGGTCTAAATTTGTTAAATAATAAATTTTTATTTTTGGTCATTATGAATAGTAACCACAATAAATATTTGTCACCTCAATAAGGGTAAATCAGGTAATTAAGGTTTAAAATAGTGTGATAAGGCCTAAAACTCTTCTTAAAACTTGTATTTATTTTATTGGATAAGTATGTTTATTACTTGAACATACTTGATTTGAAAATTTAGAAATTTCTTTCAACTTTACTTTGATTATAATATTTATAGTATTTTAAGTAAATATAAAGTAAAAAATGTCACTCTCTTTCTTTTAATATCTATAATATTTTTTGACAGGGTTAAAAAACAAATTATTTATGGTTATAATTAGTTATTTGAAATATAAATGAAATTTTTCATCATAATTTATTTATAATTTTTAGTGATGAAATAATTTCTTTAAATTCTTATGTAACACCAACATAATATTTATTCAATTAATAGAAAAATAAAATAAAATATTTTAAAAATATTAAAAATAATATAAATTGAATTAATTATTGTGTTTCATGAATTTTATAGATAAATATAAAATATTATGTATGTGTTAATTTTTTTAAAAGTGCGGGGATAAAGTCTCATTTTATTATTAATGAAAAGAAAAGACCTCTTTTAACTGGGTAGTGGGAGACCCATTACATAACCCAAAGGCCTAGTGGGTATATAACCCATTACATGGCCTGTAGGCCAAATTTTTTTGGGCCAAGGCCCATTATATTAATAGTATTTCTATAGTACCTGCATTCTATAATACTCTCACAATACCCACCACTACTATAGTGTCTACCGCCACTATTGTGTCTGCCATTGATACAATGCCTCTACTGCTACATTACCGCTATAGTACTGTTACAATGATGATATTTTATAATAAATAATAATTTATTAGATGATTTAAAATTCATATAAATATTATATCTATCCAAGATAATGATATATGGTTGAGTATATAAACCATGGTCCATTTATGGTTCAATTTTCCTTTTTATATTAACTTTCTTGATTCCTTTAGTTTAAAAACCTTGATATCATAGTAAGTGTCAAAACGGTTAATATGGGGTAAAAAAAGAGATAAGGGTGATGAAATCACCTAAATGTTTTAAAATTTTCTTAGATGAGATTATTTTGACTAATAATAATCTTATATATAAATTATATCAATTTGGATCCATTGTTCCCTAAATATTAAATTATATTAATTTAATATTTCATGTAATTCCATGAGTGCCTCTCCCCTCACTTATAAAAGGGAATCTCATATCCTCTCTTCCTAACACCATTTTCTTTCTAAGTTTTATCCAATACCTGCCAAATAATATTTAAAACTTCACTCTCCACATAATATATTCCCCATTTTGATTATAAATCCATCCTAGGAAGGATTTTGGTGTATAATAAAAGAGGTAGTTTGAATTAGATGTATAGTTCTTAACCAAGAATGTTTGATTTATTTCTTCTTCTACCTCCTCAAAATATTATCAAACCATGATGAAATAATAACATAAGTATATTACATATAATTATATATTATTATGTAAATTTAATAATCTATATCCATATCCTTTTCTATAAAATGGGGAATGAAAACATCATTCATGCATACATGTGTGCTACCAGCTCCACAAAGCAATGTGTTTTGTTTTCCATCACCATATCTCATGAATAGTTATAATGATGTATTTAATATATTTATGTATATAAAATTCTTGAATTTTTTATCATTATATAAAATTAATATATCATTTATTTTCTTACCTTTTCATTCATGAAAAAATGATGACATCGTTCGCATGTACGTGTGGATTACCACCTCCATGAAGTGATGTGATTTATTTTTCATCACTACATCACATGATTGATATATATAAGTATATTTAAAGAATTAATATTATATTTATTATATAATGATCATTATTTAAATATAAAACAATAATTTCATTTTTTACATCATAATATTTGAATAATTGAAATGTTATTCATGCATATGTATGAACTACCATCTCTATGATTGTAACATAGTTAATTATTCATAACTGTCCTTCATGGTTAGTTTTAAAAGTATAATTAAGGTATAATTTTTTTAATTACTTATGTGTTATTATTCTAAAGGTGATGGAATAATGATTTTTTTGATCATAGACAACCTATATATGTCATTTTGTACTTATAAAGAACGTATATGACAAGTTGGACTCATGGTAAGGCACTATTTAACTTAAAAAACTACTTTTAAATGATTTAAAAATTTATTTCCTAGATGTTTTTATTCCATGCACACATTCATAAAATTATTTTATGAATTTATTCATATGAACATCAATCAATTACAAATGAAATCTTATGTTTCTTTTAATTTTCTTTCAACGGGTTTTAAAAGGAATATTTTTTATTTTTTTATATGGAATGTTTTGAATTTCTTTAAAATAGTAAAAATAATGTTCTATTTTAATGTATATGACATCAATGAATTTTTATTCTACTAATAAAATTAATTAATTTTTTATATTTTATTCAAATAAATCCTCCTCTCCCTTGTTCTAGGAATTTTATTTTTGAAAATGGGGTTTTAAAACGAAAAGGGTATTTAAATATTAGAAAGTGTTTTTCATATGGGTTAAAAAGACATTTTTAAGGGTTTTATGATGAAAAGGTACAAGAATAAAATATTTTATTCATTATATAGTACTTGAGACTTATATATGATGATGGTTGAGCACGATAAAACTTATATGATGGATGATCCCCATTATATCTCTCCAATGAATTGAGTAATTTTCCTTATCTTCATAGATCTGAATAAGTGAATTAACTAGGGTGGTTTCTTCAAAGGATTTAATTGGGCTCCAATTATCTCTGACATGAGTTTAACATTGGTTATGAATATGATTCTTTAAATTTCAAAAAAGGGTTTATAATTTATTTTGATATATTTTAAAGGTTTTATTTTATAAAAAGTGCATTTCCTTCATGTGGATATGATTTATTTCATACACTAAAATTATATTTTTTTAAAAATAATCATTTTATGGGTTTTTATATTTTTCATTGGACTAATGTATTTATTCCTTTTTATTTCCCTTACTGAGATTTTTTGTACACATCCCATGTTTTTTTATAATTTTATTAGTATTTAATGATTTGTAAGAACAAAGGAGAAGCTGACACGAAATTCATAATGGGTTTTCCTGAAAATAAATCATATTTCATTTTAAAATTTTTATATTATAGAAAAAATGATACTAAGTAGAAATTTCCAATTTGTAATATATAGGTTTTTATATGAGAATTATAGAATAATTATATAAAATTATAAAAATGAAAAGATACTTAAAATGAAACAAATTGAATTATTTTATTATGATTAAATTTACAAATTTTTTAAGGACGGGTCCTTATAGGTGGCCCAAAACCATACCTATACCAACAGTTCTATAACACTATTGGTATAGTTCCAATTTATAGTAGCATAACTATCTACACATAGGAAATATATGCATGATAATTACAAATTTACACATAATAAATTATGAGAGATATCTTAAATACCCTACCTTGATTAGAGCTTCAATAATGAAACAAAAGAACAAAGAAAAACTAAAAATCAAACACAGATAAAGTCACAATGATTCTAAAAATGACCTAACCAATTAAAATTTTCCTCAAAAGCTTGACCATTAACCAACCAAAATAAAGCAATAATTCTTGTAAATCCATATAGGAACAAATAATAGGGAATGAGAAAAGAAAAATGGGGATAATAGATAATGAGGGGAAAAGAGACACCTTAGATCAAAAGGGATTGATCACATGAATCTACAACCTTAGATAAACCAGTGAATGGACAATGCAGACTAAATGAGATTAAAAGTTAGGTTAAGGTTTAAGGGATAAAAAAATTAAATAAATAAAATAACAGAACCTAAACTTATAACAAAACATCAATTGAACCCTCCATAATATGCTAAGGACCTCGACATTGTATAGTAGAGGTTGGTCAAATGAGATATATTTTAAAATAGTCATATATTACTAAAAAATCTTGGTTGTTTTACCCATTTTAAAAAATCAATTGACCATATCCTTGACATAGTGCCTTATAAAATGATCATTTTATTCTTTGACCTAGAGTCAGCCCATGAACCACTATGACATAAGGTTATTGCCCTTACTATTTCCATCTATCCTCCTCGAGTGACCACACTATAAAAAGATCATGAGTATGGAATAATACTCCCACATATCCTAAAATAGTAATTTTATCACTTCAAATTTCTTATATGGATTTCACAATCTAGGAACTCCCACTAAAATACCTACTTTCATGCCATAGATGGACACTATAATATAACCTATATCCAAAATAGTCGTTCGAGACCTTAATTCCACAATCCCAATAAAAAGACCAACCAACCATGACACAAATGAGACTATGAATTCCAAAATACAATAATTCTCCCCCACAATGGTCATTTGGGACGTCAAAGATCCAAAAATCCACTTTTATCTTCTAAAATCTCTCCAAACATCCTCAAGTCACCTCTAATTTCTGAAAACCCAAAGTAAAGATATGAGAAAGTATAAGGTTATCTATTATGAATTTTTTCAATTTAAAATTTATTATAATGTTAAAAATATTTTCCATGTGTTAAAAACTAAGAAAACAAGCTCATATTATCATCAAATTTAGCATCAATTAATTTATGATATGTAGAAACAAATTGGTCATCAATGTGACATGCAGTTTAGTCTAAATATCCATAAGTGCATATTTTCAATTTAAAATTATTTTTATGAAAAGAAAATATATTAAAAGATTAAACCCAATAAAATGATATTAAATTTTCTTGATAATATTGGAAAAAATTATTTCATTAATTTATGAGTTATAAGAAAATACTCATATCAATATGAGATGTGGTTTTTTCAAAATGACTAAAAGTAGATATTATAAATTTAAAACTATTTGTAAATTTAAAAATATGTGTCATATGATCATAACCAAGAAAAAATATTTTATTATTGTATAAATATTAAAAAGGTCATATTTTTTTTAACCTATATGAAGAAACCACATAGAAATTTAATGTGTGCTTCAGTTTGAATGACTAGAAGTATGTTTTTGAAATTTAAAAATGTTTTTAAAGTTAAAAACACACATCAAACACAAAATAAAAATAAAAATGAGTCTTTATTATCATGATACCAAAATAAAATTATATTTCTTTAATAGTTAACCTATATGAACAAATTGAACTTCAATTCAACATAGGGTTTTTTTAGAATAACCAAAAGTGTATATTTTAAAATTTAAAAATATTTTAATTTTAAAAAATTATTTTACTTAAAAAAATAAGAAAATTAGTTTTTATTTTCAGTTTTTCATAATAAAATGATTACTTATTATGTTGTAACTAATAAAATGGAACTACACATCAATTCAACATTTTATTTTCTCAGAATGACAAAAAGTGCATAATTTTATTTTTAAATTGTTTTTAAAGTTAAAACATGTATCAAATGCTAAAAAATGTATAAAAAATATTTTATTATTGTTAAATAATATGAATATGGGTTTTGATTAATTTTGACCATTTTTAATGAACATCACATCAATTATTGGTGTATATTGGTTATAATGACCAAACTTGTTTTGATTAAGTTAAAATTCATTATTAAGTGAAACATGTTCCCCAAAAACTCAAAACTGGGAAAATGATATTGGATCATTATGAAAATTTAGGAAACCAATTATCAATTAATTTGTGACATGTAGTAAAAAAACTTATATAAATACAACTTCCTAATTTCTCAAAATGATCGAAAGTTCATATTTTAAATTTAATTTTTTTTTAAAGTTAAAAATATGGATTACACTCTCAAAACCAAGAAGAAAAGCTATGATTTTCATGTTTCCATAGGATAATGATCATTATTAAATTTTTTACCTATGAGAAGAAACCATGATTCATTAAATGTTCAATTTATTTGAAAAAACCAAAAGTGAGTATTTTTAATTTAAATATGTTTTATAGCTGAAAATTTATATCCCATAATTAAAATCATAAAAAATCTTGGATTGTGGTAAAAAATAGGACAACTATTAATTAATAATTTATGAACTATATGAATTAACCATGAATTCAACTAATGGATGGTTTGGTTATAATGGAAAAAATTATTTTTTAAGTTAAAATTTGTTTTTAAGTTAAAAAAGTGCATCACATGATAAAAATGGAAAATAAGCTCATATTGTCAGGAAAATTTAAGAAAATATTTTTCAATTCATTTATGACCCATAAAAAATTTACACACATCAATATTACCTTTGGTTTTATCATAATGATCAATTTTTTTTAATTGGAACTCAATGAAAAAACTATTTAAAACACTAAAAACCTAGAAAATTAACTTGAAATATCTTTAGAATTTTGGTAAATGATCATTGAATTGTTTTTGGCCTATAGGAATTAGAAAAACATAAATTAAATTTTTTATGTTATTATAATTATCTTAAGTGTCTTTTCATATATCAAATTGTCTTAGAAGTATCATTTTTTCATCAAATTAACAAAATTGAGCTAATAATCGCTATTTACCAAGAAATAATAGGGCAAAGATCATCGATTAGTCAATGAAATATTGGAAAAAAAAATTTAATTTTTCTAATTCTTCTTAAATTCTTAAGTAATATTTTACTTTACCTTTTCATTTAGTAATGATAGTTTATATTAATAGTTCCTTGATAATTATTCTAATTATATCTTATCTAAATTTCAATGCAGTTTTTTGTATTATTCCCTTTGAATGATCATATTCTTGACTTTTTATTTTAAATTCATATATCATAATGATATCTATTTTTTATAGGTTTTTTTATTGAGTATAATGAAATAATATATAATAAAAAATGAATATATATTTTCATGATTTGTAAAACAATGGTTATATAGTACATATATCCATGGTTGTTCCCTCTTGTGGCTATAAAATTGTAAAGAAAAATTAAAAATTACTTATAGCCATAATTTATTGAAATGAACTACAATTTTATTAATGGAATTCCAATTTTGAATATATAATTGTGTCATATTTAGTAATATAATATTATATAATGTACACACACAACATAATAAAACCAACTTCATTTTTTAATTTAAACATTAAATTTAGAGAATAAAAATGTCCATTAGAATTGAAAGTGTTACAATGGAATAAAAAATAGAAAATAAGAAAACAATAATAGGAAAATTTGGATTTCGTCGATCCCCTAGAATAACAACACTCACAAAAAACACTATAGAAACAAAAAAAATATTAGTAATGTAATATACATATATAAAATGAAAATATATAACCTTTAGAGAAAATAAAATTGAGTGAAGAATGAATTAAATATGAGGTATATATAAAAATTAGGGATCCCATATAACCATTACAAATCTAACTATTGGAATACTAATCTGACGATTATAATAGTAACATGACCATTAGAATTGTAATTTGATTGCTTGGAGTAGTAGCATGAGCATTATAATAGAAACCTCACCTATGTAAATGTAAAATAATATTTACTTATCTTATAAAATGATAATATTAAATATTTACATCATGATATAAGTAAAAAATGTTTTAAAAATTATAAAATAAGTTTTCATATTTTTGTAAAAAATATATCTTTTATTTTCAATTTTATAAAAAATATAACAATTTAAAATAAAGTATATTTTCATAAAATGGGTTTATAAATTAATACTATATTTCATTATAATGTTAATATAATTTTATGAGACCTCGACTATTTTTTCAATGTTTTAGAAAATTGATCATAATATTAAAATTAGTAATTTAAAATAAATTAGGGATTATTTAGGAATTAAATTTATCATATTTAGAAAATTAATTTCATAATATGGATTTCATCTTTGGAATATAAACATAAAAAATTATTAGGGTGATTTTTTTAATTTTTCTAAAATAGTTGAATTTTTGGTGAATAGTAAAAAATAACAAAATATGTTATTTAACATTATAAGCTAACTACATGAATTTTTGATTCATGGATTAGGTAAGAACCCATTATTTCAAAATTACATGAAACATTTACTTCATATAGTCTTAATAATCAACAGTGTTGGAAGTCTTGATCAAAAATAATAAACTGATGTTTATAATATTTAAAAACACTCCTCTCATCCCCTTATAAATACCACCCTCACAATCCCTTGTAAGACCCCATTTTTTCACTCAAGTATGGATCCTAAAAATTTAGGTCTATATATTTACTTTGGACCTAATATGGATGCATAATGGGCCAGTAAAGGTCTTAGGGGTATCCAGTTTCGGGACATCACAAAGTGGTATCACATAAGGTTTTCTTTTCTAGCTTTACTATTTGGAGATAATAGATTAGAGATTAAGAATGCTTGGAACTTGGTCATAATCCATTCATGGGCATCGCGAACCCATGTTTGAGGTAAAAACCAAGTTTTCTAAATTATAATTGTTGTTATAAATTTTCCAATTATACTTGATTTTATTTCACCATTGGGTGATGCACATGTTGTGTGGTGTTATTAATTATTAATCTATTTGAGGATTTTATTTCATCCTTGTCCCAATGATATTAGGGAAAAGGGAATTGTCACATTCATCATTATAGGCACCTTTATTTTAAATTTCTTACATATTTCCATGCTATATAGGTTCATTTTACTACTTTTCATTGTGTGATATTCCTATGATTATTGAGTGATGTTGTGATAGATAGATTATGCTTGTGTTACTCTTAGTTGTGATTGAGTGATTGAATATCTCAATTCATGATGTTTCTGGAACCTCATGGGTTGGGATGAGTAATTTACCAAGTCGAACCATTATGCTATAAATAAACAGGTTTCATTTCTAGTGTTATGTGTGTGGGAACTGATTTATTGGAAATAGATATCCATTATAAAGTGAATCATGACATCTAAAATTAATTGGTTACACATCCTTATCCCACCATGTCATGTTTATAAAAGGTAAATGAGTGAAATTGGTAAAAAAAATGCAAAATGAAATGAAACTTATACTTGAGAACATACCAATACCTTGTGATCTAAGTGGGTAGTTTGGGTAGTATGCCTTGGGGAGTGAGTTTTCATATGTTCACCTTCTACTAGTGATGCTATCTTTCTACTTAATCTTGTTCTGAGACATGTGCTTAGAAATTGTAGATCAATGCAATAATGACGTCCTCATGTCATATTCCAGGAGGGTAGAGATGACCATTCTCTAGATTTGGTGGGCCCCGAGCCGCCACTCTTAACTCTAGGAGTGCCACATGAGGCACTTCCTACTATACCCTATCTGGGAACTGATTCCCAAGTTTGTGATAGTTTCTTATATCTGACGTAGTCCATGCATGGTGATCCATGACTTGAACTTACAATGGCTAATCTGAATCATGAGTTCCAGCAACAGTATCCTTCTACTTTCTCAAGAGATGGTGGTTCACAGGCTGTTGAGACTTGGAAAGAGGCCACCTTGTCAATATTTGATCATATGAAGACTCCTCCAGGGTGGAGGGTCAAACTCACTACATACAAGCTTAGGGATTAGGCCAAGTGCTGGTGGGATGTGATTACCTAGGCTGGTCATCATTAGGGTATGTTATGGGTTAATTTCTAGACTACCTTCTATGATCAAATTCTTCCTCAAATGTTGAGAGCTGACAGTGCTATAGAGTTCATGCATCTTGAATAGGGTTCTACTTCAATCATGGAATATTCCATGCATTTCATAGAGTTTTATCACTTTGAACCACTTTTAGCTGGTGATGAGCTTTTGCATGCTAGAAGTTTTGCGGATGGGATCCAATATTCCATCCATGTGTAGGTGAATGTCTTTCACTTACCAAATTTTTCTGATATAGTCAATCAGGATATTTATCACTGAGTTCAACCTAAGGGGCAGTAATAGTACCGAGTTTAATAGATCCATGCCGTGATAGGTCAGTAGTTCTTTTAGTGGTAGGAAGCATTCCCTCATGGTTTATCATATGGATAGTGACAACTGGAATTCCCTTTTTAATAGCTCTAAAGTGTGTCATCACTGTGGAGGATGGGGGAATTCAAAGCCTCAGTGCGATATAGACCGACTAGAGTGTCGAGATTTCATCTATTTGGGGAATCATCAACATTTCTATTGGAAATTTCCACCACTTTCGGGTGGAAAAGGATCAGAACCATCTCCACCTTTATTATAGAGTTCTTTTTCACTATGTTATGTCAGGAGTTGGAATATCACTGGTAGGTCTAGATGACGAGGAGGTTGTGGCCATGGTAGCCGTACCACTAATCACTAGCCATGCCAGAAAGTGAGTTTTGATCAAGGTATTCAATCTATTGAACATGGCCATTGATTATGCTAATTTAATGCACTACAACTGATACCCAAGGATCAAGCTCTAGGACCATCCATAGTACGAGTTACTTTTCTTGTGGCATATACTATAGTATCTACTTTATTTGATATAGATGATATGAACTATTTTATATCTGTGTCTATCGCAGAAATTCTCGCACTAGAGATACAATATCACTATGGTGTAATGACCCTAGATACAACAATAGGAGTACAAATAGAGGATATATTTCAGTGTAGGGATTTACCCCTTGGGGTAAAAAGTTAACCTTTCTTATTGAACCTATTCTTTCCTAAGATAACAAGCTCTGATGTCATTATAAGAATGGATAGGTTGGTTCACTATAATGATTTTATAGACTACTTCTCCGCATGGTATCATTTATATCACCAGAAGGTGGAAGATATCTATATAGGGGTTAGTGGGATGTCCAGGATAGTAGAGCTAGACCAAAGCATCATGGGCTAGGTGGAGTGACCACCCAGATTACAAATCCCTTCATGGAGGATCATGGTTTACGACAGGCTACTTTTTCTCTAGTAGTAGAATTTCTTAGGGACATCTTTCCTGATGAGTTTTTTGGTTTACCTTCTGAGAGAAAGGTAGATTTTAAAATAGATCCTATTTTGGGAGTAACTATAGTTTCCATTCCTCCATACAAGATGAAACCTATAGAGCTTCAGGAGCCCAAGAAACAGTTATAGGATTTAGTGGCAAAAGGTTTCATACGGCCCAATACATCCTCTTGGGGTTTGCATGTACTTTTTTCCAAGAAGGTGGATGAAACCTTATATCTATGCAGGGATTACAGATAGTTGAACCAGATTACAGTCAAGAACTGATATCCACTACCTCAAATAGATGATATCTTTGATCAGATATGAGGGGCAAGGGTCATCTCCAAGACTGACCTGATATCGGGTTATCATCATGTGTGAGTCAGACTATCAGACATACCTCGTACAATTTTCTATAGTAGGTATAGTCTATATGAGTACCTTGTTAATCCATTTTTTCTAATGAACACACCCTCAATTTTTATGGCTATGATGAATAGTGTTTTCCACCCCTAGTTGTACTCTTTTGTCGTAGTCTTTATGGATTAAATCTTGGTGTATTATCAAACTCATACTAACCATGAAAAATATTATGATATTGTTCTGAATACACTAAGAGATAATCATATTTATGCCATGATTTCTATGGTCCACTTCTGGATTGAAAAAGTTCACTTCTAGGGTCATATTATCTCAGAATCAGGTGTATCTATTGACCTTGAATAGGCTAGTGCTATAGTTTTTTGGGAGCATATGAAAAATATGTTCTATATACGTAGTTTATTAGGGTTGCAAGGATATTATAGGAATTTCATATAGGAATTATCACATATTTCTTCACCTATTACTAGTATTACAAAGAAGGGTGTCAAGTTCCATTGGTTAATGTATGTGATAAAGCCTTTTAGGAGCTGAAAGGGAGGATTGTAACAGCACCTATTCTGTATCTTCTAGAGACAGGCAGAGGTTATACCATATTCTATGATGCATCAGGAATTGGTTTAGGAGCAGTGCTGATATAGGAGGGAAAAGTCGTTGCATAAGGATCTCGGCAGTTGAGGCCTCATGATAGGAATTACCTGATGTAAGACCTTGATCTAGCAGCAGTTGTCCATGCCTCATGTTTCTAGAGACATTATCTTTTGGGTGGTCACTTTGTGGTGTACACAGAGAAAAAGAGCCTCAAATATATCTTTTCACAACATGAATTGAACCTTAGACAATGAAGATGGGTCGATTATCTACAATACCTTGTTTTGGAGCTTACCTATATACCTTGGAGGTGCAATGTATTTTCAAATAAACTGATTCATAAAACTCAAGTACATGACGTATGGGAAGCTAGTGATGAATTAAAGTTAATGGCTATATTTTCTGAGTTGTATCTGGAGTTTCATGACAGTCATGAGCAGTATTACCTCTCATCCTTGAAAGTTACCACTTATCTTATTGAAAAGGTGAAGGGTAGATAATTATATGATTTTAAATGTTTGGTTCTTTGTGACATTATATCAGGTGAAATACCACGTCCAAATTCATTTGTTGATAGAGAAAACATCTTGTGTCTATGTGGCTGTATCTGGGTTCCTAAAGATATAAGAGTAGAGTTGATGAAAGAGTCCCACAATTCTTAGTAGGAAGTTCATCTAGGTATCTTAAAGATGTATCAAGATATAAAACACAAGCTTTGGTGGCCTAGGATGAAATTTTAGATAGCATGTTTTTTCACTAGGTGTTCCACCAATCAGCTGGTGAAGGCAGACCACCAGAGACCTACGTGCATGCTACAACCTCTTCTAGACCGAGAATGGAAGTGGGAAGATGTTTCCATGGATTTCATAGTTGGCTTACCTAGTTTGTTTAAGGGTAGTGATGCAATATGGGTAGTCATTGACTGACTAATGAAATAATCCCAATTCATACCTATTCAAGAAACTTCCTCAGTTGATGAGCTGGGAAAACTACATGTTCGTGAGATCATATGACTCTATAGGGTTCCTCGTGCTATCACTTCAGATATGGATGCTCATTTCACATCATGGTTTTGGAAGGGATTGAAAAATTATATGGAAACACAAGTTCATATAATCATATCTTTTCACCCCCATACCGATGGAAAATCAGAATGAATAATACAAGTTCTAGAGGATATGCTCCGAGCATGTGTCCTTTCATTCAACAGTTCATGGGAGAAACATATCCCTCTCATCAAGTTTTCCTATAATAATATATTTTAAGTGATAATTCATATGAATCATTTTGATTTCTTGTATGGTAGGATGTGTTGTTCACCCCTATGTAAGATAGAGGCATGTGAGGAAGCCCAAATAGGTCCTTGTCTCATTCAGGAGATTTTAGAGCACATTCAGATAATTAGAATGCGTATGACTACTGCTTACTATAGAAAAAAATCTTACGCTGATTATCGTTAATGAACTCTGGAGTTCGAGGATGGTGATCATGTTTTCCTTTGGGTATCGCCCAGACTTGGGCATATAAGGTTATTGAATCAAGGAAAATTATTTCCTCATTATGTAGGGTAATTTTAGATTCTAAAGATAGTTGTTCTGGTAGCATATCGGTTGCTACTAACTTAGAGGCACCATGTCATGGAGGACATCTTCCATGTTTCACAGATTCTATAGCATCATGTTGACCCATATCATACCTTTTATCCTGTGGAGGTTGAGTTATATGATGATGCTACCTTTGAGAAGTATCCAGTACGTATCATTGACTAAAGAACAAAGGATCTCCAAGGGCGGTCAGTACCTTTAGTACAGATGCTATAGTTGCACAACCGGGTACAAGATGAGACTTGGGAGGGGGAAGCCAATGTACATTCCCAATGGCCAGAGTTTTTCTCAGATAGTGCTTCTATACCCTTTGAAGGTGAACTTGGGGAAGCTTTCTTTTAACCGAGGAAGATTTTAAGAACCCATATTTTCACTCAGGTATGGATCCTTTAAATTTTAGTCTAAATCATTACTCTGAACCTAATATAGATGCCTAATGGGTTAGTGAAGGACTTAGGCATTTCTGAGACTTTTTCAGAGCCCGAAACCCATATTTAAAAAAAGTCTTGGTGAATGGTTAGAGTAAACCATGTAAGAATTTTTCACGGTTTGGAAAACCGTACAAATTGGTTTTTTCCGGACAGAGCCACCTTGCATGGTTGGAACATGTTTGTGCAGCCTAACCGTGTGATTTCCCCTTCCACCTGAGTAATTGTGAATAGTTTGCAGACAATTTGTCAAACCGTGCGGACAAACCATGTATATTCCATTTTCTAGGTAAATTTTCCTTTTTTCAAATAATGATATAATTATCCCCCTCCTTCTTCCCTAATTTGAAAACTAGTGGAATTTTCCTGAATTTTTCTCATTTTGGAGCTTTTTGAAGGACTAAATGTTGGATTACGATATCTCCTTCATCTAGGATATGATCTAGCTTCCATTCATCATGTTGGATGTGCAACGGTAAGTACTCGAGTATATTTAATTTTTTCTTCTTCTCTCTTGATCTCGACTGAGTTATCAGGGTATGATAATTTTTCCTTTTTTTCTTAGATCCACTTTGATACAAGAAAAATCAAGGGCCAATACTGGAGGAGGATAGTTGTACAAGCCTAAGGTGGGTGGCCTATAACTCCTCTCTAATGTTAGTTTATTTTTTAATTGTCATGTGGGCCCCACCGATTTCATTAGGTTCCTTTTATAGAATAAATATTCCATAATTATAATCATTATAACCATACGGTAATGATCTTTCCATATATGTGATTAATTTTTGGTGGTTACTTCCACAACTCCATTCATCCCATGTAGGAAGTAATGCCATATGTTTTTTAGTGTTTTGAGTCATTTGAGCCACCATTCAGATGTGCCTTGGCTTGACTATACTAAGGGTAATAATTTATATATTAAATGTATTATTTTTAATGATAATTTCATAATATAAATTACCACATACGCTAACCACTTGACCCACCTAAGGTAAGGTCTTCAATTTGATAATTAAAGGTGAAATGTCAATTGGAAAGTATACTAAGTATATGACCTAGACTTAAGTGTAAATGAATAGTTGGTTGCATATCTATATCACCCCTTACCACATTAATGTAATGTATCAGAATGAACATTGAATATGGAATATGATTTAAATGGATTAAATGAATGGTTTCATACCACTTGTCCTTATCACACTATTGAATGGAAAGTCTTGAACCATATGACTTGATTAAAAGGTTGTATGCTACTTGGACTTATCACACTAATGAAAGGAAATGCTTGAACCAAAAGAAATATTATTTGAATTTGATATCTAATAGGAGTGGCCTAACTCAATATCACCTTGGATTCTGATTTGAGAATTCCATGAGCACTCAGGAACCCCATTCCAATTCCAGGATTCATATTGCTTATGTTGAGACCCACTTAGATCCTGATCCTTGTCTATTCTTTGGATGCCCAATATAACACTGTAGTATCACTTAAATATAATTATAGGATTCCTCAGATACACTCCTTGGATCTATTATTGACTTGTAGGTTCCATTATTAAAGACCATCTGGACCAGTCATTACTTAGCCCCATTTTACCATGGATGAACTCCTTGGACTCGGTAGGCATCTCATAATAAAATGAGTTGGACTATTATCCTTGTATTATACTCTTAACCCATGACAGGATATAGTTATTACTGAGTTGGAGATCATTGAATTCTACATCCCCTTGGTTATTACCTTGGGAATTTACTATTAAATATCATTATAGGTTACCTTGTTACAACTTGGAACCTTTGAAATTTTTAACATGTAACTTATTTATAAACTTGTAATTAACAAATATTGAATTGTTTACATGTTTATACATCAACAGAGGGATGAAGAAAGTACATGGGTATTTAGTTACATTGCACTACTTAATATTTTATATATTCATGCTTTCACACTGTTACATTTACATTACATGGCCCGAATATTATAGACACCATTAGTGGTGGACCACTGAGATTTATCTCACACCCTCTCCAGGTGCCATTTGGAACCCGAAGTAGATTACATAAATGAAGGTATTGATAAATATAAGCATATAGATTCAAACACTTCATTGCTTGCACTTTCGGATGGATCTTGATAGCAGAGGATCGAGTTGGATATCGGGATTCTTGGGATAATCATTGATTCCATTTATTATTTTTTGGAACATGTTATTCCTTTGGTCTTGTATCCATGTTTTCCAGTATTATATTACATGACATATCATAATATTTTGTTTAATTTTATTCATGTTGTTTCGTTTATTGTTACTATTGTCTCTATTTTCTGCTATTCCGTTTATTTTCTTATATTGCTTCAGTTCATTATCGATGTTTACATTCATCTGCTATGATAAACTTTGGTATTGAGTAAATAATCTCCCTAAAGATACACCCTAGGCACTCACTACTAGTTATAATCCTCTAGAGTTCAAGGAGTTGATCTTGAGTCTATGTGGACAACTAGGCTTCAGGAACCCACTAGCGACATCTGGGTCTGTGACGTCACACCCCTTATCCTTGAAACTTGTAAGCCTTGGTGAATTACAAATTTATACCCATTTACCTTAACAGTACTCTCACACATTTCCTAGTGATTCTGGGATCACCAAAATACCATTCTATAGTGCCTTAAGTGGAATCCCAATAGAATACGTCCATAGAGAAGGTAATTCCATCAACCAATTCTTTCCATTTTTCTTCCTCCTCATCTAAAAAAAAATTCCATTCAACATGGAATAATAAATAAAGTATCGTATATATACTGTAATTTTATTATATTAATTTAATATATACCACCCAACCTCTTCTCTTTCCATTAATTGATTTAAAAAAAAAATTTGTTTAAAATATAGTTGGTTCACCACCTCCATGGAAAACATATTTCATTTTTCTCCATCTTCTTCAAGGATGGTTATAAAAATAGTATTATTGCTAAATATTATAATAATAATTATTTTCTAAGTTATTTAAATTACTAATTTTTTTAGTAATCATTTAATTAAATAAAATGAAACCAGTTCATGATGGCCGACAAAACAGCCTAAATGAGATAAACACATAATGTTAGCATTTTTACTAAGTGAATCATCACTATGTCAGAACACCTATGGTAATTTTAGAGCCTTTAAATTTATATAAATACATGAATACCATTTTATTTCACCTCTAAATTTTTAGTCACATATAACATGAACTTTAATAAATATCCATAAGTGATCTAAACTTATGACCATGAAACAAATGCCCTCATAATAAATAAATTAAACATCATATCTCATTGAAATAGTTATAAATGAACATAATAAAATTATAGTAAATCCAATATAGATTTAAAAGTTTTGGAATTAATCAAATAATTAATCTAATTTTTTTATATAATACACTAAGTGAAAGTGAAGAATGATTCTAGAAAATAAGGTAAGGGATTTCTCCAAACAACCCTATTTTATTTATGGTTATTATTTCTCTCTCTTACCCTACATTATCCCTATAATATTCTTATTTACTTATTCTATATTGTAGGATCGATATGATACTAATTGTAGTGTCGAAATGATAATGTAGATTCTCAATATACAAGAGGGGGGGTGAATTGTATAATTTAAAAATTCTTAGGTAACTTTTAAAGTTGGATTGAAACATTTCTATTGTTTAACATGGTTAAAGAATGTTAATTCATAAAACCTCTAGTTCTAAAAACATGCTTGATTATGGAAATGTGATTCTGAAAATGTGATTCCGGAAATGTGGTTTCAGAAATGAACCTATAAAAAAGTTTACAAAGATAAATATTCTACCTTAAAGCGTATATAATCTTACTAAATCAGAGTGCATAAGTATAAGGAATTATTCGATAATTATACTTTCCTTAACAATCAAAATTCAGTAGAAAACTTTAAACAAAACAAGTAACAAGTAGTAAATATTTTAACCCAAAGAGCAGGGAATCCAACAACTTTGTATAAATGTCCCTTGATTTATACTTTCAAGAAAGTCTATCTTACCCACACCAGGGTAAGCACTCGAGATGAATATCAAGTTCTGTCTTGCTATCCCCTCAAGCCCTCAAATTTAATGTAGTCAACACCTCTGTCTTCCTATCCCTAGAAGCCCACGAATGAACTCAGCAACATTCAGAGTCGCACGAAGTAATTTTGAACAATATGTTAATTACAAACTAAGCATGAAATTTCTTTCTCTCCAGAAATCACTTTAGCATCATGTAATCTGTAGATTGATCAACTTGTTTTTTCAAAAGTTCTGAGCTCGTTCAAATGAGATCCTATTTATTGGCACATTCTCAACGGTCGGGTCCCTCCTCCAATGGTCATATTTTTCCTTGAATTTTAAAGGAACCTATACACGTGTCACTTGAATAATAGTTAGTTAGTAACTGAATTCACTATATCATTTTATAAAAAAAACTTAAGTAAGAAAAAATATGGCGCTTAACTAAATTCATTTTTTGAAGTGTAAGGAAAAATAGTTCGGAGTCTAACCGAAAATAAATTCGGTATATATAATATAAGAATATTCAGATTCTATTTTCTAAAGAATTTGGAACCTAAATTTTATAGAATTATAGAGTCTAAATTTCTAGGAAATTCGGAATCTGAACTCATAAGAATTCGGACCTTGAACTTACAATGTTCATAGTATGAATTCATAAGAATTCAGTGTCAACACTCATAAAAGTTCGGAGTCTGAATTCAGAGAACTCGGAGTCAGAACTCAAAAGAGTTTGGTGTATAAATTTAGTAGAATTTAAAGTCTGAACATATAAGAGTTTATAGTCTGAATTCAGGGGAATTCAGTGTCTGAACATATAATAGTTCTAAGTCTAAATTCAGTGGGATTTAGTGTCTAAACTTATAAGTTTTCAGAGTCTGAATTCAGAGAACTCCGAATCTGAATTCAGATTATGAAAATAGAATTCTCTATTTATAGGTATTATATGATTCCAAGGTTTTAGGTATGAAACCAAATTTTAATCTTAGACAAAATAATGAATAATGAAAGACATGGAAAGGATAAATTTCCATGGAGAAGGAAAAGTTTTCTTATGAGAGTAAAATAAAGGGTAAAAGAGATTTTCCTTAAGATAATGTGTTTGCATTTTCAAAACAAGAAGGAATGGAAAATTCATAAGAAAATATTATTGACTAAAAAAACTCCCCCAAACATGAAGGAATGGAAAATTAATAAGGAAAACTTTTTGACTCAACAATCTCCCACTTTTTGGAAAGCACAAACATCCTTAAGGAAAATAATATAAGGACTTTAGAAAATATTTTTCTAAACTCTAAAAGTAAAACGTATCTCCGTTAAAACATGGGAAAATATGAATATGAATAACTCTCCCTTAGGCTTTGGAACACTAAGGATCATATTCTAGATTTCTAGATTGGGATTTGGCATTTTATTACATACATAAATCTTCATGGATAAAAACTCCCCCTTAGATAAAATTACCCTTACTTAGGGACATATGTTCTTTTCTTAGTATTCTTTTTCCTTTATCCCCCTTTGGGATTTTCAAAAATGAATACAGGGAATAGAAAAGAAATTATAGTACCTGAAAAATTAGTACAACACATCCAAAATACAAACAACCAAATATTTCATTATGATAAGAAAAATTTATACAAGGAAGAAAAATACAACAAAAGATCGGAGTTGAACAAGTTTATCCTTCCTTTTCCTTGGGAAGCAGCTTCTTCACTATTGTTTTCTCCTTTTTGAGCTCATTATGATCTTCCAGTTCTCTCTTAAGAATTTGTTCATGATCCTCTACTTTCTTTTCTAATGATTTGATTTTTTTTTTCATAATCCGTAATAATTTCAGCCCGATCCTTAAACGATTATTCCTAATTTACTATATTCTCTTCAATATAAATACTAAGATATCTTTCTTTCTTCCAGCTTTGGGCAACTGAATACAGTTTCCCATTCAAATCCTTCACTTCTTGAATCTGAGAATTTTGTTCCAGAGTAAGCTTCTCATCAAAGCTACTTGTGAGATCCTTTATCTTACTATATTCAGTGTCAAATGCATCCTTGACACATTCTTGAAATTAATCAATAATCCATATATCTTCTATAGTTTTCCTTGACCAACCGGTCATCTTCTTCCAGGATCTATTGTGGGATTCATAGTTTTTGAAAAAATATTTTAAATCACCCTCCCGCTTGACGCACTTATCCATCACCATGGATACTGAATCCAATTTATGATTTAGTGTGTGTTGAAGCATCTGGCATCTAGAGTCTATGATTATAAAAATACAAATGGTCCCAATAAGTTTCTTCAACGATGGGACAATGAAATCATGTCCAAGGGATGATGATTCTGAATCTAAAACTTTGCTTGGTGAGGTTTCTTTTTATAGCTCAGCAGGTTTCCTCTTTGAAGGTCCACCAACATCCTTCTTCTTCAAAACATCTTTACTAAGTGTATCAAAAACCACATATTTTACCTTAATAGCCTTTAGAATGGATTTTTTATTCGGAGATTCATGTTAACTATCAGACAACTGAACAATTTTATATTCAACTATCTCTTCTTTCTCAGATCGTGCCTCAGCATCCTTTGGGTGTATGAAATCATGATTAGAACTTTCTTCTTTAAATAGATTATTCAATTTTTCTTCAACCTTGAAATCTTCACCTTTCTCATCTTTACCAGGGGTATCAAGCTTTGAAGATTTTGATTCAGATGTTCGGATTGAGATTTTCTCAGATGGAATTTCCTTATCATGAAACTCCTCTACTTGCTTAATTAGATCTTCAGTATTACCACTGACTTCTTCTGCCTCTTCTTATTCTACTTCTTCTAATTCTTTTTCTTTGACATTCTTCGGAGTCACATACTTCTTTCTCAGAGTCTCAATTAAATCTTCTACTATGAATGAATCTGGTGTCATAATTTTCTCAGAGGATTTCTCAATATCCTTCAGAAGTGATTGGACAATTTTAGCTTCATATATCTTCTTCTTCTGTTTATTTTCTTTTTCTTTATTTTCAAGCACATTAGTAGTCTTATCATTTAAAGCTTTTGCTTCAACCGGATCCAAACCAAAACTAGGTTCCCTTTCTTTCTTATTCCTTTTGTCTTCCCTCTACTTAGAACTACCTCATCCGGATAAGCTTTTTTCTTCTTAGGTTTTGGATGTGTGGATTGGATTTCCTTAGGCTCTGGAGTTTTTTTCTTTTCTTCCACTTCCTTCACTTTCCTCTTCTTTGCACCCTTATTAAAGGTCTCAAAGACCTCATGTTTCTTCGCTAAATCTTTAATTTATTCCTTGAGTAAATCATACAATTCATCAGATTTGATAGAAAATCCAACATTCATTATTCTTAGAGTATCATCACTAACTAGCACGACTTTGAAATTCCTTGGCTTTGAACTTTATGTAATTTTGAAAGACTCCAAGAACCAAATAATCAGATTCGAAATAATAGCTGGGAACTTAATGATCTGAGCCTTCAGATTTACATTCTTTATATTCTTGATCATAATCAGAATGTGCTTAACCAAATTATCCTTACTCAGATTCACTAGGAAATCCAGGATATACATGTCACTTTTATTCAATGTATCCTTTTCCCCTTTTCTCAAATTTATGAAACCTTGAACCCATAATTCGAGAATCCAATAATTTGTAGACAGATGATCAATCTACAGAGTCTTTACTTTAGAATGTCCAAGACAAGACATAGCCTTAACCTTATTGAAACTTCCTTGATTCTGAAAAAAATTATGAGAACAAAACTTAGCTTCTTCTTCATACGGAACTCCAATCAAATTTGCAGCCTTGGTGTATGAGAGAGCATACGTCTTTAAATAGCTTTTGAAAGAGAACTTATCTATGCCTTCTTCCTTAAAAAAACTTACTGACTCATAAAATTCTACTAGAAAATCCAGATATACTAAATCTCGAGAACCTGGATTCAATATGCAAACACTTTCTCATCCATTCAGTTTGATGTTCTTTGAAATGATAGAATCATACTTGGCAGAGAAGTTTGGATGCACTAATCTTTCTCTACAAACATTTCACTCCAAGATTTTCTTTAAAGTTGACGTGTATTTATGAGATGATTCTCCGACATACATTCGGATTTGAGCAAGATCTAAAAATTTCAGAACAAGCTTAAGTAGAAAGATAGGGCTTCAGCATGTAAATGCTTTGAAATAGATGTGGGACAACCTTTTGGGGTTCCTTTATATAGGCATTTGGGGTGAAAGTTCAGCTTCCAAACTAAATCCAATGTCTTAGAACCCTTGTGATCAGATCTGATGGTTGAGATGATAGCCGTAAGGAAAACTTGGTAGAATCCGATCTTTTGAGGTTTTTAAGAAAAACAATCGGATTTAGGAAAAATAGAATCTAAAAATTTAAAATAAAATACCAACAAGTAAAATATGATTATGAAAATTAAAGAAAGGAAATATACCTTTCATATTTACAGGAATATTATTCATAATGGGGAAAATTCTTCTTGAAGAACTTTAGATTCCGAAATTTTTTTTAAAATATTTTTCAAACCTGACTAAGAAAATTTTAGAAAACTAAGAAACAAATGTACTCACTCTTTGAAAAATAGTTTATTACTATAAGGATATTGATTTCAAAAAAAATTTAATAAGGAATATTACCTTATGATTATAATTTCTAACTTCTATTTAATGTATTCAAATCTATTTGAGGGTAAAGATTTTGTAAAAATATCAGAAAGTTGTTATTGTGTTCTGATAAATTGAAGAATGATATCTCCTTTCAGTGTGTGATCCCTTAGAAAGTGATGCCTAATATCTATGTGTTTTTCATGAGAGTGATGTGAAGGGTTTTTACTTAAGGCAATGAAACTAGTATTATCACAAAAAATTTGTGTTTTGGTAAAACTCATACCACATTTTGTGAGTGTGTGTTGCATCCACAACACTTGAGCACAACAGATTCCAACTGCTACATATTCAACTTTAGCAGTGGAAAGTGCTACTAAGTGTTGCTTCTTAAATGACCAAGAAACTAATGAATCTTTTTAAAAATGACACATTCCGAATGTAATTTTTCTATCCATTCTACATCCAACAAAGTCAGCATTCGAAAAACATTTCAAAACAAAATCATTTCCAGAAGTATAAAAGAGTCCTAAATCCATGGTTCCTTTTAAGTAGCAATGAATTATTTTCACTACCTTTAAATGAGATTCCTTAGGATTGTATTGATATATTGTGCATAAGAATACTGAAAACATTAAGTCTGGATGACTAGCTGTTTAGTAAAGTAGACTTGCTATCATACCTCTAAAAGATGTTTGATCTACTAGTTTCCCAGATTCTTCAAGATCAAGTGAATTTGAGGTACTAATGGGAGTACATATACTCTTAGTGTTGTCATATCCATACTTTTCAAGAATATCTTTAATATAATTATGTTAGGGTATATAGATTACTTCTGGTTTTTGAGAAATTTGAATACCAAGGAAAAATGTTAACTCACCCATCATACTCATTTCAAACTCAGATTCCATTAGATCCACAAAGGAATCAGTTAAATATTGCTGAGTTGAACCAAATATAATTTCATCAACATAAATTTGAAAAATAAAAACATTTTTCTTAACTTTATTTATAAAAAGGGTTGGATATTCATTTCCCTTAATGTAATTATTTTGAGGCAAAAATCATGTAGGTCTATCATACTAAGATCGAGGGGCTTGCTTAAGTCCATACAACGCTTTGGTAAGTTTGTAAACATGTTTAGGATGTTTTGGATCTTCAAAAATAGGAGGTTGTTCAACAAAAACTTCCTCTTGAACATAACCATTAAGGAAATCACATTTCAAATCCATTTGAAAAAGTTTGAAATTGAAGAATACTGCAAAGGTAAGTAGAATACGAATAGATTCAAGTCTAGATACTGCAGCATAGGTTTCTTCATAGTCTATTCTTTCTTGTTGATTATAGCCTTTAACAACCAATACAACTTTATTTCTAACTATGATTCCATTTTCATCACACTTATTTTTGAAAACCCATTTTACTCTAATAATAGAAGTTTCCTTAGGTATTTAAACCAAGGTCCAGACTTTATTCGTTTCGAATTAATTTAGCTCATCTTGCATAGATTTTATCCAATCATAATCACTTAAAGATTCACCAGTGATTTTTGGTTCTAATTGGGAAAAGAATGCTAGATGTTCTAATTCATTTCTTATGGATCTTCTAGTCCTTACAGGTTAATTAACATCACCAATGATACTATCACCGAGATGATTCTTTAGAAACAACTGGTTTGGGTTTTGTAAAACATCTTCATCAACATAGGCTAGAAATTCTTTTAGGTTAAATGCTTCAGAAACATTTTCTTGAATATTTTCCTTATCAGAAGGATCTTCTAACAAAGGTTGATAGTTAGTTTTTGAAAACACATCCGAAGATGTAGGTTGAGGTTGTTTAGAAATAAAAGGGCCAGTTTTATGAAATTTTTCATGTACTGTTTCTTCAACAGTACAAGTATTTTTGTTGAAAACTCTATAATCCTTAGAAGTTGTGGAGTAGACTAAGAAAATTACTTCATCTAATTTTGGTGTGAATTTGTGTAGATTATCTTTAGTCTTCAGAATAAATACCTTGCAACCAAAAACCATGAAGTATGAAAGTCTAGGTTTTCTACCATTCCATAACTCATAATAAGTTTTATTAAGAAACGACCTAATAAAAACTTTATTTATAGTATAGAAAGAAGTACTTACAGCTTTAGCCCAAAAATGTTTGGCTACTGAATACTTACACATCAGGGTTCTTGTTATCTCTTAATGAATTCTATTTCTTCTTTCAATAACACCATTTTTTTGAGGGGTTCTGGGTGCTGAGAAGTTATGAGTAATGCCTTTTCTATTACAAAAAGTTTCAAAATCTAAATTTTAAAATTCTCCTCTATGATCACTATAAATAGTTATTAGAGGAAGGTTTTCTCATTTTTAACCTAGGCTTTAAATATTTTTAAATAAGAAAAATCTTCATATTTCATTGCTAGAAAATAGACCCATGTAAATCTAGTGTAATCATCAACTAAGACAAATACATAATATTTTCTTTCTATGCTTCCAGTTTGTGTTAGACTAAAAATATCCATATGCACCAACTGTAATACATCAGTGGTTGAGACTTCACTGACTAATTTAAAACTTGATTTATGTTACTTTACAAATTTATAAGGATCAGAAACTTTTTTAGAATCAAATATTAGCTCTGGTAGATCCTTAAATAGTCTTTTCTTAGAGAGTTTGCACAGTTTTCTAAGGTTACAGTTTCCTAAAATTTTATTCCACAACCAAGAATGATATTCTATTGCACTAAGGCAAGGTAAGTCTTGGCTCCTAAGGTATTCTAAGTTTAGTGTGTAAATATTCTCTTGCCTATGGGTAGAAAAAATAAAATCTTCCTTGGAATTGTGTACTAAGCACTTGTCATTCCTAAAATTCACAAGGTAACCTTCATCACATAATTGACTTATGCTAATGAGGTTGTGCATAATACCTTTACCAAATAAAAAATTTGAAATCAATGTTTTTCCAAGAAGAATAATGTTATCTATACCAATAATTTCTTCCTTAGCATTATCTTCGAAATTTAATTTCCCTCCTTTCATCATGATAATCTTTTCGAAGTATTTTTTGTTACTATTCATATGCTGGGAACATCCACTATCCATATACCAAGTATTGATGTTTGTAATTTCTTTATTTTCTTGATAATAAGTCTGTTAGACTTTTAGAATCTAAAATTTCTTGGATCTAAAAATTTTAGAAAGCAAAATCTTAGGTACCCACATTTTCTTTGAAAAATAAGCTTTATGAAACCCTAAAGACTGGGTTTTTTTAAGGAACAACATTTTTCCCAGTTTCTACCACACTTACACTTGGTGTAGAATGGAGCACATTGACGAAAAAAATAATTGTTACTAAAAATCGATTTTGAACTTGTATAACCAAAACCACAATTATTCCTAAGAGGCCGATTTAGAGAATACATCATATCAAATGTTTCCTTACCAAGGTAAAGTTTGACAAACACTTCCTTAAGGAAACTATTTCTGAAATTATTCTAATAACTATGTTCTTGTCTTCCAAAACATTAGTTTTAGAACTAGAGTTATGCTTAAAAACATTTTTCTTATAAATTAAATTTTCTAAATCCTTAGAAAGTTTATCCTTCTCAGAATTTACTTCCTCAAAGTTTTTTGAAACACTTTCAAAATCAAGGGTTTTCTTATCAAGATCCATAGAAAGATCTGATATTTCCTTAGTAATAATATTATTTCTAGAATTTTCTTTATCATGTTTTTTCTTGAGTTTTGAATTCTTATCCTCAAGGAGTTTAGAAAATCTAGAAACTTCTTCATAAGTAGGTAAAGTATTATCTTCATCAGAAAAAGAATCTTCATTAGAAGAGTTATAATATTTACTATCATTATAATTATCATTCGAAGATACATTGGTCATGGATTCAGCATTGTGTACCGTAGCTATTAATTAATGATTTTCAGTAGGTAGTCTGTGTAACGCCCCGACCCCAGTTTCCCAGAGTCAGTAAATTACTTCGTAACATTGGCATGATCACAAAAGATCAATTCTCCAAAGACCGATTAGTTTAGTAGCCTTGGAAACACTAGATACATTCATATATGTTACATTACATCATAATGTGAAAAACTACAATAACAAAGTCTCCATAGTCAACACTCATATCCTCTTCTAACTATCCCTGCAGGTCATTCATAAAAAAATTCTTCACATCCTGGAAAATATTAAAACATTGAAAGGGGTGAGCTTAGATGCTTAGTAAGGATAAAAATATTGCAGAAGCTTTCATAAATAAACATTAACATTTAAGGAAATGTATAACTAAAACAAAATCCTTTTTAAACTTGAATTTCATCATGATATGGCAAAAATAAAATTAAATAATGCCATTTACTTACTCACATGGATATTCTACTAGTCGAATAATCCCATGCAATATCAATAACAACTTTCATAATGATGGAATTCATAATGCCAGACTATCATAACCATGTAGCCAAGGCCTCGTGCCAAGACCAAAAATAATATTTTTTCAAGGCCTCGTGCCAAGACACTAGTTTGTCTCATGAGACCTACCGATGCATCGAGGAGCTGTAGCGGGCTCCACCCGTCACTTATTAAGTCCAATGCATTCCTCATATGAACAGGTTTAAACATATCATAAACCATAACATAATTGTATCACATAAAACATGCATAAAGGAAACATAAGATTTACACACTTCAATCACATGATATCAATACAACACTTTGATATAATAAAAAAATTATCAAAACCATTTTCAATACCAAAATAAAATAAAAGTAAAACATGGTATTTATTTTTCTTTTTTAAAAAAAGTTATGGCTTATAGAGGAATCCGAAACTCAAATTATAGTCACGGCGGCGGAGAAGTCATTGTTGCCGCATACATAAGAAAAAACATTCCTTTTGTTGTTTAGTAAAAACGCTTTGTATAAAAATATTCCTTTTGAATAAAAGTAAAAGTCAAAGGGGTTTATACACCGTATAAAAGAAAGTTGTGTATAAAACAAAATATGCCTCAATGAAAGGAGATTGAGATGAAGACCCTTACAAAGATAATTTTTTATAAATAAAGTAGATCTATTATGTGTATTAACTATGAGTAAACATAAATAAAGTACAAATACAATATAGGACATAATAATATCATGACATAATTTGAAAGTAGGAGATTAACCCAAAGAATAGAAATTGGGTTAAGAAGTTCCCTTACCTTGCGTCCTGTCTTGACTCGACCGTTCTTTAACCACCTGAATAATAAACTAGAGTTAATTTATAATTGCTTAAGAACCTTTTCAAGTTTTTTATTCCTTTTATATCACTTATTACCATGTTATGAACATTATGTAATTATTTATGTTAATAACGGCCGTTTTGTTGATCCTTGGTACTTGAGTCAAAAATAAACTTCTTATAATTACAATTTGTTTATGTGGTGATATATCCATTATATACAGAATTATATTCATGATATATATATCATATATCTCATATATATCCAGTATATACATGCATTTATAATATTCCATAACGTTTAGCGGTAAGAAATGAAATGCACCGTTCATGGAGATGGTAAGCCGTACGTACGCATGAACGCTACTTTCATTTCTATTTCGTATTTAATGAAATAATAATGATATAAAGGTATATTATAATTCCAGTATAATATCATATATAATATCATTTACTCCATCCTTTATACATCCCACATATGGGATTAACGATTCAAATCACTTTGAGGGGGCGGTAGTCCGCACTTCTTAAAATGAAAATATCGCGTTTACCCATAATGGAAACAATAAAGGTATGACATAAATGAAAAATACAGAACCTTAAGTAAAACATAAACATAATATATATCATATATATAAATATAGTGACATCTTAATGGCCACATTTGAAGGTGTTATATGAGTGTTGAACAATCATTGTTTCGTGAGGCAGAAATTTTCCATCCACAGAAACAGTATGTTCCTTAACCATTAGATGTAGGTGTGTGTAAGTCTAGCTCGAATAATTCTTATAAAAACATACTAGTATATTTAGGATACTGGTTTTGTTACAAAATAAATGAATAAAAAGAGTTTAGCGGGTTGGAGAAGCAAATTAAAACAAAATAACATAAGAGAACACATTACCTTAAAATTGGGTAACTCTTTTTGATTTGAGACAAAGGATTCCTTGGGAAGAATTCTGCCCAAAGTGAGGCTTCTAGGAGTAAGAGAGGGACTTTTGGAGAGTATTTGGGCAGATTTTGGCCGAGACAAAATGCTTTGAAAGTGCGAGTAAGGTGGTAGTGGTGGGGGCCTTTTATAAGTGGAGAGGAGGGGCACTCTTGGAAAGTAATGAAATGTTACTTTATTATATAATGAGTTTCAAATTTTAAAGGTCCCACACTTATATAATTCGAGTCTAAGGTGATAAGTGTTCGAAATATACTCATCCAATAGTTTTTTTGACAAGTTTAAGCCTTGGATTTTACATTATCTTTTAATTTTATTTATATCGTTAATTAATGAGGTAATCGCTGCATCATCATAGTGTCATAAATAATTTAATTTATTTAATGTCTAAAAATTATAAAAAAAAATATCATGATGTAGTAAATATTTTTATATTTTTAATGAATATTTATATTAAAAAACATGACTTGTATAACCCCATTTAAAAATTGGTTTAGTAAAACAACTTATGTTTATTACATTTTTATTTTAACTTTAAATAAAAGTTATTTATGTCATTTTCCTACCAAAGTGGCTCCATGAGGTCCCCAAGTTGACCCATGGAATTTCTTGGTCGGCCATGACACATCCAATAGAGGTAGGACAAGTTTAAAGGTCATTTCATATTTTTATAATACCATTTTTACCTTAAATTTCATTAATTACCTTTAATCGCGATTAATTAAACTTAAAAGTTACTATTCACCAAAAAATTATTTTCATCGCATTGAACCACATTTTAATTCCTAATGACAACCATGTATGTCGGATTTTTTAAAATCAAATAACAGAAGTGGTAATATTTCATTTAAATGAAAAATCAGTTATTTAACTACCACTTAGTGGTTTCACTATTCATCAAAAATTGAAGTTTTTCAGAACAATGCCAAAATTTCACTATAAGCTATAATTGATAGTCTGAATTCAAAAATTATTTCTATTTTAAAAAATTACAAACATATAATTTTCATTAATTAATTTCATAATTAATTCCCGTTGTCACAACAAATAGCGTGTTTTTAAGAAACAATATATATCAAAAGATTGACAATTGTTTATGTCCAAATTCAAAGTGAAATTAATTCTAATGACCACCATTGGATAAAATGGTAAAAATATATTCTAATTATACTTTAAAACCATTCAATAGTATAATTTATCACTATAAATTATTTTGATTAAAAAAGTTGTTTTTAAGTATTTTTCACTATTCATAAAAAATTGGAAGTTCTCAGAAAAATACCAAAAATTCAACGTAGGATAATTTCGATATTCTGAATCAAAAAATGAATTCCGTTTTGAAATATAAAATTTATATAATTTCAAAAAGTGGATATTACAATTCATAATGGATACTTTGATTAGTTGCGGTGTGTTAGAACTCGATGTTGCGTATAATGCTAGCTATTTCATTATTGAATGAGAAGTGTATCGTGGAAGCTCAGTGTGTTATAGTCTGGCTATTAAACCAAGATCTATCTATCCAGAAGATTTGTAATGTGAGGATTCATCTTAAGAGTAACCACCACTAGCACTTTAGGTGTCATTATCTTTTAAGACTTTCTTAGATTTAGCTTTGTAGTAAATCTTTCTGTTTCTCTCGAAATGAATTTCCTTTCTTTCCTTTCTCTTAATCATAGGGCAATTAGGTCTTATATGTCCAAATCTTTTTCATTCGTAATAAGTGACTTCTGAATCTTTCTTATATTTCCTTACTTTCTTTTTTTTATCTGGTTTGAAAGTTCATATGTCCAACAATCTTGTTTATCCCTCGAGCAAGATTGGAAAACTCATTTTTTGAAGATTAACGTTCACTAGATTTAGATTGAATAACAACCTTCTTAGATTTGGATCTTGTAACTCTCTCAGGATTCTTGGCTTTTATATGATTTGAAGTTTTTGTAAGAGAAACACTACCATTCCCGTTCTTTTTCTTAATATTATCAGCATAACTCTTCATTATTGTATCATGTTGAAGAAGAGTTCCAAAAAGTTCATCAAGAGAAACATGAGTAACCTTTCTATTTTCATCAATAACAGTTCTCTTGGATTCCCCCTCATTGGGCATGATGTCTATGATTTTATCCACAAGATATTTATCATCTAATCCTTTTTTACCCATGGATTTTAAACTATTGACGATAGTCATAAATCTTTTTGCACCTTACATATGGGTTCTCCATAAGGAAAGAAGAAACCATGATATTTATCTCTGAGCATGGATCTTCTATTTTCAATAACTTTTGAAGTTCCAAAGTGTGTAACTTTAGGTTTCTTCCAAACACAATTTGCTGCTTCACAAAATGAAATCTGGCTATATATATTTCTAGTTATAGAACAAAGCAAAGTATTGTGTACCTTATAATTTAGTTGATATACATGATTTTCTTGATTGGTTATGGTACTAACTTCCTTATCAGGGATTTTATATCCTTCAGTAAGAATAACAAAATTATCTACTCTAGTATTGATAATAAATGTCTTCATGCGATCTCTCTAATATTTATATTCATTCCCATCAAAAATAGGTGGTCTAGTTGGTTTCAGGTTTTCTATAGAACCTACATTGATTCCTTCCATATCAAACAAAATATATTTCCACACAAACATGTCAGTAATTAAAATTTGTAGACAAGGAAAATATTCCTCAGCAAGGAAAAATATTAACAATGAAAAACTTGAGTAAGGAAAACTTATATGTGAATATAAGTATTTCAGAGACCTCCTCTGATACCAATTGTAGGATCGATATGATACAAATTTTAGTATCAAAATGATAATGTAAATGCTTAATATACAAGGGGGGGGGGTGAATTATATACTTTAAAAATTCTCAGGTAACTTTTAAAGTTGGTTTGAAACATTTCTATTGCTTAACAAGGTTAAATAAGGTTAATTCAGAAAACCTCTAGTTCTACAAACTTGCTTGATTCTGGAAATGTGAATCCGAGAATGTGATTCCGAAAATCTGGTTCTAGAAATGAAACTATATAAAAGTTTACAAAGATAAATATTCTACCTTAAAGGATATAGAATCTTACTAAATCAGAGTGTACAAGTATAAGGAAGTATAATATAGTTATACTTTCCTCAACAATCAAAATGCAGCAGAAAACTTGAAACAAAACATGTAATAAGAAGTAAATATTTCAAACCAAAGAGTAAGGTATCCAACAACCTTGGATAAAGGTCCCTTGATTTATAATTTCAAGAAATTATTTCTTACCCACACAAGGTTAAATAAGGTTAATTCACAAAACCTCTAGTTCTACAAACTTGCTTGATTCTGGAAATGTGAATCCGAGAATGTGATTCCGAAAATCTGGTTCTAGAAATGAAACTATATAAAAGTTTACAAAGATAAATATTCTACCTTAAAGGATATAGAATCTTACTAAATCAGAGTGTACAAGTATAAGGAAGTATAATATAGTTATACTTTCCTCAACAATCAAAATGCAGCAGAAAACATGAAACAAAACATGTAATAAGAAGTAAATATTTCAAACCAAAGAGTAAGGTATCCAACAACCTTGGATAAAGGTCCCTTGATTTATAATTTCAAGAAATTATTTATTACCCACACCAGGGTAAGCCCTCGATACGAAGATCGAAGTCTGTCTTGCTATCCCCACAAGCCCTCAACTTCAAGGTTGTAGGCACCTCTATCTTCCTCAGCAAGGAATTCCCAAGATTTATGGTAGTCAGAACCTCTGTCTTCCTATCCTAAGAAGCCCTCAAATGTACTCAGCAACATTTGGAGTCGCATGAAGTAATTTTGAACAAGATGTTCAGTAGGTACTAAGCATGAAAATTATTTCTCTCTAGAAAACACTTCAGCATCATGTAATATCTAGATTGATCAACTTGTTTTTTTTAAAGTTCTATGCTCATTCAAATGAGAACCTATTTATAGGCACATTATCAATGGTCAGCTCCCTCCTCCAAAGGTCATATTTTTCCTTGAATTTCGAAGGAACTTGTACACGTGTCACTTGAACAATGTTTATTTAGTAACTGAATGCATGAAATTGTTTTATAACAAAAACATGAGTAAGAAAAAATATGGTGCTTAACTAAATTCATTTTTAGGAGTGTTCAGAAAAATAGTTCATAGTCTAACAAAAAATACATTTGGTATCTATAATATAAGGATATTCAGATTCTTTTTTCCAAAGAATTTGGAACCTGAATTTTATAGAATTCTAGAGTCTAAATTTCAAGGAAATTTAGAATCTGAACTCACAAGAATTCAGAAGTTGAACTTACAATGTTCGGAGTCTGAATTCATAAGAATTCAGAGTATAAACTCATAAAAGTTTAGAGTCTGAATTTAGAGAACTCGGAGTCAGAACTCATAAGTGTTCGGAGTCTGAATTCAGTGGAATTTAGAGTCTTAACTTATAAGAGATCAGAGTCTGAATTTAGTGGAATTCAGAGTCTGAACCTATAAGAGTTCTGACTTTGAATTCAGAGAACTCAAAATCTGAATTCAGATTCTGAAAATATAATGCTCTATTTCTAAGTATTATATGATTCCTAGGTTTTAGGTATGAAACCAAATTTTACACTTAGACAAAATAATAAATACTGAAAAACATGGCAAGGATAAATTTCCTTGTAGAAGGAAAATTTTCCTTATGAGAGTAAAGCATAGGGTAAAAGAGATTTTCCTTAAGATAAGGTGATTGTGATTTTCAAAATAAGAAGGAATGGAAAAGTCATAAGGAAATCTTATTGACTCAGAAAACTCCCCCAAACATGAAGGAATGTAAAATTCATAAGGAAACCTTATTGACTCAAAAAATATTCTGTATATATGTCCCAAAAATATATACCTATATTAATATATCTTTCCTTGATGGGTATATACAATTTTTAAAATGTTTTCTTCAGGGTTTCCCTCAATAAGTAAACCAAAATAAAAAAACTTCTCTATTTGTTACACCCTTAAAAGTATCACTACATAATTTTTTTTAAACTACTGATGTTTTCCACAATTGATCATTTAAACATGGAAAACAATTTTAGTTCAGTTTTTTTATGGAAATTATTATTCCCTTACCCTCTTTAAAGACTCATTACCCTTTTTCCTAAATCCCCGCTTATGAGGTATATTTCCAAAGGTATTTATTTACTATTTTTTAATTCATAAATTCACATGGACATAATTTCTCATGAAAAATGATTATGAAAATCCAATAATTCTTAAATCCATCATTTCATAAATACCCTTATGATATTCCATCAGGTTATTCTTTATGAAATGGTTATGAAACCCATTTCTTTCCATGAGTAATCCTTATGTTTATGGATTATTATTTATTTAATTTTATGGAACACATAATAATTTACATGATATGATGGGTGCACATATATAGTAATCTAATTAATTGGGTACTTTTTTCTCTTGAAATGGTATATTTGGGATCAGTGAGTAAACCAATTACATGATGAGACTCTTTCCATCATGTGATGTTGTCTTGGCGATTAGCCTTGACTTATGCTTATTTCATGTTCTTTATTCATGTCAATTTACTATGTTTACAGGATATTATGATACTATGTTATTTAATTTATACTCCCATGTAATTATTCATGAGAGTTATCTTTTATGATATCAGGTTATGTCATTTGACTCATGTGTTATGCATTGTTATCATGTTTATTCCCTTACTAAGCTTCATTTATCACCCCTTTCTTCAATTTATTACCTAGGATATCCTATGTATTTTTAGGAACTAAAAGGAATTTATTGGATCATTATAGTGAATAAAATAAATATACTGTGTTTTAGTTTCTTATTATGAATTTTGAACATAGTATTTCAAAGACACCTGGACTCATGCTATTTGAGTTATTTTTATTTTATGTTTATGTTAAAAATCATGTAATAATATGTGTAAATGTCTTGGGTCACTAATTTTTTTTTATCAAAGTAAGGTATAATTTTTTGGGGAGAGTAGGAATAAAATACTTTAGTGATAACCCTAGGGATACATCTATGTATAGTAGAATATCCTAAAATTTTGGTGAAGTATAGAGCGAGTGGTTTCTAATAAATTACTTCCCTATATAACTACTAAAAGTGGATATGGTTCTGCCACAATTATACCTAGTGTTAATAACATTGAAATGGGTTCATTTGGTATTAAATCAATCATCAAATGGTTCATAATAAATATTTTTTATTGTATAGCTAGTTTTACACTCCTAAGGTATATTCTTTGGAAACTTTACATACTCTTTACGAACTATTATAAAGTACTTGAATAGATTGTTAGGTTAGAAAAATTAATACAAAACATTACTATGTATAAACTATATTGAAACCTAGAGACTTATAAGTTAGGACATACATTTTATAAATATGGTATTCCTTCTATCTTTACAGTTTCCCTCTTTACATATTTTTTAGTTTGAGTAATCTCATACCTTTTTTTATTTTAGATAATAATGGGAAATGGGAGGAACTATGCTAAAAACCCATGTGATAGGAAATGTTATTAATTCTCTAATGATATTACTAATATAATAGGAATGGGAGATAAAAACTACATGGAAATACTAGCTTAGGCAACTCATATTATGAATAATTACTTGAATATTTTAGAACTCCCTCCTCATCTTAAGAAAGAGAAAGTCATAGTTAAGTCCTTTATATGATAAATTCATCATAACATTATCATATATTATGATCACCTCATAATATAACAATTTATTAACTCCATTGAAAATAAATTTTATATAGTTCAATGATTATAAAAAGATAAAGTCATTTTTTCTATCTATCATCTTGAAGGGAAAGCTGATCAATGGTGGAAACTGATCAAGAACACATATACAATGAGGAAATTGATTCCATAGAATGGAAAGGATTCCAGAAAATAATTTTCAATTCATATTTCCACTAATATTTCAATATTAAAATAGATAGGGAGTTCATCATATTGAAGAAAAAGGAAGATGAGTATATCAAGGAATATGAGGAAAACCTAACAAGTCTTTCATGGTATACCTTAATCTTCTTCATAAATAATGAAATTAAGGTGAACCATTTCTTTAGTAATCTAAATCCAATTCTATAAAAATATTTAGCGATTCCAGACTTTGTTATCTATGAATATGTTATCCATTATTCCCTTAAGGTTGAATTGATTATTAGTTACTCTCAGTGGTCTCATGGGGATGAAGATAAAAAGTATGAAATGGAGTTTAATACATGAGGTTCTATGAATAAATATAATGGAGGAAAGAAAGAACAACCAACTACATGTCAAAAATGTGTGAAGAAACATCCCAAAAACTATTTGAAGGGAACTAGGATATACTTAAAGTGTGGAAAATAGGGGCACTAGGATAATTATTAATGATGCGATATGAAGAATCCCACTAATTAGATAAAGGAAAATATGGTTTATATCAGTACTCAGAAAGTGGTATAGATTTTAAAATATAAGGATCATGAGCATTATTTCAACCAATTTCTTAAGCCAAGGGGTTTCAGAGATAATCAACAATTTTAAAATTCTATGTCCTAGAGATCAAGGAAGGGAATATGATACCACTACTGCTTATGGGGATCCAGAAAAAATTGTGATGATAGGTATTATATTTATCCATTCATGAATGGGGAACATACTTCTTGATTCAGGTTCTATACATACTTTTATATCCTTTAATTTTAGTAGAACTATTTAAACATCACCTTAAAATATGGGATTTGAGGTATCTATGAGAACAAAAAATGAAAAAAATTATAGAATCCCAAGTATATAAATCATACCTAGTAATGTTTTATTGATGTAAAAACCCATAAAATCATATCATAATTCCTTTAGTCTATTTTTACATTATATTGGGAATGTATTGGATGTTCTTATATCAAGATAACATCAGCTGTCAAGAGAGGAAGATCACTATTCATATCTCAAGTCATCCCTTAATTTTGTATAAGTGTCAGAAGGATGATGAATCTTCTTTGGAATATTCTTCTCAAGCATGGATATTATTTCCTTATGAGCAAGTATATCTTTTTCAAATTACTGAGATAAGGAGATAATCATGCCTAATGATATACCCATTGTGAGGTACTATACTGATGTATTCTCCAAATATTTTTCTAGTCTTCCTCATGGCCAATAGGTTGAGTTATCAATCAAACTTATACCTCAATATCTACCCATATACAAGACTACATAAAAAATATCCACCATTGAGTTATAATAATTGAATAAGTAGTTATAATATAATATAAAAAAGGTTTTGATATTCCAAAATTCCCCACTATAGGGTGCACCAGTTCCCTTATTCTTAAAGAAGGATGAGTCAATTCACCTCTTTATTTATTTTCATGAACTCATAAAAATCATGATAAATAACAAGTATCCTCTACCATGGATAGATGATTTGTTCGATAAACTATGTCGGGAACACTATTTCTCTAAGGTGGGACTTCAATTATGATATCATTAATTAAAGGTGAAGAAGGAAGATATTACTAAAACTTCCTTTTGAACATGTTATGGAAACTATGAGTTCATAGGGATGCCCTTAGGACTCATAAATTCTCCAATAATCTTTAGGGACTTAATTAATTGATTTTTTTAGATATTACATAATTTTATTTGGGAATAATTTATAGATGATTTTTTGATATAATCTAAAAGAAAGGAGGACCATGAGGAGCATTTTCATATTGTGCTAAAGAATTTTTGAAAGGAGAAGCTATATGAAAATTATAGTAAATGTAAGTTATGGGTGAAGGATGTATCATTCTTGTGGATTGTTATCACTAAAAAAGGGATTTATGTGAACACTTCTAAGATAAAGGTAGTTGGGGAATGTCCTAGAATAATATCTATAATATATATCCATAGTTCCTTAGGCTAGCTAGGTATTACTGGTGATTTATGAGAAACTTCTCAAAATTTTCAAACCAGGTAACCAAGATTATTCAGAAGGGGGAAACTTTTATGTAGACTAATGAATATGAAGAGTGCTTTGAGTAATTAAAAAAGAGTCTTATCATTGTACCAATCCTCACACTTCTCTCAAGTGGGAAACTTTTTTTGGTATACAATGATGATTTAAAGAAGGTATTGGGTTGTTTACAAAGGAATAATGATAAAGTGATTTCCAAAACCCCAAGTCATTTGAAATTATATGAGAAAAACTATCCAATGAATGATTTGGAGTTGGATATAGTGATATTAACATTAAAAATATTACTAAACTATATTTATAGGGAGAATTGTGAAATATATATAGATCATAAGATCCTAAAATATATATTCACATATAGAGAGATTAATATACTAAAACGAATATAGTTATACATGATTAAAGACTATGACTATTCAATCCACTACCATCCAAGGGAATCAAATAAAGTGGTAGATGCACTAAGTACAATTGATTTGGAATCCTTAACAATTATGAAAATTGAGAGGGATCCAATCTTATTAGACTTGAAAATGATGAAAATAGGGATTATAAAGGAAGTAAAATCATCATTCATTTATCAAATGATTTCTCAACCATCCCTTCTAAAAGAGATAAAGGATACTCAAATAGATGATTTGGAAATATAGAAGAAGATGTAAGCTATATGAAAATGGAAATCCTCATAGTTAAAAATTGATAAAAAAGTACTTGTAGGATTTGGGTCATACCTATGTGTAACATAAAATCTTAAGGAAAAGAATGATTAGTTGAATGATGCAAATTTCATGACCTTTTCCTTCCACCCAAGGTGCATGAAGATATATCGAGATCTCTAAGAGTACTATTGGTGGGACAATATAAATAAGGATATTTCAAAATAAACATCAAAGTTCTTGTTATATTAGTAAGAAAAGTATAAAAGATAAATTTACAATGGGATAATAAAAATATTACCCATACCTTCAAGGAAATGAGAAAAAATCACTATAGACTTTGTCACTGGTATTCTGAATACATCAAGAAGAAATAATTCTATTTGGGTCATGGTGGACAATCTTATAAAGACTAATTATTTCATTAATATTCAAGAGGACTTCTGATATAGAAAATCTTTTAAATTAATTTATATTGAATATCATTGTTTTAAACCCACAAAAGTGTTCCTTTAAGATGAATTGTTTCATTTTAATGATATTGGTGTTATTTTGAGCTGAATAGTAAAAATGGGCCATTTCTGGATTTTTAACAGTTTTAAATTATTTCTGTAGTTTGGACATAATATTATATACACTAATCAAAATTGAAAAATTATTTATTTTCCAGATTCTACACATCTACTGATTCATTTTCTATTTTTAGACTAAAAGCTAAATCAGATATATGGAATCTCCAAAGAACTCACAAGTTGGCTCAATAAAACTGTTTGCAGTTCTGCCTAGTTTTGGTGTGGGCTCCATAACTCATCCATGGTGGGCCCAACTATTTTGTATTCAGTGGGTGGACATGCATGGAATTTTGGAGTGTCTTTTGTGAAGTAAGGACCCTATTAATTGGCCGTTTATGGGGCCATTAAATCACCTTAATCCAGAGGATTGAGTTTTGGAGAGTCTGGTTAGATAGAATAAATGCTTAGAGTTAAACGGCCATAACTCTCTACATATATGTCCAAATCTGATGCAATTTTTAAGGGACACAGACAAGGGAATTATGAACAACATTCAAGGTCTCAATGTGTGAAGAAGTCATTTAATGGGGCTATAATGCATCAACATCCGGGGAAAAAATTCTGGCTATAAAAGGAGGAGAGCTCCACCCTCTCAAAGCATCCCATTCTCCATCCCATTCCTTCCAGGACACCAAGAAGGAGAACTTTTCGACTTTATTTTTTATTTATTTTCTTTTTCATAGTTTTTTAATGCCTTCTACTTCCCCATTCATCTCGATTACCCTTACCATGGTGGGGTAAACTTTTGGAGTGATTGGGGAAGGGTTGGTTTTCTACATTGCAATGCTTGAGTTCTTGGACACAATTGAATAAATTTATTTCGTCTTCAAAGTTGTTTTCAATTTATTATAGAAGATTTTAATATCAAGTGCGATCATTCTTGAATATTAATTCCGTTATTGATTTTCTCTTTGGTAAAATAATCATAATCACCCTCCACTAATTTTTGGTTTATATACGATAAAATAAACCTGGAATTAGTGGTGAAGTACTCGACGATCGTCAGTATGTGTAAAAGGTGTAGTGAATGTTCTTGATTGTTTGGGATAAAAAAAACCTGATTGGGTATTTCCCATTTCAATTAAGGATATTCAATACAACTATTTTACACATGGAAGCACAGTTGACCAAACTGAGATCTTGGTAAGGTTTTCTCTCACAATAATAATTTCACCAAAGAAGTGAGAGGAAACAATTGTAGAAACTCACTTTAATCAACAAATAAGAAGAGGTTTGAATTAAATTGAACAAGGATATCATTAAAATTTGGATACCGACACTGACATAATCACCCTTTTTAATATCATAGTTTTTCAATCATTTTAATTTCCAATTTCATTTAAAAAACACAACAATTTTACCCTCGTTTTAAAGTGACAACCCATTTTGTGTGCACTCATCTTCAGGAGACATCCTAGGTCAACCACATTACTACATTTTAACATAGGAAATAATTGTTTTTCCACACACTACGACAAGCATGCATTAAACTTGGTGCCATTGCTGGGGAGGTAGTGCCACAAACTAATTTTAAATATTTGACATTTTAAATTTAAAAAAAAATTAAATTTTTTTTCCATGTTGTTTTCAGATGATTATTTCCTTAATTCATGGAACAATTACCCAGCAGTGCGAGAACCAATTATTGAATCACCTTGGTCTATAGAGTACAAAGTTTCTTTCTTGGAAAAACAAATTCGGGGAGCTAGAATCGAAATCATAACAGAGGATGAATTCAAGGATCTCATTGAAAACCTTAAAGAGAACCTCGAATACCCAGTGTTGGAGGGTTTGGAAAGAGAATTAATTGAACTTCAGGAGAATTTTCTGGAATTTTATCAAGAAATGATCAAAGTAAAACACCAAGAAGAAGATTTTCACAAGGATATTGAAGCCCAATTTGAAATAATTAGTCAAACAGTTCAAAACCTAGAGACCTCAATAAAGTGTATAGTGGAACAAGTACATGCATCCTAGGATCAAGAACTAGATCCAGAACAAGAACTAGAACCATAAAAATCGATGGAAGAAGTATCCCCACAACTCCTTCAGGTTGAAGAACCCAGGGAGTCCTTGATAAAATTAAAAGAAGATCCATTGAGCCCATCTCAATAAATATTGTAGGAGATTGATGAAGAAGATTTAGCAATTTAAATACATATAGGAGATCAAAAAGATCTGGATAACTTCTGGCATGAGTGTGAGGAACTTCTTGAGCCAACTATTCCTCATAATGTATATGATTCAACAACATTGAAGGAAGAAACCAAACAAGCCATGGAATATGAAGAGAAGATAGAGGATTCTGACTGCCTACCTCTATCTAGGGAAATTCAACTCCAAGAAGCACCTCCCATTGAAGAAGCAATTGAATCCAAACAAGATCAGGGAGCTAATATTTTCATAATCTCATTATCTTTTGATTTTGTTGAAACTAAATTGAGTATTACCGCCCCTTCTTTTAACTTTTCAGATTCAGCCAACACATGTATTTCTTTGGAAGAAGATGATGAAAAAGGATATTAATCCATGGAGGAACATCTAGAGCTCCACAAACCTGTTGAACATTTAATGGAGGGAGTACAAGAGAAGATCAAAGTGGATTTTCTCGAGGAAAATGAGTCACAAGATACTTACTTGGAAAGGGAAGAATTTTATATTGATTCTTCATGCTTTAATTTTTTTCAAATAGAATTAAACTCTGACATTCCCTTTGATTTTTCCCCAGATGTATCATACCTTCAGTAACCACTGGAGAATAAAGAATATGTTGTTCATGATGAACCCAAGAAAGAGGAGGACTCATTCATTGTCCTAACCCCACCATGCATATTGTATCTCATTATAATGAGGGTGGACTTGGTGCATTTTATCGATAGAGTCCTCAAGAAAAAGGAAGAAGTTCATATTGGAATGAAAAGTTTTTGTTGGTTCATGGGCAAGAAATTTCACCCACCATCAGATTGGGGATAACCGATTAGAACTAACCATCTGGAGGCAGTCAAAACCCAAGGCCCACTTGGGGGATTAAAGAAAGTTTTATCCTTTTATTCTCACCCTATTTCTATTTTCATTTCCTTTAATTAATATCTTATGTTTTCTTTTGTTCTTTTATTTGTAGGTTTTCAGAGTGAAACACTTGGGAGCTTAACTCAATGTTACACTGCGAATAAATCAGGTTGTACCTCTCCTTCACACTTTCTTGATGTTGTGATTAATTTTTAAATTGGATTACATATTAAATCCACTAGAATCCATTGAGGGAACTGCATCATTTAAGTGTGGAGGAGGGAACCTTTTTATTTTAGTATTTTCATTTTGTGTTTATTTTTCAGAAATTAAAAAAAATGCATATTTTCATATTTTTGTGTGTTTATTTTTCAGTTTTTGGTGTTTTTTTGAAACTTTTGAGTTTAAATGATTATAATTTCCATTTTTGAACCCCATGTCAATGAGTAAACCAATCTATTCTATGAAACGGAGCTTAAATGAAATATGAAATGACTTTTTTTCAAGTTAAAATCTTTTGGAATTTCATGAAAAGTACACTGATTTTTGAATCCCATGCCATATTTCACAGTCTATATCATGGAAATCACTTTCATGTGAGGCTTCTAAACCATTTTTGTTATGTTCTTTTCATTCGCCTCATTTCTTGAGAGAACCAAACCATGCTTGCTTAAACTAGAATTTGATTTATTCCTTTCAAAAATTGAGGGTTTGGGGTACATTTTTTTTAAATGGTTGAGGCATTTATTTGGTTTTAAGCCCCCTTTTCAAAATAATCCTTTTCATTATGGCCCAACTTTACATTTATCCTTCATTGTATCCCCTAGTAGCCATGAATAGCCTGTTATGTTAGCCACATTACAAGACAATTTTCCCTATCCAACCTTCTATTGAAGTTAAATTGCATGATCTAGTTGAACTTAAGTGTGGGGGAAGATGTATTGTGATGTACTACCTCATTTGGTGGAATATAAAATGTGGAAGAGCTGATTAATATTTCATTTTGTTGAAAGATGTGCCTTTTTTGGAGCTTTCATGATAAGAGAAGCTGTGCCTTTCTGGAGAATCCGATGTAAAAAAAAGTTGTGCCTATCTGGAGCTTTCAAGAAAAATCATGTTTGAAAAGATTAAAATTTTTGCTGCTGAAATCTTGAGATGATTGAATGATGATGGATCCTATTTTCTACAAAGGAGAAGATAAGGAGACCATATTTGAGTGAAGATTAGAATCTTGCAATTTTTTTTCAAAAAGATCCAAGCCCTCCTTTTTCGGCCTATGAATTTTTAACATCTAAATCCTACCAATCGGAAGCCACATAACAAAACTGGAAAGTCCTCCTGAGAAACACATGTGCTTGACTCACATCAGGTGGAGAAGTAGGAATTTATCAAGCCTTTGGTGACTCTTGTGTGAGTATGGATGAGAAAAGCCTTGTTGAGTATTTACATTTGTGAGATGAGAGAAAATTCATGTGAGGTAGGTGTTTTGTGTGCATAGGATAAGAAATGAAGTGTAAATATATTAAAATCTAAAATGGAGAACTTGAAATAAATTTTTTTGATGAGGCATGATATCATTTTGTTTTTTAGTATGGATTTGGTAGATCTCATTGGTATGTGTTATGGAATTGATTTGATTTGATTTGACTTTTACTTGTTCAGGAGTCCAAGTGCTAAGTGTGGAGGAATTAATAGAGCAAATATTTTCAATTAATTTATATTGAATATCATTGTTTTAAACCCACAAAAGTTTTCATTTAAGATGAATTGTTTCATTTTTATGAAATTGGTGTTATTTTGAGCCGAATAGTAAAAATGGGCTATTTAGGTTTTTTTAAAAGTTTTAAATTATTTCTGTAGTTTATCCATAACATTATATACAATAATTAAAACTGAAAAATTATTTCCTTTCCAAATTCTAAACATACATGAATTCATTTTATATTTTTAGACTAAAAGATGAATCAGCCATATGGAAGCTCCAAAGAAGCTCACAAGTTGGCTCAAGAAAACTGTTTGTAGTTCTGCCTAGTTTTGGTGTGGGCTTCATAATGCATCCATGGTGGGACCAAATGTTGTGATATTTGTTGGGTAGAGGTGCAAGGAGTTTTGGAGCATCTTTTTTGAATAAAGGGCCGCATTCATTAGCCATTTATAGGGCGATTAAATCACCTTAATCCAGAAGATTGCGTTTTGGAGTGTCTGACTGGACAGAATAAATGCTCAGAGTAAAACAACCATAACTCTCGAAATATATGTCCACATCCGCTGAGTTTTTTAGGGGACACGACCAAGGTAATTATAAAAAACATTAAATAAGGTCTCAACGTGTGAATATGTCATTTAATGGGGCTATAGCGTGTCAACATCCAAGGGACAAATTCTGGCTATAAAAGGAGGAGAGATCAACCCTCTCAAAGCATCCCATTCTCCATCCCATTCTTTTTGGGACTCCAAGAAGGAGAACTTTTTGGATTTATTTTTTATTTATTTTCTTTTTCATAGTTTTTTAATGCCTTTTTCTTCCCCATTCATCTCTATTACCCTTACCATGGTGGGGTAAACTTTTGGAGTGATTGGGGAAGGGTTGGTTTTCTACATTGTAATGCTTGAGTTCTTGGATGCAATTGAATAAATTTATTTCTTCTTAAAATTTGTTTTCAATTTCTTGTAGAAAATTTTATTATCAAGTGCGATCATTCTTGAATATTTATTCCATTATTTATTTTTTCTTTGGTAAAATAATCATAATCTCCCTCCACTAATTTTTGGTTTATATACGATGGAATAAACCAGGAATTATTGGTGAAGTACTCAATGATCATCAGTACATGTAAAAGGTGTAGTGAATGTTCTTGATTGTTTGGGATAAACAAAACCCGTTCGGGTATTTCCCATTTCAATTAAGGATATTCAATACAACTATTTTACCCATGGAAGATAGTTGACCCAACCGAGATCTTGGTAAGGTTTTCTATCACAATAATAATTTCACTAAGGAAGTGAGAGGAAACGATTGTAGAAACTCACTTTAATCAACAAAGAAGAAGAGGTTTGAATTAAATTGAACAAGGATAGAATTACAATTAGGAAACCGACCTCGACCTAATCACCCATTTTAATATCATATTTTTTTAATCATTTTAATTTCAAATTTCATTTAAAAAACACAACTATTTTACCCTCTTTTTGAAGTGACAACCCGTTTTGTGTGCACTCCTATTTGGGAGACATCATAGGTCAACCACATTAATACATTTTAACTTAGGAACAAATTGTTTTTCCACACCCTACGACAGGCATGCGTAAAACTTGGTACCATTGCTAGGGAGGTAGTGCCACAAACTGATTGTAAATATTTGACTTTTTCAATATAAAAAAAATTAAAAAAAATCTTTGGCCATATTGTTTTCAAATTATTATTTCTATAATTCATGGAACAATTACCCACCAGTGTGAGAACCAATTATTGAATAACCTTGTTCTATAGAGTATAAAGTTTCCTTCTTGGCTAAACAAATTTGGGGAGCTCAAATCGAAATCATAACAGAGGATGAATTCAAGGATCTCATTGAAAAACTTAAATAGAACCCCGAATACTCAGTGTTGGAGGGTTTTTCAAGAGAATTAATTGAACTTTAGGAGTATTTTCCGGAATTTTATCAAGAAATGATCAAAGTAAAACACCAAGAAGAAGATGTTCACAAGGATTTTCAAGCCCAATTTGAAATAATTAGTCTAATAGTTCAAAACCTAGAGACCTCAATACAGTGGATAACAGAACAAGTACATGCATCCCGGGATCAACAATTGGAGCCAGAACAAGAACTAGAACCAGAAAAATTGATGTAAGAAGTTTCCCCACAAATCCTTCAGGTTGAAGAACCGATGAAGAACTTGATGAAATTAAAAGAAGATCTATTGAGCCCATCTCAATCAATGTTGTAGGAGATTGATGAAGAATATTTAGCAATTGAAATGAATATGGGAGATCAAAAAGATATGGATAACTTCTGGAATGAGTGTGAGGAACTTCTTGAGCCAACTATTCCTCATAATGTAGATGATTCAACAGAATTGAAGGAAGAAACCAAACAAGAAGTGGAATTTGAAGAGAATATAGATGAGTCTGACTGACTACCTCTATCTAAGGAAATTCAACTCCAATAAGCACCTCCCATTGAAGAAGAAATTGAATCCAAACAAGATCAGGGAGTCAATCTTTTCATTAACTCATTATCTTTTGATTTTGTTGAAACTAAATTGAGTATTACCTCCCCTTATTTTAATTTTTCAGATTCAGCCAACACATGTATTTCCTTGGAGGAAGATAATGAAAAAATAAATTCATCCATGGAGGAACATCTAGAGCTCCCCAAAACTGTTGAACATTTAATGGAGGGAGTACAAGAGAAGATCAAAGTGGATTTTCTGGGAGAAAAGGATACACAAGCTACTTAATTTAAAAGGGAAGAATTTTATATTGATTCTTCATGCTATAATTTTTTTCAAATAGAATTAAACTCTGCCATTTCCTTTGATTTCTCCCCAGATGTATCATAACTTCAGCAACCACTGGAGAATAAAGAATATGTTGTTCATGCGGAACCCAAGAAAGAGGAGGGCTCATCAATTATCCTAACCCCACCTTGCATGTTGTATCTCATTAAAATGAGGGTGGACTTGGTGAATTTTATTGATGGTGTCCTCAAGAAAAAGGAATAAGTTCATCTTGGAAAGAAAAGTTTTTGTTGGTTCATGAGCAAGAAACTTCACCCACCATCAGATTAGGGATAACTGATTAGATCTGCCCCTCTGGAGGCAGTCAAAACCCAGGGCCCACTTGGGGGATTAAACCAATTTTTATCCTTCTATTCTCATCCTATTTCTATTATAATTTCTTTCAATAAATATCTTATGTTTTATTTTGTTCTTTTATTTGTTGGTTTTCAGAATGAAACACTTGGGAGCTTAACTCAATGTTGCACTACGAATAAATTAGGTTGTACCTCTCCTTCACACCTTCTTGATGTTGTGATACATTTTAAAATTGTCTTACATGTTAAATCCACAAGAATGCATTGAGGACACTGCATCATTTAAGTGTGGGTGAGGGAACCTTTGTAGTTTAGTATTTTCATTTTGTGTTTGTTTTACAGAAATTTAAAAAAATTGTGTGTTTTCATATTTTTGTGTGTTTATTTTTCAGTTTTTGGTGTGTTTTTGAAAATTTTGAGCTGAAATTATTATCATTTCCATTTTTGAAAACCATGTCAATGAGTAAACCAATCTATTCCACGAAACTGAGCTTAAATGAATGCTGAAATATCTTTGTTTCAGGTACAAATCTTTTAGAATTTCATGGAAAGTACACTGATTTTTCAATACCATGCCATATTCCACTGTATATATCATTAAAATCACTTTCCTATGAGGATTCTAAAACATTTTTTTCATATTATTTTCATTCGCCTAATTTCTTGAGAGAACCAGACCATGCTTGCTTAAACCAGAATTTGATTTATTACTTTAAAAAATTGAGGGTTTAGGGTACATGGGTTTTAAATGATTGATGAATTTATTTGGTTTTAAGCCCCCTTTTCAAAATAATCCTTTTAATTATGGCCCAATTTTAAATTTATCCTTCATTGTAGCCCCTAGTAGCCATGAATAGCCTATTAGGTTAGCCATATTACAAGCCAATTTTCCCTATCCAACCTGATCTTGAAGTAAAATTGCATAATCTAGTTGAACTAAAGTGTTAGGGAAGATGTCTTGTGATGTACTACCTCATTTGGTGATAATTTTGGTGGAATATAAAATTATGAAGATCTGATTAATATTTCATTCTGTTGAAAGCTGTGCTTTTTTTTGACGCTTTCATGATAAGAGAAGTTGTGCCTTTCAGGAGCTTCCGATGTAAAAATGAATTTTGTGCCTATCTGGAGCTTTCAAGAAAAATCTTGTTTGAAAAGATTGAAATTTTTTCTGATGAAATCTTGAGCTTATTGAATGGTGATGGAGCCTATTTTCTACAAATGGGAAGAGAAGGGGACCATATTTGAGTGAAGATTATAATCTTGCAATTTTGTTTCAAAAAGATCCAAGCCCTCCTTTTTCGGCCTCATAATTTTTAACATATAAATCCTACCAACTGGAAGCCACAGAACATCCCTGAGAAGTCCTCATGAGAAAAACATGTCCTTGACTCACATTAGGTGGATAAGTAGGAATTTATCAAGCCTATGGTGACTCTTGTGTGATTTTGGATGAGAAAAGACTTGTTGAGTATTTACATTTGTGAGATGAGAGAAAATTCATGTTAGGTAGGTGTTTTGTGTGGATGGGATAAGAAATGAAGTGGAAATATATTAAAATATAAAATGGAGAATTTGAAATAATTGTTTTTGATGAGTTATGATATCTTTTTGTTTCTTATTATGGATTTGGTAGATCTCATTGGTATGTGTTTTGGATTTGATTTGATTTGATTTGACTTTTACTTGTCTAGGTGTCCAAGTGCTAAGTGTGGGGTAATTGATAGAGAAAATATTTTCAATTAATTTATATTCAATATCATTGTTTTAAACCCAAAAAATTATTCATTTAAGATGAATTGTTTCATTTTTATGATATTGGTGTTATTTTGAGTTGAATAGTAAAAATGGGCTATTTAGGATTTTTAAATATTTTACATTATTTATGTAGTTTATATAATAATATCTAAAATAATCCAAATTGAAAAATTATTTCCTTTCCAGATTCTACACATCTAGCGATTCATTTTCTATTTTTAGACTAAAAGCTGAATCGACCATATGGAAGCTCCAAAGAAGCTCACAAATTGGCTCAAGAAAACTGTTTTCAGTTCTGACTAGTTTTGGTGTGGGCTCTATAACTCATCCATGGTGGGCCCAAATGTCGTGATATTCAGTGGGTGGATGCGCAAAGAGTTTTGGAGCATCTTTTATGAAGTAAGGGCTGCATGCATTGGCCGTTTATGGGGCCATTAAATCACCATAATCCGGAAGATTGCGTTTTGGAGTGTCTGACTGGACATAATAAATGCCCAGAGTAAAACGGCCATAAATCTCGGAATATATGTCCACATCCACTGAGGTTTTTAAGAGAAACAGCCAAGGGATTTATGAACAACATTAAAGAAGGTCTCAATGAGTGAATATGTCATTTAATGGGGCTATAACGTATCAATATCCAGGGGAAAAATTATGGCTATAAAAGGAGGAGAGCTCCACATCTCAAAGCATCCCATTCTCCATCCCATTCCTTCCAGGACACCAAGAAGGAGAAATTTTCAGATTTATTTTTTATTTATTTTCTTTTTCATAGTTTTGTAATGCATTATTCTTCCCCATTCATCTCGATTACCCTTACCATGTTGGGGTGAACTTTTGGAGTGATTGGGGAATGGTTGGTTTTCTATATTGTAATGCTTCAGTTCTTGGACACAATTGAATAAATTTCTTTCTTTTCAAAGTTGTTTTCAATTTCTTTTAGCAGATTTTATTATCAAGTGCATTTTTTCTGGAATATTAATTCAATTATTTATTTTTTCCTTGGAAAAATAATCATAATCTCCCCCCATTAATTATTGGTTTATATACGATGAAATAAACCAGGAATTAGTGGTGAAGTAATCGATGATCATCAGTACGTGTAAAAGGTGTAGTGAATGTTTTTGATTGTTTGGGATAAACAAAACCTGATCAGGTATTGTCCATTTCAATTAAGGATATTCAATATAACTATTCTACACATGGAAGGAGAGTTTACCAAATCAATATCTTGGTAAGGTTTTCTCTCACAATAATAATTTCACCAAGGAAGCGAGAGGAAACGATTGTAGAAACTCACATTAATCAACAAATAAGAAGAGGTTTCAATTAAATTGAACAAGGATAGAATTAAAATTCAGAAACCAACACCGAAATAATCACCCTTTTTAATATCAAACTTTTTCAATCATTTTAATTTCAAATTTCATTTCAAAAACACAACAATTTTACCCTCGTTTTAAAGTGACAACCTATTTTGTGTGAACTCCTCTTCAGGAGACATCCTAGGTCAACCACATTATTAAATTTTAACTTAGGAAATAATTGTTTTGCCATGCCCTACGACAGGCGTGCGTCAAACTTAGCGCCATTTCCAGGGAGGTAGTGCCACAAACTAATTTTAAATATTTGACCTTTTCAATTTTAAAAAAAAGTTTAAAAATTATTTTTCCATTTTGTTTTCAAATGACTATTTCTTTAATTCATGGAACAATTACCCACTAGTGCGAGAACCAATTATTGAATCACCTTGTTCTATAGAGTATAAAGTTTCTTTCTTGGGTAAAGAAATTTGGAGAGCTCGAATCCAAATAATAACAGAGGATGAATTCAAGGTTCTCATTGAAAACTATAAAGAGAACCTCGAATACCCAGTGTTTGAGGGTTTGGAAAGAGAATTAATTGAACTTCAAGAGTATTTTCTGGAATTTTATCAAGAAATTATCAAAGTAAAACACCAAGAATAATATGTTCACAAGGATATTGAAGACCAATTTGAAATAATTAGTCAAATAGTTCAAAACCTAGAGACCTCAATACCGTGGATAGCAGAACAAGTACATGCATCCCAAGATCAACAACTAGATCCAGAAGAAGAACTAGAACCAGAAAAATTGATGGAAGAAGTAGCCCCACAAATCCTTCAGGTTGAAGAACCCATGGAGGCCTTGATTAAATTAAAAGAAGATCCATTGATCCCATCTCAATAAATGTTGGAGGAGATTGATGAAGAATATTTAGCAATTGAAATACATATGGGAGATCAAAAATATCTGGATAACTTCTGGAATGAGTGTGAAGAACTTATTGAGCCTACTATTCCTCATAATGTAGATGATTCAACAACATTGAAAGAGTAAACCAACTAAGTAGTGGAATTTGAAGAGAAGATAGAGGAGTCTGACTGCCTACCTCTATCTAGGGAAATTCAACTCCAAGAAGAACCTCCCATTGAAGAAGAAATTAAAGAAAAACAAGGTCAGGGAGTCAATCTTTTTATAAACTCATTATCTTTTGATTTTGTTGAAACTAAATTGAGTATTACCTCCCCTTCTTTTAATTTTTCAGATTCATCCAACACATGAATTTCCTTGTAGGAAGACGATGAAAAAGGATATTCATCCATGGAGGAACATCTAGAGCTCCCCAAACCTTTTGAACATTTAATGGAGTGAGTACAAGAGAAGATCAAAGTGGATTTATGGAGGAAAATTAGGCACAAGATACTTACTTTTAAAGGGAAGAATTTTATATTGATTCTTCATTTTTTAATTTTTTTCAAATAGAATTAAACTCTGACATTCCATTTGATTTTTCCCCAGATGTATCATACCTTTAGCTACCACTAGAGAATAAAGAATATGTTGTTCATATAGAACCCAAGAAAGAGGAGGACCCATTCATTTTCCTAACCCCACCATGCATGTTGTATCTCATTACAATGAGGGTGGAATTGGTGGATTTTATCGATGGAATCCTCAAGAAAAAGGAAGAAGTTTATCTTGGAAAGAAAAGTTTTTTTGGTTCATGAGCAAGAAACTTCACCCACCATCAGATTGGGGATAACTGATTAGAACTACCCCTCTGGAGGTAGTCAAAACCCAGGGCCCACTTGGGGGATTAAACCAATTTTTATCCTTCTATTCTCATCCAATTTATATATTCATTTATTTCAATAAATATCTTATGTTTTCTTTTGTTCATTTATTTTTAGGTTTTCAGAGTGCAACACTTGGGACCTTAACTCAATGTTGCACTGCGAATGAATTAGGTTGTACCTCTCCTTCACACTTTCTTGATGTTGTGATTCATTTTAAAATTGTATTACATGTTAAATCCACTTGAATTCATTTAGGACACTGCATCATTTAAGTGTGGGGGAGGTAACCTTTGTAGTTTAGTATTTTTATTTTCTGTTTGTTTTTCAGAAATTAAAAAAAAAATCGTGATTTTAAATTTTTGTGTGTTTATTTTTTAGTTTTTGGTGTGTTTTTGAAAATTTTGAGCTGAAATGATTATCATTTTCATTTTTGAAACCCATGTCAATGAGTAAACAAATCTATTCCATGAAGCTGAGCATAAATGAATGCTTAAAAGACTTTGTTTCAAGTTCAAATCTTTTAAAATTTCATGAAAAGTACTATGATTTTTGAATCTCATGCCATATTTCACTGTCTATATCATTGAAATCACTTTCTTATGAGGCTTATAAACAATTTTTGTCATATTCTTTTCATTCGAATCATTTCTTGAGAGAATCAGACCATGCTTGCTTAAACCAGAATTTGATTTATTCCTTTCAAAACTTGAGGGTTTGGGGTACATGTGTTTTAAATTATTGAGGTATTTATTTTGTTTTAAGCCCCCTTTTCAAAATAATCCTTTTCATTATAGACCACCTTTACATTTATCCTTCATTGTAGCCCCTAGTGGCCATGAATATCCTGTTAGGTTAGCCACATTACAGGCCAATTTTCCCTATCTAACCTACTCTAGAAATGAAATTGCATGATCTAGTTGAACTTAAGTGTGGGGGAAGATGTATTATGATGTACTACCTCATTTGGTGCTACTTTTAGTGGAATATAAAATTTTAAAGAGCTGATTAATATTTCATTATCTTGAAAGCTGTGCCTTTTTTGGAGATTTCATGATAAGAGAAGGTGTGCCTTTCTGGAGCTTTTGATGTAAAAACAAAGATGTGCATATCTGGTCCTTTCAAGAAAAATCATGTTTGAAAAGATTGAAATTTTTTCTGCTGAAATCTTGAGCTTATTGAATGATGATAGAGCCTATTTTCTACAAAGGGGAAGATAAGGCGACCATATTTGAGTTAAGATTAGAATATTGCAATTTTTCTTCAAATAGTTCCATGCTACCTTTTTCAGCCACAAAATTTTTAACATATAAATCCTACCAAATGGAAGCCACATAACAACCCTGAAAATTCCTCATGAGAGACACATGTCCTTGACTCACATAGGGTGGAGAAGTAGGAAATTATCAAGCCTATGGTGACTCTTGTGTGAGTTTGGATGAGAAAATCCGTGTTGAGTATTTACATTTGTGAGATGAGAGAAAATTCATGTGATGTAGGTATTTTGTGTGCATGGGATAATAAATGAAGCGTAAATATATTAAAATATAAAATTGAGAACTTGAAATAATTGTTTTTGATGAGGCGTGATATCTTTTTGTTTCTTAGTATGGATTTGGTAGTTCTCATTAGTATGTGTTTTGGATTTGATTTGATTTGATTTGACTTTTACTTATCCAGGATTCCAAGTGCTAAGTGTGCGGTAATTTATAGAGAAAATATTTTCAATTAATTTATATTGAATATCATTGTTTTAAACCCACAAAATTGTTCTTTTAAAATGAATTATTTCATTTTTATGATATTGGTGTTATTTTGAGCTGAATAGTAAAAATGGGCCATTTTGGATTTTTAATAGTTTTAAATTATTTATTTAGTTTGGCTATAACATTATCTAAACATATCCAAATTGAAAAATTCTTTTTTTTCCAGATTATACACATCTAGGGATTAATTTTCTAATTTTAGACTAAAAGCTGAATCGACCATATGGAATCTCTAAAGAAGCTCACAATTTGGATCAATAAAACTGTTTTCAGTTCTGCCTAGTTTTGGTGTGGGCTCCATAACTCATCCATGGTGGGGCCAAATGTTGTGATATTCGGTGGTTGGATGCACAGGGGGTTTTTGAGGATCTTTTATGAAAAAAGGGCCACATGAATTGGCCTTTTATGGGGCCATTTAATCACCTTAATCCAGAGGATTATGTTTTGGAGAGTCTGCCTGGATAGAATAAAGTCTCAGAGTATAACGGCCATAACTCTCGTAATATATGTCAAACTCCTAAGGGATTTTGAGGGGACACATAAAAGGGGATTATGAACAACATTCAATAAGGGCGTAATGTGTAAAGATTTCATTTAATGGGGCTATAACGCATCAAAATCTTGGGGACAAATTCTCGCTATAAAAGGAGGAGAGCTCCACCCTCTCAAAGCATCCCATTCTCCATCCCATTCTTTCCGGGACACCAAGAAGGAGAACTTTTCAGCATTCTTTTTTATTTATTTTCCATTTCATAGTTTTTTAATGCCTTCTTCTTCCCCATTCATATCGATTACCCATACCATGGTGGGGTAAACTTTTGGAGTGATGGGGGAAGGGTTAGTTTTCTACATTATAATGCTTGAGTTCATGGACGCAATTGAATAAATTTATTTATTCTTCAAAGTTGTTTTCAATTTCATATAGAGGATTTTATTATCAATTGTGATCGTTCTTGAATATTAATTCCGTTATTGATTTTTTCCTTGGTAAAATAATCATAACCTCCCTCCACTAATTTTTGGTTTATATACGATGGAATATACCAGGAATTAGTGGTGAAGTACTCGATGATCATCAGTACGTGTAAAAGGTGTAGTGAATGTTCTTGATTGATTGGGATAAACAAAACCCGATTGGGTATTACCCATTTAAATTAAGGATATTCAGTACAACTATTTTACACATGGAAGGAGAGTTGACCAAACTGAGATCTTGGTATGGTTTTCTCTCACAATAATAATTTCAACAAGGAAGTGAGAGGAAATGATTATGGAAACTCACTTTAATCAACAAAGAAGAAGTGGTTTGAATTAAATTGAACAAGGATAACATTACAATTCAGAAACCGACCCTGACCTAATCACCCTTTTTAATATCACAGTTTTTCAATCATTTTAATTTCAAATTTCATTTAAAAAACACAAAAATTTTACTCTCATTTTAATGTGACAACCCATTTTGTGTACACTCCTCTTCGGGAGACATCCTAGGTCAACCAAATTACTACATTTTAACATAGGGAATAATTTTTTTTACACGCCCTATGATAGGATTCCTTCAAACTTGGCACCATTTCTGGGGAGGTAGTTCCATAAACAAATTTTAAATATTTGACCTTTTCAATTTTAAAAAAAATTTAAATAAAATCACTTTCCATGTTGTTTTCAAATGATTATTTATTTAATTCATGGAAAAATTACCCACCCGTGCAAGAACCAATTATTGAATAACCTTGGTTTATAGAGTAAAAGGATACATTCTTGGCTAAACAATTTCTAGGAGCTCGAATCCAAATCACAATAGAGGATGAATTCAAGTATCTCATTGAAAACGTTAAAGAGAACCTCAAATACCCAGTGTTAGAGGGTTTGGCAAGAGAATTAATTGATCTTCATGAGTATTTTCCAGAATTTTATCAAGAAATGATCAAAGTACAACACCAAGAAGAAGATGTTAACAAGGATACTGAAGCCCAATTTGAATGAATTAGTCAAATAGTTCAAAACCTAGAGACCTCAATACAGTGGATTGTAGAACAAGTACATGCATCCCAGGATCAACAACTGGAGCTAGAACAAGAACTAGAATTTGAAAAATTTATGGAAGAAGTAGCCCCACAAATCTTTCAGGTTGAATAACCCATGGAGGCCTTGATGAAATTAAAAGAAGATCCATTGAGCCCATCTCAATCAATTTTGGAGGAGATTGATGAAGAAGATTTAGAAAATAAAATACATATGGGAGATCAAAAAGATCTGGATAACTTCTGGAATGAGTGTGAGGAACTTCTTGAGCCAACTATTCCTCATAATTAATATGATTCAACAACATTGAAAGAAGAAACCAACCAAGCAGTTGAATTTGAAGAGAAGATAGAGGAGTCTGACTGCCTACATTTATCTAGGGAAATTCAACTCCAAGAAGCACCTCATATTGAAGAAGAAATTGAATCCAGACAAGAACAGGGAGTAAATATTTTAATAAACTCATTATCTTTTGATTTTGTTGAAACTAAATTGCGTATTACCTCCCCTTCTTTTAATTTTTCAGATTCAGACAACAAATGTATTTCCTTGGAGGAAGACGATGAAAAAGGAAATTCATCCATGGAGGAACATCTAGAGATCCCCAAACCTGTTGAAAATTTAATGGAGGGAGTATAAAAGAAGATCAAAGTGGATTTTATGGAGGAAACTGAGACACAAGCTACATACTTTGAAAGGGAAGAATTTTATATTTATTCTTCATGCTTTATTTTTTTCAAATAGAATTAAACTCTGACAATCCCTTTGATTTTCCCCAGATGTATCATACCTTCAGAAACCACTAGAGGATAAAGAATATATTGTTCATGCAGAACCCAAGAAAGAGGTGGACTCATTCATTGTCCTAACCCCACCATGAAAGTTGTATCTCATTTCAATGAGGGTGGAATTGGTGCATTTTATCGATGGAGTCCTCAATAAAAAGGAATAATTTCATCTTAGAAAGAAAAGTTTTTGTTGGTTCGTGAGCAAGAAACATCACCCACCATTAGATTGGGGATAACCGATTAGAAATGCCCCTCTGGAGGAAATCAAGACCTAGGGCCCACTTGGCGGACTAAACCAAGTTTTATCCTTCTATTCTCATCCTATTTCTATTTTCATTTCTTTAAATAAATATCATATGTTTTCATTTTTTCTTTTATTTATAGGTTTTCAGAGTGAAACACTTGGAAGCTTAACTAAATGTTGCACTGTGAATAAATTAGGTTGTAACTCTCATTCACACTTTCATGATGTTGTGATTCATTTTAAAATTGGATTACATGTTAAATCCACTTGAATGCATTGAGGAAACTACATCATTTAGGTGTGGGGGTGGGAACCTTTGTAGTTTAGTATTTTCATTTTGTGTTTGTTTTTCAGAAATTAAAAAAAATTGCATGTTTTCATATTTTTGTGTGTTTATTTTTCAGTTTTTGGTGTGTTTTTGAAACTTTTGAGTTGAAATGATTATCATTTACATTTTTGAAACCCATGTCAATGAGTAAAACAATCTATTCCATGAAACTGATCTTAAATGAATGTTGAAATGACATTGTTTCAAGTTCAAATATTTTGTAATTTCATGAAAATTACACAGATTTTTGAATCCCATGCCATATTTCACTATCTATATCATTTAACTCACGTTCCTATAAGGATTCTAAACCATTTTTGTCATATTCTTTTCATTCGGCTCATTTATTGAGAGAACCGGACCATTCTTTCTTAAACTGGAATTTGATTTATTCCTTTCAAAACTTGAGGGTTTGGGGTAGATGTGTTTTAAATGATTGAGGAGTTTATTTGGTTTTAAGCCCCCTTTTCAAAATAATCATTTTCATTATGGCCCAAATTTACATTTATCCTTCATTGTATCCCCTAGTAGACATGAATAGCCTGTTAGGTTAGCCACATTACAAGCCAATTTTCCCTATCCAACCTGCTCTTGAAGTAAAATTGCATGATCTAGTTGAATTTAAGTGTGGGGGAAGATGTCTTGTGATGTACTACCTCATTCGGTGATACTTTTGGTGGAATATAAAATGTTAATGAGATGACTAATATTTCATTCTGTTAAAATCTATGCCTTTTTTGTAGCTTTCATGATAAGAAAAGTTGTGCCTTTCTAGAGCTTCCGATGTAAAAATAAAGTTGTGCCTATCTGGAGATTTCAAGAAAAATAAAGTTTGAAAGGATTGAAATTTTTACTGCTAAAATATTTAGCTGATTGAATGATGATGAAGCCTATTTTCTACAAAGGTGAAGAGAAGGAGACCATATTTTATTGAAGATTAGAATCTTGAAATTTTTCTTCAAAAAGAGATAATCCCTCCTTTTTCAGCCTCAGAATTATTAACAACTAAATCCTACCAATCGAAAGCCACATAAAAACCCGGAAAAGTACTCATGAGAAACACATGTCCTTGAATCACATCGGGTAGAGAAGTAGGAATTTATCAAGCCTATGGTGACTCTTGTGTGAGTTTGGATGAGAAAAGCCTTCTTGAGTATTTACATTTGTGAGATGAGAGAAAATTCATGTGAGGTAGGTGTTTTGTGTGCGTGGGATAATAAATGAAGTGGATATATATTAAAATATAAAACGGAGAACTTGAAATAATTGTTTTTGATGAGGCATGATATCTTTTTGTTTCTTAGTATGGATTTGGTAGATCTCATTAGTATGTGTTTTGGATTTGATTTGATTTGATTTGACTTTTACTTGTCCAGGAGTCCAAGTGCTAAGTGTGGGGGAATTGATAGAGAAAATATTTTCAATTAATTTATATTTAATATCATTGTTTTAAACCCACAAAAGTGTTCCTTTAAGATGAATTGTTTCATTTTTATGATATTGGTGTTATTTTGAGCTGAATAGTAAAAATGAGGCATTTTGGATTTTTAACAGTTTTAAATTATTTTTCTAGTTTGGACATAACAATATCTAAACTAATCCAAATTGCAAAATTATTTCTTTTCCCGATTCTACACATCAGGTATTCATTTTCTATTTTTAGACTAAAAGTTGAATCTACCATATGGAAGCTCCAAAGAAGCTCACAAGTTGGCTCAAGAAAACTGTTTGTAGTTCTGCATAGTTTTGGTGTGGGATCTATAACTCAATTATGGTGGGCCAAAATATTGTGATATTTAGTGGGTGGATGTGAAAGGAGTTTTGAATAATCTTTTATGAAGGAAGGTCCACATGAATTGGCCTTTTGTGGGGTCATTAAATCACCTTAATCCGAAGGATTTCGTTTTGGAGAGTCTGACTGGACAGAATAGATGCTCAGAGTAAAACAATCATAACTCTCGAAATATATGTCCAAATATGCTGATATTTTTGGGTGACATGGACTAGGGAATTATGAACAATATTCAAGAATGTCCTAACGCATGAAGATGTAATTTAATGGGGTTATAACACATAAATATCCGTGGGACAAATTCTGGCTATAAAAGGGGGAGAGCTGCACCCTTTCAAAGAATCCCATTTTCCATCCCATTCCTTCCGGGACATCAAGAAGGAGAACTTTTCAGCTTTATTTTTTATTTATTTTCTTTTTCATAGTTATTTAATGCCTTATTTTTTACCATTCATCTCGATTACCCTTACCATGGTGGGGTAAACATTTTGAGTGATTGGGGAAGGGTTTGTTTTCTACATTGTAATGCTTGGCTTCTTGGACGCAATTGAATAAATTTCTTTCTTCTTCAAAGTTGTTTTAAATTTCCTATAGAGAATTTTATTATCAAGTGCAATCGTTCTTGAATAGTATTTACGTTATTGATTTTTTCCTTGTTAAAATAATCATAATCTTCGTCCACTAATTTTTGGTTTATATACGATGGAATAAACCATGAATTAGTGGTGAAGTACTCGACGATCGTCAGTACGTGTAAAAGGTGTAGTGAATGTTCATGATTTTTTGGGATAAACAAGACCTGATATGGTATTGCCTATTTCAATTAAGGATATTCAATAGAACTAATTTACACATAGAAGGAGAGTTGACCAAACCAAGATCTTGGTAAGGTTTTCTCTCACAATAATAATTTCACCAAGGAAGTGAGAGGAAACGATTGTAGAAACTCACTTTAATCAACAAAGAAAAAGAGGTTTGAATTAAATTGAACAAGGATATCATTAAAATTAGGAAACCAACCCTGAACTAATCACCCTTTTTAATATCATAGTTTTTCAATCATTTTAATTTCAAATTTCATTTAAAAAACACAACAAATTTTACCCTCGTTTTAAAGTGACAACCCATTTTGTGTGCACTATTCTTTGAGAGACATCCTAGGTCAACCAAATTACTACATTTTAACTTTGGAAATAATTGTTTTTCCATTCCCTATGAGAGGCGTGCGTCAACTTCCCACTCAAACAACTTGAAAGGATATACATCAGAGAAGTGGTGAGGCTTTATAAAAGACCATTATTGATTATATCTTATTGAGATATTAGATTTACCTTCATGTTCTAGAAGAGTATCCCAGATTATTTGAATGTTGAGTTGAACTTCATTATGGATTATCACCCAAAAATAATGGCCAATATGAGTGGAATATCTAGAAACTTGAAGACATATTGGGATCATGATCAATGGGCTTCAAAGGAGGATGGGATCATTATTTTCACCTGGTCGAGTTTTCATACATTAATAGTTTCCACTTAAGTATCCAAATGGATCCATAAGATTCCTTTAATGGGAAGATATGTATAACACCTAAATACTGGGATGAATTTGGAGAACACAAGCTATTGGGACCTGAAGTGGCTAATGAAATGGTAGAAAAGGTCAAGATGATTCAACAACACATCGGGGATGCTCAATGTCGATAGAAGAGATATATTGATAATTTTTATTATGAGACTTGGAGTTTAAAGTTAGAGAAAAATTATTCTTTCTCATATATACATGGAAAAGAGTCATGATATTTGGGATGAAGGGAAAACTAAGTCCTAGGTACAATAGACCCTTTGAGATTATTGATTTCATCAGATCTACGGACTATATACTAGCACTCCCACCAACCCCATGTCAAGTACATGATGTGTTCCACATATCCCTCTTGAGGAAGTACACACTAGATCCCTCACATATAATAAATTAAAAGGTGGTATAACTAGAAAATGATCTATCTTATGAGGAGTGGCTGGTGAAGATATTAGACAGTATAGATAATGTTTTATTTAAGAAGACAATTCACCCAATCAAAGAACTATAGAAAACCCATAAGTATGAGGAGGGGACATGGGAACTGGAGGAATCCATGAAGAAAAAGTCCCCTCACCTATTTTCACCCTAGTATTTAAAATGAAATTTTAGGGAGAAATTTATTAATGGGGGAAGTATATAACTAATCAGAATTGTATCAATGAAATTTCTCTTTTTAATATATAATTATATCATATTTACTAATATAATATTATATAATTCACATTCACCACATGATAAAACAAATACATTTTATTATAATATAAAAATTAAATTTAGAGAATAAAAATGTAAATTATAATTATAATTAATAAAATGGGACAAAAAATATATAACCATAATAGGAAAATTTGGATATGCTTGATCCCCAAGAATAATCGCACTCACGAACAACACTGTAGAAATGAAGTAGAATATTAAAAATGAAATATACATTTTGAAAATGAAAATATATAAACTTGAGAAAAAATATATGTGAACTAAAAATGAATATAATATGAGGTATTTATAGAAATTATGGAACTTATATGACTATTACAAATCTTAATGTTTGAATAGTAATCTGATCATTAGAGTAGTAACCTGATCGTTGGAATAGTAATATGGCTATTAGGAATAATAAACTAATTGTTTGAAAGGTAAAATCACCTATGTAAATGTAAAATATTATTTAGGAATCTTATAAAATGATAATATTACATATTTATATCACGATACAAATGAATATATATTATAAAAATTATTAAATAAATGTTTGTATTTTTGTAAAACGTATATGTTTTATTTTCATTTTTATAAAAAATATAATGATTTAAAAAATTATTATTTTCATAAAATGGATCTATAAATTAATATTATGTTTTATTATATTTATATTATAATTTTATGATACCTTAAGTAATTCTTCAATTGGTCAGAAAATTGATCATAATATAAAAATTGATGTTTTTCAAATAATTGAGGAATTTATTTAAACATTTAATTGATAAAACATAGAAAATTATTTTCATAAAATGGATTTAATTTTTTGAATATAAACATAAAAAAATTTAGACTGATTTTTTGGTATTTTTCTAAAATAGTTGAATATTTGGTGAATAGTGAAATACAACAAAATGTAATATTTAAAATTATAAGAAAAATACATGAATTTTGGAGCCCCGAATGATATAAAAAACATTATTTTGACCTCACATGATCCATTTAATATATACAGTGATAGTAATGAATACTATTTGTAGTCTTGAGCCAAAAAATAAACTAATGATTATAATATTCAAAACAAACCCTCTCCTAACCTTATAAATATCAGCCAAAAAAACCCTTATCCTCACAATTTATAAGAAATGTTTCTTGAGAAATTTATACCCAATTACCTTCCCAATACTCTCCCCATTTAATAGTTCTTTTTTTCTCACCAAAAAACCAATCCAAGGTTCCTTGAGTAGAAACCCAAGTGGAGACATCCAAAGGTGATGGTAATTCCCTCAACCGATTCTTTTAATTTTTCTCCATCCTCATCCTAAAAAATAAACTCCATACAATGTAAAATAATAACTAAATTATAATATATATATATATTTAAATTTTATTATGTTAATGTAATATCTAACATCCATCTTCTTCTCTTTCCCACAATTGATACTAAAATGAAAACGTTATTTACAATTTTCTTGCATCACCGCCTCCGTGAAAAACATGCTTCATTTTTCACCAACTCCATAAATGATGGATATAAAAAATATTATTATGGTTAAATATTATTATTAAAATTATTTTATAACTTATTTCAAGTTTTTAATTTTTTAGTAAGAAATTAATTAAATAAAATGAATCTAGTTTGTGATGGTTTGTAAAATGGACTAAAAAAACAAACCACATAACATTAATGTTTTTACTAAGTGAATCATCCATATGTTATAATTTATATGGTTATTTTTTATAATTTAATATTATATAATATAATTAATAACATTTATTTTCACTTTTTATGTTTTAGTCCCATTTGATATGAACTTCAATAAATATCCACAAGTGATCTGACCACGGAACCTAGTAATGAACACCCTAAGAGCAATGAAAGTAAACATTATATCTCATTTAAATTTTTATGAATAAACATAATAAATTATAGTAACTTAAATATATTTCTAAATAGTTCTAAATTAGGTAATTAACAAATCTAATTTTATTATCTAGGTCATTTGTATGAGTGCAGAATGATTCTGGAACATGAGGTAAGAGATCTCTCTGAACCACTCTATTTTATTTTTGATTATGATTTATCTCTCTTACATAACTTTATCACCAGAATATTATTATTTAATTATTATATATTATTTATATATTTCCATAAAATATATACCTATCTTAATTTATCATTTCTTGATGGGTATATACATGTTTTAAAAGGTCCCCTTCTCTGTTTCTCTCGATAAGCAAACTCGAGTAAAAGGAACTACTATATTTCTTTCCCCCTTACAAGTATCACTCATTAAGATGTTTTAAACCACCCATGTTTTCTGAAATTTATCATTTTAACATGAAAAATAATTTTAGTACATTTATTATTTAATGTAATTTTTTATTCCATTACCAACTTTAAAGTCTCTCTACCCTTTTTCCAAAAGCTCCGCTTAAGAGAAACATTTCCAAAGGGATTTCTCTACTATTTTTCAAGTATTAACTTGACTTGGACATAAATCCTCATGAAATATTCTTATGAACACAAAATAATTATTATATCCCTTATTTTATGGAAACCCTTATGATATGCAATCTGGTTATGCTTTATGACATGGTTATGCAACTCATTTCTTTCCCTGAGAAATTCTTATTTTTATGCCCTATGATTGATTTCCTTTTGTGGAACACATAATAATGTACATGTTATTATGGTGTTCCTATATAGTTCTATAATTCACTGGGTAATGTTTTTGTCTCATGATATGGTATGTATTGGATTAGGGAGTAAACCTAACTCATGATGAGACTTTGTCCACCATGTGATGTTGTCTTAGCCTTGACTTATGATTATATCATGTTCTATGTTGATTCCATTTTCCTATGTTTATATGATATCATGATAGTATATTTATTATTTCATTCTCCAATGTGATTACTCACAATAATTCTCTTTTATTATATCATGTTATGTTGTTTGACCCTAATTTTATACCTCATTATCATGTTTATTACCTTACTAGGATTTATATTTCACCCATTTCTTTTATTCATTACCTAGGTTATACTATGAAAATTTATAATCTAAAATATATTTATAAGCTCATTATGGATAATAAAATTAATATTTTTTGTTTTATTTTCTCTTTATTTATTTTTTAACCTAGTCTACTAAGATACTTGGCCTCACAATCATTAGGTTGTGTTTATTGGATATTTATGTTTAAAATCATGTAATAATATCTGTAAAATTCATAGGTCTCTATATTTCTTAACCATGGAACAAATATAATTAAAATAAATCTATTTTTTAATATAATTTTGATACAATTATATAAATTTGGCACTATGATAAGATACAACTATGGTTATGAAATGCTGGATGTTTCATCAATGAATAAAACAAACAATGATAATTTTATAATCACAACCCAAGGAAAACCTATAATGATAGTTTATAAACTATGGTCATAGGTATTTAATCACTATATTTCTTATAAAATTATGGCTTTTACATATCTTGTTGGCACCTCCTACCGAAATTGACTAAACTGTGGTAGTTGGATACCACTTGTATTTTCATCCCATTTTCATGATTTAAAATCATAAAATATGGTTAATTTGTAGTAATGAAAATGAAAGAGAGAAAACTATTCTTATAATACATAGTTCCATAATATACTAACAATAACATGTCATTGAAACAATAAGGTCCAAATTGAAACAACCCTTGATTTTTGAGGTGAATTATGGTTTAGTTTTTTTTAATACTATGTATCTTGGTTACTTTTTGCCGTTTGTGGGGACATGATTGGATAAAGGGTTTGTTTTTGGGAAAAAAATTGGGCCTATATATGGAATTATATAACATGCATCACTAAATTCATGAACATAGTGGTTCATTCCATGAATAGATCGAGCAGAACTACAAGCATTCTTCCTATAGTAGTTAATGAAGTTTACCTAGTCATGTCTTGAATGACCATCTGGGTAATATTTTTACTGTTAAAATTATAACTTCACCTTGGATCCCTATTTTAGTTATCCCTAAACTAAATCAACCCTCATATATTATTTTTCATATTTTGGGGATTATCTTTTTCAATTTGAGCTCTTTCCTCAATACATCTTGGCCAATTGAAGGGTTGTTTATTACAATGGTTTCCTCTTGGTTAGTCTAATGTCATATATACCTTAGATGCATATATATTCCATTATTTCTTGGTTTTCATTTTTTAAAACCTAATTGGATTATTTTAGGTATGAATTCAGGGATTTTGGGAATTGGTGTTGTTTTGGGTGGCGATTCTTTGCGATTGAGGTTTTTTACTCTTGAGGTTGGAATTCCTTAACATGCTATGACACTTTTATGCAATTGTATGCCTTGATTTTCATGTAGGTGCATGTTTATCCCTATGATACCTATACTTTTAGTTTCAAAATTATTGGTTTAAGTTCATAAAAAATTAGTTGGACCCTCATAGGGGGAGTATGAGTTGGTTACCTTGAAATCATTGAACTTGAACCACATACCATAGATAAGGGTAGGGATATCTTCATGGGTAATTGGGATTTGAAAGTACTTTTTAGGTTTTGTAAAGGTATAATGATGTGGTATGATGATGTTTGAGTTCATTCAATGATGTGGGATAATCAAATGTGATATGGTTATGCTTGGTATGGTAATAGTTGTTTTCCATGAGCGAGATGGTCAAATCTAGAATGAAATACAGGCTAGTTAGAAGTTATATGACTTAGCTTAATGTGTGATATATAGACAACCTTAATCGAGACGGTTGGGTCATGTAGTGATTAATATGGATACCATGAGTGAGATGGTTGGAATGAGATGTGGTTGTGTGAGTTCCCTTGGGTGAGGAGAGTGTGAATTGCTTTGGACATGAGGTGACATCACATGATCACTATTTATGACATGGAGTTTAAGAAGGTCGGGCCAATGTTCATGGTATCCTAGATACCATATAAAGGGATATCATGTTGTTTATTTATTTATGAATTTTTTTCATCGTATACAATATTATATTAATTTTTCATTTTATGTTAAGTACATACAGGTGGTGTTTTATAAGGTTTATACTCACACCCAACATGAGAATCTCGGTCCACATGTAGACTTTATGGTCACAGATCTGGTTAAGGGAAAGGGCCCTGAATTAGGCTATTGAGAAAGAAGGGGATGGATTGAGGTGATTTCAGGATAAACTCTAGAATCCTTTTTTTTCAATCATCATTATTGTTTCATCCTTTTTGTTATTTATTTATATTGATTGACCATATGTGGGGATACCTTGTGACTGCTTTGTATGAATTTGTTATGCCATATTTTTATATCATAAATGCTATTACTGATAGTTTCTATTATTTTTTCTATTGTATTTATTTATTTATTTATTTTTCTATGATTATAGATTTTGGTGTTTTGTTTCCATGGTAATAGTCCCACCAAGATTCCACATAGGCCCTCATCACTAGTCAGAAACCTCTTGTGTATAGGGAGGCATGCATGAGGTCATGTGAACCTATGGTCATGACTAATTTATTTGGATTGTGGTGTTACAAAATTTAATCATATATTATTTTATTTTTTCCTTTTTTATGATTTGGGTCTTGGTATAATAGATATAGGATGAATGATACTTGGGTAGGGAAGCTAATATTGAGCTCAAAAAACACTTTTCTAGTGGGCCTCCAAGTTTTTAGGGAAGTGGGATTGTTTTTTTGGTTTTCATGTTATATTTTTATGTTGTTCTTTGGTTTTATTATGATATTATAATTTATGAGATTATCTATTGGACTGATTGGAAAGGGTGGGTGTGTTTATGAATCATGATTAGGCACGTAGGTTCACATGTCATGCAATTATTTTCTTGTGGTTTATAGAGGATTAAATTAAATAAATTCAATCAATATTATATTTTAGGTTTTCCCAAATACATTTTTGGTGAAATTTAATTAACATAAACAGATAATATTGTGATTTTATTGTGTATTTGTGACTATGAATAATGTGAAGGAACCATGATATAAACTTATACCTTAGGTAGATAGGGCTATATTGGATTAATGACTACGGGTAGACCCTTAGAGATACTTGTTTGGTTGGGTGTAATCAATTGTTAATTTTTCTAATCTTGTTAAAAATTTAAGTGAGCAAAGGTTTATGTAATTTATTTTTTTTATAATTTTAGTGATTCCGATGAGATTACGTTCTATGGTTTCACCTAAGGACCTAGTTTAGGAGGTTCATGAGGTAGGTAATGTTCCCATTGTGCCTCTAGATGTGTAGGAACATTCTATTGATCATGCTCTGGTGTGTGAACCAATAGTTTAGGCTATAGAGACACTTCATCTTAGGGTTTTTTGGTTGGTACAAGTTAATGGGGGAGGATATCATAGTGGAGGACAAACTATGGTTGATTTTGATAAGGAATTTTAGTTGCATCATCCCCTAGTATTCTAGATTATATAAGGACCTAAGGATATAGTGGAATTGGTTGATATTATTGAAGTGATTTTTGAGTTGATCAAGACCCTTAATTAGAGGAGGGAGAAGATAACTACATATATACTCCAGGGAACCATTGAGAGATGGTAGGGTGTGATGATCTAGGAAAGGATGAATGATGTCTTGACATGGGATGAATTTAAGGGACTATTTTATGAGGATTTATTTCTGGAGATGATTAAGTTGGATTGAGATCTATAGTTCATGGAACTTCAATAGGGTGCGATGTTTATAGATTTCTATGCTTTTTTTGTGGATTTTATTTGTTTTACTCCTTAATTAGCTCAGAATGAAGCCCAAAAGTACTAGGAGTATGAAATTAGTTTATGTTCTAAGGTAAGGCACCATATTAGGATCTTCAACCTAAAATATTACCCTAAAATTCTCTATAAATACCTCACAAGAGGGAAAATTTAGAGGAGGACAAGTCGATAGACCTTATTTATATTTTTAGTGGACCTATGAGCAGTATCTTCAATGGAATTGCGGGTGCCTATTATAGAAGTTTAAATAGGATACATGCCTGGGTGGAAATAAAAAATCAATACAGGCTATAGATTCTTTCGTTCCCACTATGGGATGAGGTTTTCATTGGTGTGATTAATGTAGGTAGAGTGATAATTTTAACAGGTACTATACTAGTCCATAAAGAGAGTGCGGTGAGTGTGGAAAAATGATTCATATTTACTATTTTTTCTATAAGGCTTCCCAGATGAGTTCTGGAGGGGCTATGTATAGACACAATCCCCAAGGGCTTGGTGGGGGGGGGGACCTCAGACTAGTAGTTGGGATTCTATAGGAAGTTTTATATATGGAGTAGGCTGGGGATCTTAGTAGAAGTATTTATAGGCTCTCTAGGGTTTAGTTCCACTAGCGAGTTAGGGATCATAGGGGAAATGTTTTGGATCTAAGGTAGGAAAGTTTTATACATTATATTATTTTCCACTAGATATTGGGTATGGGTTTTTGACAATTATAGGTATGGTTTTGATTAAATTGATGATCATTACTATTTTTATGATGCAAGACCATCTAAACTTTTTATTTATACTCAAGTGATTTATAATTCATATTTTCCAATGGAGTTCTAATCCAAGATGTTAGCACTTGATAGACCTCTTGAGAAGAGGGTAGACCATATTCATAGGTTTCTAGAATTTCCTGTAGTGGTAGTAGGCTACAAACATATATGGTATTTTTTGATTTTAGAGATGATAAATTTTAATTTCATCTTTGGTATGAATTGGTTGATATATTTCTAAGTTAGTATAAATTGTTATCAGAGGTGGGTGGTTTTCAAATTCCCTTAGAGGGAGGAGTAAATTTTTACCGAGGAATGAAATCTTGAGATAGGAAGATGAAGACCATTTATTAGATAGATTAGTTGTATTATGATACATGTGGTAGGTATAGTTCTCTCTATAGTCCAGGTGATGATTCCAAACATTTTCCCCTCCCATGATGAATCATTATCGGGATGTTTTTTTGAAATATTTATCAGAACTCCCACCTAAGATAGGGATTGAGTTTGAGGATAAATTCATGTTGGGTAAAATACCATATCAAATTACACTACTTGATTTGATAGAGCTTAAGGTGTATCTTAAATTCCTTTATGTAAAGAGATTTATTCTCCCAAGCACTTCTCCTTGGGGTGAACTGTTCTTATTAAATAAAAAGGTAGATGATAACATTATAATATAAATGTATTATTGAAAGATAAATCAAGTAATTGTGAAAATATGTTTCCAATTTCAAGAATAGATGAATTATTTCATTAGTTGAGGGGAGCCTAATGGTTCTCCAATATTGATTTACAATATAGGTACCATTAGCTATAGGTCATGGATGAAGATATACTTAACATGAAATTCAGAAATAGGTACATGTTGTATGAGTATCTTGTGATGTCATTAAGTCTATTGAATGCATCAGTAGTGTTCATGGATCTCATAAATTGAGTTTTTCAACCTTACCTTTACTCTTCCAATGGGGTATTCATTGATGATATTATGATGTATTCTTGAATCCCAGAGTCGCATGCTGAGCATCTTGTGATAATTTTAGGTACACTCTATATGGATAAAATTTATTTCAGGTTATTGAAGTGTAAATTTTGATATGGGAGGTGTATTTCATTGGTCACATTATTTTTGAGTCAAGAATCTCTATGGATGTAGAGGAGGTGGAGACAAATTTGTAGTGGGTGTGTCTTAGAAACGAGTCACCCACCATCCAAAATGGTTAGATCTTATAATAATATGGGGTGAATGATTTTAAAATTCATATACAAGCATATGGGGAATCCAAAAAACAATTAATAGTGGTGTTTTCTTGATAGGATCCCATAATAGATAAATTGAAGTCGACTTTTACGGCATGTTGGAAGAAATTATTGAAACGTGTTATCTGGGATAGAATTACATAAAGATATTTAAATGTAAGTAGTTGGATACTGAGAGAGAGTTTCATGTTCATCCGAGCCATGGAATCAATAATATTAAATGTAAAATCCTTCTTGCAGTAAATGAACCAATTTTATTAGCTCATCAGACACATAAAATTTATTATGCAAATTACTGTGCCACTTCAAGAGAGTTGGGTAATTGGTGGAGAATAATAAAAAATAAATCTTATCAAAGTGAATGTGGTTCTTCTGAAGTGAAAGTAATTGAAAATTTTCAATAGAATACTATAAATCCATCTTTTTTACAAAGAGACATGAATAACGATGATGAAACATGACAGTTAAGATTCGATGGTGATGATGATTTTAATGACGTAAAAAATGAGTTTGAAATGTAAAGAGATGATGAAACTGAAACTCATATGGAAAATGATGATACTGAGGAGGAATATGAAGATATTGACACTGTCAGATATGAAAATGAGGATGAAGATAAATATTTTCATAGTCATATGCTGGTTATAATCATATATAATACATATCTATATATAATATTTTTTTCCAACTATTTTATAACAAAAGTCATTTTGTGATTTAGATGGACTCTGATATATTTTGTGTGTTTGGGGAGGGTGTTCTACTTGATGATGATGTAATGCCCCGACCTGAGTTACCTAGAGTCAGTGAATTATTACATAACATTGGCCTGATCACAAAAGATCAAGTCTCAAAAGACTGATTAGTTTAGTAGCCCTGTAAACACTAGATACATTCATAAGGTTTTCATTACATCATAAAATGGAAAACTACAACAAAATTGTTTCTAAGGAAAACACTGAGATCCCATAGACTATCTCTGTAGGTCATTTACAATATACTTCTTCGCATCCTAGGAAAAATAAAACATAGAAAGGGGTGAGCTCAGATGCTCAGTAAGGATAATAATATAGAAAAAACTTTCATAAATAAGCATAAACATTTAAGGCAATGTATAACTAAAAAAGCCTTTAAAACTTGAACTTCAACATAATATGACAAAAATTAAATGAAATAATTCCATTTACTTATTCACATGGATATTTTACTAGTCTAATAATCACATGAAATATCAATAATGACTCTCATAATGATGTAATTCATAATGCCAGACTATCATAACCACATAGTCAAGGCCTTGTGTCAAGACTACAAATAAGATTTTGTCAAGTCCTTGTACCAAGACACAAGTTTGTTTCATGAGACCTACTGATGCATCAAGGAGCTATAGCAGGCTCCACCTGTCACTTACTAAGTCTAATGCATTCCTCATATGAACAGGTTTAAACATAACATAAACATTCGTATTAAAACTAGAATAAAAAATGTCAATACTTTATTCATAAACCGTGAATGGTATAAAAATAACACATCCACAGTCAAACATATCACAAAACCTTCAATACTATATGGAAGTTTTGTATCATAATACATCAACTTCAAATAAGCTTAAAATCCATCAAAGGATGTTGACATAGATGAAATCAAAACTACTTGAGAGAAATATCTCTTTTTTTGAAATCATTTAAAAGTTAAATTATTATAAAATAAAACATTTAATTTGAAAATATTATTATAATATTTTAAGGTAATCTTTGACGATTTTATAATGGAAGAAAATACCCACACCCGCTGTATAAGTTAAAAAAGAAATTCTTACTTTAATTTTTTCAAAAAGGTTAAAAAGGACCTTGTTTGGAAAAAGATGGAAATATTTATTTATAAAGATATTATAAAATGTAAAAAAAGGGTATAAATGACTTTAAAAAATAGTATATACAATAGTACAAATTTTTTGAAGTACATTTTTAAGAAACATGGATGTGGATGATAAAGGGGTCCCAGTAGATAATTACGTATAAACAACCTCAGATAATGAAGAGATTGTAGAATTAACCCTTTCTATGTACTTTTCCTTGGTAGGGGGTAGGTTAAACTCCTTTATAATGGTGAAATAATTGTTATTAAATTATACAAGATTCATATACATTAATATGATATCATATATGATCTTTTAACATTGCTTTGTTAATAATATCTTAGTATTATCGTCGTTTTGGGTGTTAACGGATTCGTTTTACTTTATATTATTTGTTATGTGAGTCATAATTGTTATGGATGGGATGTATCTTATTCATATAGAGAATTATATCAAGTCATTAAACATTATTTATAATCATCAAATGAAAATTAGTCTTGAATGTATACGATGGGGAATGAATCTCATCGCTATGTGGAGACGGTAATCCGTACATACGCACGAGCGACAATATCATTATTTTGATATTAAAATAATATATAATTGGACGTAATATCATATATACAGAATAATTATCATTTTATATATATTATTTACATCAATTACACTTCATTATTATACCCATTCAAATAATAATGTATTGAATAACAATTACACCACGACGTGGAGACGGTAAGCAGTACGTACGCACGTATGGTGACATGTAATTAACAAGATGGATAGAATAATGAATATGGTTGTACCATATTTATAATAACATAAAATTATATAGAATATACTGGAGTTATTATTTTATAATGTAAACAACAAAGAAAGGGGAAGTGGAAGAAGAAAGGAACTTGAAAGTGGTGATAAAATTTTTACCTCTTCTTCATGTTCTTCCTTTTGATTTGATCAAAATGGATCCTTATGTTGGTTTTCTTACTAAATTAAGGATTCTAGGATGAATTTAGAATATATTAGAGGGTATTTGGGCAGATGTTGGTGGATCCAACTGGCTTTTAAGGTGTGAATTAGAGAGAAGGGGGAGTTCCCTTTAATAAGAGGGGAGAGGGGAACCTTAGGAAAAGCTAGAAATATTATTTTATAATAAAATCATTTTCGGTTTATAATGGATAAAAAATAGAACATTCAATGGATAATGTGATTATGGGTTGAAAACCACTCAACCAATAGGTTTTAGACAGGTTTGGGTCACTATATTAACTTTATCTTTTAGATTTAACTCTTTGTTAAATAGTTTTACATTTACCATGTCTCTTTGTATTTTTATATTATATGGTTAATAAACATACTATATACTTACAATCAAACCCCAAGTGGTTCATTAATTATTCACCTATAATTATATAAGTCCCTTTTCTGAATCTTTGATATTCAAAAATAGAATATAAATTAATAATATAATATTTGTTTTAAAAACACTTTTATATCAATTTTGACACTATTTAATAATTGATTTTTGTTAAAGTACTAAAAACTTTATTAATTCTATGTTAATTCATTTAATCAATGCTAAAATTTCATATTAACCTATAAAGTTCGTGGATGTCATCAAAATTTTCAAATTATATTTATTTTAACATTTATAATACCATTTATTTTATTGTTTCACAAATAAGTAAAATACTACATCATCATTGTGTCATAAATAAATTTAGTTATTCAATTTCTAAAAATTATAAATAAAATACAATTATGTAGGAAATATTTTTATCTTTCTAATGAATATTTATAGTAAAAGAGATAACATGTATAACCCTATGTAAAATTTGTTTTACTAAAAGATATATGCTTTTGTCTTTTTTGTATTTACTTTAACTTAATTAATATAAAGAGTCATTATCAATTAAAAGTGGCTCCATGGGGTCCCAAAATAGACCCAAAGATTCCCATGGTCCAACATGTATCATCCAATAGGATTAGGACATGTGTTAGGACAATTTAATTTTATTATAATATTATTTTTTACCGTCATTTGCAAGATTTAACATTTAACCCTAGTAAATAAAATATTTACCGATGTAAATATTAAAAATGTATAAAAATAAAAGTTACCTCTTTACAAAATTTGGACCTCTTGATTATAAATATGGAATAAATTTTTTGAAATTCAAAACACTGAATTGGAAAAAATTAAGTTAAAATTAATTCCCATTGTCAAAACAAAAAGCGTGTTTTAAAGAAATAATAACTATCAAAAGATTGACACTTGATTATGTCCAGTTTAAATGTGAAATTATGTCCAATGATCAAAATTGGATTAAATGGTAAAAATATAATATAATTATACTTTAAAACCACTCAATAGTATAATTTATCACTATAAATTATTTTGATTAAAAAAGTTGTTTTTAATTAAAATTTAGTATTTTTCATTATTCATCAAAAACTGAATGTTTTTAGAAAAATACCAAACATTCACCCTAGGATAATTTTGATTTTCCAAATTCAAAAATAAAGTCTTTTTTGAAAGATAAAATTTATAAAATTTCAAAAAGTGGGTATTAGTATTCATTACGACTACTTTGATTGGTCGCGATGTGTTAGAATCTCGAAGTTGCGTACAATATAAGCTATTGAATTATTCAAAGGGAAACATACCGTAGAAGCTTGGGGTGTTACATTATCCCCTCCTTCAAATAATTTCATCCTCAAAATTTCTAGAATAATACCGCATAAAAAGACTCGGGTGGTTCTTCATCATAAGTTCCCCGAGTTCCCACGTTGCCTCTTCCATCTTATGGTTTCTCCGTAGAACTTTAACAGATGAGTCATCTGGTTTCTCAGCACTTGTTCTCTTGTATCAAAAATCTTGATAGGCTCTTCACAATAAAACAGATCGGGTTTCAGTTCTAATTCCTCATAGGCGAGTACATGCGTTGGTTCAGGCATGTATTTTCTCAATAGTGATACGTGGAACACATCGTGAACTTTAGAGAGACTTGGCGGCATTGCCAAATGGTAAGCTACAAACCTAATTTGTTCTAGAATTTTGAAAGGTCCGATGTACCTGGTACTCAAGTTACCCTTTTTATCGAGACATATAACACCCTTCCATGGAGATACCTTCAAGAAAACATGATCTCCTACCTAAAATTCCACATCCTTCCTTCGATTATCAGCATAACTCTTCTGCCTACTTTGAGCAGCTTTGATGTGGGTTTGGATTACCTTAACCTTTTCCATTGTTTCCTCAACAAGTTTTGGGCCTACAAGTTTTCTTTCATGAACATCATCCCAACAAGTTTTTGTGCGACATCTCTTTCCATATAACGCTTCATATGCTGCGATATGAATACTTGAATGGAAGATATTGTTATAGGAAAATTCTACCGAAGGTAAATACTAATCCCACATACCTTGAAAGTCAAGTGAATATGATATCAACATGTCTTCTAAGGTTTGAATAGTCCATTATGATTTTCCATCAGTTTTGGGGTGGTTGGAAGTGCTCAAACGAAGCTCAGTATCCAGGGCTTTCTGAAGACATTTCCAGAATCATGAAGTAAAATGGGGATCATGATCAGAAAAAATAGATAGGGGTAATCCATGAAGTCTCATAACTTCACTAATATATAGTCTTCCTAGACATTCAAGTGGTATATCTTCTCTTATAGCACGAAAATGTGTTGACTTGGTAAGACGATAAAAAATGACCCATATTACATTGTTCCTTCTAGGATTATTTGGTAGTCCCATGACAATGTCCATCGTAATATTATCCCATTTCCACTCAGGTATGTGAAGAGGTTGCATGACTCCTCCAGGCTGTTGCCTTCCAGCTTTCACTTGTTGATAAACCATACATCTTGACAAAAAATCAACAATATCCCTTTTCATGTTGTCCCACCAAAAATGTTCCTTCAAATCTCTACACATTTTAGTGATCACAGGGTGTATAGATAAATTGGAATAATGATCATCGTCCAACAATTCCCTTTTTAGATCAGGTATATCGAGAACACAAAGTGTATTTCCAAATTTCAAAATTTCATCTTCATAGACAAAGTCACTCAATCACCCATCATTCACAGTTTTAATCTTATTTTGACACTCTTCATCATCGGTCTGAGAACTCTTTATCCTTTCTGGTAAATATGGTTTGGAAACCATTTGAAAAAGTACTGACATTTCACCATCCATGGTGATTCCCATATCCATCTTTACTAGATCCATGAAAATAGGATCCCTTTCAACTCTCATCTTGTTCAAAACTCCATGATCCTTTCTAATCAAATCATATGCCACTTTATTTGCCTTCCCCAGGTGGTAGTGTATCATGAAATCATAATCCTTGAGTAGTTCAAGCCATCTCCTTTGCCTCATGTTGAGTTATTTCTATGAGAAAATATACTTCAAACTCTTGTGATCAGTATAAATCTCACATTTTTCACCATAGAGATAGTGTCTCCATATCTTCAAAGCAAATATTACAGCTGCTAACTCAATATCATGAGTAGGATAGTTTTTCTCATTAATTTTTAGCTGTCGTGATGCTAGGAAATAACCCTATCATTCTGCATAAGGACATATCCAAGTCCTTTCTTCGATGCATCACTATAAATAACGAACCCATCATTCCATGATGGTAGATTCAATATAGGAGCATTGAATAATCTTATCTTCAGTTCTTCAAAACATTCTTCACACTCTTTTGTCCAAAAAAATTTAACGCCTTTTAGTGTGAGCTTGGTTAATGGGTTAGCCAACTGGAAAAAATTCTAGACGAAACGTCGATAATAACCTGCTAAACCAATAAAACTACGTACCTCAGTTATACTTGTCGGTGCTAGCCATTCTTGGATTGACTTGGTATTTGAAGGATCAATGGAGATTCCATCCTTAGAGACAATATAAACAAGAAAAGAAATCTACTTAATCCAGAATTCACACTTGCTAAACTTCCCATATAATATATGTCTTCTAAGAGTCTTCAGGATAATACCCAAGTGATTTTCATGATATTCATAGATTTTGGAGTATACCAAGATATCATCAATAAATACCACTAAAAATTCATCGAGATATTCCTTGAAAAAACTATTCATTAGATCCATGAAGGCAGAGGGTGCATTAGTCAATCCAAAAGGAATTACTGTAAATTCGTAATGTCCGTACCTAGTTTGAAATGCTATCTTCAGAATGTATTCCTTCTTCAGACACAACTGTTGATATCCAGATCAAAGATCAATCTTTTAAAAGTATTGATATCTATGAATTTGGTCAAATAAATCATCAATGCAAGGTAGGGGATACTTGTTCTTTATTGTTATAGCACCGATCTCCCTGTAGTCAATGCACAACCTCATAAATCCATATTTCTTCTTAACAAAAAGGACAGGGGCTCCCCATGGAGAAACACTAGGGAGAATAAATCCCTTATTACTAAATTACTCTAGCTGTTTATTTAGTTCCACTAATTCCACAATGGCCATTCTATAAGGGGTCTTCGATATGGGCCTTGAACCAAGAATTAAATCAATGGAAAACTCAATTTTTCGTTTTGGAGGATGTCGAGGTAAATCTTCTTGAAACACATCAACATATTTTTTCACAATAGATACATACTCTATTTGAACATTCCTTTCCTCACCCACAATTATTTCATTATCTTCCTCCCCGATAATTGAATTTAGTTGAGCTACTGGGGGTGGATATAGATAAGAATCAGGTGGTGAAGATTCTGCTCTAAAGATAAGGTGTTCTTTATCATCATCATCAAAAATCATAACCTCCTTCTTATTACAATATATTTTAGCATCATGGTCCAAAATCTAATCCATACTGTGGATTATATCAAATTCAATCCTGGGTATGATGATGAGATTAAAAGATAAAGAACATATATATTCTCTAATGGCAACAGATTGACAAAACTTTATTGTGATGATACTTACCTTATGAGTTTTAACTGACATCTCCCTTGTTAAATCAAATTTGAAATATATAATTTTCATAGAAAACTGGGAATATATGAAACAATGCGATGATCCAAAATCAAATAAAGAATTTTCTAAACTTGAGTAAACCATTAAATTACCTGCCACCATATCTTTCGGAGCTTCTACCTCAGCAGTAATGATAGCATAAGCTTGGCCTTGATCCCTTGGCCTTTTTTGAGGTAAGTTCCCCTGACACTTAGGAAATTTATCTGCATAATTTCCCATCTCCCTACAACTGTAGCATTGAAAATCATTAGCTTCTTTCTTCCCCTTGCAATCAAGAGCTTGGTGACCTTTTTCTCCACACTCGTAACAGACTCCCATTCCCTTCATGCAAGTACCAGGGTGTTTCTTCCCACATTTACTATAGGATTGATATTCAAATTTTCCCTTCTTAACCTTATTTCCATTTCTAGAGTGATCAGCAGATCTCTTCTTCTATTTATTTTCTTTAAAGTCGTAAGATTAGAGAATTTTTTTTTCTATCTTGATAGCGCATGAGACAATATCTTCGTACAATGAGAAGGATTGCGAGACTAATGCTTAACGAAGAAACAGTTTTAACCCATAAATGAAATGATCAATCTTAATTCTTGGATAATTTATATAATCCGCAACATGCCTCTCTAACCTTGTAAAGTCAGCCTCATACTTTGAGACATTCTCATCCTCCTTTTGCCTCAGACTCTGAAATTGCCTTTCTATATCTGCTCGATGGTCACGAAGAAAGTATTTTTCTAAGAAAATCTATTTAAACTCCTTCTATTCCATATTTTATACTTAATAATCTTCCTTTGTGTTTTGAATCAATGAACCCCATTGATCAACATCTTCAGTGAGGCGGTAAAATACCATGATAACTTTTTCTCTTTTACTACTCTCCAAGGCATGGAATATTTTCTCTAAAGAATTTATCCATTGATCAGCTATTAATGGATTTTTACTCCCATTGAATGTTGGTGGTTATTTCTTTATGAAGTGATCTAACATTGATCCTCCATGGTGTGGATCAGTGTGCTCCATACAAGTAAGGTTATTATTCATAACCTGAGTGAGTTGTCCCAGTATGGTGATAAGCTAATCTGCACCAGTTGTATCACCATCTCCACTATAATTATCTTGAGAAGGAGGGAAATATCTCTATGGAGTGCACACATTGATATGATTTCCATTCCTTCCACTAGGCACCATTTCTGAACAATGGCATAAAATAGATTAGTTTATCAATAGAAATACATAATTCCTAACTTCTAAAACACTAAACATAATTTGAAAAGTTTACGGATATAATCCATAATCATAAAAAAATGTTTTCGTTGAGGAAGTATATACTCATAAACCCGTCATAATGGTTTGAAAAGAAAATTATAATTATCCTAAGCATATCCCCCAGGAGTTTCATAACCAAGAGTGAAGCAAGGCCCGTTGTCGTGCACCAGTTCTCATTCGAGTCTAGATCAAAGGGGTGTTTTTGGGATTTACCCCTAGGTACATCTATGCCTGAGCCGCCTCTACCTTCTTGTATCTAGACAGGGATGTATTTCCTAGAAAACTCAAAAAATCTCTACAATACCAAAATTCGAGGAAGTTCTTCTATACTAATTCTCAAAGTCTATCTTAGGGCTATGTGCTCTAATTAGAGTTTGTCTAAATCTATCTTCCAGGGTTTGTACTAAAATTCCTCTGATACCAACTGTAATGCCCCAAACCCAATTACCCATAGTCAGTGCATTATTACATAACACTGGCATGATCACAAATGATCATGTCTCTAAATACCAATTAGTTTAGTATCCTTGGAAACACTATATACATTCATAAGGTTTTCATTACATCATAAAATGGAAAACTAAAACAACATTGTTTCCAAATACAACACTAAGATTCCATATACTATCCCTGTAGGTTAGTCATAATATACTTTTTCGCATCCTGGAAAAAATAAAACATAGAAAGGGGTGAGCTCAGATGCTTAGTAAGGATAACAATATAGCGAAAAATTTCAAAAATAATCATAAACATTTAAAGTAATGTATAACTAAAACAAAAGCCTTTTAAACTTGAACTTCATCATAATATGGAAAAAATAAAATGAAATAATTCCATTTACTTATTCTCATGGATATTATACCAGTTGAATAATCACATGAAATATCAATAACCACTTTCATAATGATGGAATGTATAATTACAGACTATCATAACCACATAGTCAATGCCTTTTACAAAGACTACAAATAAAATTTTGTCATGGACTTGTGCCAAGACACTAGTTTGTCTCATGAGACCTACCGATGCATCAAGGAGTTATAGCTGGCTCCACCCGTCACTTACTAAGTCCAATGCATTCCTCATATGAACAGGTTTAAACATAACATAAACATTCGTTTTAAAACTAGAATACGAAATGCCAATACTTTATCAATAAACCATGAATGATATAAAAATAACACATCCATAGTAAAAAATATCACAAAACCTTCAATACTATATGGAAGTTTTTTATCATAATAAATCAACTTCAAATAAGCTTAAAATCCATCAAATGATGTTGACATAGATGAAATCAAAACTATTTGAGAGAAATATCTCTTTTTTTTAAATAATTTAAAATTCACATAATTATAAAATAAAACATTTACTTTGAAATTATTATTATAATCTTTTAAGGGTTTCTTGGATGATTTTATAATGGTAAAAATTATCCGCACTCTCCGTATAAGTTAAAGAAGACATTCTTACCCTAATTTTTCCGAAAAGGTTAAAAAAGACCTTGTTTGGAAAACAACAGAAAGATTCATTTATAAAAATATTATAAAAAGTAAAAGAAGGGAATAAATGATTTTAACCCATATTCTATAAAATAGTAATAATGGTTTGAAATACATTTTTAAGAAACATGGATGTGGATGATAAAGATGTCCTAGTAGATAATTACGTATAAACAATATCTGATAATGAAGAGATTGTAGAATTAACCCTTACCATGTTATTTTCCGTGTTCAAGGGTAGGTTAAACTCCTGTATAATGGTAAAATAATTTTTATTAAATTATACAAGAATAATATACATTAATATGATATCATATATGATCTTTTAACATTGCATTGTTAATAATATCTTAGTATTATCATCGTTTCAGGTGTTAACAGATTCGTTTTATTTTATATTATGTGTTATGTGAGTCATAATTATTATGGATGGGATGTATCTTATTCATATTTAGAATGATATAAAGTCTTTAAACATTATTTTTAACCATCAAATGAAAATTAGTCTGGAATGGATACGATGGGGAATAAATCTCATCGCTATGTGGAGACGGTAATCCGTACGTACGCACGAGCGACAATATCATTATTTTGATATTAAAATAATATATAATTAGATGTTATATCATATATAAAGAAACATTATCATGTTATATTTATTATTTACATCAATTACATATCATTATTATACCCATCCAAATAATAATGTATTGAATAACAATTACACCACGACGTGGAGATGGTAAGCCGTACATACGCACGTATGGTGAAATGTTATTCAAAGGATGGATAGAATAATAAATATGGTTGTACCATATTTATAATAACATCATATTATATAGAAGATACTGAATTTATTATTTTCTAATGGAAAAAACAAAGAACGGGGATGTGGAAGAAGAAAAGAACTTGAAAGAGGTGATGAAATATTTACCTCTTCTTCGAGTTCTTCCTTTTGATTTGATCAAAAGGGATCCTTAGGTTGGATTTATGACTAAAGGAAGGCCTCTAGGATGAATGGAAGATAGTTTAGATGGTATTTGGGATGATTTTGGCCAAGCAAATTGTCTTTGAAGGTGTGAATTAGAGAGAATGGGGAGTGCTCATTTATAAGAGGGGTGAGGGGAACCTTTGAAAAAACTAGAAATATTATTTTATAATAAAACCATTTTCTGTTTCTAATGGCTCAAAAATATAGTATTTAAATAATAATGTGGGTAAGGATCGAAATAAACTCAACGAATATGTTTTAGACAGGTTCGGGTCACTATATTAACTTTATATTTTAGATTTAACTCTTAGTTAAATAGTTTGACATTTACCATGTCTCTTTGTATTTTTATATTATATGGTCAATAAAATTACTATATACTTCCAAGAGAACCCCAAGTGGTTCATTAATGTTGAACCTATAATTATATAAGTCCTCTGGATGAACCATATATTTTTAGGAATAGAATATCAATTAATAATATAATATTTGTTTTAAAAACTCTTTTATGTCAATTTTGACACTATTTAATAATTTATTTTTGTTAAATTCATAAAAACATTATTAATTAAAAATAAATTCCTTTAATCAATAATAACATGTTATATTAACCTATAAAATTCATGTATTTCATAAAAAATTTCAAATTATATTTATTTTAACATTTATAAAACCCTTTTATTTGATTCTTTCATTAATAAGGAAAATACTACATCATCATTGTGTCATAAATAAATTTAATTATTAAATGTATAAAAATAAAAAATATAATACCATTTTATAGGAAATATTTTTAGATTTATAATGAATATTTATAGTCTAAGAGATAACATGTATAACCCTATATAAAAATTGTTTTACTAAAAGATATATGCTTATGTCATTTTTGTATTTACTTTAACTTAATTAATATAAAGTGTCATTATCACTTACAAGTGGATCTGTGGGGTCCCAAAATCGACCCAAAGATTCCCATGGTCATAAATGTATCATCCAATAGGGTTATGACACGTGTTAGAGTAATTTAATATTATTATAACTTTATATCTTATCCTTATTTACTAGATTTACCCTTTAACCATGGTAAATAAAATATATACTGATGTAATTATTCAAAATGTCTAAAAATAAAAGTTACCTATTTAAAAAATTTGGACCTCCTGATTCTAAATATGTAATCCATTTTTATAAATTCAAAACACAGAAGTGGCAGAAATTAATTTAAAATTATTTCGCGTTGTCAAAACAGAAATCGTGATTTTAAGAAATAATAACTATCAAAAGATTGACACTTGATTATGTCCAGTTTAAATGTGAAATATCATCCAATGACCAAAATTGGATTAAATGGTAAACATATAATCAAATTATAATTTTAACAACTCAATATTATAATTTATCACTATAAATTATTTTGATTAAAAAAGTTGCTTTTAATTAAAATTTAGTATTTTTCACTATTAATCAAAAATTGAATATTTTCAGAAAAATACCAAAAATTCACCCTAGGATATTTAAATATTCCAAATCCAAAAATGAAGTCCATTTTAAAAGATAAAATTTATAAAATTTCAAAAAGTGTGTATTAGTATTCATAAAGGCTACCTTTATTGGTCGTAGTGTGTTAGAATCTCAAAGTTGCGTACAATGCAAGCTATTGAATTATTCAACGGGAAACGTACTATGGAATCTCGGGGTGTTACAATAAGCAATATGTTGGATAATATGAACCTCATAAAGATAGAGGTTTATGGTGGACTCGTAGGAGGTGTGGTATTGCGCGATTGACAATTCTTGACCCTATCCCCGAGTGACATCCACATCATGGATTCGATCGATTCTTGGAGAGGTTTGTTTACTTGTGTATTTTAGTTAGTTTTCATTAATTGTAATTTATTTATTTATATAATAATTATTTTATTATTTATTATTTTTTCACAAATTTTTATATAGTTCTATTGGACAGGGGAGCGCTATATCGCACAATTTTTTTCTAGAACATGAGTCACATGGGATTAGATTCCCATTGATGTTTAACACCGCATGTCTGATAATTGGTTGGTATGTAAATAAATAATATTTATTTTGAAATTTATTTAATTAATTACTTGCTATTATTAATTCTTTATTGGGTTTATGGAATACCATCAATGGGAGCATTAGTGACGCTATCTAGGAGGCATGGGAGGGGTTTATGTGTGGGCGTTGCTATCAGTTTTTAAACAATTTGAGAGGGAAAGCAATGATAAAAGAAGGAGAGATAGATTTTGATGTGTCTTGTTGCACCCACCAACCTGATTACATTTCATCTCAAGTTTGGGATAAATTATGTTCACACTGGATGGGTGGATGTTTTCATAGGATATCATCAATAGATCAAAAAAACCGAAGGAGAACATATGTGACACATCGAGCCAGCATTCATACATTTAGTACTCATAAGGAACATATGGTAAGTACTTTTTTAATTAATTTATATAACTTTAAATGTAAATTGTATATTTTATATTCATATAGGATGTTGAACAACCCAATATTATGGAGTTTGACATTTATAAGATGATGTACAATGATCCTATAACTAGAAAAGATTATACGTGATCACCAACATCAGATTGTGGTTAGTGTAATATCATTTTTAGTTTTAAAATAAAATAAAAAAAATATTTTAATTGTTTTAATTTTAAATCTAAATTGAAGGAGTCATATGAGGCCACAATGTCTTAGACATAGAATGAGATTTAGGCTGAGATCGTGGATCAGACTAGTTCCCACCAATTTGACGAGGTAGCATGGAAGTAGGAAACCTAGTATGACTTCATGAAATGCCGAGTTGTTGGTGTTAGCTCTCAATTGACACATGAGAGTTATTATAGGACCACTACGATGTCAGCGCGATGCTCGATAAGAGGTCATGAAGAGTCATCATCATCTATTGAACATTATCAAGAGAAGATTCAAGCTCAGTGTGAGATTATAGAGAGTACGCAAAGGGAGTAGGAAGAGATCCATCGATAGAAGTAATAGCAGCAAGAGGAGATTCATCAATAGTAGCAATAGAAGCATAAGGAAATGATGGAGCACATGTCTCATATAACTCATGGTTTAGGGATGGAGTTCCCTCCAGTATATCCTCCAGCTGCTCTAGAAGACGCCCAGTGATGTATTTATATTTTACAATAAAACATTTGAATGAATTTTTTTGTAATATTATATATTTACATTTCTACATAGTGTGTTTTTTATATTTTTTCAAATATTGTGTTTTTTATTATTATTTATTATTTTTATTTCATTACTTTATTATTTACTTAGTTTTTTTATTATTATTTTTTATTTATTTATTATTCTATTAAAATTATTATTTAATATTATTTTATTATTATTATTATTATTATTATTTTTGAATATTAAGGTTTCTTAATGATTTATTATTATTATTATTATTAATATTATTAGTACTATTAGTATTATTTATATTAATATTAATATTTTAATAATAATAATATTACTATCTTATAATCATTTTATTATTATTATTATTAATTTAATTATTAGTAATATTATTTTATTAAATTTTATTAATATTAATTTTTTTTGTTTTTTTAATGGTTTTTATGATGGGCCCATCAAAAATAATTATTTACGATTGGCCTGTCATAACTGTGTACTTATAACGAACCAATCAAAAAAGGTTTTTTAAATGACATGGGTAAACTAATTATGATGGGAGAATATCCTATTGAAAATAGTATTTTTTGTGACACCCTGTCGAAAAAATACTATTTTCAATGTGATTTTCTGCAACATGTCATTTGTGACAGGATCCTTTCATAAACGACCCCTCACAAATAACTAAATTTTCTATGGTGCTTGAAAATTTCCTTTGTGCTTCTCGATCAAAAACACTACTTGAACCCCCACTAAATGGTGTAATAGTAAATAATGATGATGGAATATGAAATACAACTAATGGAGTGGGCCTAGAGGCCATCCCTCATACACACCATGGTTTCTCTTTCCCGAAAACAATTTCAACTGTATCATTCTGGGAAACCGATGATGACTGTGTAGGGTTCGCATCACATGCTTCTTGAATTTTAACTTATTAATATAATAATATTAACAATGATTTTATAGATTATAAAAATTCATAAAAAGTATCTTTTTTTCCAATTATTATGTTTTTATAGTAATTAAATAACATTAAATGTTAATTAAAAGTACTTAATCCAACATCTTTGGTAGGCTCATTAAGGAAAATTCCATAAGGTTTGGGATGAATATTAAGCTACATATCTATTCATTCAACTGGGTGACCTAAATCATAACCATTTATAAATATATATATTTAATATAGAAAAAAACCTTTAGGTATAACAAAATAATATAAATAACAATAGATAAAATATAACCATTATTATACATTTTCTATAAAAAACATTGCGACCCCGTGTTATAAGGAATGAATTGTTTTTCATGATTCATTGTATTTTTTATATATTTTTTAGAAAAAAATAGAAACATTGATAAAATTTATAATTTTATTATGTTTATATTTTTAAGATACTATAAAATATGAAAATACCTCATGTTATTTATCCCACTTAACATCAAAAAAAATCTTCCACTACTCATGGGACACACCTTCAGGAACATTCTCATACATTTTCTAAGTGATCAGAGAAGTTTCATTAAACTCATTCTATAATATACACATAAAGTCTCTCTAATTATTTCCCAAAATTTTCAATTTCCATGGGTATTAAACAAATACAAGGGCATCAAAATGAAAAACATCTAGAAACAAAACATAACACTTCATAGTTATATTAATAATTTTACTCACTCCTTTGAAATTAGACATCAATGGATATTAAATTAGTATTAAATTTAATTGGTTTTTAAAAACCTCATTCTTCAATGATATGAGAATATGCCTCTAGAATTCCTGTTATAGGGTGATTCAAAAAATATATTCTATTTCCTAGTGAAGCACAATAACTGACCAGGTTTGTCTCACTTGAAGATATTTGTAGTAAATCTCACACTATTCATAATTCAATTATTATACTATTTTGGTTTTTTTCTTATTTTCTAAAAGAAAAGGAAATAATAGGAATGATAATTTGAATTCAAAACTAAACCTAGCATGTATATTAAATGAAAAATAGAGTGAATTTAGTTGGAAAATAAAGGATGTTATCTCAAGAGATTCATACATGAAGAACATTTATTTCCTTGTTCAATATTTACTTAATGAACACACTCCATCATATGTGTGAACATATTCTTCTTCCCTCTTTATAAATGTAAAATGTTCTAAAAAATCTCTAATTATACTTAAATATAGATCCTAAATTGAGGGTGAATGGTTTTAGAATAATAATCCAACCCTTAGATAAACATAATAAGGATTACACCAATTGTGGACCATCCTTATATAAACCTAAAGAAGAAATAAAATATAGAATTGGGTTCAACACTAGATTACTCCCCTAGGATATTACTAAGGTGAATTAATCATCATCATGAGAAAAATAGATTATGGTGTAGATAGAGAGAGAGAGAGAGGAATAAAACTTTTTTAGAATATGCATATGAGGTTATAATTAAAAGAATAGAAACTAAAAAACTATAGTAGAAAAGAAAAAAAATAACAGCAACATAATTTCATAGAAAAGAGGATGATTCTACATGGATTGTAATTAAAAATTCTCTTAGAGTATAACCATCTAATCCCATGTGGCATGGACTTTTAAATTTCAAAAAAATACTTCCTTCCACTCATAATCATGGGTATGTGTGGCGGCCATTTTTTATCTTTGTTTATTTCTCCATCATGCCAAACCCTAGATCACTCATGTTTTCTCCTCCATGGTCTCTTAATCATACCACATTTTTGTAACTTCATTATAGTAATATATATTATTTATTAATTTTAGATTGTACTCAGTGATCAAAATTCCATAAGCATAGGAATTTCAAAGCTCCACCCTCCACTATTTAAAGGGATACCACAATCTAGACCACACCATAGTTAAAGGTATTTCATGATATATATTTTTCAATTAAACGTGGATTTTATCCAAAATATAATAGAACATGGAGGAAGGATTATTACATGGTGGAAGTAATTAATAGTGGTTTTGGAAGTTTCAAGGTGACAGAAGCTGACAATGATATATGCGATCTTTAGTAGAAGAAGCCTGGAAATAGTGACCCAACATGCTAGAAGATGGTGGAATGAGGCTGGAGAAAGCATGAGAGGGAAATTAAATTTGTTCCTTGTATGTGGAAGTATCAAGTCTATTGATGGAACACTAACCATAGTAGTTCCAATGATATAAGAAAGCAATAAATAAATCATCAGCTAGTAGTAACATGATCATAGAAGAGGGTTAATGGTAGCATCAGTGGTAGCGGGAAGTAGAATCATCTCTGGTGGAAGTGAAGGCTAGATATAGCATGACATTTCATCATCATTCTATTCAAGGCTTCATATCATTCATTTGAATTCTCATATTTAACAAACTAGCCAGGGTTGACTTAACACATCACCAGATCTAGCCTTAAACAAGGCCTCAAGAATGCCTCCTCATTTTCCTGAGGCTTCCAACAAGAAGAGAGGATCTAATAAATTCTTTTTGAAGACTATACCTACTAGTCAGAGTGTAATAACAAAAAAAAACTAAAATCATACACAATGATCAATATTATAGTATGCATAATAAATAAATGAAAAAGAAGTATGCTATAATAAATGGATTGCAACATAAAAAACAAAGAAATAAAAAAATACAACATTTGATTTCCCATTAGTCCAACCACATATAATAAATAAAAAAACTAAAAATAAACACAACCAAATATAATACCAATGCCTAGAAAAATCATATAACCTATCTCCAAAATTCTCAAGCTACACAATAACGACCCTAAAACTCCACACGAGTGGCTAAACTTGATCAAGAAACACTGAACCTCAGCCCCATCCACTCTACAACCTATGATACAACCTCAAAGAATACATGAGTTCTGCATCACCCAAAGCTGTGTATATATGGGGTAAGAAATAGATCTTAGTAGTTAACCATAACAAAGAACCTATAAATATTTTATCATAACAAGTGGATGCACATCTGATATGAACAACCTATATGAAAACTAATAGCAGCTGGAATAAAAGAAATAACTACAAAAGGGGGAAATATAAGCAATTAACCAACAAGAAGGTTATTTCTTGACACCCATGATAAATCTACCACCTCTTTGGTCCCTACCATAAGATTTATCACACATGGATCACCCAAATACATGAAAACTAATGTGTCTTCCCAATCTACATATGATCTCAAAGTTGTTTAAAAGTGACAAGCATGAATACTTGACCCCATGGAATAACCACCAATATCCATACAAGCAATTCTCATATACTAGAAACTAGTAATCCAATGAAATGATCTAAACTAGCAACATGAACATATAGTCAACAAAACTAGAGAACCTGTTAGTCCTTAAGGTCCTATAGAATGAATCGAGAACAAGCTATAGACCTAGAAAAATGTCCAATGGGATCTATAAAAACTGTGATCACACAACATCCATGATCCTGGGAGTGTAAAGCATCCATGTTACAAAAAAATGACTCTATGAGTGTCTCGACACCACACATGCCTGAAGACACACTATTCAAGGCTAACACTCTACATGATAGGGGTTCCACTCATCTAGATCATCCATTATCTCTATTATCCCATCTATAAATAACAATCCAATGGATAAGAGAACCAGATAAAAGTAAAATACAATGACCTAGCCAAGATATCCCTAGGGTCTCCTCCTTAAACCATAGTCCTAAGAAGAAACTTCCTCAAAATTCACAACCAACAACCAACCGAACATGGGATGATCCAACCTCAAACCCACCATCCAAAAAGATGAACTAGAATAACTAATTAACTCTCAAACAATAAACATGTGCTCTCAAAGTCGCCTATATCTCAGCATCCATACAAAATATCCAATATATGCTCTCCACAACCCACCTCAGGGTCAAGACAAACTCAGGGTTCACACGGGCCCGAGGGCTATATCATAAAGTGACACCCACCACAGGACTCCTGTGCTGCACCCATTCACTTATTTCATGTCTGCAAAAACAAAATCAACCAGCCCAAAGTACACAATAAGAGTAGAACACCCAACGAGGGTTCCTCTAGATCATCCAAAAGTATCAGAAATGCCCAGTGCGGAAATATCACAATGGACCCTTAGAGGCCTCCAATCGATCCTTGATAAAAAAATAACCAAAAAGGGGCATCCAAAACCACAAGAGCACTATCATGGGAATTTGGAATGGTCCACATGAACACCAAAAAATTAGAGTTCCCTCTACAAGGGTTCCCCAACATAAGGAAAAACAAAACATTCCATACATGAATTCTTAACCACTGACTGGGGAAAACATTGATCACTTGGTCAGAAACTAGCTCACAAGTTTATGCTCAAGATCAACTCAAAATCATATCAACAAAAAAATGACACCTAGCCCTAAACATCCATCCAAAGGAATCAATATATCCCAAAGTCTCTAATAGCTATGGTCTACAAAACTAAGAGCTAATCCTCAACAGCGCTAACCTTGAGCAATCGGTCCTGACACATAGGGGAAACCAAGATCTCCTTAGAGGCACTGATCAATACCACCTAGAAAAATATATACAAATATATTAAAATATATCTCTAGGGAATACTCAATCTAGGATGATCATTGAGCTCACAACCCTCACTCGAGACTCACAACTCACAACCCAAACCACTAGAGTATTCCATAACCAAAACTCAAGGGAAACCTCACAATGAACTCTCATAGTCCAAAACACCATCCAAATGGCCTCTTAGAATTGAAAGGATACCACCATCTTAATCTATGTAGAAATATGACAAGAATTAACTACTCACAAGTATAATTATAACTATTGGGAAAAAACAGGAAAATCAAACCAAGAAATTAATAGTTCATGGAGTGCACTTGCGATAAATAGTGTGTAACCCCAAAATTATTCTCTATCCATGTGCCTATATCCACTCGACATGTAATATTACAAATTATATGGCATGTGTACCCTGTACATGGTGTGTACCCCAGAATGGGTACCTACTGGTGTACCTCAGCCCCACTCGTCATGTAAACCGCCTGAGTACATATTGTTTACTACTTGTGTGTGGTGTGTGACCCCAAATTGGGTCCCCTACCATGTACCTAGCCATGTACACTACCTTCACATGTAATCCAACATGGTGTTCATCTCACCTGAGGTCTGGTTGTTTACCCTACACGACCATGTATCCCTACACAAGGTGTCTAGATGAGTACTTAGACAGATTCCCAATCCCTCTACTGGGAGTTTACCCCAAGTACACATCTTATAGTCCCAAATCATTATCTTAATCAAATATGAAGAACACATGATGTGTTTTCATAAACCCATAGGCTGTGTACATTGGTTTTACTAAACAAAAAACACCTGAAACACCCAAGAACCACTGTTTTCACCCCAAAAGCTATAAATCAACCAAAAAAAAGTCCCAAAAAACCAAAAAGGATTTAAAAAATAAAAAATATATTCTATGGTATTTTTGGAATAAATTATAAAACATTACTACCTCAAGGAAGATATCACAAAAGCTTCACACCGATCCATGATATGAAGTTGTTGCATGCTGATCATGTGTGACTTGAGATCTACAATAAAAACCCATTTTCTAACTCTCTATCATATATCCGTATCCCTCTATTGGATACATGGAAGCAATCCCCTATGGGTGTACATCATAATCCAAGGGGAAAAAATTAATAAATAAAAAAATAAAAAAAGGAAATGAAAAAGAGAAGAAAAAGAAAAATAAAGGGAAGGGGGACCCCAGCCCTGGCGTCCGACTCAAGGTTATTCCTTACATAGAAAAAATTTTCATTATATACTAAAAAATTAAGAAAAAATATCAATATGATGATTTTTTTAAATATATGACCAAATAAACATGCATGAATAAATTAATATTTATTTAATTAAATATTAAATATTCTAAAAAAAATTGAAATTGCTCATATTTCCACCAAACTCTTTTCTTAGGGTAAAAAACCTATTATGGGTCTATTAGAGGCTAGAAAAATTATCTAAGATAATATTACAGGATAAATTTTCCTTTTCCCTTAAACACACCTGAGGGAAAAAAGGCTCAAATTTCCCTTGATTTTCACAACTCGTGACGATGCAAGTTATCAAAAAATCCCCTCCCCCCACAAACACTTATCCCCCTTTAAGAAGCCTTGGTGGGAGGCCAAGAACCATGATATACTCCAATAACTAACAAAACCAATGATATACCATCTATATAATGACCTATCTTACAACACCCAAAACTCTCTCCCAACATGAGAGATGTTCAACTGTGACCAATCGGATACTCCCCACCGAAAGAGAATCCTTATCATTTCGCCTCTTAAAAAAACATAACCCTTGATATATCCATCACTGAATGCAACAAGCTAATTAAAAGTTGTCCATGACCTACAAAAAACTGTAGTGAACTCCCGACCACAAGGATTTACTTCACTCCTTGAGTGCACAATAAGAATCACACTCAAAAAATCAAACCCTAAAGAAACTAGGATAATGCACCTAAAATAATAGACTACCCTCCACAGAGGAATTGATCCCAATACACAAGAATCGAAACATGATCTAACCATGATACTCAAGGGGAAACCCAATTAAGAAAGGTTAGGGGTCCAATAAAACCTTCCATCCCAAGAAATCCAAGATATAGAATGCACTCACAACACTTATCTTCTAAAAAACCAAACATACTCATAACTAACCACACCCCAGTGGTATAAATTCTCAATAGACCCACCAAGGAAGAACAACCATGCCCAAACAATTCATCTGTGATAGTAGAAAAATGGGACCCACTACATGACCCAACAGATAACACATTGAGGGAATAGTTCCCTCCAAAGGAACAAAAACCTAGGACTTTGAGGGGAACCACTATCTCAGAGAAACTTGAGCCCAAACCAAGAATCCCATATAAATCCTTACCCTCATCGAGCCACTAACAAGGCACTCAATCCCAATTTAAACCCAAATGGGTCTCTATGCATCCCTTATCAAAAGGAAAATATCTCCATACCAGTAAATCTGTCACCACATGATCCACATGACCATTTATCAGAATAAAATATATAGTAAAATACCACAGATAGTCATATGTATTGTGAATCCTACATGTCGAGAATAATACATGAACATTGGACTCTTATCCATGGGCTAATATGCAAAAACAAGAATAAACCATTAATACAAAAACTCAAGTGCATCACACTAGGTGAAATCATGCAATAGTAAAGTAGGAATCCAATAAAAGCAATCCAATTCCTTGGAAACATGGAATTCCTATTGGAAAGGTTTTTCATGACACACCGGTATGATATCTATCAAAAGTTCTAACACATTCCTAGAACACCTGTCTACCAACTCCCCAAATAAAAAGACCAAAAGATCTAATACCATTTTTTGAAGAACCATCCAGGGTAGACCTAAGACGTCACTCGATATGGCATACAAAAATTACTCAATCACACCTCCTTATGCAACGAAGGATGCAGAAAAGTAGTGATGGTATAATAGATGATGTGAGGATACTATTACCTTTGGACAGAGTGTAATAACAGTGTAAAATAACCAAAATCTTAAATATGGATCAACATTTGAGTATACATAATAAATAAATAAAACATAACACACTATAATAAATAGAATGCAGCATATATAAAAAGTATGAAAAACACACAAAAACCAATTTACCAATGGGATAAGCACATAAAATAAATAAACAGACTGAAAATAAATATAATCAGATCTATTTCTAAATCCAATCTGAACCACATACCCAGTCTCTATGATGCTCGAGCTACACCTGCCTGATCCTGAAACACCACACGAGTGGCTCCATATGATCAAGCACACCTACCCTTTCCATAATCCACTACACAACCTATTCTCCAACCGATAAAAAGGCTTCAAGTCTTCATGCACACCAAGGTTCATGTACAGGGGGTAAGAAATAAATCTCATTAGGCCACCCCAATTGTGAACCTATAAATATGTTGTCATAAAAATTACATGCACATGTTATATGCCAATACTATCAAAAAACTAAAAATATCTATCATAAAAGAAACAAATACAGAAAGATGAAAGAAAAACACAATAAATCATCCAAATAGTGGGTTATATAGTAAAACTTGTGGTAAATCTACCCACACTCTGGCCCCTACTAGAGGATTTATGACAGACAGATTACCCACCCATAGGAAAACTGGCATGTCATCCAGATCTATATAGGAGATCCAAGAATTCTCAATTTGACATACATGAATACTGGACCCCAGGGAATTAACACTACACAAACAATGAACATCTTTTAGGCCCTAGGAATCCAATGACATGAGCTGAACAAGTGACTAGAACATCTAGTTCAACACAAATAGAGAACCCTTCAATCTTGAAGGTCCTACAGAATGAATCATGAACCATCCATCGACTAAAATACAATATCCCAGGGCTCTATAAAAACTCAGAGCACATTTCATACATGATACCAAGTGAAAAAGTATCCATGGTACATAAAACCCACTCTATAAGTTCCTCGAAACCTCATAGGCATGAAGCCACACTAGTCAAGGATAACACTCAACTAGATGGGGGTTATACTTATCCAAATCATCCATTATGTCGCTAATCCTATCTAAAAACAATGAATCAATGGATGAGAGAACTGAACTAAACTTAGGTCCAATACCCAATCCAAGACATACCAAGGGTCTCATCCTCAAACCATAGTCCTGAACATAAAATACCTCAAAGGTCATGGCCAATGTCCAACCCAACATGGGATGATCAAACCTCAAACCCACCATCAAAAAATCAGAAATAACAGTTCCAATCTACTCTCATACAATATCCATGGACTCTCATGGTACCATGGATCTTAGAATCCAAACAGAAAATCCACAACGGGCTCTCCCTGACCCACCACTTGGTAAAACCAAACTTGGGCCTCACAAAGTCCCCGGGGCTACAACATTAAGCACCATCCACCACATGACTCCCTTGATGCACCAAATCACTCAGGACACACCTAAATAAATAACCTCAATTATCTCAAAGTATAAAATATGAGTAGGACACCCTATGAGGGTTCCTCTAGCTCATCCAAAATCACAGGACATTCCCAATGCTAAAACATAAAAAATGACACTTAGAATCATCCAACTGATCCTAAATAAAAAACACAACCAAAAAAGGGAATCCAAAAGAACAACACCACTATTATTAAAATTAGAAATGGTTATCATAACCACCACAAAAGTAGGAAACCCTTTATAAGGATTCCTTGGAACAATAAAAAACAAAACATGCCATACATGCATTCTCAACAGCCAATCACAACAACCACTGATCACTTCATCAGAAAATATCACACAAGTGGATCCTCAAGATTGCATCAAAATAATCTTAGTATCACAATGAAACCCATACATAAATACCATCCAAAGGTGTCAACACAGCCCAAGGGCTCCAGTATCTATGGCCCCAAAACCTAAGAGTTAAACCTCAACAACTCTGATATCAAGAAACTGGTCCCAACACATTGGTAAAACCAAGATCTCCTCAGAGAAACCACATCATCCACCTACCAAAATATGTACAAAGAACCTCAAATAGATCACCATGACACACTCGATCAAGTATGATCAATGAGATCATAACCCTCAACCATTCCTCCCAACTCACAACCCAAACCACTGGAGGATTCTATAACCAAACCTCAAAGAAAACCTCCTACTAAAAAATCATAGTAAAAACACCATTAAAATGGCCCATAAACACAGAAATTATACCAAAATTTTGATCTATAAGAAAAAATGATCAGAATGGACTTCTCACAAGTCTAATTCTGACTCTAGGGTGAAAATGGAAATAACAGACTAAGGTAAGAAAATTACATGGCATGCACTTGGGGAACACAATTAATAACCCAAAAATTCTTCCATATCCATGTTCCTTATACCAATTGCCATATAATATTCTAATGTACATTATGTGTGAACCCTATACATAGTGTGTACACCAACATCAGTTCCTTCCTTTGTACCTTTTCTCTATTTGGCATGTAAAATTCCATGTTACACAATGTATACAACCTGTACACAGTGTGTGACCCCACATGGGGTCCCAATCCATGTACCTATACATGTATAATTCATAGAAATGTACTTATATACAAGGTGTTCATCCCACTTGGGGTCTGGTCATGTACCCTACACGGCCATGTACCTGCACACTAGGTGTTTGACTCAATACTCAACCACATGCCCAATCCCCCTATACAGTGTGTACCCCCGATATGCAGTGTTTAGTATCAATACATCATATTTTACAAAAAAATAAGAACAAAAGATTTGTTTTCATAAAACCATAGGTTTTTTATACTAGTTTTCCCAATCGAAAACCCCCAAAATGCCCCAAACCCCCCATTTCTCCTGAAAAGCTACATATCAACCAAAAGGGTCCCAAAAAACCAATTAAAGGATTTTAAAACGATAAAAAACTATTATATGGGTATTTGATGAAAAAACATTGAAGGTACAACCTCTAGGTAGAAACCACCAAATCTTTTCACTGATATGTGATCTGCAGCTATCACACGACGATCCAACATGACCTGAGATCCATGACAACATCGACTTTTATACCTCTTTCTAATCTACCCGTATCTCTCTCTTAGACACATATAAGGAATCCCCCACAGGCTTATGATTAAATATATGGCAGAATAAATAAGATAGGAAAAGGCAAAAAAGGAAAATAAAAAGAAAAAAAAAGAAAAGGGGGCCTGACCCCGACCCTAGTGCCTGATATTAGGTTATGCATCACCAAGTTAAAACCCCCATTTTGAACATATTCATAAGAATAGAGTCTCAATAAAATTATCTATTTGAAATATAATACTGGATGAACATGCATAAACAAATTAATATTTAATTAAATAAAAATTAAACATTCTTTGAAAATTCAAATGGCTCAAATTTCCACCAAACTCCTATTAGAGGATAAAAAACCTATTTAGAGACCAAAAAAGTCGTCAAAAAAATATATGATATCATATTATATGATAAATTACCATTTCCCCTCTGAACACACCCATGAATAAAAAGGCATCAATTTCCCCTAATTTCACAACCCATGAAAAAAATGCCATCACAACTAAGGTAATTTCCTAAGATTCTAATGGAATCCCCAGTGATCCCAACCTATTTTAATGGTTCTCCAGATCATCTCTGGCTGGGCAGTTGCTATCATATCATTTTGTAATGACTCATATCAGTTTTTTAGTTATAAATGAAGGCATAATGCGATGAAGGTAATTGGTTAATCCTTTCCAAAGAAGGTGTGAACGATCACAACATCAAATGACATTGTCCCACTTAAGTGAATAGTTCTAGTATCGCACATTAAATGTTTACTCAATAGTAAAGTGCTATATCAGAATCGATGTATGTTATGAGGCTCATATCACCTATTATGTAGCTGATCTACCACTATACATCACATAGATCACACGGGCCTATGCCAAAATGGATGGGCCCAATGAGCCTTGTCCAAACCCATGCATGCTCTCTTTGTAAAATATTCTCTTATTGGATCTCCTATTCACTCAACCTGATATTACGAAATGTTTTTATAGGACCATGGGGCTCATCCCTATCTAGATCTGAGGGCATATTTTTCCAAAAAATGTAAAACTTTAATTTTCAAATTTCACTGAATTTATTTATCAAAATAAACTTTAGAATGGATATTTTTATTTCATTTTTCATAATTATAATTTAATCTATTAATGACCCATAAATTATTAAATAAATTAAATTAATTAGGTAAAAATATATATATTTTTAATTTAAAACATTCATGTATAAATTATATACATCAAATACTCCCATAGTTGAACTATGGTTGTCCTCAACCATTAAATCTCAATATTAAATTTCATAGGTTACTAATGCTACCACTAATGAAATTAAAAAGTAATAAAATCAAACAATTATTGGTGGGGATATCAAAATTTAAAGTCATTCATAAAATATAATTCAACTTTAAACTTTTAAACAAAAAAATAAACCTAAGAATTTTACTTTTTCCCACAATAAACTAGTTAATATTTTCATTTCTTTAATTCAAATATCATAATTCATTATTATTAATCATGAAAAGTTGTGTCTTAGATTATAGAACATCTTTCTTCCCTCATCACTCATGATATAGATTCATGTACAGTTATTCTCATACCATGAGTATACACTTTATTCCCATGTATTATGAAGGAACTATATTCTCCACTTTGTAAAGAAAAAAATCAAATGAAATCATGAAGAATTTTTAGTCAGGTTCTAATGACTTTGAGGCTTCAGGTTGATGGATAATGATGTTTTAAAACATTAAGGATCAAAGAGGAGGTTTAATATAAATAATAGTGCATGATATTAAAAAGTAAAAGCTCAGTGAAAATTTACCTTCTCAAAGTGACAACACCTTCTTCCCTGTATTAAAGTAATGGCCTTTCTGTAATGAAGGAAAATGAATGACTTACACTCTCTTGAATTTTCACTATTATTTTTTAAAAAATTCATTTTTTTTAATTTTTTTAAAGTTTTTATTGGAAAAAATATCACATACACTAGCTAACCCCATTTGATTAAATCATGAGTTTGGTAATGGGGATTTTTGATCCTCAAAACTCACAATCTATTTTTTAATTTTTTTCTTTTTTTTCTCTCTTTTTGTTTTATTATTTGTAAGAGTGGTAGAAATGGAATTTTTAAATGAGTATGAACTTTTCCAAATACCCAAAATAGAACCCCCACCCTTATTCATTTTAATTTAGTACATCACTTACACACCAACTTCCCTCACCCCCACACTACGACTTGAAAATATAACAAAAAATTCATAGAGTAGGGTAGGGATGAGAAATATTGTCTTATAATGTAGCTCATTTATAATCAGTTAATTCGTAGATTCTATATCCTAAATATGAATTGATGAAAAATTTGGTCTCAATGATATGGGATTAATAAATTAAAATTTCTCTATCATATTAAATGTTATTATGTTCATCCATATCATTGAAAAGTTCCAATGAAAGTTCAAGTTGGTGGAATTACCCAAGTTCTCTAAAAAAATATGCTCAAGATAGAAATTAAAAAATTATGTCTATAAGTTCAATTGGGAATGAAACATTATATTTGGGAAAATAACTCATGGAATTCAATAATAATAATAAATAAATCCACTTGGACATTAGATATTCATATCATGAATTTATGGTGGGAAAATTTCATTTACATGAATCAATAGATTCACTCAAATCATGATTCATCAGAATAAAATAATATTCTTTACTCTAACCATTTAATCCCCATATTTACTTATTCAATATCATTATATTATAATTATAAAACATGTAATGATAATTTTCTTAAGAAACTCAAATATCCTAGATTATTCAACCAAAGAAAAAATTCTATGTTCGGGCATGAAAGTTATATTTTAAAGAACAAAAAATATTTTAAAAAACAAAAATATAGAGAGATAAAAGACAATTAATATAGAAGTGAAATCTCTTTGAAATTAATCTCTATCCCTATTACTTATTTAAAACCATACTTTTGGGGACTTCTTGTTTCATCATAATCATGGACATATAAAAAAAATACTTATAAAAACACAGGGTCCATTGCCTTAAGGTTTAAAAAATGAGGATTAATGAGATATATACTAATATATTCCAAGAACTAATTACCAATAAATAAATTTAATGTTAAATCCCTGGAAAGAAAATAAAAAAAATATTGATAATGATAATTCTTGGTTTGAACCACCAAGTGGGCTCTTAGTTTTGAATGCCTCCAGATAGGTAGTACTAGCTGTTATATAAAATATGATGGCGGGTGGAGTTTCTTTGATTTGAAAAACCAAAACTACTTTATTATAGCTTCAATTACTTCCTTCATTATACTGAGGAATATATTGATAGAGTGAACCAAATTCACCCCATGGTAATGAGATAAAACATTCATAGTGGGGGTAGGGTAAAAGATACATTATAATCCTTTATAGTTTCCACTTACACAACCTCTTATTCATTCTCTAGTTCTTTATCAAGATATAATCTATAAATGGAATAATAAAAGGTAAAGTCAGAGTATAATTCTATTTGAACAAAATTAAAACATTAAGAACAAATGTCAAATTCTTCCCCTTTAATGTAGGTAGATTGTGTCTCTATTTAATCAGGAGAGGACACTTAGATATTCCCATGTAATCCCTCTAATAAATATTCAACATGTTCTGGGAGATATATGTGTTCCTCATCAAGTATATTTTCTTATTCATCATCTTCCTCCCATAAAATCCCCGAGTTTTATGATTCTGAAAATTCAAAATAGTGAGATGTGATACTCAATTAATTTTTAATAAAATTAGATGAGAATAAGTTCCAGATAAGATCATCTCCCTATGTTGGTTTTAATTAAATTTCTTCTTAGTTTTAAAAACAATCTTAGAGTTGAGTATTAGTAGATGGAGGTGGGTAGTTAGGGTCATCCAAAATTTCTTATAACTCCACCACATGTGTGGTTTCTTCTTCCATAGATAGAGAGTGATATAGTGGTGATAATTATTCTTATTTGAAGGTGGGAATATTATATACTAATTCAACACTTGAATACTTTCTCAAAATTCAGCTCAATATTTTTGAACTCTCATATGTATATCAGTACAAGAGTCTTCATCATAACACTCTATCTCTTCATGGTATATTTTGATATGTAAATTGTGCTAGTTAGGTTGAATATAGTCTTCAACTAAGGCCTCAACTTCTCATACATATTTAGAAAAATTAGGAGAAAATAAGGGAGGTGGTTTTTATTCCTAAACAAGTTCTTTATAAAACTATGAAATATAATAAGAGAAATCATAGAGTTCATTGTAAAAGGATTCAAAAAATGATACTTTTATATTGAATCTCATGTCTGATATAAACTCTTGGAATTCCTTCTCTCCAAAATTTTATTTAAACACTCCTCTAACATATCTAGAAATTAAATTAATAGTATTATCAATAGTCTAGGATGTGTTAAAAATTTTTAGATTCTTTTAAAATGAAAATTTAAAAAATTAATAATAGAATTTGAAATAGAATAGTTATTAAAAGACCACTTGACTTCTCAGAAATGGTACCATGTTTTTGACATGCCTACCACAGGATAGTGAAAAAACTATAATTTATTTCCTAGTGTATCATAGTATTTGACCATGGTCATCTCACTTGGGGATATTTTTAGTCAATCTCACACAATTCCTAATTCATGTATTGTATTTTTTGGTTTTTTTATTTAGTAAAAGAAAAATAAATATAGGGACTAAGAATGTGAATGAAAAACAAAACCTAAAATGAATATGAAATTAAAACAGAGTGAATGTAGTTGGAAAAGAAAGTAATTTCTACTGAGATATTCAGATATGTATGATCATCAATGTCTTATTCATTATTTACATAATTAAGACACTCCATCATATATGATAACACATTATTCTACCCTAGTTGTGAATATATAGTGTACTCAATGATTTACAAGTATAATTCATATCCAACTCCTTAATCAATGGATAGTGGCTGTAGAATAAAAATCCAACCCTTAGATAACAATAATGAGGATTATAGGAAGAATAGAACATCCTTAGATTAATGTAAAGTAAAAATAAAACATGGACTTAGGTTCAACATCAAATTACTCCCTTAAGATATTTTATCAGGACAATTAATAACCATCATGAGAATAAGAGATCGCGATGGAGAGATGGAGTGAGTAGAATAAAACATTATTATAACATTTATATGAGGTTTCCTGAGAAAGAAATAAAAAAAATAACTATTGAAGAAAATGAAACAACACCAGCTACATAATTTAGCAGAGAAGTAGCTTATTCCCTATAAGGACCCCGCCCTTAAAACATTACATAATATTGAATAAATTAATAATTCACATTTAGTATCTTTTAAAGTTTAGAGTTCTAGAGAATTAGGACATAGCTTTTACATATCAATGATTACAAAGTAGACACATCTACTCAATTTCCATTTTTTCACAAAATAAAAACACTTGCACAAAAGAGTCAGGTCTAGTTCCATGTTTTAGACATCATTCCATTTCCTTGATCACATCATTGACACTATTCATCTTTAATTTCTGTGGATAACATTTCAAAAAATTGGGATGAGCATAAAAATCTTTGTAAAGGATACAAAAAGAAGTAAAACTGTTAGTTTTTTTCAAAATAATAAGTAAATCATTAATACTTTATCATAAGTAATACCTTTCACCTTTATGAAGTAGTAAATACTCTTCACGGAATAAAAGATCATTACTAACCCCTTTTGTAACTAAAATATTACCATAAAACCTATATAAATAACACATAACATATAAAGGTAACTTGGGACATAAACATACTTAAATGGAATAACCATACGGTCAACTTCCACACATATCACTAAATGGAATAGCCATATGGCCAAATTCCATACCCAATGCATTGGAGGTTATAACGTACCCACCCATCTTGGAATTCAGGGAACTAGCCATCATTTGGTTTATCATGTAACCACCTGTAAAATGTCCAAGTACCATTATAAAATCATAACACATACAACAAATATAAAGGAAAGAAAACATTTCCACATTTCAATCACAATATATCACTTAAATACATTGACATAAAAAATCCATTATCAAAACCATTTTCAATAACAAAATTTATAAAAGAGTATATGATATTTATTTTCTTTTAAAAACATTACTGCTTGTTTAGGAAGCCAAAGGTCAAATAGTACTCACAGTGGTAGAAAAGGTCGTTGTCACCACATATATTAAAAGAAACATTCCTTTTTGTCGTTTAGTAAAATGATTCCTAGAAAAAGATTCCATTTGAATGAAATGTAAATTCAAATGTGTTTATACATACTAAAAAATAAATTCTTGTATTAGAAAAAAATATGCCTCAATGAAAGGAGATTGAGACAACGTTCCTTACAAAGTCAGTATCCTTCGACTAAGGATAAATCAATTACATAGTTATGTGTGAAAAATATAAATACACCCAATATAAGAGGATATTATGTGTAAAAAAATTAGAGGTCATCCACACATATTCACAGTAAAACATAATTAATAAGTAGAGGTTTAACCCACAGAATTGAAATTAGGTTAAGAAGTCCCCTTACAGAAATTCGACAGCCTAACAACGTCATTTTAAAATTCAGAAAATGAGAAGATGAGAAATAAAAAGGGTATATCATCACATGGAAATATAATTTACATAAATAAGGATATACAGGAACATATCCCAACATATGAATATGTAAATTAAAATACCTAACAAAAATAATTCTCTTAAAAAGAGGAGGGTGAAAAGTTCCATTTCCGATTTGGGTAACTTTGAAAACGTACACCCCATGAAAGAAGGGTCATAAAATGAAGATGTAAATACCCATAAACTAGAGTATATTACAAAAATAGTATAATAATGGGAAGTACATACACCACAAAAAAAGAAATAGTGGAAAATGTAGCATGAATCTCATGAGAATAAAAAGTGATATAAAAACCCCTTACCTTGTTATAATCAATCATGTCATATGACCAAAAGATAATAAGAACCAAATGAATCATATAATACCATGAATATAGATAATATATATCAAATGGAAGTACACAATACACCACATGAAATAAATAAGTGGCAAACAATGGAAATCTCACGTAATTAAAAGTGAGATAAGAAATCCCTTACGAAAATTCGGCAGCCTAACGACGCCACATAAAACATCCAAAGATGGATTGATGAGATCAAATAGAGTCTCTAATCATAAGAATATATGATTTATAGTAAGAGGAATATAAAATAACATCCCCTAACATAATAAAGAGGAGTATAAAATAAATGACATAAAAGAGAGTACTTAAAAAGAAAGAGAGAGGTAGGATCCCTTACTTCAAGTCCGACTTGTCTTGCTTGTTTCTTTATATTCCTGAAAAATAAACTTTGGTAAATTTATAGTTTACTAAGGAATTCCTTTAATTTTTATAATTAAATTCATATCACATATTATACTGTTATAATAATTAGTTAATTATGTGTGTTTATATCATACGTTTTTGTCGATGTTCGGTACATGAGTCCAAAATGAACTTGTTGAGAAGAGTTGTCCATGAAGTGATAAGTAAATCATCTACAGAATAGTATTAATGATTTAAAAATAATATATATCCAGCATATATTAATTTTGAACTATTCCATAACATTTTGAGATAAAAAAATTAAATGCACCGTTCATGGAGACGGTAGGCCGTACATACACATGTATGCTACTTTCCTTTCTATTTGATACTTTAATGGAATGAAAACATAATGATACATAGGTATATTATAATTACAGTATAATATCATATATAATATCATTAACTCCATCCTTTATACATCCCACATATGGCATTAACGATTCAAATCACTTTGAGGGGGCGGTAGTCCGCACTTCCTAAAATGAAATTATCGTATTTACCCATTATGGAAACCATAAAGGCATGGAATAAATGAAAGATACAGAGGCATAAGTAAAAATTAAAGATAATATACATCATATATAAATATAGTGAAATATTAATGTCAACGAAGAGAGGTGTTAAAAGAAGATTGAACAACCATCATTTCGTGAGGCAGTAATTCACCGTCCACAGAAATAGTATGTTCTTCACCCATTAGATGACAATGTTTGTAAGTGTAGCTCGAATCCTTTTTATAACATCATCCTAGAATATTTCATATAATTTTTTTGTTACAACATAAAGTAATAAAAAGATTTTATGGGGTTGGAGAAGCAAAATTAAACAAAAGAACATAAGAGAAGACATTACCATTAAATCTTGTAACTCCCCTTGGTTTGAACCAAAAGGGTTTCTTGAAGAGATTTCTACCCAAGGTAAGGCTTATTGGATTAATAGAGGGATGTGGAGAGATAATAGGAGAAGGGGTTGGATGAACCAAGGGCTTGAGAGGTGTGGGTAAGGGATTATAGGTGGGGGCCTTTTATAAGAGGGAGGAGGGGCACTCTTGGAAGGTCATGAAATTTTACTTTATTATGAAATTATTGTCAGATTTTAAAGGTCCAAAAATGATATATTTCAACAATAATGTGATAAGGGTTCTAAATACACCCATAAAATAGTTTTAGACAAGTGTATGTATTATATTTTACCTTATCTCTTTATTTTATTTAAATCATTCTTTAATGAGGTAATCACTGCATCATCATTGTGTCATAAATAATTTTATTTATTTGATGTCTAAAAATTATAAACAAATTACCATGATGTGGGAAATATTTTTAGATTTATAATTAATATTTATAGTCAAAAAGATAATTTATGTAACCCCATGTATTTTTTTTTGTAAAACAATACATGTTTGTAACATTTTTATTTTAACTTTAAATAAAAGGTATTAATATAATTATCTTACCCAAGTGGCTCCCTAAGGTCCCACAAATTGACCAATGGATTGTTTTGGTCATCCATGAATCATCCAATTTGGTTAGGACAAGTGTAAAGGTAATTTCATATTATTATAACAATATGTTTACCCTTAATTACACTAATTACCCTTAATAGCGGTTAATAAAACTGAAAAGTTACTATTCACCAAAAATTATCTTCATCCAAATGAACCAAATTTTACATAATAATGACAACCATATATGTTGTATTTTTTAAATTCAATTCACAGAAGCGGTAATGTTCCGTTTAAAGGAAAAATCAGTTTTTTAACTACCACTTAGTGGTTTCACTATTCATCAAAAATTGATGTTTTTTCAGAAAAATACCAAAAATTCACCCTAAGTTATATTTAATATTCCAAATTCAAAAATGATGTAAATTTTACCAAATCCATAACATAGAAGTTTCATTAATTAATTTTATAATTAATTCCCGCTGTCAAAACAAATAGCATGTTTTTAAGAAATAATATCTACCAAAATATTAACACTTGTTTATGTCAAATTTAAAAGAGAAATTAATTCCAATGGCCGCCATTGGATTAAATGGTAAAAATATATTTTAATTAAAATTCAAACCTAATTAAAAAAAATAATATAACCATATAAATAAATTTTATTAAAAGGAGGTTTTGAATTAAAATACAACATCATTCACTATTCATTAAAAAATGAACTTTATCGAAAAATACAAAAAACATACAGAAAGTAAATTTTCATGTCCCAATTCTAAAGAAGGATTTTATTTTGTCAAATCTAACATATAAAATTTTCAAAAAGTGTATTTAAAAATGGTTTTCGATCAAAAGGCGGTTAATCGACCTTTTAAAGAATATTAGAATATTTATGCTTAAAATTGGATTAATTCGCATTTTAAGCCTCTAACATTTATTGGATAAAGGTAAAAATATTTAACAAACATATATAATCATTTTTAGTTAGATCTGTTCATTCCTTCCAATACAATAGCTAGGTGTTAACCACCATTTTAAATAATATTATTTTATTATTAGTGTGCAACGTAAGATTTCAAAGAAACTCATTGTTGCATATTGGGTACGCCATCGAGCATAGAATTCCCTTTAAGGTAATATTAACATTTTATTCAAAAATATTGATAATTATGAAAATTTCATATTCTTTATTTACCTGGGATGTTACATCCTTCCCCCCTTTGGGAAATTGCGTCCTCGTAATTTTAAAATTGGGATCGGAAACTTCATTGAAATCCCCACATCGGAAAAGGAGGCAATTAAACTATCACTTTAAAAGAAAGAAAGAGAAGTAAAAAGGTCACCCGAGACAACAGATACTATGATTCCAAGAAAACATGTATATGGAGGAAAAAAAACCATCATGGTCTGATGGAGAGTGATTGAAAACATTATTAGGAGAAAGTTAACCACCAGAAAATCACAAACTTGTGATGGGTTAAACAGTCTTTGATTCCACAGTAGGAAAAGCTAACAGACAACATTTTTGTTTTAAGTTACTTTTCATTGAGTAATTTACTTATAAGCTTAACTAGAACATAAGGAAACATACTTACTTGTCAGGTAGACTTTCATCTCTTACTAGATTTGTTTAACAAACCCATATTTTCTCCAAAAGGGGAGTATTTAGGATGACTAATTCACATTAAGAGTATTATAATCAACTTTTAGAGAATCACCTAATCCACAAAAGAGGACTATATATTTACCACGTCTTTAGACCTTAACCAAAACAAAAATTATTATTATAAGATCAGATAATCCCAAAAAAACACAATCTTTTACAAATAGAAAAACTACTCTTAATCTTTAAATTTTTTCAAACAAAACCCAAAGTTCATCAAAGATTGTTAAAAAAATAGATATCCATAAAATTCTTTAAAGTAATCCAAACTAAGATTGAAACCCAAATCTCAGAAGGATTTAATTACATAGTCTTCTAAGGTAAATCTTAACATTTATCTCCAAATAACATTAGTTCCTCTTAAGGTCTCATAGTGAAAAGTAATTAACCTAATCACATATCCTCCATGATATGTTAATCAATTCCTTAGATAACCTAAAATCAACTTATTCCTAATTTGTAAGATCATTTAACTAAAAATAAATAGTCATACTAACCAGGGACTTCACGTAGCCCAGTGGTAGGTGATAAATAGAAGTCTCACTTTGGTTGTGGGTTCGATTACCGCAGCTTCGTCTGACACGATGGGTTCTCAAACATTCTCTGTGTTGTCCTTTTTCCAAAACTATATAATTCTTAAAACATTCCCCATAAGGAGATTAAATCTTCAAAAACAACCATAACATAATTAACCTCAAGATTATCTCTTGCCTTTAATTTTCCATCATAACATATAGTAACCCATAATTACCTCAAAAGTAAGGATCATATAAACCCTAATGGTTACGTTTATAATTATTACCTGATCTTCCACATCGAGTTGGTTCTCTCGTACATGATATATTAGATAACTCACCAATGTTCTAGTGGTTAATCATGAATCCTGATAGTTGGTTGAGAATAACCATAACATCTCTCATTGTAGCTCCCATATCATTCAGTTGTTCTTTTAGAAAACCATCAAAATTTTCTTCATATCCAATATTACTTTGGTTCCTACTAGCTCCAACCATTTTCTAAAACCAAAAAGTTCAGTGTGAGTATATCATTAGAATCATCATATAATATCTTATGAGGAGGGTAAATACTAAGATATAATTATTCATGTTATCTTAAACTCATTCACTTTATCTAAAACTATGACTCTTTCTGAAATCATAACCATTATTATAATGTCACTTGTTCTTAAAGAATACCTTAACCTCTAAAGTTATCAAAACCAACTTTTGATACCAACTATAAGGACCCCTCCCTTAAAACATTACATAATATTGAATTAAATGAATAATTCACATTGAGAATCTTTTCAGGTTTAAAGTTCTAGAGAATTAGGACATAACTTTTACATCTCAATGATTACAAAGTAACACATCTACTCAGTTTCCATTTTTTTCACAAAATAAAAACTCTTGCACAAAAGATTTAGGTCTAGTTACATGTTTTAGATAGCATGAAATTTCCTTGATCCCATACTTAACCCTATTAATCTTTAATTCCTGTTGAAAACATTTCAAAAACTTGGGATGAGCATAAAAATCCCAGTAAAGGATTCACAAAGAAGGAAAACTGTTAGTTTTTTTCGAAATAAAAAGTAAATCATGAATACTTTATCATAAGTAATACCTTTCATCTTTATGAAGTATAAAATAATCTTTAATGAATAAAAGATCATTACTTACCCCTTTTGGAACCAAAATATTACCATAAAACCCATATAATGAACACATAACATATAAAGGTAACTTGGGACATAAACATACTTAAATGGAAAAACCTTACTGTCAACTTCCATACATACAATTAAATGGAATAGCCATATGACCAACTTCCATACCCAATTCATTAAAGGTTATAACATAACCACCCATCCTGGTATTCAGGGCACCACCCATCATTTGGTTTATCACAAAACCACCCATAAAATGTCCAAGTACCATTATAAAATCATAACACTTACATCAAATCTAATGTAAAGAAAATATTTCCACATCTCAATAACAATATATCACTTAAATATATTGACATAAAAAATCCATTATCAAAACCATTTTCAATACCAAAATACATAAAAGAGTATATGGTATTTAATTTATTTTAAAAACATTATGACTTGTTAAGGAAGCCAAATGTCAAATAGTACTCGCGGCGGTGGAAAAGGTCGTTGTCACTGCGTACGTTAAAAGAAACATTAATTTTTTTCGTTTAGTAAAATGCTTCGTAGAAAAAGATTCCCTTTGAATGAAATGAAAATTCAAAGGTGTTTATATTGCGTATAAAAGAAAGTCTTGTATTAGAACAAAAATATGCCTCAATGAAAGGAGATTGAGACGAAGTCCCTTACAAAGTTAGTATCCTAAGATTAAGGATAAATCAATTACATAATTATTTGTGACAAATATAAATACACCTAATATAAGAGGATATTAAGTGTAAAACAATTAGAGGTCATCCACACATATTCACAGTACGACATAATCAAGAAGTAGAGGTTTAACCCAAATAATTGAAATTGGGTTAAGAAGTTCCCTTACAGAAATTCTGCAGCCTAACGACATCATTTTAAAATTCAGAAAATGTGACAATGAGAGATAAAAGGGTATCTCATCACTTGGACATATAATTTACAGAAATAAGGATATATAAGAACATATCCTAACATATTAAGATGTAAATTTAAAGACCTAACAAAAATAAGTCTTTTAAAAAGAGGATGGTGAAAGGTTCCATTATCGATTTGGGTAACTTTCGAAACGTACACCCCATGAAAGAAGGGTCATATAATGAAGATTTAAATACCCATAAATGTGAGTATATTACACACATAGTATAATAATGGTTAGTACATACAACACACAAAAATAAATAGTGGCAAATGTAGCATGAATCTCACGGGAATAAAAAGTGAGATAAAAACCCCTTACCTCGTTGTAATCAATCAAGTCATCTGACCAAAAGATAATAAGAACCAAATAAATCATAGAATACCATGAATCATGATAATATATATCAAATTTCAGTACACAATACACCACATGCAATAAATAAGTGGCGAACAATGGAAATCTCACGTAATTAAAAGTGAGATAAGAAATCCCTTATGAAAATTCAACAACCTAACGACGCCACATAAAACATCCAAAAATGGATTGATGAGATCCAATAGGGTATCTCATCATAAGAATATAATAATTACAGTAAGAGAAATATAAAAGAACACCCCTAACATATGAAATAGAATATTAAAAGAAATGACATAAAAGAGAGTACTTAAAAAGAAAGAGAGAGGTAGGATCCCTTACATCATGTCCGATTTGTCTTGATCATTTCTTTATTTTCATGAATAATAAACTTTGGTCAATTTATAATTTCTTAAGTACCTCCTCTAAAGCTTATTATTCAATTCATATCACATATTATACTATTATAATAATTAGTTAATTATGTGAGTTTATATCAGATGTTTTTGTCGATGTTTGGTACATGAGTCAAAAAGGAGCTTGTTTGAAAATAATTGTCCATGTAGTTATAATTAAATCATCTCCAGAATCGTATTAATGATTTAAATATCATATATATCCAGTATATATTCATTTTATACTATTACATAACATTTGGAGATAAAAAAATGAAATGCACCATTCATAGAGACGGTAGGCCGTACGTTTGCATGAATGCTACTTTCATTTCTATTTCATACTTTAATGGAATGAAAACAAAATTATACATAGGTATATTATAATTAAATTATATTATCATATATAATATCATTAAATCCATCCTTTATACATCCCACATATGGGATTAACGATTCAAATCACTTTGAGGGGGCGGTAGTCTGCACTTCCTTAAATGAAATTATCGCGTTTACCTATTATGGAAACCATAAAGGTATGGAATAAATGAAAGATAAAGAAGAATAAGGAAAACATAAACATAATATATATAATATATAAATACAGTTAAATCTTAATGGACACCATGAGAGGTGTTAAAAGAATATTGAACAATCATCGTTTCGCGAGGCATTAATTCACCGTCCCCAGAAACAGTATGTTCTTCACCCATTAGATGGCGGTGTGTGTAAGTGTAGCTCGAATCATTCTTATAACATCATCCTAGTATATTTACGATACTGGTTTTGTTACAAAATAAATGAATAAAAAGATTTTATGGGGTTGGAGAAGCAAAATTAAACAAAATAACATAAGAGAAGACATTACCTTTAAATCGGGTAACTCCCCTTGGTTTAAACCAAAAGGGTTTCTTGATGATATTTCTAACTAAGGTAAGGCTTATAGGATTAATAAATGGATTTGGATAGATAATAGGAGTAGGGGATGGAATATACAAGGGCTTGAGAGGTGTGAGTAAGGGAGTAGAGTTGGGGGCCTTTTATAAGAGGGAGGAGGGGCACTCTTGGAAGGTCTTGCAATGTTACTCTACTATGAAATGATTTTCGTATTTTAAGGGTCCTAAAATTATATATTTCAAGGATAAGGTGATAAGGGTTCTAAATACACCCATAAAATAGGTTTTAGACATGTTTAACTGTTATATTTTACCTTATCTTTTCATTTTATTTAAATCGTTCATTAATGAGATAATCGTTGCATCATCATTGTGTCATAAATAATATTATTTATTTGATGTCTAAAAATTATAAAAACATTAAAATTATGTAGGAAATATTTTTAGATTTCTAAGGAATATTTATAGTCAAAAAAATAATTTATATAACCTCGTGTAAAAATTGTTTTATTAAAACAATACATGTTTGTGAAATTTTTATTTTAACTTTAAATAAAAAGTACTAATATCATTATCTTACACAAGTGGCTCCATGAGGTCCCAAAAATTGACCCATGGATTGTTTTGGCCGGCCATGACTCATACAATAAGATCAGGATAAGTGTAAATGTAATTTAATATTATTATAACATTATTTTTACCTTTAATTACAGTAATTACCCTTAATCGCAGTTAATAAAACTAAAAAGTTACTATTCAAAAAAAATTATCTTCATCCCATTGAACCAAATTTTACTTACTAATTAAAAACATGTATGTAAAATTTTTGAAATTAAATTCACAGAAGCAGTAATGTTCCGTTTAAAGGAAAAATCTGTTTTTTTAACTACCACTTAGTGGTTTCACTATTCATCAAAAATTGAAGTTTTTCAGAAAAATACCAAAAATCCACCCTAATTTATATTTGATATTCTGAATTCAAAAATAATTTCCATTTTACCAAATCCATAACATATAAGTTGCATTAATTAATTTTATAATTAATTCACGCTATCAAAACAAATAGCGTGTTTTTAAGAAATAATATCTATCAAAGGATTAACACTTGTTTATGTCCAATTTCAAAGAAAAATTAATTCCAATTACCAAAATTGGATTAAATGGTAAAAATAGATTTTAATTACACTTTAAATCCAATTAAAATGATAATATGACCATATAAATAAATTAGATTAAAAGGAGGTTTTGAATTAAAATACAACATCTTTCACTATTCATTAAAAAATGAACTTTATCGGAAAAATACCAAAAACATACAGAAAGTAAATATTCATGTCCCAATTCTAAAGAAGGATTTTATTTTTTCAAATCTAACATATAAAATTTTCAAAAAGTGGATTTAAAAAGGGATTGCCCTCAAAAGCCTGTTAATCGACCTTTTAAAGATTATTAGAATATTTACGCTTAAAATTGGATTCATTCATATTTTAAGCCTATAACAATTATTGGATAAATGTATTTAACAAACATATATAATCATTTTGTAGTTATTTATGTTCATTCTCGCCAATACAATGACTAGGTGTTAAATACCATTTAAAATTCTATTATTTTATTATTAGTGTGCAACGTAAGATTTCCAAGAAACTCGTTGTTGCGTATTGGGTATGCCATCAAGCATATCATTCCATTTAAATTAATATTAACATGTTATTCAAAAATATTTATAAATATGAAAATTTCATATTCTTTATTTACCTGGGATGTTATATCCCCCTTATAGTAGCATGACCTATAAATTTATATCCATTGAATACTTCAAGTCTCGACCATTTAATCTCAAAATATCTTCTCAGAATTTCCAAAATTTTATTATCCTTGAATTAAATCAATGTTTTCTCTTTTTATTACACATGAATATCTCTTTTAAATTATATTCTAATTATTGGGAATGAGAGACAGGGTCTCATCCTATAATGTATCTTCAGTATCTTTATACAATCTTGGCCTAGTCTCATCCATATATTTGAATCGAAATTATCTTAGAGTATAAACCAGAATTCCCACATGGCAGGCCTTAGATATTTCCGAAAAAATACTTCCTTCTATACATAATAGGGGGTATGTGAGATGACCAATTTTTATCTTTATTTATATCACCATCATGCCAAACCCTAGCTCACATGTGTTTTCTACACCATGTATTCTTAATAATACCAAACTCATGTCACTTCCATGAATCTGTATATCTTCTTTATGCATTATAGGTTATCTATGGTGATCAACATTCCATAATCATGGGTGTTTTGATGCTTCACCCTCCACCATTAAAAGGCCCACTATGATTATTTCCATGCTATAATAAAAGGTGTTTTGATCTCTATTTTATTCTATTAACATTAGATTCAATCTTACACAACATATTACATGGAGGAAGGATTAGTGAATAGTGGAGGGACTCTATGGTAGCAATGAAAGTTTCAAGGTTAAGGAATCTAGAAATGGTAGTAGAAGTGATTTTATATCATCAGTGGAATAACACTGATGGATGGAACCCAATGGTGGTGAAATATAGTGTAATTAAGATAGAAGAAGCATGGGTAGTAGATGGTGGTAGATCATTATATCTGGTGGTAGAAAGTTTTGCGGTAGCACACAAATGGTAGTAGTACCAATGGTAGAAGGAAGTGGTAGCAAAATCATCGACTAGAGATAAAAGGCTCATGAAAGAGGGATGATGATAGCACCAATGATATTAGGCATTAGAAACATATATAGTGAAATAAAGGGATGTATGTAGAAATCCAATTCATCATAATTCTATATACAAATTCATATCCTTCACTAAAATTCATATAGGGAATTTCTCATGATTCCATTGGAATCCATGGTGATCCAAACCTATTTTATTGGTTATCCAGCTCGAATTGAGCTCAAAAGTGTTTTTCATGGAATCTTCAAATGACTGGTAGTAGTGGTATGGTAAAAAATGAAGTTGTAAGGTAGCATAGATGATTGGTGATGTATTTACAGGGTAAGGGCATGTGATCGAAGAATCAACCAATATCATCCCACTAAAGCATATAGTGCTAGTGCCAACATCAAATTGTTTCTTTTAGTGAAATTCTCTATAAAACTCATTAAATGGTGTTATGATTAGACCAGCTTATATTGGGATGGGATCTTCTACACTTCACACACCCCATACAAGCCCGTGATGACATGCATGGGCCCAACGGTCCCTGACCAAACCCATGAGCACTCTCTGCGTGAAACCTACTCCTATTGGATCTCTTTATTCCCCAACCACTATTTAATACAAATTTAGATAGGCCAATGGGGATCCTCATTATCCATATCTGAGGAAATATTTTTCAAAAACTAAAATGTTAAAATTCTTTTGTTAAATATCATTTAATTCCATAAGTAAAATAAACTTTTAAATTCACATTTTTGTTTCCTTTTTAATAATTGTTATTTAAACTCTAAAAAAACATAATTTATTACATCAATGAAATAATTGGATAAAAAATATTGAAATTTATTTTTTAATTTAAAATTTTCATGTAAAAATTATATACATTAGCCTCAAATCTTTATAATTAATCCGAAGTCACACTAACTTGTAAGAAAGTTTTCCAATATTCTATCTATTGATTTTGGCAGTATCCCCATCAATCACCACGAAATAATAAAATGAAATGATAATTTTAAATTATTTTAGGTCCCATACATTTTTTTATTCATATTGGTGTCTCATATGTTGTTATATTTATCTATTTTCCAAGTTATTTAAACAAAAAACAAAAAAATATAGTTTTTTCTATAAAAACAAACATGACAGTAATGGTAACTCACCAATATGAAAAAACTTTTTTTTAAAAAATTAATTAATTATTTATTATATAAAGGTACACATAATACATACCATAATATCATTAAGCATAGTGTATTTTAGAATTAGGTATATTTCATAACATATTGATCATGTGACACAACAACATTATTTAAAATTTCCTCAACATTCTCTTAGAAATCATTGATCTTCTAAAACTATATGGGATAACCTGGGGACATACATAAGAAATGGGTGAGTTATAAATCCTAGTTAGGGAATAAACATGGAATAACATGAAGAAATTATTACATGTTAGATAATAGGAATTTCCTTGGGAAATAAAAGGGGTTAGAATCATAAACATGAACAAAAAGGCATAATATAGAACGATAACATAAAGGAAACATGGGAAAGTGGAAAAAAATTTAAACAAGACATAATAAGAATAAGTAAAGTTTAAAAACCAATAAAAAATAAAATAATTTTATTAGGATAACCCTCCATGAACCATACATGCAATCTTGTGAGAATAAAACATTACCCAATTCATTAGAGCTCTATCTGGGCACACCCATCATAATCATATCATGTACATGCATGAGTATTCCACATAGATCATATACATAAGAAAATATTTCATAAAATTTTATCCCACAAAAATTTAGTGTGGATTAAATAAATTTATTTCCCCAATAAAATAAGTATAATAGGATAATAGTGAACACACTTGATAAGAAATGGGTATGGGTATTCACTACACAATTGTTTGGCCTAGAAAATCATAACAAAATTTTGATAGTATAACTAGGGAACATAAATGTTCATGGGAGGGATTAATGAGAGTTAAAGGGGTCAATAATAATTTATAAATCATAAGGGAATTAAGGGGAATATGTAAGAACATATCCCAACATTAGGAATTGGAGATAAAACACATAATATAATGAAGATGCTTGAATAAAGAGGTGAAGGAGAGGATCCCTTACCCTAAGAGGGTGATTCAAGAAGGTTGAGATGAGATAATTGAGATCTTGGGGGAACCTTGGGAAGATTCAAGAGAGGTTATAGAAGAGTGAGGATGTGATACTTGGTTTTTTAGTGAAGAGGAAGGGGATATTGAGTGTGTTTATATCAGAAAATATTGGGGAGTTCATTATTATTTCACAAACTTTGGTTTTGGACTCTATATAAAAAAGTAATGAAAACCAAAAACCTTAATATGTTTTTTTCCATGGTTTCTCTCAAATAGGATTTATTTTTATTATTTTATAAGGTAAATGGTCAAAATTATTAAAATATTATGCTTGGTTATATAGAAGTGAGTCATGTTCTTAAAGAAATGATTTTGAAAACGTAAAATATAATATAAGTTTTAAGGGATTCATAAAGGCATTATAAAATTAACCAAATAACCTCAAAATCAAATTATTTTAAATTGGAAAAATACATTTTTTCTTGGATAACCTTTATAGAATTTATTACATCACTTTTTGGATCATTTTGATGTCATAATACACATTGAAATTTATACCATAATTAATTTTAAATGAAAATTTAAATATCTCATAAAATTATAAAAAATTCACCATTATATTATTTCAATATTATAATTCAAAATATAATATTTATTTTTCCAAAATAAATTTCAAAATATTTAAATTTTAACTTTTGAAATATGATTGATTTTTTTGAGAAATGATGGTTTTTTTAACAATAACAATTTTTGAAACCTTATAAAAATTAAATGTGACATCATAAAAATTATATTATCATATAAATTTAATAAAAATTATATAATAATAATATTTTATTAAAATATTATTTATTTAAAAAATGCTCTAATTCATCAAAATAAACGTCTTAATTGAAATTTCATATTAACCAAAAATACGATTTGTGTTTTATCCTATCAAAATAAAAATTATTTTTAAAGTAATAATAGTAATAAGAAAATAAATTCATTAATATATAAAATATACATATTCATATTATTATAGTATTAATAAATATCCCTTTAGTACACTAGAAAACCCCCTAAGTGTAAGGTGTGTGATTGTTAGATTTTCATGTGGTGGTTTGCCATACATGGTTTGGATTGTCATCTTGATGAGCTTGAAATTCTCCCATAAATTATTTCACTCATACTTTAGTTATAAGATCTCATCCTATAATCGGTTAGTAGAAAATACCAGTGATGTTTTCTCCCTCAGAAGCTCTGATAAATGAACTTTATAGGGCATAATACTACTGGTCGAGGCCATCACTTCCTTTTTTTGTGTCAATTGGGTTGATCAAAACCTTATATTTATACTAATAGTACGATCACTCTTAAAAAACTATATTATCAATGGTTATGATTCTTAATTTTTTTAAATATGATAGGATATAATAAAACCAAATAAGTGCACGTGTTTTCTATAACCATAATAGGGAATTTATTTCAATCATAAAATGAATTTTATGTATAAAATTTTGGCTAGTTAAAATATCCCCCCTTAAAAAATGTCTCCTTTTAAAATTTAATTTAACACACTAATACAAATGAGGGTAATTTTATTTCACCAACTCCACCATTTCCAACATTTATTCTTCAAACATGCAGTTTATCCATGGAACTATGACCAGGTGAATTGTCTTATTTTTTAGGACTTTGTCTCTACAATCTAATATCTTCATCAACTACTACTCATAGGAAATATCATTCTCCAATTGTACCACCTCTAGATCCAGCACCTATAAGGGGGCTGGTATGTAATTATTCAAGACTTATTAATGAAAAAAATCATATACATAAGAAATATTAGGTGAGAGTTTTAGCCAATAGGCCAATTCTCTAATGGGATCAAGGATCTCAAAGGGTCCGATGTATCTTGGACTAAGAATTCACTTATATCCAAATATCAGGATTTCCCCCCATAGAGATATGGGGAGGAATACCTTATCTCCAACCTCAAAATATAATTCACATCAATGATTATCAACATAGCCCTTCTACCTACTATGATCATCCTAGATGTGCTACTGAATAGTCTTGACCTTTTCCACTATTTCCTCTACCATTTTAGGACCCATTAATTTTCATTCACCAACCTCATCCCAACATACAAGTATTATGTACCTCTTCCCATAAAGGGATAACTAGTGATCCATTTGTATGCTTGAGTGGAAGTTATTATTGAATAAGAACTCAAATAGAAGAATATGTTGACCCCATAATCCTTTTATGTCCATAAAGAATGCTCTCAACATATCCTAGAGTGTTTGGATAGTCTAATTAGACTAGAAATCAACTTGAGGGTGACAATACTTTCTAAAGTTCAGCTTTATATTTATATAATGTTGGATAATCGTCCAAATTTTTTTGGTAAATCTTGTATCTCGACCGGATACTATTTATAGTGGCATTACAAGCAGCCTCACCACTTATCTAATTGTAAATCCTTGTAAGTTGATAAAGTGTTAAGTCCTATAAAATTGAAATGAAGTGAGAAAACTTTATAAGATGATGCAATAGAAACCATATAGAATTATTAACTATTAATATCTTTTGATGACCGATGACAAAGTCCATGGTTATGATTTCCCATTTCCATATAGGTATGGATAATGGTTGCATCATACCATTTGATTTTTTCCTTTCAACCTTCACCTACTGACTTACAAGAAACCTTAATGTATATCCTAAAATCTCTTTCTTCATATTGTCCCACAAAAAGAGATATCTGAGATCTTGATACATCTTTGTGCTCCCTGGATGGACAGAGAAAGTCGTGCTATGTGCATCATCCAACAAATCTTTCCTTATCTTAGGATTTTATGGTATAAGTAGTCATGACCCAAATTTTACAAATTCTTTTTCAATAATTTTGAAAACTGAGGATTGAAATTTTCTTATAGCATCCTCCTTCTTATGAATTCCCACATCAACTCTTTGGTCATCATTTTTATTCTCAAGAAGTGATGGATGAACAATAATTTGTGAAAGTTTTGATGATATTCCTTCCTTTTTGATTCCTGGGTGCATAATTTTCATTTATAAGATTATTATATCCTTATCAATTCTCATTAATGATAAAATTATTGTACCCTTTCTTCTTATAGTATCTGCCACTTTTCATTTCCTGGATTGTAGTGGATTGTGTAGTCATAGTACTTAATCATCTCTAACCAGCTTTGATGGCACATATTTAGCTCTTTCTATGTGAATATATACTAGAGGATCTTAAGATATATATACATATATTTCACACTTCTCCCAAAATTGATAATTCTTCTAGATTATCAACATGAAGATCACTGTATTCAAATATAGATCATGAATTTCATAGTTCTGTTGATGAAATGTTAGTTTTTTTGAGTCATAGGCTATCACTTTATCATTCTACAATAGTAAAAAGTCGAATCCCTTCTTTGAAGCACATTTTATACTAAAAAAATTAACCACTTGTGGGTAGAGTAGGTATATGTGATTTGATAAACCTATTTTTCAACTCCTTTAATCCCTCTTCACATTCATTATTTCAATAAAACTTGAATATTTTCCATGCTATATTGGTTATAGGTTTTTATAATCATGAGATTTTTCTGAAAAATTGATGATAGTACCCAGATAATCTAAGGAAACTATGTATTTCCATCAAAGTGGTTGGTCCTAGACATACATTAATTACTTATATCATTGAAGGTACCACATATATCCCATTTCTTATGATAATATTACCTAATAATGATAATTCCTTCAACTATAACTCACATTTTATTTACTCTGTATAATGTTTCTCATTTCAAAAGGTCTTTAACATAGTTTGAAAATTCTACTCATGCTCCTCCTTGATTTTTTATTTTGTAAGAATATTGTCTATAAATAAAACACAATTATTTTTGGTAATCTTTAAAGAATCTATCCAACAAGTCCATAATTATTGAGGGAGAATTAGTGAGTCTTAATGAAATTACTATGAACATATAGTTCTCTTACCTTGTACAAAAAGAAGTCCTAGGGGTATCCACCTTCTCCAATATCACTTGATAATACCCTGATTGAAGATAGACATTGGATAAGTATTGGGCACCTTGTAGTTGGTCAAAAAATTCATCAATCTATAGAAGATGATACTTCTTATTTATCACAATCTCGTTTATCTCATGATAATCAATGAAAAGTCGTATTAACCGATATTTCTTCTTGATTAAGAGGAATGGTTCACCCCATAGTGAAGAACTTGGAAATACGAACAATTTATCTATATTATCATGTATTAACTTATTAATTTCCTCAAGTTACACAAAATACATTCTATACATAGTCTTGGATAATGTTAATGCCCCAGGTATAAGATTTATTTAAAATTCAACATATGAACTAGGTGGAATATCAGGAAATTATTTAGGAACCATATCAACATATTTTGTCAAAATTGGCATGCCTTCAATGATGATCTTTTACATAGAATCAACAATATGATCTTGATACAATTTCTTGTAGTGAAATAATATCCTTTATTAAGATATTTATGCTAAAGAAGGTTCATCCTCCTCCTTTCACTTTTATAGAATCAGGGGGCAATTCACAATACGAAGATTGATTTCATTCTTGTATAAATTTAAATTGGATATATATAAAGAAATTAAATCCCTACATATAATTGAATCAAATTTAACTTAAGGTAGCATCACAAGGTTAAATTGGAAGTTCATCCAAAAAAATTTTATGAGGGAGGAGTTATATACATGGGATGAAATAATTTGATGATTTTACATTTTCACTAATAGATCTACTTTCACTATTTATGGTGGGGTTTTAATAGTTATACTAAAAATTCATGATATAAAGGTATTCTTAGAACCAGAACAAAAAATTAAATTTTTAATTTTTAAATAAATAACTAGCATATCTATCACCACTTTGTTATCGAGATCCACCTCAGTGGTTGTGATGGAACATCCTTTCCATTGATGTATTGGAGGTTGTTAATGTTGATTATCTCTAACAACCCTTGGCTTAGAAAATTGTTTCACATAGTGCATTTTCCTTACACTTGAAACATTGGAAAATAGTCTGAGGGTAGGCTAGACCATTTCTCTCTTCCAGTATAATGGTGTGTCTATCCCACCAAAAATATCTTGCTAGGTTCCCTTACTTTCATCACCTAAATCATTTACTCGACCCCCTTTTTCAATTTTTGTGGTTCTTCTTTCTACACTTTTGATAAGTGGAATGTTGAAATTTCATACCACCACTAGATTTCTCTATTATAATACCAGAAATAAACTCCAATTTCTTCTTCTTATCCCCATGAGACCCTTGAGATTATCTGATCTCCATTTATACTTTGAGGGCACACCAAACAATTTCCTCAGAGCTATCAATGTTTCCAATCACTGGGGATTTTTATAGACTCAGTTTTAGCACACTAATGAAGTAGCAAACTTTTCATTTGAGGGTTATGAAAACATTGGAGGCATATTGTGAAAGTATTGTGATTTGGTTTCTTATATTTCATAATATATTCATCATATTTTTTTTCTTGATGGCATGGGAATCCATTTCAATTTTAATTCTAAGAGTACAAGGAAAAAATTTGTTGATTTTTTTTTTCAGAATTCCTTCCACCACATTTCTTTGATCTCTTCTCAAGGCTTCTTATTCTTGATCAATTTCCACAATTTATTAGCTTCTTCCTCCATACGATAAACATCTATTATAACCATCTATTACATAGAATATTTAAGGATGTAACATACCATCATGACTAACCACTAAATCAGTAGTCAAACCTGTTTCCACATGGTCTTTAGTGCACCTCCTCATATACTAGAGGTTTCTGACTAGAATTGAGGATCTAATGGGGGTATGGTGGGGAGACTATACCCTCAAGATTAGAGTAACACATCATCATTTCAGGTGTAAGTAAAATACAACATTGGAAGTAGTATAAGTAATTAAGTCACAATAATAGATGAAAAAATATAATAACTAAATAAGTGATTGTCCATTTTTGAAAATACAACAATTCTTGCATGAATAATTGATTCTATAAGTATAAGAAGAAGGAAATACAACAGGCAGTTATAATACAATAATTGAATAAAAAACCAAAGTATATCCCTCAAGCATCTCAAGTACTGTCTCAGTCCTGTAATCCTACTCCTAGTACAAGTGTGATAACATAGAGAAATAAGCATGGATCATGATCGTGTGACCAAGAAGGTATTTTTGGGTATCTCAGTAAAATCGTGGGTCGAATAGGGGGTGAGATACATTCTCAGTAGGAAGGAACCCATGATGTCAAGAAAAATTTATTTTGTGCAATATAAAAACAATAATTGTGTCATAAGAAGTAAATTCATTGTTGATATAAATAATTAAATACATTGGACTAGCTTCCACTTGGTCACCCATTGAATTTATCTACTTTGGGTTAAGCAGGTGAGTCTGAACTAGGAAAAACCTTCAAGGGTAAAGTGAGAGGTATAATTTTCCCTGGGGTGAACTGTCGCCAATATTATGATTAGGGTTGGAGGAAACAACCCTACATTTCTAAAACCAAGGGATCATTTCTCATTTGAAAACATCAGTTTAAATTTTTTTAATTCAAATTGGAAACCACTTCATAAAATATAACAAGACAGCCTGAGCCCATCCCTAACAACCCAGAGGTACTTTCTATGTATCACTTGAGTGGCTTGGCTTATAACCAATTCCATGGAGTCTGTTTGTGATGACCCAAGTATTAATTCCCATGTGTCACTCCAACCAGGGTATGAATAGTAAGTACTAACATACCTCCAATTACATACCTAGTATCACATGTAGGGATCAGAGTCTCAATTTGGAATGGTATAACCAATCATGACATCAATCCCATCTATGAGGTGTCCCCTAGGGAACTGGTGTCACTAATAAAAATGTAAAAATAGATAATTCTCAGTGATCCTATCTTAGGAATAGTTGATATCTCCCCCGACATGTTTACAAAACACTAAAAAATTCAACAAAAGGCAGGAGAGATTATTCAAGGGGTCGTTAAGTTAGAACCCCTTGTATCAACCTTATCACTAAGGAAAATAAACTCACAAGAAATGAAAAATTATACACATTACCTAAATTTAAAGTACAATTTAATTTGGTCAAGAATTTATATTATAATAGGAATGTTGGTCAAGAAATTTTATTGGGAAAATCCATTAAGTCATATGGCACAAGACATAAATGGAAAGAAATGATTTAAGGAAAAAAACCATAGGTATCTAACCAATGTGTATAAAAAATTAAGCATGGATAAATTGAATCATTAAGCATAAAAATTTAAATTATAATGTGTGGGGCTTGAATTTAAAGATCCAATCCCATGGACGTTGATTTATCTTAATTAAATTTAAATTATTAAGTAATTTAACAAAGGAGAAACTCTTACATGGTGATTTAACCCTTTAAGACATGGGGAAAATGGACATTAATTATGGGACCACCTAAAGGGGTGTCCAAAGTCTAAATGAATAACCCACAGATGGGTTTCCCTATAAGGATAAGTCACATAGGATATGTAAAACCATTTTAATCAATTTATTAAGAAAGAATGATACATCTTTAGAAATGTCCTGCATGGGGTATAAAGATTCATCATTTACAATGCGATTAAATGATAGGAAAGAGCCTAGAAAACCTACCTTACACCAAGGATGACTCACATGTTCGATATTGAGCCTTGATTTGTTCTGGTTCAAGAGAAAATGAAGAAACATGCATCCTCTCTAAAAATAGGGAAAACTAGATCGCATAAAAATAGTGTAGTGATAGGGATGATAAATTGAAAGAGAAGGAAAGATCTATAAGGATATTATCGATATAAATCTAAAGGTATAATGGAGATATCACCAAGCCTATGGAGGAAGGAGGAGGGTGCTTCAGTAGGAGAGGGGTATTTCACAAGATTGGGAATATAGGAAGAGGAGAATATAGGTTTTTAATTTCATTATTGGAAAAGTTGTAATTTCATCCTAATAGAATAGGGATCAGGGTTTGGCCACACAGTTTGTCCAAATCATGTGCCAACCATGTAGCTCCCCCTTCTTAGGAAACCCACCTTGAACAGTTGTGCTGCACATTTTTCCTAAATGTGCAATGAATTATGATTTGGTACTACCTAAGTGGAACTAACTTTATGGGCTAGAAGAATGGTTCGGAAAAACCATGTACAGTCTGTACAAGACACGTTTTCTTCTCTAGCTCAGGCCGAACATTTTTCTTCTAAGGGTAATAAGGTTTTATACAAACCATCCACCCTATACAGGCCTCCAAAACTTGGTATTTTTGGGTATAAACACTTTTGAAACTTAACGAGACATAGAAGGGAACCCTTAGTCCTGTACCCAATTCTAAAATGAACAATTTTATGTTTTAAAACTCTTATAATTCTATACTGAATCTCAGTTTACAAAACAGTCCATCCACTAAACAATGAAATTAAAATTACCATGGAATCTCATCCGGTCTAAAAACAAAAGATGATATAATATCCCCACCTTAAAAATTATCATCCTAGAGAATCCTTTGGGAAAATTAGAGAACATCACTCAAACTACTCGAGTCGTGAAGCCGCGTTCAAATGGCCACATTACATTTCCAACTCCCAATGCACTTCTGAGTGTCACCTTAGCACATGACACACAAGACACAAAGAATCGATCCAATATTTTCTTTTCCAAACTAAAACACTAAGAAAAATCATACATGATCCAATAAAACTAGAGTCACAAAATCCATTTCATTTATAAACCACCCAACCTATGTTACTTCCACCATAGGTTCTAACTTTTAAGAAGAAATTTTGAAAGACAGTGTCACTACCATTGGAAAAGTCCTTTAGAGTGTTCTCATAGCATTCCTATGACACAAAAAACAAGTGACACAATTCAATTGAAGGGTACATTATCAACCAACCTTAGTTAATGAAAACAGACGAGGAAAAGTCAATCCACGTACACTGACCGTTCTTGAAATTCTAATCTTTGGTGACCATCATGAAACAAAAACTAAACCTGAAGTATTTAAATAAAGGTAACCTAAGATTCTCTCTAAATACACTCATTGAATCATATAACTAGCTTCCAGTAATAACTCTATAAAAAATACTACTTAACATTTCATTCCTTGGTACAATCATAAAAAAATTTCTCGATCCGACACATTTGGATTGTCAAGGTAAAAACCCTCCTTCCAAGCCTGATATAAATCCGAGGTAACCTCAAAATCATCAATTGGATTTCAAGGATCTCATCCAAGGGGAACCGCATCCAGTGTTTACAAGAGGTATGACAGTACAAGGTTGAATATCCTACATTAATAACATTGACTGAAACTAAAGATGTAACTGCCTAACATTCAAATCAAAAGAAAAAATAATTGGTGTCCATGAGTTCATACATGACGTTCCTACTTGGGAACCTAGTTATCACTCAGGACAAATCATACCTCATAAAACAACCACTATTCTAGAGTGCACTCTAATATAAACCACCCAATAAGACAACAACATTTAAAACATTACTATGTTATAATAATAACTCTCTCCCACTGTACTCAGATGATACCAAGATAGGGAGCATGTCTGTATTGAGTGCAAGAGTAAACCAATAGGATTTAAACAACCACCCATGACACCTTCTCCATAAATAGAGAGAAGTTCTCAGAACCTTTTCAAACCTACCTTTCAAAATGAAAAGGATAGGACTATCGAACCATTACAGTTCAACCTCCTTTGAAGATCTTATCTACCTCTACTGATGTATCATCATCATTTGACCTTGATTTTGTGGCCAGACCAAATTTTTTTCATGCTTACACAAAACCACAAAAGTCCCTTCCAGATGAATGGTGTTTAACACATATTGCATACATCCAAGAACAATATCATCATTCTCTCCAGCAAGTACCATATTAAAAACAAGATATTTACAACTACATGGGGCATTTTAAGTAGGAGTGACCATTTGATTATGTCTTTTCATGGTTTTGTTCCTTCTACTTGGAAGGAAATATTTAACCAAAAATTAAGCAATGCTCACCACCATAGGAGTGTCCTCAATATATGATTTAACCAAGGAAGGAAACTCATTCCATGCCACATGCTCCATCTACCACTACTACGAGCAGTATATGTGACCCACACACTTTGAAAAGTGTTAAAAAGATAAAAATAAAACTAGACGCTCACAAGCTTCCTTAGACCAGGTCTACACTAGGCGTACGCTTAATGCTCCTCTGAGTCACACTTCTATATGTTATGGAATTAGGTATAAAATAAAAAAATCTTAAAAATGTTATAAATCAAATGATCCTATTTAAAACACCATCCCAACATTGGAACGATCTAGGATTTTATCTAATTCTTAGGTCACACTACTCTAGAGTTGATCGGTGTTCCACGCTTAACAACACAAGGTTTGAATGAGAACACTGAACATAAACTATTCACTGTAAGATTAAATAAGATTATGGATACCACATATATCGATTCATACTACCATGATATTATACGAGAAGATGAAACATCCTTGATTTTACCCATAAGCTTATTATCCTTATGAATTTAATTATCTAATGTCCTGTGAAAAAGAACTAAAACAAATTTTCATTACTTCTTATGATTGAAAAATGGGCTAATGACCACCTGAGTTTCCTAACACTAAAGAGGAAGGACAAGAAGGGTCACACAACTTACTAATCACATGGAAATACCCTTAGAATGTCTATAATGCTATATCTGAGGATTTTATCATGATCATAGTCAAATTAAGGATCAAAACCAAACACAAACACCAATCAATATAGGGTGTCATTTTGAAACTATGAGTCCTAAAAGGTACTATGGCACCCAAATAGTACCACACAAGAGGAACTGCTCATAAGAAACAAGAAAGGGTTCAAAAAATTTGAGGGCATTACCTATAATGGTTATCCCCATACAAAAATGGAAGGTATTGACCTAAAGTGAGGCCACACCTTTGAAGGTCCACTAGGCTTAAGGGCCTATCATTTAGATTCATACTGTGATAAGAAGAATCCTATGTAATCACCATGGTCAAGGAAACATAAGAAAACATTCGACTACCAATACAGTAGGGTTCAAGATTAAGAACACCATCCAAGGATTCATTTTTTAAGGCATTGAACCCAAAACTCACTTAACTCTTTAACTTTTCCAAGTTTTGATTTTCTGAAAAATCAACACTAGTCACAAGTCAAAACATGCAGTTTTTTTAAACTACCTTTGTAAACATTATTAATCAAGCCATTTCATTATAATTAGGACATTTAATCACATAAACCTATTTTAAACACCATTCTTTTACTTATAAGGGCCCACACGAAATAGACCAAGTAGATTTAAAGGTCTTATATTAATTAAATGGGCTCTATTCATGTAAGAAGATCCATCCAAGCCATAAATTTAAGTAACTTACTACATTACAACATAACATACCCCCATGGGGTTAATCACTATAATATATCAAAAGAAGGGAAACCTGCTAGGGTCGTATTAAGACATTCTTGGTTCAGCAAAAACAACTCTAATGATTTAATAATTTTGATTTTGAAAACACCCTTTGTGGTTTCATTTTATTAACAACGTGCCCCAACCGACCCACTTGGGTCCAATGGTGACTTTAAAATTTTATCCCTATTGGCCATTAAGCCCAATAAAAATGGTAAAATCTTTAATGAGGAAATTAAACCCATAATGGAAAAATTCTTTTATATTACTCATCAATCTCAAAGGAAAGGCCCAAAATTGATGGTTTAGTTTTTATTGGTTTCCACAGCTTAAATTATAAAGAATACATACACTTTACACACTATGGGTTACTCTCATATAACCAAAAACATTTTATCCAAGATTAAAAGAATATTTAATGTCCATTACACTTAAGAAAATTATTAAGTATAAGAAGTGCATCTAAATTGGATCAATTATATGGACCAACGTTTTTCAATTCATAAAGCGCCCATACACTCTGCCAATTAGAAATTGGTTCCCATCTAACCACATCCAATATTAAGGAGAAAAGGGAATTTTTTATCTTTATCATTTATAAAATAATATTGATGTATATTAAGCTCATTTACAATTGGTTGGTTATATGTTTTGTCAGTTTCCATCTTATAAGTAACCCATACACCTTAAGAATTGAAAGTTGACTCCCAATTAATTACGAATAGAATGATTCATCCCAATTTAAACAACATATAAGAATAACAAGATAATATGCAAGTAGGAAGCACTAAAACATGGAATGTAAGAAAGGAATGATAAATTTAAATTTCAGAAGCATTCCACATAATCAAACATAATATGTAAATCACACTCATCATGTTACACAATAATCATGCACAAATCTATTCTTGTTAAAAAAATAATTAACTTGGAATTTAAGAGGCAAGAAAATAAATCCACAAAGCACATGAATAATTTCTAACAGCCTACCAATGAAATCTTTATGGAATGGAATATACATAGAATATGATTCCTTATGTGCCTATAATGATGCATCTAATGTTATATCCTTTACATAATTGACCAAGGGTAAATATTATAAATTTCACAAATCAGTAAGTAGTGGAAAATAATCCAATAAATCAATGTGAAATCATAATCAACTATAACTTAAAATAGTATGAACATCAATCCCATCCTAGGACACTTTTAATTTTATGCACACATGGTCTGATCACTCCCAGGAATGACTATTTACATAACACCAACACATTACTAGTCTCCTGTCTACCAACCAAAAATAGTAATGCCATGGAAAATAAAGCTATGATACCACTTTGTAATATCCCATCCTAATTAACCACTAAACTGATAGTTGTACCAATCAAAAAATAGCCTATAACATGCCTACATGTATTCCATAGGTTTCCAACTAGTAGTGAGGGTCTAATGGTTGTATGGTGGGGAGACTATACCATTAAGATCATATTATCAGACAATTATTTTAGGTTCAAGTCATTGAAAATAGTGGAATCAGTATGAATAATTAATAAAAAGTAGTAGAAGACAAATATAAAAACTGAATAAAATAACTTCCACATATAAAATACAATAATTCCTACATGACTAATTGATTCTACAAGTACAAGAAGAAGGAAATGCAACAGGCAGGTAAAATACAATAAGAGAACAAAAACACAAAGGCCAACTCCTTGAGCATCCAAACTATTAGCTCCATCCTATGATCCTAATCATGGTATAAGTATTACAACATAAGAAAATAACTAAGTATCCTAATACCACAATCAAGGATGTCTATTTGAATACCCTAGTGTAATAGAGAGATGAACATGGTGTGAGATATAATCTCAGTAGGTTGGAACCCATGGTGTTTATGCCAATACATTTCCTTCAATTTTAAAATGAGAAGTGTTCTATAAGATGTAAATTCGCAGTGGGAAAAATAATTAAATACATTGAAATGGGTTCCACTTGGTCACCCGTCCAATTTACCTGCTTCAGCTTAAGCTAGTGAGTCTAAATCAATGAAAACCTACAAGGTTAAATTGAGAGTAATAAAGTTCTAGGTGGTGGACTATCCCCAAGATTGTGATTGGGCTTAGAGTACACTTACCTATGTTTCTAAAATCAATGGATCATTTTTCATTTGAAAACATTACTTAATATTTTTCTTAGTTGAAATTGAAAACCACTTAAAAAAATATAGAAAGTCACCCAAATACCATCCCTAAAAATCCATAGGGAGTTTCTATATATAGCTCAAGGGTCTACGTTTATAAAACATTCCATGGAGTCCATCTGTGATGACATAAGGATGAAGTCACACATGTCACTCCAACAAGGGTATGAATAGTCAAGTACTAGTATACCTCAGATTTCATACCTAGTATCACACATAGGGGATCGAGTCTCTATCATGTCATTGTACAACTAATCATTTCATAAAGCCTATCCATGGGGTCTCACCTAGGTAAGTGGAATAACTCCTTTGGAGATAAAAATAGATAATTCTCAGTGATCCCATCTCTTGCATAGCTGATATCACCCCCAGTGTGTTTAAAAAACACTAAAAAATTTAATAAAATGTACGAGAGTCCATACAAGGGGTCCTTAAGTCAGAACCCCTTGTAACACCCTTGGAACTAAGGTTAATAAACTCATAAGAAATTCATACTTGTACATACTACCTGGCTAGAAAGTAATATTTCATTTTTTAAATCATTTATATTACCATATGCATGTTAGTTAAGGAATTTCAATGGGAAAATCGATCAATTCATAAGGAACAATGCATAAATGGAAATCAATGATTTATGTGAATAGCCATAGGAACCCAACCAATGTGTATAAACAATTAATCATGGATAAGGTGAATTATAAAGCATATCAATTTAAATTAAAAAGTGTGAGGCTTAAAGCTCAAGGTCCAATCCTAAGTCCATCCATATATCTTAATCCAATTTTAAATATTATGTTATTTAACAAAAGAGAATCTCTAACATGGTGATTTAAAACATAAGGAATCGAAAAAATGACCATTAATGGTGGGAACACCTAATGGGGTGGCCAATGAATAAGCTAATAAACCATATATGAGTTTAATCGTAAGGAGAGGTCACATAGGATATGAAAAACCATTTTAATTATTTTATTAATCAAGAATGAGACGTCACTGGAAAGGTCTGGAATGCAACATGCTGGTGAATCATTTAAAATGTTTGTAAATGATGGTAAATAACATATACCACCTACCTTACATCAAAGAAGATTCACATGTCCAATATCGAGCCTTGATTTGGTTTGGTTAGTGAGAAAATTAAGAAACATGCATCCGAATAGAAAATAGGGAAAATGAGATCACATTAAAATAGTATAGTGAGAGGGATGATAAAAAGATAGAGAAGGAAAGTAGAATGATGAGCTTAAGAATAGAAATCCATAGGTACTGACAATTCTCAAATCTGACAATGGATTAAGAAGATATTACCAAGCCTTGGGTGGAAGGATTAGTGAGCTCGAGCGGGAGAGGGGTGCTGCACACGAATAGAAATAGAGGAAGTGGAGAAGATAGGTTTTTAATTTCATTAAGGGTGAAATAATAATTTCAACCCCAAATAATAGGGATATTGGTTTGGATAAACCATTCACTAAATGTGTGGATCCCCTTACCTATAAAACCCACCTCGCATGGTTATTCTGCACTGTTTTCATAACCATTCACTAAATGTGTAATGAATAATTCTTAGGTAATAACTAAGTGGCACTAAACATGTGAGATAAGTGAATATTTTGGTAAACCCATGCACAATCCATGCAGGGAACTTATGATCCTCTGACTCAGGCCACACAATTTTCTGCTGAGGGCTCCATAGTTTCATAAAAATTATTTTCCTTGTGCAGACCTCCCAAACATAGGATTTTTGGGGTTCAATGCTCTCAAAACTCAACGAGACACCTGAGGGACCCCTTAGGCATTTACCCATGTCTAAATTTTTTTGGAAGTGTTACAACTCTCAAAATTCTATTTGAACCTCATTTTAAAAAATGTTTTTTCCACTAAATGATGAAATTCGAATTTCATTGGAATTTCATCTGGTATAAAAACACAAGACGCTATAAAGGATGGATAATATCTTCTTAATGGAGTTGATCTATTCTTTCATGATTAGGGGATAAAATTATACCATGATATTTGGTGTCCTTTTTCACATAAAATCCACAATTTCAACTTGTTCTTTCTCAGGGGGATTTGGGCTGTAACACCTTGAGATTTTATGAATGATATTTTTTTAAATAAATGAAAATTATTTAATGGAATGTGTTCCATGCTACACCATTTCAATCTTGATTATTATGAAACACCAAGTTAATATTGTGTTAAGTGTAACACCGAGTTTAGATTTCAGTACACACAAAACTAAGTTTGTAATTCTTTACACACAATACCAAGTTCCTTCGATATCTTGCATTATATGCAAGACTGAGTTTTACCAAACTTTACTATACTATTAATAATATTAATAATATATTATGATAGTTATCACCAAGCTGTTGGAATAGTAGTTATTAATAACATTACCAAAATTATGAAAATATGGTTTACACATGTATATAAAATAAATTATTTAGTCACCAATTAATTAGAATTGAGAGTAAAGACTATTTGTAAATAAAGAAATTCGTTTTATAAAAAACTATATTTCCATGCACAAAAAAAAATTTATATAAATAAATTAAAAAAACTAATTTTGATGAATAATTTTAATGATATATATATATATATTATATTACATAAACTCTTTAACATTCATCCTATGTTTTTTCTAGAAAAGATATAAGAATAAATCCAATTTTAGGAATAAAAATATTAGAGCCTTTGAATGGTGCACTTATTTTAAAAATAAATTTGAATCATTTATAAAATATATTTAAAAATTTAAATTTAATTTTTAAATAATAATTACAAAATTATCTTATGGTGTTTTTTGGATATTTTTCTTAGAAGTTTCATTATTTAATGAATAATGAAAAATAATCAATTTTAATTGAAAACTAACTTGATTTTCTAAATAATTTACAGTGATAAATTATATTTTTAATTTGTTTTAAATTATATTTAGTAAAATAATACATATATTAATCCAATTTTGGTAATTTGAATCATTCTCACTATGAATTTGGATATAAAAACATTTCAAACTTTTGAACATTTTCACTTTAAAAACTGGTTGTCTAATCCATTTTGCGGGATTAATTTTATATTAATTACTACCACTTCTATGAATTTAACTTTTCAAAAAGTATTAAATATTTTTTATTAGATTTATTTATATTTTAAAATAATTACAAATTAATGTCTTTACGAGAATCATTAGTGAAAAGAACTAAAATTAATCACAAAAATCAAGAGAAAAATGGGTTTACTAAGGGGCTAAAATTTAAACATAAGGGGTAAAATAACCTTAAATTTTTTCTAAAAACCATTATATGGGAATATTTCGAAAATATCACCTATTTTATAAAAAATATTTCATCCATGGAGGCACATGATTTAAGGGAGACCTACCAATAGTGTTTACCTTTTGGAATTTACAAGAAATCCATTCCTTCTCAATTATAAAAGGGCATTCACTCTCCCCCATTATTCAAACCTATAAAACCATTTTTATCATTCAGAAATAGAAAAAATAAACTAAAAAATTACTTCCTCTAATCCTATAATCCTTAATTTGGGAATAAATCCAACCAAGGGGGGCCTTGGGTGAAAACCAAAAAGAGATACCAGATAAAGTGGTAACATTCATCAACAAACATTTTTGTTTTATTTATTACTCAAAACCTTTCAATTATTTTTATATCATGATTATATAATAACCAAATTATATTAAAAATACTAATACATCTTTATGTGAATGTTATGATCTATAAATTTACACACTTCCATCAAATGGGATACAAAATCATCGTTCATGTGTACAATGGACTACTGCCTTGCGAACCGATGTCATTTGTTCTTCCAATAAAACTTTTAAATGTTGATAATAATGATGGATTTATAATTTATATATTTTATATATTATGTTTATGATTTTATTATTATTATGTAATATTTATGTAATACATCCTTTCTTGCTATCTATTTGTTGAGAATATGATAATGTTGTTCGTGTCTACAGAAGAATATTGCCTCACGAAGCGATATGATTTGTTAACGATTTACATGGAATGTCTTAAGGTTAGTTTAATAGAATTATATGATTTATATGAAATAATAATTCTACTAGAATGATAATATATATATATATATATCATTTACTTTTATTTCTATCAATACTATAAGAAAATGGAAACAACATTCATGCGTACGTACAACCTACCGTCTCTATAAATAGTGTATTTAGTTTCCTATTTATATATTTTATAGATTATTATTAATAAATATATAATAAATATATATGATATTTAAATAATGATTTAAATTTTTTAAATGAGGAAATCATGATCAATGTAATAGGAACTAAAAATAAAAGGTCAAAACATGTACGAAATTAAAGCACTTGTTACCCAAATCATAACTTTAACATGATATTATTAATAAAAATAAAATATAAAGTCATAATAAAATAATATATGGTATAATATATATGAATGTGTTTATTTGGTAGATTTATAATAAAATTATATTTATTATACAAGAGTTTTGAATGTGTACGAAGGAAGTCAATACTTAAGGTAAGCGATTTCGGTCTAACTTTTATTTTCTATAAGATACAAGCCATGTTCCCCAAAAATTTATTTTATATGATGTATATACTAACCAAGAATTTATTTTATTATTATTCTAAATATAATTATTTTTATATACATGTTAATTTTAGGATCTCTTATTCACGAGGTTTACAGTTACAAAATCGATAATGGAATTTTATCTCAATTTACATTATTTGAGACATATATTATGTTATACAGCTATAATTTTAATGAGGTGCATATACTACACCTTTGGAATGTTTTTTCACAAACCAACCTGGGTTGACCCTGAACAGGTCACCCTAGCCGGCCCGCGACATGGCCTGAGCGGTGTTCCTGATCCCCCCGGGCTAGCAACTAGTGTCGGGCATCAAAGTATACATGATGGAAAGATTTAGGCCCAAGAAATAAAATCAAGACTATATAAATAAATAGAACAAACAGAGCATGCAACAAAAAAAAACTAAATCTTAATAAACAAAGAACTGTTTCAGATACAAAGTACCACTAAAAAGAACAAAACTAGAAATAAGACCCCACTACAACAGTATCTGTGTGACCCCTTGGTCACCTCCAACCACAAACCCAAAACTTATCCCACATGAGAAACCACTAAGGAAATTCTTGAACAATAGATGGACCTATAACTAAAATGGTAAAGGATAATCATGGGCACAAAAATGCTCATTAGGAATACCAAAAGTAAACCACTGAATCCAAGTGCTTCCTTATCCAAAGTTATTTGATGACCCAAGTATGGAAATACAATTTTAAAAATAGGGTTTTTATTTTTAAAGAAAATAACACTGATTGCCCACTATGAGAACTAACTCACACAATATATTATTGAAAAAACAGTTTACCATTTTATAAGAAAAACCAAACTAGCAATATTAGAGCTGTGCAAAAGGGAGACAAGTAAACAGTACATGCTGAAAATAAATCGGGGTAGTAGAAAATTAACAAGAAATACAAGATGAAAATAAACTAGTTTAACAGAAAATAAGAAAACAATAAAATCTTTAACCATGGGTGATCCTGAACATCCTTACACAACCCCTAGACACACTCGGTTTGGAACAACCTGCTGGCGTATGATGAAGCCCCACATTTTATAACCCACGGATCTCCCTCTCGATAAAATCAGCGGCAAATCCCACCTGGCCACTGTATCTACCAGGGGGAACCTAATCGTCTAATTGAGGATGGTGAGTAACTGTCACTCGATAATCTATAAGACTCCCTAGAACCCATGGTGGTTATAGTAATATTCTATAAGTAGGAGGCCCTTGCACAAATGGCTCATCTCACCACACTTTCCTACCCTAAATGCATACAAAAATATACTATAACCCCTAAGGGATGTCCCTCCTATTAAGGTTACCCATATTTATAAACATATATTTCATATCACACAAAGGTGCCAACATGGCTTCTATAACATATAAACTTTACAACATTTCAGAAAATGATTAAGGATTCCAACTGGACACACATTTATTCAAAATATCTTACAAACACCAATCTTACATTTAAAACTCTAAATGGTTCCTTAAGTTCTAAGCACACATTCAAACACTTCACAATTATCAAACATTCTTTTAACCTTTTCTGTCCCACACCAAAACATGTTTCAAACCGAATGGAAAATCCTAAAAGAACACATTATAAACCATGATTTCCAAAACACTTAAAGAGACACCAAAAAAAATTTTAAAATACTTTTTAGAAACCAATCAAGGGGTCCAACTTTATTTGAAAACTAAAATCCATTTATAAAAAAAATTCAAAGAAATGACCAATTAACTTAAAACCATAACTCACAACCTACATTATTTATAGAACATAAAACAGTCCAAGAAAACATTAATCCCTTTCCGGAACATTTTAACACATTTAGCATGATATACCAACATCAAACCATACACACTAAAAATCCTCTTTTGAAATCAAACACACACCAAGAAAACATTTTAAAGCCTTGGCCCTAAAATCACCACTTACCCACATTGTTTTAAATTAACTCCCACTAAAAACATTGAATCCATTAAACCCTTACTAAAGTGTTTTAAAATAATAACCAAGTCATAAAAAAACCATACCAAGTTCATTAATAAAAAATTTCATTGTAACATAATAACGATGATACATTTTATAAGGGCCCAATTCCTTCTTAAAGAAACACAAACAATTCAAAAAATATTTTTAGGTATCATAAATCTATTTAATTTATAGTAAAACTTATTTAATTTTTTTAACAAATAAAATAAATTTCAAATTGTTTTAAAAAATTAATCAAGGGTGTCATAGAGCTGCGAAAATAGTTTATAAATTTATTTAAAATGGAAATAATCAAAGGAAAGACTATAGGAAATAAAAACATGAAAAACCTACTAAAACATAGTACGATTGGAATGAAACTTCAATGGGACAAAGAACAACACCCCGTAGACAAAAAACACACCCTAAATTCAAAGGAAACCTATGATACACAATAAAACTAACATTTTGGGATCGACTAACAAGAAACCCCACATTTAAACCCTATAAAATAAGTGTGGAAAGGAGGATATAGGGAAGAGAAATTACCAAATTTAACCACCGGAGGGAGGACCAGCCACCAGAAGAAGTGCCAGATGAGAGGAGGCATTCTTGAGAGTGTAAGGGAAAGAGGGATGCGTGAGGAAAAATCATGGAGAGAGGGGGTGAGCGCATGAGATAAATAAATGGGTTGATTGGAGGGATAAAAAAATAAATTAATGGGAATAGAGGGGGTGTGTAGAGAATAAAGGGGAGTGGGTGATTGGAGAGAGTGAATAAAAAAAGAGAAATGAATTAATAGCAAAAAGAGGGGTGATGTGTGAGGGATAAATAAAACTGGGGAGGTGTGATTAGAGAGAGGGAGATAATAGATAGAGGGATAAAAAATGGGAAATAAATGGGAGAGAGGGGGGAGGTGTTGAGAGGAGGGTGATTGGAGAGAGGAATACAAAAAGAATATATTAAATGGGAGAGAGGGATGAGGCGTGGAGAGAGGGGTAAAAAAGAGATTAAATGGGGGATTAAAAAAATAGTAAATAAAAGAAGATAGGGAGAGTGGGTGTGCGTGAGGGTGACTTGGGAGAGGGTGTGTGTGTGTGATGGGAATAATGGGGTGTGCATGATGAGTAAAAAGAAAAAAGAGAGATTAAAAACCTTAAAAAAATTAAGTAGAATAACAAATAAATAATAATTAAAAAATGGTTTAAATAATAATAATAATAATTTTTACAATTCAAATAACAATAATAGTAACAAAATTTTAATTTCATCATTTATAATAATATTAAAAATTATATAATCATAACAACACCATTAATTTTCATTATGATAATAATAATAGTAATAATAATAATAATAATATTAATAATAATAGTCATAATTTTATTCATTTTCTTTTAAATAATAACAATATTAACAGCATCTGAATAATATTTATATTTATAACAATTTTAATGATAATAATATTCTTAAAAATTTTAATTAAAAAACATTTTTACCTAGAAAATAATGTTATTATCAGTATGTCTTAAACATTTATTTTATTTCATTCTCATAAAGTTTTATTATTTTAAGTAATGGGTAACCGCAGGGGTATCCTAGCTGACTAAAGTGTTATGACCAAGCTTGCAGTGCCCTTGCATCGGTCCAAAAACCAACAACAACATCAAACATCAAAAATATTAAACTTGTACTCAAACCGCACCTTGACGAGACTAACCGAAACCATGAAATAACAAAATAAAATAATTTAAAAGGTTGGGGTGCGATAATTATCCCCACCACAAAATTTTTTTCCCCCTGAATGTCAACTAGCTGAAAGACAACCAAAACTTAGGTCAATGCCCGACCAAAGCAGTTGGGAAAAAATATAAGCCTTGAGCTAACTATTCACTAAACAAGTTACACACGACCGAATCAAAGAGAAACAATAACACAAAACAAAGGGAGAACACGAGAGGGTTCTCCCCACAACAAGTACTCCCCTAACATAAGAATTTTAATTTAAACACACCACCCTAAGGAAGGGGGGATGGAAACTCCCAACCATACTTATCGATTTCTCAACATGAGATGAACAGGTCCACTAAGACTTAAGTGAAAAACCACTACAAGGACACCCGACATACCAGGGCACCAAAAAATGAACTCCCTATAACAGCACCGTCGAACTAAGAATTCACCCCACTAATCTAAAACTCCCCAACACCTCGCATCTCCAATCGATCACTAATAAAACCAGGACCATCCCAAAAAAGGTCAACTACACTTTTAAGAAAACAAACGATTCTAAAGATCACATTCAGAAGAACACAACTACTATGATCATGAAAGGATAAGTTCATCACACTTTCACCACAAAATATGAACTTAAAATAGAAGGAAAAAAAGAATAAGGGAACCTTGAATGTCACTATTCCATGATGAAATATAAAGAACCAAGAAAAGGTCTCACTTGCCTATGACATGCTGACTTTTCACAAGATTCACCCCGAAACCTAAGGATGGGGCTCTGATGACTAATGCATCTTATGCCTCATAGTCAGACACTAAAATCCCCTGATCAGAACTCCTTCATTGAATGATTATTCCTATAGAACTTCCCACGGTGACCCAAATAGCCACAATGATGAGAGGACTTGGGAGGGATATGGTTTGACAGCTTGGAATGACCGAACTAGCCATACTAGTGGTACACCTGAAGGTATCCTAACGAACTAGGAACCAAGATCAATGAAGATAACCTCTTAGGGAAGGTTCCTCTTGCATAAAATATTCTATATATAGGAAACTGTAACATAAACCAATTATCACCAACTACTCCCCAAACTCAAAAAATGATACAAAAACCAACCTCCATTGGTCCCAAATTTAACATTTAAACAAACCCAAAATGACATGAACCATAACAACATTGGGAGTTCCCAACCAACCAAATATAAACTCCAATTCCCTCAAGACATAACAGACCTCCAAAAACTCAAAGGGCGATGACACTTATAATAATCGAAACCTGGCCATGACTCATCAACAATAATAGGGACCTTTCTGGGTAGCATACTCTAAAGAACACAAGAAACACAAAACCAAAACATGCCTCAAGCCAAAAAAACAATCTAAAGAATATCCTAATACAATAAAACTGGCCAGGAAGCCAATCATATATAAACACAACCAAAAACCTCTTTTCCAAAATCACCATTTTCATTTAAATTTCAAAACATTCTTATACCAAGGCCATTTTTCAAATATCAAAACCACTTTTCACAAGAAAAAAATTCCAATCAATAAGGAATTTTTTTTCCAAAACCTTTTTATTTTAAAATGCACTAATGGTAACCTATGGATCATCTCATGTGTGTCCACCCATTTCCATTCACATCACCCATGATCAAGTTCCCTCACACACTTAATATACACACCCACACACATGAGATCTTCTATAATGTGTACCAAGGTCCACATCTTTCCTCATTAAAACCCAATCATTTTCTAAAACACTTCCAATTATAAAATTTCATTTAACAATTTAAAATATTTTTAGTGAAAACATTTTCATTAAAAAAACCCCAATTCCATTTCCAAAAGCACTCTTTCAACAACTGAAACCAAATAGACTACAACTTACAAAGAACCACCAGAATGAGGAACTAGAAGTTACACTTAACTCGACAACATGGTTGTGAACCACACCCCAAGTAAGCATCAAAATCTAGGAGGAACTTAAACCGTTCACTCAGACTCCACATGGGTCACTACTCCATGTGAGGTCATGAAGTGACACTAGCTTGCCTCCGTTGTCATCTCTCAATCCAAAACAAAGACCCTTGACTCAAATCCCAGACTACCCCCAGTAACTCAGGCCTCGTCGTGAGTGGTGGTGATCAGGTACCAACCCATAAACTTCCTCTTTAGCCCTGAAAATCCTAATCTACATTTACCGGACACCCCAAATAATAATAACCACATCTGATACCATTTTTTCATGAACCAACCTGGGTCAACCCTGAAGAGTTCACCCAAGCCAGCCCGTGACATGGACCTAGGGGTGTTCCCGATCCCCCCGAGCTGGAAACTAGTGTCGGGCATCAAATAATACATGAGGTAACAATTTAAGCCCAAGAAATAAAATCTTGACTACATAAATAAATAAAAAAAAAACAGAGCACGCAGCAAAATGACAACTGAATATTAAATAAACAATGAACCGATCCAGATAGAAAGTATAACTAAAAAAACAAAACTGGAAACCAGACCTCACTGCAACGATCTTCGTGTGACCCCTGGTCATCTCAAACCACAAACCCAAAACTACTCCCACACGAGCAACCACTAAGGAAAATCTTGAACAACAACTGAACCTGCAATGGACATGGTAAAGGATAGGAATGTGTACAAAAATTCTCAGTAGATATTCCGAAACTAAACTACTAAATCTATGTGTTTCATTACCCAAATTCATTCGATGACACAAGTTTGGAAATACAATTATAAAAATAGGGTTTTCCCATTTAAACAACATAACACCTCTTTCCCACTATGAAAACAAACTCACACTACATATTATTTCAAAAATATTTAACCATTTTTAAACAAAATCAAACAAGTAATATAAAATCTACGTAAAAGAGAGATAAGTAAATAATACAAACTAAAAATAAACCAGTGTAGCATAAAATAAACAAGCAATACAAGCTGAAAATAAACTAGTGTAATAGAAAATAAGCTTACAATACAAGCTGCAACCATGGTTGATCCTGAACATCCCTAGACAACCCTTGGACACACTCGGTTCAGAACCACCTACTGGTGTATGGTGAATCACCATAGTCTATAACCCATTGATCACCCTCACGAAAAAATCAGAGGAAAATCTCACCTGGCCTATCTATCTACTAGGGGCACCAACCCATCTAATCAGGGATGGTGAGTAACCATCACTCGATTATTTATAAGACACTCAAGAACCCATGGTGGTTATATTAATATCTTTTAAGTAGGAGGACCTCTCATGCATGACTAATCTCACTGCACTTGCCTACCCCAAACACAGACACCAATATACGATAAAACCTAAGGGATATTCCTCCTATAAAAGTGACCCATATTTATAAACATACATTTCATATCACAAGAAGGTGCCAACTGAGCTTCTGTAACATATAAACTTTAAAACATTTCAGAAAATGTTTAAGGTTTCCAACCGGATACACATTTATTCAAAATATATTACAAACAACACTCTTGCATTTAAAAATCTAAATGGTCCCTTAAGTTCTAAACACACATTCAAACACTTCACAATTATCAAACATGCTTTTACCCTTTTCCAACCCACACCAAAACACGTTTCAAACTGAATGGACTAACCTTAAAGAACAAATTATAAACCACGATTCCAAAAACACATAAAGAAACACTAAAACCACATTTAAAATAATTTTTAGAAACCACTCAAGGGGACCAAAATTATTTGAAATCTAAAATGAATTTAGAAAACCATACTACCAAGAAAACACCAATTTCTCTAAAACCATTACTAGAATACTACTTCATCTATAGAACAAAAAACAATCCAAAAAAACATTAAACCCTTTTCATCACATTTTAACATGTTTATCATGATATACCAACATCAAAACATACACACCTGAAATCATCTTTTGAAATCAAACACACACAAAGAAAACATTTTAATGCCTTTCCCCTAAAATTACAGCTAACCCACATTATTTTAAAGGAACTCCAACTAAAAACAATGAATCTATTAAACCATCACAAAAGTGTTTTAACAAAAAAACCAAGTCATAACACAACCAAACCAAGTTCATTAATAAAAAATATCATTGCAACATAATAACAATGATACATTTCAAAAGTGCCCAATTCCATCTTACAGAAACATAAGCAATTCAAAAAAGTTTTTTAGGTATCATAAAACTATGAAATTTACTCTAAAACTCATTTAAAACCTATTTTTTAACAAATAAAATAAATTCTAAATTGCTATAATAAATTAAACAAGGGTGTTATAGAGCTGTGAAACTAGTTTATAAATTTATTTGAAATGGAAAGCATCAAAGGAAAGACTTTAGGAAAGGAAAACATGGAAGCACCTACCAAAACATCATGTGATTGGAATGAAACTTCAATGGGAGGAAGAATGACTCCCTGTGGACAAAACACACACCATAAATCCAAAGGAAACCCAAGATACACATTAAAATTAACATTTTGGGTTTGGAAAACAAGAAACCCCACATGGAAACCCTATTAAATAAGTGAGGAGAGTAGAATATATGGAAGAGAACTTACCAGATAGAACTGACGAAGGGAGGAGTAGCCACCGAAAGTAGCACCGGATTGGAGGAGGCATTCTTGAGAGTGTAAGGGGAACATGGATGACTGATTAAAAATTGGGGATAGAGGGGATGAGTACAAGAGATAAAGATATTGGTTGATTGGATAGTTAAAAAAAGAAATTAGTGGGAAAGAGGGGGTGTATGTAGAATAAAGGGGAGTGGGTGATTGGAGAGAAGAAATAAAAAAGAGAAATGAATTAATAGAATAAAGAGGGGGGATTCATGAAGGATAAATGAAAGTGGGGAGGTGTGATTGGAGAGAGGGAGATAATGGAGAGATGGATAAAAAATGGGAAATAAATGGGAGAGGGGGGGAGGCATGGAGAGAAGGGTGATTGGAGAGAGGAATGCAAAAACGAATATATTAAATGGGAGAGAGGGGTGAGGCATGAAGGGAGGGGTAAAAAAGAGATTAAATAGGGGAGTAAAAAATAAATAAATAAAATAAGATAGGGAGAATGGGTGTGCATGAGGGTGACTAGGGAGAGGGTGGGTTTTCATGATAGGAATAATGGGGTGTGCGTGATGGGTAAAAAGAAAAAAAGAGATTAAAACCCTAAAAAAATTAAGTACAACAACAAAGAAATAAATAAAAAATAGTAATAATAATAATAATAATAATTTTTACAATTTAAATAAAAATAACAATATCAAAATTTTAATGACAACATTTATAATAATATTAAAAAATATATAATCATAACAATGCCATTAATTTTCATAATGATGATAATAATAGTAATGACAACAATAATAATAATAATGATAATATTAATTTTATTCATTTTATTTTAAATAATAACAAAATTAATAATATCCAAATAATAACGATTTTTATATCAATTTTAAGGATAATAATATCATTAAAAATTTTAACTAAAAAACATTTTTTCCCTAGACAATAATGTTATTATTATTATGTCTTAAACGTTTATTTTATTTAATTCTCATAAAGTTTTATTATTTTAAGTAATGGGTAACTATTGGGGAATCTAGGATGACTACACAATTATGAACAACCTTGTAGTTCCCATGCACCGGTCTGAGACCCACTAAAAACATCGAACATCAAAAAATTTAGACATGCACACAACCCGCACCTTGACGAGACCAACCAAAACCAAGAAATAATAAAATAAAATAATTTAAAAGTTCAGGGTGTGACATGTAATATCATGAATCTCAAAATTTTAATTATATTTTGAGATTCATTTAATGTTATAATTTCCAGGGGATTATGATTAAATTTTATCAAAGTGGTAATAAGTTATCACTACAATCTCATTGTTCCTCAAGATTGTTTCTGATTATTCTTTCATTGATTAAATATTATGATCTGTATCTCATTAATTATCCCGAATTTTAATTTACTCTACTTATTAATTATATATTAAAATAATGTTACCATATTTCCACTCATGGATATATAAGATAATTAAGAAAATGTTTTTATGAAAATCTGACTTTATTTCCATCTTCGGCCATGAATCTATTTTCTTCCAAAACAACACTTTCAAATTTTTTAGGAATTTATTTAAATTATATATTAATCTCATTTTTAATTAAAATTATTTTGAAAATATTTTATTTTTTTAAAAAATTTAAATGATTTTCAAATCTTCCTTTATAAGTTTTTAAGGTTATTATAAAAGTATTTTTTAAAATGTTTTATGTTTTGGAATGGGGTTTTCAAAGATGAAAGGATATTTTCCTCAAGAAATGTTTTAAATGATATTTCAAAATTATTTTACATCTAATATGACATCGTTTGGTGTTACCTATTCCTTACTGGGGATATTATCTAAGGATACCATTCATATTATTTATTTGAATGGTTTATGTTTTGATGTCATGATGTTTAAAAAACCCATTTCTCTTCCACATGTTATACAATGATAAAATTATTATGAAACCCACTTTTTTTCATGGGTTATTCTATGATGAAATGATTATAAAACATGTATATTTTCCCACATTCTATGATATGATTAATTTTTTATGATACCCATTTCAATTCATGGGTTATGATATGATGACTGTTTATGATCTTGTGACATACATGTGTATGATTTTCATTATGTAAATAGTGGGAACAATATATCCCTACATTGAATTGGATAAAAATGGATAACTCCTGAGTATATATGTTATACATGAACCTAATTACATGTTCATAATGTTATGTATGAAACTGATTACAGGTTCACCATTTTATGTCTGAACCTTATTATATTTTCAGAATGTTATGCATGAACCTAATTACAGGTTCACAATGTTATGCATAAACCTGATTACATGTTCAACATTTTATGTGTGAACCTTATTATGTATTCACAATGTTATTTCTGAACCTGATTAAATGTTCAAAATTTTATCTATTAAACTAATTATATGTTCATAATGTTAAGAATTGACTTATATTTTATTTTCATAATGATAAGAATGTACCTGGTTGCATGGACATAAATTTATGAAAGGGAATAATTTCATTTACTTAACTTAACGAGCGATCCTTTTACTATTTTAACTTGTTCAAAATGTTATAATATGATGTGTATTCCATATTTATATGTATTATACCTATGTTATGATCACAAAGATTATGATCTTTGATTCCTTTATGATTCATCTCATATGAACTACCAATCATTATGTTATGACTCAAAATTATGATCTTTGATATGAAGGGTATGATATTATAATATTATACTCATGTTCTCTTACCCTTTTGTTCATGATTATGCTTACGTATCTTCCTTTTTTACCCTTACTATGTATTTGAGTTCACCCTTTCTTTTTATATAGGTTATGAAGAAATATTTTATGTTGGAATACTAAATGGGAAGATCTTTGTGCGAAACATTGAATAAATTTCATCATATTAGATGATTGTGTTCCAATTTTCTAAAGACACAAAAATATTACGGTCCTTGGGCATGTAATTTTGTAATGTGGTGAATATTCAGAAAAGAAGATGTAATATACATGTATTTTATTCTTGGGTTTCTATAGTTTGTATCAAAGGAATGATTTAGTTAACCTTTAGAAACAAGTATAAGAAAACTTCAGTAAGATCCCTAATGATATTTATATGGATATGTATAGTGATGTATCTAAGGATAAATATAAGGATGAGTCAAATTATAGGAAAATGTTCTAGAATTTTGGTAAAGGATAGACATATTGGTTTGGAAGAAACACATCTATATCTAGATACTGTAAGTGGATGTGGCTCTAGCATAGATGTGCCTAGGGGTAATAAACCCAAAAACATCATATTGAGCTAGACTCGATCAGTAAATTGCGCATGATAATGGGATTTTATGGACACATGGTTTGAAAATACCAGGGGATATGCATTGGAAATTCACAAACACTTTATGAACCATCATGAAGGGTTTAAATAGATGATTACTATGAATAACCTAGGATGAACCTATGGTGTATTATATTAAAAAATAGGTGTTGTGACCTAGATATTGTATAATTGAATATTATGATTATATGGTTTTCCCCTATGATTAGTGTTTCTCAAACTATTTTATTTTTGTTTTAGTCAATGGAAAAAATCCAAAGGAACCATGTTAATGAGTAATACAATAGAAAATGCAATGATTTTCCTCTGGATCAACTAAGTGTTATGTGATATATAATGAAAAAACTCATTTCTATAATAATTTTTTTCAAGCTATTAATGATGGTGAAAATAAAAGAGGAGGGAAAAACATTATATTGAGTCCTTCATGAAGAAATTAACACCTTCTTTTAGTGATTCCACTGACCCCTTAGTTTTTGAGTAATATATTAGTACCACTGAAAAGATATTTTTTGTTCTCTAGTGTTCAGAGCATGAAAAATTCATTATAGCTATCTACCATCTAGAACATGAGGCTAATCAGTGGTTGAATCTAGTTAAGAATATGATGAAATAAGAAAATTTCGACTCTATGAACAAGTATTCATTTAAAATATTATTTTTCAATAAGTACCTTCCTCGAATTCTTTATACAAAAATGGAGAAGGAATTCCTAGAGCTTAAGTAGAGAGATGATGGATCTATTGGTACCTATGAATAAAATTTCAAAATACCTTCAAGGTAATCTTTTAGTATTATAATTAATCTTAAAATGTAGGATGATCGATTCTTTAGTGTGTTGAAACCAAATCTCCAAATGGATTTAACCATAAGGGACTTTGAATGCAATGATGAAATTGTTCAATGTGCACTAAAATTAGAAATGGAAGCTATAAACCCTATTAGTTATTGTAATAAGAAAAGGAAAATAGGGTTCCATGAAAAATCTAATGATATGTCACATAGAGGGAAGAAAAAGTTTCAAACTCCCAATTTACAAAATTTTGGGAAAGAGCACTTAGGTGTGTACATGAAAGGAACAAGAAGGTGTTTTAAGTGTGGGAAGCATATCCATTGAGTAAAAATATGTAGTAGTGATGTGAAGAGGCTAGTCATTAAAATGACTAGAGAGAGGTCTCAATATAATTCCCTACCCACACTTTAGTGTTTCAAGTGCATGAGATTTAGGAATTATGAGAATCAATACCCCAATCCAAGGGATAATATGGATTAAAATATACAATAACCTATGAGGGAAAAGGAAAGGGGAAAACCTATGGAAACATAATAGATGAAGTGAATAATGTTAATTAGGTAACACTTATCCTCCCATCCTTAGGAATTTCATATTTTATTTTGTATGAATAATCCCTATAAGAATATTATTGTTCATCCTTTAGTGAAATTTTATATGATTATATCCCTCTACATATAATATAGAATAATAAAATAATTTTGTATTCTATCGGTACAAGGATGGGCCCACGTTTCTAATGATTTTTTGGGTATATGATAAAATCTTATTTATGTAATAAAGGGTGAATTGTCTTTTGGATGGGTTATAAGGTTATCCATTGATGGAATGGTTTGAGCTGAACTTTGGATGATGTTATGGAGATTAACATATTACATTACCATATTAATATTTATGGATATTGTATAACCTATGCTAATATTTGTTGTTTTGGTGATACTTTAAGATAGATAGAATGAATTATTGGTCTATCTATAGATCTTATGATCTGTTAATGCTTCAAGGATAAAAAATTCACCTTTATTTCATGGAGTAAGATATGAAGTGAAAATTGATCAAGGAACAACAAATGGGTGAGATTTTTATAATAAAATATAATGAAATCTTGTAAGTACATATTTTTATGAAAATTATTAAAATTAAGGAAAATGGTATTGAAATAAAATTTTATCATGTTATGATCATTTTTTATGAAATCAATGACCTTTTTCAAGCATCTTTGGTTTACAGCTTTGTGATTATTAACATTATCACGCCATGTTTTGTATCACTCTACATCAGTATTTGGGTAATAGTTTTCTCTTCCATGTCCATGTTTTCACATCCAACCTATGTTCTCATGTGTGGAAACCTAGTTATGAGTTACATTGCATAACTGTTTCGTTTCCAACTTTACCATTTTAAATAAAGTTTTATTATTAATTTATATGATATGAGTTTCTATGAAAGGAACATTAAAGTATTGAAACTTTAATGACCCATACGAATTTTGTGGGAAAAATAAATTTTATGGGGGTAGAATATAACATCCTGAGTTTTTATGAATTATTATTATTTTTCGAATAAATTAAAATTCATTGATGGTTTTCGTTGCATGCTAAATCAAGTCAATATTTCTTTATAAAAAAACACCAAGTTACTATTATTCTACATGATACACTAAATTTATATTTGGTACATGAAACACTAAGTTTTTCTTGTGTTACACAAAATACTAATTTCCATTGATAGCTTGTTTTACATACAAGACTATGTTTTACCGAACTACAATATAATATTAGTATTATTTTTAAAATATTATGATAGTTTTCACATAGCCATTTGAATGAAATTTATGAATAAGATTAACTAAATTATGAAAATATTTTTAAAAATGTATACAAAATAAATTCTTTGGTTACTAATTAGTTATAAATGATAGTAAAGCTATTTTAAAATAAAGAAATTCGTCTTCTAAAAAACAATTTTTTCTATAAACTAACACGTTTTATATCAATAAATTAAACAAAACACTTTTTATGAATTATTTTAATGAAATATATATTTTATTTATTCAATAAAATATTTAACATTAATATTATGTTATTTCTAGACAAGGGTTAAGAATAAATCCAATTTTGGGTATAAAAATATTTATTTTTCTAAAAGATAGTTTTACCACCTTTTAATTGCACACTTATTTTAAAAATAAAATTTGACACATTTTAAAATTATATTTGAAAAAATAAAATTATTTTTTATAGATTAAATTAAAATTTATCTTATCATGATATTTTTGTTATTTTTATGAGAAGTTTCATTTTTTTATTAATAGTGAAAAATACTAAATTTCAATTAAAAACTTACTTTTAATATAAATAATTTATCGTGTTAAATTATATATTTAATTGGTTTTAAGGTATATTTCGTTAAATTGTACATATATTAATCCAATTTAAGGTATTTTAATAAATTTAAAATTAAAATTGTATATAAAAACATTTCAAACTTCAAATAATTTTCACTTTAAAAACGGTTATCTCGTCCTGCCTATGAGATTAATTTTATATTAATTTCTATCAATTATGTGAGTTTAATTTGAAACAATGGATTACATATCTCGAATAAAATTAATTTATAATTTATAATAATTTAAAATTAATTTTTGACCAAAATTATAAGTGAAAACAATTAAAATTAATCACAGTAACGAAGAGAAAAACAAGTTTACTAATGGACTAATCTTTAAACTTAAGGGAAAAAATGATCTTTAGACTTGTAAAAAACCAATTATAAAGAAATATTTAGACCATAAACTCTATTTTATCTAAAATGGTTCATTATTAAAGTCACATAATGTAAGGGAGACCTCTTAATAGAGTTTACCTTTTTGAATTTACATGAATCCCACTCCTCCATTATAAAAGGTCATTCACTCTCCCCTAATATTCAAACCTCTAAGTCCATTTTTATCATCCAAAACCAACAAAAATAAACTCCAAAATTTCCTACCCTCATCATATAATCCTTAATTTGGGCATAATTCCAACCAACGAGGGCCTTGTGTGTAAACTAAATAGAGATACCTAAAGTAGAGGCAACGTTCATCAACAGATGTTTTTGTCTTATTTCTTACTTAAACCCATTAATTTATTTTTATATCATGATTATATAATAACTTAATTATGTTAAATATAATGAGATTTTTTTTATGTCAAGGTTATTACCTAAAACATAAAACACCTCCATCAATTGGGATACACAATCATTGTTCGTGTGTACGATAGACTACCACCTCACGAACCAATATCATTCGTTCTTCCATTACCACATTTAAAGTTTGGGAATAGTGATGGATTTATTATTTATATTTGATATATATTATTTTTTATTTTAATATTATTTTTTAATTATTATATAACATATACCTTCATGCTTTCCATTTTTTGAGAATAGGATAACATCGTTCATGTGTACCGCGGACTACTGCCTCAGAAGTGATGCGATCCATTCGTGATTTACATGGGATGTAATAAAGATGGGTTTAGTAGAATTATGTGATTTATATTAAATAGTAATTATACTATAATGATAATATATTCCCAGATATATATATATATATATATATATATATATATATATATATCATTTAAGTTTCTTTCTTTCAATAAGACAAGAATATGGAAACAATGTTCATGCATACGTAAGACCTACCATCTCCCAGAATAGTGTATTTAATTTCACATTTATAAATTTTATTGATTATTATAAATATATATAATGAGTATATTTGATAAAAATATCATTATTTACATTCTAAAAATGATTAAATCATGATCAATGTAATAGGAACAAAAATAATATGGAAAAACATGTACGAAAAACAAAGTGCTTGTTACTCGAAACAAAACATTAACATGGGATTGTTAATAAAAAAGTAACATGAAGTCAAAATAAAATAATATATTGTATGATATATATTAATATGGTTCTATGTTATATGTATAAAAAAACTATATTTATTATAAATTAGGTTTGAATGTGTACGAATGAAGTCAATACTTAAGGTATGGGATTTCCATCTGACTTTTATTTTTTAGAAGACACACGTTATGTTCACCACCTATTTATTTTATATGGTATGTATAATAACCATTAATTTATTTTATTATTATTATACTATGAATTATTAGGATTTACATATCCATTTTAGGATATCTCTTTCATGGGGTTTACAGTTAACAAATTAGTAAGGGATTTTTTTTCTCCATCTTCTTTCTTTGACACACATGTTATTTTATGAAAATGTATTATTTTATAATCTGTATACATTGAGCCTTTGACATGTTATATCATGAATATACTTATTTTCATGATATTTCAAGCTTCATTTATTGTTATTATTTCATGAGTATTATGATTAAATGTTACCAAAGTTGTAAAAGGTTATTTCTACATTATTATCATTTAATGGGATTGTTTATGATTATACTTACATTGATGAAATTTTATGATTAATATATCAAGAATCATTATGAATTTTATTATCATCTGGTTATTCATGACATATTTAAATATTTTTATAAATTTTACACCTTTTTTACTTAAGATAAATAATATTTTTTTAATGAAAATATGAATTTATTTGCCTCTTCAATCAGAAATTTGTTTTCTTATAAAACCATGTTTTCAAAAAATGTTTTCAAAAAATGTTTTCAAAAACTATTTTAAAATGATTTTTAATATCATTTTAATGATTTTTTTTTTAATTTTTTTATAAAATTCATTTAAATTATTTTCAAATCTTATTTTATAATTTTTAAAAGTTATTTAAAAAAACGTTTTTAAAATGTTGTATGTTTTAAAAATAAATTTTAAAAAAGAAAATGATATTTTCCTCAATAAATGTTTTAAATGATCTTTCAAAATTATTTTCTATATAATATAACATCCTATGATTTTAACTATGTATTACTGTGGATATACTCAAATGATACCGTTCATATTATTTCTATAAATGGATTATGTTTTAATGTCATGATGTTTAAGAAACCCATTTCTCTTCCACATGTTATACCATGATTAAATGACTATGAAACCCAATTATTTTCATGAGTAATTATATGATTAAATAATTATGAAAAATATCTCTCTTCAAAATGTTATGATATGATGAAATTTTCACTAAACCAAATTCATTATTTAAATGTGGGTTTTTAGCTGTAGTTTACTAAACAACTACTAAATTTTTTAACTTATTTAGCAGTGGTTTTCTAAAAAAAACCGTTAAATGTTATATTTTTATTAAAAAAAACTTCTCCCATGATCCTAAAAATTCTTTCCCAAGCCTCGTCCCCCATACCATGAGCAGTCACCGACACTATAGTTCCCCCCTCATCGATGTTTCTATATCCCCCGATCCCTCTGAACCCTATACCCCCAAGCGCTTTCCAGCAATGAAGTCACCCTTGAGCCCCAAGCCATCACCCCTGCCCTTTACCCCACCCAATTCATCTCCCTTTCTTCTGCCCTCACCCTCCCCAAGTCTTCTTCCTCTCTAGATACCTCACTGGGGCTATGATAACCTCTGAGCTCCCTGATCCATTTCCGTTTCATTATCCCATTAGCCATCCCCAACAAACCCCATTAACATTGGTCTCTCCCAACACCCCTAGTGATAAGACCTCCCTTATTCATATTTTCTTATGATCCCTTATTCCCTTGACCCTCTCTTAATTTTTTTGACTCCTACTAACTCCAACCAATGTTTTGGTATGGAATAAGGTTTTTTAAATCTCTAATGACATGGATTTTGGTTGTCTACATCGAGGAGGTTGCTTGTTAGCTTGATTATATAGTCACTTATATACATCACCCTGGTCTCAAAGTATAAGGGTAATCTTCATGTTTTAGTTTGGGTTCATGTATTGTATTAAACATGTCATGCGATTTAGGTTTGATTGGTTAATAGAGGCTGATAATTGATTAGATATACATTGTGAGTTTGGAAATATTCTATTATATATCATTTGTTTCAGTTGTGTTGAATATATTTTAGCTAGTGTGATGCATGTTATTTTTATGCATTTGGTATGTTAATGTTTATTTTTATTATTGTTTTATTATTTATAATTCATGAATAATTTAGCTAGTGTTAAGTACGTTATTTTTATGAATTTAGGATGCTAATTATTGTATTATTTTACTATTTATTCTATTTTACATAATACTATCCATGATTGATTTAGTTTTTTTACATTTACATATTTAGTACTTATATTACACTACTTATAAATACTTGGTATATTTTTTTTAACTTCAATTTTCTCTTTTCCTACTTAGTAATAGTTATTTGTTTTAATTTTTTTAATAAATTTTAGTCATATTATGATATATATGGATAAAAGTTGGATCACATTAACAAGGAACACTCCTTTGCATGATAAGGGTTCAGAGGAGTTTTTAGTCTTTTCAATTTCGAATTGATCTGTTGATGGGACAATAATATATAAATGTCCTAAATGTGAATTTAAAATATGTTTTAAGAGAGATGAAGTTTATGAACACCATATATTGAAGAAATTCCATGCTTAATGATTATGTTGGATTTGGCATGGACAATTGAATGTTACAGAAAGTTAGAGAACTGGTTTTAATCAATAGAATGGGCTCCCAAATTCATCATCAATGAACAATAAAATGAAAAACCTTATAAATGATGATTTATTCTTTTCAATAAAACAAAATCAACATCAAAACATATCAAACCAACCAGTTGAGGGTGCTAAGAAGAGGAACTTGAAAAGTGATGTTTTTGGGACTATAGGTTAGCCAGATCAAGATTTTAATATATAATTAGAGCCTACTATTAACTCTATGGAGACTAATGTAAGATATAATTTCACTTAGAAGATAAAATAATTTCATAATCTAGTTTATAACAGAAATCAAGAGATGTATGGTGGATGTTTGAAATATTCAAAACATTATTTTCCACTGAAGTTTAATCATTTGAAATGCCTATGAGGAATCAAAAATAAGGTGATGTTCATGATATTGGAATTATTGAGTTATAAATCTCAGGAAAGCTATGATCCTTGAGTATTATTATGACATGAAAAAAGTTGTTAACCATCTTGGTCTGAATTATATAAAAATACAAGGTTACCCCAATGATTGTATGCTTTATTAGGGAGAGGATTCATGTTGACAGGAGTGAAAACATGGTCTTATTCTAAATGGAATTCAATCGGTGATTTTGGAAGTCTGAATCAAAATAATACTATGAATTTGAAGAAAAGTACTCACCTATAATGGTTTTGTGTTACTTACCATTAAATCATTGATTGTAAAGATTATTCATGTCATCAAAAACCACTGATCACATGAAGTGGCATTCTATAGATAATGACAATGATGAGTTAATGAAACATCAAAGAGATTCATAACTGTGTAAAACATTTGATTCATTACATATAGATTTATCATTTTATCCTAGAAATATGAGATTGGGATTAGATGCTAATAGATTTAACACATTTGGGACTTTGAGAACCAGTTATAGAACTTGGATGGTTGTTTTGATACATTAAAATATGCCTCCATGGATGTCTATAAAACATAAGTCTTTTATCATTTTGATGATTATTCATGAAAAAAATTCTTGGAAATGATATTTATGTATACTTTCAGCCTATAATTTAATAATTACATGAGTTATGGAGAAATGATGTTGAGACATATGATTCATCTTATAGAACAATATTCAAAATGAAAATGGCTCTAATATAGATCATAAGTGACCTCCCTTGACTTGGGAACTTATCTGGTTGGAATACTTACACAGGTTTGGATTTTCCTATTTTTATCATTGATTTTGATCCCAAATAACTAACACATAGTATGAAATGGTTCTTCTTGTTTCATCAACTATTTCTCTATGAATATCATAGATTTTAGTTGAAAAAGTAAAAATTCAATGGTTCAATTGATCGTAGACCACCTAAAAAGTTGTTGATAGGTTCTAAAATATTGGTACATCTTGGAAATTTTGAAATAAAATTTGGAAAGGTGCATTATTTTAATGATAGTGGGGAAAAAGTTTAAAGTTCATCATCATGTGAAATCAGAACACAACAATGGAAGAAAAAAGTATATTATTCATACTTCCATATTGAGAATTTAATATATTACAGCAAAATCTGGATGTTTTACATATTGAGAAGAATGATTGTAACAATTTGATCTTAATATTTCTTAATGAGCATGGAGAATAATAGGAACATATTAATTATCCAAAGGACTTACAAAAAATGAACATAAATCATGATCTTTGGTTATATGAGATTGAAAAGTATGCTCTAACAATTCATGCAATGAAAAATAGGGAAAAAGATACATCCCTTTGAATTTTAAAACATGTGAAGGTATCTTATGGGTATTACAGTAATATATCAAGGTGTATTGACTTAAATAATCATAGGTTACATGGATTGAAAAGTTATAATTCAAATATTTTTTTATAGTAGTTACAACTATTGGAATTGTGTAAATTATTACTTGAAAATATTAATACTATTGTATTACAATTCTTCACATTATTCAGACAATGATGTGAGAAAACTCTACAACAATAGAAGCTTTAAAACCATTAGAATGGATTTTTATTGACACTTTTTAAAATGTAAATGATATTTTCTCAAATGTTTTTTACTATCATAATGAATTTAACTATGCGTTTGGCTGAGGAAACTAAATTAGGATGCCCCGTACATTATTGATGGATGCATCCAATTGAGAGGTAATTTATTTATAAGACTTTCATAATAAGAAAAATATTATCAAATCATTATTAAATACATGATTATGTTTTGTTTATTTTATTTTATATATATCTTAGTCATTAGAAATCATACATGAAATATAAATCCCAACTTGAAGGCTCTATTTATGAAGGATATTTGGACGAGGAGTTTATTATTTTTGTTATAGATACTTGGATGATATTTTGAAAAGATTCAATCGAGTTTTACAAGTTCCTGACACATCAAATCAATATCAACTACATGGGAAATCAAAAATATTTCATGTTATTGGCTGATCAGTTGTGAGGAGATCAAATGTTACAATAAAAGAAATAGAATTATTATAGGGACATAGATATGTGATGATGAAAAGTGAAATTTTATATCCATTTACTGAAGATCTCAAGATACAAACTAATAGAGTAATGAGAGGATGAACTTAAAATGATAAAGATATAACAAAATATGTTAATAAATATATTGTATATTGGTCCCCACCCCATGTAAGTTCATAAATATTAAAATCAATATAGATATTAGGTTGAAACATATAATTTTCTAAATATAGTAATTTATATTACTTTTTTAGATCATGAATACTGATACTTAGGTTGAGTTGTTAGTATATATGATATCTTTGGATTGAGGTCCACTACAACAACCTAGAAAGTTCAACATTTACAATGTGAGTTGATTTAAATTTCATATAGTTGATATAGAAGAGGGTTTGAAAACATTGAATACTAGTACATTTATGGTTTCCTAATTAGGAATCTATGTAAAGTTGACTAATATTATAAAATTAAACTACCAAAGGCATTTTTCAGTTGTTTTATTCAAATACATGTGGTTCGATATTACCAGGGGTATTAAAAGAGATTAATTTCAATTTACTTATGTGAACTTTTCTCGCTTGATGGATGTCAGTGATCGTGAATTACATGATATTTATATATTATCATAATAAGAGAAAATGGTATATTACGTGGAACATTTCATGGATAAAGGGTGGAGTTTAGTTTTTCACGTAAAACAAAGAGACTTTCTTGATATGGGTAATAAAGTTGAAGATTTGACCTCTGATATTGAGTCCCATCAAAAACAAGAAAGGAAATTATTTTCCCATCATGATATTGAAAATATTAGTCTTACAAGGGTGGATGAAGAAGATTAAGTAATGATGGAGTTGGAAAATGTCATGATGGAAGGAAAAAATGATTGTATATCTAGTCATCCATTATTTTATCAACCACTTATGTTATATGTGTAGTCATTATTTATCATAGATAGGTATATTTTTTTGTTAGTACAGTGTATCCGTTATCAATTATAATTTTTTTATACTTGAATATTTTGAAATATATGTTATGAAGTTAGTATTTATCACTAAAACATTGAAGACACACTCTATTTACCCCATTCACAATCTCTCACACACTCCATTCCATCAATGTCTAGAATACCCTTCATCGACATCCTATTAACATTTAATAAAGTGCCTCCTCATTCAGTAGGTTTAGCAGTGAGGGATAAGTTAGTCACTATTGTATCTTTGTGAGGATATTGGAGGGTGATAGTTATAGGTACAAATTTTAGTGTGAATAAAGTTATTTCAATTTTTTATACTACTAATTTTTTTCATAAAATATGAAACAATGTTACTATAGAGAGAATTATGAACAGTTCATATTTATATAATCTGAATAGATTATAGATTGTTATCCAATTTGACTGTTATGGGGTCCCTATAGATGATTATGTGAGATTATTTGGCTATATTATTTTCCATATGGTGGCGAAGTCGGTTACCCATCTGATTTGCTATGATAATTGGAGGCCTGTGCCTAAATATTGGAAAAATAGTATTTAATTCAAAGATAAAGGCAATTTTAATACATTATGGTGTAATTGAATGTCATTATGTTATTAATTTATAATATTTAAAAAATAAATCTCTTTATAAAGATAATATTCTACTTTAACATTGCTGATCTTAGTGCCCAAAAGTGGATATTGAAAAATTTGGGTTAGAAATGGAAAGATTTTAAATGGTGATTATGGAATGAATTAAATGATACTTCATTGAGCACTCAGTAGCTGCATGAGAAGGTACATGAAGGGGTACCTAGAGATCAATGGATGGTTTTTTGGATATCAATCTTCATGATAAGCATGTGGTATGGAAATATATATTATTATATTAATCTCATTTTACATATATATATGCATATGGAAAGGATATGACATTTAATACATTACTATTATATTACATGATATTTATTTTAGGATGTTTCAAGAAAAAATACGTCAAGTATAGCTTGAAAAATCAACCCTTAGACTACCGGTCCAAAGAGTTATTCCAGAAACAGACCGACTCTAGTAATATTTTCATTATTTTAAATATTTATAAGATAAAAATATTTATTTCATATATAAAGTTGTTGATTTATCTTTTTTAATGTAGTAAAATAATTTAGGGCACCAAGTATCTCAAACAGAACAATGTTTGGATGTTCATAAAAAATCCGATGGGAGTTATGTTAATGAGCCTGCCAAATATATTGTGGTATGAATTCATTTTTCATTATAATAACTTATTTTCAGTTGTCACTATGTTAAAATGTATTTCTTAAAATATGACTGATATTTGATTTATATTTAAAAATAATAGAACTATGGGATTCCAATCCCATTTGGTCCTTCTCGGTATCCCAAGATGATCCTGTTGGTCAATTCCTTAAGAAGAAGCATCCTAGTTGAGTGTGTGGGATGAGTTTGGGACCATTACCATTTGAGGTCTTTGGCAGGTTACCAAGGATTGGAATAGAATCTAATTCTGGTAGTAGTTACTAACAACCTAAAAATTCTTAGAGGGAGTTTATTGCAATGCAAAGCAGAATTTAAGAATAATATTCTTATATAAATATATAAGACACAAAGGAAATCACTTTGTAGAAAGTTTTGATTGAATTATATTAGATTACAACTGGTGAAGGACACTGGAAAACCCTAAGAGGGGAGTGGTGAATCAGGGTGTCAACTTTTTCTTTTAAATTGATGGATCTTGTTCCTACGTTGGTATAAACTTGTTAAAACTTTCTAAAGAGGAAGTGTAAAAAATAAACAATCACATTCAAAGCAATGAAAAAAGAATTTTACTTGGTTCACAACTAAAATCTATGTCTAAAGATAAAATTCCGACAGTGAGTCAGTTGTACCAAAAACCACTAATCTACACAAGTTGTGGGATATAAGTGTTTAGCATTGTAACTCTGTTCCAGGTGAACTGCCTTTATATGGTTTTAGGGATAGAACACTGCGTCCTTCAGATAACTTTGTCTGATTCCCCTTTGGTCACTGCATTATAAGAATATTAACCCAGTTTAATTACTTGAAGGTCGCTTCAAGGGTTTAACATTAGATCATGCATCCTCAACTATAAATGGATGATCTATTGAAGTCCCATAATCACATGCAAATGTAATTTATTTTCTCATACACTGATATATTTTTGAATTTAATTTCAAAAACTGATTTGGTCAAATTTTAGGCTTCCTTGGGTGTTCTGCATATTGTTTCTATTTCTGCATACCGCGGTTGTTTTCTCATACCGTTGCTATTTCCGTGTACCATCCAGCTATTTCCTCATATCGTCCAGCTATTTCTGCATACCATCCAACTCCTCCACGAATTTTAATTCTTCATGTACTACCCTACTCCATGTACTTCTCCACTCCTCCAAATACCGTCCTTCTCTGCATCCTTCCTTGCTCGGCCATGTACTGCAAGAGCCTCATATGCGGACCACTCTCTTTTTCGTGAACTGTTTTTCTTATGTGGGAAATTCTCTGTGCATACCGTCTTCTCCTCTATGTACCACTTCAGAATTCACCAAATTTATTCCCAAAATTTTTATTTCCAATATCGTCACTTAACAAAGGGGAATATTTCTCCTTAAATAGAGACCTAACTTTAAAATTTTTAGAAATCTGATTTACCCAAATTTTCAGTGTGGGAAAATCATCACTGTAAACTGACTCCATCTTCATAATGTTATCCTCTACCATGTATTGCAATTATATGAACTGTGAACCTTTATCATGTACCATTAACCTTCCATGTACGATATTTCTGTTGTTCCACATACTGTATCTCTTCACTGTGTACTATCGTTGCAAACCGTTTTTTGTATCATTCCGCATGCTGAAATCCTTCAACGTGTACCATTTCTACAAACTGTTTTTCAGTTTTGCACACCGTTCCACATACGGCACACCTCCACCGTGTACCGTATGCCTTTACCATGTACTATTCTTCTTCACTGTATACCACGTGCCTTAACCACATACTATACACCTTCACCTTGTACCTTTGCTGCGAACCTTTACCAAACTCTCTATTTTTGAGGCCCAAAACGTTTCCAAACACTAGGAAACTGCACCACCTTCAATGTTGTTTTCAGCCTAAAACATATGACCCTATTCTTTTCAAACATTATAGTCATCTATGTGTAGATTGACAACAAACACAAACCAACCTCCATTATTAGAAACAGGTATCCTTGGTTCAAAAAATACCCCCTTTGGGTTCGTTGTAACTCTCTATATAAATTCGCCAATTCTCCATCCATGATCAAAACATGAACATTCAAGAAAAAACTCAACCATCACTCTAAGTCTATGTGAGCAGTTCTCGATGAAGAAAATAATAGAGAGGACTTGAATTGAGTTCTAATCCTTTTCTTTTATTCCCCATTGTTTTATTTCTGGATTTTTCTATTCTCCATCTTTACCATAACTAGAAAGAAATTGATAAATCTCAATTTAATTTATCCATTGTCCCCCATTGACAATAAACCCAATGCACCAAATCTTTCCTTATAGATTAATAAAAATCATGATCCCCCTGGATCATATCTCCCCCATTAAACTACATCATTCTCACAAACAGATCAAAAATATTTAAAAGAACTGAGGAGAGGGGATCTTGTAACCTCTTTATGCACTGACAGGTGGATGAACACTGACATCCAACTGAGTTTTCTCAAACATAGCTGCTAAAAGTGGTGTGGTCATAATGTCAGCCACTTGCTCATTAGTTCTCAAATAGTCTATTTTGATCACGCCTTGTTCAACTTTTTCCTTGATGAAGTGATATCTAATCTCAATATGTTTCGTACAAGAATGATAAACAAGATTCTTCGTAAGATCAAATGTTCTCTTGTTATAATAGTAAATCGCCATTGGTTATTTAAACTCATAACCTATGTCACTCAGTTGTTGCTTCATCCAAAGTAACTGAGTGCATTCCTTAGTAGCAGATATATATTTAGCTTAAGTAGTACTAAGTGAATTACTTTTTTGTTTCTTGCTTAACTAGCCCACACATTTTTCCCAATATAGAATGCTCCACCACTGGAAGAATTTCTATTCACTACATCTCCAATCGAATCAACATTAGAGAATGATGATAGTTCATTATCTCCTCCTTCAGAAAAGTATAGCCCATAATTATTTTCACCATTAATGTATCTCATGATTATTTTCAATACCTATATTATTTTTTCCTTTTAATTACTCTGAAAGCGGGGTGCAAGGAAAGTTGCAAAGATAATATCTGGTCATATCCACATCAGGTATAGTAATCTTCCAATGATTCTTCTCTACATTGTGGGACCACAATAGTCCCTTCCCCATGTTTTCTAAGATTTGATCCAACTACAATCAGAGTCGACATTGGTTTGGAATCATGCATATTAAATTTATTCAGTATATCTCTTGCATAATTTTCTTGAGAAATGAAAGTATAATCCTTCTTCTAAAGAACCTGTTACCTTAAAGAGTATATGAGTTCACCAATCATGGAAATTTCAAATTCAGATTTCATGTGATTATAAAATTCATCCACTGATCCATGTATGCTTCCATGAAAAATAATTTCATCCACGTATACCAATAACATGATCTGATTCTATTGAGAGTTCTCTACATATATATTGTGATCCACTCCTCTTTTAAACTCAATATTTCTTAGATAAGAGTCCAACCAAGAGTACCACACCCGTTCTTCCTATTTCAAGACATAAAGATATTTCTTTAATTTGAAAACCATCAGTTCATCATTTCCACCCAAGAACCCTATAGGTTTCTCAATTTATAATTATTCTTCTAATATCCCTTTTAATAATTCTTTCTTGACATCCATTTGATACACTTTATAACCTCTTTGGATTTCTATGGTAAGAAATAGCCTGATTGACCCCCTTCTCTCTATGGGAGGAAATGTATCCTCAATATCAATGCCTTAAATTTGTGAATATACTTTATAGACCAAGTGAACCTTATTTATGATCACATTTCCATGTTCTTAAAATTTTTTCTTTAAGATATACTTCTTATCAATCATGTTATGATCTTTAGGTCTTTTAACAAGATCCCATGTCTGATTTTTTTCAATATGATCTAACTCTTCATTCATTTATTTCACCCATGACTCATCCTTTGCTGCCTCTTCAAATGAGGATGGTTCCATAGCTAATAGAAATGAAGATTGTTCATTATTCCTCATTCTATTTTTCTGGGTAGGTGCATTATGATTCCTGATAATGTTTGACCGATCAATCTCTGCTCATCGATTTCTCCTTTGGGGTTCGACCGAATTATCTCTAGCTATGTCTTCCTCTTATAATTCTTCTTCAGATTCAATATCATGATGTGACTCCTGAGAGTTTTTTCACACCATAATCTACCTCTATATTATCATTTATTCCATGTTCACATTCTTCCTCATCTACTATGACATCAGCATAAGAATTTGTTGAAGCATTTGGGTTTTTATCTTCAATGATCATTACATTACTAATTTCCACAATTCTTCCCAAGAGATTGTTGAAAAAATTGTATAATTTTTTATTTAATGAGTATCCAAGAAATATTATTTCATCTATAATGTCTCTATACTTCCCTTGATTTCTTTCTTTGTTTCAGATAAAAAAGTTTCTTATGAAAATAGGAAAATATTTCAAACAGGGCTTCCTTCGAGGCCAAAATTCATATGTTTTCTTTGTTTTACCTATATATAGCCCTGTTAAAGTTTAAATATACACGTCATATTATACTTCCTCTTTCTAGTAATGTCGAGGAATACGAATCTCAATCAGCATAGTTCTATCCATTTTGTTTACCTGTTGATTCCTACACTCAACAACTCTATTTTTCTGTGGAGTTCCCAAAGATGCCACCTAATCTTGTATCCCATGCCTCTCAAGGTAATTTTCAAATTCAATGGACGTTTATTCCCATCCATGGTAAGACCATAGGAATTTTATCTTCCATTCAGTATCATTATCAGTGATTTGTCGGTAGGTTTTTATGTAATGAAGCACTTGTGGCTTTCTGTGTATAACTATCCCACATGAAATTCTACTATAATCATATAAAAAAACAAATTACATATCTACATGTGTTACAACAACATTTATCAGGCCACATACATCTTTATGGATGAGGTCAAAGAGATTTGATGCTTGTTTTCTTCTTTGGATGATAGGAACTGTAGACCAGTTTCCCTCGTATGCCAGCATCACAGGTCTTTTCTCATTCATGCTTCTGATTATAGATATCATGACTATCTTCAGCTTAGATATATTTTCTATGTCTATCTAATTGATGTACCCCAATATCCAATTCCATAAGTTGTTTTCCTCTCCAATTTTTAGGAAGGAAATGTCCCCTTTTTGTCAACCTGATATAAGTTTCCTTTCGTTCTACATCCTTTAATGAGGGAATTCCTAGACGTTTTGCTTATAGTACAACCATTCTGATTGAATGTCACAATAAGACCTAAGTCACAGTGTTTACTCACACTAAGAAGATTTTTACATAGACTATCCACATACAGGTCTTTTTCCTTCTTCAGCTCTCCATTACCTAGCTCAATACTTCCACTGCCTTTTATAATCAAATCACTATCATTACCAAACCTTACTATTTCATCGACCTTTTTCTCGACATTCATTAATAGGTATACATTAATCAAATTGTGAGATGAACATGAATTATCAAGAATCTAGGTGTTGTTGTTATTTTTAGCATTGAGGGCAACTTCTGAAAAATTGGACTTTTCAATTTTCCTCTTTTCTTTCCATGAGACATTGGATTGAGCGTAGGAAACTGATGGTATTTCAGTTCTATATTCCATGTACATGGATTATTAATATTAAAATTCTTCTTCTAGAGGAGTAAAACTGTTTGAAATAGAAACAAAGTCTGGTTGATGAGTATTGACTCATCTCTAAGTATTGAAGGAATTTATCCTATCATACATCTTCTTACAATACACAGATTTATGAACAATGTTAGAATAGTGAAAATAATATCCATATAAATTATTTATTCTAAACAAATTAGGATATGAATATGTTCTCCTTTGTTAAACTCCTAACTCATCCCCATTAATATAGCTCTTTTCATTTTTGTAGTATGACATGGTGTAGCCCAGATAGCCACAAAAATGACACTTCATGAAATGAAATTTCTTTTCACTTCTATTTCTTCTTATGACTTATTCCTTAGGAAAATATTTTGAATGACTATCATTTATGGAAACTCAAGGATAAGATTCAGTTATTTTTTTTAATTTGACTCAAGTGTTTCTTTTTCAGCACTTCTAGTGGCTTTTCAACATGATAAACTTTCATCTTGCCTTTATTCTAGATCACTTTATTTATAACATTTGACATTTTGGCATCATAACCAATTCCACAATTTCCCATGAATGTGAGTCTTTGATTACTCAAGATCTTTTAAACTCCATCAGGACCATGTTTTTCTCTCTATAGAAGATCAAAATCTGAGAACATTCCACATTATATTTTCTTCTTTGCTTCTTTTGAAATTGATTCATTTTTGAGTTTAATTATCTGATTAACAAATTATTCTTTGAGTCCCTCAATGGTGTTGGAATTCACCTATAGTATCAAGGTAAGGTCATTTAAGACTTTTTATTGTTCTTAAATTCCATGTTTTAGTTCCATAACATCATCAATGCTTTGAAGGATTGATGATTTTACTTTCTCCAGTTCTTCCAGTCATTCAATTTCTACTTCTAGCAGATCAATATATTCTGATGATTCCTCCACCATTGCTTTCCACATATTACATCTCTTAAATTTAATCTCAATCTTACCAAAGAATCCTCATGTTTCAACTTGGGATCAAAATTATTAGTCAACTAATTATCTATATCTTTATCTATCAATTGTTATGACTTTATAATGGTATCCATCATGGAGGCGTGGTTTCTAGTACTAAATTCTGGTTCTTATTCCTCATAGAATTCATTATCATTATCCTATTTCTCACTAAAAAACTATTCTTCTGTACTTTCTTTCCAAATTTTATGTTTCCCTTTTTGAAGAATATTTTCTGAGGCTTCTCCATGTTTTCAAATTCATACCCTTCATCATCAAAATTTCTTGATCACTGAGATGTAGTGTGAACAAATATTCAATATTGAAAACAATCCATATGTTTCTTTTCATCAAATTTCCCTATTCCCTTCTCAAGTTTCTTGGAAATGAGAGAAGGAGTTTTGTTTTCCTCATCATCTTTATCATAGAAATCTACTTAAACTTTTAGTTTTTTCATGTATTTGAATTCCATTTCCGTTCTCACATTATTCATAGCCTCTTCTGGTCTGATTCTCATTTCATAATCTAATAGATTGATCAGAAGATCATCCAATGAGTGTTTAGAGAGATCTATTTTTTAAAGGGACGACACATTTTCATTGTAATGGGGTTAAAGTATTCTCAATATTTTATTCACTATGCCAATGTATTTGATTTCTTCCCCAAGGCCTCAGATTTCTCCTAAAAATTCAGTAATTTGATTGAAAATGGAGTTTGCATTCTCATCAGGGTGCATCTTCAGATCATCAAACCTGTTATGTAGTAATTGAAGTTTTTCCTCTATCAATTTCCCATATGCTTCATAAATATTCTTCAGTTTATCCCACATTGACTTGGAAGATGTGAAACTCATTACCTTTAGATCAATTTGATCAAAAAGGGCTGTAGTGATAGTATTCTGTGCTTTTGAATCAACACCAAGAAATTTCTTGTCTATATCTTTCATCAATAGTCCTCTTGGATCAGTAACTTGTATTCCCTACACATTAGAAAATAAGACTTTCATTCAAATAGATATTAGGTGAGATCTCATCCTGTTTTTCCATATTTTAAATTTAATTCCATCGAAGAGGATAACTCCACTAATGTTGACTGGATTCTCCAAGACATGCATATTCAACACCAGCAACCTTTACCCTCTGATACCACTTGAAGGACCCTGGAACACCCTAACAGGGATGGGGTGAATCAGGGTGTCATTTTTTTTTCAAACTGATGGATATTGTTCCCACATTGGTAAGAACCTGTTAAACCTATCTGAAGAGGAAGTTAAAAAAATAAACAATCACGTGCAAAGGAATGACACAACAATTTTAATTGGTATACCATTAAGGTCCACATCCTGGGAAAATATGCCGATAGTGTTTTGGCCATACCAAAAACCACTAATCTTCACCATTTGTAGGTTACATGAGTTTAGAAAAGTCAGTATGTACCAGGCACATAGCCTTTAAAATGTTTTAGGAACAGAACACTGCATCCTAAGGATCACTTCCACTAACTCCCCCTGGCTCACTGCATTGGAATAATATTCACTTAGTTTAATGACTTGAAGGTCACTTCAATGGTTTAGCATTAGATTATTCATCCTCAACTGTAAATGGTTTCATTTTTTAAATCTTGTAATCACCTAAAGATGTAATTTATTTTCCCATACACTGATATGTTGTGGAAATTATTTTTTCAAACTGATTTGTTCAATTTTCAGGATTTCGTGGGTATTCTGCATACTGTTGTTATTTCCACGTACCATCCAGCTATTTCCGCATACCTTCCACCTATTTACTTGTACCATCCAACTCCTTCCCGAACTATCCTTCTTCATGTAATTTCATACTCTATATAATTCTTCACTCATTTTTGTACCATCCTGCTCCACTTAATACCTTTCTCAACCATGTACTGTGAGAGCTTTCTATGTGAACCACACTCTCTTCCAAGAACTGTTTTCCTTATGTGGATGATTCTCTCCGCGTATCATCTTTTCCTCCACGTACCACTTTCAACTTCCCTAAAATTATTCTCAAAATTTTTACTTCCAATCTCATTACTTAATAAGGGGGATTATTTCCCCTTAAATTGGAACATAAATCCAAATTTTTTTGTAATATGATTTACCCAAATTTTCAATGTGGGACAATCTTCACTATAAACTAAACTCCATCTGCGTACTATTATCCTCCATCACATTCTGCAATCCTCTAAACTGAAAACCTTTATCATGTACCATTAACGTTCCATGTACCGTATGTATGTCAGTACACGTAATGAATCTGTTCACCACATACTTTCACTGTGAACCGATTTCAGTAGCATTCCGCGTACCATACGCCTTCACTATATACAGTTGTTGTGAAACTGTTTTCTATTCTAAAAAATGGTCCGCGTATCGCCCACCCCCACTATGTACTGCACTCTTTTACCACGTACCACATGCCTTCAATGCACATTGCACGCCTTCACTACATACCACACTTCTTCACCGCATACCACACGACTTCACCGCATACCGTTGCTGTAAACAATTACCAAAATCCATATTTTTGAGGCCCAAAAATTTGGAAAACACCAGGAAACTACACCACCATCAATAATATTTATAGCCTCAAACATATGAACCTTTTCTCTATAAACTCTCTAGTCATCCATATGAATATTGAAAACAAATACAAACCATACTCTGTTATTAGCCACAAGCAGCCATGTTTCTAATAACTAGATGTATCCCTAGTGATATTGCATCAATCAATGGTAGTGAGTAGGTAAATAAGATAACTCAAAAATCATTCAGCACATAAATTTTTATTAGTTTTATGTTTAAATTAATATATACAACACTATTTGATTTTCAACATAATTTTCATGAAGGTGTTGGTATCAATAATTGGAGACAAAGATGGAGAGGGTACCAATCAAATTTCATCGAGTAGTGATTAAGTTTCACTTTGTATTAAAAGATTACTTATAACTAAACTTATGATATACTAACACTAATATAGTGACTCAGAAATAGTGTTGTGTTTTCTAGTAGTGTTATATATATTTCTCTTATATTTCAGGAAAATATATATTCATGGTTCCGTGGGATTATTTTTTTGGATGGGTAACATAATTTTTTGTTTTTAGAGTATGGTTTAGTACATGGTAATATCATTTTACTTCTAAATGTATAAATAATTTTCTTAGAATATGTTAATGTTATACCTTCTAAAAAACTCAAAGAATCCCAACATCTATACTTAGTGGGTTATTTTAAGATCCCTATTCTGTTTTTCTCATGTATTGTATTAGTAAATAATTCTATGACTATTTATGAATATTCATGATCAATTTGGTTATTATGTCTTAACTAAATTTTTTATAGGTTATAGGTTAGTGGAATGCATGAACATAGAAGATTCATTGATTAAATAAATTATATGAACATGGGTCATATAATCCATGATGATATCAGTTTTTTTCATGTGTCTATCATTCATGAACTGGTTTTATAATTCCAAGAAGATATAGTGGTCAAATTCTAATTGTCTTAATATTAGGTTTAACCTTAATAGTGGGGATCTGTTGAAGGGTTGAATGAATATCACTAATAAAACATGTGTTTTGGGATCCAATTTTGCTTCCTCTTTATGTCATGATAGTTTCAAATAGTTTTTCTATACTGATATTGGGATGGTACATGGAGTAGTGAATTTGGAACACAAATCAATGTGAATTTTGACAGTTTTATTTAAAATTTCTATCATGGGAGTGATTTCTTATGCCCCTTTTCACCGAATTGTCCGAAATGATTTAGATACTTAATTTGATCAATGTGGTACATGAGAAAACCATAGAATTTTTGTATTTAATTCAAATTAAGTAGGGGAAGGATTCATGTAAGAAATCTGGTGATTATTTCTATCTTTACATGCTATAGTTTCCAAGTGTACTTATGGAAAAAATATATTATAGTGAAATTATTTTTCCCATTGTAGGTTTTTCCTATGATGCATCATGTGGCCATATTTTGAGCACTATATGATTATACATCTAGACCTATAGTTTTCTAATTTCAATTTCTATTTTTTTCAATATTAATTAATAAGAGACATTACATATTACATTTTTTATTCCAGTGATTGGGGTACTATCACTAGTGTAAGGTAGGGTAGTTACCCCATAGTTCTAGAAAATCCATATTGAATAATTGGATAGGATCATGTGGATCTTGAGTTTGATATCCCATCATGTTCTATATGTGTAGCATATCTTGGGATGTTTATCATAAACTATTACTATGTAATCATGTAACATCAGTTTGTCTATTATAATATCATTTTTGTGCCAATATGAAAATTCATAACTGGAAACCATTATGCTACACTAGAATCCAATATTTTTTATACACACTACCAACCTCTAGTATTGTGATGAATGAATTATTAAAGGAAGGGATAATTTGACACCACTTGTATGTGTTTTTTCACCTTTTTTTTTTAATTTTTGTGTTATGAGATGTATTGGATCAATTTTGTGATTTTTTGTGAATGGATGTGATCAGATAGGGATGTTTTTTGATCACTAGGCTTCGCTAAACCCTTGTAGACACCATTGTGTAAATAATTATTTGAGTTGTGTTGCGGTTGTGGGCATGGAATCTGACCATTATGGTGATTGGTGTTCCATGATGGGTGAAATAGTTGAGGATTCCATTTTGGAAATTTTTTTATACGGATGTCCCTCTAGTAAAAATATGTTGGAAAAAAACATTATAGGATATTGGTGCACTATAATAGTTAGAAAGAAGTGGGGTTTTCTTTGTGCGAAGAACACTATGACCATGACCATGGGTGTCATACATGGTGGGGTTCATTGCAAGGCCCCTAAACTAAAATGTGTTTTGTGAAATATTTAGGGGGGACATGGTTTAATAGTCTAAGTGAATGTCGATATACAATCAGTGAGTTGGTTTTTTCATTACGGGTTCCTCTTTGGATGGGTGACACCTAAATTGGTGTTAGTTCATAGAGTGGGTGAATGAGTTATAGTGTGGGTTAATTACTAGAAATAATTGTTTTGAAAAGGAAATGTAGATTTTGGTGGGACTTATTTACATGTTTTTTTATAGATTATATTTCTTATTTTTCTTATGCTCTATTTCAAATATACAAGAGCTAAACTTTTCTGGTTTAAGTAGTGTGTGTTTTATGTATTGGTGGGGTTCAATATAGGTATATATAAACTTCCCCTGAATATTTTCCCTGATGTGTATAAAATATTAAATAAATATAATGTATGAAATTTAGGACCTCTTAACCCTCTAGAAGAGTAAATTATTGATTTGGCACTTAAGGATGGAACTAGGAGTGTGGAGGTATCAGTCTTATGGGGCATGGGGGCATGTTATATTGGAACATTTTCACTACATTTTTTCTTTGTACAATTGTGTTATTTGAATATTTTTTATATGAAAAGACTCTAAATATTGTTTTAATTGATGTAATAGACTATAAATTGTTCATTCTTTGATTTAGAAATCAAAGAGACACATGCACAAATATATATATGTTTTTTTGGCTGTTCTGGGTAAAAAGATTATACAGTTTTATTTTTTTAAAAGTGATATATAATAGCAGTTTAGACAAATTCTTTATATTATAAATTATTATTTAGAGGCTGTTTAAACCATTTCTATTTAAGGTCGATATTTGTTTAGTGACAGTTTTTCATATTTAGGGGCTGTTTCCCCTCCTAAAAAATTCGTAGGGGATAACAACTGTTTAAACTAATACTATATCCTTGACATCTTTTGGGAGGGGAAACCACTACTCAAACAAAAAAATACACCTCTAAATGAAATTTCTATGAAGGTTCCTAGAAACCACCATTGAATGGATGAAACTGATGTGAGTTGGATGATGAAACCAACTTTAGTAGTATATTTTGGAAACCATTGTAGATCCATATAGCGGTGGTTTAAACCACCTCCAAATCAAAACAAAAACCCACCACTATAAATATTTTTTTGTAGGGGTTTAGGATAAAAATCTCATTTTATGGGTTATGATATGATGAATGTTTATGATCTTGTGGAAAAAATGTGTTTTCTTTCCATTATCTGATAGGTGATACCTATATCTCCTTCTAAGGAATTGGGTAATGATTATATATGTTATGCATGCACATGATTATATATTAACAATGTTATGCATGAACCTTTTTACATGTTCACCATTTTATGTTTCAACCATATTACATGTTCACAATGTTATGTGTGAACATGATTACTTGTTCAAAATATTATGTATGAACCTGATTACATATTCACTATTTTATGTGTGATCCTTATTACATGATCACAATGTTATTAATGAACCTCATTACATGTTCAAAATGTTATGGGTGAAACTTATTACATGTTCACAATGTTATGTGTGGGACTATATTTCATGTCCATATTGATATGTGCAGACCTGGTTTCTTGTCCATAAGTTTATACGAGGGTCTAATTTCATTTTCCTAACTTAATGAGTGGTCATGTTTCTATTTACACAAGTTCACAATGTTATAAGATAATGTTTATGAAACAATTCTATGTCTTATACCTATTTTATGCTCACATGGACTGTGTTATTTGATTCCTTCAGGATTAATGTCTTATGAACTATAAATTCTTATGTCATGACTAAAGATTATGATATTTGATATGCAGGGTATGATATTTTAATGTCATTCTCTTGTTCTCATAACCTTATGTTCATGATTATGCTTACATATCTCCCTTTTTTACCCTTTCTGATCATTTTAGCTCACCATTTCTTATGTTTCATTTCCCTAGATTATGAAGTAAGGTTTTATACAGGAGTACTAAATGGGAATATATTTCTACGAAATATTAAAGATCCACTAAAAAATTATAATATTGTGTTCCATGTTTCCAAAGACACACAACTATTATGGTCCTCAAGAATTTACTTTTTTGATGTGTTGAATATTAATCTAAAAATATATAATATCCATGTATGTTAAGAATGAGTCTTAATATGGGAATTAATCTTTATTCATGTTTCCATTTAGAACCAGAGTCAACTAAGAGAGTATCATTACAAAGTTCACGATTCCTGCTCCAATTGGGTCTATGAACTCATTTGGGCAGTCATCATATTTCCCTTCACAGTAGATGTTTCCTTGGTTCCTCCTATTTCTGGACATTGTATAGAATAAAGGGAAATTTTTTATTGAGTAAGTTTAAACTATTAAACACATAAATGGAAATCCAATAACACTAAAGTGATTACTTATAAATTACATTTATTCCTTAATATTTGGATTTCTAGGCCTAAATCTATGCTATGTATGATTTATTTACTAACATATAATCCTATGGTAATTATTGGTCCCTTAATAATAGTTCGTAATGAGATTTTGAATTTTATAAATCATATCCATGAGGAGTGTCAAACCATGGGTGTAGTAAGGCATGTTTATGTGAATCAATTCCTGATCGATTCTAGCTCAATGTGGTGTTTTTATGTGTTACCCCTAGGTACATCTATGCCAAAGCCACATCCAATTGAAGTATCTTGACATGGATGTATTTTACTGGGAACCACCTACTCTATAATTTTCTAAAACATAGGTATATTTTATTATTTTTAGTCACATCCCTACGTCTTTTTCTAAAGTTTTCTAATCTTAATCCCAAAAATAACTAAACTTTCATTTGATACAAACTAGGGAAAACATTACCATTATTATAAATTAATTAATGATTTATTACATAAAGGTACTTATAATACAATATAGAATATCAAAAATTCTAGTTTATTTAGGCATTAGGTGCATAGAATAACATCTTGAACATGGGTTATAAGCACAATGTTTAAAACATCCTTAACATTCTCTTAGAAATCATCAATCTTATAAAATAGAATGGGATATCCTGGGGGTGTACATAAGAAAGGGGTAGGCTATAAAGCCTAGTAAGAGAATAAAAAACATTATATGAATAAAGTATTACATTTTAGACAATAATAATTTCAATTGGACATAAAAGGGGTGAGAATCATAAACATGAATAATGAGGCATGATATAAGACAATAACATAAAGGCAACATGAGAATGTGACAACTAATTTAAACATGACATCATTGGCACATGTCAAGGTACATAACCAAGAAAACCTAACATAATGTTCATATTATAAAATATCATGCACCATAAATGGAATATCATGAGACTAAAACATTACCCAATGCATTAGAGTGCTATCTGGGTGCACCCATCAAAATCATATCATGTACATGCATGAGTGTTCCACATAGATCATATACATAGGAACATATTTCCTAAAATTTAATCCCATGATCATAGAGTGTGGATTAAATACATGAATTATCCAAAAAAATAAGTATATGTTCATAAATATGATCACCCTTTATGGTAAATGGGTATGGGTATTAATTACACAATTGTTTGACATGAGAAATCCGAGTTAAATTTCAGTGGCATAATGGGGACACATAAATGTTCATGAGAGGGATTAATGAGAGTGGAAGGGGTATATAATTATTTATAAATCATAATATAAGTAAGGGGGATATATAAGAACAAATCCCAACATTATTAATTAGAGATAAAAGGTATAATATAATGAAAATGCTTGAATAAAGTAGAGAAGGAGAGGATCTCTTTCATTGATATGGTAATTGAAAAAGATTGGGTGGTGATTCTTGAGAGCTTGGGAGTTCCTTGGTAGGACTCTAGAGAGGGGAGGTAAGATTAAATAAAGTATTCGTGGTTTTTTTGGGAAGAGGAATGGGATCTTTGGTGGGTTTATATATGAAAAGATATGAGAGTTCTTTATTATTTTCCAAACCAAGTTTTTGGACTCTATATAATAAAGTAAAAAAAATTGAAAACCATCGCATGATTTTCCCCATTTTTTCTACTAAAGATTATTGGTTTTAATTATTATATAATTAAAAGGGCATAAATTATTAAAATATTACCCTTGGTGATGTATAAGTGAGTCATGTTCTTAAAGAAATGATATTAAAACCTTAAAATATAATACGGATTTGGTGGATTCATAAAGGCCATATAAAAATAACAAAATAACCTCAAAATAACAATATTTTAAAGGTTAAATATATATTTGTTCATGGAAATCCATTATAGTATTCATTACATCACTTTTGGATCATTATGATGTTATAATATACATCATTTAATTATAAAATATTTAATTTTACCTAAAAACTCAACTGTCTCAGAAAATTATATACAATACACCATTGGATAATTTCAACGTTCTGATTCCAAAAACAATTTTTATTTTACAAAATAATTTTTTAAATATTTTAGTTTTAACTTTTAAAACAGAATCGACATTTATTGAGAAATGTTGGGTTTCTTAAAAATAACAATTTTCTGAACCTTATAAATATTACATTTTCAATCATAAAAACAATATTATAATTTACATTTAATAATCATAATTTAATAATAAAAATTTACAAAAATATTATTTATTTCAAAAATTAATTAATTCATCATAATAAATGCCTTAATTTAAATTACATATTACCTAAAAATACAATTTTTGTTTTATCATGTCAAAATAAAAATCAATTATAATTTAACAATAATAAGAAGAAAATACATTCATTAATCTATAAAATATAGATATTCATATTATTAGGGTATTGATACATATCTATTTATTACATAATAAAATACCCTAAGGGTAAGGTGCTCGACAGTGATATTTTCATGGGGTGGTTCAACATACATGGTTTGTGTTGTGATCTCAATGAGCTTTAAATGATATCATAAATGGTTTTACTCATGAATTATTTACTGTATATCCACTTGGGATTGGTCAAGGGAAAATCACATTGATTCTATCTCCCTTATAATCTTTTATAAATGGGTTTCATAGGGTGTGATCCCACTGGTCGAAGGAATCACTACCTTTATCTGTGTCAATTCGTTTTATCAAAAAATTATATATATAGTAAACATATGATCACTATTAAATGCCTATATTAGAAATTTTTTTGATTCATAATGGTCATTTAAATCCGATAGGATATAATAAAACTATATAAGTGAATTTGTTTTCTATAACCAAAATAGAGAATTTAGTTATATCGCAAATGTAGTTTTATTTATAAAATATTAGGTTGTTACAACTAATATCCCCTAGATAGAGGAGTGACCAACTACTCTACTACTGAAGGTGAATCATACACTAAGCTACCAACAACATCTAGAGAAGCTGGTGGATTTCTATAATTCTATAGTATAATAGAATCACTCAGATATTCTAGAGGTGATGGTAGAGGTGGTGTTCTCTAAGATTATGATTAACTAGGATATTAATTTTTTTTCTTGGTATTCCCACAATTCAGATGGATTATAATATATTCAATATTCCAAAAAAATATAAGTAAAATATTTATACAAAATAAAAAAAGTAGACCATTTTATATATGTACAAGACACTTATAGATGTAAAATTGTAATATAGTTTCATTACCAATACATACATTTAATTATCATAAAATTAATTATCCTCATTGTTATCAACATCCATTGTGAAGAGTAATTCATTTTCACCCTCTCTTGAAAGTTCTATTGTTTCGATATTTTCAGTGAAAAATTGTTGAATTCTTTGTGGTTGATGAGGGTCACTATCACCAAATACCAATTGAACTAAATCTCCCATACCAAACAAGTCTCTATGTATTAAGTGTACCACCACACTCTAACCATTATGTATTCCACCATCCACAAAATAAACTATCTTCACTTGTGATGCCCAGATAAATGAATAATTATATTTACACTAACCAGTATGGATAAAGCGAGATAATTTTAAATGAGTTAAATTTAATCAATCTTTCATTGTACTCTATCAATATTGACCCATTTTAATTTGAATAAGACAACTAAAAATTGTACATGATAGTTTAATTAAATTATATGATCCATCTTCCCATCACATCCCACCTATGAATGTTTAAATACACCATTATTTTGAGTTTTGAAGATTTTTTCATGATTAATTGTATGAAACTTAAATCCTTAAATATTATAGGAATCAAATATATTATCCTACCTAATAGGACCTTGATCCAAATAATTTAAGTCATATGAAATTTATTCTCGATTCACAATATTAATTTTCAAGACAAGAAGATATAAGATATTAATTTTAACATAAAAAAACAACAAATTAAAAATTTGAATATGAGTATGAATTTACACAATGGGAAAAAAATTTAACAATATTCTTATTAATGTAATTTTTTAATTATATCTAATTTATAACTTGATCCCTTATTCGTATATTTTTTGATATATCAATTGTTTAACAAATGGGTCTATAATAAGACTATTTAATAGGACATATCTATGTTATTGAATTAAATCCTATTTAATTAGTGTAAAATTTAATCCCTTTACCACTAGTTATCCTATAATTAGAAATAGCAATGACTATTTATTAGAATTATAATTATTGGATAGGTTTTTAACACATCCAAAATGTTTGAGTCTAGTCTCAATCCCATATAAATACCTAAAACAGAAGGTCAAACACTCTTTGTCTATATAACCTTCAAGGATATAGCATTCTAGTTGATCATTATTCCCCATATATGATTTAAAATGAATTAAGTTACTAAGGTAAAAAATATAAGAAACATATTGATTTTTTAAAAAATTATTTGATAAATTGAATTCTTCAACGAACATAAAAATAACATTAACATACCATTAAATTGGATATATCCATTGATAGTATTATGGTCCACCATATTTATCTTCTTTTACCAAATAAATTGTAAAATGATTCATGAAAGTTAAAAATGAATGGGAAATAACATCTCTAAATGAAAAAATGCCAACACTGTTGTTTCTAGAAGATTTTCAAGATCAGTAGTGTATAGATTTTTTCAACAAATATCTTGGAAAAATGTTCACAAAAAACTAGAACAAAAATTAGGTTTTCATGTAACATATTACATAATATCATGGGTAAAAACTTCTCAATTAGAATATGTGAGTCATGAATTTTCAATTAACATATATTTCAATGTTTTATGTCAACACACTATGATATATTACTTGAATACCGATATAAAAATTTTATATTTTTTACAGTTCAATGTAATGCATATTTCTTAGGAATTTTCAATTCCAAAATAACTATAATATACCTTTTATTATCAGTTTCCCTAAACCATTGTTTGTAACCATTACTTATAAATCATTACAAGCATTAAGGTGACCCTTTGATTAACCCTACACATTATGTAATGTAAAAATTACATTATCATAGAAATTATTCTCGATATTTATTTTGTCAATATAAGGTAATAAAAAATTAAATTCCATATTATAATGTTTAAAAAATATACTCACTTTCTTCCACTATTGCATTCCAACTTATTGGGATATTGTACATCATAACCTATTCCCCTTTCTTTCAACTGATTATATTTTCCAAATTATACAGTGTAATTCATTAATTTTTAAAATATTTCTAAATAAAATAACATATTTAGTGACTTTCTAAATTAAATATCTCCATTGAATTATATTTTTTTAAACATTAATTTATGAGATGCATCAAGATATAATTGATGACGCATAAAGAACCATTTTTTATTTAAGGTAATATTCGAGTTTTAATATCAAAATTACTAACTAGACAAGACAAATTAGTATGAATATTCTAACTGGATAAGTTTTCCAGTCTAGGAAAGTCTCTAATTTTCCACATGAAATTAGTATGCCTTTTAGTAGATTTATTTTTGATTTATGAAAAGTTTTTTATACCATTATCCCACAATTCTCACAATTCTTTGATTAGAGTATGAAGTTATAAAATGTTGTAATTTCCAAGAATTATATTTCCTAGAATAATCATAAAAATAATGATAGAAGTATACTTCCAACAAATATATGGAGGTAGATTATATGGGATCAAAACAATTATGCACATGCTATAATTAGTTCTTAAAGTAGAGAAAGAGTTAAAACCATCTGAATCCAATCTGAAATTTACATTCCTAGGATCTGCAATTGTTTTGGATATAATGATTCAAAAAACATCTATGGAATTAAATATTTTGGATTTCTCATTTATTCATCATTTTTAATTTCCAAATAATGACACTTCATGTGTCTTATATGACATAAATAATCTTTACAACCATGTTTTTAAAGGAAAGTAATGAAATAACTTTGCATGAGTTTTCTTATTCTATTCCTTATTGGTCTTTCATTCTTTTTTAATCCAAATATTTATAATTTGTTTCCATAAACTTGTATAAAATATTATGTATTATTACTTATTAAACTATTCTCTGAAATAGTTCATGCAATCATAAGAGGATTAATGTATTTTTCTATAATCAAGTCTATATTTGTTGATGATTTTCCTCATATCATAGAATGATGTAGAGATCTTAGCTTCACCGAAATCATCATGAATAAACTCCAAAATTATGTACATTGTTTTGTTAGTAATTCCATAAAGAAACATTATATGATACAATTTTATTATAAAAGATATCTTTAAATACTTGTAAGAACCTTCAAATAATTATTTACTTCCATCATCTATTAATTCATAATACCGTTTTTTCACTGAAGTTATAAGAAATATTAAATTATAGAGGATCAATTGAAGGTTTTTTAGAACTATTAAAATCTTTTCCATTTTATCTTATAAAGAAAAATGTTTAATTTATTAATTTTTAAACTTAATTATCTTTTAGAGGGTTATATTGTGTTTAATTGAAATAGTAGTCATTATTTTTAATTTTTAAATCATTTGATTCACCATTAAAAATTGAACATACATATCGAGTATAAAAATGTTTCAATATCAGGTGCTTGTACAATTTGTTTCTATTCAACCTTCACTAGAATTTAAAACCATGAATGTAAATTTTATTCTATCATCCAATGATTGATTTGGGATTTCATAATCTTAAAGTTATTTTACCCCTTAGTATACCGAGGTTTGTTTAATGTAAAATTATTCCAAATTTTATCTATATGTATTGTATTACCACTCTTATCCATATTCATTCAAAAATAAAGATATAAATGTTTTATGAAACAATTATTATCAATTTTTAATATCACCCAACTTATTCATTGACTAGGGTAAGGACTTTATTCCAAAAAACACAAATTCCAGTCGCTAATACCGATGGAGGTGGAGGATCATATTAGATCCCGATAAATGTCCCTTCTTTATCTCAAATTGTTGCTGTTGGGGTGGTGGGTGGAATAGGGATGAATTTTATTTTATTTTTCATCTAAGATCTCCCTCCTATACACTAGTTGATATTGGGGTGGAACAGGTGGTTGAAGGGGTGAATCCAGTGTAGGTGCCTTCTGTCTAGAAGAACCCTCTTGGATATTCCTAGTTACTGAATGGATTTCATGTCTTCGATTAACCTCAGGTTGATGAATCTTAGTATTACTATTGGAAAATAGTGATTTATAAATGGAAAGTATTTTTAATGAATTTAAGAATATGGATGATTCCTGGGAAGGGGTCTAAGAAACTAATTCTCTATCCGTCTCATACGGAGTGAAGAAAATGCACATGACCAGTGATGAAATGTCCAACCAATTTTCAATAGAAATTATAGAGCATATTCATGGTAGAGTTTATTATAGCCCAAACAGAAAGAGGGGGGAAAATGAACCCAAGACTCAGAGGGAAATATGGTTCTTAAGAAGAAAAAACCCAAAGGGCCCAAGGATTACTCATATTTTCATAATCCAAATGAGACAAGGTCACCTAAAAATGGTGGGGGAAAAAGGAACACAATTGTATAGTCAATTAATAGGAGTAGACTAATGAACATAAAATTAATATTAAAAAGGTGAATCATGTGATATATGGTTTCGTTAAAAAGAAGAAAGGCTAGAAATATGTAATCCCCAAGTACTTGAAGAGATTTTATAAAATTTTGAGAGTAAAAAAAGAACATTGCCTAGAGTTCATTCTCCAATCGAAAGAAGAAATTCCTAAAGGATACTTCCACATAAATGCTAAAAAGGAAGATGATAACTAAATATATCAAAGAATTATCCAAGTTAAAATTAACGAGAATCAAAGAGTGTGGATCAATAAACAATACTGCATTTTCTCATGAGGATTCAATGGAAAGAAGATAAATATATAGGAATATATCCAAATGTTGGATAATTTGGCCCACCATTTTGAATATATCATCAAGGAAGGCCCACAAAATAGGATAAATACTTTGCAATGGGGTTTATATTGGGTGAATTGTTCTAATAATCTCAGCCTTGTCTTCAATGATTTTGTGATTTATTTTTGTGTTAATGATACTATGTAATTCCCTTACGAGGTTTACCACTTTTCCACAAAAGTGATTTTGAAATAAAAATTTAATTTTTATATATTCAAGAAAAGTAATGGGAAGGAGGAGTATATGGTGACATAGAGATGAGGTTTAGGGTTGGTGTAAGGGTTAGGGGTTGTGGTCACCAAAAAAGGGGAATGGGGCCAATGTCAGTGGGTACTTAGCATGTGTAGAAGGGTTTTTGTCACAGGGGGTGTCTCCATTGTCAAGGGACGACATCAATGCAGTACTAGAGATTCGAGTGTTAATGGAGCTGAGATTCAACCAAAAACTATTTGGAAGTTTCTGTTAGTTGTATAAGTGACTACCAAATAGTGATCACTATATTTTTACTACTCCCCACACACTTTACTCCTTCTATATCAACCCCCCATCATTTCCCCTTTCACATAACCTTGCTGTCAATAATCCCACCCCCTGTATAATCAAGACCCAATATTTCTCTAACCTCACCCCTAAAGAACCCTAGTCATCTCCCCCATGCCCGATTGATCCCCCATCCCCGACTTTTGATACACAAAACCCACACCCCCGTCTAATACCCACCATCCAACAACACTCCACTGAGCCTCCGTCAGACCCCTATTTTGGAAAACCCTCCTCAACTATCACCCCCTTATGACACCACGACCCCATCCCCCATAATCTTCCCCCATTCCCCCATCCAAATCTCCACCAATCCCCCTCCATCGATCCCCCATATCGCTCCCCTACATAGTGGATCCCCATTCCCTCATTCAACGGTGTGTTCATATGCCCTCAATATAATTTAATTTAGATTATATTTACCCTACCTTATATAATTGATCTTCCTCACACAATCCTTACCTCATGAACTCATGAAATACCTCTTTTCATTCTTCTCTACCACAACCCATTCTAGTTGACAATCCCTCTCCACTCTAAAATTTCCCAACCATCTCATCCCATCCTAATCCCTCTCTGAATGACCTACTTACTTGATACTCAAGACATCCAATTCTATGCCTCCTATTCCCATATACCTTGTTGCCTCATCACATCCTATAATTCCCTACCTCCTCATCCTCATGGTTTTTAATTTGAAAAAATAAATCCCAAATAACACTAATTTTATGATACAAAGGTATGGTTTATTGTTTTGAGTATCCCCCTTTTTTATTATAGGAACCAATTAATTATTATGTGGTATTAATATAATAAATTATCGCAAAATATATTTTTTATTTTATCAATCTTTATTTTATATTATGGGCCATATATTTTTTAAAACAATATTATTTTTATTTTTTTATTTGAATTGTATTTGTTTCTAAAATGTATATTTTTGAATATTTTATTTATTATGATATGAAATGATGAACATATTTTAAATTTGAATTAAAATTTTTAATTTTCTTTTATTTTTAATAATTATTTTTATGAGTTTTTATAATAATTTTTTTCTATAGTTACAACATTTTTCAGAGAAAATTATCCGACTTTAGTTAATAAGTTATAGTTTTTTTAAAATTTTAACCCCTTTTCAAATTTTAGTTTCTAACTTCTTAAAAAATATAAGTATTTTATATCTATTTGAGAAAATAGGAAGAAATATTTTATATTTTATCTATTTTTGTTTTACATTATAATTCAATGTGTGTATGATGTATGTTCTGTACTGATTAAAATACACTCCATGTTTTTTTAAAACAAGGTTCTTTGTCTGATTTATTTTCATTCGAAATTAATTTTCAACTATTGATGTTATTAATATGGTCCTAACTTTTTATATACTGTATATACTGGTTTATATGAAATGTGCATAATTTGTGTGAAATATGAATGTTTGAATATTAAATATAATTTTTGAGTACTATTTGAATTCATCCAGATTCAAGTCAGATTACTATTTTATTTATAACTCTCACCCTACTCATAAAAATTTCATGTTTTAGGTTTTTTTAGATTACTAATTCAATATAAAACATTTCATTAGAAGTGATATTGGACCAATTCTTCCATTTTTTGGTTTTTATGGTCCACACAAAAAGGCCAAAATAATTTCTGAAGAAATTGGATAATCTATGAAGATAGAATTACTTAGCTCACTCCAGAATTAAAAATCCATTAGTTCTCCTCCAAAGGTCTAGGGAAAATTAAATTTATCTTTAATAAAAATTTAAAGTCCCAAATCTAAAGGCAAGGGGCCCAACTGATGATTTTAAACCCAGCCCGCCATTCTCATAGAAAAATAAAATTATCACACCATTATTGATTTTTATCCTGAAAGAAACATCCATTCGAGCTAATATTTTGCAGTGATAAAGGGGAGATTTAAGTGGAAGACTATATTGAATAAAGTGTTCGAATTTGATGGAATAATTCGATTAAAAAACCCATTCACATTTTGGAAATTGAAAAGATTGGATTGAAATGGTAAGATTAAAATTGTTTAATCAAACTGCCATAACTTCAGATACTTAAGTCCAATGGCCACCAAATTTTTAGAGTAGATAGAGGAGATATTTATATAAAACATGAAGTAATATAATATATCAATATTTGGTTGTATAATTTATCAATGTGGCGATGAATGTGGTGGGGCAGTTTTGGAGTGCAAACTGGCTACAACATTGGGCTATAAATACACCCCCTCCTCTCCTTGTAAGGGGTTGTAATTTTAGAAGAGATGAAAATATTAGCATGATCAAATCCTTGAAAAAGTATTTGGTGGACCTTCAATACTCACTTTTCACTTGATATACCTTTCCTCCTCTCTTTGATTTCATTTACTTTTGTGTTTTTTGTTCATTTGTAATCTTGTAAGTCTTTGTTTTGTAATTATGTTTTAATGAAAGTTCCTTCTTAATATTCTATTTAAATCATCCACCCTATGTTCTTAAATATTAATGATATTAAAATATTAATGCTCTTAAAATATTTTAAATCAAGATGATAACCCTTCCCTTATTTTGCTTCCTCATTTAATAAAAATTCAATTTTTAATTCGCATCACCATTTGTGCGCTTGTTTTCGGTGCATGTAACAACCTAAGTTTCCACAGTAGGCTTCTATTTTAATAATACAGTAGCGTGTGTTTTATGCGACTTCGAGTTCGAACACACGCCACAACCAATCAAACTAGCCGTTATGAATAGTAATACCCACTTTTTGAAATTTTATAAATTTTATCTCTCAAAATGGACTTAATTTTTGGATTTTTTATATAGAATTTAGCCTAGGGTGAGATTTTGGAACTTTTCAGACAACATTTATATTTTAATGAATATTGAAAATTACTAAATTTTAATTAAAAACATCTTTTTTAATAAAAATAATTAACAGTGATAAATTATGAATTTGAGTGGTTCTAAAGTATATTTAGAATATTTTTTTACCATTTAATACAATTTTTGTCATTGGACATAATGTCACAATTAAACCGGACATAAACAAGTGTTAATCTTTTGATAGTTATTATCTCTTAAAAACACGCTTTTTGTTTTAACAACAAGAATTAATTTTAAATTAATTTCTTCCATTTATATGTTTTGAATTTGGAAAAATTGATTTCATATTTGGAATCAGGATATCCAAATTGTGTAAGTAGGTAACTTTTATTTTTAGACATTTTGAATAATTACTTCGGTAAATTTTTTATTTACTATGGTTAAAGGGTAAATCCGGTAAATAAGGGTAAAAATATAATATTATAATAATAATAAATTATCCTAAAAAGTTTCCTAATATTATTGTTGGATACATGTACAACCATGGGAATCTTTGGGTCGATTTTGGGACCCCATGGAGCCACTTTTAGGTGATAGGGACACTTTATATTAATTATGTTAAAAGTAAATACAAAAATGACAGAAGCATAAATCTTATTGAAATTATTTTTAAATAGGGTTATATATGTTATATTTTCAACAATAAATATTCATTATAAATCCCAAAATATTTCCTATATAATGGTATTTTATTTATAATTTTTATACATTTAATATTTAAATTTATTTATTACACAATAATGATGCAGTATTTTCCTTATTAATGAAAGAATCAAATAATTGATATTATAAATATATAAATACATTTAATTTGAATATTTTTATGAATTAAAATAATTTTATAGGTTAATATGACATATTAGGACTTTTTATGTGAATTTTTTTCGATTAATAATGATGTTGTGAATTTATCAAAAACAAAAATACCCAATAGTGTCAAAATTGACATAAAAGTGTTTTTAAAACAAATATTATATTATTAATTGATATTAAATTCCTAAAAATCTAAGGTTTGGACAAGAGACTTATATCATGATATTTTTATCACTAATGGACTACTTGGGGGTCTGTTGGTTGTATATATTATGTTTATTAACTATATAATTTAAAAATACAAAGTGACATGGTAAATGTCAATCTAATTAACTAAGAGTTAAAACTAAAAGATAAGGTTAATATAATGACCCAAACCTATATAAAATCTATTGGTTGAAATTATTTATACCCATACCCACCTTAGACTTTGAATAATCCACTTTAGAGCCATTATAAACCGAATATGAATTTATTATAAAATAATATTTCTAGCTTTTCCAAAGGTTCCCCTCACCCCTCTTATAAAAGGGCACTCCCCCTTCTCACTAATTTACACATTCAAAGCAATTTGGATCAGACAAAACCTGCCCAAATACTCTCTAAACTTACCTAAATTCAACCTAGAGGCCTTTGTTTGATCAGAAATCCAACCTCAAGAGACCTTTTGATCAAATCAAATGGAAGAACCAGAAGAAGAGGTATTGTTGTCACCAATCTTTTTCAATTTCCTTTCTTCTTCAACTTCTTCTTTCTTTGTTATTTCCTTTATAAAATAATAACTCCAGTATCTTCTATATACTGTGATGTTATTATAAATATGGTACAACCGTATTCAGTATTCTATCCTTCCTTTGAATGACATGTCACCATACGTGCATACATACGACTTATCATCTCCACATCATGGCGTAATTGTTATTAAAAACATTATCATTTGGATGGGAATAATAATTATGTGTAATCCATGTAAATAATAAATATAACATGATAAATATTTTGTATATATGATATACCATCCAATTATATATTATTTTAATATCAAAAGAATGATATTGTCGCTCGTGCGTACGTACGGACTACCGTCTCCACGAACGCGATGAGATTCATTCCCCATCGTATCCATTCAAGACTAATTCTCTTTTGATGATTAAAAATAATGATTAGATACATGATATAATTTTGGATATTAATAAGATACATCCCATCCATAACAAATAATACAAATGAAAATGAATTCGTTATCACAAAAAAACGATGATAATACTAAGATATTATTAACAAATCAATGTTAAAAGATCACATATGATATCATATTAATGTATATGATTCCTCTATAATTAAATAAAAATTATTTCACCATTATACATGATTTTTACATACCCTCGACCGAGGAAAAATTACAATGTAAGGGGTTTCTTATCTCACTTTTAATTCCGTGAGATTTCCATTGTTCACCACTTATTTATTGCATGTGGTGTGTGTACTGCCCATGTTTGTATTAATTGTGTAATATACTTTAATTCATGTATATTTACATCATAATTGTATGATCCTTCTTTCATGGGTTTATGTTTCGTATGTTACCAAATCAATAAGGGAATTTAAAATTTCAATTTCTACTCATTCAGCATTACGCACACTTCATTGATTATTTTACTCCAAGATTATGTGTGGAATAACTATTCATTTTCTTATGTCATATTTTCCACTCCCCTTTCTTTGGATATAATTTTGATACACATAATCACTCCATTGATAAATTCTCACATCATTGGTATGATCTTGATAAGTGTAATTTTTACTCAATCTTGATTTGTTGAGTTAAACATCCAATTCCTTGGTGTTGTTTTTACAAGAATATGTGTCAATGTACTTTGATTGTTTTACACTGAATATCCAATCATATTGAGCGTGTTTATATTTTTCAAACATAATTATGTTATTGATTTATACTTAACCTAAAGATACGGTCTTTATGAGATATTTCATCTCAATCTACATTCCATTGAGACTCCTTTGTTGTTATACACCAAATCACTGTTATATGGTTTATATAATGTACATTGACATAGTATATCATGAATACCTTTATTCTCATGATATTACAAAGTTTTAATTACCTCAGTTATTTGTATTCAAGTGTCTCTCTTTTGGTTAGGAACTCTAAATAAAATATCATTTTAAAATGTTTTAAAGATTTGTAATTCTAAATCTTTCTCATTAATGTCCATGTTTTAAAAATGGTTTCAAGGATTTATCTATATGTACATTAAAGTTTTCAAATCAAAATTCCTTTTAAAAGTTTCAAAGTGGTATGTGACACTTTTATTCAATAATCTATTTTAAATAGCTTCTTGATAAATAGTGATAATTTTAAATGTTTTAAAAAAAGGGGGATATTTCTCTAAAATAGTTTTGATGACTATTTTTCGTCTATGTCAATATCTATAATTATTTTCAATTGAGGTTAATCTATTATAATACAATATTCCATATTGTATTGAATGAGTTATGTGTGGATGTGTTATTTTTATACCATTCATAATTTGTGGATAAATTATTGACATTTTGTATGCTAGTTTTAATACGAATGTTTATGTTATGTTTCAAACTTTTCATATGAGGAATGCATTAGACTTAATAAGTGACGGGTGAAGCCCACTATAGCTCCTCGATGCATCGGTAGGTCTCATGAGACAAACTAGTGTCTTGGCATGAGGCCTTGACAGAATCTTATTTATAGTCTTGGCACGAGGTCTTGGCTACGTGGTTATGATATTCTGGCATTATGCATTCCATCATTATGAAAGTGGTTATTGATATTGCATGTGATTATTTTACTAGTAGAGTATCCATGTGAATAAGTAAATGGAATTATTTCATTTTTTTTCCATATTATACTGAAGTTCAAGTTTAAAAGTCTTTTTTTAGTTATTCATTTCCTTAAATTTTTATGCTTATTTATAAAAGTTTCCGCTATATTGTTATCCTTACTGGGCATTTGAGCTCACCCCTTTCTTTGTTTTATTTTTCGCAGGATGTGAAGAAGTTAGTTATGAGTTACTTGCAGCCATAATCTAGGAATCTTAGATGTTTCCAATGGAATAATTTAGTGTCATTTTTCTTTTCAAGTTGTAATGTTGACCTTATGAATGTATCTAGTATTTCCAAGGCAACTAAACTGATCGGTCTTTCAGGACATTATTTCCTTATATCATGCCAATGTTATGTAATAATGCACTGACTTTGGGTAACTGGGGTCAGGGCGTTATAGCGCACCACTCTTTTCTTATCCCATTATTTTTCTTCTCTTATTAACTCAAAATAATAAACATAATAATCCAAATTTCTAATCATATTAATTTCTGAGTAAATATACCATTGGGGTGAGTCAAAATTTAAGGATGTTAAGTGATTGAGAGTATTTGGTCGATGAGTATTATTTAATTTTACATGTGTATGTTAGACTTAACATGTCTTGAATTAGTGAAATATTTTGTTTATCATATGGATTTCATGGATTATTGGAACCATAAGTACAATACCACAATCAAGTATTGATTGAGATTATAATCCTACTTAAGTTAAGTCTTGGATTAAATCCTTAACACTTAAAAATTCCAATCAACGTCAACTTTTGACATGGGTGTTAATTTAATGCAACATAAAGCAAGGTTCAAGGATATCATAATCTTAACTACCTAATGATGACCTAACCCTAATATTAATCAAATTGTTTAATAAATATTAATCAATCAATCATTTAAATTAATCTCTGCAAACAAACCCCCCTATAAAAATACAATCAACTAAAAACAAACTGACTATTAAAAAGTATCATCACTGAGGATACAACCCGAGTGTTTCTATACACATTAGAAAAGAGTTGTAACCTTGAACGGTCGATAGGAGACAATCAGTTCTGCTTTAAAATGGTACCGTTTCGGCAGATGGTGCATTAGGTAGTCATTCATTTTTGGTTATTGTGGAAAAAAATATAAAATATAAAACAAAAAAACACAAAGAAAAATCTGCATTCTCTTAAAAAACCATAAATTAAAAAAGAACACAAAGAAAACCATATCTTCCTCTTTCTTCCAAAATCTCTTTGAAATCACCTTAGCCTCCCAAAAAATCTCTCAGATTTGTTTAACCCTAAAATTGAGCTAACACTTTTCCAACTTAGGAGGAACATTAGGGATGATCAAATAATTCAAGAACCAGTCCTCATCCAAACAGTTGAATTAGAAATGGCCAATCCTCAGAAACAAACAATTAAAGAACTTGTTTCCCCTAATATGAATTACCAACCCCTTGGTATTCAATATCCAAAAATATAGTCTGAATTTGAACTCAAATCAGGTTTGATTCATCTTATTATGCATTTCTATGGGCTAACCGATGAGGATCCACATCTACACCTTAAAGATTTCCAAGTGGTGTGCTCTACCATGAATCCTCAAGGGGTTTCTAAGGAACAAATCAAGATCTGAGTATTCCCTTTCTCCCTAGAGGACTTCACCATGTCATGGATTTACTACCTCCCTCTTGGTTCCATAACCACATGGAATAACATGAATTGACTTTTATTAGAGAAAATCTTTCTTGCTTATCAAACTACTTCTATCCGAAAGGAAATAAGTGGTATACCTCAATTCCCAATTGAATTAGACCATGAGTACTGGGAGAGGTTCCAAAATCTTGTTGCAACCTATCTACATCACCAAATCCCTGACCAACTATTGATCCAATACTTCTATGAGGGGTTTTGTTTCTATGAAGAGAACTCTCATTGATGACGAAAGAGGCGGTGCTCTTGTAGATAAGATTCCTGCAACTGCAAGAGGTATTATAAGTAACATGGCTGAAAAGACACAACAATTCCATACATGAGCACATGCTTAATTTAGAAAATCTCATGAAAAACAATCTGTAGGGTTGAACAAGATGAAAAAGTGGATGAGTGAACTTACAAGTCTTGTGTGACAACAAGCTGTGGCTACCAAATCCCCAACCCCATATTCTTCACAATCCCTGTTCCCTAGACCTATCAAGAACTGTGGAATCTACATATCCCCATCTCATCCAACTGAAACATGTCCACAACTTCAAGAGGACCAATCTGATTCATCTGGACCAATGAATATCAATGCATCATATACTTAGCGAAACCCCAACCCTCAACAATCAGGTCAGTTCATTGGAAACTTCAACCATCCCCACTCAGAGCCCTTCTCTTCTTCTTATAACCAAGGCTTAAGGTATGGAAACCCTATCTCGCATCCCCCTCAATTCCCTCCTCAAAACCCAAACCAGTTCCAATATGGTCAAGGTGTTGGTAACTTTCTACAATCCTACCCTTTTGTTCCTCAACCTCAAAGGATCAATCCTCATCTTCCTCCTCTTGGCTTCCAACATCCTAGTGAGCCTTCCCACTTCACCAACCAATAGAATCACTTTCCCAAGAACCAAAATCAAGATAATCCCAATCCGGGACAAGCCTACTCGTCCATGAAACCATGGGAAAGTTCCGTGAAAGATCTTTCCTCCTTTACCTATTCCAGCCTCAAAAACATTGAAACCCAAATTGGTCAACTTGCATCCCACCTGAGCCAAATACAAAAATCAAATTCTTCCCAACTCTAATCCCAAACATTACCCAACTCCAAGGGTAATGTATGTGCAATTTTACTTAGATCAGGGATTCAAATTGTTATGCCTCAAGATAATTTCTCTAACTTCCCTTTGAATATTTACCTAGAAAATAAAAACAAAAAAACCATGAAAAGGAATATGAATCCATTCCCTTACCTCCTTACATTCCACTTAGGAACCCAATTCCTTTTCCTTAATCTATTTCTAATCGAAAGAAGTACTTTGAACCTGATCCTAAAATACTCATCCTGTTTAGACTTGTTGAAGTCAACATTACCCACTTATATTCCATAAAACAAATCCCTAAGAACACTAAGTTCCTTAAGGAATTTTTTCACCCACAAGAGGTGATGTAGGACCCTCTAAAATGTTTCCACCCAACAGTCTTTTCCCATAAAGTGAAAAGATCTAGGGACCTTTATAGTTCTATGCCAAATGAGAAGTTCCAACTTTGATGATGCACTCATAGACCTAGGAGCCTCAATTAATGTCATGACCAAATATATTCTCTCTAACCTTGGTCGTGGTCCCTGATATCCAATGGGTGTTGTCATTAAGTTATCCAATTGATGCACAACCAGTACCAAGGGAATAATTTAGGATGCTATTGTTCGTGCCAATGATCTTATCTTCCTAGATGATTTCTATGTCCTTGACATGGAAGGTGAGACGAACTCTTCCCGGTATCCCCTAATTATTGGAACACCATTCCTCATGACTACTAGAACCAAGATTTATGACCATTAAGGAATCTTATCCATGGAATTTTGTGACCAACTGGTCATGTTCAATATTTTCCAAGCCATGAGATTCCCATCTGAGGATCACTCTGCATTCTCAATACATGCTTTTGAGGACACTTCTGTGAGTTAATTGAACCCCATTCCGTCATGTTCATCATGTTATAAAGAGAAAGGATCCTGTGAAATATACACCATGATTAACCAAGTCATAAATAGGGAAGTTGATGTGGACCTATCATTTATAGACTCTCTCAATCTAGTGGATCCTGAAAAATAACTTGAATCCCACATCATCTCTGATTTCTACTGCTCCACCTTGGACAGTATTAAGGAAAATGAATTAAAACCAATTGAAGTCCCTTCCTCATTCCCTGATTTATCTAACCCATAAATGAAAGATGAGACTGATCTAAAACCTCACCCTAAAAATCTGAAATACACATTCTTTTTCCATGATCACTTATATTCTATCATTATCTCTCTTTTACTTACCGAAAATGAGGAATCCAAAAATTTTCAGGTGTTAGAGGAAAACAAAAAGGCCATAGGTTGTACCCTATATGACATACCAGGAATCAACCCTTCTCTTTGCATGAATCACATCCATCTTGAGGAATCATCCAAACAAATTATACAACCATAATGATGACTCAATCCACTCATACATGAGGTTGTTAGGGAAATGATCACCAAGATTTGTTAAGATGGTATTATCTACCCAATTTCTGATAGTGAATGGGTTAGTCCAATTCAAGTAGTACCTATGAAGGGTGGGATAATTATTGTCACAAGTGAACATGGAGAGGTAGACACAACTCGAGTGAAGAACAAATGGCGTCTGTGTATCGAATATAGGAAATTGAATGGTGAAACACAAAAATATCACTACCCTCTTCCATTCCTTGATAAAATTCTAGAACAATTATCTGGAAAGTCACACTATTACTTTCTTGATGGATACAACGACTACTTCCAAATACCAATCGCACCTCAGGAACAAGAAAAGACTACTTTCAGTTGACCCTTTTGAACATATGCATATAGGAGAATGCCTTTTGTCTTTTTCAATGCTCTTGTAACATTACAACGACATAGGATTAGTATATTTTCTGAATTATTGAATATTGTATGGAATTATTCATGGATTACATTACCATTTATGGTGAGTCATTTGAATTGTTCCTGAATTCACTCTCTCTAGTCCTTAAAAAGTGTTTCAAGTAAAACATTTTGTTAAATTTTGAAAAATGTCACTTCATGGTTGAAAATGGGATTTTTCTAGGTCACAATGTTTCAAAAGATGGTATTGAAGTTGATCCTACCAACATTAGTGTGATCAAATAACTTTTTAAACCCACCTATGTTAGTGATATCTGTTCATTCCTCAGTCATGCCTGTTTCTTTTAGTGATTCATCTATAACTTCAGTAAGATTTCCCTACCACTCACTCAGTTTCCCCAAAATGACATCACTTTCCATTTCGATGAGGTTTTCAAGAGATACTTCATTGAACTAAAAATTTCTCTTACATCTACCTCGATAATCCAACCCCAATATTAGTCCTTACCCTTTTAGTTTATGTGTGATTCTTCTGATTGAGCCATTGGAGATGTTCTAGGTCAAAGAAAAAAAAATTCCTCATGTAATCTATTATTCCTAAAAAGAAATTGGATGAAACTAAATTTCACTAAACTATGACTAAAAAAGAACATTTATTAGTGGGTTTTTACTTATATATTTTTTTCCCTATCTCTTAGGTTCCAAAATCATCATATTCACAGACTATTCTGCAATAAAGTTCTTACTCATGAAAATTGATTCCAAAACAAGGCTAATAAGATCAATCCTAATACTCCAAGTGTTTGGCCTTGAAATCAAAGATAGACTAGGAAGAGAAAACATTGTGGATGATCATCTAAGTAGAATTTCTAATTATTATTATTCATAAATCATTTATCCTAAAATCCCCACTGAGCACCTTTCATCTTTCACTCTAAAGTTACCATGGTATGCCACAATTGTAAACTACTTGGTTGCTGGTATTTTTCTAGAAATGTTTTCAAAAGAATAAAAAAATGAAGGTGAAAAGTGATTCAAAACTCTATTTTTGGGAATATAATAAATTTTGGGAAACTAGGGTAGACATGGTAATTAGGAGATGTGTTGATGAAATGATCATTCTTCCATCTTATAATTCTGTCACTCAATTCCTGGTGGTGGAAACATTAGACAAAAAAGGGCCTCCTGAAAGGTTATAGACTCTAGATTCTTCTAGCCATCACTCTTCAAGGACTCACATGAGCGTTTTCAATCATGTCCCACTTGAAAAAAGTTTGGCATAATTTCAATGAGAAATGAAATGCCCCAAAAGCCTTTAATTTTCTAGGAGATCGTCAATGTTTGGGGCATCGATTTCATGTACCATTTCCCCCTTCCAATGGATTCTCATACATATTTATTACTGTTGATTATGTTTCTAGGTGGGATAAGGCCAAATCCACTAGAAATAATTATTCACATATTGTTAGTGAGATCTAAAAGACACACATCTTCAACCGATTTGGCACACCACATGCCTTGATAAGTGACTTAGGAATTTATTTTTTGTAATAGAACCCTGGAATATCATTTGAAAAATAATGGGATTGTACATAAAACATCAACTGCATATCACCCCGAACAAATGGCATGGAATAACTTTCTAATAGAGAAGTCAAAAGAGTTCTTGAGAGAATTGAAAACCCATAAGAAAAGACTGGCCTAAAATATTTGGTGAAGCACTTTGGGCTTATCAAATTGCCTATAAAACACCCATTGGGATGTTTACTTTTAGGCTAGTTTTTGGTAAAGCATGTCATTTACCATTTTAAATCCAACATAAGTCATTTTGGGGTATGAAAACCCATTATTTTGTTTTTGAAAAATCTGGTGAAGAAAGATTATTGCAATTAGCTAAACTGGAAGATCTTTTACTTGAATCCTATGAGAATTCAAATCTGTACAAAGAAAAGTCTAAGGAACTCTATAAAAAACACATCTTGAGAAAGGTATTTCATGAAGGTGAAAAGGTAATTCTCTTCAATTCTTGATTTCGACATCACCCAGGTAAGCTTAATTCTTATTGGGAAGGTCCTTTTGTTATTACTAATATTTACCCATTTGGTGTAGTGCTAGTTCAAGAACCCTCTTACAAAAGGACATTCAAAGTTAATGGAAATCAATTAAATAATCACCTTTATAGGACACAAATCTTGGGAACCACATTGAATTCCATCAGATCTACAACTTCTACAGTATACCCACCACTAGATAGAGATATAGACCTACCAAAATCAAACCAAGGGGCACCACTTTCCCTTTAACTCTCTCTCTATCTCTTCCTCTCTCTTCACCTTTCTTCTTCTTCCCCTCTCTTTTAAATTTTCACCACTTTCTTTATCAAACCATTTTATTTTCCTCTTTCTCTTCTAAGTTGGTGTGTCTTTATAAAAAACTGAAAAAATCTAAACAAAACTAAAAAAGAAAGAAATTATTTAAAAAAAATGAAAAATCAATATTCATACTTACTAACATTCAAATATTCAAAATTTTTCTAACCATTTTGGGGATAAAAAAGACATGGTTTCATCTCAAATTTTTTTATGGTTTCTTTATAAATTTTGATAAAGAATACTGTATCAAAATTAATAAATTTTGAATGATCAATTTTTTGATTTGGAAAATGATTTTCCCCACCCATGAGGAACAAAATATTCTTTCATGAAAAGGCTACCTAAGTTCATCTTATAAAAATATGTGTTTTTCACCATCATTTGTAAATATTGAGTTTATGGACCTTCGAGCTTAATTTCCAACTTTGGAGTGCATTAATATGATAGAGGCATTTCTTGAACCTCATGAGAATCAAAATAGGCAAATATCCTACCACATCCCTTCCATTAGTCCTCCTTTTGAAAGCCCCTTAGAGCCTATGCAAAACTTTTCATTGATATCCATATTGTATGACCAATACCTTATCCCACCCAATATCAACATGGATATTCATTGCATAATTTTTTTAAATTTATGTGTGGGGGAAATAGATTTTATTTTTGGTAACGTTTTTTTTATTTTCACCATGTTATCATCTGCTTTAGGGAAAGCATCAATTTAAGTATGGGGGAGAGGTTTTACTTCAATGGGGGTTGGGAATGTATAAATATTTATTTGTACCAATGATATTGAAATGTGTTAAAAAAATCAAAAAATAATAATATGAAAATGGGTTGTGTCTTGGGTGAGTCAAAAAATCACTCTTCCTCAACCTTTAATCATGTTATAACTATTAAAATTAGTATTGTGAGGAGATAAATCATGGGTTGAGAGATGATTGTGAGATGTATTTCAAGTTCAACTTTCAAAAACTGAAAAAAGAACACTTATGTCATTAGAAGATGTTTCGTGGTTTTTAAATATTTAATCTTCTCATCCAATTCAAATTTCCTTCTTCTTTTGTGTCTTATTTCACATTTTCATTCCCTCATAAATATGTGTTTCCATTCCCTTTCATGTCTCATTTAAAAAAAAAATTCATTTCTTTTTCCATGTTGGTGTTTTACCTCCCTTTTTCTATCTTTTGGATATCATCTTCCTACCCTCCTATTGCCACAAACACCCCCCCCAAAAATACCTCTTAATTTTTGAGCACTTTAGGATTGTGAGTCGAAATTGATAGAACTTTCAAACTCTAATATTTTCACTTCTTATTGGTTAATGAGTGAAGCTCCATAAATTAATTTTATCATCTTGAGATGAGTATGTTTTGTGTACCACCATTCTCCATTTCTAAATTTGAGCCTGAAAATGTAAATTATTTTTGGAACATTGTTTTGGTAACAACTTGTGGTGGAGTAAAATATGGCTGAGTGAAATTTTAAAAACCTCCCATGATTGGGGATTTTTTTTTTAATATTTTCTGGTGAGTGAAAATGATTTTTTCATGGTTTAATATTTGTTTCAAATGAGTAAATGCACAAGACTAAGTATGGGGGAGTTGCTGTTATTAATATTTTCATAACATTTTATTCAATCTATTTAATGGTTTTATATGAAATGTGCATAATTTGTATGAAATATGAATTTTTAAATATTAAATATAATTTTTGAGCACTATTTCAATTCACCCAGATTCATGTTAGTCTAATATTTTAATTATAAATCAGACCATAATTATTGAAATTTGATGTTTTTTTGGATTCCAAATTTAATATAAAACATTTCATTAGAAGGTATCTTTGACCAATTCTTACATTTGAAGGATCATATGGTCTACACAAAAAGGAAAAAATAATTTGTAAAGAAACTAGAAAATCCTTGAATATAGAAATAATGATCTCACTCTATAAGTAAAAATCCTTTAATTCTCCTTCAACAGTCGGAGTAAAATTCAGTTCATCTTGTATAAAAATTTCAAGGCCAAACTCCAAGGAAAAGGGGCCCAACTGATAATTTTAAACCCATCCCACCATTCTATTTGGGAAATAAAATTATCACACCATTATTTATTTTTCCCCTGAAAGAGACATCCATTCGAGTTGATATTTAGAAGTGCGAAAGAGGAGATTCAGGAGGCCTACTTTGTTGAAGAAAGTGTTCAGATTTGAATGCATGTTCCTATTCAAAAACCCATTCATATTTTGGAATTTAAAAAGATAGGATTGAAATGGATAGATAAAAATTGTATAATCAATCTGCCATAACTTTGGATCATTAAGTCCAATGGACATCATATTTTTAGAGTAGACATAGAAGATATTCAAATATAACTTTTAAGAAGAGAATATCTCGATATTCAACAATTTAATTTATCAAAGTGGCTATTCAAGTGTAGGGGAGGTTTTGGAATGTAAATTGCCCACACCATTAGGCTATAAATACATCCCCCTCCTGTCCTTGTAAGGGGTTGGCATTTTAGAAGATACACGAATATATTGGCATGACCAAATATTTTACAAAGGCTTGTGAGGACCTTCAATATTCACATTTTCACTTCAGATACATTTCCTTCTCACTTTGATTTCATTTACTTTTTTGTTTTTCTTCATTTGTAATCTTGTAAGTCTTTGTTGGGTAATTCTATTTTAATGAAAGTTTCTTCTTCATATTCTATTTTAATCATCCTACATATATTATTAAATATTAATTATATTAAAATATTTTAAATCAAGATGAAAAACCTTCATTTCTTTTTCTTCCTCATTCAATAAAAAATATATTTTTAATTCTCATCACTGTTTGAGTGTTTGTGTTTGGCGCATAACTCTTTTCTTATCCCATTAGTTTTCATCTATTATTAACTCATCATCATAAAAATAATAATCCAAATCTATAATCATCTTAATGGATGAGTAAATCCAACATTGGGGTGAGTCAAAATTTAGGGATGTTACGTGATTGAGAATATTTTCCCGATGTGTATTATTTGATTTAACATTGTGTATGTTGGACTTAACATGTCATGGATTAATGACTATTTTATTTAATGTATGGATTAAAAGGATTATTGGAACCATAAGTATACTACCAAAATTAAGTACTGATTGATATTATAATCCAAGTTAACTTAAGTCTTGTATTAAATCCTTAACAGTTAGGAATTCTGATCAATATCAACTTGTGACATGGGTGTTAGTTTAATGCAATATAAAGCAAGGATCGAGTATATTACATGCTTAACTACCTAATGATGACCTCACCCTAATCTTAATAAAAGTTTAAAATCAATATTAATCAATAAATCCTTTCAATTAATCTCTAGAAAAAACCCCCCAATCAAAATACAATCAACTAAAAACAACTGACTATTAAAAATTATCATCGCTAAGGATTCGACCTGAGTGCTTCTATACATATTAGCAGAGCATCAGAACCTTGAAAAGTCGATAGGAGACAATCTACCATGCTTTCAACTATTTATTTTATTTACATAATGTCATATTATAAAACAATTTACTCAAATATTATATTTTATGGACCAAATAACATTGTTTAATATTTAAGTAATGATATATCCTAATTGAAAAAATTATACATTTTTCATCTAAGAAAAATAATAAGTAGTGGAAAAACATTTATATATAATTTATATAAAATTGTTACATATTCATCTCTGTACATTCATTCAGTTAATTTATAGTAAATTTAAATTTCTATAATCTATAATCATTCTAATTGTTTCATCATTTCTACATCTTCATTAAAATTGTTTCAGTTGTGTGTATTCAATAATGTTGTGTCTATCTACTAGCAATATTTTTGTTCCCTTTATAAATTTACTCTTACATAATTTAAATATTTTACTATTATTCCATAATTCTATCTATTTCATGTACTAGAATCAGGTTTCCTCTATTTAGACGATATATACCCAATTTTTACAGATTTTTATGTATAAATTTGTTCTTACTATTTACTCAGTAATTACATACTACTCAAATGTAAATCCCAAAATCCTATAATCACATTCATTAAATTGTATAATTAAAAATTATTTAAAATTATAATATACTTATGTATTTATCTATATATTTTAGGTTTCATTTGTATAGTTCATTCAGTGAAAATATGGCTCATATATGAACTTTCAGTTTACTAATGATTTTTACCTTATCTGGTTTATTCACTTTAATTAGAAATAGTATTCTCAAAACTCTAGTAGTAAGATGAATTTTTACTTTGACATTAAATCATAAATAGATTAATAAAATCATAACAATACACAATGGAACATGAAATTTATATCAATGATTTGAATTAATTCTTCTCAATTATAGTACATGACTCCCCTCCTAGCCATAACTCCCCACCATATCACGATTCAGTCCTTGTGAGTGTCAATGGAACACCCCATTCCCCTCATTTTGATCTCAACCTGACTGGTTTATCACACTAATTCTTTTACCATTAGATCTTGTTGAATGTTTTTCAAAAAATTCAAGGTATAAAATATTCTAATGAATCTTTGTTTTGATAACTATAGAAAATTTATTACATTATAGAAAAATTGGTTTATCTGTCTAATTAGGGATTTAGGGTGATTAGATTTCCCTCTCTAGATATCCCATAATGTTTTTATAATATATATATTTATTATATTTGTAACATCCCATTTCTGGAAGCAACCTAGAGGTGCCCCGTACCCGATTGGTAAATGGTCCTCAAGATCATTTCCCCAAATGCCAAAGATTGTCGAATAGCAGCGAGGGCCATGGGTGTGATAGTGGGGAAACTATGCCCTCATTGGCAGAGTACATAGCGGAAGTAAAAAAACATGCTATAGAGGAAGTAGTAAATATCCAACAACAATGCACAAGTAAACAGCGGAAGATTAAAATAATAAACCACTAGAGAACATATGTATATATGAAATGATTCATGATACATATCTAGGAAAACAACCAAACAAGTCACAATGCTAGAAATACAAATAGTACCAAAACAAGTACAAAAGAAAAGATAAACAACTCATCAGCACCACAAGCCAAAGCTTGGTCCCATGCTCTCCTGCTCCAAAGCAACCAAGTACCAGATGTTGAAGGGCGCTTTCCCTTGTCTATACCTGCAACAACATAGTTTGTTTGGACACAGAAGCATGACCCAAATAGCGTGTAAGACTAAATCCTAATATAAAACTACCCAAAGAGCTGTTCCTAACAGTCAGTGAGAATATGGCAGGAAATAATATAGTAAGCAGTAAATAGTAATAGTAAACAGTAGCCATTAATCAACAAGCAGTAACATGATGATATACAATAGTAATCAATGCACAGAACAACAAGCAGCATTGAAGCAAACAACTAACCACAATAGGAACCCCTCTGGGAAGTACTCATAGCCAACCCCTCTGGTCCTATTCAAGAAGTACCAACAACCCTCTGGGCAGTTCACTCAGCCTAACCCCTCTGGTTTGTCATACGAAATTATAAGACTCTCTGGGGAAGCTCGCTTGGTCAATTCACCTTATTGTCTAGGGTAGTCAAGGAATCTCTGAGGAAGATCATGCGGTCTAACCCTCTTATATCCCCAAGCTCCAGAAACTCTCTGAGGAATCTCACTAGACCAATTCCTTCTATAGTGTCAGGTTTATCCCAGACTCTCTGAGGAAGATTGCTCGGTCAATTCCTCCTCTAGCCAAGAATGGTTTAAGGAAATTCAAAAAAGTAAAGACTCTCTGAGGAAACTCACTAGGTCTACCCTCCTATAGTCTATAATATCCAAGACACTCTAGGAATCTCACTCGGTCTATCCCATGTAGTCTATAATAACCAAGAATCTCTGAGGAAGCTCACTCGGTCTACCCTCCTATAGTCCATAATATCCATGAATCTTTGGGAAGCTCACTCGGTCTATCCGTTATAGTCTAGAGAACTAGGTTCTCACAGTCCCATGCCAGTCAGTGCATAATAATTCTATAAGGCCAAAGTACACCTATAGAGCTACTTGGCCAACCATTCTACAGAACAACAAGCATGTCAATATTATCATTCCATCCTACGGTCACAGGGCATGCAAAATAGGTTTAATGGACAAAGCCTAACAAAACCCAAAGGTAATAACAATAACAAGGCATGGGAACAACATCCAATCATAGAAATTATCCACAAAAATGATCAAATTTCCTCTACTCAAGCATACAAGAATGGAGGGAAAACAATAGGGGTAAAACCGTAATCACACAATACCCCGTTCATGGGTATTGGTGGTAATTGCACATAAAAATCAAAGACATCGAATGGAAAGGAACAAAACACCTACCTTTTTGCAAGGAGATCAATATACCTGAACCACAAGGCATGATTCTCCTTAGAACAACGTAGATATATGAAAATACACAAAATGTTTAACCCACAATATCTCGTGAAAGAGAGAAAATCATGGAATAAAACTCAAGAAGAAGGAAGATCTCACCACTACGGTTCCAATGCAATTGACGAAGGACAATTTGGAAAACTGACAGAGGCTCAGGGGCTTGGAGGATGTTTGCATCCGTACGGATTCTCATGGTCGAAGAACCTTGGGAAGAATATGTTTCTGTCGATTAGGCGTGACCCCAATCCATTTAATGAAAAAAGTAAGTACACGATGTGTACTTCTAGGGTACATTGCATGTACTTGGCCCTTCCATACTCCACCTTAAGCGGCTTCTGCATCGCCCCTACACACAATGTGTGCGGCCCAGACATGGCCAGCACACAGCCTCGCGTGGTGTCAAGGTACACGGTGTGTACTTATAAAGTACACAACGTGTACTTTGAAAATTTCCATATTTTCCTGTTTTTCTCAAAAAAAGACCAGAAATGGAAAAATATACTTGAAACGAAGATCTGGGTTCCTACAAACTTCCCCCCTTGAAGAAATTCATCCTCAAATTTCCCTAGAAAGGCATAGAAGATGAAACCCCAAACAGCTCCAGCCACTGCGATCGTACATCGGCCTCCCTCTCCTAGGTCTCGTCCTGTACTCACCCGTACTGCCTTAGTACCCATACCAGAGGAACAGAACGGCCACAAAGAACCTTCGTACTGTGATCCAGAATATGGATAGGATTCTCCTAAAACGACGCATCTGCTTTGAGCTCAACCTCCTCGGGTTGAAAGACATGAGACGGGTCTGAAAAGTAACGTCTGAGCTGAGAAACGTAGAAGACGTTGTGCATAGCCCGATACCTATGAGGTAACTAAAACCAATAGGCAACTGAACCAACTCTATCCAACACCTCAAATGTCCCGACGTACCATGGTGAATGCTTACCCTATCTCTGAATCCTCTTGTGTCCCAACCTCGGTGTGACACGCAGGAAAACCTGATACCCGACCTCAAACTTCAGAGGTTGTCTCTGCTGATCAGCATAAGATTTCTGTCGAGACTGTGCTGTATCAATCCTCTTCCGAATCAACTCTATCTGCTCGGAAGTCACCTCAACAAGATGAGGTCCCAGCAAAGCTACCTCTCATACCTCCAGCCAATACAAAGGTGATCGGCATGGCCTACCGTACAAGGCCTCGTAAGGTACCATCTGAATGGTCACCTGAAAACTATTTTTGTAAGTGAACTGCACAAGAGGAATATGCTTCTCCCAAGAATCTAAATAGTCTAGAATGCAAGATCAGAGCATATCCTCAAGCACCTAGATCATACACTCAGATTGGCCATCTTTCTGGGGATGGTATGCTGTACTCAAAAGTACCTGTGTACACAAAGCCTTACGAAGCCCCTTCCAGAACCAAGAAGTAAGACACACATCCCTTTCTGAATAAATAGAGTGTGGAACTCCATGAATACGTACAGTCTCTCAGATGTACAACTGTCCCAAATCATCAACACTGGAGGTCTCCTTGATCAGCAAGAAATAATCAACCTTTGTAAGCCTATTTACGAAAACCTAAACAACATCACTCCCATAAGGTGACCTCAGTAACCAGGTCACAAAGTCCATCGCGACATCATTCCACTTCCACTCGGGAATGGGTAACTACTGTAAAGTCCCTACTGGTCATTAATGACTCGCTTTCACCTGATGAAAAGTAGAACATCTCATAACAAAACCAGAAACATCGCTCTTCATACCTAGCCACCAGTACTGGCGGTGTAGATCACGTTACATCTTGGTGATACCAGGATGAACTGTCCAAACTGAGGAATGAAAATCATGCATCACCTCCTCGCATATGTCTACTGGTACCCATACGTATCCCTAGAAATGCAAGATCCCATCCTGGCCCACTGTCCATCTTGGAAGAGGGTCCTCTCCTGACACACTCTCCCGCAGGACTAGGACTTCTGATTCTAATAGCTGCCTCATCTGTACCCGATTAAGATGGGTAGAGGTAATAGCTACAGAAGATAGAAAAGTCTAACCCTATTTTTCGTGCACCTCCAAATGCATCTCAGAGAACAGAGCTATAAGTTACCACTCACTACTGGCCTCCTGAACTGCCTGAATCTGAGTTCTTCTTCTCAACGCATCAGCCATTGCGTTGCCGTTTCTTAGCTTATATGAAAGATCAATGTCAAAGGACTAAGGACACTCAACCCACCTATGTTGTCTCAGATTCAGATCATGCTGAGTGAAGATATACTTGAGACTCTTGTAGTCGGTAAACACCACAAAGTGATCTCCCAGAAGGTAATGTCTCCAACAACGTAAGGCATGAACAACAGCTGCCAACTCCAGATCGTGCGTCCGGTAGTTCCTCTCGTGAGGTCTCAACTGCCGAGACCCATAAGCAATGACCCCATCTCCCTGCATAAGCACAACCCCTAGTCCGACAACTGAAGAATCAATAGTATACTGTATATCTCTTACCCGGCTCAGGAAATAATAGAATCAGTGTTGAAGTCAACCTCCCTTTCAGCTCCTAAAAGCTGTCTCACAAGAATCTGACCATAAGAACTCTGCACCTTTCTTGTTCAGGCTTGTAAGTGGTGTTGTAAGGCATGAAAAGTCTTGTATGAAATGCATGTAGTATCCAACCAGCCCAAGGAAACTCCGCACCTCAAGGACATTCTTCGACTGTTCCTAGGAAACTACAGCTCTCAATTTCTCTGGTTCTACTGATACTCTTGTTTCTGAGATAACGTGACCCAAGAATTGAATCTTCTCCATCAAAATGTGGCATTTAGAGAGTTTAACATAAATCTGATGCTCTCTTCGTGTACACAAAACGTTCTCAAGATGGGTAGCATGGTCGTGTCGAGTTTCAGAGTACACCAAGATATTTTCCACAAAAACCACCACGAAGGAATCTAATTATGGATGGAAAACTCGGTTCATCAGTTCCATGAAAACTGCTGGCGCGTTTGTGATATCAAGCAGCATGACCGTATACTCGTATAGACCATACCTGCTTTTGAAGGCTGTAAGAGGTATATCTGATGGTCTAACGCGAAAATGATGATAACCAGAACTTAAATAAATCTTTGAGAACACTCAGGATCCTCGAAGATGATCAAAGAGGTCATTCATACTCGGAAAGGGATATCGGTTCTTGACCGTCAACTGGTTCAACTTCTGATAATCCACACAATGCCGAAGGGTACCATCTGCTTTCTTCACAAGAAGAACAAGGGAACCCCAAGGAGAAGTACTGGGTCGGATGAAACCCTTTTCCTACAACTCCTCCAACTGCTTCTTGAGCTCCTACAACTTAGGTGTAGCTATCATATAAGGAGGAATGGACACCGGTGTTGCTCCTTGCATGAGATCAATAGAAAAGTCTACCTCATGCTCCATAGGAAAACCTAAAAAGTCCTCTGGAAAGAAATCCCTAAAACGATCCACCACTGGAGGAAAGTATAAAAGTGAAGTCTCCTTGTCATCCAGATAAAGACTGGAAATCCTGGCTGTAACTCCCCCTATGACATGATACTCTGGTCTATCTCTACCCACTTGGACATCCTACTCGCCTCTATGGAGAAAAGATCTGCCCTCTGGTGATATGAAACTCACCTTGCGGTGATAGCAATCAATGAATGCCTAGAAGGGAATTAACCAGTCCATATCGAGAATGACATCATAACCTATTATCTCTAGGAAATAGAGGTCCCATAAAAAGTGACACAATGAAACCTTGAGAGGGAACTCTCTTCACTGATGTACGTTAGACGTACTCATTCCCAACAGTGTTTCAAGAGTCAACATGTCGACAGACAAAAAGATACAGAGCCTAAGGCTCTTCACAACAGAAACAGAGATAAATCTATGTGAATCACCAGTATTGAAAAGGGATGAAGATTAAACCGAGGCTACTAAGATCATACCTCGAACTGTGGAAGGTTTGGGATCCAGCACCTGATGGGTATGTTCCACAAAAAATGTATGGCCTGTACCGCGGCCCTGTGCCCCTGGATAACCACTCTGAGCTGATCCAATCTGCTGTCGCTGGTAACCTAGTGACTGACCACCATGGCCGCGACCTCCACCTCGGCACGAATGGCCGGAAGAACTCCAGTTCCTAGACTGGTGCGAAACTGGCGATACATATCCTATACGTGAGGGCATAGAAGAACCCCTACCACCATCTGGGGGTGAGAAGATCTGACAAAAATGCTAAAGATCTCCCATCTTTCCACAAGATCAACACTCCATCAGGTCTCTCTGACACTGAGGCCTAGTACGCCCAATCCTACCACACTAGTAGCATCAACTTGGCTTCCCGAAGATAAATTCCGCATACTCTGATCTCCTTGAGAAGACTCCATGTGGTGCTTCCTGATATCAGTAAGAGGAACACTGACTCTAAATGTCGAACCGCCCTGGATCACTACTCCAAAATCTCTCAGATTGGGCTCAATGATCAGCGCATGGTTGTCAATCGAGGATATCGAAGTCAACCTAAAGATATTCACATGGGAACAGATCTCCTGCCTGAGACCATACTCTAACTTCCTAGAAAAGAACAACTCATCACCTGCTGGAATTGGCGTGAAGCGATGGAGCTTGGTAAAACAAGAAGAGTACTCCATAACAGAAAGAGTACCCTACTCGAGACTCATAAACTCCTGGGCTCAGTCGGACCTCAAGGTCTCTGGATAGAAGTAATCGTAGAAGATGCACTGAAAAGCATCCCAAGTCATACTCTACTGGAGCCCTGACTATGAGATCACCTCCCACCACCTCTTGGCGGTGTCTCAGAGAATATAAGTAGCAAGCTTCACTCTCTTCTTGAGAGGTATCTCCAGATGCTTGAAGATCGTCAGTGTGGCCTCTAGAAACAACTCTACAGCTTGTGGTCCTCCATCCCTTGAGAAAGTAAGAGGACACTACTGCTGGAAAACCCGTGTCAACTCAGTCATCGATGGGGTAGGATGCGGTGCTCCCTGAAAGGTCTGCACCATCCTCAGGAAGTCCTCCCCGAACTACTCATCGATGCCTGCAATGGGTATAACTGCTGGTGCCAAGGCTGGCACAGTAGGAGGATTTGCAAGAGGTCCTTGATCGGCCATATCCGGTGTCTAATCACTGTCTGGTAGCTGACGTATGACCGGAGGACGTCTCAGAGGCATAGCTCTAAAAGATCAAAATCACACCTTTGATTAGGATTATCAAGGACAGAGAACACCAGAGTAAAAAATGGAAACAAGAGGAAGAAACCCTGAAGTTTCACTAAATAGGAATACACGATGTGTATAAAACCTACACTGCATGCTCTTTAAGGCCATTCACATGGGTGTGTACTTCTACCACCTTTGGTCATGTAACACCCCAGACTACACATCGTGTTGTCCCCACACACGGCGTGTACTTCATCTCAATTCCCCTACTCGAGTCTTTTTACACAGCTAACTCACATGACCCTCCTAACCCTAGACTACACGACATGTTCAATAAGGATGCGATGTGTACTAGAAAAGGTTTCAACAACCCGTGTTGTTAGTTACATGGCCGACTACACAACTGACCCTTACACGGCGCGATTTGAACAAACATGGCGTGTATAGAAGAGATAACACTGTCCGGTGTTGTTCGTGACACGATCGGGTACCTAGAACAGGACTACACGGCGTGTTCATACCCAACATGGTGTGTACTACACGAGCTTCCCTGACCCATGTTGTTAGTGACACAACCGTGTACATGGATCACTACTACACGGCGTGGAATGACTCTACAAGGCATGTTTTTGAAAAAAAAATTCACTACCCCGTGTTTCTTCTCACACAATCAGTGACACTGTTAAAAACTACACGGCGTGTAGTCAAGTACACACTGTGTATTCTGGGTTTTTTCTGGCAGTATCTTAGAAACTGCACTGAAGCCTAGAAAACACTGAAAAACAAACATGAATGTTCGAAATTCCGATCCTTGAGGGCCCATACTCCCTGCGAACCAAACATTGTCATCTCTTACATATCATATACAAGGAAAACAAGTCAATGATCCACCAAGTTCCAATTCATGAGGGCCCATAACACCTCAAGAACCAAAATTTGGCGTTCATTTAAGCCAGGCACAAAACAAACAATTACTCTATCAAACTTTAGGGATTGTATCAAAGCATCTATCACAACAACATTCATAATCTATACAATGTCTATGCCAACAACATGCAATCACTAATGCACACTAGATGGCATGGCAAGAATGCATGGCATGTGATTTCTAACAAGTGCCTATATGATGCGTGAGATGACATACCCTCATCTCATCGGGTTGCGACAGAAATAGAACCGCACAAGCACAAAAATAACACCATAAGAAAAGTGAATCACTATAGGTTAAATCATATGAACCGTAACATCTCAAACCAGAAAAATACATTAACGAGGTAGATTGGCTTTTCCCTGTACACGGGTTAGTTACTCTCGGGAATAGCTTATTACCAAGTACCGAAGCCTTCCTATCCCTGGCTAAAGGCTCCAAACAGTAAATCAAGAGAAAAGAATCCCTATGATACCACTTTGTAACATCCCAGTTTCTGACGCCACCCATAGGCACCCCGTACCCAGTTGGTCACATGGCCTCAAGCACATTTCTCTAAATGCCAGAGGCTTCCAACTTGTAGTGAGGGCCTTGGGTGTGATAGTGGGGAAACTATTCCCTCATTGGAAGAGTACACAATGGAAGTAAACAAAACATGCAATTGCAGAAGCAGTAAATATCCAACTACAATGCACAAGTAAATAGTGGAAGACTAAAAAAATAAACCACTACAGCACATATGTATATATGAAATGATGCATGATACATATCTAGGAAAATAGCCAAACATGTCACAACGCTAGAAATACAAACAGTACCAAAACAAGTACAATTGAAAAGATAAATATCTCCTGAGCATCGCAAGCCTAAGATTTGTCCCATGCTCTCCTACTCCAATGAAATGAAGTACTAGAAGTCAAAGGGCACTTTCCCTTGTCTATACCTGCAACAACATAGTCTGTTTGGGCCCAAAAGCATGACCCGAATAGGGTGTGAGACTAAATCCCAGTAGAAAACCACCCAAATATCTGTGCCTAACAGTCAATGATCATATGGTAGGTAATAATACAGTAAGTAGTATACAATAACATTAAACAGTAGGCAGTAATCTGCAAGTAGTAACAGGATGATATACAATTGTAATCAATCCATAAAACAACCAGCAACAGTGAAGCAAACAGCTAACCAAAATAGGAACCCCTCTGGGAAGTACTCGCAGCCATCCCATCTGGTCCTATCCAAGAAGTACCAACAACCCTCTAGGCAGGGCACTCAGCCTAACCCCTCTGGTTTGGTCATATGAAATTATAAGACTCTCTGGGGAATCTCACTCAGTAAATTCCCCTTATAGTTTAGTGTAGTCAGGTACTCTCTGAGGAAGATCACGGGGTCTAACCCTCTTATAGACCCAAGGTTTAGAAACTCTATGAAGAAGCTCACTCGGTCAATTCCTCCTATAGTCTCAGGTCTATCACAGACTCTCTGAGGAAGATCTCTTGGTCAATTCCTTCTCTATTCTGTAATGTCTTATGGAAATTAAAACAAGTAAAGACTCTCTGAGGAAGCTCACTCGGTCAACCCTCCTGTAGTCTATAATATCCAAGACTCTCTAGGAAGCTCACTTGGTCTATCCCCTGTAGTCTATAATAACCAAGACTCTCTGAGAAAGCTCACTCGGTCTACCCTCCTGTAGTTTATAATATCCAAGAATCTCTAGGAAGCTCACTCGGTCTATCCCTGATTGTCTAGAGCACCAGGTTCTCACAGTCTCATGCCAGTCAATGTATAATAATGCTATAAGGCCAAAGTACACATATATATCTACTTGGCTAACCATTCTATAGAACAACAAGCATGTCAATATTATCATTCCATCCTACGATCACAAGGCATGGAAAACAGGTATAACGTCCAAAGGCTAAAAAAACCCAAAGGTCATAACAAGAACAAGGCATGGGAAAAATATCCAAACCTAGAAATTATCCACAAACATGATAAAATTACCTCTACACAAGCATACAAGAAAGGAAATAAAACAACAGGGGTAAAATAGTAATCACACAATTCCCCATTCACGGGTATTTGTAGGGAATTGCACATAAAACTCAAAGACATCGAATGGAATGGCACAAACCACCTAACTTGATTCTAGGAGATTAATATAAAAGAACCATGAGGCTTGATTCTCTTTATAAAGGTGTAGATCTAAGAAAACCCACAAAATGTTCAACCCATGATATCTTGTGGAAGAGGGAAAATCATGGAATAAAACTCAAGAAGAAGGAAGAGCTCACCACTGCGGTTCCAACACAAATGACGATGTTCGATTCAAAAAACATACAGAGGATCTGAGGCTTTTAGGATGTTCATGGATATACGAATGCTGTTGGTCGAAGAACCTTGAGAAGAAGATGTTTCTATCTATTAGGTGCGACCCTGGGCCGTTTAATGAAAAAAAAGAAAGTACACGATGTGTACTTCTGGAGTACACGACGTATAATTGGAATTTATATACTCTGCCTTAAGGGGCCTCCACATTGACCCTACACATGGTGTGTGTGGCCTAGAAATGTCCAAAAAATGGCCTCGTGTGGTGACAAGGTACACTGCGTGTACCTATAATGTACACAACGTGTGCTTTGAAAATTTCTAGATTTTCCTACTTTTCTCAAAAATGACCAGAAAAGGAAAAACATACCTAAAATGAAGATCTAGGTTCTTACAATAGTTAAAAAATGTTTTTATATTTTCACTATATAATTAGATATTAATTTGTCATGTGAATTAAAATAAAGGATTATGAGAATTCTAGTGGAGTTAGTGGTCCCTTTATGATAGGGTTATTAAACTTATTATCAAATGTTTTACGTATAATGTTCATAACATTAAAATTTTAATATATATTTTATAAATTATTATTATATATATATTTCCATGAATCAATCATCTCCACCATCATTCAAACTTCTTATTTCCTTATTGTATACTCAGATCTTATAAATTTGATTCTTAATTGTTGAATTTTTAATTTTGTTAGCATTGATTCTATTTTGATTTCAATTAATTATATGTTGATCACATTTCAATCTCACTCATTATATATATAAATTCATATATTCCTCTAATTATAAATTATTTTTGGGATATAAATCTTGATATTTTTAATTTAAATGTTGAAATTTATAAAGAGTTTAGATTGGTTGTAATTAGTTTAGGTTGTCTTGCAAATGCATTATTGATGTTTTTATTTTATTTTTAGGTAATCACTATATAAGGGGTTATTAGTACATAGGGTGATAATTTTTCCCCTATCTACGTTTTTTAATGCAATTATTTTTATTAATTTTTTTATTTTTATGCACTTCTTTAAGTGGAAGTTCCTTTACAAAAGTTAAAAACTTCACTCTTTCAGCTACATGCTTGATGAAGTTGGTGGACTACTTAGTATTTTATCGATACATTTCACTAAAATTGTTAGATTTGTGTTGTATTCAAGTCTATGATATTTTTATCTATGACATGGAATAATTGATTTTTTATTTTCTTCATTCCTCATTCCTTTAAAGTTTATTTCATTTTTCCACTTGTATTCTTAAAATTTAATGTTTAGGAAGCACTGCAAATCGGTAAAATTTTCAAAGAATTCATAAAAATTCGTTTCTAATTTTTCGCAAGATATTTTCATTAATAGAGATATTTTAGTGAGTGAAATATTTATTCTACCCAGTTTTATGTTTTTATTTTTTTTCAAATTTCTTTACCAATGCTGACTATTTTGGTCATTTGTAGATGTATCTATATGTGATTTGATGTTTCTATGGAAGAACATAGTTTATTTTTTCTTCTCATCAAAAGATACCTTTAAAACATACAAATCTCCTTGGTACCATTATAATCTTATATTTTAAGTAGTAATGGTCTTTTTAAGGGTGTGTGTATTGCATGTTTTTTTAATTTCTTATGTATTCAAGGGTTCGAGGTATGATAAATTTTTTTTTTCAATATATTCAATATGAATTTTGTTTATGATAAATATATTCAATATGGAATATTATATATGTATTTTGAATATATTAAATATGAAATAATTAATTATAATATATTCAATATGACACATGCATTATGTATATATGCAATATGCAATATTCATTTTATTACATATTTGTAAAATAAAGTGACTGAAAAAGAAGTATGCTCAAGATGATTGAATACATAGTTTTTAAATATTTATTAGTATTTAAAAACATTAATTGGTTGTTAAAAGAAAGGAAAATGACCTCTTATTTCTATGAAATTGGAAGAAAACAACCATAAATTGATTTGTAAAATTTTTGGATTGAAAGCATGTCAATCTGAATTTTCATTTAGTCAGAATGAATGAAAATGAAATTTTATTGTTTTAAAACACTAAAACATGAATATAATAGTAAAAAACATATAAAATACATTTTAGTGATGTAAAATTATTGGAAAATTTCTTTCAATTACTTTTTACATCCATGAGTATGCGACTTGTCCATCCAATGTGTGGTGCATTCAGACTAACCAAATAAGAAGTTTATAAAGATATGATTATATTTATAAACGTGTGGGGGGGGGGGGGGGTAAAATAATAAAATAACCTCAAATTTACATGAAATAATAGGAATAAAACCATATATTTATTTATGAAACATAATAGAAGAAGGTACATCAATCATACATCTCATTTTCTCAGGATGACCAAAAACACACTTTTAGTATTTTAAAATCACTAAAACGTGCATATAGTGGTTAAAACATGAACAAATAACCTCTGAATGATTTTAAATCATATTAAAATTGTATTTTTTTCATTTTTTTATATTTAAGAGAATTAAAAAAAAATCATATGTGTATCTTTTGAAAAGGATAGGTTACCCTTATGCAACTCTCCATACCTTTACACAGTGCCCATAGTACCCATATGTATCCTCTTAAAACTCAGGGTTACCATTATGTATGGGCTAGTATACCCTTAAACAATGATATATTACTTTTAATTAACCATTATAAAATAAATCTTACCATTATGAAGTTTAATAAACCAAATAAATACCCTTATGCAACCTTTGGAGACAAACACTTACCCTTACGCAGCATATATGACTCACCCTTATGCAGTTTATATGAGTTACCCTTACACAGTGTGTGGAATAAAAGTACATACCATTACATATATAAGTTTAAACTCATCATACCATTATAAAACTTATACCTTATCCTTACACAACCCATTTAAATATGACCCACCTTTATATACAAAGGCTTATCCTTTTTCTAACTATATAAACCCCACCCTACCCTTATGTAACACATGAAAATGCAGAGTTAACCTTAAAAAGAAATCCCAACAACCTAGTATAAGGGTATAAATAAATCACCTTTACTTAGGCCCTATTCTATATGTAAGCTTAAAAATTAAATGAATAATTATTTTATTTACACTTAAAGTGCTTAAAAATTAAAACCAAAGGGGGGTTTTCATTATTATAAAAATGAGGGTGTTACAATTCTCTCCACAATAAATGGTTTATTCACCCAAATAGTGGTAAAAATTCTAAACTTGTAAATAGATAAGGTAACTACAATATAAAAAACAATTTATGTTCCCATGTCACATGGTTATATCATATGTACACCAGATTACATAGAACAAAGGAATTGAATTACAGTGCAATACCTTTTTCTGGAGATCTATAAACTGATATAGATACAAATACAATATGATTTTAGGTCTAAGGTTGAAATAATCTCATTTAATCACAATAATTGGGTCTAGTTGGTACCTACATAGTTGGGGATCATAAAATATGTTGTGAACTGACGTCAAGAGAAACAAAAAGTCTAACTGATTAGCTACCTTCTGAAGGTGTTCAATGATCAAGAAATGGAGAAACTAACCCAATGTCGAATTTGTATACTCACTCAAACATGATATACAAAATGAAACATGATTCAATAAAATAGGGATAACCATTCTATAACACCCCAAGGTTTCATAGTACATTATCTCTTTAAAGTAATTAAATAACTTGCAACTCACACAACACCGAGTTCGAGCGCACAACGACTTACCAAACTAGTCGTTCAAAAGAAGTTATGAATAGTATTAACTGAATTTTGAATTTTATATATTCCATATAATTTTATCATCTATATTATCTATTTCTTAGACATAATATAAGAACAAATTCATTTTTTCAGATAAAGGAAGTATTTTTCGAAAAATGGAAAGTTTCCATCTTTTAATGGAAAAGCCTTTTTAAATCCAATATTTGACACTTTTATATATTAAATCTGAAAAAATAATCATCTTATTTAGAATCAGGACATAAAAATTTAGTTTTGATAATTTTTTTGGTTTTTTCTGATAACTTTCATATTTGGATGAGTAGAGAAAAATACTAAATTTTAATTAAAAACAATTTTTTTAATCAAAATAATTTATAGTGTTAAATTATACATTTGAATTCTTTTGAAGTATAATTAGATTATATTTTTACAATTTAATCCATTTTTGGTCATTGGAATTAATTTCACTTTGGAATTATACATAAACAAGTGTCAATATTTTGATAGTCATTGTTTCTTAAAAACACGCTATTTGTTTTGACAACAAGAATTAATTTTAAATTAATTAATGAAAATTATATGTTTTGAATTTGGTAAAATAGACATCATTTTCTAATTCGTAATATCAAATATATTATAGGCTGAATTTTTGGTATTTTTTAGAAAAAAAATCAATTTTTGATGAATAGTAAAACCTCTTAGTGGTAGTTAAAAAACCGAAATTTTCATTTAAATGAAATTTTACCACTTTTGTGAATTCAATTTCGAAAATATGACATACATGGTTGTTATTATTAAGTAAAATTTGTTTCAATAAGATGAAAATATTTTTTTGGTGAATAGTAACTTTTGACTTTTTATTTACTGCAGTTAAAGCTAAATAGGGTAAAATCAAGGTAAAAAGAATATTATAACAATAGAAAATTACCTTAACACATGTCCTAACCATATTTTATGAGTCATGGAAAACCATGGCCATCCTGGGGTCGATTTTGGGACCCCATGGATCCATTTAAGAGTGGTAATGGCACTTTATTTTAATTAACGTATAGTAAAGACAAAAATGACAGATACAAATATCTTTTAGTATATATATTTTTACATGAGGTTATATAAGTCATATTTTAAACAATAAATATTCATTGTAAATATAAAATTATTTCACACAGTATGTTATTTTTTTTATAATTTTTAGACATAAAATAAACTAAATTCTATCTGACACAATAATGATGTTGTATTCACCACATTAATAAATGATTTAAATAAATAATAATAATATTATTAAAACAATATTTAAACCTATCCAATTATTATTTGATGATTTTATTTTGAACACGAGTCATATAATATTAGACTTTAATGAGTTTTGGACCTTTTGAAACTAAAGATAAATTTATAATAAAATAACATTTTCAAACATTCTTAAAGAGCCCCTCCTTTCCATTATAAAAGGACACCACTTCTAACCCATTCCGCACACCACTTAAGCCCCTTGTACTGTCCAAAACCTACCAAAATAATCTCTCAAGATCTTTATCTTCCACTTAAAAGCCTTACTTTAGGCAGAAGTCACTTCAATAAGTCCTTTTGGTTAAATCCAAAGAGAGTTACCCAAATTAAATGTAATGGTTTCTCTTTACTTGGTTTTTTATTTTACCTCTCTAACCCATAAATTATTTTTATTCAACTATTTTATAACAACACCAGTATACCCAATATAATAGTATATTTTTATGAGAATTATTCTAACTACCTTACACACACCTCCATCTAATGGGTAAAAAACACACTGTTTATGTGGATAGAAACTAACAACTCACGAAACAATGATTGTTTAATTATCTCCTACCATCTCTCATGGTGTACATTAGGATGAAATTGTATTTATATATGATATATATTATTTTTATGTTTTCTTTATGCCTCTGTATTTTCCATTTATTTTATACCTTTATGGTTTCCATTATGGGTAAACGCGATAATTTCATTTGAGGAAGGGCGGACTACCACCCCCTCAATGTGATATTACTCGTTAATGCCTTATGTGGGAAGTATAAAGGAATTAATTAATTAAATTATATATGATATTATAATTTAATTATAATATACCTATGTATCATTATGTTTTAATTCTCTTAAAGTACAAAATAGAAATGAATGTAGCATTCATGCGTACGTACGACTTACTGTCTAAATGAACTGTGCATTTCATTTCTTATCTCCAAATGTTATGTACTATTATAAATAAATTTATATACTGGATATATAATATATATATATGATATCTAAATCATTTATATTATTCTGGACATAATGGAATTTTGACCACATGGACAAATTGTAATTACAAAAAGTTCATTTTTGACTCAAGTTCCGAACATCGATAAAATATCCAATATGAACTAAAATAATTAAATAATTGTTATAGTAAGGTAGTAAGTGATATAAAAGGAAAAATAAACTTGAAAAATTTTCTTAATAAAGTATAAATAATCTTAAGTTTATTATTCAGGATGAAAAAAGAATATGCAAGACAATTCAGACAGGAGGTAAGGGGTTTCTTATCTCACTTTTAATTCTGTGAGATTTCCATTGTTCGCCACTTTTTTATTGCATGTGGTGTATTGTATACTAAAATTTGATATAAATTATCACGGTTTTATTTAAATTCATGGTTTTTTGTGATTCATTGTGTTGTTATAAACTTTTTTTCATGTGACTTGATTGATTACAACGTGATAAGTTTTTTCATCTAAAATTTTATTCCTGTGAGATTCAAGTTATATTAGCCACTATTTCCTATTTTGTGGAGTATGTAATCCCCATGATTGTATATTTGGTGTAATATAATTTAATTTATCAGTATTTACATCTCCATTATATGATTATACTTTTATGGGGTGTTTGTTTCATGAGTTAACAAATCAGTAAGGGAATTTCCAATTTCAATTTCCACTCATTGGGATTTACGCATGATTCATTGATTATTTATTCTCAAAGATTATTTGTGGAAACAATATTTATTATTTATGTAGTAATATCCACTCCCCTTTGTGTAGATATACTTTTTATACACATAATCAATCCATTTATAATTTCTCAAGTCATTGATATGAACTTGATAAGAGTAATCTTAACTAAATTTCCATTCATTTAGTTAAACATCCAAGTCATTGGTGTTGTTTTTACAATAATATGTGTGTATATCCTATGATTTATTTACACTGAATATCCAATCATATTGAGTGTATTTATATTTTTCACACATAATTATGTCATTGATTTATTCTTAACATAAGGATACGTTCTTTATAAGGGATTTCATCTCAATTTACATTCTATTGAGACTTCTTTGTTGTTGTATGCCAATTCACTTTTACATGGTGTATATAATATAATTTGAAAAAGTATATCATTAATCCTTTTATTCTCATGATATTATAAGGTTTTTATTACCTTAATTATTTGTATTCAATTCTTTCTATTTTGGTTAGGAACTCTAAATAAAATATCATTTTAAATGTTTTAAATATTTTTTCTTCTAAATCTTTATCATTAATGTCCAGGTTTAAAAATATTTTTAAGGATTTATTTATATGGACATTAAAGTTTAAAAATTAAAATTCCTTTTAAAATTTTAAAAGTGGTGTGAGACAATTTGATTCAAAAATATATTTTAAACAGCTTTCTGATAAATATTGACTTTTAAATGTTTTCAAGAAAAAGGGGGATTTTTCTATCAAATAGTTTTGATGATTATTTTAATCTATGTCAATATCCTTAATTATTATCAATTGGGGATAATCTATTATTATACAATCTTATGTATTGTATTGAATGAGTTATGTTTGACTGTTGATGTGCTATTTTTATACCATTTGTCGTTTGAGGTTAAAATATTGACATTTCTTATGCCAGTTTTAATACGAATGTTTATATTATGTTTCAAATTTTTTATATGAGGAATGAATTGAACTTAGTAAGTGAAGGGTGGAGCTTACTATAGCTTCTATATGCATCGGTAGGTCTCATAACAAAAACTAGTGTCTTGGAAAAGGCCTTGAAAAAATCCTATTTTTAGTCTTGGAATGAGGCCTTGACTATGTGGTTATGATGTCAGACAATATTCATTCCATCATTATGAGGTTATATATTGATATATCATGTGGTTATTATACTAGTATAATACCCATGACTATGTTTTATTGTGTAATTATTTACTTAGCTCATAGTTATGCCATAAAGTGTTCATGTTAATTATTTTTTAAGGAATGTGTTTTCAATTATTCACCATAGCTAATGTTTATGTCATCTTCCGCTGTATTGGTTACTCTTACTGATCATTTGAGCTCACCCCTTTATTATGTTTCATTTTCCTATGATATGAGGAAGTTATTACTGAGTGAATTTTAGGAATAATCTAGGAATCTTGGATGTTTCTAATGGAATAATTTAGTGTTTTTTATCTTTTCAAGTTGTAATGTTGAACTTATATATGTATCTTGTTTCCAAGACTGCTAAACTGATCGGTTCTTTGGGTCTTGATTCCTTGTAATCATGCCAATGTATTAAAATAATGCACCGGCTTCTTGATTCTGGGGTTAGGGAATTACTGTTGGTATCCGAAGAAGTTTAGCACAAATCTTTGAAACTAGATTTACATAAACTCTGATTAGAGAACATTTAACTAAGATAGACTTTGAAGATTAGTATAGAAGAACTTCCTAGAATTTTGGTAATGTATATATTTTGTGTATTTTCCATGAAATACATCTCTATTTGGATATGAGTAGGTAGAGGCGACTCTTGCACAGATCTACCTAGGAGTGAACACTCCAACAAAGAGTTTTGGGCTTGACCTGGGGTATTCTGGTACATGACAATGAGCCTTTCTACACTATCGGTAATGAAACTCCTGGGGATATTCTTTGGAAAATTTAAATTTTCGTTAAAAACCAATTTGAAGGATATTAATATAATATTAGAATAAATGACCTTGGTTAATCATAATGTGTTTCAAATTGAAAATAAGGTGTCATGATATTCTCTAAATGTCTTTATCACTATTTTTACTTACACAATGCATTCTGGTGTTAGTCTATGGTTGGATTCCAAGGAAGTCATAGTAACTTCGAGCATGATATAAAAGGTGGGAATGATGGTGGAAATGAGAAGAAAATGGATTGCTGGTAGGCATAAAAGACATCATGTTCATGCTGGATAAGTTTTCCAAAAATATGATCAACACCATATATATTAACAAACTCCCAAACTCAACAAAGAAGAGAAAGGTGTTTAATGACAAGAGATCCAGTAGTGGAGACCATGGAGAAAAGAAACATCAATTTCCATTATGAAGGAAATGTGGAAGGAGACACCCAGGAATGTGTCTCAATGGAATAAATAAATGCTTTATGTGTGACAAAGAAAGACATAAAGTAAATAATTGTTGAGAAAAAATGAAGAGTACAATGGTTGAAATAAAAAATGGTCCCAAGAATCCATTTACAGTTATTTTCCATAAATATAGGGGACCTGAAAATTACCTGAGTGAATGCCCTATTCTATAGAATATCGTCTTGGTCATAGAAGAATCAATGGGGAAATAAATGGATGGAGAAATGTTTAAAAGTATTAGTTCTCTTTGTTCATGGGATTACTTTAAAATAATTTTCCCTTGTATGTGTAACCTTGTAGTTTTTCATGTGAAAATGATATTTGATGATGAATTATCTTTTCTTTTGTGGATATAGTTATAGATAACCATTTGGTTTTATATGATCCTTGAATTTGAGGCAATTATATGTTATTTAATTTTGGGATGAAAATTAGAGGTATGAGATAACATTTGTGATTAAATTATGTTGTGGTTATTTTGAGGAATTTATGTCATTTGGTTAATGTAATAAAATATAGTTTTTGAAAAAGGACAACACAAAGACTGTGTGATAACCCATTGCGTCAGACAAAGCTGTGGTAATCGAACCCACCACCAGAGTGCGATTGGGATTTATCGCCTTACACCAGTCTACGTGTAGTCCCTGGTTAGTGTGACTAATTATTTTTTGTTCAATGGTTTTATTAAATTGATTTGGGACATTATGTATTATCAAATGGATATCCTTATTTTAGGAAAATGATTTTTTAATTAAGTGATAAATTTTATTTTGGAAGACGTTTGCTCTGTTGGGAATACTATATGCCTAAAGAAAATAGAATACAATGAGATTTAATTTGAGGATTAATGGTGGATATTTTTTAATGTTTTTATTGTGGATTTAAAAGGATTTTGGTTATTTATGGAAATAATTAACCTATCATAGAGAATATGTGATTAGGTTAATTACTTTTAAGTATGTGACTTTAAGAGTAGTCGATGATATTTGGAGATAGAATTTAACATGGAAGACTATGTAATCATATTCTTCTAAGTTATGGGTTTCAATATTAGTTAGGATAATATTGATGGATTTTAATGACTATTTTTTATTGAAGGGTATTTGTTGAACTTTGGAAATTGTATGTTTAAAATTTGGAGATTAAGAGTAGTATTTTTTTCTATAAAGGATTTTCTTATTTGGGGATTATATGATCATGTACTAAACATTTTGGTATTGGTTAATGTTTAATGACTTGGGAAATATATAATTCATCCTTTGTGGATTATGTTATTATCTATAAGTTGATTGTATCATTTTAGGTGTAACCAAGTCATCTTGAATAATCATCATTTGAAGAAAAGATTAGTTTGTGGTAGAAATTTATTAATGGATAAAACTATACTTGTAAAGTAAGTATATCTCCTTATACTCTTAGTCAATATCATAAATAAATTCATTAGAATTATGAAAAGTAACTTAAAACAAAAATGTTGTTCGTTTAATTATCCAACTGGGTAATCAAAGACCTTTCAACCCATCACAAGTTTATGGCTTTCAGATCGTTAACTTTATCTTAATAATATTCTCTATCACACTCCATCAGAACTTGATTATTAGTTTTATCTTCCATATCCATGTTTTCTTACATGTAACCCTAGTATGTGTTATTTTTGTAACCTTCATACTTACCTTCATTTATTTTAACATAGTGGCCTCATTAATCCATTTTCAATGTAGGATTCTAATAAAGATATTTTGAAATTTCAAAACCCATGTTTTCAATCCCGAGCTTAAATTGTTAGGACAAAATTTATTGAAGGAGGGGAGAATGTAACACCCCAAGGCTTCATACTTCATTATCTCTTTAAATTAACTCAACAGCTTGAACCTCACACAATACTGAGTTTGAGCGCACGACGACTTACCAAACTAACCATTCAAAAGTAGTTATGAATAGTATTAACTGAATTTTGAATTTCATATATTCCATATAATTTTAACATCTATATTATTTATTTCTTATACATAATATAAGAACAAATTCATTTTTTCAGATAAAGGAATTATTTTTCGAAAAATACAATTTTACAGCCTTTTAACGGCGAACCCTTTTTTAAATACAATATTTGACACTTTTATATATTTAATTTGACAAAATATACTTCTTATTTAGAATAGGGACATAAAAATTTGGTTTTGATAAATTTTTGGTGTTTTTCTGATAAATTTCATATTTGGGTGAATAGAGAAAAATACTAAATTTTAATTGAAAATAACCTTTTTAATAAAAATAATTTATAGTGTTCAATTACACATTTGAATGATTTGGAAGTATAATTAAATTATATATTTACCATTTAATCAAATTTTTTTCATTGAAATTAATTTTACTTTGAAATTATATATAAACAAGTATCTATATTTTGATAGTAATGATTTTTTTAAAAACACGCTATTTGTTTTGACAATGGAAATTAATTTAAAATTAAATAATGAAACTTCTATGTTTTTAATTTGGTAAAATAGACATCATTTTTGAATTCAAAATATAAAATATATATTAGGCTGAATTTTTGGTATGTTTCTGAAAAACATTAATTTTTGATGAATAGTAAAACCACTTAATAGTAGTTAAAAAACTAAAATTTTCATTTAAATGAAATTTTACCACTTTTGTGAATTTAATTTCGAAAATAAATCACACATGGATTTTATTAGTAAGTATAATTCGGCTCAATAAGATGAAAATAATTTTTTTGTGAATAGTAACTTTTGACTTTTATTTACCACAGTTAAAGGTAAATAGGGTAATCCAATGAAAAAGAATATTATAATAAAACAAAATTACCTTAAAAATTGTCTCAACCTTATTGTATGAGTCATGGAAGACCATGGGTATCTTTGGGTCGATTTTGGGACCCCATGGAGACACTAAAAAGTGATAATGTCACTTTATTTTAATTAACTTAAAGTAAAGACAAAAATGATTTTAACAAAAATCTTTTAGTATATAAAATTTTACATGGGTTTATATAAATCATATTTTAGACTATAAATATTCATTGTAAACCTAAAAAGATTTCATACATTATGGTATTTTTTTAAATTTTTTAGACATCAAATAAATTAAATTGTTTATGACACAATAATGATGCAGTATTCACCTCATTAATAAATGATTTAAATAAATAAGATTATTATTATTAAAAAATATTAAAAACCTATCCAATTATTTTTGTATGATTTTATTTTTAACATGAGTAATCGTATATTTGACTTTAATGAGTTTTGGACCTTTTTAAACTGAATATAAGTTTATAATAAAATAACATTTTCAAAATTTCCAAAAGAGCGCCTCCTCTCCCTTATAAAAGAACACCAATTATAACCCATTCATCACAACACTCAATCCCCTTGGATCATCCAACCCCAGAAAAAATAATCTCTAAGGATCCATCTATTTCACCTATAAGTATTAACTTAGGCATAAGTCACTTCAAGAAGTCCTTTTGGTTCAAACCAAAGCGGCTTACCCAAATTATAGGTAATGGTTTCTCTTAACATTATTTCTTTTATTTTACTTCTACAACACCTAAAATATTTTTATTCCTTTATTTCATAACAAAAAAATTATAATAAATATAATCATATTTTATTATGAGAGGTATTTTAACTACACTTACACACACATCCATGTAATTAGGAAAGAACACACTATTTCTGTGGATGACAAACTAACGCCTCACGAAACAATGATTGTTCAATTATCTCCTACCGCCTCTCATGGAGGCCATTAAGATAGAACTATATTTATATATGATATATATTATGTTTATGTTTTATTTATTATTCTTTATTTTACATTAATATCGTACCTTAATGATTTCCATTGTAGGTAAACACGATAATTTATTTGAGGAAGGGCGGACTACCGCCCCCTCAAAGTGATATGAATCGTTAATGACCTATGTGGGACGTATACAAGATTGAGTTAATTATATTATATACGATATTATACTGGAATTATAATATACCTATTTTTCATTATGTTTTATTTCCATTAGAATACAAAATAGAAATTAAAGTAGCGTTCATGCGTATGTACGGCTTACCATCTCCATGAATGGTGAATTTCATTTCTTATCTCTAAATGTTATGTACCATTATAAATACATATATATAATGGATATATAATATATATGTGATATCTAAATCATTTATATCAATCTGTATATAATGGAATTTTGACCACATGGACAAATTGTAATTATAACAGATTCATTTTTGACTCAAGTTCCGAACATTGATTAAATATCCAATATGAACACAAATAATTAAATATTTTTTATAGAAAGGTAATAAGTGATATAAAAGGAATAATAAACTTGAAAAATTTTCTTAGTAAAGTATAAATTAACTTAACTTTATTATTCAGGAAGAATAAGGAACATACGAGACAAGTCATACTTGAGGTAAGGGGTTTCTTATCTCACTTTTAATTCTATGAGATTTCCATTGTTCTCCACTTATTTATTGCATGTGGTGTATTGTATACTGAAATTTGATATATATTATCACGATTCTCTTTAAATTAATGGTATTATGTTATTAATTTTGTGGTTATTAACTTTTGTTCATACGACTCAATTGATTACAACGTGATAAGGGGTTTTCATATCACTTTTTATTCCCGTGCAATTCATGCAATATTAGACACTATTTCTTATTGTGTGGTGTATGTAATACCCATGATTTTATTCTTGGTGTAATATACTTTAATTTATCGGTATTTATATATTATTTTTATGGTCTTTCTTTTATGGGGTGTATGTTTCGTGAGTTACCAAATCGGTAAGGGAATCCCCAATTTCAATTTCCACTCCTTGGGCATTATACATGCTTTATTGACTATTTTTACTCAAAGATTATGTGGGGAATAACTATTTATTATTTATGTAGTAATTACCACTCCAATTTGTGTGGATATACTTTTTATACACATAATCACTCCATTTATAATTTCTCAAGTCATTGATATGAACTTGATAAGAGTAATCTTAACTCAATTTCTATTTATTGAGTTAAACATCGAAATCATTGGTGTTGTTTTTACAAGAATATGTGTGAATTTCCTCTGATTTATTTACCTAGAATATCGAATCATATTTAGTGTATTTTTATTTTTCACACATAATTATTTCATTTTTTTATTCTTAACCTAAGGATATAATCTTTATAATGGATTTCATCTCAATTTACATTCCATTGAGATTTCTTTGTTGTTATATGAAAATTCAATTTTATATGGTGCATATAATGTACTTTGACATAGTATATCATTAATCTATTTATTCTTTGGATATTATAAGGTTTTTTTACCTTAATTATTTTTATTCAAGTATCTCTCTTTTGGTTAGGAACTCCAACTAAAATATCATTTTTAATGTTTTAAATATTTATCCCTATAAATTTTTCTCATTAATGTCCAATTTTTAAAAATGGTATTAAAGATTTATCTATATGGACAATAATGTTTTAAAATTAAAATTACTTTTAAAAGTTTCATAGTAGCATGAGAAACGTTTATTCAAAAATATATTTTAAATGGCTTCTTGATAAATAGTGAATTTTAAATGTTTTCAAGAAAATGGGGAATATTTCTCTCAAATAGTTTTGATGATTATTTTCATCTATTTAAATATCCTTAACTATTATCTATTGAGGATAATATAATTTAATACAATCTTCTATATTGTATTGAATGAGATTTGTTTGACCGTGGATGTGCTATTTTTATACCATTCTTAGTTTGTGGTTAAAATATTGACATTTCGTATGCTAGTTTTAATATAAATGTTTAGATTATGTTTCAACATTTTTTTATGAGGAATTAATTGGACTTAGTAAGTGACAATTGGATAGTGATATTACTCCTCGATGCATCAGTAGTTCTCATGAGACAAACAAGTGTCTTTGCATTAGGCCTTGGAAAAATCTTAATCATAGTCTTGGCACGAGGCCTTGACTATGTGGTTATGATGTCTAACATTGTACATTCCATCATTATGAGATTATCTATTTATATTTCATGTGGTTATTCGACTAGTAGAATACCCATGACTATGATTTATTTTGGAATTATTTACTCATATCATATTCCTACCATAAAGTGTTAATGTTAATTATTTGTAAAGGCGTGTGTTTTAAATTATTCATCAGGCCTAATGTTTATGATATCGTCCATTTTATTGCTTACTCTTACTATGTATTTAAGCTCACCCCTTTATTATGTTTCATTTTCCCAGAATATGAAGAAGTTTGTTATGAGTGAATTGCAGGCATAATCTAGGAAGCTTGGATGTTTCTAATGGAGTAATTTAGTGTTGTTTTTCAATTCAAGTTGTATTATTGAACTTATGTATATATATTGTTTCCAATACTACTAAAATGATTGGTCCTTTGGGACATGATTCCTTGTAATCATGATAATGTATTAAAATAATGCACCAGCTCCTCGATTATGGGGTCGGGGCGTTACACATTCTACTTATCCTCCAACGAAAAATAAAAATACTTTTCAAAACATCTTAGGTGGATCCGAACTATAACCAACCTTTATATATATAACTAAACCATCCATGTATCCCATAAACAAGACTCAGTAATACTAGAGACCATTTAATTACCATTTCATGACAACATGAATATTTAAAAGGCCACTCACATGAAAATTAAATGTTCCCTCCTTAATTGTATAACAAGGAAGATAAAAAACCCAAAATCCAATGAAAACAAGTACACCATGGAGCTCAATAACCCCTCAAACGTAAAATTCAAGAATTTATACGAGAAACATATCCTTGGTAAGAATTAAAAAACTCAATTTCATGAATAAATTTATAATTACCCAAATAGCATATCCTTACACATGAGGAATATATGGTAGTATGATTATGAATTCCAAGAATTCTTTATCCAACTTATATAATGGAGGGGATAATGCTACACCAAACTGGTAGGTATGTAGAGTTTTGATCTACTTTTCTAATAGGCATAACATCATGACTAAAATTATTAAATTGACCGGATCTCTTTAGAGAGTATTATTTATTTCTTAAATCATGGAACATCTTGATAACTCCAGATTGCATAGAAAAACTTCACCTAAGATCATAATATATAATTTCCTATTCTTAGATCTATCAAAACAAACAACTACCTATGAAGACACAAAGCACCATTAAGAAAATCAAAACTAGAAACCTGAGGTCTACCTACCATAAAATATTATCTTATAATGAAACCAACTAATATTTAATAATTTCTTGAGAAAAATATAATTTTACAAGGAAGAAATATCTTGCACACAAGTTTAGCACATAATAACATTAGAGCCTCAAACACAACCATGTGCATTTATTCAAATAGGGTCCATTAGGATACCTCCTCATTTGATTCATCACAACATGAATTCTCTTTCATTATGAATTTATCCAATATCGAAATCAAATATTTTAAATTACATAACCCAACATTAGGATATTCTACTAGGTAAAAGTATACATAAGACTCTTTTGATACGAATATATCATTAACTAATCATAGCGAGATAGATTATTTCCATAAATCCGTAATTTAAGAAATCAATGATCTATTACCCATTTCCAACATCAATAGATATCTCAACTCCATTCATGAGGATTCATGGTGATACAGTCAAGACCCAACTAGGTTTAGCATGAAACAATACTGGATTAGATATTAACCTCACTTCTATTCTTTCAAAGGTGTTCAAGGTATTATATTATCTAAAATGGGACTCTAAGTATAGTAGAAACCTAACATAGGTCTACCCACCATTTATATTCAATCTAAATTTGTTTAAAAACAAATGACTTCATCATCACAAGAGATCATTAATAAGAAAACCCAGGTTCCACATTTGAAACAAAGGGAAACCCCAATATTTTAAATTATAAATATGGGGAATAAACCTAATCTCAATAAGATAAAAAAATAATGGTGACAAATAGGTCTAGCATATGAAAATGAACCATCCTCATGAAACACCCAAAATATCGACCTCAAAGATCATTAGGAAGGAACAAGATATATCACTAGATCTACAATGACTCATATAACTTGGTTATATTTAAAAAAAAATACATGTCTTTATATGAAATGAAACATATCTAGTATTGGGTTATGAAGATTAATCTACGGAAACTCATGTTTATAAATCTCAACCTAGTGGTCCCCCTATCCAAAAAACAATAAAATATCACTAATGGGTCTCCCATACAAACCAGTCATGGAACTAAATCATGTTACCCATGTACATAAAAAAGGTTCTCCATGTCTAGGGAACCAATACTAAACCCATGGAATAGATTTCTCAAAAAATATAGCCTATAAAAATAACATTCATAGAGTGAAACGAAATAATGATGCCTGAATAAAAATGATATGACCACAGCTCTCAATGAAGAGTATCAAGGAAGTTTTCAAATATTACACTTAAATATGGTTTCATAAGAACAATATGTGTTGAGTCAATAAGGTTTTCCTTATGACTTTTCCATTCCTTCTTGTTTTGAAAATCACAAACACCTTATCTTAAGAAAAATTGCTTTTATAAGAAAAATTTCTTTCTTTAGGAAAATTGATTTTATAAGAAAAATTGCTTTCTAAAGGAAAATTGCTTTTATAAGAAAAATTACTTTCTTAAGGAAAATCGCTTTTATAAGGAAAATTTCTTTCTTAAAGAAAATCTCTTTTATAAGAAAAATTATCCTTATCATATTTTCATCCATATTTTTCTTAAGTATGATATTTGGATTCATTTTCTCGGAATTGTTGAAACTTTGATATAAAGCATTCTGTTTTAGGATTTGGATTATGGATAAGAACTATAAGGAAGTTTCATTCCGAATTCCGGATATGAACTCTGACTAAGTTCTATTCCAGATTCAGGATACGAATTCTGAAGAAGAATTCTCATTACGAATTCTAATGAAGAATTCTCATCACGAATTCCAATGAAGAAATCTCATTCCGAATTCCCATTACGAATTCTGATGAAGAATTCTCATTATGAATTTTGATGAAGAATTCTCATTACGAATTCTGATGACGAATTCTCATTACGAATCCTGATGATGAATTCTCATTACGAATTCTGATGACGAATTCTCATTACGAATCCTGATGATGAATTCTCATTACGAATTCTGATGACGAATTCCTATTCTGAATTCTCATTCCGAATTCACCTATTAAAAAGAATTTGAGTATCTTTGTTTTATACACTCTGATTTAATTCAGACTCCGAAAAATATCTTTGTTAGACTCCGAACTTCTATATTACTTACATTTCTATAATTTTTCTACTCTTTATTATTGTTCCTTACACTCTGAACCTTCACTCCAAAGCTTTCATTCCGAACTTTTATGTTAGAGTTTAAAACGATGTCGTACATTCTGTTACACTTATTTTGTTATAAAACGATGTCGTCTGTTTTGTTTTAAACTAACCATTGTATAAGTGACATGTGTACAGGTCCCTCCGATCTTTAAGGGAAATGTGACCATTAGGGAGGAGCCGACCTTACCTATAAATAGGAGCTCATTTGAAAGAGCTCGTAGATGATAGTTGATGAAAGTGATGAAAGGCTGACTAATTTTCTTGAAGTGATTTCTAGAGAGAGAGGCTCTTATCAACTCTCAAAGCTTCGTGCGACTCCGAATGTTGGTGATTACATTCGAGGGCTTCCAGGGATAGGAAGACAGAGGTTCCGACTACCTTGAAGTTCGAGGGCTTCCTTGCTGAGGAAGACAGAGGTGCCGACTACCTTGAAGTTCGAGGGCTTCCTTGCTGAGGAAGACAGATGTTGCCAACTACCTTGAAGTTGAGGGCTTGCGGGGATAGCAAGATAGAGACTCCGATCTTCGTATCCAGGGCTTACCCTGGTGTGGGTAAGATAGACTTTCTTGAAAGTATAAATCAAGGGACCTTTATCCAAGGTTGTTGGATACCCTTCTCTTTGGGTTAAAAGACTTATATCTTGTTACTTGTAGTTTTACTACTTGTGTTTATTCCGCTGCATTTTGTATTATAAGGAAAGTATAACTTTCTTATAATTCCTTATTTGTACTCTGTTTCATTTAGAATCTATACACTTTAAGGTAGAATCTCATATTGTAATCTTTTGTTAAGTTTCATTTTCCGGAACAATCTTTCCGGAACCTACTTTCAGAATCTCTTTCCAAGTTTACATTCGGTGTTATAGGTGTTGTGAATTTTCTTAGTTCAACTTTGTTAAACTTAGCCTTTTCCTTTGCTTAAGGAAAACATAGTTATTCTTAACCAACTTTAAAGGTTCCAAAGGAATTTTTAAAGTATACAATTCACCCCCCTCTTGTATATTGAGCATCTACATCACTATTTCGATCCTACAATTGGTATCAGAGGTTGGAAACCTCTTAATCTATACCAATCTTACATTTGGTATCAGAGTAGGTCTCTGAAATACTTGTACTCACATACAAGTTTTTCTTGCTCACTTTTATCATTCCAAACTTTCCCATTCCGGAACATTTCTCATTCCGAACTTTGTTATTATGATTCTTTGCTACTAACAAGTTTGTGTGCAAAGTTATTATAAGTGTGGAAGGAATCAATGTTGGATCAATTGATAATCTGAATCCGACAAGACCACCTATCTTTGATGGTAATGATTATGAATACTGGAGAGATCGTATGAAGACTTTTGTTATCAATACTGGAGTAGACAACTTTGTTATGCTTACTGGTGATTATAAAATTGCTGACAAGGAAGTCAGAACCTTTACTAACCAGGAAAAGCAAGAATATCAACTCAACTATAAGGTACACAATACTTTACTATGTTCAATGACCAGAAATATATATAGCCAAATTTCTTCTTGTGAAGCAGCTAATTGTATATGGAAGAAGTTAGAGGTTACACACTTTAGGACTTCTAAAGTGATTGAGTCTAGAAGAGCTATGCTTAGAGCTTAATATCATGGATTCAATTTTCCTTATGGAGAACCTATCTGTAAAGTTCAACAGAGTTTCATGACTATCGTCAACAGCCTACAATCTATGGGAGAGAAAGTTTTAGATGATGAAGCTCTTGTGGACAAGATAATTGATATTATGCGCAATGAGTGGGAATCCAAGAGAACAGCTATAGATGAGAACAGGAAGGTCACTCATATTACTCTTGATGAATTATTTGGAACTCTTCTACAACATGAAACCAGAATGAAGGGAGATGCTGACAACATCAAGAAGAAGAATGGAAATGGTACTGTTGCTTTTACTACAACTTCAAATCAGATGAATGCTAAGACTCCTGAGAGAGTAACCAGATCGAATTCTAAGAAAGTTATTTTCCAATCTGAATCTAGTGAGAGTGAAGTCTCAGAAAATGAATTAGACAATCTTGCTCGAAGGATGAACAAGATAGATGGTCAGAGAAATTTTCAATCTATGTATAAGAAAAAGGAAAGGAAAGATAAGAAAGATGGAGAAGTTACTTGTTATGAATGCAAGAGAGCTGGACATATTAGACCAGATTGCCCTATGCTCAAAAATAAATAAAGAAAAGAAAGGCATTCAGACAGAAATAGAAAGAATTATTATAAAACCAAAGCTAAGAACTTTTGAAAGCTAATGACACCTAGAGTGCCAGTGGTGGTGACTCTTCAGATGAATCTTCTGATTATGAATCTGCAGGATAGAAGAATCTTGGTCTTATAGCCAGATTACCTATTGTTAATCATTGTTTTATGGCTAAGGTACGAAATGCTGAATCACTGACAAATGTTTCTTTAAATTCTAATGATAGTAAGTATTATAACTCTTCTGATGAAGAATCATCTTCTGATGAGGAAAATACTTTACCTACTTATGAAGAAGTCTCTAGGTTTGCTGAACTTCTTGAGATTGAGAATTCCAAACTCAATAAGAAACTTGATAAGGAAAATTCTAGGAATTCTATTCTTACAAAAGAGATATCAGGTCTTTCTAAAGATCTTGATAGGAAAAATGCTGATTTTGAAAGTATTTCAAAAAATCTTGAGGAAGTAAGTTCTGAGAAGAATAAACTTTATAAAGAGTTAGAAAAATTAATTTCTAATAAAAATGTTTTCGAGCCTAACTCTAGTTCAAAAACTAATAATTTTGAGGATAAAAACTTGGTTGTAAAACTCAAGTCCGAAATTTTTTCCTTAAAGAAGTGTTTACCAAACTTTACCCATGGTAAAGAAAATTTTGATAAGATGTATTCCAAAATATGACCTTGAAGAAATAAATATGGATTTGGCTATACCCATGCAAAACCTATTTTCAGTAACAATTATTTTGTTCCTCAAAGTGCACCATTTTGTACCAAGTGTCAATGTGGTGGTCACTGGGAAAATAATTGTTCCTTAAACAAAACCCAATCTCTAGGATTTCACAAAGCTTACTTTTCTAAGAAGATGTGGGTTCCTAAAATTTTATTTTCTGGAAATCTCGGATCCAAACAAGTTTGGATTCTGAAAGTCTAATTTTCTTCTTGATTTTAGGAAAATAAAGAATGTACCAGCAACAATACATGGTACATGGATAGTGGATGTTCCCGGAACATGACTGGTAACAAAATCTTTTTTGAAAAGATTATCAAAACAAAAGGAGGAAAGGTAACTTTCGGAGACAATGCTAAGGGAGAGATTGTTGGTATTGGTAATATTGTTTTTCTTGGTAAAACCTTGATTTCAAATGTTCTTTTTGTTAAAGGTCTTAATCACAACCTCATTAGCATAATTCAGTTATGTGATGAAGGTTACCTTGTGAATTTTAGGAACGATAAGTGTTTAGTTCACAATTCCAAGGAAGAATTTATTCTCTCAGCCAATAGGCAAGAGAATGTTTACACTCTAAACTTAGAAGACCTCAGAAGCCAAGATTTAACTTGCCTAAGTGAAATGGAATATCATTATTGGTTATGGAATAGAAGACTAGGTCACTATAATCTTAGGAACCTATGTAAACTCTCTAAGAAGAAACTAGTTAAGGATCTACCGGAGCATAGATTTGATTCTTCTAATGTTTGTGATCCTTGTCAATATGGAAAGCAACATAAATCTAGTTTTAAGTCAATCAGTGAAGTCTCAACAACTAATGCATTACAGTTAGTGCACATGGATCTTTTTGGTCCAACACAAACTGGAAGTATTGGAGGCAAATACTATGTGTTTGTTCTAGTTGATGATTACACTAGATTTACTTAGGTCTATTTTCTAGCAAAGAAATCTGAAGCATTTTCCTATTTCAAAAGTTTTAAAGCTCAAGTTAAAAATGAGAAAAACCTTCCATTGAAAACTATTCATAGTGATCATGGAAGAGAATTTCAAAATTCTGATTTTGAAACTTTTTGTAGTAAAAAAGGTATTACTCACAATTTTTTAGCACCTAGAACTCCTCAACAAAATGGTGTAGTTGAAAGAAGAAATAGAATTCTTCAAGAAATAACTAGAACCATGTTGAGTGAATATTCTATTTCTAGACATTTTTGGGATAAAGCTGTAAGTACTGCTTGCTATACTATAAATCGAGTTTTGATTAGAACTTTTATTAATAAAACTCCTTATGAGTTATGGAATGGTAGAAAACCAAGAGTTTCCTACTTCAAGGTTTTTGGTTGCAAAGTATTCATTTTGAATACTAAATATAACATACATAAATTCGCACCAAAGTCTGATGAAGGAATTTTCTTAGGATATTCCACAACCTCTAAGGCTTATAGAGTTTTTAATAAAAATACTTGTACTGTTGAGGAAACAGTACATGTAAAATTTGATGAGTCAGATCCTTTTGTTTTTAAACCATCTCAACTTACATCTTCGGATGTGTTTTCAAAAACTGATTATCAACCTTTGATAGAAGAACCTTCTGATAAGGATAATGTTCTAGAATATACTTCTGAAACATTTACCCTAGAAGACTTTCTACCCTATGTTGATGAACAAGTTCTACAAAACCCAAATCAGGTGTTTCTTAAGAATCATCCCAGTGATAGTATCATTGGTGATGTAAATCAACCTGTAAGGACTAGAAGTTCCTTAAGAAATGAAGTAGAACATATAACATTTCTTTTCCAATTAGAACTCAAAAGCACTATTGAAGCTTTAGGTGATAATGATTGGATTAAATAAATGCAAGATGAAATAAATGAATTCGAAAGGAATAAAGTCTAGACCTTGGTTGAAAGACCTAAAGAAACTTCTGTTATTGGAGTAAAATGGGTTTTCAGAAATAAATGTGATGAAAATGGAATCATAGTAAGAAATAAAGCTAGACTTGTTGCTAAAGGCTATAATCAGCAAGAAGGAATAGAATATGAAGAAACCTATGCTCCAGTAGCTAGACTTGAATCTATCCGTATTCTACTTGCCTTTGCCGCATTCTTTATTTTAAAACTTTTCCAAATGGATGTGAAATGTGATTTTCTTAACGGTTATGTTCAAGAGGAAGTTTTTGTTGAACAACCTCCTGGCTTTGAAGATACAAAACATCCTGATCATGTTTTTAGACTTACCAAAGCTTTGTATGGCCTTAAACAAGCTCTGCGAGCATGGTATGATAGACTCACTGGATTTTTGCATCAAAACAACTATGTTAAGGGAAATGCAGATCCAACCCTTTTTATAAAGAAAGATAAGAAAAATGTTTTTATTGTTCAAATTTATGATGATGACATTATATTTGGTTCAACTCAGCAATCTTTGACTAACTCTTTTGAAAGTCTAATGAAATCTGAGTTTGAAATGAGTATGATGGGTGAATTAACTTTTTTCCTTGGTTTTCAAATCTCTCAAAAACCAGAAGGAACCTACATATCTCAACATAAGTATATTAAAGATCTTCTTAAAAAGTATGGTTATGACAACACTAAGAGTATAAGTACTCCCATTGGTACCTGAAACTCTTTAGATCTTGATGAAGCTGGGAAACTAGTAGATCAAGCATCTTTTAGAGGTATGATAGGAAGTCTACTTTACTTAACAGCTAGTCGACCAGACTTAATGTTTTCAGTATGATTATGTGCAAGATATCAATCCAATCCTAAGGAATCTCACTTAAAGGCAGTAAAAATAATTTTTCGCTACCTTAAGGGAACCATGGATCTAGGATTATTTTATACTTCTGGAAATGATTTTGTTTTAAAAAGCTTTTCTGATGCTGACTTTGGTGGATGTAGAATGGATATAAAAAGTACATCTGGAACATGTCATTTCTTAGGAGATTCTTTAGTTTCTTGGTTCTGCAAGAAGCAACATTCTGTAGCACTCTCCACTGCTGAAGCTGAATATGTAGAAGCTGGAAGTTGTTGTGCACAAGTGTTGTGGATGCAACACACACTTACAGACTATGGCTTGAGTTTTGCTAAAACTCAAATTTTGTGTGATAACACAAGTGCCATTTCCCTAAGTAAAAACCCTGCACATCACTCTCGTGCAAAACACATAGATATTAGGTATCACTTTCTTAGGGATCACACACTTAAAGGAGATATTATTCTTCAGTTTATCGGAACGCAAGATCAACTTGCTGATATTTTCACAAAATCTTTGCCTTCTAATAGATTTGAATATACTAAATAGAAGTTAGGGATGATAACCGTAAGGTAATCCTCCTTAAGTAACTTTCTGTTGAAAAACTCTCCTTACAGAAATAAACTCCTTTTCATAGGGGGAGTACATTTGTTTGTTAGTTTAACAAAGTTTATTTTTTTTTAAAAAAAATTTTCAAACTTTTTCGGAAAAACAATTTCCGGAATGGAACTTCCGGAACTAAAATTTTCTAAAATGGAAATTCTCATACAGAATACTTCTGGAATGGAAGTGTTCGTATTAAAAATTTCCGGAATGGAAAATTACGTACTGGGAGTTTCATAACCAGATTTTTTTACCGATTTTTTTTCCGTAATGTGTTTTTTGTACTGAGTTTTTTTCGTAGTGAGATTGTTTTCCGAAGTAAATTTTTGAGAACTTTGTCTTTTCATAATAAAGTTTTTTTTCCGTAATCATCTTTTTATTTTATCCATTACGAATAATCCTCCTCATCCAATCCGAAAGGTATGATTTCCTTACTCATGTTTTCATAGTCATAATTTACTTGCTGGCATTTTCTTGTATTACGTTTTCGGATTATAGTTTTCTTAATTCCTTGTTCTAATAAAACCTAAAAAAGATCGGATTCAAGCTTTCAACCGTCAGATCTGATCTCAGCTTATTCCAACCGTTAGATCAAATGTGGAAGGTGACCCGTCATCTCGTTGCCTATATAAAGGGGACCCAAATACTTGTCCCACATTGATTTCAAGCTCTCGCATCCCGAAGCTCTGACCCTCTGTTTTAAGACCATTCCGAACCTCAGATTTCTCCATTCCGAACTTCTTAGAGGATTACAGATCCGAATGTCTGCGGAGTTAGCATCTAATGAAATGACATCCACTAAGCCTATTTCGCAATGGTTAGTTTACAGAGAAAGGTTAGTCCATCCGAATTTCTTCAACAACTATGATTCTCTTATTTCAAAGAACATTAAGTTGAATGGCTGGGAATATGTTGCGGTGTCAAAAACCAGGATCCAAGATGAAGTGTATTCAGACTTACTTGTTTAGTTCTATGAATCAGTTTCTTTCTTTAAGGAATATAATAGGGAGAAGTTCTCTTTTAAGTATTATGGAAAGACTTACAAGCTTTCTCACACCAAGGCTGCAAGCTTGGTAGGACTGTCTTATGAAGGAGAAGCCGAATTTATTTCGCATGTGTTGCCGGACTCTAAGGGTAGCTTCGACAAGGAAAAAGCCTTAGAAACTCTCGGACTGGCTAATGACAAGGCTCCGAAGATTGCCATTTTATCTACAAATTTACGGATTCTGGAGTTATGGGTACAAGGGCTTATCGCACCGAGGAAAGGTGATAAAGATAGCTTGAAGAAAAGTGAGATCTATATCATAGATATAATGATAAATATAAGGAAGTTTAACTTGATGAAGCACATTCTTATTACTATTGAGAATTTGAAGAAAGGAAATCTGAGAGCTCAGATTATTATGTATCCAGCAATCCTCTCCAAGTTAATTGTTCAGTGCCTTGAGTCTTTCAAGGAGGCTTGCAAATCTAAGCCAAGAGTTTGCAAGATCATGCTGTTAAGCAATGGTACTCTTAAGAGGATGGATGTGGCCTTCAACAAGGAAACTGGTGAGTTCTTCGATTTGCCAAATCAAGAAGAAGCGGCTCCGAAGGCTGCTGAACCGGAATCATCTAAGCCAGTAAGGAAGAGAAAGCTAAAAGAAGTGGAAGTAGAAGCAGAGAATCCTAAGTCTAAGGAAGTCCATTCCGCACCTCCAAAACCAAAGAAGAACAAAGCCTATCCTGATGAGGTTGTTACAAAGTGGAGAGCAGATAAATAGAAAAGGAAAGAAGGGGATCCGCAATTCGGATTAGACCCTATGGAGGCTAAGGCCTTGAAGGAGAATACTGCTGATGAGCATGAAAAACAAGCAAATCAAAAGAAGCTCAAGAAGAAGATGTCTGAGGGTGAGGTAGCTCAGGCTTTGTTGAAATTAAATGAGATGGTTTCAGAAACTATTCCAGTTCCGAGATCTTTTACCTTGGAATCTCTACCTAAGACTCCAGGAAGAAATTTTGTTGCTCCGAAAGAAGCTGTTGCTAAGAATACTGAGGAAGTAGAGCAAGTTGAGCAAGTGGAACAAGTAGAAGATGATGCTGAAGGAAGTGGCGAAACCGGAGATGTGCTGAAACAAGTAGATGATTACAAGGGGACACCTTCGGAACAATTATCACTCCGAACTTCAGAAGCTGAATCTTCGAAGCTAGTTACTCAAGCAATGGAAGAAGAGAAAGGAGAAGAAGAAGTTACTTATCATGGAGAAGAAGAACATCCTTTACTTGATGTTTCTCAGAAGGAAATCATAGGGGTTCGTGTTCAGGAAGTCGCTAATGAAGAAGGTAATGTTGTTCAAGTTTCTGATAGTGAAAAGAGAACTCCGGAACAAGATTTAATTCCGGAAAAAAGACAAGGGAAAGCAAATTCTTGCTGATACTCCGAGATCAGAAGTGAGGAAGAGGAAGGAAGTTGGCAACTCTTCAATGATAAAGCATGAAATTGTTGAAGAAGAAATTTCTCCAAGCAAAGTTTCAGATTCAGAGTCATCTTCGGTGGGGCATGACTTTGTTGTTCAGTCTTTGAAGAAGTTGGTGGGAACCATTCCGACCTTCTCAAGTATTGATTCAAGATGCCAGATGCTCCAACATGCGTTGAATCAGAAAACTGACTTTGTATCTATGGTTATGGACAAGTGCGTTGAAATAGAGGCTCAGTTCAAAATGTTTTTTGTTGGCTACGAATCTCATAGAAAATCTTGCAAGAGGATGAAAAACTGGTCGAAGAAGACTATGGAAGAGATGAGGTTGTTCGATGAGTTTCAAGACAATGTTAAAGATTCTTTTGAAACCGAGGACAAGAAGATAAATGAGTTAACTACATCTTTTGAACAGAAGTTGACAGAAGAAAAGAACTTCCGGATTCAAGAAGTGAGAGATCTGAATGGGAAGCTGAATTCCGTTTCTCAAAACTGGAAGTTTGAAAGGGATCATTGGATTAATTTTGAAGAAAGGATGAAGGCTCCGGAAGAAAAGATCAATGCTCAGGAACAAAAGCTGAAAGCCCAGGAAGAAAAAATTGAAGCTCAGTCCGCAAGAATAGTTGTATTAGAGAAGCAAGCTGAAGAAGATCATAAAGACCTGAAGAAGATCAAGACTATTCTAAAGGGGCACATATCAAAGGAAAAAGATCCGAAATAACAAAATCCGATCTTTTTGTTGTAATTTCTTCTTTGTTGACAAGATTTCAAACCTAATGAAACTTGTGCTTCTCGTTTCTTTTGTTGTCATTACAAATATTTCAGGTACTTTGTTATTTTTTCCATTCCCTCCAATTGTTTTTTAAAATCACGAAGGGGGAGAAGGAAAAGATCCTTAAGAAAAAGGAGAACTCTAATAAGATTTTATCAAAGGGGGAGAAGAAAAAGATCCTTAAGAAAAAGAAAAACTCTAATAAGAGTTTGTTTAAGGCGGAGCTTTTTCATTAAAGTAGACATTCTTATCTATCACTCCAGAAATTTGAATACGATCCTTATAGTTTCAAAGCCTAAGGGGGAGTTAGTCGTATTCATCAATATCTTTAAAGCAAAGGGAGATAAGCCTTAATGTTTTTCTTTCTTCTTAGAATTTCTTTTTCGTAAGGATGTTTCTACTTTCCAAAAAGGGGGAGATTGTTGAGTCAATAAGGTTTTCCTTATGACTTTTCCATTCCTTCTTGTTTTGAAAATCACAAACACCTTATCTTAAGGAAAATTTCTTTTATAAGAAAAATGTATTTCTTAAGGAAAATTGCTTTTATAAGAAAAATTTCTTTCTTAAGGAAAATTGCTTTTATAAGAAAATTGCTTTCTTAAGGAAAATCGCTTTTATAAGGAAAATTGCTTTCTTAAGGAAAATCGCTTTTATAAGAAAAATTATCCTTATCATATTTTCATCCATATTTTTCTTAAGTATGAGATTCAGATTCATTTTCTCGGAATCGTTGAAACTTTGATATAAAGCATTCTGTTTTAGGATTTGGATTCTGGATAAAAACTATAAGGAAGTTTCATTCCGAATTCCGGATATGAACTCTGACTAAGTTTTATTCCAGATTCAGGATACGAATTCTGAAGAAGAATTCTCATTACGAATTCTAATGAAGAATTCTCATCACGAATTCTAATGAATAAATCTCATTCCGAATTCCCATTATGAATTTTGATGAAGAATTCTCATTACGAATTCTGATGAAGAATTCTCATTACGAATTCTGATGACGAATTCTCATTACGAATCCTGATGATGAATTCTCATTACGAATTATGATGACGAATTCTCATTACGAATCCGGATGATGAATTCTCATTACGATTTATGATGATGAATTCCTATTCCGAATTCTCATTCCGAATTCACCTATTAAACAGAATTTGAGTATCTTTGTTTTATACACTCTGATTTAATTCAGACTCTGAAAAATATCATTGTTAGACTCTGAACTTTTATATTACTTACATTTCTATAATTTGTCTACTCTTAATTATTGTTCCTTACACTCCGAACCTTCACTCCGAAGCTTTCATTCCGAACTTTTATGTTAGAGCTTAAAATGATGTCGTACATTCTGTTACACTTGTTTTGTTATAAAACGATGTCGTTTGTTTTGTTTTAAACTAACCGTTGTCTAAGTGACACGTGTACAGGTCCCTCCGATCTTTAAGGAAAATATGACCGTTGGAGAAGGAGACGACCTTACCTATAAATAGGAGCTCATTTGAAAGAGCTCGTAGCTGATAGCTGATGAAAGTGCTGAAAGGCTGACTAATTTGCTTGAAGTGATTTCTAGAGAGAGAGGCTCTTATCAACTCTCAAAGCATCGTGCGACTCCGAATGTTGGTGATTACATTCGAGGGCTTCCGGGGATAGGAAGACAGAGGTGCCGACTACCTTGAAGTACGCGGGCTTCCTTACTGAGGAAGACAGAGGTGCCGACTACCTCGAAGTTCGAGGGCTTCCTTGCTGAGGAAGACAGAGGTTGCCAACTACGTTGAAGTTGAGGGCTTGTGGGGATAGAAAGACAGAGACTCCAATCTTTGTATCGAGGGCTTACCCTGGTGTGGGTAAGACAGACATTCTTGAAAGTATAAATCAAGGGACCTTTATCCAAGGTTGTTGAATACCCTTCTCTTTGGGTTAAAAGACTTATATCTTGTTACTTGTAGTTTTACTACTTGTGTTTATTCCGCTGTATTTTGTATTATAAGGAAAGTATAACTTTCTTATACTTCCTTATTTGTACTCTGTTTCATTTAGATTCTATATGCTTTAAGGTAGAATCTCATATTTTAATCTTTTGTTAAGTTTCATTTTTCGGAACCATCTTTCCGGAACCTACTTTCAGAATCTCTTTCCAAGTTTACATTCGGTATTAGAGGTGTTGTGAATTTGCTTAGTTTAACATTGTTAAACTTAGACTTTTCCATTGCTTAAGGAAAACATAGTTATTCTTAACTAACTTTAAAGGTTCCAAAGGAATTTTTAAAGTATACAATTCACCCCCCCTCTTGTATATTGAGAATCTACATCACTATTTCGATCCTACAATTGGTATCATAGGTTGGAAACCTCTTACTCTATACCAATCTTACAATATGCACTTTGAAAATAAAAAGTTAGAACTTAAAGGGATCCACACAAAAATCAAAAAATACACCCATGAATCCAATATTCTATAGAATATAAGAAAACTAGTAAAAATGGTCCTTAAAGAACCTTCTACTGAACATAACTTATAAGTTTCTATAGTCATTACATAAAAGGACATAATAATAATTTTCCTCAAGAACATCCATCTTTAGAAAATTGAGATGGGAGAAACTCTAACCACCCCTTTCAGAGTCTTGGAAAGACTAAATAGATGTGGGAAAATGAATACTCAAAAGTAAATAAACACACATAAAATCGGAATCTCTATAGAATACTCACTAGAGAAACAAAATAGTTAAACTCCATTAGGTGATGTACTTTGGAGCATATTAGATAACCCCTATATAAAAAATGGCCTGTCTAAACATACAAGTCATCAATGAAAGTAAAATTTTTTACAGAGGTTTTAAAATATATCCTTATGGGGAGAAAAGAATAATTTCAAAAAGTATTTATTTTGAAAACCAACAAACAACTTTTGAAAATGAGTTTTACAAACAATTGGTTTCATAAGTAGACAAAATTTATTACATTATAATATGATTCCAAAAGATAAAAAATTCTCAATTCCTTAATTATAAGATGAATACTTACACTACTTTTAAATCAAAATAATTAAAAAAGATTTATTTTAATCATGAATGAAATTATATATGTTTGATGTTCTTTAAATAGAAACTACTATTAAAGTTGAAAAATTGGGTTTTCCATAAAATATGTAATCATTTTTTTAATTTATCATTCCTCTTTCAAAAACTATTTACCCTTATAGATTAAAATTTAAAAACAACCACAACCTTTTTCTATAAAACTAAAAACCCACTCTTTAAAAGCTCATGGTAAATAAAAAATTCTTTCAAAACATTTAAATCTTATTGAAAAATTTCTTCAAGGTTGTGAAATTATGCCATCCAAAATATTTAACTGATTTTATAACCAATAAATTTCTTTATTTTTCATAAATAAACAACCAATTCTAAAAATGTGAGCTTGAAACCAATTATCACATTATAGGTAAGAAATAAAGCATCAATTTTCTAGAAAAACATTTTCAAGAAACACATTTTGACACAAAATACAGATTTTAACATCCCTATACAACATGCACACGTAATAGCTATTAGTCAAATTGATTCTTGATATCAACATATCCTAGGAACCGACTTGATTCTATTCCCATCATTGAGAGTCACTCAAATAATCCAAGATTCATGGGTTCTAGATAACATTAGCAAAGGGATTTAGAGTCATGATTGACTTATCCATGTGGTTGATAGTCATGTAATAAGAATTCCACAACCCCTATAAATCATCCATAACCAAGTGTTTAGTCACTAAATGGTTTGTAAATCCATCCAAGTCAACTTCACAACTTGACTACTCTTTCAGTTTACAACAAAAATTTAGGATAACCCCTTAGAAAACCATCACACAAAAATGAGGATCATAAGTCATCACACCAAACCATAACTCATGGAAAACATCAAATAAGAAATATATCTTTAATTCTCATGGTAAAACATGTGGAATTATAAAAGGTGATTTTTAAGAACCTACTCTCCATGTTTAGATTGAACTTCAAAAAGTCCTTGGTCAACCTACCAAAATCTATACCAAACATAGGAAGTGGTATAACACTTCTAGAGGGGTATATATATGAAACTATTTTGTAACAAACCAAACCATGGGAATCTGACATGTCAATAGATCTATCATGAAATTAGACTCAAAGAATCTTATGACCACCAATGTTCTGAAACAAGCACCTATGTATCAAAATATAAACCATGGGAATGAATTTACTCAAAAAGAAAACACAACATGTCTCATGTATAAAACTAATAAGATAAAAAAGGGAGTAAAACATGGAAAATAATGTAAAAATCAATGATACATACAAGTATGAAACCAAGACTCCTTATGAATATCTTTCACCACCATCCCAACCCACTATAAAGTCGATGTCAACCAAGAGAAGCCATTATGCCACATGATTCCCTTCCCTTAACCTGATTCATGCAAAATGATGGCTAAAAACGCCTAAAGGAAAAAAGTATGGTTTTAGAACAAAATTTCTGTAGGATACAACCAAAAAATATGTAAAATTTCTATAACCATGAAAATATTATACCTATGTTTAAAAAAAACCTTTTTATAATGAAATTTCAAAATGAAAACCAGTTTTTTAAACATCCTTTGGTTTATTCTCAAAATATCCTATATTCAAATACATTGGAATATGAATATAAAAAATAAGGAAAATTAGATGGTAGTAACTATAACAACTGTATCCCAAATTATAACATGGTAAGAATATAAAGCATGGTACACACACATAACAAAGATAATATAATATGGTCTTGGAGCACCATATCCACTGGAGAAAAAACATAAGATAAACTTATTAGTATGTAAGAAAAATGATACATAAGTGAAACCATCATGCACAAAAAAAATTTGGGGTATAGACTATGGTAATAAATAACTAGGAAAACAAGGAACACTAGGTTGACAGGTTAATCATAATGATACTATGACCTATAAAAATCTATTTATATTTGGATACCCATTAACTGCCACAACCTCATGAGCACCTATTAAAATCTCTAGTGGTGTTACACACCCCAATTTTTATATGTTTACATCCCCAAGGTTCCAAAATATTCTTATGTTCCTTGATTTTACAAAATAAAACATAACCCATACTGAAAATTTATAAAAACATTTCTTAAGATAAGTATAACCACTACTATGCTTTGAAAATACAATTTAAAAGAAAAATATTTATCAACACAATTTTCAAAAGTGAATAATAAAAAATTATGTTCTTTGAAAACTAATTTTAGAAACAAATCTATCATTTATAAATTTCATAAAAAAAATATAAATAAAATATTTCTAAGGAAAAACAAATTTTTTTTTTCATATCATCTGAGATAGAATTTTAGAAACAACCCTCACATATTTGAAATTACGAAATTTAATAAATCAACATAAAGGATATCATAAGAACACCTGGTGGTATTTAATGGGTTTTCAATAACATATTGAGACACATTCCTCAATAATATCAAAAATATATTGGTATAGAACCCACAAAAACCATGGGGGAGAGAAATCTACAACAACAAGAGAATGTTTGTGTACAACATCCATAGAAAAAGAGAACTTCCAACACGCTTCCACTAGTTTCCAAGAAAGGGATAAATGGAAAATATCCAAAGGAAAATGATCCTATGATACACTCAAAATATTATCTAGTGGATAAAAATAATTTTGGTTTTCAAGGTTTGACTAATTTTATAGAAATACACCAGGAATTCTAATTCACAACATCAAAACCTCAAAATTAAAGACTATCATTTAATTTTCCATTTTAATCATGACTTAAATGAATAGTGTTTAAATCCTTCCAAAATATGAGTTACTAACTTTAATATGGTTAATATAATTAATTACATGAATTTTAGACCTTTTAATTCCTAAAAAATGCATTATAGGGTCATTCTAGAAAATAAGAAATGAAAAACACTTTTTTATCTATTCTTCTCCCCAAAAAAGTGTGGCGTAAGGGTAAAATTACTTTAAACTTAAGAGACTCTTAGGTTTCATGTAATGGTACATGGTTACCCTTACATAACCATTAAAATAAACAACTTACCCTTATGAAGCCTTTGAAACAGAGAGGTTACCCGAACATAACTCTCCCTACCTTTACCTAGTTCCCCTAGTACCCTTATGCATCCTTTAGAATCTCAGGGTTAACCTTATATAAGAGCTACACTAACCTTACATAGAAAGTGTCTACCATTACATAAACTTTATAAAATAATGGTTACTTTTAAAAGACACATGAAACTAAAGAGATACCCTTACACAACCATTGAAAATGGGTGCCTACCCTTACACAATTTATGGGAGTTATCCTTACGTAGTGTATATGAGTTACTATTATGAAACCTATAGAAAAAAGGAAATACCTGTAAATAGATGAGGGAAAACTCACCTTACCTTAAAGAAACTTATATCCGGAACTTACAAAACCCATTTAAATAGGGTTTTACCTTTATGAATAGATGTTTACCCTAACACAACCTACTGAAACCCCACCATAGCCTTATGCAACACATTAAAATAAGGATTTAAACTTAGAAAGCACAAAAAACCCACGCTGTGTAATGGTATATAGATCTTAACTTGACTTAGTCCTTATTACATATGTAAGGGTAAATATAAAAGGATAAAAATTGTTTGATTTCTACTTAAAGAACTATTAATTTAAAACCAAAAGGGGTTTTTTAATTATTATAAGAACAAGGGTGTTAGAAAGTAGTTTTATAAATCTTGTTTCACTCCATAAAATACCATATTTCAAATTTTATAGCTTCAATAAAACTATAAATGTTTTATATTTAGTAATAATAGTATACAATAGTATATTTTTATAGTTACTTGACTTCTCAAACAACTTTGGACAATAAAAAATGCAACACCCCAAGTTTTTATGAACGTTTTTTTGAATAATGAAAATTTAATTAGTGATTGCGTTATATGATACAACAAGTTAGTCTTGTAGTACACATAGCTATGGGTTATCTTTCAGTACATGCAACATTAGTTTATCATGCATGACACATGACTATGCGTTTTAACAAAATGTCGATATGTTATTAATATAGTTACCATTGTAACCTAGCCATTAGAATTTGAAAAATTAATAGTAATATATAATTTTAAAATACTATTTTTAATGATTTTACACAAAGGAAACATATTGATAATAAAATATATAATTTTGGGTAAAGTCTTTATATGTTTTGAAAATATATTTTCCAAAAAATTTGCTTGCTATGAATTTTGTGAACAATAATAAAATTAATTTTTGATAATTTTAGAAATATAATTTGATAAAATATACTTCATATTTGAATTAAAAATTTCAAAAATATATTAGGGTGAATTTTTGGTATTTTTTTGAAAATTTTTATTTTTGACGAATAATTAAAATACTGAATTTTAATTGAAAATTTCCTTTTTGTTTAATTTATTTATATAGTTAAATTATATTTAATTTGGTTTTAAATTATATATAGTTCAATTATAAATATATTATTAAACTTTTTTGTCATTGGAATAAATTTAATATTTACATTTAATATAAAAACTTTTCAAAATTTTGATATTTTTTGATTCGAAAACCAACTTTATCAACACATCTGTAGGATTAATTATAAATTAATTTTTATAAATTATGTAATTAGAATTTTGAAAAATGGATTCCATATATGTAATAATAATTATTTATAATGTATAATAAGGTTAAATTAATTTTTTTACCAAAGTTATTAGTGAAATCAATTAACAATTAATTACAACAATTATGGTAAAAGTAAGATTACTAATTGGTTAAAATTAGAAAATATGGTGTATAAATGACCCATAACATGTCCAAAACCCATTTTATAGACATATTAAAGAATTATAATTTTAGAAGGTTTTATGTTGATCCATTTTGGCCACTTTTTTCATATGAATATTGTGGGTGGAATTATCTCTTTTAAAAATTTAGATCTTTTACACTCACCTCCCTTATAAAAGGCCACCCCATATTCCCATATATTCACTCATATAATTATATTTAGATCATAAAATACCTATCATAATATCTTCACAACTTTCCTACCCTCATACTATAAGAATTACTATTGGAAGAAATCCAACCAAGGAAGGCATTTGGTGAAATCTCAGAGGTGATTCCTGAAGAAGTGGAAACATTCATCAATGAACATTTTTGTTTTATTTATTCTCAAACCCCATAAATTATTTTTATATCATGATTATATAAAAATATAATTAATTTTAAATAATAATATATGTTATTATTAGACCTAAAACCACACAAACATCTACATAGTGGGTTACAAAATCATTTTTCGTGATTACGACGGACTACCGCCTTGCGAACCGATTGTGTTTGTTTTTACATTACCACCTATAAAGGATGGGAATAATGATATAAATAGTGTTTATTTATAAAATTTATGATTTTTATGATGATATTATAATTATTTAATTTTTACAAAATTGATACCTTCAGCTTTACATTTTTTGGGAAGAAGATACATCGTTCATTTGTAAGGTGGACTACCTCTTTGCAAAGCTATGTGGTTCATTAATGATTTACATATAATGTGTTTAGTATGGGTTTAATAAAAATATGTGATATATATGAAAAACAATTATTCCACAAATATAATATATTATATAATTTTCAACCTTTCAATCCGATAATAAAATGAAAACAACGTTCGTACGTACATACATCCTACAATATCCAAGAACAATGTATTCAATTTCCTTATAGATTATTATAAATAAATATATATAGTGAATATATATTATATTTATATAATTTATATAATTATGGATATTATTAAATCATTATTAAGGTAATATAAACAAAATTACAATGAATCAAAACATTTATTAAAAACAAAGCAGTTCTTACCTGAAAAGTAAATTTAACATGGAATTGTTAAAATGTGAGTAATATGAATTTATATGTAAATCATATATAGTATTATATATATTAATACGATTAATTTATAGATTTATAATAAACATATAATTATTATATATGAGGTTTTAATGAGTATGACATAAGTCAATATTCATGGTAAGGGATATCTGGCTCACTTTTTTACTTTTGTGGGACACATGCATTATTCACCACCTATTTCCTCTATGAGGTTTTTATAATTACCCTGAATGTATTTTATTATGATTCTCATAAAATTTATTTCTATTTACCTATCCAATTTAAAATCTATTTTTCATGGTTTTTACTATTCAAAAGTTTCCAAATTCTTAAGGGATGTTTTTCAAATTTTTCATTCTTTGTGACACATGTTATGTTATGCACCTATATTATTTTAATAAAAGTATATATTTACCCATTGAGATGTTATAGAATGATTATAATTATTTTCATTATATTTTTATCTTAATTTAATGTTATTATCTTATTTTTATTTTGATTTAATGCTACCAAAGTGGTAAGAGTTTATTTTAACAATGTCAACATTTATTAGAATTATTTATAATTATGATTCAATTAATGAAATATTATGATACATCTCTCAATAATTCTCATGAATTTTTCTATACACTAGGTATTCATGATATCTTCATGTAATGGTACCATTTCCCACACTTTGGTACTTAAAATAATTACAAATAGTTTTAAATAAAATCCAACTTTATTTATATATTCAGTAATAAATATGTTCATTTCAAAACTATATTATATAAAAATGTTTTCAAAAAGGTTTTAAAAATGTTCTCAAAATTTTCTATTACCCTCTTATTATTTTAAAATACCTTTTTACCCATGTTTAACTTTTTAAAAAATTATTTCAAAGGAGTCTTCATCTCATTTTCCTAAAAAATGACCATTTGGATTTTACTAAAAATGTCAAAGGAAACTTCATGATTATATATATGAAATGATCATAGTATTACAAAATCTTTAATAATTATTTATTTGAACCTCACTTTATAAATTTTCAAATTTATTTTCAAATAAAAAAGTTTTAAAAAAGTTTTAAGTTTTAAAAAGTGCCTTCAAAGTGGAAAGTATATTTTCCTCAGGAAATGTTTTAAAAGATAATTTTAAAACAATTTCCATCCTAGTTGACAAAAAATTTTGTTAATCAAGATTTAGTAATTATATTAACTATGGATACCATTCATATTCTTTCTATGAATTGAGTGATGATGTTTATGAAACCCATTTCTCTTCCACTGGTTATAAGCTTATGGAACATAACACTTTTCATGATTATAATGAAATGATTGTAAAACTTATCTATTTTACATAGGTACGATGTGATGAAAAGTTTATGATATCCATTTCATTTAATGGGTTGTGATATGATGAATTATTATGATCTTTGGCAACACAAAAATATGGTTTTCATTTTGAGATGTGTTGGAACTATATATTCCTCCAATTTATTTGGTAAATATTATTATCTCATGAGATAGATAGAATTGAAAAAGGGAAGATAACTCAATTGAGTAATATAGTTTTGTAATGGGAAGTGTTCCCAATTTAGTAATACATGGATGGAACACAAAGTGAACCCAATTTATTAAATGATATTTTCACTATGTTGGTCTTGATTGGGATCCTTGAATAATATGAAATGATTATCTATGCTTATGTGTATTCCCCATATTACACGTCTTGTGCCAATGTTATGCTATCTTGGATTATATTCTTTGATTTCCTTACGATTCATGTCTTATGAAATACCAATATTTATTACATTATTCAATATTATTATCTTTGATATACAAGGTATGCTTTTTAGTTATTATTCGAATATTTTCATACCCTTATGTTCATGTTGTGATTATATATCTCTATTTTGTACGCTTACCAAGAATCTAAGATCACCCTTACTTATGATTCATTTAACTAGGTTATGAAGATATGTATTATTCATGATATTTATATTAAGGGTTCTACCTATGAATAATTTAGTGGGAGATGACTTAGCTTACTTGTGGACCAATGTTTATATTTTTAAGTTTCCAAAGGCACTAAAGTCCTTAGGCGTGTGTTTCTTTAATGTAATAAATATTTTGAAAAAATGTTATAACATTTTTTTATTAAGATATAGGGTTATAATAGTTTAATAAAAGTAAATGATTAGTTAACCTTTAGAAACATAGATAAGGAAACCTTAGTGATACCCCTAAGGATATGACTAAGGATAAGTCTACTGATGAGTTAAAGTATAGGAAAATTTCATTGAATTTTGGTAAAGGATAGGGTGAGTGGTTTCCTAGAAATAAATACCTATTTAGATCCTATAAGTGGATGTGACTCTGGTTCATATGTACATAGGGGTAATAACCCATAAAACCATATATTGAGTAAGAATCGATCAGGAACTAGTGAAGGAAAATGAGCCTTGCTACCCACTTAGTTTGAGGCTCCTGAGGGATAATCTCTGAAAATTAAGAAAATCTTTGTGAACTATCATGAAGGATTTAAATATAATATAACTATGAATGTCATAGGATAAACCTATGGTCTCATGAATTAAATAATGTGTCGTAATTTATACATCCTATAAGTAATTTTAATTAATATGTGGTTTCCCACTATGATTATTTTTTCTTACTCAATGTTTTTTAGTTTTTTCCAATGGATAGAACCTAAATGATCAACATTAATTCTGAGTGTGATAGAAAATTAAATGATTTTCCTCCTGAGAACCCAAATGATATTAGTTTTAGAATAAAAAATATAATTTCTATTCTCACATAAATTTCCCAAGATATGAATCATGCTAGACTTCCAAATGAGAAAAGGATGGTATAACATTCTATTGAGTCCTTTATGACGAAACACCCTAATTATTTCCAAGGGTAGTCTAATCCACTAGCTTCTAAATAATGTATCAGTACCACTAAAAATATATTTTCCATTCTTTAGTGTTCGGAACATGAAAAATTTATTTTGTCTCTCTACCATTTGGAAGGTGAAGCATATCAATGGTGAACTCTTATTAAGAATTTGAGGAAATAAGAATATGTTGACTCCATGGATTTGGAGGAGTTAAATAATTTATTTTAAATAAGTACCTTCCGCGTATTATTCATATGATTATGGAAAAAGAGTTACTAAAGATAATTTCAAAGTATTATGAATCTGTTGGTACCTATGAGGATAATTTTAAAAGGCTTGGGAGGTACATTTTTGGTATTATCATCCTACCTAAATGTAAGGTTGATCAATTAATCAGAGGATTAAATCCAAGTCTTTGAAGTGTTTAATCCATAAGTGACATCAATGTCTATAAAGATATTTTTTTTATGTTCTATCAAGGTGGTAATTAAGGTTTGAGTTATGTACCAATCTCATGGTTTTGACCAGAAAAGGAATATGGAGTTCAAAGAAAAGTATAAGAACAATGTTGATAAGAAGAATATTTTTCCTTTATGCTCTATGTGTTGGAAGAAACATTGAATAAATTTCTTTAGGGAGAATAATAAATGTTTTAAGTTAATAAGGGATATTAATTGGGAAATTAATTGCTAATGTGATGGGAATATGTAAGCTAATGATTATAATAGAGATAAAGATGCATAGAATGAACCTCCCTCACATTAGTGCTTCATGTATAAAAATAATGGTCATAACTCTAACCAGTTCTCAACTCGATGGATAATTATGGTGATAGACATCAGCAACATCTTAAGATACGAGAAAAGGGGAAATCTCATGATATACCAATTTCTAATGAGGGGTGGGATAACGATGTAGTTGATTTTGGTGGGGATGTTCTTATCAAAAATCTTTTCAGTCTTCCTTTGGTTGAATTTGATACCATCCTAGGCATGAATTGGATTTATCTTCATAAATAATAGATAAATTATAAAGAAAGGGAAGTTATGTTTGATATTTCAAACTAACCTATGACTTCTATCATTGTGATGATATGTATGAACTTTCTATAGATATTAAATCCAGTGTATTGGTCTTAATTCCCATTTAAAAGGGGTGTTTATCTCAAATGATTAGGGAAAAACTCAACATCAATGAAAGGACTGTTATTCAATAATTTTTTGATTTTTTAGGGAATATTTTCATATCCTTCCACCAAAACAATAAGTTGGGTTCTTAATATAACTAATACCTCATTTCACACCAATTTCAAAATATCCCTATAGAATTACCCCAATTGGGTGTTAGGAATTGAAGAAGAAACTCCAAGAAATCCTTGATAATAGATTTATCTACCTAAACGTGTTACCTTGCGGAGCACTAGTTCTTTTTATGAAAAAAATATGGATCAACGTGACTCTAAATTAATAATAGGTATCTTAAAAAGATAAAAATTAAGAACAAGTATTCTTTTCCAGGTATTTATGACTTGTTTGACCAACCACACATAGATTAATAATTTGAAAAGATTGAACTTCATTCTGGATATCATCAATTGAGGGACAAGAAGGTGGATATATTAAATACAACATTACATACAAGGTATGTACATTATGAATATATAGTGAAACTATTCAGTCTTACTAATTCCCCTTCCATATTCATGGATTTTATGAATATAATCTTTAGAGATTATATTGATTAGTTTATGATAGTCTTTATAAATCATAATATTATCTATTCAATGGGAAAATAATAGCATGAATAACACTTGATAACTATACTAAGGAACCTAAAGAAAGAGAAATTTTATGATATTTTTTAAATTTTGAATTTTAGATTTTCATTTTTGTTTCAAATAATCTCAAGAGAGGTTATATTAGTGGATCTATCAAAGATGAAGGCTATTGAATATTGGCCCAGACCAACCATGGTGAATGAGTTCTATAGTTTTCTTGGTTTAGATGTATATTATTGATGTTTTGTGGAGAAGTTATCATGAAATTATAATCCTATGACCATTTTGACTCATAAGGGAGTAAACTTCCATTGGTTATATGAATGTATGGAAAATTTAACAGAATTGAAGAGAAGAGTAGTCAGTGCACCTGTGATTACACTAACCTATAGTGGAGAAGGGTTTGTATTCTATAATGACAAATCCAAGAAGCTATAGGTATGTTTTCTTATAAATAATGGAATGGTTATATATTATGAATCACGAAAATTTAAGGTTCATTAGAAAAATTACCCAAATAATGATTCAGAGTTAGCTGTATAATTTATATCATTATAGGTATGGAAGAATTATCTCTACAGAATAAAGGGTGATATATATATTTATAACAAAAGATTAAAATATATATTCACATAAATGTATTTTAACATTCTCTAAATAATATGTCTAGAGATGATTAATGATTATGACTTATGAATACATTATGTCCATGGGAAAGTGAATCAGGTGGTCTATGATTTGAGTCAAAAGGATAATGCTAGCTTATTCATGTTGAGGATAAAAATGATTTAATATTTTGGTATTTGTAAAGTACAGATATAGAAATCCTGAAGGAAGGGGAAAAATATTATCTTTCTCAATTAAATGTTCAACTATCTATCAAAATAAAGAATAAATATGAGAATAAGGAATATTTATAGCTAAAAAGTAATGTTAAAAATGTTAATGTGTTTAAGATTGATCATTATGGGATGATAAGGTTCGGGAACCATGTATGAATTTCTTCCATAATATATTTTAAAAAGGAGTTCTTAGAGGAATCTAATAGTTATTCATTCTCTATTCATCCAAGAAGTATGAAGATTTATAGAGATTTGGAATAATACTTCTGGTGGGATGGAATTAAGAGAGATATTATAGAGTTTGTATCTCAGTTCTTGGTATGACAGAAAGTTAAGGCTGAAAGACAAAATTATAATGAGATGTTGCATCCATTACCCATATCAGAATGGAAATGGGGGAACATCACCATGGGTTTTGAAATTATGATCCTCAAAACCTCTAAAGTGAATAATGATATATGGGTTGTATTCAATCACCTTTCTAATTCAACACACTTCATTATTATTAGATAATACTTCTCTTTGGATTATCTTATCAGGATATACATAAAGGAAGTGGTAAGGTTATATAGAGCAACACATTCAATTGTATCTAAGTAGGATCCAAGGTTTATCTAAAAGTTATATATAAGTCTTAATAAATACCTTGATATAGAATTGAGTTTTATCACTAATTATCATCAATATATATAAGTTAGTCTATTAGAATAATTTAAACCCTATAGGATATATTGAGATCTTGTTCTTTGGATTTCAATGGTGGTTGGGATCAATAACTTCCTCTAGTTGAGATTTATCAAAATGATATATTTCACTCAAGAATTCAAATTGATCCTTACAAAGCCCTATATAGAAATAAATGAAGATATCCAATATAATAGAATGAAGTTACAAAATTAAAGCTATTGGAACCTAAGATAAATGAAGAAATGGAAGAGAAGGTTAAATCCTTTTAGAAACATATCAAGGTAGCTCAAAATTGGTAGAAACATTATGCTGATAATTTTTGATATGATCTAGAATTTGATGTTTTTTATAAGGTTTTTCTATGAATATATCCATAGAATAAGTTTATTGGATCTAAGAAGAAAGGGAAACTAATCCCTAGGTATATTAGTCCCATTAAAATTCTTGATCATATCAGGATTGTATCCTATCATTTGGTGATTCCAATAAATATATCCCATGTATATGATGTTTTACATATATCTATATCTAGTAAGTACATACCCAACCCTTCACATGTACTGAACTCAGAGGTCATACAACTAGAGCAGGATCTTTCTTAAAAGGAAGAATCAGTGGAGATTCTGGATTATAAAGAGAATGTTCTTTGAAAAAATACTACTCACCTGGTCAAAATTTTGCAAAAAAATCACTAGTATGAGGGAGCTATATGGAAACTTTAGGATATGATGAGTCTGAAGTATCCTCATTTGTATTAGAGTGATGAATTTTGCCGGTGAAATTCATTGGGGGGGGGGGGGTAGATTGTAACACATCGAGTTTTTTGTGAATTTGTTCTGAATAAATTAAATATCATTGAGGTCATTCATTACATGCTACTATAGGTTAAGGTTAAATCACATAAAACTAGAGTTATCTTTTAAAACATGAAATACTTGGTTACCTTTTGTGACACATGACACTCAGTTTTAACAAAACCCCAATATATTATTAATATAGTTATTTAAACATAACCATTATAAAATAGCCATTATAATAAAAAAAATGAATAGTAATAACTAATTTTTAAATATTAATTATAATTTTTTTACATAATGGTAACATACTGCTAAGAAATATACAATTTTTTGTAAATTTTTTATATGTTTCAAAAATATTATTTTCTCAAAAATATGTTTTTATATATTTTTTAAACAATAATGAAATTAATTTTAACACTTTTAAATATTAAAATTGATATAATAAACTTTATTTTTGACTTCACTATGTTAAAATTATCTTAGGGTTAATTTTTTGGATTTTTCTGAATAGTTTTTTAGTGAATAGTGAAAAATACTAAATTGTAATAGAAAAATACATTGTCATTTAATTCATTTATATATTTAAATTATATTTTAATTTGGTTTTAAAGTATATTTCGTTCAGTTATATATTTATTAATAAAATTTAGGTCATTTTAATGAATTTCACATTGATATTAAATATAAAAACCTAGAAAAATTTGATATTTTTCTTTAAAAACTTATAATGCTGGAAATTGGGGCTATACCCATGGATATATACACATGTTTTATAGAAACTATGGGTATAAATCTACATGAATATTTCTATACCAATAGTTTATTTAAATTTTGGATATTAACAGTCTATCCCAATGATTTATAATTTTCTTTGGGATAAGTCCCCTCATATTTCCCTCAACCTCCCATTTACTCAAGCCCTATGTCCTTACTCCTTCAGTAGAGATTCTCCCCTCACTCCAGCAATGCCGGGTGACTCTCATCCTCTAGTGTTCTTCCCTAATTCAATGATATTTTTTTATTTTGATGTTCTTTGTCATCAAATTAGGGAGATCCAAATACTTCTTCTATTATGATGACTATTGTTTTTATTTTTATCTATGTATGAAAACCTAACCATGTTATATTTAGGTCCCAATTATTTTGGATTATTTGAAATAAGGTTCTTTGTGGGTGATGTTTTATTTTTAAAATCTTGGTTTAATGATGTAATTTGGACGAGCCATTAGTATTTTGTTGTTGTATATTTTAAATATAATTGATGGTTATATTATATGAAGTGATGAGTAATTTTTTGGTTTTACTCATTGGTTTTAATTCTTATTTAATGATTTTAATTCTTCCTCTATTTTTGAAATTTATTTATATTTGCATTTGATTCTTCTAGAGCATGTTGGGATCACTTCTATCATTTTTTAAAATTTATAATCTAATTGAGATCAAATATTGTATACTAAATTTCTACAAGTGATATTTTAATTACAATTTATTTATTTTTAAAACTATCACATGTATTATTATGAATTTATATTAAAGGTGTCTTAAATCCATATACACTTTCCTATTTCATATATCTGACAAATTAAGGCTTCCCTATCCTTTATTACATTTTGGACATTTTTTTATTTTATAAATCATAGTTTATATGATATTAGTAATATATTATTATTTATTTTATATAAGTTACGGTAAAATCTCCTTAATATTATTATACAATGTTTTTGTGGTTTTGATGTTGGGTGACATATTGTTGTTATTCTTGAGTAAATGTTTTCAACTATAGAGACAAGTGTATATAATTAGATTAATTTAACATTCAAAACATGGATGTTTTTTAAAAAATGATTCAAAAATATATATGTATTTAAATGGATTGTTTAATTTTTTTTTCTAATTACATGTCTTATATTTTGTCTAGTTCTTTATTTATAGGCATAACATATAGAATACATTGATTCTATTATTATATATTTCTCTAACTAATAGCATGCTTTGATGACAATGATATTAAAATTGGTTGTAATGAATTTTTCAACTATGGTTTACATAGTATATTATAATATAACTTTTTTTTCACAGTAATAGAATGGATAGATGTTTGATGTATCATACTGATCATATTTCAACCGAGTTTTAAAATAATCTTGATATTTCTTTTGATTCTGCATTTATAAATGATTCATATAGAGGTATTATATAGTTTCCATGTTATAATTGTGTTGGAAGACTATGGTTAAGTTGGGAAGATGTTAGCTACCATATAAAAAATATGGATTTCAAAAAACCAATTATGTTTGGTATCATAATGGAGGGACAAGATAATATTTTACATTTCATGAACCGAAAGAAATAAATGGTATATAGAATTTTATATTTGATTGGTTTCCATTTGTATATCATCATAAGAGTGATAATATGCTAGTGTAAGAAGAAAATTATATCAATACACATGAGGAATAGAATGAAGATGATGATGTTGAGAGGGTAAAAATAATAATAGATGATTCTAGAAATCCTGTATATCAAGAATGTAATAAAATGAAAAGGTTTTAATTTTTAATGTGGTCATATCATGGAAAAAACTTGTATAGAATCTCTAATACCTTTGTTAATTATATACTTACCTTTTTGAAGGATTTCATCCCGATGGTGTAGATATTCCCTCAAATCATTATATGGAATGGAAATAAATTATGCAGCTTGGATTTTATACTAATAAAATTTATGATTGTTTGAATGTTTTCAATTTTTATTGGGAGGAAACTACTGGCCTTAGTAATTTTAAAGAATTCGGTACATCTCGACTGAAGGAAAATGTATATGGAACACCATATCATTTTGTAAATAAAGACATGTGGAACATTCCATTGATTACTAGGAGAAAAAATCTATTAATTTCTATAGAAATCTCAACCAATATTTTATTCAATATTGTTGAGATAATTATAGATGATGATGAGTTTGTCTATCTGGTAAATGGATTATCATGGTGGGAATTTGATGCACAACATCTCTATTTTTTAGTGGAGGAGAGTAAAATCAGGTTTCATATATCATGTGATGGTTTCAATCCGTTTGGTTAGATTCTTACTTCTCACAACACATGTTCAATTTCTATTCATGTTTATAATCATCCTCTATGGGTGTGTATGAAGAAAATATCACTTTTTTGAGTACATTAATATCTGGACATTATGATCCTTACAGTGATATAGATGTCTACTTGAAACCTTTAATATGATATTTGAAGCAACTTACAGATATAGGTTAGTTCACATTCGATTCTTATTCAAAAAATATATTTCCGATGTGTGCTACCGTTCTATGGACTTCAAATGAATTCTATATTTATTAAATTATGTATGGATGGAGCATGAATGGAAAACTATCATGTCCTATTTTTATGATGAATACATTATAAAGATGGCATAAATATCATTATTGTTTTAGTTTCATGGGGCATCAATGATTCTTATGAATGGGTCATCAATACAAGAGGAATCATCAGAGGTTTGATAATACTACTGACATCGAACAACCACATCAATTTATGTTAGGATGTAATTTTCCTAATGAATTGAATGATTTTAGTTTTTAATTAGTGAAATTTTAGATGCAATATAAAAAGAGGAAGAAGGTTGACCCTAAATACCCATATAATTTGAAAAAGAAAATTATATTTTTGTAGATTTTATTTTGGTCTACCAATTTTTATATCTTTTTAGAAGTAATTCACATTGTAAAAAAATATATGTGAAATGTTTCTTTAAATTATTCTAAATATCAAGGGGAAGACCAAAGATAACTTACGATCTCAGTAGGACTTGTTGGATTGGGGTATTCAAACAGAATTTCATTCTATGTGTATTGGTGAAAAAAATGGAAAGTTCATTATGATTATTATGCAGTGAAACCTTTATTGAAAAATAAATTTTCAGAAGTATTAGAAAATATCAAGGTTCCTGATTTCTATTCCTGAAAAATATTTAAATGAGTCAATATAATGGACTTGGAATTAAAATCCCTAAAAACTCATGACTATCATATCCTTATTCATGAATTGATTCCAATATAAATATAACATTTAATATTCAATAATGTAAGTGTGATAGTGATTATCTTGTTTCATTTTGATATCTAACTTTTGGATAAAATGTAATCCAACTATTTATTTACAAAAAATTAGAAATAGGTTCCACTAATTTAGTGTGTGTTGGAAAAAATTCCTCCTTCATTTTGCACTTGCATGCTGTATTTAACAATTCATCTTCCAACTAAAAAAATTTTTGGGGGACCCATTAATTTTTGGTGGATGTATTATACGGAAATAAATATTTTCAAAATGAAATATTATGTTCTAAATAAGTATCATCCTGAAGGTTCTATTATCAGAGGTTATATGTCACAAGAATGTTTGGATTTTTGTTCAATGAATTTTTCTGATGCAAGAATAAGAAATAACAGGCCAATGAGAAATAAAAATTATAAATATGGGGAAATTTAGCCATTATTTATATTTCTTCCCCAAACTAGATGAATTCTTCGGTCATATATATTGGATGCATTGATCCTTGAAGAGCGGGATATAGAACATCACACATTCTTGTTTAACTGTGGTTTTTTATGACTATATCAAGTATGTAATTTGCATATTTATATTGTATCTCATACTATGTAATTTCACATAGAAATTAAAATTTTATTATCATTTTATGTAGGGAACACAATAAAATTATAATTATAGTTCATAGATATTTTCCTCTGTGAAAGTGAGAAGCTTTGCAAAGCAAAGAGTTTCCTACTTGGTTGAAATCAAATGCATGGCCATTACTTTATTAAATTAAATTATAAATATTAATTTAATTGTATTATTCATATATATTTTAGGTATTGAGTTTACAAGTTGATTACATATATCAATAATTTAGTGCATTGGAGTTTGGTCCCCATTCTTTGGTTCATGAATGAAAATCTTTAATATTAAATTGGAATGAATTTGTGATAATAGATCGAGCGATGAAAATGAGAACACAACATGATGTAATCATGTTAACTTCTAAAATGGACTATTATGATAGTGCATCAAATAATAGGAATCAATAAGAAAATGTTTATTGTTGTTGACTTGTTCATAAAATATTTTTATTGGATTACTACTCTCATAGTCGATTAATTATGATGAAAGTTAAATGGTTTGATTCAATTATTCAACATGATACATTTACTAATTTCTTTGTATTCAGATTTATTGAAATGAATCAATTCCTAGATATCTATGAGGCATTTATTTTGGAAGAAATGAAATTAAAATTGTTTTATGTGAAAGATCATCTCATACCTGATTATGGTGTCATTATTGAAATAATCCCTATAAATTTTTTTATGATGGTAGGGATGAAATTGAAACCATTGATTCCCCCATTATAACTGTACAAAATATAGTATTTGATGACTAAAATTATCACATTTTGAGATTTGATATTGAACCTAAATCTGTGGTGGGGAATATATCAAATAACTCATATATTTTCATAGTTCATTTGGTTTACCTTGATGTGAGTTCCCCAGGTTGGTACTACCGTAATTACTTTAAATTAGTTTCATTTTGGAATGATATATTTGTTTCAATATTTTTTTTCATTTCATTTAATAATATTTATTTGAATTCATAAAACATTGTTTAAATATTTTCCATTTTTTTTGTTTTTAGGATGCATCAGCAAAAAAACAATAACAAAGATGCTATGACATATTTGCACACTTTGCGGCGTAGTACAATGCCTAAGCGTGAGAGGTGAAACATAATTTTATTAATATATATAGTTAAATTAAATCTAAATTTCATTTAAAATATATTTAGTTAAATTATAAATATATTAATTCAATTTATTTTATTGGAATCAATTTCATATTGTAATTGATTATAAAAACGTTGTAAAATTTTGATCTTTTTTTCATTAAAAACCCATTTAATCGACACATATGTAAGATTAATTTTAAATTTATCTCTCCTGATTCTATAATTATAATTTGGAAAAATATATTAAATATATGATATTATCATAATTAAAAATGTCCAATAAGTTCAAATTAATTTTTACCAAATTTACTTGTGAAATAAATTTATAATTAATTACACCAATTAAGGTAAAACAAGATTAATTTGTGACTAAACTTAGAAAATATGATGTAAAAATGACCCAAAACATCTCCAAAACTAATTTAATAAAAACATATTGACCTTATATTTCATAAGGTTCTAATTTTATCCATTTTGACATTTTTACTATATTAAAAATGTGATTTGAATTATCTATTTAAAAAATTTACAAGTTTCCCACTCACCTCACTTATAAAAGGCCACCCCCTCTTCCCCAATATTTACACATCTCAAGCTATTTGTACCACCAAATAACTATCCAAATATCTTCCCAAAATCCCTAAACTAATCTTTTAATCCTTAATTTAAGTAGAAATCCATACAAGTAAGTCCTTTGGTTAAATCTATGAGAAGATACCCGAATAAGAGGTAACATTCATCAATGAACTTTTTTGTTTTATTTTTTCCTCAAACCACAACTGTAGAGACCCCAATATTGGAGTACATGGACATTAAATTACTTTTTTATAATACTTAATACATAACAAAAACCAACACTCAAGGATCGTAATAGTTTATTGTCTTTGGAAACTTAGAACAAAATCTTCTAATCGTTGTGAAAGATCTTCAACATCTCCCATAAAGATCTTCCCCTTTTGTTTTCTTACCTAAATCCTTTCTTTATATCCTGGGGAAAAGAAAGCATATAAAGGGTGAGATAAAATTAAATGTAAGGGTAATCATGGAGAGAATAAATCAAACCATATACATTTTAACTTAAAAACATGAACATAATGTTTAAAAATCAAAATCTTGAGTAATGACATAAAACATGGCAATACATAAGGCATAGATCGTAATGGAACATCAATAATGATAAAATAGCATGGGAATAAAACATTTAATTGTGGCAAACCATTAAGCACATGATATTATTTCCATATTATCCAAGGCATTGTTGCCAAGACCATCATGGTGGACAAAGTCCCTTTATGAATCGAGTTCACTCCTTGTTCCAGTCCTGTATCACTAAACCAGATTAAGTTAGCATTCCAGCCATATCTATCTCATGAGATATAAATATTTACCCAATTAATTAGAGGGATATATAGGTCCAAACCATCTCATAATGAAATCATTCTTACATGTTAAACAACATAAACATAAATCATTCATAAAAACCCAAAGAATAAAATGGGTTTCATAAACATCATTCCATCATAACATAATCCATATAAAACAAATGGATATGATTTCATAATTAAAAAAAGTGAAACCATTTAAATCATAGAGACATTATTCTTGAAACATACACATATAAAATAATGTCATTTTAGATGGAAAATGGTTTTGATAAAACACTTGAAATGAATTCTTGAGGAAAATATCAGAAAATAATTTTCTTTTCACAAAATTCCATGAAATTTTAAAAAAAAAGGATTTTCTTGAAAATAGTCATGAAATATTGTGGAGTAAGATTCATGAAAATAAGGTGTTATAAAACTATAAAAATACATTCATTCCGTATAAGTTAAAAAAACATTCTCCTCATACTTTTAACAGAAAAGTCAAAAAGTGCCACGTATGGTAAACAAAAGAAAGATTCCTTCCATAACACAAAGTAAAAGTCAAAGAGGAGTAAAAATTACATTAAAAATACATGGAATAATATTAAAAATTTTATTACAAAAAAATTTATGGACATGGTTGAAAAATATATACCCATTAAATACTTACATATAAGCAATCTCAGATAAAAATGAGATTAAAAAATTATCCCTTACCTTATGTATGATATGCTTCGTATGTATCTGAACCTCTTGTCTAATGATTTAAATAATGTTATTAACTTATTATATAATCATATTCATCATTATGATATCATATATGGTTCACTTATGACTTTATATTACCCGTTATTTGATAAATTCCATGTTATAGTAGTGTTTTGGGTAAATTCATTTCATTAATCGTACGTGTTTCGATTTGTTGTTCTTGGTATTATTACTTATATCCTGATTTACATTATTCCAGAATAAAAAACTTGATTTATATAAAATATATATTCAGTATATAAATATATATATATGATATATCGATAAATCGAATGAAATACATCGTTCATGGAGACGGTAGACCGTACGTACGCATGAACGCTGTTTTCGTTTTCCTATTGAATTAAATGGAATTAAGTAAATGAAACATATATGTTCATAAATCCAGTATAATTATTATGTAATATATTTCATTATTATTTATTATATATATACTTTATAATAATACTTGAATGGTTAATCATGGAAAATGAATCTCATCGTGTTCATGGAGATAGTAGTCTGTACGCACGCACGAGCAATGATATCATTCCCATAATTATTGAATAGAATTGGAGTGGATGATAAAATATATCAGAATCAATATCATGTTATAATAACCATATATTGTTATTATTTACACCATTATACCCATCCAAGTAAGGTGGTGGTGGAAAAACTAATTACACCATGGCGTGGAGACGATATTCCGTACGTACGCAGCCACGGTGATTTTGTTTTCCATAGGATGGATAGAAGGTGAAATGAGGATGTTTCATATTTATAATAACATATAAGTATATTATTTATTCTTATGTCATTACTTTATAATGAAGCAACTAAATAAGAATAAGTTGAAGAAGAATGAAACTTGAAAGAATTGGTAGAAGAGATTACCTCTTCTTCGACACACCTCTTTTAAGCTTCCTATTAAGGCTCTAGAGTTGGTATTTTGAGAAGAAGAAAACCTACAGAATGTTTCTAGGGAAGTGGAGAAGAGAAATGGGTATGGTTTGGATGATATTGAAGGCTCAATGTTGTGTAGAGAGGAGAGGGAGGAGATGCCCTTTTATAAGGGAGGAGAAGGGAACGTTTGGAAAACTCAAAAATATTAATATATAATAAATAAAACCCCACCTAAAAACGTCCAAAATGACTGAAATCAAAAGATTATATTAGATAAGGTTGTAATATCATCATTCAATAAAATTCATAAATGTTGGAAATTTATTTTAAAACTTATAAATTTGATTTATCCTTATTTAATTTATTTAATCTTATTTGTGGTAATAATATTCTAAATTTTAAATTGTTATAAATAATTAATTATGTGTTGTGAATTATCCATAATTGGGTACTTTATGACATTTCATACCATATAAATTTCAATTTTTAATTTTTAATTTTTTATGTTATTTTTAATCAATTTAATAATATGTTATTTTTATAAAATAAGAACAGTGTTAGTTTTGACACTATTCATTTATTTAAATTTAAATAAAATCCACAAAGAGTATATATTTGAACCAAAATGTTTAATAGATTCCTAAAATGTCATATAAATCTAGAAAATTTGTGGAGAACATTAATTAATTAATATAATGTTTATTTGATTATTTACAAAACCATTTATTTGATATTTCTCTTAATAAATCAATTACTACATCATTTTTGTATAATCATTTAATATACTTATTAGTTGCATAAAAATTAAAAATAAAATCCTATAATGAAGATAAATATAATACCTTTCTTAATAATATTTTTAATAAAATTTATCATCTTAAAATTACAACATTTAAATTGTCATATTTATTAAATTATGAAGTTGACATCTTTGACATCATTTAAACAAAAATAATATAAATGTCCTAATCTATTTTATGAGGCTCCAAATTGTCAAAACATTGACACTTGGATGATTAGGTAATATATATACTCTAAATATAATTTTTGGTCAAGTTTATGGTCCTTTTGATAGGTATTATTATTTTAATAAAAACTATATTATTGATTTTTCAATAAATAATCAATTTCTGCATCACTATTGTGTCACCAATAATGAAACTTATTTAATCCCTAAAAATTCTAAATAAATTCACATGATGTAGATAATTTTATTATATTTCTAGATACTATTAATGTTCTATGTTTCATGAAGTTAATCACTAAATTAAAATTATTATACTTATAAGATTTACGAGAGTGACATGTTGTTGCTTTCATTGGTTTTAATAATAATTAAATTATTTTCATTATAAAAAGTGTATAAAATGAATCTATTAAAACCCTTAGGTGATATGGGTCGACTTTGAGTCATAAAATAGAATTTTTTCAGGTGTTAGGGTAATTATAAAATCTTATTTTTACCCTTAATTACCCGATATACCTTTAACTGCAATTAATAAAAATTACTGTAGTTACTATTCATAATATCAAAAAAAATTAAAATTAACCTACTAACATAATTTGGACCCACTAAATTCAAATATGGAATACATTTTTCAAAATTAAAAACACATAAGTTTCAGTAATTAATTTAAAATTAATCCCGTTGTTAAGATAACGAGTTTTAAAAGTTAAAACATTGCCAAAGAGTGATATGTTTTTACCTATAAATTCAATGTAAAATTAAGGTTAATGACATAAATTATATTAAATAGTAAAAATATATTCTATCTATACTTTAAAACCATTAAATATTATAATTTAACTATACAAATTATTGTGATGAAAAAGTTTGTTTTTAATTAAAATATAGCGCGTTTTTACTATTCATTAAAATATGAAAGTTATCAGAATAATATGAAAAATTTATCCAAAGTAAATTTTCACATCATGATTCCAAATAATAATTTTATTTTGTCAAATTGAACTTATAAACATGTTGAAAAACTAGATTTAAAGTGGGTGCACCATCAAAAGGCGGCAAAACTGCATTTTTTGAAAAATGCTTATTTTACCCGAAAAATTTATTTTGTTCACATTCCATGTTTTGGAAAATGTGTAAGATAAATAATAATGTTATAAAATTAATAATGTATTTAATAATATTCATAACGTCTAGTGCATAATAATATTATAACAATATATCGTTGTTTATTGAAACCCGGTATTGCGTAACACACACGCTATCGAGGAAGGTCGCGATTGCGTGTAACGCAAGCCAATAATAGTGTTTGTGTATAATATAAGCTTATACAGTGTTGTTTATAACACAAGATAATTTTTGTTTAACATACAATACTAGAGATCAATGGAATTAAAAGAATATTTTCCATAAAATGTCGGGTTGTTACATTCTACCCCCCTTAAAATGAATTTTACCCTCGAAATTCGTCTGGGTTATAAATGGTTTACTACATGAATGTTTCTTTAATAAAAACCCACGTCGTAAAAAAGAATTCCAAATCAGAAGTTTAAAAACTAAATTATGAAACGTAATGGTTACCCAAACTATGTAATCATTGGGTTTCTACATTGGAGAACATAGGTGAAAATATAGATATAGAAGAGTAATATAACCATCATGTTCTGATAGAGAGTGGTAGAGAACATGGCTATGAAAAAGACAACAATTAAAAAGACATAAATTTGTGATTATCTAAGATACCATCTGGTTCATCATATATGAGGACACTATGACAACACTTAAGGAATTCAAGATCATTTCCCTAAAGTTGAAGAATTTGAATTAGACGAATTACTTACATTATTTTGGTATAATCTCACCGTTTCTCATGCCTCGAAAAATTTCCCCTTCATCTCTTAAAGAAATGAAGTTGAATTTGACTTTTGTGATTTTTTAGCAGATCATGGGATAGAATGATAGGTCATTCCATCTATCTCAAACATAAGGTTAGAAAAAGTTATATACATAAGTATATCTATGGTGAGATTAATCGTATATGGTTCCTAAAATGGACATATACTTCATATATCATACCACTTAATAAATTAAATCTAATTTATACTAAATAGGGACTTCCAGTAGGCCAGTGCTAGGCGATAAAGGCCTATCGTACTTCAGTTGTGGGTTCAATTCCTGCAACCTTGTCCGACGCGACGGGTTATCGCCCGTCCTGTATGTTGTCTGTTTTCTAAAACTATACTATTAAAATATTCCAGAAATCATATCTAAAAAAGGTTCTATCCTTAAAAAATACTATCTAATTTTCAACTTAATCCATTATAACCTTTAGTCTTATCAAAAATACTTATGTCTGATCACATAGTATAAATAAAATGAGTACTAAAAAGGTCTTTTAAAAAGCATTGAATACCTTCATTTACCCCCATATATCCTATGATATATCTTGTTCATCACATACCAAATATGTGAATTCCTTAATCATGTATCCTCTTGAAACATTAAATAACAAATAATCTTTGTGAAAACATGAATGCTGTCAAAGGTGAACTCTTTCCACATACCAAAAGCCCAAAATTTCTATATACTCAAACCATGATATCAATTTGTCCTTATATCAGTCATGAGATCATTAATACCATTAAACATCTCATTATCTCCTTATTCCTTCATTATGCACATATCATCTACTTTCCAAAAATATCTGAATAACCTTTCATGGTTACCGGTACCATTCAATAGATACTTTCAAATACATTAGAAAAAACAATAGTATAACAATACTTATATGTTTCTTTATTCCATAAAACCATTAAATTACCTAGACAACATAACTGTTTATAAACATACAATCATTCCATTACCTTCCTAAACCATTGACCGAGCTTGAACAATTCTTTCATCTAACATATCATTTGTAGTCTCTTCATCATCATCAACATAAATACTACCCATACTACCATGCTGATTCTCTTCATGAGACTTTCCCTTTGGGAATTTGTTTTTATAATGCCCATACATTCCACATTTAAAACATTTAACCGTTTTTGATGTCTTAGCAATACCAATATCCTGGTCCATGGTGTTAAATGATCCCTTTCCTTTGTAATTACTGGCTTTGTTTCCATCTTTTCCACACCCAATGCATCTTCCAGTTCCTTTGAAACATTCTCCCTGATTCCTCTTCCCACATTATTTACATAAGGAAAATTTAACTTTCTTTCTTCTATGATCATCATGAAAATCCATCTTTCTCTTATTAGCTGAGTCAGGAAACTTACCAAAGATGAGATTATTGATCATATTATGATATTGCTGATTAGGCATAATAACAATATATGGACCTCTATATCCAATTTCATTTGGATTCTCACAATTAATATCATCCCACTATCCATCATATCCTCCATTATCGTGAATCTTCCTGTTTCCATCCATTTTCTAAAACCCAAAAAGCATAGTATGAGAGGAAAAAATCATACTAAGAAAACAACAAAATAAAGGGGGAATACCTTCAATATCTTCCATCATAGGTTTAATTCTATGATCGTTATCGTAATTATAGGACTATAAACTTTACTTATAATTAACCTTAGAGACGTACCTAGACATACTTTAGAAATATCTCTAGGGATCTCACTAAAGTTTTCGTATCCGAGTTTCCAAAGGTTAACTAAACCTTTCCTCTAATACCAACTATAGAGAAAGAAATCTTGGAGTACATGGACATTACATTAATTTTGTGGAATACTTAATACATAAAAAAACCAACACTCAAGGATCGTAATAGTTTAGTGTCTTTGGAAACTCGGAAAAAAATCTTCTAATCGTTGTGAAAGATCTTCCACATCTCCCATAAAGATCTTCCCCTTTTACTTTCTAACCTAAAAAATTTCTTTATATCCTAGGGAAAAGAAAAAATATAAAGGTTGAGATCAAATGATCAGTAAGGGTATGCATGGATAGAATAAAACAAACCATATACATTTGAACTTAAAAACATGAACATAATGTTTAAACATCAAAATCTTGAGCAATGACATAAAATATGGCAGTACATAAGGCATATATCATAATGGGACATCAATCATGATAAAAAATAATGAGATTAGAAAATTTAATTGTGGAAAACCATTAAGCACAAGATATGATTTCTATAGTAGCCAAGGCATTGCTACCAAGACCATCTTAGTGGAAAAAGTTCCTTTCTAAATCTAGGTCACTCCGCATTCTAGTCCTGTATCACTGAACTGGATTAACTTAACATTCCAACCATGTCTATCTCATGAGATATAAATCTTTACCCAATGAGTTGGAGGAAGATATTGGCCCCACCCATCTCATAATTAAATCATTCTTATGTGGGCCACAACATAAACATAAATCATTCATAATAACCCAAAGAATAAAATGGGTTTCATAAACATCATTCCATCATAACATAATCTATATAAAACAAATGGATATCTTTTCATCATAAAAAAGTGAATCCATTTAAATCATAGAGACATTATACTTGAAAAATACATATATGAAATAAAGTCATCTTAGATGGAAAATGGTTTTGATAAAACACTTGAAATGAATTCTTGAGGAAAATATCATAAAATAATTTTATTTTCACAAAATGCCATGAATTTTTAAAAGAAAAGGATTTTGTTGAAAATAGTAATGAAATATTATGTAGTATGCTTCATGAAAATAAATTGTTATAAAACATTAAAAATCCATTCATGTTGTATAATTTAAAAAAACATTCTCCTCAAACTTTTAACGGAAAAGTAAAAAAGTTCCATGTATGGTAAACAAAAGAAATATTCCTTACATAACACAAAGTAAAAGTCAAAGAGGGGTAAAATGAATTTAAAAATACATGGTAGAATATTAAATACTTTATGAAAAATATTTTTATGGACATGATTGAAAAATATAACCCTAGTAAATACTTAAGTATAAGCAATATCGGATAAAAATGAGATTAAATAATTATCCCTTACCTTATGTACAATGTGATTCGTATGTATTAAAACCTCTTATATAATGATTTAAATAAAGTAATTTACATATTAATGAATAATATTCATTGTTATGATATCATATATGGTTCAATTATGACTTTTTATTTCCCATTGTTTAGTAAATTCAATGTTAAAGCAACGTTTTGTGTAAAATCATTTCATTTATCTTACATGTTTCGATTTTTTGTTCTTGATATTATTACTTATATCTTGATTTACTTAATTCCATAATGTAAAACATGATTTATATATAATATATATGTAGTATATAAATATATTAATGATAGATCGATAAATGGAATGAAATACAACGTTCATGGAGACGGTATACCGTATGTACGGATGAACGCTGTTTTCGTTTCCTTATTGAATTTAATGGAATTAAGTAAATGAAACATATATGTACATAAATCAATTATAATTATTATGTAATATCTTTCATTATTATTTAATATATATATAATTTATAATCATACTTCAATGGTTAATCATGGAAAATGAATCTCATCGCATTCGTGGAGACGGTAGTCCGTATGTACACACGAGCGATGATATCATACCCATAATTATTGAATAGAATTGAAGTGGATGATATAGTATCTCAGAATCAGTATAATGTTATAATAACCGTATATAGTTATTCTTTACACCATTATACCCATCCATGTAAGGTGGTGGTGGAAAAACTAATTACACCACGATGTGGAGACCATATTCCATACATACGCACGCGCAATGATTTTGTTTTCTATAGGATGGATAGAAGATGAAATGGGGTTGTTTCATATTTATAAAAACATATTAGTAATTTAGTGATACATAAGTTATAACATTATAATAAAATAACTGAATAAGAAGAAGTTGAATAAAGAAACTTGAAAGAATCGGTAGAAGAGATTACCTCTTCTTTGACGCACCTCTTTTAAGCTTCATCTTAAGGCACTAGAGTTGGTCTTTTGAGAAGAAATAAACCTCCAGAATATTTCTAGTGAACTGAAGAAGAGAAATGGGAAGGGTTTGTCTGAGCTTGAAGGCTCAAAGTTGTATAAAGAGGAGAGGGTGGAGATGCCCTTTTATAAGGGAAGAGAGGAGATCCTTTGGAAACCTCAAAAATATTAATTTATAATAAATCAAACCCCACATAAAAACTTCCAAAATGAGTCAAATTCGAAAATTAGATTAGATAAGGTTGTAATATCATCATACAATAAAATTTAGACATTTTGGGAATTTATTTTAAACCTTATCAATTTGATTTATCCTTATTTAATTTATTTACTCTTATTTGTGGTAATAATATTCTAAATTTTAAATTGTTATAAATAATCACTTCTGTGGTGAAAATTAACCCTAATTGGGTAATTCATGACATTTTAGACCATATAAATTTCAAAATATAAATTTTAAATTTTTATGTGATTTTTAATCAGTTTAATAATATTGTATTTCTATAAAATAACAAAAGTGTTCATTTTGAAAATATTCAATTATTTGAATTTAAATAAATTACAAACAGAGGATATATTTGAACTAAAATGTTTAATAGATTCCAAACATGTCATATTAATCTATAAAATTTTTCGAGAACATTAATTAGTTAATATAATGTTTATTTTAATATTTATAAAACCATTTATTTGATATTTCTCTTAATAAAACAAATACTACATCATTTTTGTATAATAATTTAATAAACTTATTAGCTGCATAAAAATTAAAAATAAAATCCTATGAGGAAGATAAATATAATAAATTTCATAATAATATTTTTACTCGAATTTATCATCTTAAAATTATAACATTTAAATTTTTTTATTTATTAAATTATGAAGGTGACATCTTTGACATCATTTAAAATAAAATAATATAAATGTCCTAATCTGTTTTATAAGGCTCAAAATGGTCCTAAAATAGACCCTTGGATGATTAGGGAATATATATACTCTAAAAATAAGTTTATGTCAAGTTTATGGTCCTTTTGATAGGTATTATTATTTTAATAAAAACTATATTATTGATTTTTCACTAAATAAACAATTTCTGCATCACTATTTTGTCACCATTAATGACAATTATTTAATCCCTAAAAATTAAAAATAAATTCACACGATGGAGGTAATTTTATTATCTTTCCGGAGAGTATTCATTTTTGATGTTTCATGAAGTTTATCTCTAAATTAAAATTATTATACTTATAAGATTTAAGAGAGTGACATGTTGTCACTTTCTTTGGTTTTAAAAATAGTTAAATTATTTTCATTGTCAAAAGACCATAAAAGGAATCTATTCCATCCTTTAGGTGATATGGGTTGACTTTTAGTAATCTAATAGAATTTTGTCATGTGTTAGGGTAATTTTATAATCTTATTTTTACCCTTAATTACCCGATTTACCTTTAACTACAGTAAATAAAAATTACCGTAGTTACTATTCATAATGTGAAAAAAATAAAAGTAACCTATTAAAATAATTTAGACCCACTTAATTAAAATATGGAATCAATGTTTCAAAATTAAAAACACATAAGTTGCCGTAATTAATTTAAAATTAACCCCGTTGTTAAGAAAACATGTTTTAAAAGTTAAAACATTGCCAAAGATTGAAATGTTTTTACCTATGAATTAAATGTAAAATTAATGGTAATGACATACATTATATTAAATGGTAAAAATATATTCAATTTATACTTTAAAACCATTCAATATTATATTTTAACCATATAAATTATTGTGATGAAAAAAGTTGTTTTTAATTAAAATATAGCGTGTTTTTACTATTCTTTAAAATATGAAAGTTATCAGAATAATATGAAAATTTTATCCAAACTAAATTTTTATATCCTGATTCCAAATAATAATTTTATTTTTTATCAAATTGAACTTATAAACCTATCAAAAACTATATTTAAAGTGGTTGTGCCATCACAGGATGACAAAACTGCATTTTTTGAAAAATGTTATTTTACTCGAAAAATTTATTTTGTTCACATACCATGTTTTAGAAAAATTTTAAGATGAATAATAATTTTATAAAAATCATAATTTAGTTAATACTATTCATAACAGCTATTCCATAATAATATTATAACAATATATCGTTGTTTAGTGAAACCCGGTATTGTGTACTACACACGCTATCGAGGAAGGTCGTGATTGCGTGTAACGCAAACCAAGAATAGTGTTTGCATATAATATAAGCTAATATGGTGTTCCATATAGCACAAGATAATTTTTGGTGTAACGTACAACAAAAATAATCAATGAAATTAAAATAATATTTTTCATAAAATCCCGGTGTGTTACAACCACAATTTTTTTTATATAATGATTATATAATAACATCAGTAACATTAATATACTAATATATTTTTATGTTAATATTCCTACCTAAAACTAAAAAAACATCCATCAATTTGGTTATGAAATCATCGTTTGTTTTTACAAAATATTATTTCCTTACAAACCGATGTCATTTTTTTCCATTACCACATAACAAGGTTGGGAATAATGATGTAAATTATAATTATATGTGATATTTATGATATTTATTATTTTATTATTATTATTTTGTAATTGGTAAATCTCACATAATTTTATGCTTTATATTTCTGGGGAATAATATAACATCATTTGTGTGTGTGGAGGACTACCACCTTACAAAGCGATGTGATTCATTCATTATTTACATTGAATTTATTATGAAAAAAATTGGTGGTGTGAATTATCTTATGATGGGGTGAATTTTCTTATAATATATTTTTGTTCTCCACATAAGAGAATTTTATCTACACAACCTCGGTGGTGTGAATTCTCTTAAGATATCTTTTTCTCTTTCTCTTAAGTGTCCAACACCTCAAAATATTCAGAATTATATTATGGAGGATAACAATTCTTTCACACTACCCTTTAATGCATACAATATTTTTGGAAAATATATTGCATGGATATAATATAGATTATATAACTCATATTATTATTTTATGCCAAAATAAGAAAGATTATATTAAGTGAAAGACTACAAAATTATCTTACATGATTTGACATTAATGGAAGTCCTTCAATATAAGTAAAAAATAAAAAATTTAAATAAAATAAAAAAATACAAGAAAAAATAAAAATATATTAAATAATATAATAAAAATAAAAATAAAAATAATTTAAGACATTGAAATTAAATTATAAAAACCCTGACTGAATACATTATATAAATATAAATATCAAAAAATTTAAATTAAAATCACATAAAATAAATTGAAAAATATAAAATTAAAAATTTAAATGATATATTTTTTAACCCATAATCTAATTATGTTATTTATAATATTTTTAAAATTTAAAACAATGCACAAATATTATTTTTCCCAAAGATTATTTAATAAAATTCAAAATTCAAAAAAAGTGATCGAATTATTAAAATACTATATTATAAAAATATTTCATTATAAAAACATATTAATTTCCCACAATTGATGTGTAAAAAATGAAAAAAAATAAGACCACATCAAATCCCCCCACACTAAGACTTTTCTTGTCCCCAGAAAGTCAAAGAACGAAATTTAGTAGAAAACAACGAATCTTATATTTTAAATAATAGATAGGCACCAGAAGTTATTTATCAAAATGATTTTTATCCTTCTATATTCATCAAGAAATGAATATATTTACCCAAATGTAATTAAATATTTTTAGTGAAAAATTGATTCTTGTTTTAAAAAGATGGTTGACCTTAAAAATCTGTCGAAATATTAAACCAACATTAAATATTAATCAATTGAAAGTCCAAAATTCTCCTTTCCTCATAGAGAGTTGTCTTAAATAAATAGATAAAAAATAATTTATACATTCTTTTTAGAGTGGAAAATTTTATAATTAAATGGTATGAATAAAAAAACTCATATAAATGATTAAAGAATAAAAGAAAATTCTCAACATAGATTAAGATTTTTATTTCATAAATCATTTGAATGTATATTTGTTGATTTTAAATCTAAATTCAAAAATTCAAGGTAAATGATAATTATATAAAATCAAGACAATATTCTACCATAGTAAACCTCTTTTTAAGAGGTTAATGAATTTTTTTACCAAATAAATTCTAGTGGTATTGTAGAATTAATATTCTTAAAGAGGCTACACAATATTCAAACACTAGAAAGAAATTTGTTTTTTTCTTTGATGAGAAATTTAAAGAAGAATTTAGTGAAATCAAAAATAAATTTATGTCACCACCAATAATTCAACAACCTAATTGGGTATTTCTAGTTGAGATAAAAATTAATTCTTTAGAATTATATTTAGGAGATTTTTTGGGAAAATAGTGGAGATGAAATCACATATAATTTCCTTTACTTATAGGACACTGGATATTTCTCAATACAATTACTCCAAAACTAAAAAGGAATTTTTAGACATTGTTTTTTCTTATGATAAATTTAGAATATATATTTTTTGATTTATGGTAATGGTTTTCACTAAAAACTCTGATATTCAATATCTCATGAAAAATCAATAATCAAAACCAAGGTTGTTTAGATTAATTTTGTTACTCCAAGAATTTAAAATAGAGATCCAATATATGAATGGAACTGAGAACACTATAGCCAATAATTTTAGTTGGATAGCTTCTTTCATTGTCCTCAAAATTCATATGTTGAACCAATTCTAGAGTTTTCCCCTTGGGAGAAATTTTATTCTACTTTCGTTGATAAGATGCCATGGTTTTCAAACATTGTGAATTACATAGATGCTGAAATTTGTCCACATTGGTTTTACAAGAAATAGGTTCCAAAAAGGATTAATTATTAAAGGAAATATGTTTGGGATGATACTTACTATTGGAAAAAGGGAAGTTATCAAATTATTATGTTATGTATCCCAAATGATTAAATTTCTTAAATATTAAATTTTTTCCACAGTTTGAGATATGAAGATCAAATTTTCCCACATAGGACTACTAAAAAAGTGATATATTCGGGTCTATTATGTCTTACCATGTTAAAATATTCGTATAAATTTTGTAGGACTTTTAATTATTTATAATTTCAAGGAAACATTTTCCAACGACATGAGATGCCACACCAATCATTTTTTTTAATGTCTTTGATGTTTTGGAAATTGATTTTATGGGAACTATTCATAATTAATTTGGATATATGTACAACCTTGTTATGGTGTAATCTGTGTAAATTTGGAATGAAGTTGTTCCAACTAGAATAGACTATTCTAGAGTGGTGTCCCAATTTGTTAGGATAAATCTTTTTTGTAGATTTTGTATGCAATGATTTATTTCACAAAACAAGTTACTCATTTTCATAATTAGACCTTGTAGTATTTGTTTAAAAGGTACGGTATTTGTAATAAAGTGTTTACAACCTATAATCCTCAAATAAATGGTATGGAATAAGTGTATAATAGAAAAATTAAGCATATTATTGAGAAAAAGTTAACCCAAATAGGAAAGATTAGGGATTAAGACTCGAGGATGCTCTGAGGGTATATAGGACTACCTATAAGACACCAATTAGGATATCACCCCACGTGATAGTTTTTAGAATAAATCATAATTGTCATGTGATGTTAGAGAATAATTATTTTTTGGCTATCAAATCATGTAATTTGAATCTGTTTGAAGCTGTAAAAGATAGGAAGTTTTGTTTATAAGAGTTTGAATAATTGAGGAACAATTCCTATAAAACTTCTAGGATTTTTAAGAATAAACTAAGGTTGTGAATGATAAAATGATATTGAAAAAATAAATTCACATAGGAGATAATGTAATACTATAAAACTCTAAGATGAATATTTTACTAGGGAAATTTCATTCCAAATTAGATGGACCTTTTATTATATCTCATGTTTTTTCCTTTTATTATTATATATATTAGAGATTATAAGATGCTTGTTCCATTCACCATTAATGAAAATAGGTTGAAAATATTTTGGGAGGGTAATAAAGAACCATTAGGGGATGATTTCTAGTTGTTGGTTTCTAAACATCACAAAATAATTTGGGTTTTTATTCCATTTTTTTGTAAAAATTATAGGGGAATGTATTAACCTTTTATAGTGGTAAGAATTTTATTTTTGTTTCTTACAGTTACTTTTTAGATAATAAAAAATGATTTATGGGAGGATATTTTTATATTTTCACCATGGGGAATCATCTTGGATCTGTACACAACTTTAAATTCTCATTAAAGTAGATGTTTTACAAAATACATTGATTAAAATAACCCATAAACCGATGTTTATTTGATATCCCTCTTACTTTCTAATATCTGTTCACTTTTTTACTTGATAAAAATTTATTGAATATATTATTAATATGTTTTTTAGGATCCTGAGTATGACATAACAAATTTCCATTATCAAAGTGAATAATAGAGTTATTTTATTATGGAGATTTAATGGAAATGGAGTTTACAATTCATAGGAGTTTAACATTAAAATTCTTCTCATTTTCTTTCTCAGGAATTATGATTGCTGATACCGCCAATTTGAACTTAAATTTTTTAAATACAATGAAATGAAAGAACTTTTTCATGATGAATTTTTTACTAAAACATATTTCGTTTTCTATTAGTTTGTGTGTTTTTAATTTTTATTGGTGATAAATGTTATTTTATTTTATTGTAATTCTTTTGAACACTTCCTTTAAAATGAACTATTTAACAAATTTTATTCTTGAGATGAATTATTGAAGTGTTAAACAGTGGGAAAAAAAATTTTGTGCATTTTTTGAGTTATTAATGTTTTTTAGTGGAAAAATTATTTTAGATTTTTCAAGTTTCAATAAAATATTTTCAGTGGTTTTAAATATTTCTAAATTATGAATGTTGTGTATCAACTTTATGAAGGTTAATTCTATAATACCCCATAGATTTAGTAAGGTAAACAATTTTTTATTACCCACTTTAAAAGAGGTTGAATTTGGTAAAATATTATTTGAATATTATACAATTATTATTTCCTTTTCCTTTTTTAATTTGGATTTAAAATCATTAAATATAAATTCAATTGAACTAAAAATGAAAATCCTAATATAAGTTGATTTTTTTCAAAAAAAATTATACTTTTTGAAAAGTAATTTATTTGTCCCTCTAAATTATCAGATTCACTCAACAAAATTCAGCATTAAAATTATACTATTTACTAGTTTTGTGAGTCTGTTCTCCAATAGTTAAAGAAAATTTTGGACTTCTAATTGAATAAAAATTAAAGTGGGTTTAATCATTTTAAAAAAATTTAATGTCAATTATCCTTATAAAATAGGTTTCATTTTTTCAATAAAAATATTTAATTTCTTGATGGAAAATATTTTCATTTCTTGATGAAAATAAAATATGGAAATTAATTTTAATAACTAAATTTTTTGGCCATTTGTTTACATTGAATTTGATTCTTTTACTACTTGATGATAAAAAAAGTCTAATTGTGGGGGAATTTGACATGTTATTATTTGATACATGTTTTCCATATCAATTATGGTAAATTAATTTGTTTTTATTGAGAAATATGAAAATAATACATTATTTTTAATTATTTGATAAATTCTTTTCAATGTTTTAATTTTATTAAATAATCTATGGAAATGATAATTTTTATGTATTGTTCAAATTTTTAACTATTAAAATATATAAATCATTGAATTATTTTCTTTTTTGTTTGTTTTTATATTTGAATTACTAATTATTTCATTCCTTGATTATTTTATTTTAATATATCATCAAAAATCTTGATTTTATGTTTTTCAATTTATTTTAGTTTCCTTTTAATTTCAATGTCTTGATATTTATATTTATATCAATATTGAGTCATTGTTGTTTTAATTTAATTTCCACGTATTATATTATTTTCATTATGATTTTTTTATTGTTAATATATTTTTACTTGTTATTGTATATATATTTATTTCTTTTAAATTATTTATTTTTTCACTTACATTACTATATTTATAGTGAATATAAATAATGTAAGATAATTTTGGAGACTTTAATGTAAGATAATTTATCTATTTTGGGAATAAATTAATTCTCCAAGTTAAAGAATCTAAAGGAGAGTTCTGTATGATATTTCAAAAAATATTAGATACATAAAAGAATTATAAGGGGAGTGCGTAAGATAAATTTTACCCTGAATAATATAATTCCATATATTTTTAGTGTTGATGGCATGAGAGAAAGAGAAAAAATACCATAACATAATTCACCCTACTGAGGTTTTGTAAGATAAATTATGATCTCTGCATAAAAGAATTTATTCTAATTAAAGATCGATCAAAACACCCAAAACCAACCATTTCTAATGTGTCTATATATTAAAATATATAACTATGTAATACAGAGTATGAGCTCAATGTTAATATATATAACAGTACCGAAGTAGGTTCAAAGCTTTAATTGGGAAGCCAAAACGAATTAAGCCACCATTAAGGACCTACAAACCGAGCCGATTCAAATATTTAAACACAATGTGAGTCAAGGATTGGGATTTGAGGAATAAAACATGAATCTAAGTATTATGTTGTGATTGATAGTCTTTTTAAATATGGGTTGCACCATAATATTTTTACTATTCTTCACTGATACACCCATATTGCAATCTTTAATACCAAACCAAGATGGAGGACCAACCCAAGAAACTAAATATCTGGGTATTGATTATGAGATTTTATTTTTGGGGTTGATGAATCTAAGCCGACCTTCAATTCATGATTGATCAAAATTTAGATACATAGAATTATTGATCCCAAATTAACCATATATGAACAATTAGCTCTAATGTAAATAAGTTATTCTTGATTCAAACCTAGTCTTCATCGACAATAAACTCAATTATAACCCACTATTTTAACCAAATGAATTCCATTGAATCATGCTCAAATATCTACTACATTTCATATTCAAACCTAGATGAATATCCATGCATAACCTTGTCATGATAATGGTGGAATCGAGTCAATGGTGAGACAATGTCTTTGGGGTGATCTATTTTGTAAAGAGGTAGTTTGGATATACATGAGTTTTTCTTTCCATTGTTTCTCATGTCACTCTTGTAGATCTCATCTTCAAATGATATAGTCATCATTGGTGAAGACCATAATGAATGGTTTTATACATGAATAAGATTATATGATTTTTATTTTATAATAAGGCCAAAGTAGTTTTATGGCCATGGTTTTTCACTCGAAGATGATAATAGGTTGAATTAATCTATGTTGAATATATTTTAGTGATATGATGATTGATGATATGCACTACTAAGATAGAATAAAGCCACAAAGAATTGAACATTCATAATTATATTGAAAGATGAAGAATAATTGGAAGACAATGATGTTATGTGGGAAAATAATTATATTTATTGATCCATTAATGTAATGGTTGTAGTGATATAAGGCATATGGGAGGAGAGTCTATCATTGATGATATAATTTCCAAATTAGAAAAGGGAGGTAGTGTTGTAAGTTGATGATTTAAAAGTAAATTAAAAGGGAAAAGACAAAAATATTGAAGTGTATGAGAGATGAAATTGTTGATATGTTAGATGTAGAGAGAACATGAGTGGAATGAGAAGATCTTTTGGGGAGCTCCTACTACTTATAATGCCAATGAAGATGGAGATTACATATCACTCTTTCAAATCAACGATTTTTGGATAAATTTATTATGGAAAAATCTTGTGGATTATCATGGAGACATATTTTTTAGTTTTCATCTCTTATATTTATAAATTGTAATTATCCCTAGAATATCAATATTTTAAATTCATATTCTAAAAGAAGTTTTATTACTATTTCACATCGTTAAACATTTTTCTTTCATTCCGAGAATGAAAAATTTCCATTTGGAGTGTTAAAATCAATCAATATGTATTTTTAATTTAATAAAAGTATAAGTTTGAAGTGTATTATCTCTATTTAAATTTATCAATCCTTGATCAAATGTTTTGATTACAATGTCTGTTGTACTCTGCGATCGTTGATTACATTGACCAAATATTATGAAAAATAAATCTAAGTATGCGATTTTTGTTTAAGACTTAATTTTAATGAATCGAATGAGTTGAAATATTATAGATTTAAATATATGAATTTATATATTTATAGATGTAAAATCCATTTAATGCTATGAGTAAAGATAGAACTATAAGAATTTCTTTCTAGGATGCTACTTCTTCTTCATGTTCAATTCACCACTACTTATTTTAATGTTGTATTTATTATTTTATATGTGTTTTTAATCTCTTATTCTTAGAAATTAATCTAATTTTATTTACAGTCATATATTTTCCCCTTAAAAACAATTAAATATTTAAAATTAGAAAATAAAAAAATATCAAAGAAAACACTTATAGGGAAGTCTCATTCGGAAACAAACTTGGTAGCTACTATTTTGAAGTTTTTCGGTTTTAAAATTTGAAGTAAAACTAACAAGAATAAACTTGAAATTATATCTTCATTGTATTATTTTCTACATGTACACATATAAAACACATCATTTGTACATGAAATGTTCTTGAATGGATCAAATAAGTCATTTTTAATTGTTTGATTTCTTTTAAAAATGCATGTCATGGGGTTCAAAGAAACAAATGACCTTCGATTATTTTGAAATCATTTAAAAACAACAATAGAGTTATTTTTTAAATATTAGAGTATAATTTATATCCATCAGACATTTATTTTGTCTAAGGTCACTAGAAAAAAATATTTAGTGTTTTAAATAATCTATATTATTCATATAATGGTAAAAATCAGAGAAAATAACATTTAAATGACATGAAATCATAGGAAAAGCATTTTCTATAATTTTTTATGTGTATGAGTAGATGACACATAAATCAGAATTGTAGTTTGCTCAGATGTACGGAATAGTAAATTTTTAATAGTTTTATAGATTTTAAAAATTTATATTCAAGGGTAAAAATCAAGAAAATGATATTTGAATTAAGTGAAGTAACAATAAAGTCATATTTATATTACATGTGATATGTTTCAGTAGAAAACATTCCAATTAGACTTGAAATGTTCTTGGAGAGATCAGATACACATTTTTATATTAAAAATTATTTGGTACTAGTATATAATAAATAAATGAATTTTGAATCATTATTGTAGTAAATTATAATTAACATATTTCAATAGATTTCAATTATTATAATTTTGTATTTTTATTTACCATAATAAATTTTATTTTATTTTTTTTGAATTTTTAATTATAAGAGATGATGGATATAGAGCAAGGAAAATTACAGGATTAGTTTATTTGTGAGTTTATGAATTATAAATTTTTTATAAAATTTATTTAATGTTTGAATCAAGGGTGTTTTTTATTTTTTTAGTGCTTCTATGATTTTTTTTAAAATTACTGACAGTAGCTACCAAACGGTGGTTTCTATAGGTGTGGTTTTTTCGGGATACAATAACTAATATTGGGATGTTTCTATAGGCTAGCCTATGGGGAACTATAGGGATCTCCATTCGATAGTCACTATAGGCCATTGTTTTTGTCAGTGACATACTTTACAAATACACAAGATGGGGAGGAATTGATTTCTTAACATTTTTTTCACATAGAAAACCACCATACTTTAGATAGGAATAAATTATGATATGTAACACCCCAAGATTTTGTGTAATATTTTTTCAAATTAATTTATCTTTTATATATTTTTCATTTCATTTGAAATTGAAAATAGTTTATATATATATATTGAAACACTTTTTTAAACATTCCTTTCACATGCAAATTCTATCTTGGCTTACGATACAAGAAACACTAAGCTGCCTTGCACTACCCGTAACACTAATGTGGCATGTGTTACATATAGAAATTACATGGCATAAATTACATGCAACATCTACATGGAGTACAACTTGGTGTACTTTACACGCAACACCAACTTGGCATACAATCCACACAACACTGAGTTTCTATGAAATACACACACACAGAGATATATATATATATATATATATATAATTATTTAAATGAGATAATTATAAAATACCTATTAAAAATAGTTATAGGATTAGTAATAACTAATTTTCAAAAAAATTTAATCGATTTATATAAATAAAACATATTGGTAATGAAAGATAATATTTTTGGTAATGTACTTTTATATTAAAAATATCGTTTTATTGAATGAACCATTCTCAATAACAAAATTAATTTTAGACATATTTATAATTTTAATTTGATAAAATAAACTTCATATTTTAATTCAGAACATCGAAATTAGTCTAGGGTAAATTATTGTGATTTTTATGTGAAAGTTCATTTTTTGTGAATAGTGAAAAATAATTCTTTTAGTTAAAAAATAAATTTTTTCTAATTAATTATTAATTATAAATAATTTTATAAATTTGTTTTATGGTCACATTATATAAATATTTAATTTATTAATAAAATTTAATTTATTACAATCAATTTTACTTTGAAACTGAATATAAACTCTTAACAAACTTTTGAACTTTTTCATACTTTAAAACCCATTATTTCGTCCTGTCTATGGGATTAAAATTTATCATAATTTTTATGCTTATGTGAAATGAATTTATAAAATCATACATACACCGATTTATTCATTTTAATATTTTTATTCTAATAAAGCCAAGTTAATTTTCGACCAAATGATTAATAAAAGTGATTAAGATTAATCAAATTAGTTAAGGATAAATTAAGCTTAAATAGAGACTAAACCATTAAACTAAGGCCCCAATTACCTAGAAACATGTACACCACCCATTAGATGACCATATTTCGGCCATAAACATTCCATTATTGTGTTTGGTTGGTTTGGTATTAATTTTTTTAGGTAAGTACATGTGCACACCTAACTTGTTTCAAAACATTCCAAGTGAGTCGTTTTCTATCCCTATAAAAGGCCACCACCTCTACTCATTCCTCACACATCTCAAACCTCTTATGTTTGGCCAAGACCATCCCAATCCACTTCAAAATAATCCTACCTTCAAACATGAAGCGTAAATTTGAGAATAAATCTTCTCAAGGAATCCTTCTATAACAAATCAAAATGATTTACTTGATTCAGAGGTGGTTTGAACAAGTAAAACATGAGTCTAGACACAAGGTAATGAGATTTAATCTCACTTTTAATTTCCGTAAGATAGATGTTATGTTTTACACTATTTCTTTTGGTGCGTTTTATGTTCTTTAAATTATAGTATTCTATGTATATTATAATTAAATTTATGTGTATTCACATGTCCATTCTATGATCCTTATTTCATGGGGTTTATGTTCCAAAAGCTATCAAATCGGTAAAATAGTTTTGTCTCAAATCAAATTCTTTGAGAATAATGTTTGGTTATGAACCTAAATTTTTTGAGGTGTATATATTTCAATTTTAGATATTATATCATTAATCTTCATATTTTCATGCTATTATATGCTTCATGTCATTTCTATTTCTTATATGGTGTGTATGATCCCAAGACACCTAGTTATAAGAGTTTATTGAGAGAAACTATTTTTTTTGATTGTTTAGGTTTATGCCTACATTGAGGAAATATTATGATCCATATCTCAAGAACATTCATTATTTTCCTTATCCTCTGTTTGTTCAAGATATCCTCAGTTCTTAAAACCATTTTCCACTATTTGGTACTTAATATAACGTTTTTAAGTAAAACCTAACCATTTCTCTCTTCAGTTGAAAATCTATTGTATTGAAAAACAATGTTTTCAAAAATGGGTTTTGTTAGAATAATCCTTGAAGATAATTTTAATGAGAAATGGATTTTATAAATGTTTTATTGTTCTCAAATATTTATTTACATGTTTTCAAATCTATTTTCAAAGAAATTTTTTTTAAGAAAGTTTTTTTATAAAAATATTTTTTCAAAGAATAAAGAAAACTTTCTTCAATAATTGTTTTTAAAAGATTTTTCCAAATTTATATTTCATCTAAGAAGAATTTTTTTAATGTTACTCATTTCTTTTAAGTAAATGATCTAAAGGATCCATTCATATTCCTTCTATGATTGGGTTATGCTTAATGTCATCATCTTTATGAAGCCCATTTCCCTTTCATGGGTTACATGTTTATGAAACCTTCTTACTTTCATGGGTTATGCTTTGATGAAATCGTTATGAAACCTATTTATTTTCCAAATGTTTTTATGTGATGAAATGTTAAGGATACCCATTTCATTTTAGGGGTTATTATTTGATGTTCATAAATCATATGAATTTTTATGGGTCATGATATAATGAATGTTTTATTATCTTGTTTCACATGTATGAATGATTTTATAATGAGATTAGTGAGACCAATATCAACCTATAATGCATTGGGTAATGATGGATTAATCATGTGTATAAATTTTATACATGAACCTAATTACAAGTTCATAATGTTTTTTCTTTGACCTTGTGGCATGTCCATAAGTTTATGCGTGAGCCTGATTACATATTCACAATGTTATGAGTGCACCTTATAAAATGTTCAAAATTTTATGCATGGACCTAGTTTCATGCCCATAATTTTATGCATGAACCTGATTACATGTTCAAAATGTAATGTGTGAAGCTCATTACGTGGTCACAATGTTATGCATGGACCTAGTTGCATGTCTATAAGATTAAGCATGAACCTCATTACATGTTCACAATGTTTTCTGTGAACATGATTACATGTTCAAAATTTTATGAATAAACATGATTACATGCTTAAAATTTCATTCATGAACTATGTTTTATGTCTATTTGGTAATTCATGAACCTAATTACACTTTCACAATGTTATGCATGAACTTGGTTTCACGTCCATTGGGTAATGCATGAACCTGATACAGGTTCACAATTTTTTGTATGGACTTTGTTTCATGTTCATAAGTTAATGTGTGAACTGGATTTCACATTCATAATTTTATGCATGGACCTGGTTTCATGTCCACAAGTTAATGTTGGTGCCTAATTTCAGGTCCTTAACATAATGAGTGAACCTATTTCTACATATACAAGCTCACAATGTGCACACGACAAATTTCAGGTCTTTTCCTATGTTATACTTCAGTGGCCTATGTTCTTTATTTCCTTATGATTCATGTATTATGAACTGTCATTATTTATTATATTCCCTAATATTATGTTCATGATCTTCAAATGTTATTCTCATGTTCCATAACCTTTTTTATGTTATGTATTTCCATTATTTACCCTTACTGAGCATAATAGCTCACCCCTTTCTTGTGTTTTATTTCCCCAAGGTATGAAGAATGGTATTATGTAGAAGTACTAAAGGTGTAGATATTTATGGGAGATGTTGAATATCTTTCCCCAGGATAGAATATTTTGTTTCAATGTTTATAAAGACACTATACTATTATATTCCTCCAACATTTATTTTTGAATTGTACTAAATATTCATATAAAATGATGTAATATCCATGTATGTCATTCCTGGGTCACTATAGTTAGTATCAAAAGAAAGCCTTAGTCAGGATTTGGAAACTAGGATGAGAAATATTTAGTGAGATCCCTTGGTATATATCAAAGGATATGTATAGGGATGTCTGTAAGGATAAGTTTAAGGATGAGTCAATGTTTAGGAATTTTTTTGGGAATTTTAGTAAAGGATAATGTATGTGGGTTCCTAGAAATACATCCATGTCTTGATACTAATAGTTTATGTGACTCTTTAATAGATTTACCTAGGGGTTAAAACTCTAAAATTATGTTCTGGGCCAGAATCAGTGTAAATTGGTAAACGAACATGGGCATTGCCACACACCTGGTTTGACACTCCCAGGTGATATGCTTTGGGAATTCAAAAACTCTTCCCTAACCATTGTGAAGGTTTTAAAATAATTTGACTATTAATAACACTGTATTAACCTAATTTTTCATCGATTAAAAAGGTAGGTGTCATGATTTATATATACTATAAGTAGTTCTTTTTATAATTATGTGGTTTTATACTATGATTTGTGTTACTCACCACATACTATATGGTTTATATAGATAGAGAAAAATAAAAATAACATCGTTAAAATCGAATGTTTTAGATGTGGAATGTATGAGCACTATGAAAATTAATTTCCCAGGTGGAAATGTCATAAATAGAATCAGGATGGTTGTATGAGTATTTTTTATACTTATGAAGATAAAGAGATCACTAATGACCTACGAAAGGTTTGTGATGTTCTTCTAGTATTGTTTACGTTGATCATAAGAATCTTGATTATATTGAGGTTTTGGAACCTAAATACATGATTCATATTTCATATTCTAGGATAGAGGTATTAAGGAATAATTTGATAAATCATGAGTAATGGTTTAAGAATAAGATTGGATTAATGAAGTATTTATTCTTTTTAATACAAAGATTTTGTTATATGAATCATAAAATATATAATTATTTTTAGTATAAATTTTCATTAATGATTAAAAAGGATATTTTTAATGGATATAAAAACATAGAAAATTAATATTTTGATTATGGTAAGGTAACCATTAATGTGATGAAGGTGTTGAGGAAAATATGTTTCTATTGGATAATGAGACGATTGATTAGGATAAAGTAAATTAGATAACAAAAATTATACTAGAACTGATTATTGACAGTGTGGTCTATATCAATATGGATAAAGTTTATGACTTCTTGTATTCAAGTAATATATCTAGTAACCTTTGGAATAAGAAAGCATGCATGTTTTACAAAAGGATTTATGGGAATTAATGTTATGACCATGTTTCAAGGGAATATATAATGAGGGTATTCAAATGATTAGACTTTGACAACCAAGAGATACATTGTGATATATAGGGGATCAATGGAAATATTATTTCTTGAATTTATTTATGAGGATTTTAATTTTCAACTTTCATAAGGTTTATAGGGTTAACCATTTATGTGAAGTTTAGGTTAAAATTAATATGAAGTCAATAATATTAAAGTGTTATCCCTCATTTTAAGAATTTATACCTATTGGATAGCCTATTCAAACTACTTTGTGTTGATGATAACTAATGAAAAATGGGATAACAAATCACAGATCTCATGATATATTAGTACTTCAAGAATTAAAAAGTAACCTTCCATTTTAGATAAAGTGGTGAAGTGGATCAAAGAAATTAAAAGGATAACATTGTATTGAAAAAATACACGTGTATCCTCTCAGGAAAAATCATTAACTTTAGGAAAAAGTATCTTACAACCAAAAATGTTGTCCAAGTACTTTTTTTGAAGAATCATATGGTCCCTAAGTTGATCATAGATTTATGTCTTTCTGATTCTTAACTTTCTCCTGACCTTTTTCTCTATCAATCTCCAATATAACCAGATGGAATGATTTCTCTTCTGTGTCCAATATTAACTTCCAACCAATGTTCTACTTCAAGTAAACCTAGTTATATGTTACTTCAGGTAACCATTATGATTCCAAATGTCCTATTTTAAGGGATGTTTTAGTATTCATTTTTATGATGTTGGTTTCTATGAATAAAAATTTCAACTATTAAACCTTTGATAACCCAAATGAATTTCAAGGGAGAAATTAATTTTAAGGGAAGCAGAATGTAACAAAAATAGATTTGGAGAATTTTTTTTTGAATTAATTTATAGTTTCTATATTTTTCATTTCACATGACACTAGACATATTTATATATATATATATATATTAAAACACTATTTCAAACATTCTTTTCACAAGAAACAATGATTTGGCTTGCGCTACATGAAATACTGAATGGGATTGCGCTACCCACAGCACTGACTTGGCATGCATTACATGAAACACTAACTTGGTGTACATTAAATGAAACACCGGTTTGGTGTATGACTTGTCATACATTACATGTAACATCAATGTGGTGTATAATGCATGACAAACCATGTTTCTCTGAAATTTATATATTTATATATAATTCTTTAAATAAGATAATTATAATATAACTATTAAAAATATTTATTGGAATAGTAATAACTAATTTTCAAATATTTCTTCTAATGAATTTATATAAATAAAATATATTGATAATGAAAGATAATATTTTTGGTAATGTCCTTTTATATTAAAAATAAAATTTTCTTGAATAAACCACCTGTAAAAATAATATTAATTTTATAAACATTTAAAAATTTAATTTTATAAAATAAGATTCATTTTTGAATTTAGAACATCAAAATTATACAAGGGTAAATATTTGGTATTTTTATGAGAAACATTATTTTTTGTTGTATAGTGAAAAATACTGCTTTTAATTAAAAACTACCTTTTTGTCTAATTAATTATTAATTCTAAATGATATTATGATTTTTTTAATGTAATGTTAGATAAATATTAAATTTATCAATACAATATAATTTATTAGAATAAATTTCACTTTGAAACTGAATATAAAATCTTAACAAACTTTTGATATTTTTGCATCATTAAAACCCTGTTATTTCATCTTATGTACGGGATTAACACTAATCTTAATTTTTCAACTTTTATGAATTTAATTCAGAAACTAATACATACACCATTGTATTCAGTCTAATATTTAGTGTCTAATAAGACCAAGTTAATTTTAAACCAAAATTATTAGAAAAAGTGATTAAGATTAATCGTAGTAGTTAAGGCCAAGTTAAGATTAAATTGGGACTAAAGTATACAAATAAGGGACCAAATGACCTAGAAACTTGTCCAAAACCCATTGGTTGTCCATAGTTCGGCCATAAACCTACCATTATTATTAGTTTTTTTTATTTTTTTAGGTAATTACATGTGCACAACTTAATTAGTTCTAAAAAATTCAAGGGAGTCATTTTCCTTCCCTATAAATCGAAATCAACTCTACCCATTCCTCACACCTTTCAAACCTCTTATGTTTAGAGAATATCTACCCAATACACTTCCCAAAAATATTTAATTCGACCTTGAAGACTCCCATTGGTCAGAAATCCTCTCAAGTAAGCCTTTTGGAATTAACCAAAAAGATTTACCTAATTTAGAGTGGTTTTAACGAGTACTACGTGAGTCAAGACACATGAAAATAATATTTCATCTCACTTTTAATTTCAATGAGATACATGTTATGTTCCCCACTCTTTCCTTTTTTGTGGTGTGTGTACTACCCATGATATTATTTTATGTATATTATAATTAAATTTATGGGTTTTCACACATCCATTTTATGATCCTTCTTTCATGGAGTATACATACCAAAAGTTATCAAATCGGTAAAATAGTTTTGTCTCAATTTTCCTTCTTTAAGAATCATGTTTTGTTATGAACCTAATTTTTTTGAGGAGTACATATTTCCATTTTACATGTTATATCAAGAATTTCCATTTTTTATGATATTCTATGATTCATGTAATTTATTTTTATTACATGAAAATTATGATCCCAAGATACCAAGTTATAAGAGTTTATTGAGACAATATAATTATTTTTTGTGATTATTTATGTATATGCCTCCTTTGATGAAATATTTTGATTTATATATCAATAAAACTCAATATTTTCATTATACTTTATTTATTATAGATATACTCTTGTGTTAGTATCATTTTTCACTCTTTGGTACCAAAGATAATGTATTTATGTAATATATCTCTATCTCTCGCTTTGGTCAGATATCTATTGTATTAAAAAAAATCGTGTTTTTAAAAATGTTTTCATTTTTTTCCAAATATCGTTGAATTTAATTTTCAAGGAAAAAGGATGTTAAAAATATTTTATTAATTTCAAAGATTTCATTACATGTTTTCAAGACTATTTTCAATGAAAAAGGTTTTAATTTTTTTTTGTTATAAAAAGAATTTTTCAAATAAGAAATGATATTTTCCTCAGGAGATGATTTTAAACATTGTTTTAAAACTATTTTCTATATAAGATGACATCTGTTGATGTTACTCCTTCCATTATAGGAAATAATCTAAAGGTTCGATTCATATTCCATATATGAATGGGTTATACTTAATTTTAGTTTCTTTATGAATCCCGTTTCCCTTTCACACGTTACATGTTTATGAAACCCGCTTATTTTCATGGGTTATGCTTTGATGAAATAGATATTAAACATATCTATTTCCATATATTTTTATGTGATGAAATTTTAAAGATACCCATTTCATTTTATGGGTTATTATTTATTTTTTATAAAACCTATGTCTTTTTATGGGTCATGATATGATGATGTTTTATTATCTTGTGGAACATGCATGAATGAGTTTATTATGAGATGGGTGGAACCGATATCTCCCTAAAACTAATTGGGTATTGATAGATGTATCATGAGTATAAATGTTATGAATGAACCTGATTACATGTTCCCAATGTTATGTATGGACCTGGTTGCATGTCTATAAGTTTATGCGTAATCCAAATTACATGTTCACAATGTTATGAGAGACCCTTATTACCTGTTCAAAATTTTATGCATGTACAAAGTTTCATGACCATAAGATTATACGTGAACCTGATTACAAGATAAAAATGTTATGTGTGATCCTTATTACATGTTCATAATGTTATTTATAGACCTGGTTTCATGTCTATAATTTTATGCATGAACCTGATTACATGTTCAAAATATTATGCATGAACCTAATTAAATGTTCACAATGTTGTACATGTACCTGGTTTTATGTCCATTTGGTAATGCGTGAACCTGATTACACATTCTCAATGTTATGCATATACTTGGCTTCACATCCATTAGGTAATGCGTGAACCTGATTACACATTTGAAATGTTATGCAGGTACATAGCTTCACATACATAAGGTAATGCGTCTACTTGATTACACATTCAAAATTTTATTCATGGACTTGGTTTTATGTATGTAAGTTGATGCTGGGGCCTTATTTCAGGTCCTTAACTTAATGTGTGAACCTGTTTATTCTTATATATGTTCACAACGTGCAGGCCACAAATTTCATGTCTTTTTCTATGTTATTCTTCCTTGGACTATGTTGTTTATTTCATTATTATTCATATATTATGAACTATCATTATTTATTATGTTATCTAATATATAGGGAATGATATTCAAATGTTACTCTCAAGTTTCATACCCTTTTGTTTATGTTATGAATTTCCATTATTTACCCTTAATGAGTATCTGAGCTCACCACTTTATTTTGTTTCCTTTCTCCAGGGTATGAAAAATGGTTTTTGGTAGAAGTACTAACAATGGAGATATTTATTGGTGATTTTAAATATCTTTCACCAGGATAGAATATTTTGTTTCCATGTTTCCAAAGACACTAAACTATTAATTATGTACAAAATAGTAATCTGAAATGATGTAATATCCATGTATGTCAAGTTTGGGTCACAATATGATATTTTCATTATCAAAAGTAGATGTGGAAATAATAGATCAAAAATAATGAACAAACATAATGATTTATTTTACTTCGATGACTTGAAATCACCCAGTCTACTCCACCAACAATATTCTCTATGAGTTCAGTGATTTTCAGTACTCCAATTATTTTTTTGATGACTACCAATCCTTTTTATAGGGACCAAAAAACTAATTGAAAGAAGACGATACTTCTTAAAACAACAAAAAACCCTTATACAAATATTTATAAAGGCTTTAAATTCAACAGTCTTTAAGGTTATTTTATTAGTAGCCTTTACAATGAAAGAGATAAAGTAGAGTGTTTAAAAATTAAACTAATAATTATAAGATACAACTAATTGAATTAGAATAAATATCTAGGAGAGATGATAATAATAGATAGTATCTTGGGTGGAGTCTTCTAAAACAACAATAGGGATGATGGATGTATCACAACTGTAGAATGCAATGGCTATTCTTCTTCTTTTGAGAAAATGGGATGAAAAAAAAATTAGGTAAAGGGTGGTTTGGGAACTATAGATATTCACTACTGTATTCTTTACAAACTCCACTCCACTTGAGAAAGCATTAAAAACATGAATTTTAAAAATAAAAAACTCTTCCATAAAATCTATGGTGATTGATTTAAAAACACATGTCCATTTTTCAGAAATACCTCAACAATAGTACTGATAATTAAAATATTCTTTTACCTATTTCTATTCTCGATAATTACTTATTTCAATAACAAGTTTTAACATAAAGAGGTAATATATTAATTAATGAATGCATGATATAATTTAAAATCACTTAAAGAAATCCGGTGATAATAAATAACAGGTTGTGGAATGACATAGTCGATTACTGATCAACAAGTAGATGAATTCTACATTCGAATTCATGTAGATGAATTGATCCATGTATTCATTCTTCATGTGACTGATTATATATATAGTTGAAATTATTTCGGTGTAAATATTTATTCATTTATAAATTTTACTTATTTATCCAAATTTGGTGCAGTTGACTCGAATTACATAGCCACTTGGATCCATATAGATGATTTCACAACATTTCCAAATCAGATAGCTGATTACACTAAGTAACCAATTTACATAGCTGGTTGATCTTTATAGATGATTTTCTCATCTAAGAAATTCATTGACATAAGAAATTTACACCAAGATGATTCTATGATGTAGTCATTTCATGTAAGAGAAATCTAAACATAGGAAATTAACATATCTGAATTCTAATATATACATTTCTCTACATGGAAACAATTCCTACCATAGTGAATTTTTCAAGACATAGAAAAATTTCAACCAAAGTGTACCAAATATCTTACATAAATATTTTTACAACTGAAACACTTATAATACATATAAAACCTAATTAAAACACTTAAAAACAAAACCATCAATAATATATTATGGGTATCTAAGATCATCAAATTGAAATATACATTGGAAAATTTGGAACAACATCAATAGTCCAACAATATTCCCCATTTTGTTGACCAAAAAATCCACAAGACATTAAATTAACGGTTTTAACGACTATTGTATGGATTTTTTTATGAAAATAAAGAATATATCACAATTTGGAAATACTATGTTTATTCTTAATTATCCCCCTTAATTAGACACTCCTCCCCTTTGTATCACATGAGGAAAAATTCCCCTTTTATTAAACATAGAATTTTTTTTACTTCTCCCCCTTTTATGACATTAAAAATGAAGGGTTAGGATAAAATAAAAAATGTTAATTTAGAAGTTATAGTAATTAACTATTTATTATTATTCTAGAAATGAATGTGTTATTATGGAAAAAATTGGATTCAGACAGCAAAAAAGATAAGGAAATGTGAAAATTAGAATAAAATAATCACTAAAAAAATTGTAAGAATTTAATAACATAAGAAATAAATACTGAATCATTTTATTGATTATAAATAATGTACAAAAAATTACATTCACTCAACCACCACAATAATATTTTCAGAAGAATCATTCTTATGAATATGGTTAAACTGGAAAGGTGGTTTGTGTGGTAGTTTATTGAAGGTGTGTTATTTTGTCGATGTAGTTGGAGGGTACATTGCTATCGGCATCACTTCTTTCCCTATATCAATAGTATCCCCTAATTCTGATCCTACAATAGAAATAAATTGAGGAAACTAAGCATGCTGACCTGGAATGTTTTCAAGATGACCTTCAGCTATACTGAAATCATAAGATCCATCAAGAACCAAAGAAAATTTCTTAAGAGGGATAAAGTATGAGGTTACTTATTTAGAATGATCTGTAGCTATAGCTACATACACCTTTTATTTATCTTTTTGATTGATTAGTGTGGAATCCTAAAATTCTTCTAGTTTATTTATGGTACCTCTGAAAGTATCCAAAGAAGTAGAACCAAGAGTTATTATTTCTCTTAGATAATACAAGTATTATACAAACATATATATCCTCATGATAATATAATATTAATATTAAAACTCAATAATAATATTAGATTCCTATTTATACATTTGAGAAATTGAGGAAAGGCCATTCTGCAGAATCATCTTATTGGATTCAAGATGGAAAAATCATAAAATTGAAGAAACAATGAGAAAGGGAGAAAGGGTAGTAGCATATTGACCATAAGAAAGTTCCACAAACAATATTTTTACGATTAAATTAATAGAAAATTTCATACCAATCATTCTTACATTCACAGATTGCATATTTTTATCCATACTGGGCACTTTATCAATTAAACTCTTAAAATTTTCCTAAACAACATTGATGGAAGATTATATAACTAGAGCAGTATAAAAAAAGTACCGGGATAATGAATAATAAATAAAATAGGGGATAACTAGAATGAAGGAATAGGTCTTGGAGGTTTGTATATAACAAAATCTTTTATTATATAAGAAACATTCACAGATGAAACTTCCTCAAACTCAGAACTAGATTTTCCTTATGATGTGTCTGAATACATACCTTAAACTTCCTGATAAACTTTCTATAATAAATTTAATAGTAATTTATGACCTAAAGACCATTTTTGGAATATCTTTACAAATATCAAGGATCTCATTCATATATCCCTCAGATTTCTCATAATAACCCACAATTTCATTTAAGGAAATATATGTTCCAACACCAAGATTTGTAATAGCTTCTCTAGTATCTTGGTACTCTGCAAAAACATAACTCTTTAACACTTGTATCAGCACTTGTGTGAACATATCACACTTTTGGTATTGAATATATGAGAACATAATGTTCAAATATGAGAGAATATGGGAAACTCCATTATGAAAAACTATAACAATTAAAGGTTTAGTGATGGTAGATATAAAGGTATAAAAATTATTTATGAAATAAAAATGGAATAATATAACTCCTCATAAAGTGTGAAATATTTACTTAATTTATACCATAAATTACTTAATCACATCATGAACTTCATGAGATGCATAAGATCACATCATTTGAAGATTTTGGAACACGTCTCTTTGAGATGAAACCATTACTCTAAGATCATTAAAATATAACATGGTAGGATAAACATCATTAAAACAAATCATAAGATCATTCATATCCTCATACTCTTTCAAAATTACTTTAGAAACATCTTAGTGAATATGAGGGACTATATGAAGATTCTTACTTATCTCTATTTGGGTAGCCATTAACATTACTAAATTTATCAAAATCGTCATTTGAAATAGAGAACTCCTTGATTTCTATATTCTTATACTTAGATGAAATTAGATCATTTTTCAAATCATTATAATATCCTATAATATTACCAAATTTGGTTAAAATATAAGATAAAAAATATTTCATTTAAATATTTTTTGAGCTGTTACTAACTGAGGGTTCTTTATCATGTACTAGAGGTGTTGATGGACCAAGTGGTTTATAAGAGTGTTCAAAAGAATCTATAACCACATAACCAGCTCTGTCTTCACTAACAGGTGACCCAAGAATAATTGAATCCACTATCTAATGCTAAATATCAGCTTTATATCTGGCTTCAACAACTAATAAATTCAGCATAGTCACAACTGGCCCCTCTTCAGGAACAATAATAGTTTTCTCAGAAACTACCTCCATATAAAAAACTCCTTAAATTGATTCAACAACTCAAGAATATTATTCTTCCTGAATCTAACCAGTATCAACCACAATAGGTCTTATATATGGCACTATAGGCTTAGATATGACATCCATTGCCTCCTGCACCTCTCTAGAAAGCAACATCTCAGGAGGTGATACATCCCTTGGTGGTGATATTGGTGATGGACCCCATAAGCCATAACTTCTTTACCAATAGGATTCATAGGGTTTGAATATTTTCATAGAATTACCTAAAGGTATTTAAAATAACGGTTGTTGGAGTATTACTCTTTGGATATTTTACTACATCTCCCTCATTAAGGTCCACTTCATTCTTATTTAAAACAAGGGAGATCATCCTAATATAGGGATAATAGTATATCTTACCATTCCCATAGGAGAAATTATTCATGAAAAACATCATGTTACTAGGAAGATTTAGATTCATATTATTATCTAGAACATACAACAAGTGCATATACTGAAACGAAACCTTCTCCATTTGTTCAGATTTTATGTCTATCTCGGTCTAAACAAACTTTCATAGGAATTTCCACTCAGCCAGTAAATACTTCACTGGATTCTTTTCAAAATTATTTGTCCCAAATATAAATTTAGAAACCTCTATTGGCCCTATTGTACTTGTAGGAACTAACTTTTTACAAAATCTGAACTCCCCCTCATGGTCACTGTGAGATATTTCATCCAAATCTACTAAATAAACAAGAAAAACCTCACCATTTACATTCAAATAGATTATATCCCCTATTTGATTGAATTGTAACCCGAAATTACTTATAAATTTATTAAACTCATCCTCAAATAGAAAAACAAATTTCTTTTAATCAAAAACAAACTCCAGCCTTGAAACTGAAGTACCTTCTTTAGTTACATATTTGTAGATTTCATTCATTCTATTTCAATATCCTTTCCCACAAGAACCTTTCATGGAATACCACTTCCTTTTTCTATCTGGGATGAACTGAAGCTTCCATCATCTATATACTTATATTTTCCTATGGAAGGCATGCCGATTGGAGATTGAGAGACGATCAAGAGGTCAGGAGTGATGGTTCTGTTTTTAGAGGAAGAAGTGTATGGGAAAGGTGGAAAGGTTGAGATTTGATTAGTTTTTATAATATGGAACTTATTCCCCAAAGGATTATGTAACAAATTAGGTTTTATTTCGATTATAAAAAATAAATCAATAATAACCAAAATACAATTTCATTTTTTCTTAAAATTAGAATAATCTTAATTTAAATAAAACTAAGAAATACATTAACTTAATTTTCATTAGGAATGAAAATAAAATATTTTTAAACAACATAGAAACTAAAATTCAAGGAAATAATATAAATAAATTCATTTGAATTCAAATAATCCCAATTCCCTTTTAATAAAATAAAAATTATCACTTGTAAGGGGATTTTTAAAATATATGATTACTAATTATCAGTAGAGATAAAATCAAGAGTAATGAAACCTTTTTATCACGATGACTCACAGAATCATTTATTAAATCAATATTCATCATTCTTGAATAATTTATCAGATTCTCTGAAATTATTATAGAACTAGTGTTATTACTAACTGACTAAAAATTAAATTTTTATTTCAAAATCACTTTTGAGAAAAAAGTGGGAAACCCAAAATAACTGTAAGGCCCCAGCCTTAAACCTTACTGAATCTTGAGTTATTTCAAGATTACACATTGAGGATCTTTTCAGGTTTAGAGTTTTAGATAATTAGATCATGAAACTTGCATTACATTCCACATTTAAACAAAGTGGTTATATAAAAGATAGTATTCATTCTCCCCATCAACGGTAACATATTGAAAATAAAACATGGATTCATTCTTGACACATCCTTGACACTATCATCACATCATGAACCTTTCCCTTGACCAGTGAAAAACATTTCAAAAACTTGGGATGAGTATAAAAAGCTTAGTAAGGGTTATAAAAATATGGAAAGGAAACACGAGTTCATATATACATAAGAATGAAATCATACTTTACCCATAAAACATAGGCACTTTAACATACCTCATCAAACCATGAATAAATCATAGAAATCATAAGACCTAAAGGTAACTTGAGGCATTCATAACATTCTTACGTAGGGAGTAACCCTCTTGGTTACGTTTGGAATACCCATCACAGTATATTCCCTAAAATCTCTTCGGAGAAACCTTAACGTTTCACTCCTTCGCGTTACCCAATGCATTGGAGAGCTATATCGGGCTCACCCGCCCTTAGTTTATCACGGAACCACCCGTCTTCATAATAATGCCCAAGAACCTCAACATAATCATATCACATAAAACATGCATAAAAGAAACATAACATTTCCACCATTCAATCACAAGATATCAATAAAACACGTTGATATAAAAACATTATGAAAACCATTTTCAATACCAAAATAAAAGAAAAGTAAAACAAGTTATTTATTTTTCTTTTAAAAACAAGGTATGGATTGTAGAGGAAGCCGAAACTCAAATAACGGTCATGGCAGCGGAGAAGTCGTTGTCGCCTCATACGTACGACAAAAACTTTCCCTTTTGTCGTTTAGTAAAAATCTTGGTATAAAAAATATTCCTTTTGGATAAACGTAAAAGTCAAAGGGGTTTATACACCATATAAAAGAAGGTTGTGTATAAAACAAAATATGCCTCAATGAAAGGAGATTGAGACGAAGTCCCATACAAAGACGGTATCCTTGGTTTAAGGATAAATCAATTACATAATTATGTGTGACAAATTAATAAACCAAATATAAGTGGATATTAAGTGTAAAATAATCAAAGATCATTCACACATATTAAAAGGATGACATATTCAATCACTACATGTTGAACCCAAAGAGATCGAAATTGGGTTAAGAAGTTCCCTTGACAGCCTAACGGTGTCACATCAAAATGAGTTGATGAGAGATAAAAAGTGTATCTCAACACTTGGAAATAAAATTTACATCAATAAGGATATATTAGAACATATCCCAACATAACAATATGTAAATTAAAAGACCCAACACAAGAAGTATTTTAAAAAAAAGGTGGGTGAAAGGTTCCTTTACCGACTTGGGTATCTTTCAAAACATACAACCCATGAAAGAAGGACAATTAATCATTGATGTAAATACTCATAAACGAAAGTATATTGCACAAAGAGTAGAATAATGGGCATTACATACACCACTCAAAGGAAATTGTGGCAAATGTAGCATAAATCTCACGGGAATAAAAGTGAGATGAAAAATCCCTTACGAAAACTCGGCAGCCTAACGGCACCACATAAAACTTCCAAAATGGATTGATGAGACAGAATAGGGTCTCTCATCACATGAACATAAAAAATAAAGTAAGTGTCATATAAAATATCATCCCAATAACAAGAAAGATGAGCTTTAGAGGGAATTACATAAAAGAGTGAACTTAAAAAGAAAGAGAGGAGTAAGATCCCTTACCTCGGGTACGACTTGACTCGATCGTTCTTTAACGTCCTGAATAATAAACTTGACTTAATGTATATTTTTTAAGAACCTTTTTAAAGTTCATTACTACTTTTATGTCACTTATTTCCATGTTATAAACATTATGTAACCATTTAAGTTAATAATGTTTATTTTGTCGATATTCGGTTCTTAAGTCGAAAGTGGACTTCTTACAATTACATGTTGTTCATGTGGTCAAAGGTTCTTTATATCCAGAATGAATTTCCTGATTTGGATAGCATATATATCATATATATACATCATATACATGTATTTATAATATTACATAATCATTTAGAGGTAAGAAATGAAATGCACCGTTTATGGAGACGGTAAGCCGTACGTACGCATGAACGCTACTTTCATTTATTTCTCATATTAATGGAATTAAAATTAAATGAGAGGTATGTATATTTTAATTCCAGAATTATATTCATCATTTAGATGTATCATTCATTATATATATCCATTATATACATGTACTTTTAATAGTATATTTCATTTGGTGATAAGAAATGAAATGCACCGTTCATGGAGACGGTAAGCCGTACGTATGCATGAACACTACTTCCATTTATATTTATTACTTTAATGGAAAGAAATAATAATGATATAGAGGTATATTATAATTCCAGTATAAAATCATGTATAATAATTTTAAATCCATCCTTTATACGTCTCACATATGGCATTAACGAATCACATCACTTTGAGGGGGCGGTAGTCCACACTTCTTTAAATGAAGATATCACGTTTACCCATAATGGAAACCATAAAGGTATGCCCAAAATGAAAAATACATAAGAATAAGGAAAACATAACCATATTATATATCACATATAAATATAGTTTCATCTTAATGGACACCTTTGAAGGTGTTAAAAGAGTGTTGAACAATCATCGTTTCGGGAGGCCGAAATTCGCCATCCACAGAAACAGTATGTTCTTTAACCATTAGATGTAGGTGTGTGAAAGTGTAGCTCGAATAATTCTTATAACAACATCCTAGTATATTTATGATACTGGATTTGTTACAAAAGAACTGAATAAAAAGAGTTTAGGGGTTTGGAGAAGAAAAATAAAATAAAAGGACTCAAGTGAAGACATTACCTTAAAATCGGGTAACTCCCTATGGTTTGAGATCAAAGGCTTCCTTGGTAAACATCTGACCAAAGTGAGGCTTCAAGGAGTAAGAGAGGGAAGTGGAGTGACAAAATGTGCAGAGGTTGGCCGAGCCAAAGGCTTTGGGAGTGTGGGTATGGAGGTAGAGGTGGGGCCTTTTATAAGAGAAGAGGAGGGGCACTCTTGTAAAGTTACAAAATGTTACTTTATTTTCAAAAGAGTTTCGGATTTTAAAGGTCCCACATTGATGTATTTAGAGGATAAGATGATAAGGGTTCGAAATCCACTCATCCAATAGGCTTTGGACATGTGTAGGTCTCAGATATTACATTATCTTTCCATTTTATTTAAATCATTAAATAATGAGGTCATCGCTGCATCATCATGATGTCATAAAAAAATTAATTTATTTAAAGTCAAAGAATTATAAAAAAATACTATGATGTAGGAAATAATTTTATATTTCTAATGAATATTTATAGTCAAAAATCTAACTTTGATAACCCCATGTAAAAATTGTTTTAGTAAAACATCTCATGTGTGTGTCATTTTTACTTTAACATTAAATAAAAAGTTATTTATGTCATTTCCCAACCAAAGTGGCTCCATGGGGTCCCTAAGTTGACCCCTGGCTTGTCTTGGTCTGCCATGACACATCAAATAAGGGTAGGACACGTGTCAAGGTATTCTCATTTTATTATAATATTATTCTTACCATAAACTACACTAATTACCTCTAATCAAGATTAAAAATTTAATAAGTTACTATTCACCAAAAAAATTATTTTTATCCCATTGAACCACATTTTACTTCTTAATGAAAACCATGTATGTCAGATTTTTGAAATTCAAAACAAAAAGATTGCAAAATTTCATTTAAACGGAAAAATCAGTTTTTATAAGTACCACTTAGTGATTTCACTATTCATAAAAAATTGATGTTTTTCAGAAAAATCCCAAAAATTCACCCTAAGCTATATTTGATATTAATAATTCAAAAATGAAGTCTATTTTACAAAATTCAAAACATATAAGTCACATTGATTAATTTAATAATTAATTTCTGCTATCAGAGCAAATAGCGTGTTTTTATGAAACAATAAGTATAAAAAGATTGACACTAGTTTAAGTCTGTTTTCAAAGTGAAATTAATTCCAATGACCACTATTGGATTTAATGGTAAAAAATATATTCTAATTTCACATTAAACCAAATTCAAAAGATAATCTAATCATATAAATAAATTCGATTAAAAAGAGGTTTTGAATTAAAATACAACATTTTACACTATTCATTAAAAAATGAAATTTATCAGAAAGATACAAAAAATTTACACAAAGTAAATTTTGATGTCCCAATTCTTAATAAGAGTTTTATTCGGTCCAAAAGGATGTGTAAGAGTGAACAAAACTATATTTAATGACAGTTCTCCATCAAAAGTCGATAAGTGAAACTTTAGTGAAAATTAGGGTATAAAAGCCTAAAATTGAATTCTTTCCGTATTTTATGCCTTTATCTTTTATTGGATAAATGTAAAAACATTTAAAAACGTATATAATCATATTTTAGTTTTTTCTATCCATTCCCGCCAATACAGTGACTACATGTTAACTACCATTTAAAATAATATTATTTTATTATTAGAGTGCAACATAATATTCTCAAGAAACTCGTTGTTGTGTGTTGGGTACACCATCGAGCATAGCGTCCCCTTTAAAGTTATATTAATATTTTATTCACAAATATGGATAAATATGAAAATTTCATATTCTTTATTTACTTGGGTTGTTACATCCTTCCCCCCTTTTGGGAATTGCGTCCTCGCAATTTTTAAAATTGGGCTTGGAAACATCCTTGAAAATCCCACATCGGAACAAGATTCGGTAAAACAATCACTTTAAAATAAAGAAAGAGAAGTATAGAGGTCACCCAAGTTAAACCATACTAGGATTCCATGTAGGAAAACATGGACATGGAGGAGAAAACATAGGGTCATGTTCTGATGGAGAGTGATAGAAAACATGTTTAGGAGAAAGTTAACCACAAGAAAATCACAAACTTGTGATGGGTTAAATGGTATTCGATTCCCCAGTAGGAAAAGTTAATAGACAACACTTTTTTTTATTGAGGAATTTATTCATAAGGAAACATAATCACTTATCATGTTGACTTTCAACTTTTACAAGATTCTTTAATCAAACTCATATTTTTTTCCAAAAGACAAGTATTTAGGGAGACTTGTTCGCATTAAGAGTACTATAATCAACTTCTAGAGAATCACCTAATCCAAAAAAAAGAACTATATACTTCCCATGTCTTTAGAATTTATCCAAAACCAAAACCAAAAATGCTAGTACAAGATCAGATAATCCAGAAAAGGATAACCCTTTATAAAAAGAAAATCTATGCTTAATCTCCAAAATTTGTCCATCAAAACCCAAGGTTCAACAAGGACCATCCGATAAACAATTTGTCCATAAAATTCTTCAAAGTAAACCAAACTAAGCTTGAAACCCAAATATTTGAAGGATTTATTCACATAGTCTTCCAAGTTAAATCTTAACATTTATCTCCAAACAACATTAGTTGCTCCCAAATTCTCGTATTGAAAAGTAATTAACCTAATCACATATCCTCCATGATAGGTTAATAATTTTCATAAATAACCCAAAATCAACTTACTGTTACTTCATAAAATCATCTAACTAAAAAGAATCGGTCAACTAACCAGGACTTCACGTAGTCCAGTGGTAGGCGATAAATACCAGTCGCACTTTGGTTGTGGGTTCGATTCCCGCAGCTTTGTCTGACGCGACAGGCTGTCACACGGTCTGCGTGTTGTCCTTTTTCCAAAACTATATAATTCTTAAAACATTCCCCAAAATGAGATAAAATATTCAAAAATAACCATAAAATAATTTAACCTTAATTTTATCTCATGCCTTTCACTTCAATCATAACATATAGTAACCCATAATTACCTCAAAAGTAAGGATAATATAAACCCCAACGGTTCTTTATAACTATGTCCACAAAAGAAATATAAATATTCCTTGAATAAAATTTGCCTATATTAAACATCAGGGTTACACATAATATAAAAAGTCTTCTAATGTAACCCCATAATCAAAAGAGACTTAATACTCTTAATAATTTCACCATAACTCTTGAAGACCTTATATGTTGACATCTTACTCATTCAACATTATTCATGATCCATTAACCATTCCTTTCCAACTTATTCCAAAATACCTCTTTCCTACAAACAAAATCATGAATCATATCCTAAGATTCCAAAAGAGGAAAACAATAGTAATGAAATAATACATACCTTTGATTGGTCACTGTCAGTTTCTTCATCCTCAATCAGAATGGCATTAGGTATTGGTAAACGAACATTTGTACGCTCTTGGTGATCCCATTCACGAAACTTCTTCATAGGACATGTGTTTTTATAATGACCATGCACACCACATTTAAAACATTCAATTAATCCCTCAGAAATAACTTCTTTCCCTTTCCTCGAGTCAACTGGATGCTTCCTTTTTCCATGGTAGGTTCTTGCTTTATGACCTTCATTTCCACATCTATAGCATATTTCTGTCCCTTTGAAACATTTTCCTAGGTGTTTCTTTCCACATCTTTGACACATAGGTTTTTGAACACACTTACCTTTATGATTATTACCTGTACTTTTGTAGGGATTTGTTTCTCGCATATATGATGCCTTAGAGAAATCACCAAGGTTTAGGTGGTCAATCATGACTCCAGATAGTTGATTGAGAATAATCACAAGAGTTCTCATTGAAGCTCCCATATCATTCAGTTGCTTGCTCAAAAAACTGTCACAGTTTCCTTCACATCCACTGTTACTTTGGTCCCTGCTAGATCCAGCCATTTACTAAAACCAAAAAGGTCAGTGTGAGTATATAAAAAAACCATCATGTACTAATGAGGAAGATAAACACTAAGATATACTTACTCATTCACTTTATCTAAAACTAGGACTCTTTCTGAAATCCTAACCATTATGGTAATGCCACTTATGCTTAAAGAATACCCTAACCTCTAAAGTTATCTAAACCGACCTCTGATACCAACTGTAAGGCCCCAGCCTTAAACCTTACTTAATCTTGAGTTATTACAAGATTACACATTGAGGATCTTTTCAGGTTTAGAGTTTTAGAGAATTAGATCATGAAACTTGCATTACATTCCACATTTAAACAAAGTGATTACATAAAAGACAGTATTCATTCTTCCCATCAACGGTAACATATTGAAAATAAAACATGGATTCTTTCTTGATACATCCTTGACACTATCATCACATCATGTACCTTTCCCTTGACCTGTGAAAAACATTTCAAAAACTTGGGATGAACATAAAAAGCTCAGTAAGGGTTATAAAAATATGGAAAGGAAACATGAGTTCATATATACATAAGAATGAAATCATACTTTACCCATAAAACATAGGCACTTTAACATACCTAATCAAACCATGAATAAATCATAGAAATCATAAGACATAAAGGTAACTTGAGGAATTCATAACATTCTTACGTAGGGAGTAACTCTCTTGGTTACGTTTGGAATACCCATCACAGTATATTCCCTAAAATCTCTTTAGAGAAACCTTAACATTTCACTCCTTCGCATTACCCAATGAATTGGAGAGCTATATCGGGCTCACCCGCCCTTAGTTTATCACGGAACCACCCGTCTTCATAATAATGCCCAAGAACCTCAACATAATCATATCACATAAAACATGAATAAAGGAAACATAACATTTCCACCTTTCAATCACAAGATATCAATAAAACACATTGATATAAAAACATTATGAAAACCATTTTCAATACCAAAATAAAAGAAAAGTAAAACATGGTATTTATTTTTCTTTTAAAAACAATGTATGTCTTGTAGAGGAAGCCGAAACTCAAATAATGGCCATGGCGGCGTAGAAGTCGTTGTCGCCGCATACGTACGACAAAAACATTCCCTTTGTCGTTTAGTAAAATGCTTCGTATAAAAAATATTCTTTTTGGATAAACGTAAAAGTCAAAGGGGTTTATACACCGTATAAAAGAAGGTTGTGTATAAAACAAAATATGCCTCAATGAAAGGAGATTGAGACGAAGTCCCATACAAAGACGGTATACTTGGTTTAAGGATAAATCAATTACATAATTATGTGTGAGAAATTAATACACCAAATATAAGTGGATATTGAGTGTAAAATAATCAAAGATCATTCACACATATTCAAAGGATGACATATTCAATAACTACATGTTGAAACCAAAGAGATCGAAATTGGGTTAAGAAGTTCCCTTGACAGCCTAACAGCGTCACATCAAAATGAGTTGATGAGAGATAAAAAGTGTATCTAATCACTTGGACATAAAATTTACATCAATAAGGATATATGAGAACATATCCCAACATAACAATATTTAAATTAAAAGACCCAACACAAGAAGTCTTTTAAAAAAAAAGGAGGGTGAAAGGTTCCTTTACCGACTTGGGTATCTTTCAAAACATACAAACCATGAAAGAAGGACAATAAATCATTGATGTAAATAGTCATAAACGAAAGTATATTACACAAAGAGTAGAATAATGGGCAGTACATACACCACTCAAAGGAAATTGTGGCAAATGTAGCATAAATCTCACGGGAATAAAAGCGAGATGAAAAATCCCTTACGAAAACTCAGCAGCCTAAGGACGCCACATAAAACTTCCAAAATGGATTGATGAGAGAGAATAGGGTCTCTCATCACATGAACATAAAAATTACAGTATGTGTCATATAAAATAACATCCCAATAACAAGAAAGATGAGCTTTAGAGGGAATGACATAGAAGAGTGTACGTAAAAAGAAAGAGAGGAGTAAGATCCCTTACCTCGGGTCCGACTTGACTCGATCGTTCTTTAACGTCATGAATAATACACTTGAGTTAATTTCTATTTGCTTAAGAACCTTTTTAAAGTTCATTACTCCTTTTATATCACTTGATGCCATGTTATAAACATTATGTAACCATTTAAGTTAATAATGTTTGTTTTGTCGATATTTGGTTCTTAAGTCGAAAGTGGACTTCTTACAATTACATGTTGTTCATGTGGTCAAAGGTTATTTATATCCAGAATGAAATTCCTGAATTGCATAGAATATATATCATATATATCCAGCATATACATGTATTTATAATATTACATAATCATTTAGAGGTAAGAAATGAAATTCACCGTTCATGGAGACGGTAAGCCGTACGTATGCATGAACGCTACTTTCATTTCTTTCTCATATTAATGGAATTAAAATTAAATGATAGGTATGTATATTTTAATTCCAGAATTATATTCATCATTTAGATGTATCATTCATTATATATATCCATTATATACATGTACTTTTAATAGTACATTACATTTGGGGATAAGAAATGAAATGCACCGTTCATGGAGACGGTAAGTCGTACGTACACATGAACGCTACTTACATTTCTATTTCTTACATTAATGGAAAGAAATAATAATGATATAGAGGTATATTATCATTCCAGTATAACATCATGTATAATAATTTTAAATCCATCCTTTATACGTCCCACATATGGCATTAACAAATCACATCACTTTGAGGGGGCGGTAGTCCGCACTTCCTTAAATGAAGATATCGCGTTTACCCATAATGGAAACCATAAAGGTATGCCCAAAATGAAAAATAAATAAGCTTAAGGAAAACAAAAACATATTATATATCACATATAAATATATTTTCATCTTAATGGCTACCTTTGAAGGTGTTAAAAGAATGTTGAACAATCATCGTTTCGGGAGGCCGAAATTCGCCATCCACAGAAACAGTATGTTCTTTAACCATTAGATGTAGGTGTGTGAAAGTGAAGATAGAATAATTCTTATAACAACATCATAGTATATTTATGATACTGGATTTGTTACAAAATAAATGAATAAAAAGAGATTAGGGGGTTGGAGAAGAAAAATAAAACAAAAGGACTCAAGTGAAGACATTACCTTAAAATCGGGTAACTCTCTTTGGTTTGAGCTCAAAGGCTTCCTTGGGAAGACTTCTGCCCAAAGTGAGGCTTCAAGGAGTAATAGAGGGAAGTGGAGAGACAAAATGTACAGAGGTTGGCCGAGCCAAAGTCTTTGGGAGTGTGGGTAAGGAGGTAGAGGTGGGGGCCTTTTATAAGATAAGAGGAGAGGCACTCTTGTAAAGTTACAAAATGTTACTTTATTTTCAAAAGCGTTTTGGATTTTAAAGGTCCCAAATTGATGTCTTTATAGGATAAGGTGATAAGGGTTCGAAATCCACTCATCCAATAGGATTTTTACATGTGTAGGTCTTAGATATTACATTATCTTTCCATTTTATTTAAATCATTAAATAATGAGGTCATCGCTGCATCATCATGATGTCATAAATAATTTAATTTATTTAAAGTAAAAGAATTATAAAAAAATACAATGATGTAGGAAATAATTTTAGCTTTCTAATGAATATTTATAGTTAAAAATATGACTTTGTTAATCCCATGTAAAATTTTTTTTAGTAAAACATTTCATGTGTGTGTCATTTTTACTTTAACATTAAATAAAAAGTTATTTATGTCATTTCCCAACCAAAGTGGATTCATGGGGTCCCCAAGTTGACCCATGGATTGTCTTGGTCTGCCATGACACATCCAATAATGGTAGGACATGTGTCAAGGTATTCTCATTTTATTATAACATTATTCTTACCATAAACTACACTAATTACCTCTAATCACGATTAAAAACTTAATAAGTTACTATTCACCAAAAAATTATTTTTATCCCATTGAACCACATTTTACTTCTTAATTACAACCATGTATGTTAGATTTTTGAAATTCAAAACACAAAGATGGAAAAATTTCATTTAATCGGAAAAATCAGTTTTTATAAGTACCACTTAGTGGTTTCACTATTCATCAAAAATTGAAGTTTTTCAGAAAAATCCTAAAAATTCACCCTAAGATATATTTGATATTCCGAATTCAAAAATGAAGTCTATTTTACAAAATTCAAAACATATAAGTCACATTAATTAATTTAATAATTAATTCCTACTGTCAGAGCAAATAGCGTGTTTTTATGAAACAATAAGTATAAAAAGATTGACACTAGTTTAAGTCTGTTTTCAAAGTGAAATTAATTCCAACGACCACTATTGGATTTAATGGTAAAAATATATTCCTATTTCGCATTAAACCAAATTCAAAAGATAATATAATCATATAAATAAATTATATTAAAAAGAGGTTTTGAATTAAAATACAACATTTTACACTATTCATTAAAAAATGAAGTTTATCAGAAAGATACCAAAAATTTACACAAAGTAAATTTTGATGTCCCAATTCTTAAGAAGAGTTTTATTTGGTCCAAAAGGATGTGTAAGAGTGAACAAAACTATATTTAATGACAATTCTCCATCAAAAGGCGATAAGTGAAACTTTAGTAAAAATTAGGGTATAAAAGCCTAAAATTGAATTCTTTCCGTATTTTATGACTTTATGTTTTATTGGATAAATGTAAAAACATTTAAAAACGTATATAATCATATTTTAGTTATTTCTATCCATTCCAGCCAATACATCGACTACTTGTTAACTACCATTTAAAATAATATTATTTTATTATTAGAGTGCAACATAATATTCTCAAGAAACTCGTTGTTGCGCGTTGGGTACGCCATCGAGCATAGTGTCCCCTTTAAAGTTATATTAATATTTTATTCACAAATATGGATAAATATGAAAATTTCATATTCTTTATTTACCTGGGGTGTTACAATAACATCATACAAGAAGTAACCCAGAACATGATTACAAGGAACTACCCTACCCAATGAATAAATTGTTATGTATAGCCTCCACCTCACATGACTGCTCGACAATTTCTCTCGTGCATGGTTGCATAGGCCTAGTACCAATGGAAATGCCATACCCTCTCATTCATTTGAATCCATACGGTCATGCTCATATGAATGCTTCCTGATTTGTATCCTCAATGAGAGATGATCCTTGTAGAGTAATTATTTTTTCACCTATAAAATTCAAAAAACATTAAAATACAAAAAAATCAATGAAATACTACCCATTTTAGATTTCAAAAACTTTCCCTGAGAATTATCCAAGATTAAAATACAAAAAGACCCCAAAAATCCGTCATGCTGATAATCACCGTCAAACCCCCTAAAATGGCCACTTAAACTCACATACCAATGGACCAAGAAGACCACCCCACTGCTTCACCTAAAATTAAATAGAGGAATCCTGACACCAAATTAGAGAACCATGTAGTAGAGGTAGGAAAAATTGCTGATGATACCACATCTCCAAACCAACATGTCACCATCTTAGTAAGCAAAAAACTAGGGAATATCAATCATGAAAAAGAATCATCAAAACCAGTGTAGGAAAAAACCTTATGAGAAACTCAAATAAAATTATAGAGGAATCTGGAGCAACTGAAACACACATCATAGAGACGATTGGAGCAGATGAAAAGTGCATCGCAGAGGCAGTTGGACCAACCAGATACACGCATCACATAGCCCTCCTGAGAAGCGTAATAGCACATCAAAATGTTAAGAAAAATAACCACAAGGTCCAGTACCCTACTAAAACCACCATTTAGGAGATACCAAAGACAACCAAATATCCCAAATCCCATCAAAGAGGCAACTGAAACAACCAAAATGCGCAACGTAGAAGTGACTCCTGCAACTAAAAAGCACAACATAGAGGCAACTAGAGAAACTAGTGATGCACATCACATAGGCCTCTAGAGTAGAATAAGAGAAAATCATTGGTCCAGGAACCTCTCCCACTACGCTTTAGTCCCACACTGAACATCACAAGAATCTTCGATGAAATAGTAGAATCATTCCTACTCCATGCTTCACACTGGCTTCTGGTTTTTTTCAACCACAAAACTTTTGCATAGAAATTAAAAGTACCAATATATTATGCTTAAATAGTAGATAATGAAATAGATTTTAGTTTCAAAGTATACAAAGATACTAGAGATTTACCAAGAAAATGGTAGGTTCCAAAATTACACTTTTGATCTAGACTGGAATAAGAAAATTCAGCATCTGAAAATGTAGTTAAATTAAAATATTAAGTTTCTGGAATAGAAGGAAAAAGAAATTATTCCTTTAAAATACAATAAAATTATTTTGGTAGATTTTAAATAATATTCCTTAGTATTTTCTCTAAATCTAAAACATAGAAATACTATAAAAAATATCTTGTCTACTCTTAGTAAAATAGAAAAAAAATATAATTATTACTTTATAAATATTATTTTCAACTAGTTTCCTAGGTTTATCCAATTCAAAATTTTCATTTGAAATCATATGAGTTGTATGTACTTTACTGCTTTCAAGTACAAACCTTTTCAGTAAGTAAAATATACATTTTCTTTAATTTAGAACATTCTTAATGCCATTTTTATAATTCTAAAATCCTATAACATAATTTAACTCACCCATTATGATAATTTAAAATTGGTTTTTCATGATTTTTAAGAATTTATAACATAATTTGTATTTATATAAACAGAAATTACTCCATCTACATATATATGAACTAAAAAACACCTAAATAAAAATTTTCTAAAAAAGAGTTAGATTGAACTTTCCAACTAAAAAACCATGTTTTAAAATAAAATAATATAAACATTCATAAAAATCTCTATGAACTTGTTTAAGGACCTAAATTGATTTTTTATTCTTGAAAACTAAATTTGTAAAATGAGGATTTTCATAACCATGATTTTATTTAACATAAAAATATTATTTAAGAAAACCATTTAAAAATCTTATTTTAAATCCATTTGATATAATTTTAAATTCATCTGTGATACATAGAATGGTAGAATCCTAATAGCTTATAAAAAATCTATATGTGAAAAGGTATCTTCATAATCTATAACTTTATATTGATTATAACCTATGGAAACTAGTATAGACTTATTCATAGTGATCACACTATGATTGTCCTATTTATTTTTATTAACCCAATTTTTCCTATAATTAGATTGTTTGAGGTTCTATCAACAAATTTTCATACCTTATTTCAATTGAACTAGTTTAATTATTCTATAATCAATATATTATGACTCTCATCCACTAAGGATTCCTCTATAGTCATTATTTATAGTTGAGATACAAAATAATAAAATCTAAAATATTTCATTCACTTATTATATTAATAACCCATTCTTCTAAACTTCCGATAACTATTTCTAAGGGATGATTGTTATGTGATCTAGGATTTATAGGGGCAAAATTTCTGATTCAATAGTATGTAACCTTTCCAGATTTGGTTTTGTAAAATCAGGTTCCAGCTCTTCATCTATTTTATTTTCAAAGAGTGGTTTAGATTTAATGTTTTAAAAAGAATCACTTAGTTCATCAATTGGAGTCAATTTTTTGTAAATATGACCACTTTCATGAATATTTATAGGTGTTGGTTGTTCAATAATAATTTATCTTATGTTTAAAATTCTATATGTTTAGGAAGTAGAAGAACAACCAAGAAAGATTCTTTTATTAGCCTTTAGATCAAATTTACCAAGATTATCCTTGGTGTTTAGAATATATTACTTACATAAAAAAAGTTTAAGTATTATAAATTTAATTTTCTATTATTCCATAGCTCATAGGGTTTTTTATTCAAAACAGGTCTTCTTAGAACTATATTTAAGAAATAACATTCTGTATTTATAGATTGATCCTAAAAAATGAAAATGAGGTTTTTATCCACATACCACTATTTGAGAAATCTCTTGAAAATTTCAATTCATTATTTGAACAAAACCATTTTTTAAGGTGTCATGGGGGTAGAAAAATTATGGTTGGTACCATGTTTTTAATAATGTTAATTGAACCCATGGTTCTAAAATTCTCCTCCATAGAAACTTTTAAAAGTAATATTTTTGGATTATTTCTCCTTTTGAACTAGCTTTTAAAAACATATAAAATTAAAATAGACATCACTTTTAACACTTTAAAAGAAAAACCAAGTTAATCAAGAAAATTAACCAACAAGAACATAAAAATATATTTTTCTCTTAGGATTAAAGTTCAATATTGGCCAAACAAATACATGTGAATTAATTATAGGTGTCTAAAAGAAAAACTTATTTAATTAGTTTAATGATGAATTTTTTTTCTTACCCATTTGGAATGTATCACATAGTTTATTTTTATTAAATTTAAGCTGAGTAAAATATGAAAAAAAAATTATTTTGAGACAATTTTATCAATGAATAGACATTAAATGTCCCATTATTCTATTCCAAATCTAATATTCATTTGTTTTAGCATTTAATTTTTTCACATTTTGTCTTCAACAATAAATAAGAACTAGATTATATAAATTATTTATTCTAGGTGAATAAAATTTTATAATTTTATATTTAAAAATAAAACATGAATTATTTTAAAAATTAAAAAATAAAATTCATCACAACGTTGAGAAATAGTTATTATATTATTCTTTAATCCTTCCATATAACGAACATTGTTTGTGAGGAATAATCTTGGATTGCTAATATATGAAACTCCCATATTATGTTCTTTAGCATTGTCACCAAAAGTGACATACCCTCCTACAAATTTTGATAAGGAATGGATGATTGATGAATATCCACTCATATGTATTTGAAATCCACTCTCCATATACCATTTTTAAATGATACTCTTGGACCATTTTCCATACAAATACAAATTACAAAAAATTGTATTGGTACCCATATTTTCTTAGGTCCAGAAATGTTGGAAACAAAAAATTTGGAAACTCATAACTATTATTACATTCCAAAAAAATCCAACAATAAATTAAAAAAGCAATTTGAATTTTTTTTGACTCCACTAAATTGAGGTTTTTAAAACTACAATAATTATCATAATTCCCTAACTATAAAAAATGAAAAAATAATTATAAAAAGCTATTATTAATAGAACTAGATGAAGAATAGTTTTTACCAAACATTGGATTATCACATTGGATTTCTATTCCAAACTTATTTATATGAGCGATATTATTTTGAAGAATTAGATTTAAATAATTTTTATCTTTTTTCTGAAAACACTAGAAATGTCTTCAAAGTCGTGAACATATTTTTGAAATTTTTTAATATATTTCCATTTCTCAATACAAGATGTTACAAAATTTTCCATCTTCATTTTAAAATAAGAAATTTATCTATTTATGTACTATTTATTATTAAAAATAACATCATATGAATTTTTAATTTTTTAATTTTTATTTTTTCAATGAATCATATTTATTTCCATATGTATAAAATTCATTTAATTACACATAATATAAATTTTCATTTTAAGATTCAGACTCATTATCATAATAATAAAATGAATGTACTAAATTAAAATGTGTTATAAAGAAAATGTTGGCATTATTATTGTAATGTTTAGCTTCTATTTCTAAATATGTGACATGACTAGAATCTTCTGATTCCCTCCAAGTTACTTTCAAAAACTTCTTGGATTTCTTCTTATAACTAAATTTCTTGAAGTAATTTTTCTATGAATTTTTGTGACATGAATCTGTGGACAATTTGTTTTTATTTTTTCAATATTCTTTCATTCATATCATCTAACCTATTTAGAGTTTTCATCAAGTTTCATAATCTTATTGAAAGGTTTCTCAAACTTATTAAAATGTTTGTTGAAACCTCTTATCTTTTTATAAAACTTATTTATTTTTCAAGAAAAATGTACAAGATCACTATATGAATAAAAAATATTTGATATACCCTCATCTGATGACTCAAGCACTTGAATTTATTTTTATTTATTTCCACCCATTTAATTTGAAACTTTAAAAAAAGTATTTCCAATTTTAACTAATTTATGATCACCAGTTTTAACTTCCATATCAATCTCATACATTAATAGATTAATAATAAGATCTATTATTTTAAAATTATTATCCCATTTGGATCCCTAATGGTATCCAAGATTCCACTCCATTTAAGCGGTAGAGTTCAAAGATTTTTTTATGTCTGATCTTGTCCAGTAATGGATGTTCCTAAAGAAGATACATTTTTATAGCATATATGATCCTTCCATAATTATAAATGTAACAAAATAAATTTTAGAAGTTTTATATATGAGATCTATCACATTTTTGTGACTTTATAAGTAGCTTCTATAGTAGTGCACAATGAATGGGTTGTTTTACATTCCAAAACTCATTTGATCTCATCTGGACCTATTCCAAATTTTATAGAATGAATAATATTATAAAAAACTTCAATATTATCATAAAATGTTTCTTTTTTGTGTTTATATAATTAAATAATTCTTCATGTATTGAATAAAAACCATTTAACCATGGTTATTTTGATGGATGATGATTTGTTCCTTATAGAAGACATAATTCTCACAATTAAAGTAAAGAGATATTACCACTGACAAACCTTCTTTATTGTGATATGTGGTATCCAGTTTTAGTATGATCTTTAGACTTCAACCAGTGATAGATGATAACTCAAAATTTAAAACCTCTAATACCAATTTTTATTATATATAGACTCTCTAAATACTCAAGAGGGTGGGGGGGGGGGTTGAATTGAGTTTTTGAAATTTTATTTTCCTAAAAAAACAACCCATTTTAGATTAGATTAACATATGATATTTTATTAAAAAACTAAGGATAAAAAATAAAATAATATAAAATAAATATCAAACATATATATTTATTGTGGTTTAGGGAAAAGAAATACCCTAGCACCGACACACTTATCCATGAATTTGGTGATTTTAACTAGATGAGCCATTTTTTTCAGGCATTGTTAGTCCTTTTTATAGGGACTACACAACTGATTACAAGATTTTAATACTAGTTAAAATAACATATGAGCTTTCAGCCACACTTCATCAAGGACTTATAATCAATACCCTGCAGGGTTATTTTACTATGAACCTTTATAATGGAAGATATAATATAGTGTGTTTATAGAATGTATTAAAATTTGTGAGATATAACCAATATAAATGGAATAATTCTTTTAGAAATATTATAATAATAGATATAATATCTATAATAGTCTTTAAAAACAATAATAGAGATGATCTTATATCACAACTTTATATTGTGAAACATATTATTCTTCTTAGAAAAATAGAGCAGTGTGAAAAAGTATTTCAGAGAAAGGATTGTTTAGGTGATTCAGTTCACTTTTATATCTTAATTTTATCATCATAATCATCATAATTATTTTAAACAAAAAAATTCCAAAATATAATTTAAAAAATAATAGGAGAAACTACAGGGTCCGGAAATAATGAATCCTAAGGGAATTCCCTTGAACTAAGTCCATAAGTTTTGATGGAAAACAACCCAAACTAGAGAAAAAAGTAACTAACACACCATGGGTGGTCTTGGAAGCTTATAAATAAAAAACATTGTTTCTCTCAATCCATGTGTGAAGGAATTCCATGAATTTATTGATGAGGCTCATGAACATACAAATATAGTAGGAGATAGCCCATGGGGTTCCAAAAATGCTAAGAAAGGTGTTATTTATGATTTTGGAGTTTGTTTCAACTGAAGCTCAATCAATGTTTTTTAACTACGATGATAAAGGCCAATAAGTGTCAACTTAGCATCATCCTAAAGATTATTTTCATTCCCTGAGAAAAAAATGAATGAGATAATTAAAAATCCATAGGTATCACAAACAATGTCGTGAAGCTGTATAGCACCCATGAAGCATGATCCATTTGTATTATGTTTAAGATCATTCAAATGTGGATTATAGAAAATCCACTACCCATAGATGGTGTTGGGGTGAATAGGGTGGGATGATATTCTATCCAAGAGGGACCATAGGGAGCGGGCATCAGTCTGGTTGTTAATGTGACATGAAATTTTGATCAGAACACACCTGCGTAGAGACCCTTTTTTACCTTGTAAGCCTTTGAAATATATCTACATATATTTCTTAAGACAGAAAATAAGATGAAATGCAATTATGAAGACCAATGTTTTATAAATTAATTTTTTAAAAATATAAAAATTATTTTATATTACATGATTTCATTTTATTAATGAAAATGGGGTATCTCTTAGATTGAATCTCAAATAAAAAATTGGAGACCACAATTGAGTCCAGAAGATGATGTGTATCCTCAGCGTGTCCTAAAATAGGTCAGAACAGGGTATTCAGATATCTCTAAGGTATGTTCAATGGAATAATTAAATAATTAAAATAATTAATAAATTAATTCAACATAAAATATTTTCCTACAAATATGTTATTATGGTGAATCTTACAGGGATAGCCTCATAATATTTTGATTGTCGAGAGCTTCTTCGTCATCTCCTTATACTGGTAAATCGCATTGGACGATGAAAAAACTATGGATAAAATAAAATCAGAGTGAAAATAATGAAATGACTTATTCCATTTGTTGGAAATTATGTTCTTTGCTAAAAATGATCAAATAACCACGAGGGACTCATTAAAATGTAGATTATACATTTTTGATTAAACAGATTTGGCAGATCAATCTATTCCTTTGATTTGGGCCAATTGTGTCCTTTTCATACACCTGTGTACTGATTATTTAATTAATATTTTGTTTATATAACCCTTGGTATTACCATTATTGATCATTGTCCAAGAACACTTGATACAAATCTATAGACCATTGTTCTTGTGCCTTCCTCCCTAAATATCTTTATGTCCTTCACTGGTTGGACCCTGTGGTCCTAGTTTAATGCTGTTGGTCAGTACATAACCCGATCGGACCCCCATAATTGTGAAGAAACAAAAAATGGGGTACATATCGATGAATAATTTAGATATTGGGATTGTTTGTGGATTATGGGATATCTTTTCAATGATATGTAGTTGAGTCGTCAATGGTGGATGACCCCATAACATATGTGTGAAGAAAAAAAAACCTAAGGACCAACACTATTTTATTTTCGACCACCGAATGGATAGAAAAGAAGGATAAATACTATATTCACCATTTTTACAAAAATAAAAATCCATATTTAAATGAAGAAGACTTTATATGTACATAGAAACTATATATGAGATTTTGGTAAAATCCTGACTATAATCTGTGTATCTTAAAGAAAAAACTTAGTGTTGGGAATGTCTGGGACCCCACATGATGTGTGAACTAATACTGGAAGACTCATCATGTACTCCAAGAGTACATTGGCATGAGCATGGCCAGGAACACCATGTACCAAATTACACATGCACGAGTTAAAGTACAAGGAAATGGGGTGAATACACGGCAAGACCAAGCACATGGGCGGGACCTTGAGTGGCCTGAGCACACCATGTATATCCCACACATTCCATATATACCTAAACGGTACGCGAGACATGTACCTATAGGGATAATACTAGGTAATATAGTGGAACCACATGCTATGTGGGTCCCCTCACACACCATGTACCCCTTGGCTCATTTTGAAGAAACAGAAATCTTTTATATCTCCTTCATTTTAACTCATATTTTGAACCATGAGTAGCCTATCTGGAGGGTTTTTCTATGTATAAAGTGATCGATCCGTATTTTGTGGATTTTGGGATATGATTTGAAGTTTTATGGGCATAATGATTACTTAAGTGATGCCAAAAATGGTAATGATCAAGAAAATGATCACCGGTGTCTTTAGATTGGAACCCCCATCAGCTTAGGCACATTTCCTCAACCTAACAAGTGGAACCCCCATTTAGATAGGGTGGGGGACCTTGATGACTAGTTTGGTACCCCCTGTCACACTAGTGTGTGGGTCATAGACCTATAAAGAAAAACCATTAATCAACTTGTGCGCGGGTCCTATACATATACTTATAGAGTGTGACCCCCCATTAGCATGGGTGCAGGTCCTATATAGATACATACAGAGTGAAACCCCATTAATGCACTTAGGCATGGGTCTTATACATATATATTTTGGCCCCCAACTATATGACATAGTGATTTTTCATGTCTTGACATGAATTTTTACTTATGAGTATATGAGTGAGATACCAGGAATCATTGATGGACTTCTGAAGCTATTGGTGTCTCTTTTCCTGGGATGAGCTATGCGATGGAGTCCCCCTTTACCTATCATTTGGGATTATTTTTCTGATCACACATATATATATATATATATATATATATATGCATCTATATCCATACCTTTGTATTTTATTTCTCCCCTTACATGGGTTTTGTAGACATGTTGGGTATGTTAAATGTTTTTTGTGTTTATCTTCTCATAGATGGATGAGTTTAATCTCCTTTTATAGGAGGAAAAGGCTTAATGTGAATATTTTATACACCATGTTGAGCCACCTATTCCGGGATCAAGGTTACTATTTCTATTTATTTGGGTTGATCTGCATTCTGTTTACTATCTTCTGTCTTTCTATTACTGTTGCATCTCTTACTAATCCCCCTTAAGCTTTCAGGGAGTCCTACTGGGTATGTATATACTCACCCCTACATGGGATTTTACCACATGTGTATTATCTTATGTAGATTATGGAAAAGTCTCTTATGACTTTAGAGGAGTGTAGGAATACTTGGTGCTTTGGACTGTGTATGGTGGTTGTAGCTTAGATATTAAAAGCTAGGATATATCAATAATTTAATTTCTAGTTTTGTCAAGTTGGGACATATTGGGTCTATATTTTTCCCTTTCCCTTTTAATTTTACACTTTGTACTCTTGAACAATCTGGTCGAATTTCATACTTGTTTTACCTTTTATATATTGATTCTTTTTTACTATTACTCCTCTTCACTTATGTATTGAGATGGTTGGGTGTGTGCATACAAGTACATTAGGAAAATGCCTCCCACTTAGTATATTTCTTTTGGATATGTTCTCCACTAATATCTAATGACATTGGGATTAAGGTATTTTCAAATAGATCCACAATTAGGGTTAGGTCTTGAAAAATTATTATCAAAGAAGTTCATTCCTTGGGATGATGTTTGGAGTAGTCCCCTTATGAGGATTCGGTTCGGATTATTGAAATAGTGTCAAAGTGTTTTGAGTATGACTCTTAGGACATGGAATCTAGGGATGGTACAAGAAGATGACATATCCACTCACTAAGATCTTGACCACCTACTTTTCAAATCATCATTTCAAGACATTGGTTGTAGGTATTGATTAACATACCTTATATAGGATCGAGTATCCAACTATACTTCTTGAGTTAGCTCCCAATTTTTGTTATATATATATATATAATCATCTGACCATGGAATGTATTGATTAAATTTTAGGATGACTCTATGAAGAAAACCAACCAATATTCTATTTTAGGATTGTGACGATGATCTGAAGAGAGATGAGGCCTTAATTTAGGTTCTATCCTAAGATCTTCTTACTCAAGCTGGGAAGGTAATAGAACCTCCACCTTTTTGAGTATGATATCATACCATTAAAGATGGATGAGGATACATACAAGATCAACCCGCTCTACGAGTTCCACTGTCAGAGGTTACTGAAGTTCCATGGTGAGTTAGATCCTTAGGAAACAAAGGATTAGACAGAGTCTGTGGTCTATATCTTTAGTATCATCCATACACCAACGGATTGGGTGCTTTCATTAGATTTTATCCTTTTCCATGGAGAATCTAGGAACTATTGGAGTCTCATTACCTACATTAATGATTTGTCAACACTCTCATGGAATGACTTCCAGCAGATGTTCTGTGAGGATTGCAACCCCTCCTATTTTCACTACGTTTGGATTAAGGAGATTCTTGAGCAGGAGGAGGGAGGGATAATGGTGGATGAGTATGTAGAGTGGTTCATAGCCCATACCTGGTAATACCTTGACATGATATTGTATGGAGACTTATGAGAACATAAGATTGAGAGGGGAATCTGCCGAGAGATCTAAGCCAATGTGGTGCCCTTGTGAATTACCATCTATGTCATGGTACTAGAGAGGGAAATAGTGACAGATAGATTGATGTCAGAGGGATGTCAGGGAAATAAATCTAGTAGTGGTATTTATAGGGATAAGTAATCTACATCAGCTATTTTGAAACAAATGATGGGATCTTGATCCAAGAGACCTCCCCATGATCAGACTCAGGCACATGGTTATGGAAAAAATAGACGATCAAGGTAGCCTATAGAGGGAAGTGATATTCTGGTGATGTGCATGGTCACATAGAGAGTAACTACCCAAATAGATTTTTTAAGGACCATATAAAAATAACTTAATAACCCCCATGGAAGATATAGTGTCATGATTAGGGATATCCCAGGTGTGATCCTTCCACCACCACCCCCAGGTGGCCCAGTCAGGCACAAGGAGCTACCAGCTAGGACTGTGGAAAGTTTTAGGCTCTAAAGGGTTATGACCACATAGCACATGATATTATTAGAGGTATGATCTATGTATTTTTTACTCTTGATTCAGTTTTCGTAGACACAAGTTCCAGTCATTCCTTCATCTCTATACTCTTGGTATGAGAGTTGGATCTCCCAGTTGAGGTTCTAGCCCATCATATTTTCCTTGATGTTCCTACAAGGAATGCTTATTCTATTTCTTCATTCTTTAAGTAGTTCAAGATATCACTTAGTGCATAGAAGTTCATTTGGGAGATTTTGGTCATCATGATTGAAACCTATGACTTTATCTGGGGTATGGATTTTTTATCCATGGTCTATGCCTGGATTGACTATCACCACATATGTGTCAGATACCATTTCATTTATGGTATGAGATTCACCTTTATGGGTAAGAGAGATCTCATGGTAGGATTAGTGGGTTCTGTAACCAGGAGACTACATCCCACCACCCATCAATTGGAGAGTATATCCCTTGGTGTAGTTGGCTCTCCAAGAATCTAGATTCCATCAGCTCTAGAGGATTATATGGATGTATTTCACAAGGATGTTTTTGCACTACCAATGCAGTGTGAGATGAATTTTTTCATTGACTTGAATCTCAAGACAACATTGATAAATTTTTTTAAATATAAGATGTCCCCTACCAAGTTATGAGTGTTAAATTTGTAGTTGAAGGACTTCTGAGATAAGGGTTTCATATGGACTAGTGTGTCCCCTTGGGTAGCTCTAGTGTTGTTTGTAAAAAAATATGGACTGGTTCTTATATCGTTTTGTGGATTATCATCACCTGAACCAGGACATAATAAAGAAAAAGTACCCATTCCCAAGTATTGATGACATATTTGACCAATTTTGAGGTGTGAGATGGTTTTTGAAGATTGATTGTCATTTTTGATACCACAAGTTGATGGTTCTTGAGGCTAATATTCCATGGTGGGCATTCCAATGCTGCTACATACACTATGAGTTATTTGATATACCATTTGGTGTGAAAAATTATTCAACCATGTTAATGTATTTGATGAATATTATCATCCAATCGTACATGGAGTAGTTTTTGTCCATCTTCATCAACTACATAGTCATCTACTCTACTTTAGAGGAGGATCATGTAGAGCACATGAGGACAGTTCTATATTTTCTTCAAGGGAACCATTATTATTTTAATTTCTCGAAGTATCAGTTTTAGATTTATGAGATTCATTTTCTAGGGAATTTTATTTATGATAATAGTTTGTCCATGGACCATGAGAATATAGATGTAGTGTTTTCTTGGGATCCACCCAAGAGAATGTCAAAGGTAAGGAGTTTTCTTGGATTGGTGGAGTACTAAGGGAGGTTTGTGGAGGAATTTTTAAAGGATTGCATCCCATTTGAATGAACTAATGAAGAATGGGTGGTCTCTTACCTAGACAGAGTTGTGATATAGGGAATTTGAGGAGTTTCATCTATGTTTGATGAGTGATCCTATGTAGAGACTACTATAGGAGGAAATAAAATATTTATTGTATTTTGATGCATTATAAGATAGGTTTGACTTTGTGTTGATGAATCAGAAGGTAGTTATCACAAAAGGGATGAAGATGTTGAGAATCCATGAGAAGAACTACACGACTCATGACCTATAGCTTAAAGTTATATTCTTACCCAAAAATAGATATAGGTACTGCATTCTATGAGATCTCTTTGTGGATTACTCCAACCATCAGAGTCTCAAGTACATCTTCACATAGAGAGACTATAACCTGATATTACAATGATGGTTGATTTTATTTTAGGACTATTACTTCGTGATATTTTGTACCCTAGATTAGGGAAATGTAGTAGAATATTCCCTTAGCATAATGTCACAGGATCGGTAGGTGTAGGGGGATTCTATGTAGTTGGATTTTTTGTATCTAACCTTGGTGGATCCAAAGGGTAAAACTTTTTTGTAGTCGATGGTGTTAAATCCTCTACTTCTTGAGTGCGTGATATATTCTCAGCTGTTATAGATAAATTGTGAGATCCCACGGGACCAGATATCTATGAATGATTCAATAGATGGATATTCTGAAGGAGGGAATCATGTCATCTTTTCCTAGGGATGGATGGTGGTACCAGTCATAATGTGGGAGGAGGTGATGTTATAGTTTCACAATTGTCACATATATGTACATATTGGTGTGGGTAATATTTACAAAGTCATTCATTTTTAGTTTTGGTGGTCTAGAATGATACATATCATAGCTGAGTTCATCTCCCGATGCCTCACCTGTCAGCAGGTGAATACAAAGCACTAGGTTCCAGCAGTTTTGTTGTATCCACATTAGATCCTAAATTGTATGTGGGGAAACAAATCCATATAATTTGTGATAGATATTATATAGAAATATTTGTTGCAAGACATAATCAGGGTGATATTTCACAAAAAAATAAAGTCAGAACACTTCCATGTGATCAAGGATCAGAGTTCAGTGGAGAGTTTGGGGTAGCTATATGTACGGTAAATTATTAATATCCTTGGGTTGAACTTGAACATTTTCTCTAATCCTGACATAACATTTATATCATGATTTTTGAGAGGCCTACATGCGGTATTCAAGAGCCAGATGACGATGAGTATAACATTTTACCCCCAAACAGATGGGCAGAATGAGTGAAATATCTTAGTGTTGGAGGATATGTTAAGAGATTTCATATTAGACTTCATCCAGAGCTAGGGGATCACTTTCACCTAGTAGAGTTTGTGTATAACAAAAAATACCACTCTACCACCAACATGGTACCTTTTGAGGACCTATATGGGAGACCCTTTAGGTCACCCATATGTTGGACATAGATTGGTGAGACATGTTTTCTAGTTATAGATATGGTGCATGTGGTAACAGAGATCGTCCAGGTAATCCATGAGCGGATTAGGACAACCTAGAGTAGAAAGAAATCATACACATATCACAATAGTAGGACCTTGGAGTTTGAGAAAGGAGACTATGTTTTCTTGAGAGTCACTCCATGATGAGGATTGTAGTGGTTCAGAAAGGGAGGAAAGATTTCTTTGTGGTTCAGCGAGATGTTCGAGGTGGTACATAGGGTTGGTGAGGTTTCTTACCACATAATCATACCCCCACAGTTGAATTTGGAGTATGATGTATTACATGTTTTGTAGTTATGGAGATTCTCTCATGACCTCATGGATATCATCAAATGGTATGACATGGAAATTGAGGATGGACTCACCATTTTGGATCACCCAATAGCGACCAAGGATCAACAAGAGAGGAATCTTCATGGATGCACAATCCCCTAGGATCATATTTTGTTAGTTTCATGGAAACATGCAAGAGAGGTCCTGAGGTTGGAGATCTATAAGTGGGATTAGTATCCCGTGTTTTTTTTGTATTTTTTATTTTCTGGGATGAAAATATTAAGTGATGGAATGATATAGTAACCTGGTTTTTTCCATATAATACTTTGAAATATTTATTCATATATATTTAGAGCTAGGAATTGAAATGAAATGTGATTATGAGGCCCTATGTTCACAAAATTAATTTATAAATATAAAAAATTTATTTTATATTACATGCACACATTTTCTTAAAGAAAATGGGATAACTTTTAAACTGAATCTTAGATAAAAAATATGAGACCATGGTTGAGTCTGGAACATGATGTTTACCATTGGAGTGACCTAAAATAGGTCAGTATAGGGGGTTCAAATATCTCTCTCATTTGTAGTACATTTAGTTGATTAATTAATATAATTAATCAATTCATTCATTTATTTAACCAAATAGATTTTCCAATAAAGCAATTGTTATGATGAATCTCCTTGGGTTAGACTCATAATCGTAGGATCATTGAGACCTTATTCCTCAACTCCTTTCATTGGAGAATCACATCAGATGATGAAAAAACTTTTGATCAGTGAAGATCAGAGTGCAATGAACACAGTGAATTATTCCATTCACTAGTAAGAAATTATTATACAAATAAGGATCCAATATACCAACAGGACTTGTCAAACTAGGGATTATGACCTCTTTTGTTCAATTGATTTAGAAGATCTATCTATTAATTTTATTTGTGCCAATTTTGGACTTTCCATGTGCTTGTGTATTTAATATTTAATTAATATTTGTTTTATCAAACCCTGGGTATTCCCATTATTGATCATTGGACATGAATGATAGGAAAAAATCTATAAAACTTTGTTCTTGTTCCTTCCTCCCTCAATATGTTCACGTCCTTCACAGGTTGGACCCCACAGTACTAGTTTGACATTATTTTGAGGTACCGAGCCCAATAATATCTCCAAAAGCATGAAAAAACAATGAATGGGGGACAGATCAGTGAATCAAGGATATATATGGGTTGTTTTCCAGTTATGGGAGATCATTTCAACGATCAGTAGAAGAATCATCAACAACGAAGGACCTCATGGCATACAAGTCATGCCACGAACCCCAAGGACCAATGAGATTTGATTTCTATCCACCAAATTGAAAAACATGAAGGATATAGACTATATCCACCATTTTTGGTGAATTTAAAGCTACATTTTAAGATAGAAGACAAGATATGGTGCATGGAATGTGGATCTTAGATTCTAGGAAAATTCCGACTAAATGTTGTGTATCTCTATGAACACACGACATGTTTGGTCATAGATACGACAACTATGGTTTTATAAGATTTTTAGTAACATACACTGGGTGGGAACCCCACATGCCATGTGAAACCATGTTGGTGAACTCAGCATGTACCCTGGGAGTACACATGAATGGGCATGACCAGACATACAGTGTACTGAATTACAGAAACACAAGGTATAAAGTACAAAGACACTAGTTAGATACACAGACACGATCAAGAACATGAGTGGGACCCTAAGTGGTATGGAAACAACATGTATATCACCACATTCCATGCATACCTATATGGTAGGTGAGTTGTATACCATCAGGGACCTAACCAAGTGATTGGGACAACCACATGCCTTGTGAGTCCCCTCCCAGGTCCTGTACCCCATGGATCATTTTTAGAAAACATAAATCTTTCATATCTCCTTTGTTTGGACTCATATTTTGTCCCATGATTAGCCTATCTATAGTGTTTTTTAACTTTGAAAACAATGATGACATCCATTGCGGATCTTGGCATACAATGAGAAATGTTTAAAGAACAATGCATATTTAGTCGATGCATGACAAAAAAAATGATCAGGTAGTGGATCATTGGTAACTTTAGAGTGCAACCCCCAATCATCAGGGGAATGAGTCATCTACCTATCAATTGGAACCCCAACATTTAGATAGGGTGAGAGTCCTTCATAACTAGAGTGGAACCCACTATCTCTCTAGGGTTCAGATCATCAACCTATAGAGTGAGACCCCCCATCATCTTGGGTGTGGGTCCTCTACGAATACTTACAGAGTGAAACCCCCCATCAGCATGGGTATGATTACTCTATATATAATTAAATATTGGAACCCCAAATCAACATGGGAGTGGGTCTACTATTAATAATTTTAGAGTTTCACCCCCTAACACACTAGGGTGTGGTTCCTGTTCTTGGATTTTGTGGCCCCTCAACTATGAAGCATAGTGACGTGGCATATCTTGACTTTTATGGTCACTTATGAGCATATATATGAGTTTATGGTAATATAGAATTCTGGAACTGTTGGAGACTCTTTTCATGGACTGTGGTGGGAGATGGAGATCCCTTGTCTCTCTCATTTAGAAATATTATTCTGAGCATATATATATATATATATATATATATATAGAAATCTCTATCCATACCTTTGGATTTAGTTACTCTACTTACATGGGTTTCTAAGACACATGGGGTATGCCACATGATTTCCTTTTCTAGAATCTCACGGTTGGTTGAATTTATTCTCCGCTATGTGTGGGAAAGACTCGATGCATAATTTATCTAAACGCCATGTTGAGCCCCCTCTTCCTAGTTTTGCTTAATATTTCTCTATCTTTGGGTTGATTTGCATCTTGTTTACTATCTTATACATTTCTGTTCTAGTTATATCTCTCAATTCACCCCTTTATCTTTGGGATAATCCTATAGGGTATGCATATAATCACCCATTAATGGGATTTTCTTAAATTTGTCTTATTGTATATAGATGAATGAATATTCAGAAGTGACTTCAGAGGAGATTTGGGATACTAAGTAATTTTGACCATATATGGTGTTCATAGACTAGATATGAGATTAGGAGTTGGGCTCTATCAGTAATTTACTTTCCTGTTTTTTTTTCATGTTGCGACATATTTTTGGTTCGATGTGTATTTTTCCCCTTTAATTTATGTTTCCTTACTTTTGAAAAAACCTTAACCTCATGTTAATGATTTATTTCCCCAATGAACACAAATCAAACACACATCAAAAAGAACACATGAATTTTCAAGGTTCACTACTCTACAAGAGTAGTTACATACTTGGTATGGTTTGGAAACAATATAATACCACACAATCTACTAGAAAATTATCCTTTGATCTGAAATAAAATGAGTAGGATATACTCTTACACTCACGTGGAACTATGTAAATAATCCAATAGTCCATGTACTCCATCTTAATAGAAATAGGTTAAAACAATGTTTTAGTGCTTCTTGATGAACTTTCAAAAATTTGATCTCTCAAAACAATTCTTCACTTTCCTACCCAAAAGCTGTTAAGAACTTCTTGTTGTGTGGAACATTATTCTTAATTTCAACTCACAAAATTCACACCACTCACTAATTTCAAACTACTTTATACATGTTTGAAACCATTATGTGCAACACAATACTTGCACACAACTCACTTCTTTTACGAAACTCACTTCTTGCACTCAACTTCCATCTTATGCGCAACTAGCAACTTGCACGACATCTCACTACTTGTACGACATTAATTACTTGGGAAATATAGAGGAAATATTTCCTCAAGAATTGATCATTAATATAATGATGGGTTACACACCTATTTATAGGAATTTTTCTAACCCTGTGTGCAGCTCACACAACTTTTACCCAAGCGCACAAGTCCATTCATGCAAGTATCTTTCAGGAAAAATCACCTTCTGTGATAACTCCATAACTTGTGTGACATTATTTACATTTCAATAATTTGATGAAAAAATATTGAAAAATGGATAGTGCATAACTTTGCAAACCTCCTTGACACCTGCATGCTACCTCCTTTTACAAAAACACTTTTCTCCATTCTCCATTTTTTGGACACAAAAACTTAGAAAACACTGGAAATAGATCCCTCCTTGAAAATGTACTTCTAAAAAAACAACCATATCAGTTCACAGTAAAATTATTTCATCATGAACTTCTTCTAGCATGATATATAACCTTTTATAAATCACCTATAACATCATCAGATTTTATAAGGAAATTATTGTAACTTTTTTTGTCTTCCAACATCATTCTTCTTTCTAATCAAACATAAATTTGATTGGAAAAACCCTTTTCTCCCCATTTAATTCAGAGGGATTGAATTTACAAGAAACAAATGATATTTTTGAAATAAAAATAAGAAAATAATAATCAAATTATTTAAGGCCTTTACAAAGTGAAATAATTTATCCTTTTGGACAAAAAAAAATTTCAAAATAAAACTCTTCTTACTTCCTTCTCCATCTAACATGGCCATAACATTATTCCACTGCACTTATGAATTAATATGGCTAGGTGTGTGAATATAGGTACATTTGGAAAAGTAATCCCACATAGGATATTACTTTCAGTGATTGTATCCACCCTTGGCCTATAGAGGTGGGCTTAGTGTAGTTTCCGCTCAACCCAAGTTAGGGTTAGATCAAGACAACCTAGTTCTAAAAAAAGGAACAACCTGGAGAAAGTGAATCCTTCCTACCAATTTTTTTTCTAGATCTAAAAATACAAAGTAATACTTCTTAAATAATGAACATTATCACATTCTTCTCAAGGCTATTTATCCCAAATCCATAAAACCATAGATTAATGAAATATCCACTTAAAAGAACCTGAGTTGAATGACTGGTGAACTCTTACAATGTAATCCAAAATTAATGATACAAATCACGTTCAAATAATAAGTGAGAATATGATTCCTTAAAAGGATTACCAAAATAGATGCACCTGGATGTGAGGTTAATGGTTATACACTTGACATGCTTGTTAGTGGATAAAGATTTATTATAGATATACCAAACAAGGAGGTTAAGATTTTTAGGGATTTACTTGCACCAAAGAACATCACCCTATCTATCAAGATCAATAGCATCCATATAGAATTGATGATAATTCCCCCCAAAAAACACCTGATGATAAACCATTAAAACACATATATCTTGGTCAGATGTCATCTCAATAAGATCAAAGAGAAAGCATTGGTACTTATCCAGGAAGACCTGAGTGAAACCTAGAAACCTTATCATGTGCCTAAATTACATGTTTGGAACTAGGAACCCTAGAAATCCCAAATGAAACCATCCTAATTTTTATTCCAAAAGATTATGTCTCCCCTGCCAATGATCTACCAGGAATGATTTTTAAGAACAATAATGTGAGGTTGGATTGAGATTCATAAGATGGAATAATTTATTCTTAGAGAATCCATATTAGTCCCATATTTAGGTTAATGAGAGTACCCTACTACTTCTGAAGGTTGATCACTTCCCTTGCTAGATTTTCATGAAATCCATGCATATTGAAAAATTTAATCTTAACACTGATTCCTCCCTACTTTTCCATCATTTCCATCCTTGAACACATCTTCTAGAGGTGTTTTTTATCCAATTGTTCATTCCAAATTAAAGAGGAAAAATATATTCAATTTCAATGATAAACAATTTTATACCATTGAGGGAATATAAAAAATGAAAGGGAATAATGGTACAAAAAATATCAACCAATGTTATGTGACGGCTGAAGGATAATAAATAGTTTTTACAATTACAAATGTTCTTTGTGAAATTATCAAACATCCTTTTCAATTGGTCAATACAAAGCTTATTCAAAGAAATAGGGGTGCCTAGATAATCCATTATAATGATGAAATTTCAAATAAACATACATATTTCTAGGGAACTATCCCTCCTGTCTATGCACCCCGTTGAAAGATATATACTACTATTACTATGGTTAACTTTTTTTCCACTCCATTTATAGAATTACTTGACAATATTTTTCATACCAAAAATAGATCTCCTACTTCCATTAAGCAAAATGATCATATCATTAGCTTACATGATTTGAGAAACATCACCAAAGATCTACCTGTACTGATAGGGAAGAATTCTTCAATCCAGTATAATCTTATTGATGAAAAAACTAAGAGTGTTTTTCATGAGTATTAAGAGGTTGGGAGACAACAAATCTAATTTTTTAATCCCATGAATTATTTAAAAAATCTATAGTTTTTACCCATGAATTAGATGGTGATACAAGTTAAATTGAAGCACTTATATAAAATATTGGAGGACCAAGAGGGGAAGCCCATGCACATAAGAAAACATGTCCTATTTTTTGAAATACCTCATCCATTGTACTGGTAATTAAAATATCATTTCACTTGTTTATTTTCATGGTAATTTCATTGTATTATAGTTGTTTTTTATCATAAAGAGGAAATCCACCATTTAATTAATAAATATCTTTATTAATAAACATTGAAATTATTCTATAGGGAATAAATACAAGGTTATAGAACAACATAGTTGATTGAAAATCACTAGGTAGCCCAATTTTATATTTGAAATCATGTAGCTAATTTGATCCGCATAACCTTTCTTTACACAACGAAATATATCCATAGCTGAAATTCTTCACGTAACCAAATCGATTCATGTAGGATTTTTACTCACATATCCAATTTTTTCTGTAGCCGGATAGAATTAATTGTCCATTTAGATCAACATTTCCAATTTCATCACATATCTAAATCATGTATCTAATTACTCCACATAACTGATTTATGTAGTCGATTGATCTATATAGTGATTTTCTCAGATAGTTGATTCATTGTTGAAGTCGATTTCCAAGTATCTAATTCTCAGATGTAGTATTTTTATATAGGAGAAATCTTCATGTGGGAAATTGATGTAGCTAAATGAATACATATTCATTTCTCCATGTAGACAAAATGCCACACATAACTACTTTTTCTATACATTAGAAAATTTCATCTAAATTTTTTAGAATAATAGAAATAAATATTTTAAAATCTAAAACACTTAAAATATTGATTAAACCTTATGAAAACACTTAAAAAATCATGATTAATATATGAAGGGAACTAGAAATTATCAAAACTTAAAGTACATCGGATATGTTGGAAAAATAGTAGTAATCCAACAATTTCTACATTCCCTATAGAGATGTCTAGATGGTGGTTGCTATATATCCCCCTGGTGATGGATTTTAGAGGCCAACATATGGTGGAAACTATATGTAATAGTGGTGGGTTATAAATGGGAATAATTTTATGTCTATAGAGCATCAAATGTTGGACATTTTAAATGAATTTTGGTGATCACTGATGGTCTTTTTTATAGTGATGAGAGTAGTGGGGATTAAGGTCTGTAAGGTACCCAGACGGCACAGCAGATGCCAAAGGGATGGGAATTTAAAAATTTTCTGCTTCACCGGAGTGACATAACCCTATCAACTCTGGTGATCTTGTCCTGGCTTGGTCCGAGGATCTCGCAAGGTTCATAAGGAGCAGAAAAATTAAAACTGAATGTTTACCTTGTTCAGAATTGATGCACAGGACATTGGCGATCATTGATCGAAGACTCCGACATCGAAGCCCCCATGATCGTCTACACACACCTTTCAAATCTGCACACGGTCCATTTGTCAAGATCAGGATGCTAGTGCGGATCTTTGATGCTCACTTCAGTGCAGCGATGATCACCGTAAAGGAGAAAGCTTCGATCCGAGATGGATAACCTTGAAGATCCTTCTTTGCTTGAGAGTCTCACTCTCTAAATTCCAGGAGGAGATAGATGCTCTCAATCTTGACACATGAATAGTTATGGTGGGAGAGCATCTCTCTCACTTATATAGGGAGTGTTAAAAAAACATGCGGTATAGGTTCACGGCCCCAATGTAACAGACGTCCTCTATATAAATAATTATTTATGACAAATAAAGTTATGCCATAAATAATATTTACAATTTATCACCTACTAGTAATATATAAACATATTACATGATAAATTTGAGTCTTTAACTCGACTCATTCCTCCTGCTAATATTAAATGAACCTAGGATATTTAAATCCAGTCGAATAATATTATTACGTGTATTTACTATATATCTTGTAAATACATGTTATAAATAAATTCAAGAGATTATTCTAAACTCGAATAATTAATGAATTTATTTATTATTTCGTGATCCATATAACTTGGATAGTGCTCGGACCCTTTTGTGGGGCCCACCAAGTTCTAAATTTCTATTCCCAGAATAGTGATGATTCTCAAGGCGCTATCGTGTGTGACCCTCTAGGCCCTTATCTCAATAGTAGTAAATAATATCACCGACCTAGAGCGGGGTCTAGAAACCCATCGAGGCCTCTATAGAGATAAGGAAAATTCAAAGCAACAACTGCCTTCCTACGAACACGGTCCGTGTAATATAATATCTTCATCATCGATAGCTCAATAAAGTAGAATGCATACCAGTGTCATCATTATTTATTTTATTTATTTTGTTTGTTGATTTGTCTGAATGGTCTTACATTAGACTACCATGGACGTGGATTTAATGAAATTTCAACCATCCTAATCAACCAGGCCTGAGATATATCTTCCTAAACTCGCAAGCGAAAAATCCTTTATTGATCATTCAATCAATGTCATGCCATTAATGACGTACCCAATACAAAATACCTCACCATGACTTTGTCGCCATGGTTTTCACCTTATATAAAATGTACATAATTAAATGGAATTCAGTGATAATGATCTCAAGTCATGAGACCATTAGACATGTTCGTAGATAGGAATGACCAATGATACCAAAAACATGTGGTGTTGCTATTAAGCGGGTCTATCCTCGTGATCTCAATAGCTAGCGATCATCAAGTGCGAACTTCATGAGATGAAGTATCAATTCTTATGATCCCCCAGCACCTGATGGTCACACATCCTCTTGTCCTTTCAGAATGATGTAACTGGACCATAGGACGTTACTTTAAGATTACTGTCATGGAATCTTAGGGTTCTCATTATAGCCCGGGACCTGCTATAACCATTTGATGCGACAAGTAATCTAAGGACATTTCCATTAATGAAGTGGATGCAGAAGTATCTACACTATCATGGAAAGATAAACACATGTATAAAACAAACTGAATACATGTAACAATAATCAAAGTACAATATAATTTGGGTCTAGGGAACCAAATTTCAAGACTCCCACTTGCACTAGAGCCAACTGCTAACAGGTTTCAATCCGCTTGCTCTCACATGTGAATCATGCTTCTGCTGAGAAATAGCTTTAGTCAGGGGGTCTGCCATGTTTTCCTCTATGGCTACTCTGCTAACTGTCACTTCACCTATTTCAGTAAAATCCCTCATGAGATGAAACTTCTGAAGAATATGCTTTTTCCTATGGTGAGACCTAGGATCCTTGGAAAGCACCACTGCAGTAGTATTATAACAATATATTGGAATAGGGTCTGCACTGCTAGGTACCACACTAATGTCTGAGATAAAGCTACGTATCCAGACTGCTTCCTTTACTGCATCAGAAACTGTAATATATTCGGACTCTGCTGTAGAATCAGCAACAACAGCTTTCTTTGAGCTTCTCCAGTTCACTGCACCACCATTCAGGCAAAATATGTAGCCTAACTGTGATTTCATATCATCATAATCTATTTGGAAACTAGCATCAGTGTATCCCCTCTCAAATAGTTCCTCATCTCCTCCATACACCAGGAACATATCCTTAGTGCGCCTCAAGTACTTATGGGTAGTTTTAATAGCTGTCCAGTGCAGCTCTCCTGGATTAGCTGGATATCTACCCACTATGCTTAAAGTAAAGGAAACATCAATCCTAGTACATAGCATGTCATACATGATAGATCCCACTGCCAAAGCATAAGGGAATCTACTCATTCTGTCAATCTCCTCCAATGTTTGGGGACACATTTTCTTGGAGATATTTACACCATGTGACATAGGTAACAATCCTCTCTTGGATTTTTCTATATTGTACCTTTTGAGTACCGTGTCAATATACGTACTTTGACTTAGGCCAAGCATCCTTTGAGATCTATCTCGATAGATCTTGATCCCTAGATTGTAGGCTGCTTCACATAAGTATTTCATGGAGAAGCATTCATTTAGCCAAGTCTTAACTGACTGTAAGACTTGCACCTCATTTCCCATGATTAATATGTCATAAACATATAAAACTAGGCAAAACGATAGAATTCCCTACAACCTTATTATAGACATAAGGCTCGCTTTCATTTTTTACAAAACCAAAATATCTTATGGCCTCATCAAAGTGTATATTCCATGCTCTTGATTCCTTCTTCAATCCATAAATGGATCTCTACAACTTTCATATTTTATTGTCATTCTTTGACTTATCAAACCCTTCGGGTTGAGTCATATAGACGTCTTCAACCAACTTCCCATTCTGAAAAGCAGTTTTGACATCCATTTTCCAAATTTCAAAATCATGAAAGGATTCTATTTCAAGCAATATTATGATAGATTTAAGCATTGCCACTGGTGAGAAGGTTTCATCATAGTCAATGCCTTGAAATTGTCTGAAACCCTATGCAACCAGTCTTGCTTTAATGTCGTTAACCTTACCATCCATGTATATCTTCTTATTGAATACCCATTTTCACCCAATGGGATTTACATCAGTTGGAGGGTCCACCAAAATCAAAACTTAATTCTGGTACATGGAATCCATCTCAGAATTCATGGCATCTTTTCATGTAGCAGCTTCTTTGCCTTCTACTGTTTCCTTGTAGGTTAGAGGTTCATTATCCTCAAGGATTGTTGTGTCACCTGACTCGGTGACAAGAAAACTATAACACTCTGGTTCTCTAACCTCTCACGAAGACCTACGCAGTATCTGTGTCTCAGGAACAATTTATTCTTCCACTTTCTCTTGTAGAGATTGTTCCTCTACCAACTCTTGTGCATCTAGAGCATTAACTTCATCAAAGTCAATCTTTCTCCCACTATGTCTAGTAGAAATGTGATCCCTTTCTATAAATGTGGTGTATCTTGCCACAATGACTTTTCTATCTAAAGGGTTATATAGGTAGTATCCTCTAGTTTCCTTAGGATAACCTATAAAGATGCACTTAGTGCTTCTGGATGCTAGTTTTTCACATGGTAAAGTCTTGAAAAATGCCTCACACCCCCACACATGCATCTGTGTCAGATTGGGTTTTTTCCATACCATAACTGATATGGAATCCCATCGGTAGTTTTAGTTGGTACTCGGTTAATGGTATATGCTGCTGTCTGCAAGGCGTATCCCCAAAATGGATAATGGAAGAGTTGTATGACTCATCATTGATCTGACCATGTCAAGCAAGGTAATATTCCTCCTTTTACTAACACCATTCAATTGTGGTGTATAAGGTGGAGTGAGTTGGGATACTATCCCACACTCTTTCAAGTGATCAATGAAATCTTGGTTAAGATATTTTCCGCCTTGATCTGAGCGAAGTACTTTTATCTTCTTACCAAGTTGGTTTTCTACTTCATTTTGGTATTCCTTAATGAAACAAATAGAATCTAACTTATACCGCACTAAGTATATATAGAAATACCTATTATAATCATTAGTAAAAGTAATGAAGTATAGAAATCCACACCTTGGCTCTACTGGAAATGGACCATATACATCAGTATGTATTAATTCTAGCACTGCATTGGCTCTTTCTCCCTTTCCCGAGAAATGTGATTTGATCATCTTTCCTTGTAAACAATATTGATATACATCTAAGGGTTCTAACTCTACCAAGTCTAGATATCCTGCTTAATGTAATCTTCATAATCACTTCTCATTTACATGACCAAGCCTGAAGTTCCGTAGGAAGGTGTAATTTGAGTCATGTTCGTTGTTTTTGTCATTGATAGACATTACTGAGTTTTCTAGTTCTAGTATATATAAACCATTGTTAAGATGTGCCATACCATAACATATGTTATCCCTATAGAAGAAACAACTTTTATTTCCAAACTTGTAATAAAAACCCATAGTGTCTAAACATGACATAGATATAATGTTTCTGGTAACAGACGGTACAAAAAAGCAATTATTTGAAACAAGAACCAAACTAGTTGGTAATGTCAAGTGATAGTCTCCCACTGACAAGGCCTCCAGACTTGCACCATTTGCAGCTCAGAGATCCACTTGACCTTTTACAATCTTCTTAAACCTACTTGGTTCCTATATATGAAAACAAATGTGTGAGACACATGCCGTATCCAATACCCAACTTGTAAATAATTATAGATTTCATTCAATGAAAAAAATACCTGAAGCAGAAGAGTTTGCTTGATTCTTCTTCCCAGCTCTGAAATTCTTCTTATAGTGGCCTTTCATGCCGCATCCAAAGAATATAGCTTCCTACTCATTACATTGCCTCTGAATCTTTGTCTTATTTGCATGAAGATTTATTGGTGTATTTGGCCTTTACTTGGCCTTAGACCGCTTTGCCTTGCCCTTTTTTTCTTGTTCACCATAAGGAATATTGAATTGGTGTTTTCATGTCCTTATCAGCTTGTAAAACTAAATCCAAAAGATCCGAGAGAGAATTTTTCATATCATTCATATTATAATTGACAATGAACGTCAAGAAGCTTTCCAGTAAAGAGGCAAGAATGAGATCCACTACTTGTTATTGGTTCAGTTTGAAGCCACGGGCTTCAAGCCTCTCAATATACCCAATCATCTTGAGTACGTGAGGACTGTCTTGGTTCCCTTCTGCTAGCCTGCACTTATAAAGAACACTTGAGATCTCATACCTTTCTTTCCTAGCCCGCTCCTCATATAATTCTTAGAGATGTGAAAGCGTCTTGTAGGCGTCCTCTTCCACATGCATTTTTTGCAATTGGCTGGACATGGATGACAACATGATGCATTGTACATCATGCGCATCGTCTATATGCATTCTTCATTTATCTTTTTCCGTCTTTCTTTCTCCCTGAGGAGGATCAGTAGGAATTGGGGATTACAACACATATAACTTCTTTTCTTGATGCATTACTATGTGCAAGCGCCTGTACCACTCCTGGAAGTTATTTCCGGTCAGGATATTTTCATTATCCAAGATCGATCACAGTGATAAAGTACTAGTGGTGTTGGTGATTTCCATTTTTAATCTACATAAGATAAACATTTAGCAGTTAGTACTTTGTATTGATTACCTTTTGACATTTTATGATTAATAAATTATTAAATCATTTAATGTCTCCCACTATTTTTTTGAACCTTAACAGCCATCACTATTAGATTCAGAATACTGTATCGCTTGATCATTCTAGTGGAAAGGATCCTCGAAACCTCCCTCGTAGTCTACAAGCTAGGGATACGACACTACATGGAGGGTTTCAAGGTAGGCACTATGCTGGCCAACCACTTGTTCTTGTGGTTCCTTGTGTAGTTGATTAAAGTCCCAGCTTTTGGAATATGAACTTGATTCCTCAACCTCTTGCCTCTAAAGTGATAGAAAGTTAGCTAAGGAAAATCCTTGACTACTCACTTTAGTTAAGTCGACCCATTTCTCTCATGGAAATGCCCCGGTAGTAAGAGGTACTCTCAATTGAGGCTGATGAGCTCCCAAACAGCCGATTTTGTTTATATGTGAGAAATGGAAGGCATTTTAGACTTAATATATCGTTGAGGGTTTTTTTAAATATTAATTGACGAATATAATCGTTTTTCTATTTATTATGTTCAAACTGGGTTGTCGCGCTCACAACTGATCATTCAATAGAATATTTATTCGTCGTTACTTTATGAATTTTATCTTGTTTACTATCCTATGTGATCATGCAATAATCATGCAGACGCATAAAATAATAAAATGTGCATAAAGTAAATCATGCATTCCGACTGGTCTTAAGCATTCCTTAATTATTGATCGATTACTGATCAATAATCACCTAGGGGCATCCATACTTGATTTGATACATGGCTCATGTCACTGCTGGCCCCAGTAAAAAGCGTCCAAATCCTGTCTGGACTACTGTCTCATCTTGGCAGGGTCTACCTCTTGGATCGTCACCGAATAAATACAAATATACTCGCACACAGATGAGGGGGTTTGGGGGTACAAAATACTAGTAGTGTAATGGACGCGCATGCCCTTATACATATTTGAATTAAAAGACGATTCCCAGACCATCAATTATCTAATTAAATATTACAATCAGCACACACATTGAATAAATAATTAAATAAATAAATACATTCCAGAAATACAAAGGTCGGTCAATAGCTCAAGACCAGTCAGGGTAAATGTGCAATAAAATTAAATTACAATAAATTAAAATTATGCAAGGGTGTTCAAATAAATTAAATGAATTTGATTAAATTCAAATAATTTATTCTCATCGGTTCCATTTGATTTTTTTTTTCAAACATTAAATTAAATTAAACCATTAATTTAATTCTAAACGTAAATTAAATTAATATTTTCGGATTAAAATAATTTAAACCCCTAAAATAATTCAAATTAATTTAATTTAAAAACTTAATTATTTAAAATTAATTTAGTACAGTATCGCTGCGGGATATCATCCTGGAACCGCGGTGTGACTGCGGTGTGACCGCAGCGTGACCGCGGCCTGACCGCGGCGTGACCATGTCATGACCACGGCGTGAACGTGACTGACCATGGAATGACCGCGGCGTCCAACGATTCCCATGATGGCTGCATCTCTCGGCAGCCCGCTGCTCTGGTGAGCAGATGAAGCTGTTGTCCAGTTTGGCGCAGGCTCGGATTGGCCGGATAGAACCAGTCTTGTACAGAGGAGGAGCCCGGTGAAGGCTCAGGGTGGCTGAAGGGAGCCGGTCCGGCGCGGCTTGTAAGAGGAGGATGGCGGTGGTCTAGGGTGACCGGGCGGAGCCGGTCCGACGCGTCCCAAAGGAGGAAGCTTGAGAGGTTCCGGGGTGTCCGGAATGCAGGGAGGAGGCCGACACGAGGCTCGAGGGCCGGTGCAGTGCAGCAGGCCGGTCTAGCGGAGGGTGTTCAGCGCGGGCTACGTCCGACGCGGGTGTCAGGCGACCAGTCGGAGGGAGCTCGGGGCAGAGAGGAGGAGGTCGACGCGGGGTCTAGGTGACTGGACGGAGACGGTCAAGAGGAGGCCGGCACGGCTGGCGGCTGCTAGACGGAAGAGATCCGGTGGGGGGAGGGAGGCCTTAGGGTTTTCCCTCCCTTTGTGCGCCATGTGAGAGAAGACCCGTAAGGGTCTTCCTCCTTTTTTTTTCTATTATTATTTTTTTACCTTTAGACAAATATGTCCATCCCCCTATTTTTTTTAAATTAATGGAAAAAGACTCCATTTTGGGGTCTTTTATTCTCTAACTTTTTTTAATTAAAAGCAAGAAGACCCCCATTTGGGTTCTTGGTCTTCTTTATTTATATATTTTATTATTATAACATATAATACAATATTTATTATAAAAATATAATTTAATATTTATTGTATAATATATTTTATAATAAAATATATTTTTGATATTAATTCTCAATTTGAGATAAAAATCAAATGAGCAAAAACTTGCGATGTCGATCCGATTAAAAATTTCAAATGATCGTATCTTGATCATTCGAAATCAAAATGATGCGTGGTCAAATCCGAATAAACCATTTAACACCCCACAAATAAATTTAATTCATTTTAATGTTTTTGACTTAGAAAAACCCTATGATCCCTTTAATTCCACTATAAGGTACTAGGACGGAGCAGTGGAAGCCAGACAACTGAAAATTTAAAAATTGTCTGCTTCATCGAAGTGACATAACTCTGTCAACTCCGGTGATCTTGTCCCCGCATGGTTCGAGGATCTCGAAAGGTTCATAAGGAGCACAAAAATTAAAACTGAACATTTACCTTGTTCAGAATTGATGCACAAGACACCGGTGATCGTTGCTTGAATACTCCAATGTCAAATCCCTCTAGATCGTCCACACATGCCTTGCGAATCTACTCGCATGCTGTTCATGAAGATCTGGGTGCTAGCGCGGATCTTCAATGCTCACTTCAGCACAGCGGTGATCACCACAAAGGAGGATGCTTCGATCCAGGATGGATGACCTTAAAGACCTTTCTTTACTTGAGAGTCTCTCTCTCTAAATTCTAGGGGGAGAGAGATGCTCTCAATCTTGACACATGAATAGTTATGGTGGGAGAGCTTCTCTTTCACTTATATAGGGAGTGTTTAAAAAACACGCGGTATAGGTTACTAGCCCCCGTGTAGTAGACGTCCTCTATATAAATAATTATTTATGACAAATAAAATTATTCTATAAATAATATTTATATTTTATCACTTACTTGTAATATATAAATATATTACGTGATAAATTGGAGTCTTTAACTTGACTCATTACTCCTGTTAATATTAAACGAACCTAGGATATTTAAATCCAGTTGAATAATATTAATACGTGTATTTACTATATAACTTGTAATTACATGTTATAAATAAATTCAACAAATTATTTTAAACTCAAAAAATTTATGAATTTATTTACTCTTTGGTGATCCATAGAACTTGGATATTGCTCGGACCCTTTGGTGGGGCCCACTAAGTTCTAAATTACTATTCCCAGAATAGGGTAGATTCTCAAGGCGCTATCATGTGTGACCCTCTAAGCCCTTATCTCAATAGCAGTGAATAATATTACTGACCTAGAACAGGGTATAACAACCCATCGAGGCCTTTATAGAGATAAGTCAATGTCAAAGCAACAACTGCCATCCTATGAACACGGTCCGTGTAATATAATATCTTCATCATCGATATCTCAATAAAGCAGAACGCATACTAGAGTCATCATTCTTTATTTGCTTTATTTTATTTTCTGATTTGTCCAGACGGTCTTACCTTCGACTACCATGGCCACAATTTTAATGAAGGTGAAACCATTCTAATCAACCAGGCCTGAGATATCTCTTTTAAAACTCGGAAGAGAAAAATCCTTTCTCGATCATTCAATCAATGCCATGCCATTAATGACGTGACCAATAAAAACTACCTCACCAAGACTTAGTTTCCATGGTTTTATCCTTATATCAAATGTACGTAATAAAATGACATTCATTGATAATGATCTCAAGTCAGGAGACCATTACACATGTTTGTAGATAAGAATGAACAATGACATCAGAAACATGTGGTGTTCCTATTAAGCGGGTCTGTCCTCATGATCTCAATAGCTAGAGATTATCAAATGAGAACTTAATGAGATTAAGTATCAATGATTATGAGCCGCCAGCACCTGATGGCCACACATCATCTGTGTCCTTTCAGAATGATGTAACTGGACCATAGGACGTTACTTTAAGATTACTGTCATGGAATCTCAGGGTTCTCATTATAGCTTGGGACCTGCTATAACCATTTGATGCGATAGGTAATCTAAGGAAATTACCATTAATAAAGTGGATGTAGAAGTATCTACACTATCATGGAAAGATAAAAACATGTATAAAACAAACTGAATACATGTAACAATAAACAAAGTACAATACAAATTGGGTCTTGGGCACCCACTTTCAACACAGTCGAGGTGGGGGGAGTCAGGGGGATGTGGAGGGATCAAATGTCCTATTTTTAAAAGATTCAATGGAGTTAAATACAATATATGAGACCTTTAAAAACATTAGAAACGATATTTACCATCACAAAAAACTGCAATCTAAGTGCTATTAAAAGCACTTGACCTTTATCTGTTATTTTGATAGAATTGAGAAAAGATTCATTTATCTTGTATTTTTCTCATGTTGATAAATTCTATATCAAATAATATAGAACTAAAACCCTAAATTAGCCATGAAAAACCCTATAACAAAAAAACCAATTATAATACATAAACAAGAATTGAAATACATAAAAAACTGAATTGAAAAACAAATATTACATTTTACCATCATTTAAATTTAATATTTACATTAAAAATATTTACATGGATTTTATATTTATAATTAACCCAAAAATCCATATTCAAAGTCAAAACTCTTATTGTATACTTTTTCCAATGATCTACCTCTATACAAAATTTTACCCCTGAAATAAAATCTCAATTTATTTTAGTAAATATAAATAAAAAAATTAATTCTAATGTTATATAATTAAATAATGATAAATTATATTGTTAATTAATCTATATATTAATGATATTAATTTTCATAATTTTTATTAAATTATTAATATGAAACTTTTATATTAAAAAACGCACTTCGAGTCATACTGACAACATCATTTGTCGGATTGATGTGCTGTCAATTCATACATGTCAGAAATGAATAATGAATTTTTTTCCTAATTTTTGAAAATAATTCGAGCACATTTTCTTAGTTTTGGATATGTGATGTGTATTTTAAACATAAATGACACTTCTATAATGATAACATTATCTTTGAGTCATACCATCCACATAGTGGGTCGTATTGACATGTGGTTGATTACTACACATATAAAATAAATTACGGATCATTTTACTAATGTTTGAGAACAATCTAAGATCATTATCTCTATTTTGGATATGTGATGTGTGTTTGAAACTTTGATGACACTTCTATATTAAAAATATGCACTTCAACTCATACTGACCACATCAAGTGTTAGATTGACATACAATCAATTCATACACATCACAAATAAATTATGGATTATTATCCTAAATTTTGATAACAATAAGATCCTGTTTTACCTTTTTTTGGATATGTGATGATCATTTTAAACTTAAATGGAAATTATATACTAAAAACAAACACTTCAAGTCATACCGATCACATCATGTGTTGGATTGATATCCAGTCGATTCCAACACATCAAAAATGAATTATCAATCATTTTACCAATGTTTCTAAACAATCCATGTTAATTTTATCAATTTTGGATAGTTACACATGCTTTAAAAAACACTTATGTATTAAAAACATGAAATTTTAGTCCTAACGGTCACATCATGTGTCAGGTTGATGTGTGGTCAAAACCTATAAGTAAAACTTTAATTGTGAATTATTTTCTGAATCTTTTAAAATAATCCAAACTCGTTTGACTTATTTTTCATAGTGACGCATGTTTTATACTAAAATGACACTTATTTTGAAAACACACACTTTGAATGAAACTAGCCACATCGTGTGTCAAATAAATGTGTGGTCGATTCCTAAAAGTCAAAAATGAATTATAGATTATTTTTCTTAATATTAGAAAACAATTAGAGTTTGGTTTCTTGATTTTCATAATGTGACTCGAGTTTTAAACTATAATGTCAATTTAATTTTCAAAAGAATCACATTGATTTATACTTACCACATCGTGTGATAGATTGATGTGTGGTCAATTCCTAAACTATAAAAAAATAGGAATTAGTGATGGTTTTTAGATGGGATTATTCACAACCCCCTCTATATTCATTTTAGTAAAATCATTTAATTTATAGGGGGTTTAGTACCCCATTAAATTATTTTAGAATTATTTTTTTAATATTTGGTTGGATTTTAGAGGCGATTAAGTCAAAACCTACGCTAATTTAATAATTAGTGGTGCTATATGTTCTGTTGGATTTTAGAGGTTATATATATATATATATTCATTTGGATATTATAGGGGATTTTAACCCCCTATAATGTATGAAATTAGAGGGGTTCATCAACCACTGCTAATCCCGTAGATTAGAGGGGGTTTTGAACACTTCTAATATATGATTTTAGAGGGGGTTGTGAACCCCTATAATCTTTGACTTTAGAGAGGTTGTCAACCCCCTCCAATTACCGATATTAGTGGGGGGTTATGAAGTGCCACTAATTCATTTCATCGTAGGGACTTTTTAACATGACTTATTATTTATTTTTTAAATAAATCTCATATAAATTTAAATTTTATAACATATATGTCTGTGTGTGAGCATGTGTGTGTGTATATATATTACAGAAACACATTATATAAATGTATTTAAATGAATTATAAACACACATATATATAAATACATTATATAAATAATTTAAATAAATACTTATACATATAAACAAAAATATATAAATATATAAATATTTGTATACATAATATAAATGTTATTATAAATATATTTATTCAAATAAAAAAATTATATATGGTTTTATAAATACAAAAGATTTATATTATGATTTATATTAGATATATATTATATTAAATACTTTTTTATAGTATATTTATGTTTAAATGCATTTGTGTTATATTATGTGTACAAATAAATATAACATAGACAAAATTAAATGGAAATATAAATAGAAATATATTATATATTTATATTATATATATTATATTGTAAATACTTTATTACATATAAATTTATATATTTTATATAATTATTTATATATATATTTGTATACCATATTAAATATAAATTAATTTAGTATATATATATATATATCATTTAATTATATTATATATTTCTTATTATATAAATGTATATCATTTTGTGTGTATATATATGTATATACATTATATAATATAAATTCATATAATTACTTTCATAAATATACAATATAATTGTATTTAATATAATATATGTATAATTTAAATAATAAAATATAAAAATTTATAATATTTATAAAACTCAAATAAAATTGTAATACTTTAAAAAATCATGTAATAATAATAAAAATTAATAATATTATTGTTACAGACACACACACATATATATAAGTATATAAAAATAATTATATATATTATAGTTATTTAATATCTATAAATATTATATATATACATAAACACACACGCACAAATATAAATATATAAATATATATTTATATATTTAAATATAATTATTTATATATATTATATATAAATATTATAAAAAAATATATTATTTAAACCAAAATATATTATATTATATATATATTTACATACAAAAATATTATATATATATAAATATATGTATTTATATACAAATATATATATACATATATTTATATATGTAAATAAAACATAATGTTTGTAAATAAATATAATATATTGTGTATAATATAGAAAAACTGGATCGGGTTAGTTGGTTAAGTATCTCTGCATACATAAGGGCGTTAAAATGTTCGATTCCTCTTAGTGGAAACTTTGGATACCTTTGTCTGACAATGGGTTATAGTCACACGCGAGCATGCACGTGGGTGTTGGATGGCTTTTAGGGTGTTCTAGTGGGGTGTTAAAGGTGTTAGTGTTTTGGGCTTGTTGTGTTGGGGGCATCAATGTGGGTGTCTTGAGCGTCATTGGGGGTGTCTGGGGTGTCGGGGGCATCAACGGGGGTGTTTGGTGCATCATCGTGGGTCTTGGTGGTGTAAGTGTGGGTCATTGGGGGTGTGTGGAGCATCCACATTAGTGTCCGGGGGGGTCAGCGTGGGTGTCTGAGGTGTTTGGGGTATTAGCATGGGTGTTTGGGGTGACAGGGGGTGTGTTCTTTGGTTGTCCATGTCATGTCAGGTGGGTGTCATGGGGTATTGTAGGGGTGTCATGGGGGATGTCCAATTATATAAAAAGAAAGGTTAGTTTGGGGGCCATTGTACTACCGCCCATAATTTTGAAGTTTGAGATTCAGTTAGAGGAAGTTCTAACCACCCCTAACTGAACCCCTAATTTAGGGATGATTACAATCTCCCCTAAATAACACATTTATAGTGAATTTTGGGCGATATTAGAGAGGGTTAAAACCCCTTCTAAGCTGACCAATGATAAAAATAACACCATTTTATCAGCGCTTACCAAGAACCGCATCTAGTCATAGAAGGCATGCACTTTAGCAGTGGTTTTGGGTAACCACCACTAAAGTGTTTAAAAGGGGTTATAACCCCTTATATATTAAAAAAACCATTCTAATCGCCTAGTTTTTTGTATTTATACATGTCCCAAATAATTTTTTGGATAATTGTGCTAAATTTTAAATATAATACAAGATTGTTTGATCTGTTTTGGCTATGTGATGCATTTTTTAAACTAAAATGAAATTTTTATATTGAAAATATGCACTTCGAGTCATACGAGACACCATGTGTGTCATATTGACATGCAGTTAATTCCTACATGGAACAAATTAATTATGGATCATTTTTGTAAAGCATTAAAATATTTTGAACTTGTTTTATTATTTTTTTCTATGTGATTTTAATTTTAAAACAAAATGGCACTTTTATATTGAAAACATGTGCATAAAATTATACCTACCACACCATGAGTCAGATTGATGTGCAGTTGATTCATACCCATAAAAAATGAATTAAATATTTTTTTCATAATGTTTAAAAACAATATGTGATCATTTTCTTAGTTTTGGTTTTGCGAGCCACGTTTTAAACTAAGATAAAACTTCAATATTAAAAACTCATTCATTGAGTCATACCTTCTACATCATGTGTCACATTTACACGAGGTTGATTAATTCACATAAAATATGAATTATATATCATTTTATTGATGATTTAAAACAGTCTGAGCTCATTTTCTTCATTTAGGATTTTTAAAAAACGATTTCAATAGAAATGACACTTCTATATTGAAAAAAAAACTTCCAGTCATTCCAACCTCATTGTTTGTCTTATTGATGCGAGGTTTATTCATATAGATCAAAAATTAATAATGGATTTTTTATAATTTTTTTAAAAATACAGGATATTTTTCTCAATTTTGGCTAGTAATGTTCATTTTAAACTAAAATTGAACTTCTATATTGAAAACATGAACTTTGAGTCATATTGGAAACATCATATGTTAGATTAACATGTGGTCAATTAATAGAAGTCAAAAATGAATTATGGATTATTTTCCTAAATTTAAAAAATAATAAAATCTTTTTTCTCACTATGGGATTTGTGATGTTCATTTTAAACCAAAATGGAACTTTTATATCGAAAACACACACTTCGAGTCATACCAAACATATCATGTGTTAGATTGACATGTGGTTGATTCCAATACATCAAAATAAAATTATGAATCATTTTCATAAAGTTTGAAAACAATATGATCTCTTGTTCTTGGTTTGGGATATTTGTCCCACATTTTATTCTAAAATGTCCCTTTGATATTGAAAATTCACAATTTAAGCCGTAATTCATACATATTCTATCAGATTAAAATAAAATGAATTCTTATACATCAAAAATGAATTATGGATCTTTTTACTAATGTTTTAAAACAGTTTGAGCTCATTTGTTAATTTTTTCTATGTGATTCATGTTTTAAAATAAAATGGAATTTTTTTATTGAAAACAGAGAAATTGAGTCATTTTGAGAACATCATGTGTTGGATTTATGTTTTGTCAATTAATACATGTCCCAAATGAGTAATGGATATTTTTCTTAAGGTTTGAAAACAATATAGTCACAGTTTCTCAGTGTTGGATATATGGAATGTGTTTTAAATTAAAATGAAAATTTTATATTGAAGACATGAAATGTTAATGATGAGGCTATAAGTATTGAATTACCTTACCTAAATGTTGGTAATACATATTCATATTTTTGGGAAAGGGAACCTTGACACATTTTCTTATCTCCATTTTCTCAGTGTTGAGCTTGAAGGTTGACCTGTCACGAGCCCAAGAAACTTGAGACATGTAACTAGCTCTCCTAGAATTCATAGAGCATAACCCTCAATTATAATTATCGTTTGAAAAAATGTAAAAAATAAAATATAAGAATTGAGATAAAAATACTTTATATACCAAATTTATCTCTATGGTCATTTCCTACATTAGATAAAAAACAAAATAGTTAATCATCCCAACGCAATGTTGGAACACATTCTAAGAGCATGTAATCTTCCCACTCATTATTAAAAAAATTTACTTCTTCTTTTGATTGAATATATTTTGGGTAATTATGATATTATTGATAAAATATAGACAAAAAATGATTAAAAAATATTTTAAATTAAATTGTAATTACCTTTCGAAATTACCTATTCAAGGATACTAGTCATTTGAAAGTATAAGATATATTTCATAAATTTTCAAACATAATAACTTAAATTATTGTCCTTATTTGTATTCCCACATTAAAAAAACATTAATTATAATAATAAAATTACTTTAAAAATTGATTCAATAGATAAATCTTACTATATATACCTTAATAAGATTCCATTTTAATAAATTCATAGGCTGCTTATGTTTAGTCATTGAAATCATACCATGATTTATCATATATTTTTAAACCACCCTATTATAAAAAAATTCTCATTAAAATACAAACCCAAATGTTTATTTATAAAATGTTGATATCATTTTATGGAAAATTCACAATAGACATCATTTGTGGTTAATTTGATCGAAATCCTTGAATTATATCAAAATAATAAACATTTTGGTATCCAAATTCATTGCGATGGGCATATAATGATTGTCAAAAAATAAGTATTGAATAAAGAAAGATAAATTTCATTTTATTATATTTTGTCGTTTTATATATACATTATTGGAATCATGATGTGTCTTTTGTCTATTATTTTCTTCTCAAACACCACTCTTTGTGCATATTTTTTTACATTCAATTTCTCCAATTTACAAATAATTTTTTTCAATAGAAATTATAGAGGTATTAATGAATCCAAAAATTTATTCATTGGGTTTTCCCTTTATATAGTAGTAATACGTATTCCAATAAAAAAATATGATTAGTTATTGACTAAAATAAATATAGTATTTAATTTTTTGGATAGATGGATTATAAAAATATACTTCATGTATATATTCAAAATTGAGACTCCAAACTATTCAAACCTGATAATCTCAATTATACTCTCAAGACCAACTAGGTATATAATGACATGAATAAAAATTTCATATTAATTTTCAATGTAGGATATATTTTCAACTTTGAAGGGTGTATCCTCATGAACTTGTAATTTTAATATATGTGGTAGTAAAACTATTGAGGTGAAAGTAATCTCAAAAGGCCCTTTTGATTTCTTGGTTGATTCACTAAATTATTATCATCCAACATTCTATTTACCATTTTTTATCTGTATATAATACCTCACATCATTTCATACAACTTTTCATTAATTGTTCACAGTCTTTCATTTCATAAAAATTGTTAAGGACTTAACTCATGTATCAATATAGCACCAGACGATCATTTTACAAATGTTCCAACAATATTATCAACCTTGGTAACATCAAAATCATCAATAAGAACATGAAAATAGTGCTATCCTCATGATCTATATCAATACCCACTATCAAGTGTTTTTTGTGGGAGTTGTATTTAAAGTATATTTTATCATGGGATATTATACACCATACCCCTTTCAATAAGGTGATGCAAGAGTGTTTATAGATATAAATCCCATAAAACTTCACCCAAAATAATTTTAGTTATATAAAGTTCTAATTAATTTTTTGATTCACATTTAGGATGAATAATAAAGAAACATAATTTACCTTTGTTAAGGTAGGTGGTCAGGGGGAATGCCTACCCTAACGCCAATGGGGTCATATGAATCTTAATGTATTGATTGTTGTTCCCCAATTGGTTCTCTTTTATCCTTTCACATATATAGTTCCACCAAACTAGATTAGAAAATATTATCATTCAAAGAATGTTTCTATGAATGAATTTCATTCATCATCTCATATGTATCTCTTTGAAGGTTTTTCTTCTGTAAATATGTTTGAGGTTAAACTCCAAAAAAACACTTCAAACATAGCCATATGGTCTCGATTTCTTCAAACCTACTGAAATTAGTTTTTCTTTAGGTATAATCAATAATGATTATTGTTTCTAAAATATATATATATAACAAAATAAATAGATATTTTTATATAATACTCTTATAAATCACAATTAATTGCAATTATTTCATACTTATACATGACTCCCATACTGATTTTTTGTTTTTATCAACTTGTTTACACTCTTTATTTACATGGACCTCCTTCTATAAACAAAATGTGAGATGAATGTGGCTTCATATTTTGATTCATAAATCTATATATAAATAAAAGAACATATGATGTTTTTTATCATATAAAATAATTATTACAAAATTAAAATACATTCCATTTTTTTCAAGTGAGGCATACCATACCCTTGCTTTATGGTAGTGGTACATTAGTTTTCCTACACGTTACTTATTATTTTAATTCCTATTCTATTTCATATATTATTATTTTTGAATTGATGTGGATAAAATAAATAATACCAAATAAAATATTATTGACTAAAATTCATCTGAAATGATTTATCATATCAATGACTAATTTTTTTTTTGGTTTCTCCATATTTATAATGTGTGAATATGTAACTAGTTGGTGGGTGTTTACTTTCCCCTTAGTACCCCTAAGATGATGTTTTATAAGAAGTTTATATAAGACACTATAATGTTTTACAAAAATCATTGAGATATATTTCTTATGAAAATAACCGAGAATAAATGAACTCCATGAGGGATAATGAAATGTAAATAAATATTTCATTATATATTTTTTTATTAAAATAAAAAAATTATATTATATCATTACCCAAATATCATTCCAAAGGGAATCCTTCAATTAAAAAATGAAATTGTTCCATTCATTTGTATTAATTGGAACATTCATCCTCATTTTGATCCCAATATAACAAAATAACATTTAATTTTTGGGGTTTATTGGTTATTTGTTTTGATTACAACAAATTTATAATTTTATAACATTTCTTATTGCATTGAATATTTTAGTTAACACTGTAATTGTACTTTATTATTGTTTTATTTACATGTTGTTAATCCCCTAATAAATATGTAGTTTCAGCATCGATCGTCTTTTCTTCCTCAATATTGGTAACATCATCATGCACATAAGACATTATCTTCATGAGTTGTCAAACAGTTAATTTAGATTATGTAAATGTATTAGAGAACAAATAATTTTATATGGAGAATAGTAGTATATTAAATAAAACATTAACATTCCCATTGAACTCTCATTTTTTCATTAAATGATGAATTGATTTGGATCCTCTATCGAGTATACAAATACACTATTTATAGACAGCCAATAACATAAAATACATTGCCTATATTGGGACTGCCATGAAATAATTGTGATCTCCTAATGAAAGGGTCATCCTAAATTGATATTTCATCTAAATCTAGAGTTGTTTCAATAAAAAACATTAAAATTTACCAATTCTTGTCTTCTTGATCTGACACATAAAATAAATGCACTAATTGGGATTCTATTTTGAACGGATCATTTTCATACCCTTCCACATTGAAATTCACCTTCATAAATACCAATTAATAAACTTTCACAACACTCCTATTATCAACCTAGTTGCAATGGTAAATAATCACTTAAAATGTTGTATAATCCAACTCATATATCTATTAGATGACGCCAAAATATGAAAAATTATCATAAATTAGATTTCATTCCTTGGAATCGGATACATACATCACTTATTCCATATGTTTAACTATAATTTTTTCATCATAATTCATTCATCTTATTTATTCGTATAGAAAATATTACCATTAATTAAAAAAAGAGTGTAATATACAACTTTTACATTTAGTCTCTAGGCTATCCATTGATGTCATTCAACAATTGAATTTTTATTTTCAAATAACTACTTATAAATATGATATTTGAACTATCTTATGAACAATTGATTATGTGTATTTGATAGCCATACCTCACCCCTTGATGTATTAAACTGTTCAAGAAATAATTTGTGGGATTTAATTTATAAAGAATCCAATGCACTGTTATGTAAAATTTAAAGGTATGATTTATCCCACTTTGTGATTGTAATTGTGACAAAAACTCTTAAAAAATCCCTTATACAATAATGGATATGTTATTATGATATTTTATGAGACCAATTCAATAAACATCTATAGGTATTCGATATAGAATTCAACTACTTCTTCAAAATATATCACTAAAAAATATAACAATTTTCCAACTTCAATTATTAATGTAAACATTAGAAATATTTATATACCATTAAATGGGGTACATCCATATGTAATAGAAATTAAAACATAGTTGGACTTATTTAGCCAAGTGAACTATTAGGTGTGCCATTTTATAAAAGAATTATGGTGGGAGGAATGCCTCTATTTCACATAATATGAATGCAATATTATTATTCATGATTGGAAATTTCAAAATGTATATAACTTTACTGCCCATGGCATTGAAAAATTAGAAAAGTTGAGTTAATTTATATCATAAATTTTTAGGTAGAATGAAACATAAAGTGGAGAAAATAAATTATTTTATAAAACATTTTAGTCATGTGATTTTAGACCCTGAAACTTTAAACTAGACATTGAAACGAAATTGATACATTATGAATACCCCTACGAAACATTGAAACCATTAAGTAAATCAAAATTATTTACTTTCTCTTGTTTGGATATAGTTTGATATTCAAGATTAATAAAATTATTCATTTCACCCATCATGATTACCAACTATTCCCTTATCTGTATATCAATCATGTCCACCCCATCCTTGATGCCATATTTTATTCCATGAATATTTAGTAACACGATAATTACTCCATCAAATATATATTTTCTATATTTGTGAAATTTAGAAAATGTATGACATACAAACAGTTCTATTATTGTTATTCAAATAAAATTGATCTATATTTATATCTTAATTTCCGATGTTTTTTTAAAAAGGTTTAACAAAAATTGTGTCAATAAATTTTACTTTCTCAAAAAGATGATCTTCCATTTGTGGATATCATGTTGTACCTTGTTATGCGTTCTTGCGAAATGATATTTTCTAGTATCATTGATTATGTTTTCGGGGAAATTTTTTTTGATGTCATAAACAAATAGCCTTTGATTAATATTTTAATTTAATTGACCATGTCAATTTTTCTCAAATGAGACACCCCAAAATTCCATTAATTTTATATCCTAAAAAATTTTGATAAGTGAAAAATTCATTTATCATCCCATAAAATTGGGACATCAATGTGAATTTTTAAATTATATGATCCTCATACATTGTAACACTTGTACCCTATATTAATTTCATATCTTTGATCAATAGATCCAAATATACATCAATATCAGTACGAGTCTGTTTGTTTCTAAATATAATCCAAGAATACATAATGTATTTTTTATTTATTCATAACTGTGGTGGAAAGTTATTATTTACCAACAAAACTAGACATGCACTATGAGTAATATTTTATTCATGAAAATAATTTATTCCATATATAAATAATGTAATCCATAAGTTTCCTGGATCATTTTCAAATTCAGTATACACATAATCAATTTTCTTCCCCTAAAGAGTGTTTGTGGGGTGATATAGTTTCCCATCCTCAATTATTGTATATCTATGCCAGGTAAATTGTCCAATGGGTTCATGAAATCTATATAGTTTTCTAAACCTTATAATAATAGGAAATCACCATAAAATTTTTGAAGTAATTGATTTATCTGTATTTGATTTATTTTCATCACACATAGGGAATTATTTGACTGAATCAGGGTAGTTGTGAAGAAATATGAAATCATTTGGACATGTATATATATTTTTAGGTATCATTCCCATTAAATGTATCATTTGTTTAAGATTATATAGTTAATAATGAATCTCATTTTATTCTGGAATTATATCATTTAAGAGACCAAGTATTACTATAATGTTGGTGTTTATCTATCCACAACTAGATTTCAAATTATATAACTTGAATACAACTGAAAATGTTGTCTATTTAGTACAACCAGAATACAGTGGTCACTTAGAACAATGATTTAAATTTAAAAACAACTTTAGAAAATCATAAGGGACATCTTAAATTCCCATTTTTATTTATTCTATATGGTTTTCATCTTCATTTAAATTGGTATTCATATGAAATGATCTATAAATTGACGTATCATTATAATCAGTATGTACATTTAGTTTCTCCCCATGTTTATTCAAACATGTATATCTAATATCTATTTCTTGAAAAATAAAATTTTATTCAAACTCTTCAAAATAAATTGGTCATGAATAACAATAACATAAACATGGAAAAATATTTTAAAAGGGTTGTATGCATGTTCTATTTAAAATTTGATAAACTATTTAAATCCATAATTATACTCTTTTGTAATATGATTAAATTCAATCCATTTCTGATTCTTATCCACCCTATTCGGTTGAAAAAATATCCAATTTTTACAAAAAAATAAATAAATACACATATGATATTCATAATCAAAGGAGAAAGTTATATATATTTCTAATTAGTAGAACCCAACATTTGAATGTTATCGATAATGGTTTTTAATGAGTTTTAATTTTACATAAGAGTGACATGAAAATAAAACACCAAGGGAAAAATTGTTGTTATTAGTCTAGGTTATTGATTTTATGTTTTGCGGGAAAAAGGAAGTAATTATAGGATTGTTTCTACAATTTTTATAGGAGGGAGTTTAATAAGAGGGAGGTGTTAGTGTTTATTCATTTCATCACTTAGTACATGGTTGGACCAGGGGTGTTTTATTGATAAGGTTATTTAGAAGTGAAATTGATGATTCTTTATCAGATGATGAAAAAATAAACTCCAAAAATGTTGAAGAAGTGTCCCACTAGGATAAAAAAATTACCTCATTCAAAACAAATTATTGGAGTTTAATCAGAAAAACATAGGATCACCTAAAAAAATAAACCTTAGTGGAACCAATGGAGAGAATGAACTATGTGAAAATGTTAGGGTGGAAATAAGGAGTGAGGTCCGAACAAGATGTAATAATACATTGATGGTTTTAAAGTTGATCCTGATACCAATTTAAATATTGAAGGGATGTCTGAGTGGTGCTTTAAAGAGAGATTTGGGAGTCCTCACCTCTAAATTATACTTGTCAGGATTCCTTTTTTTCTATTGATATAAGTATTCTCACGCCTCAATCATATATAATTTATCCCATTAATATTACCATTGTTGATTTAATTACTCTCAAACCATTTATTGATTCTCATTAAATGACTATATAGTTATTCAAATTTAATAAAATAATACTAAAAATATCTATTGATTTAAAATAAAATGATACAAATAATTAATCCAATGATCTATTTTGATGCATTTATTGTTTATATAATGAAATCAATATTGATGTGATCCTAGAATAAGAAAAGGATATTCTCAATTTTTATGTTATTAAGTAGATTACTTAAAATATGAAATGATAACAAAATTCTATAAACATCATTCAAGAATATAGAAGTAATGATCATTTTTATCATAAATAAAGACACTTTTTTCTTATAGTATATGAAAATAAAATTTATATACCTGAAGTAAGAAAAAATTGTAAATTATAAAACAAATTTTCAATCTAATTTTAGATTTAATTTCCCCACCTCTAATATAGAATGTATTTATATTCTATTATGTACAATATATACTAGTGAAAATTTATATAATTGGAGAAATAAGAACAAAAAAGTTGGCTAATTAAATTACTTAATAATTATATAAGACTTTATATTATGTATGATAACTTTTTTATCATTCTTACAAGAAGAAATTTTTAACATAATACGAGTTTTCCAGTTTAGGTTGAAAAATTCCTATAATAAATGTTCACAAAAATGAAAATTTTAAAAGGATTGGGGTTCTTTTTCTTATTAATGGATGCAGATGAGTAGAATTGTTTGATTTTAATCGATGGGAGCAGGAAGAATACTTAAAAGTTGGATTCTTCTCCCCTAGGTTTGAAGTTAAATCCAAGACATTGCTCCAAAATTACATTCAGATGTGGAAGGAGTGGGAATGTTTAGGTGACCAACACTTTTCCATGGCCAAATTTCATATATGATTAATTTGAAGACATCTCATATGATTAAATAGAAATAGAAGATCTAGAAAACCCATTGATCAATTGAAATAATAGGTGAAATTTGGTTTCTAACAAGTATCTATCACTAAAAATTGAAATCAAAAGAAAACAATCAGGTTGATAAGTTTCAAGTTGACAAAAATAAGCCCGAGTTTTGTGGTGAACAAGTTGAAACCCCACTTGATGAGGATGTTGTCTGGACTATAGGAAGTAGCTTGTGATGGTGGTACCATATCAGGTATGTGCAAGGGAGGTGATGCACATCGAGGACAACATCCCAAGGATAATGAAAATAATAAATGAGAATAAGTGTTGTTGACTAAAGAAGAGTAGAAATATTCACATATTATAGGTTTTGAGAGGGTCAATTTGCCTGAGTAGTTCAAGGGGGAGTGTTAGTAGAGATATACTTCTGCAATAGCTTGAACAGTGTGAAAGAAGTGAGTTCTATTAGGGTTGAATATAAAATATCTTAAAGGGATTTATCAATTATTTCAAAATAACTATGATAAAGATGCAATTTTATCAACATTAATACAATAAGCACAAGTAAAACGTATTTTTATCGAGCCTTTTTACCACTGATAAATACATATCATTATCAGTTCTAGAATTTAGTGCTTATAAAGATATGTTTTATTAGAAAATTATATTATAGTGCTGATAAAACTCATATTTATCAGCACTTATTTGAAAGCTTTGATAAAAACTATTTAAAATAAAATACAAAAATATTAAATGAATATATATGAACAATGAATAAATTTCAAAAAAGTAAAAAAGTAATTAATATTATTAATTAATATTTAATCATAAATGAATGAATGGTAAAAATGAGTCAAAATTGAATAATTAAAAATGAATAGAGTTAAAAAATATTTAAAAAATTGATAAGTTTTATTAATTATAAAAATTACATAAAAAATTAAAAATGGATATATTTTAGAATGAAGATGAATACAAATTAAAAATATTAAAACATAACAAATAAATATGTGTAAATAAATATTTGAATATGATTACATTCAAAAAAATATAAAAACTAATATATATTAGAAATAAATAAATAATATTAACTTAAATAATATTAAAATTAAATAAGTGAAATTTTATAGACATCAAAACTATTTAAAAAAATCTATTCATAAGATTAATTGAATCAAGTTAAAAAATTAAAAATTAAAAAATAATAAAATAATAAATTTAAATGAATCAATTATAAGGATTTTAAATATTTTTTAATTATTACAACTTAATAAATAAAAATGAATGAATATTAATCATATAAATTAAAATCCTACTATGTATATTAAAATTTAGAAAATAATTACATATAATTCATATGATTAACTACATTGGTTGTAAATGTTTATAAAAATGAAGTCAATTTTATAAAAAAAATTAAATAAAAAAAATAAAAAAATTTCAAACATTTTAAACATATTACACCTTAATAAATTTAATTTAATAAATACTAATGAAATAAATTGAAAACATATTAAGAATATTAAAACCTAGTAAAAATTGTCTATGAATAAAAATTAAAAATAAATAAATTTCAAAAATATAAAAAAGAAATGAATATTAAAAATGAATAAATAATATTAAATAAAAGAATATTAGAAATGAATAAATAAAATTGAATAATTTACAAAAATATTTAGAAAAGTGAATTTAGGACATTAAATACATGAATTAAAGACACACAAAAATGAATAAATATAATTTAATAGATATTGTTAATTATATAAATTAGAATATTATTTCAAAATGTATTATAATGAATTTAAAAATATTCAAAATACTATTTATTTATAAAAATCAATTATATAAATTTTAATGAAATTAATAATACTAAAACTTAATAATTAAAAATAAATAAATACTAATCATATAAATTAAAATCATTTTGTAAATATTAAAAATTAGTAAATAAATAAGTATACATTTTAAAAAATGAATTAATTCCAAAAATATATTAAAAATAATAAATATAAGAAATGGAAAAAATAATTTTAAATGAAATAATATTAAAAACGAATAAATAGAATTAAATAAAATATAAAATATTAACTACTAAAATTACAATGTTATTAAAAATGAATATAAATAAATTATTTAAATAAATGCCAAACATATTGTAAATGTTAAATATTAATAAATAATAAAAATTAATATCATTCATATAAATTACAAAATTATTGAATATATTACACAGTAAATCAATATATGTATAAATAAACATTAGAAAATGATTAAATATATGGAAATATAAAAATTAATAAATATTTAAATTTAATAAATAACTTTTAATGATAAAATATTTAAAATGATTAAATAAAATTTAATAGGGAAAACTTTTTAAAAATATCGAATTCATAATATTAACTACATGAACTATAAACATGTTCAAAAATATTAAAAAATACATTTAAATAACATAATTAAATAAATTTCAAGAATTTTAAAAATATTAAAAATAAATTAATAAAATTTGATAAATACCAATCATATAAATTAAAAAATATTAAAAATAATAATTAATAAATGAATATGTATAAATTATAAAAAATAAATAAATTCCAAAAATATTATATCAAAAATGGAAAAACTATATTAAATGGGAAATTATATTAAAAATGAATAACACATTTTACACATACACATATACACCTGTCCTATACATTCAGATACACAGATATACACATTTATATATCTAAATCCCACGCACATGTGCACATACACTTATACATGCATACATACATGAATACATATACACACGTACAACACACACACACAAACATACACAGATATATATATATACAGAGACACACACACAAAAAACACACACACACACAATATAATGCATACACACATATGCACATTGATATAGATATAAATATATAAATTCATATATCGTATATTAATAAAACATATTATTTGATATTTATAAAATTGTTTAAATTATTAAAATATATATAAATATATCCAATTAATATTAATTATATATATTTTGTAACTAAATTTTTATTGATATTAATTACTAAATATTTTTAATTAATATTAATTTTTAATTAAATTATAAACCATATGTAACTAAATATATATGACATATAAATGTGATTTATAATAAATTATTATTATATAATTAGTATTTATTATATATATATATATGTCAATATATAATTTTATATGAAACATGATTATTAATAATATTTTTTTTATTGTTTATGAATTTTTTAATTAAATATCGTATACATCAAGAGTAAATGTATATTCAGTCATATATTAATCATAGTTAATATAATATATTGTATTTTTATCAATATAAATATATTTATATATTAATATATTTTAATGATATTTTTTTATAAATATAACTTTTGTCCATGATTTTTAACACTTATAAAGACATTCATTTATTTGCATTTTTATTTGAAAGTGATAAAGAGTACCTTTATCATAAACTTATTATCTTGAGCTCTTTGTCACTGATTTTTTAGTAGTGGGTTTTAACAAAACAACTGCTAAATGAAAACATATAAAAAATATAGTGGATAATATACCAAGCCACCACTATATTTAGAAAAATAAATTAATACCTTTTAATTCAGCAGTAGTTTCAAAATTCGCCACTAATAAATCTCCTACTAATACCATTTTCTCTATATCTCTTTAGTGTGGAATGAACTAACAAAATTGATTATTCATTTATCAAACTCATATGTTGGGGTGAAAATATAAATTTTCAACAATTATAATGAGAATAATATATATTAACATATCACATAACATTATATATTAAAGTAAGCACTCGACATGTGATCATCTATCTATACACTAGACTAGAGTGGGTCAACTATGTATTTTCTCAAATTAGCCCATCCTTCAGTAACCTTCTTATCTAATCTGATGATGCTTCATCATCGTCCCTCTATATCCCTCCTAGTCCATGACCTATCCACATTGCACATACTTGTAGGGATCTATAATGTTCCCAAGTTCAACTCCTATAGAATCCCTACTCCATATTTATTACCATATTAAAACTATCCTTATTCACTTATGGCACTTCTATATCCCACCCTATTGACCTTCCCATATAACACAAGGCCATTAAACCAGATATACATGCCACCCATATTTATTCACACTGAACCACAACCTTCAAATGTGGATTTTTCCACATATATATTAATTTAAATAAAAAATTACTGAAATGATATAGTGGGGAAACTTATCCACATTCTACCGATGCAGTTTCAGTAGTAGGAAAGAAACTTTTCAAGAAACATCCTTCTTTATATGAGTTTTGGAGAAGTCTCCTTATTTGAAATATCCATCATTTGGAGTAATTCAATGAAGGCACAATCCATGAAAGCACCTTCAACCATATTAAACCCCCTCTCCCACACAACACATTATCTCACACATCACCATTATTTATTCAACCAATCCCTTATTCCATAAACCCTCTCTTAGAAATCATATATTTGGTTTTGAAAATCCTTCTCTCACCATGATTTTCTAGTTCCGAGATAGCCTCAAATCCTTAATCTATCCATGAATATTGTGATTATTATGAAAGTCTAGGGTTTCAGGAAGCCCATATTATTCCATTTATAAATACACCACCATTTATGAAGCACCTACTATAGTTCATGATGTCTGACTGTTTGAATATACCTATCTAATTTCACAAATCACCTCCTACAGTTCGTGATGGCCCTCCGAGTTCACGAAGACCCTAATGTTCATAAATGCCATCTCAGTTCACAAATCCCCAATCTTTTTTGGTTTCTAATTAATATTATGTTTTTCTCTATTTAAAATTAATTATAATTTATATATTAGTTTTTATTAATTTTTAGGGGTTATATTGTTTAGCTTCAATTAATTACTGGGATTTTAAAATAATGTGGTTATTTGATTAATTATAATTGTGTAATATTTTTATATATTATTTTTTAGTCTAGTTTGGTTAATAATTTATGGTTAATAATAATTTTATGTGGTTATAAATATATAATAATTATTTTAATGAAAATATGTAAATCCCGTATATGGGAATCTATTTCTCGATATACCATAGTGATTTTGGTAGAATGAAAATCATTGTCTTGGACAACACCTTCCTATTCCAATTTTATAGGACGTAGATGTCTTGGAAATTTTATATTAATTAGTATGTTAATAATAAGTAAATATTTTAAGTTAGCTAAATTATTTATTTTTCAAATAATTAAATTCAATGAAAAGATTATATAAAATAATTAAATTTGATAAATGATAATAAATTAAATACTTTTAACAATAAAATTTAAATTTAATTTTAATTTAAATAATAATTTTAATTTTTTTATTTGAAAGTACGTTTTATTAGGTAATTATTGAAATTTATTAGTTTATATATATATATTAAAAAAAAATTACATTGTAAATAAAATATTTTTTATTTGTAATTAATATATTAATATATTATTTGATTGTAATTAATATATAATTAATATTTTATACTATCTATTTTTTTGTGTAATTAATTTAATATAATATAAATACTAGATCAAATAATTCAATTTGATAGTTGGTAATAAAACAAATAATTTTAATGATAAAGTTGGAGTTAAATCTTAGTTTAAATATAAATTAATAATTTTTATTTATAATTACATTTATTTTGATAATAATTTCATTGTATAAGTATATATATACACATAAATAAATTTTATAAAATAAATAGATGTATATATATTTATATATGATTACATTATAAATAAAATATTATTGCCTTGTAATTAATCAGAAAGTTAATAAAAGCCTAATATTTTATGTTATCTAAGTTAAATGATATTATGTCATAATGGGTAATGATAGATGGTTTAGGGGGAATGGGGTGAATAAATCATATTTATTTAAAGATATGGATTAATTATTTAAACTAACTTTTAATGTTAATTAAGAGTCAATTAAAATCAGAAATAAAAGAGAGAATATAAGTATTTTTATAGCATCTTTATCTAAAGTGGGATTAGTCTACTCATATATCTATATATTCTATGAAAGATATGTTGTGAATTATACTAATTTTTAAAGGGAAATCATAACCCGATTAAAAAATAAATTTCTACAAATAGAGAGATAATCATAGGATAATAAATTTTGTATGGGAATCACAATCCAAATACAGAATTGAATTTAGAATATAATAGGCACAACCCAAATGGTCCTAAATTTAGAATCTGAGAGACTCAACCTAAAAAAAATTGTATAAAAAGCATAAATAGAATGTTGAAACATGCGAGTGATGAGAAGAAGTGGTACAAACTCACAAGAGTATAATGAAATACATAGAAGAAGAATAACACGTATGTACCAGTTCTTGTGTGCTTGATCAACTTGATCATATCATCAATGTAGTGTATGGAGTCATACATTTTTTGATCAGACCTTGAATGATTTTACAATAGTATTTACAAATATTTAACACATAAAAAATGTACAAAACAATTTTATCTTTGGACTTTATCACTTTAAATATGAATTCTCTCATCAAAGATGTAACATGTTATATTTTTTTACTGATGCATTTATCGGTCTAGCAACAAATCCCGATTCCCTTTTAAAATAAAATAAACATTACATAAATGAGATGTCATTAGACAGTTTAAAATTCAATTATAATCATACTATAATCTTAGATATATATATATATTGTCATTGCATATTAATTGATAAACTCTTGATTGAAAATTAAAACAATAAAAAATAATTCAAAATTTTTGAATTAACACATTAATTAATTAAAAAATTCTCTATAATAATAGGTTAATGAATTATCCCATGAAAATAAAAAAAATTAATTTGAAAATATGAAATTTAACACGTTCCATTTAAAAACATTCAATAAATATATTAAGATATTATAAAAATTATGACACTATATTAATTATTTCAAAAAAAATTAGGATTGATTTTATGTCAACAATATTAATTTAGAAATAATATAATCAAAGAGAAAACCATAGAATAATTAATATGATTTTTTATATTTCAAACAACACATTTCATTCATGAATATAGAAAAACCTATGAGTTTCCCAAAAACAAGTCTAAAACAATATAAAATGTTTTTCACAAGTTCTAAAAAATTAATATGGATTTATAAAGTCATTAAAACAATTTAAATATTAGAAAAAAAATGAATTAAAAAACATAAATTATATATAATGAAAAACAATTCATTTTTCATATAGGATATACGTATGATATTTTAACTTAGAAGTTTTTCTATACATAGGTGATTTGATGTAAGTGATTCAAATATGCAAATTCATAATGTATACGATTCATGTAAGAGAACTGATCACATAGGTGAATCAATATAAGAGATTCACTTCATAGGTGTCTCACGTATATAAATCATGTAAGTGATTCACTAAATAAGGGATTCATGTATGGAAATAATGATGTAGGTCATTTACTCATGTATCTGAATTCCTAATATAGGCAATTCACATAAGGGAATTCTTAAATGTTGAAAATAGAATTACCTTCTAAATTTCAAGTCTAGAAATAATCTTTATAAAGGAAGAAATATCTTGAGGGTCCTTTTAACTTAAATTTAGAAAAATTTATTATATTTATAAAGAAACAATAATCACATCAATCGGATTTACAAAACTCAAATAATGATTGAAGAACATAAGAAAAATAGTTCTAAAAAATCATAGAAATTAAACTGAAAATATTCATCTATTTCAAAACAAATTTCAGATAAGAAAAATACTGATTCAGAAGTTTTTATGTTCTAAATGAATGTATGAAATCTTATTATATAAAAAATCATATTTTTTAGTTTTATAGATCATGTTATAGTAAATCTATAGAGGGTCACTAAATCTAGAAAAATGACTATGTGGATTCAAAATCATCTATATGAAAAAATATTTAAAAATGGGAATAACCATTTGAATACATTGTAAACAATGGTTTTATTATATAGGAACATTATAAAATGTATATAAATGATATTTAAATGCATGAAATTTCTTATTTAACCTATAAAATAAATAAATACTTATAGAACATATTATGAACTATCACGATAAGAAATATATGTATAAATCAAACAATGAATAAAATGATATGATCAAGATTAAGTTTAATCTAATTAATGTAAAATTCAAATATATACAATATAAAAAAATATTAAAAAATTTAATTTAACTAAATTAAACATTTAAACTTATTATAATACTAAAAAAGCATGATAAGAGTTGTAATCAATCAACGGAAAATTTCATACAAGTGCTTGGACAAACAATCTCCTCATTTTGTTTGATTACAAAACTGAATATCAATAACCAAAAAATTATACCATAAAAAATACATTATTCCCTTAATTTCTTTTTGTAAGTAAAAAAAGGAATAATATAAACATATAACATTGTGCCACGATAAATTCATCCACTTTTAAAAACATATAATTAAATTTAGAGAGAATATTTTTAAAAATATTTTTGATAAAAATTATAAGAAATATTGTCGAAAAGAAGATTTTACAACAAAATGAACCTTTAAATAGTAATCCAACATCATATAGTAAGTTTTAACGGTTTAAAAATAGTAATATGATAAAAACATATTTACAGAAATTGAACACAATCAAAATGAAAAACCAAATCTAGATTTTACAAAAATTCTGTAAATCATAAAAAATAGCAATTAAATACATTCAAAATCTCTTATAATAAGTGCATATTAAGGTAACATAAAACCAAAAAAATAATCTTTTCAAACTAAATTTAAAACATAAAAAGTTCAAATTTTAGATTACAAAACTTTGTGGAATTCAATAGTTTAGTGAAAATATAAGCTACTTGATTTTTAGTTAGAATATAGTAAAGAATAATATCACATTTATTTACACAATCTCAAAGAAAATTAATATGAATGACTATATTCTTAGTTATAGAATGAATTAAATAGTTCATTAAAATATAAATAGTAGAATAATTATCACAATAAATAGAAATTTATTCAAAAACCATAATAATAAAAAAGCTTGTTTAATATATAATGATTGAGTGAAACACGATGAAAAAGAGATAAAATCACTTTAAAAAGTTGAAAAATCAATGGAGTTTTGTTTTCTTGAGCTCCAATAAACTAAATTTTTACCAATAAAGTGGGACATGCATTGTATTTTATTTTTATCAAGTTTAAATCCTCTAAAATAAGAGTGAGGATATCTAATAAAATCAAAACAATTTTGCATTGAATAAAATAAGCAACAATTAATAGTTCCTTCAAAATATTTAATAATTTTTTTTAAGTGATATTACTTTAGTTTAGATTAGTATCCAGAACATAAACAAATACTAAATATTATATTAGTTCTAGATTATTTATGTATAATAAAATTATAATCATTCCTTTAAATAATTTAGATTCAATTGAATTTATAGAAACATAGGAATATAATTTTCAATAAATATTCATATGGGTATTATAATATTTACAAAAATCAAGAAAAAATTTCATGAATATATATTTATCATATTCAGATTGATTCATAAATATTCTACCATTTCTTTGAAGAATTTGATGTCACAGAATGATGTTTTATTCTCAAATAATACTCTTGTAAAATTCACAAGCCATAAAATTTGAAAACTCTTTTAAAATAAAATAATTTTATTATCCAAAACAATATCATCAATATAAAATTTTAAAATTAAATATAATATGAAATTATTTTAATAAACTATGTAGGATCAAAATTACCTTTAGAAAAATTATTTTTCCAATAAAAATATTGCAAGTCTATCATACCATGACTGATGTGTTTTTCTAAGACCATATAATGCTTTTGATATACTGAAAACATGATTTAGAAATTTCTTATATTCAAAACTAGGGGGTTGAGAAACATAAAATTCTTCTGAAATAAAACCCTTTAAAAAAACTTCTCACAAACATTTGAAATAATTTAAATCATTGAATAGAGTAAAAGTATTATAAGATTATAATTGATTAAATTGAAAAATCAGGAGCAAAATATTCATCCAAATCTATTCCTTCATCTTGAAAATCACCTTGAGCAACAAGTCTAGCATTATTTTTAACAAGTTTTCCAGATTTATCCATATTATTTCTATAAATCCATTTTGTTTCTATAACAGTCTTGTATTTAGGTGGTGAAACTAAAGTCCCAATATTAATTCCTGATTACTGATTAAGTGCATAATTTATATAAATAATACAATTTTAATAAAATAAATCATCACACATATTATTAGTAATAATATTATAAATAAAATAAGTTCTTTCACAAAATATTAAAATAAAATTTCATGTTTTAACACCAGAATCAATATTACTAATAACATTTTCAATTGGGTGATATCTATGACTCTTCCATGATTTAGGATCAGGTCATAGAGTATGATACCCCTCATTTGATTCATCTTTATCCTAAGGTTTCTCTTCACCAAAATTAAAAACTCTAAACCATTATCAAAATCATTAAAATTAGGAACCAATTTCACATTAATTTCGACAATCATTCCATGAAAAAATTATTTAATAAGAAATTTTTTTATTATAAACTGTACAATCTTTAATATTATTATAATAAAAAATAAAAAATCCTTCATAAATTTTATTATTAAATTTATCTAAATTTTACATTCAAATTTTAAATGAAAACTTTAATACCAAAAAATCTAAAAAAACCAACTTTAGGGTTTTTATTTGTAAAAATTCATAATGTGTTTTCTTTAAAAGGGGTCTAATAATAAATCTATTTTAAACAAAACAAGTAGAAAAAATGGATTCAACCTAAAGAATACACAGTAAAATAATTTCACAGAAAAGCATTCTAGCCATTTCAATAAGAGTTATATTCTTCCATTATATAGAACCATTTTTCTATTGTGTTTTGGAGTAGAAAAATTATTAAAATAATCATTACTTTAAAAAAAATCAGATTCTAAATTATAAAATTCATTTCCTTTATCGCTATGAAATCATAAAACCTATTTCATTTTGAACTAAATTATAATAATAAATAAATCTAGATAACATATAATTTTTATGAGAAAGAATCTAAAACCATGTAAATATACTATAATCACTAATAATAACTAAATTATATTTCTTTCCTCTAACACAATAAATTTGAGTAGGACTAAATGATTGGAGTTATACTAACTACAATAGTCTATTTTTACTTATCTAACTGATAGGTTTGAAAGGGAATTTACACTTTTTCCCTTCCATTTATGCATAAAAAACATGATGGTTTTCTTTCTTCATGGAAGGTAACTATATATCACTATAATGTTTATAAATCGTATGTAACATTTTTAAATAAACCTGACCTAATCAATAATGATAAAAAATTATATCATTTTACACAACATTCTAACAGTTTACATTTTGAATAGTTAGTTCTACAAAATCAATAGTATAAATAATTCCCTTCTTATTTTTGTAGAATAATAAATAATAAACTTTTAAAAAATAAAAAATTATCATTTTCAAATTTAACTTACATTCCCTTATAAAATAATTTTGATATACTAATTTTATTTCTTCTTAAAATTTCAACTTATATAACATAAAAAATAAAGGCAAAATAAGAAATACAAAATTTACCAAAAAAATTACATTTCTTTTGGAATTATTTCAAAATATAAAAGTGAATCCATAAAATTTTTAATAAGAGGTAAACTTTTATTGGTCTTCAGTCATATTTTTTAGGCATACACTATACATGTACTATTTGTTGTTTTTGATACATCTAAATCATTTTTCATCAAAAATAAATTACATGATAATTTTGGAACCTAAGCTTCTTTGGGTCTAATTGAATTAGTAACACAATTTTTAGGTACCCATATAGAATTTTAAAAAATATTTTAGGGAACTTTAGATAATAGGTATTTAGATATATTAGTATTGGTAAATCATGAAATATATTTAAATATAAGAGAAAAATCATTTCTACAGCATCCTTTAATGACATATTTAAAACATATAATAATTAAAGTAAAATAATTTTTTATTTTACCAAAATTATTTAGATACATTATAGGTAATCTTCCATCATATCCAAAAACATTCTTATTTTTATTTATTTTATTCAAATACATCATTTTATGTTATTTTTATTAACCTTGACTTAAAAAAGAAAAACTTTTCTTAAAACTTTTAAATTTATTTTTCAATTTTTAATTCAAATCAAGATCATATTTAAAATTCTCCTAAATTTTATAATGAAAAGAAATATAATTATTCTTTAGTTTTTAATTTTCTTTTAGAAGGAAATTATTTTCAAAAATATGTTTCACATAATTTTATTTAATATTATTATTTAAATCATCATCTTCAAAAAAATATTTTCTCAATTTTCAATTTCTTTATTTAATTCATAAAATTTCAGCTTTTTAAAATCATAATCAAAGTCAGAACATCCGTAATAAAACCCAAAGACACCAAACTTATCTATCGATGCCATGAAGCACATGTTAGAAAATTCTTTTTCATTTCTATATTGTTTTCTAGAATCAGAATCTCTGGTATAACTCTAACTAGTTTTAAATTTGTTTTTTTAATTGTGGAATTTGTTTTTATTATTTAGTTTTGGACAATCAGTTTCGATATTACCTTTATTTTTTCACAGAAATCCAATAACATTTAAATATTTATAATTAGTATTTTCTTTCTTAACTCCCATTAAATTTTCCTTTTGAGTGATTCTTCTAAATTAATTATTAAATACTTTATTTTCCATTCATTTTTAGACTATATTCAATTACTGATCCAAATATTTTATTAGTATCATGTATATTATAATTATAAGATTTATTGGTAAAAAAATTCAGAGATTTATATGATACACCCTCTCTTTTCTGTTTTCTCCTCTTTAGTTGTGTTATTTAGTCATAGTTCATACTTCACTGATGATCCAATCAATTCATCAAGAGTGTAATATTTAATGTTATTACTTTTTTCAATGGAAACCTTCATTTCATACTATTTTTGTGGTAGATATCATATATATCATTCAGAAATTACGTTGGTTTCCAATTATTTTACCTAGAATTTGTTCTATTCACAATGCTTTTGAATTAGTGGAACATTTAGTTTAAAAATTTATCTTCACCCATATTGAATTCTCGGTACTCAGTTCGAATCATTTTATGTTTGGTATGTATAATTTTTCTAGATCCAAGGTGAGTAACTTGAAGAATATTACATATATCATGAAACATCATACAAGATGATACATGACTAAAACAATTCTGTTAATAACATGATATATGATATTAATAAATTTGTAATTAAAAAAACTAATAGAGTTGTTTCCTGTGAGTGTATATGGGTTAGATTCTAGTAGTGTGTATTATTCTATATGATGGACCAATGTTTAATTCCCAATTATTTGAGGTATGATTTTATTCTGGATTTCTAGTTTCTATAATCATTTCTATGAACGCTCAATGGATTTTAAGAAATCCAAGAATCATTTACATTCAATTTTTATATTTTAATGACCTTATAATTAAACCATGAGGTCTTGGAATATGTTTTAAAAATAAAATATAAAAAAACTCTATATAAGGATTGGATAAATTCTGAAAGTAACAAGTGTTGATACCAATTATTTGGTATTAAGAAAAAAAATAACAGAGCTAAAATATCCTTAAGAAAGGACAACCTGTTATATCAATTGTTATGCCGGAATGGGTAATAGAAGTTATTATAAAGGGGTTGTGGTGGTGGTTAATAGAAAAGATAAAAAAAAATTAAGAGATCTATTAATTATTTATCTTAATTTTAAATGTTAATTTAGGGTTAATTAGAAATCAGAATAGAAGAGATAACACATGGATTTTTTAAAGTAGTTTTACATAAAGGGGGTCTACTCTACTCTTATACCTCTCTAATAGACATGAGATATGTTGTGCACTATACTAAATTTTGAAGGAGAATCATAACCCAATTAAATAATCCTTTTCTATAAAGTGATGTGATATCCAAGACACACATAATTTTGTATTGGTTATCACAAACCAAATAAAATAATAAATGTTGAGCATGTGAGTCACAACCCCAAAATTATTGTCTTTAATATTAGGTAATAAAAACTAGAAAATAGAAAATTAATTTTTATGTAAAATCCTAAAGAGAAAGAGAAAACATGTGGGAGGTGGGGATAAGTGTTATAGACTCATGAGACCAAAATGAAATAGATATAATAATTATAAAACATAGGTACTAGTCTTAAGCGTTTAATCAACATGATTATATCATCAATGTAGTATAGGAATTCATAGACATTTTATTCAACTATTGAGAGAACTTCCAATAGTAGTGATAAATATTTAGAACATGTAGAATGTACACACCACATTTCTATTCGCACAGTATCCCTTGAAATATAAAATATCTTATAAGAGATGCATCTTGTTAGAATTTTTTTCATTAAAGAACTTATAAGAACACTAAAAAATATTGATACCCGTTTAAAAAATAATATACATAGAACAAATGACTAGTCATTAGACAATTTAAAATTAAAATAGAGAAATACTAGAAGATTAGAGAGAGAGAGAGAGAAAGAGATATTATCACTGCATCATATTTTCTCAACCCCTCACTAAAAATCTAAACAGTGAAGACTAATTAAAAAAAATATAAATCAACCATTAATTAATTATAACATTATCCATAATAAATGGTCAATAAATGATCCCATAAAAAAATAACGTTTTAATTTGAAAATAAGATATTCAAAACAATCCATTTAAAAATGAGATGTAAATATATAGTGATATTCAAAACACAATAACACTACTTTAAGGATATTAAAATAAGTTTGAATTAGTTTATCATAAAATAATATAAATTTATAAATAATATAATCAAAGAAAACAAAATAAAATAATAAAAATGATTTTTGAGCTTTCAAATTATTCATTTCATGTGAGAATATATAAAAACCAATTATCTTCACAAAATCATGTTTAAAACAATCTAAAATGATTCTCAAATGTTCTAGAAAATTAATATGAATTTATAAAGTCATTAATATAATTTAAATATAAGAAATAATCATGATGTAAAATGATATATGAAACACAATGTAAAAATTATCTTTTTTCCCATAGGATTAACAAAAGAAATTTTTAGGTAAGATGTTTTATCTATGTATGAAAATTGATACAAGCTACTCACATAGGTGAATTCATCTTGTATTTTATTCATATAAGTGAACTGATCATGTAGGAAACTCATTGTAAGGGATTTAATATATAGGAATTTCACATATGTAATTCACATACGTATTTTACAATGTAAGGGATTCTTTTATGGAAATCCCCATGTATGGGATATAATCATGTATACAAATTCCTCAAGTGGGAAATTCACTTAAGGGATTTCTTGAAAATATAAAACAGTTTTACTTTTTAAAATTCTAATCGAAAAAGTATCTTAATAAATTCAGAATTAGATTTGGGTCATTTTCACTTATATATATATATACAATTTTATTACATTAATAAATAAATAATAATAACATTAATATAATTTATAAAAAACATGTTATGATTAGAAATAATTAAAAAAACAGTTCTATAAAAAATGTAATATTTTTACTGATAATATTCAATGACTTAAAACCTAATTTCAGATAATAAAGTGATTGATTTCAAAGTTATTTCGTTATAATTTTTTTTAATATTATTATATTTCTAATAAATAATCCCTTAATTTGGATTTTTTAGCTCATTTTACTAAAAAAATACTAAGGGTGACTAAAAATGAAAAAACTACTATGGTGTTTTAAAATTGACTACGTGGATAACTATTTGACTATGTGGTGAACAATGATTTTTTACAGGAACATTCCAAAACATGTATAAATGATATTTCAAGGTCCCAAATGACTTATTTATCATAGTATATATAAAAAATTATAGAACATGTTATGAAAAATCAAAAATGAAATCTAAAGATAAATCCAGTAATTAATAAAATGACAAGATCAAGATTACGTATACATTAATTAATTCACAATTCAAAGATATAAGATATTTAAAAATATTAAAACAGATAATTGAATAGAATTAAACATTTAAACATATAATAATATTAATAAATCATGATTGGAGTTTTAATTAATCAACACAAAAAATACATGCAAGTTCTGGTATAAGTCATATTCTTATAATATACCATTATATACTGAATCATGACTGAGTATTGATGCTATTAGTTCTTTATATTTTCCAATAATTAGAAAAATTATAATCAAAATAATAATATTTATTTATATTTATAATAGTAATATTATTTTGTGTTCTAAATATGTATATATAAAGTTGAGAGTTTTTAGATTTATTTTAAGAAATATTGGGGTATATATTTACCATGTAATTTAATTTAAACTAATAGTTTCAAAAATATATCATAACACTTGCATGTGTTTGTATATCATGTAGGCAAAATAATATACTGCTATCAGGGGATATCTTATATTGGTTTTCCAACAAGAATATTAAATCTTACTAGATGTGATTTAATGAATGAAACTAATTGAAAATTAATGATCGAATGAAATTTGAAGGAAATCAGTGTATATCATATATTATTTATATATTTACTCAAATTTATGATAATATATATTAAATACATCATATTTTAGTTTAAAATTTATACTTATGACTTTTTTATTATATATATCAAGAGTATAGAAGGATTATTTTGAAGGAATTGTTGGTTGATGTTTGTATAGTTGATGATACCACCCTATTTAAAAAACATACCAGAAGATGGTAGATTTTCATAGGGGTATATATTTATATCTGATCTGTTTGTTCATAGTGGATCATGTAAAGAAAATTTATGCAGAGAATAGAATGTTTTTCATATGATAATACATGTTGATATGCCTAAAATATCTATTGATTTAGATTATCCACCTATGGCTACAATCAATGATTCTTATGATAATAATTTTAAGAATTCAGAAGTGTATGATAGAGAATATAAGGTGATGATAGAAAATGATCTATAAAGAAAATAAACATGGTCCGTTTAAACATTATATGATATTACACTAGTGGTGCAGAAGTAGATTCGGATATAGTGACACCAATAACTGAGTTCCTTTGTATTTTACAACAAAGGATTGATGATGAATTGTCTGTTGGAAGAAAATTTGAGATCAAAGAGGAATTATAAAGAGTTTTAAAGAAATAACAAGTGAACATACATTATAGTTATCTCTTAGATAACTCAATGAGATCAACATTTTTTATAATATGTTAACAATTTGGTGAATCTTGTAAGATGTGATTGTGAGCTATCCTAGTCCGAAATTCAACATAATGGAAAATTAAAAAAAAATTAGTAACACACACTTGTTTGAATCCAAGTACAACTGAAGATCATGGACACCTTAACTTGACATTTAGATGCCCCATTATTATTGGATTGATTAGAGTTAATCATGATATTTGTGTCGAGTTAATACAAAAATGCATGGAGAGTGAATATAGATGTAAAATCTCATACAAGAAGTCATATATTTAAAAAAATAATACTATTGAGAAGGTTTATGAAGACTAGGAAACATCATTTCAGGAATTTACATAATTTATTGAGAAATTGTTTTAAACTATACAAGTTGTTTATCAATTTAAAACAATGGAGCATGTGGTGAAAAATCTTGTCTCTGCAGACAAAGTCCAATTTTATCAGATATTTTGGGCATTCGTTCCATACATAATAGAATTACTTTGCAATAAAAAACTCATAAAAGTGGAAGAATTTTTTCTATATTTAAATTATAATGGTGTTTTTTTGATTTCCTCTACTTATGATAGAAATAGATGTGTTTTTCCACTGATATTTTTGATAGTAGAGAAATATAATTTGGACTCATGGAGTTGTTTTCTATCTTTTGTAGGTGTTCATGTTATCAATACTCATGGTATACACCTTATTTTAGATCATCATCACACTATCAAAGAAGAATTAAATATCATGGATGATGATTAACAACCCCCTAATTTCTATCATTTATACTTTGTGATACATATTTCTAGAAATGTACATAAATTATTTCTCAATAGAAATTTGAAAAAAGTAGTCATGAAATTAGGTATTGGATCACATTTTCTTCACATTTGATACTTATAATTATTTTATATCAATAATAACTTGTTTAAATTTTACTTTCATAACTTTATAGAATATAAACAATGACAACAGGTTTTAATTAAAACTTTTGAAGAAATCAGAGGAATAAATAAAGATGTATATAAGTATATTATGAACATCCAAAAGAAGAAATGGTTTTTGGAATTTAATAAAGGGAAGATACCTCGGAATATGAATACAAACATTGTTTAACGTATCAATGTTGTCTTTAAGGGGATTATAAAATTACTAATCATTGAAATTGTTTTTTAGACATTTTATAGATGTTTCAAATACTTCATTGATAGATTAGAGGATGTGAAGAGAGAACTATTACAAGGTCATGAATACTCCAAACATTATAGAAAGGATATCTGGGTTTATCAAAACCATGATAAATCATACCATATACATCATTTTCATAGTATGGGAAGTTGGTTTGATGTTGAAGATGGTCAAGATACACTAACCAGTGTTAATGGTCAAGTGATGACCATTCTTATAGACACATAAACTTATGAATGTTGTCACTTACAAGCATACCAGATTCCTTTAACACATGTACTTGAAGCATGTTATCATCTTAACCACTCATGGGAGAGTTATTCCAATATTTTTTATATACTTTACACATTAAAATATTTATTCTGCACATATTGGATCCAAATTAGATATGTATATATATTAAATTCCTCTATACATCTTTCAAATTGTAGTTCTTAATATATCATGGTAGTGAGGAAAAGGTCTTCCAAAATATACATGAATTAGAAATGAAATGAATTGGATTGAGAATAAAGGAATGATACAATTATTTGGTAGTTTTATGGAGGACGGACAAAATCATGTAAATTTTCTATAAAATGATATCTTTGAGGGTTCATCATCACACCCAACAAGATTTTGTTATTATGGATTAATTATTGTAATTGTATTATTTTCCATATATGGAGGATTAATGGGTAAATAATTTCATTATCTTATTTATTTTAATAAACATATATATTATTTAAATGATTTATATGTTTACCATTTGTTTAACCATTTACATAGATGACACTGAAATAGCTACATCCAGGCCCTATGGATCAATCTCTTCTTATATCATAAATTTCATATGCTTCAGGGGGAGGTGATGATTAAATTAGAAGATGTATCTATATTATTATGTTATCCTATGAATGAGTATTCTATTATAGGTTTGATTATATACACATGGGAGTATATTTTACTATTATATTTATATATACCATTACCAAATGCACTAAAGACCCTTAGAGGAGGGAGCTTACAGATTCCTTGGATGGAAACCCATTTCACCCCCATTTATTTAGATATGGATGAGGTGAGATTGAATGAGATATTTATGAGTATAAATTTTTTGATTTATTATAGTTACTTTATTTCATGATTACTCTGGAGTATATCATCATTTGATACACCAATATGTACTCATTAATATTTAGAATGTTGGTTAGTATAGTTGGTGTTTGGAATGTCTTGGACATCTGTATAAAGATTTGTGCATGGAATCATGAATGTAGATGATGGTGATAACTAGTTATTGTTTAATATTATAGGGGTGGTAATTCCCATGATTCCATACACTTTCACATTAGTTTATCTCATATTTACTTGTCGACACATTATGTATTTGTCATTTTTCTCTCATTTATTCAAATTCCATATGATAATTATATAATTTATGATATTTTTTGACTTTAAATTAATAGGTGGAGATACTTGAAGAGAAATAGATATATACAAACTTACACATTCCATTTATTATTAATTCCTCATAATTGATTGTACCTCCATTAATGAGGTATGCACAAATAATTGTTGATATAATTGTGTGTTCATTGTTTGTTGATTGACCAAATTTATTTATATCAATATTGATTTTATTGGACAACATATTGAAGTGATATTATCGGATATATTCTGGATTACTATACAATGAGGTTACGTTATTCTACTCTAATGGTTTGACTAATCCATTTTCTTATTGTTTAGAAACACCATCCCGATAGGGTTATGAGGCATTTTGGATATTGAAAGCATATTATAGTGCCATAGAGGTTGGTTTCATAGGTTCATGGTATTTTAGTTATGGGAAAACATGATCATGATTGGTATATTATACATGATCCATAAATATCCATGTTAGATTCATGTGAGTAGTATTATGTCACTAGATATATTAGAGGATGTCTTTATCATAACCCCTTAACTGATTACATGTTATGGTATATCTGAGTGACCCAAAAATTTATCACTAAGCTTTGAGGGTCATACTATACCTTGGTGATTTAATTTTATCGCACTTCTTAATTCACACTTATTAATTTTGTAATTGTTTTCTAATTGTTATTTGAGGGTGATGGGATTGAACAGTTTAGTGATATGATCACACTTAAAACATGAAATACATTTTTATTTTATGAGTTGGGTTCAGTTCTCTAGTCAATGGTAGGTACACTACATTGTGCTAAGAACATATATCTACAGTTAGATCACGCTCCTCACAACCAACCTATTTTACCTTAGGTTACTCTTGATCTATCAAACAATGATGAAGACCAACCATCATAATAATGTTTTTTTTATCATTTAACATCTCATAAAACTCAAGATAACACTACAATTCCACTTATTAGACCTTATTTATCATACATGAAGCCATCCAAGACATTCCTCACATACCCTTTTTCAGAGTGCAAACTAGTTACACCACTAGTCGGGGAATCTATTGAGGAACCAAGTATGATATTATGAACCCTACACTATCTAAAACTCATGTAGTTCCACATAAATTAGTTTGGGGAACTGATTAGGGAGTTCCACTAAATTATTTTCCCCACGTGGATCCATCTAGCTTCATGTTGCATGTATATTACTCTAGTGGATGGGAGAGCAGTTCTTGTTCTCGTGCTAGATCCACTGCTAAGGACATCACATCCGAGATTGTATCCAAGGTCATCACACCTTGGCCTATACCCGAGAAAATCCATGAACATACTAAGAAGACTAGTAAATATGGTTGTACTATCAGAAAACCGGGGTGTGGTGCAAGGAGACACTTACAAAGCCATGGAAATCAATGATATCTTACTTATACATATCAAAAACTTAAAAAGTTTATGTCACATAATATTATTAATAATCACTATTTTCAGTTTATTTATTATTTTTATTAAAAAATTCATTTTTAGTAATTTTATATGTTTTAAGTGCATATATTAAGCTTTATTTAGAAAATAATTATATTTTATATTTTATAAGATTTTATAGATCCATAATTTTTTTAAAGTCCTAATGTTATGATTTGAAACAATATTGTCTTGTATCATGTATATTATCATCTTTTTATTTTTATTTTTATTTTTTAATTTTTAATTATTTTGTATGTGTTTAGTCTATGTTTTAAATATCATTTTTATTTTATTGGTGTTATATTTTTTATAACCATTCAAAATAACCTTCTTGAAACACATCAAAACTTATAATGTTTCAAGTAGGTTTTTTATAAGTTTTTAAAATATAAACTATAAATTTAATTAAAATGAATATTTAAAAATATACTAAAAATATATTTAATAGTTTATAATAAAAAAATTTCATAAATATAACAAATAAAAATTAATTCATGACACAAACATTATTGATTAAATATAGAACATTAAAACTTTAATAAATTCATACACATAATTATTATTAAGTTATAATGTATTAATTACATTTTAATGGTAATTATTATGGATATTTCATAATATAATTAATATTTACTAATAATTTAATTTATTAAATATAATAATAACATATCTATTTTCCAAGATAATGACTAACTGAATATCTCATGATTGTAGTGAATTGATTTCTTAAAATTTTCATGAATGTTAGACCACCCTCTTCAAAGTATACAAGTTAAATTCTTCCCTTCTGAATATATGTAGAAAAATTGGGAAACATGAAGAAATAAAATTGAACATAGAGATTTATAGTGTTTTGGGGAACATAAATAATCTAGTTCACTTCAAAAATTCTTTGATCTATGAGGTTAGTGATTTTCACTATAATAGTCTTTTTTCTGGGAGCTCCCAAATGAGTACAATCAGTTGTCCCATTGAACAAAGGTCAAAGATATTTAAACTAGGACCTCACTTTACAAGGAATATAAATGATCTTAATAAAAATCTTTTAATAAATGCGAACATGATGAAATAAACAAAAATTTTGAGAGGTATGTTTGCTGTACACAATTGTAAGAAGAAACTGATAGAAGATAAAGATACATCCTAAGAAGATGATATACTTCAAAGGTGTAGCCTTATATAATCATTAGTGAAACTGATAAAACTAATAAGAATAGCATGGAAAATTTTCACTCTTGATTATGTACATGTGTTCCATGTTTTTCTTTATGGTATTCTAAAAGTAATTAGCTATCATTCTTCTTATTCATTATATATTTTGAGTAGTAGAAAGCTGATACTTTTATATTTTTATTTAAACATGAACTCAGGGAAACTTTAATGAACATTTGGTACATAAATATCAATCTTGATGCATAAGGCTATTAAGGACACGTATCCAAACACTCCAAATAGAGGAATTTATTTTATAATAGAAATATTCTCATTCTTTATAATGTCCTATTCATGATTTTATTGGGAAAACTGATATTTATTTAATTGGGTAATCTATTTATAATGTGATTTAAATTATTAAAGTTACTTATAGATAGATTATAAAAGTAATCATGATGTTCTATAATACATGATCTTTTAAAGATATCGATTGAAAATACTATTCATCATAAGATAACTTTCATATGATATAGGAGCCTGCCCTTGTAAGATTAACTAAATTTAGTGTTGTGTATGATAATTTTCCCTCATAAGATAAAATATTTACAATAAATTTTTCTTCCCAAAATTTTACTTGATTCAGAAATTCTTTTATAAAGATAAAATCATTTAATATTGTTAATCCAACTACACCATCTATCTTAAGAAACTTAGTAAAACATTGTAAGATAAAGTATTTTGTGATATTTTATGATTATGAGAAACTGAATTCTTTAATTATCCTTATATAAAGTGTGTGAATATTGTAAAATAAATACTTGGGCACACGACATAAGAAAATAATAATATAAAAAACTTTACAGTGAACTTTTTTAGAGTAAAAGTAGCGACTTTATGAATCATAAAAACATATAACATGAATATATATTGGAGTAACATATTCTTCCCAAAACTCCTCCCCTTTTTAGGTTCACAATTCCCATTGACTGAAAAATAAAGAATTTTATACACTAAAGATTAAACTTTTAGAAATAATAATATTATATTTTCCTTCTCCATGAATTTTCTTTTTCTTCTTCTATTTTTCAAATGCATTTTTTTTGTATTTTTATTTTCTTATCCCCATTTTTGTGATCTCTAAAAAATGTTTAATAAGTAATAGTGTTTATATTACACACAAATAGTATTAATTAGTTAATTCTATTTTCTGATAAATATGATTTTGTAATAAATAGAAGTTATATTGAAATATTAAAACAGTATAGTATAAAGAAATAATATAGTAATATAAAAGGAATCATAAACCAGATTAAAATGTAAAACATTTTTATTAGTGTAAAAAAGAGTTAAGGATACAAATAATAATGATCAGTCAAAAAGATGATAAAGAAAATAGATTTAAAATTTTGAATTCTATAAAAGCGGCATATCTTAAATGTTATATGTATAGACAACAATTTGGAAACTGATTCCATGAACATAAAAATTATGAGTGTTTCAATTTAATGAAATGAAATGAATTATTTCTTATGATTTATTGAAGGAAAGGGGTTTATCATTAGGAAATGAAGATGAATCTAGAAGAGGATCAGCTGTAATTCCAATAAATTTTCTTAACATTAGCGGGGATTCTCTAAGACTACTATGATCTACACAAGAAAACCTAACAAATTTCTACAAAATATTGTGAGAAAATTTCTATTCCATTGCCCTATCAAAGTTATATACAAAATTAAATGGTGATTTAAATGATGTTTTCGGTAAGGATAATGATATTTCTTTATAAAACCATAAAATCTCTCTTTGATATGCTTTATATGGATCAATGTTTTGTTTAAGGTGTTGAGAGGTGGACGGGCGATGGTCAATAATCTGCAGTCCAACAAGCCTACATCCATGAATTTGAAAAATTTCATCAGCACATACATCAATACCTTTTACCATATAATTCATTCAATAATCTAGAAATCTTGTGAATCATTTCCATATTCATTGAGAAAAATTCACCATGATGTTTTGTAAATATTCATTCTTTCTATACCTAGACATTAAATTTCATAACACTTCAAACTAATTTTCTTTCACACTAATGGAAGAAACTATTTCCTATTCTTATGAAGGTACAAGATTTTCTGAAGATCAAAAAAAGATATCAACCTCTACTTCATCATCATCTGAGACATTTGTCCTAAGACTATTTATCACTACTTAATGAAGGCTACAAAAATTCATTTCAAGTTCCCCAAAATTATTTTTCAATGATCCAACAAGATTTCCTAGAATATTGATGATGAAACTTATATTCTTATTTACATGAAGTGAATTTTTTTGGGCTTTAGGTAGTTTATGATTAATCATTGAAATTTTTTCATTTTTTATCTCTCAATAGATTCATCAAATTATCTTGGTGTAACCGGTAGCCTTATGATTTTATATACAAATATTATCTAAAGAATTTGAAATATCTCTATTATGATGACTTCCCAATGAATATATTCTTTAGCCCCGGTTACTGTATCCAAATCCTAGAATAACTTCATTATTTTTAAATGAACATGTGAACCATGAATGTTTTTAGTAGTGGTTTGTTCTGAAAACTTCCCTAAAATAGGCTGAACCAAAAATCTTACTTCTATAATATAAGCTTTGGAGGCCATATGTTCAAATATAATTCTCACTTCTCTATTTGATTAAAAGATTTAATCTTTTAGAATTTTTACATAAGATACTAACTTTGAAAATCTATATTGAGGTCTTTCAGAAATAATTTTATCGAGTTTTGGTGTTTCTTTATTTCCAGCATCTTGAAGAATATAAGAAGCCTTTTTATAATGAACTTCCACAATTTCTGATTAAAATGATTGTTTCTCAGCAATGCCATGAATTTATCTTTTCTTTACTCATATAATATATCTGATTTAAAGCAGTGGATATCCTTTATTTTTTAACTTGAAGAGGTATATAGGTAGAAACAGGAGGGGTCCTCTCCTTCTCGCTAGTTTGTGGATCAGACAGAATACTAATCCAAACTCTTTTCCTTAATGTAAGAGTTTATTCTACTGAATGATGTTTTATAATCACATTATTATAAGATGGATATTCTATCAATATTGGTATCTCATTAAAACTAGAAAACTCCCCCTAAATCAAGATATGGCCTGGTTCATGCATTAAGGAAAAGGGAATAAATTTTTTTATGAAGAAAAATGCCTTTATAAAACACTTTACCATATTATACTCACATTTATGTTCTTCAAACCATGACATGGAGTTACGTTTTTATCATATAGAATAAATTCATCATTCCAACAAATTAGGGTTAAGATTCATCCATATGTATAGAAGTTTAGAGACTTATTTTGAATATGGAACATATATTGTAAAATATATCTTTCAAGAATTACATTATTTTCTAAATGAAAATTAAATAAATATGAAATTTTGAAAAAGAATCTTTAAAAACTCACAATTCCATTAAGAAATTCCCAATGGGGTGAATTTGATCAGAATATTTCTCTTTGGATCCATATTATTCACTTGATTTCTCTCAATGATAGAAGCTATAAACAATGAATTCATGATCTCCAAAGGGGTAACACTAACCATTTTAGATAAATAGTTACTGAGTAATAGGTATCCTTCATGAAGAACTTTCAGAACATTAGCTTACGTGACTAAGGTTAATGAAAATCTAATTCAGTTAAAAAAGGCAGTGACCATGTCCTTATCATTACTGAAATAAAAAATGGATGAATCCAAAAACTCACAAACTTATTTCTGGAAAATTACTTCGGTCTTTGATTTAATGAAAAAATAATCCCACCCTTGGTGGTTGACCAATTTATTTAATAGCATATCTATTTTTTCCAGACAATAAGAATCAATAGCACATCCAATTATCACTTTTCATAGAATACATTGATGATTAATTCTACTAGTCAAAGTATCATCATTTGTTTTGTTCTGGCCATTGGACAATGTTTGAAAGGATGTGAAGATTAGGGAATGATGGTTTTAAAAAGGATAAAGGAAGGGTTCAATGGTTTTCATGTCAGTTCACATATAGATTTGATACATAATATTTTTTGTTCGTGGTAATCTAGGGTTACATATTAATGTGTAGGGACTTTATCAATATGATTTGGTGACATGGTCTATCGATTGTGAACATTACACAAAAAAACTACACAAAAAAACTTATATAAAAAATAACTTGTTTACATTGTATATGAGAGATGTAGTATACAAAATTATTTTATAAAATTAGTCATACATAATTCCATCTTAATAAAATCTAATATATCGGTAGATAAAGGATTAGAAAAAATATATGATAATTTTTTTCATTAAAATTAAATTATAAAGGGATAATATCTTTCTGTGTATTATCTCTCTAGAAATGATTTCTTAAATGAATGTGTTTGTTCTTGAATGGTTTATTGTATTCTTTAAGATTTTGACATTACTTGTGTTATCACATCTGATTGGAACATGATTAAAGTTAAATCCAAGAGCTGTTAAGGCATTTTTTTAACATAACACCTATGAATAAAAACTTCTCATGGAAATATATTCATCTTTAGTAGTTGATAACGCTACAGAATATTTATTTTTTCATGACCTAGACACCATAAATTTACCATGAAAATGATATGTTGTTAACGTTCCTCTTCTATCTAATATACATATTGAAAAATAAGATTGAAGTATGGAATTAAATTAAAATTGGTGTTTTTTTCGAAAAAGAAAACAATGCTTTTTTGGTTTCTTTTAAATATATTAAAATTATTTTTTCAGCATTCAAATGTGATTTCTATGGATTGGATTTAAATATTTTATAAAGATATACTAAAAACATAGTGTCTGGTCTACTTCTAGTTAGGAAAAATAAAAATTCGATGATTACTCTATAAAAATTGTTGTTGATATGTTTACCTACTTCATCCATGTCATGATTGATTTTGTAACTCATAAGAGTTGGCTAGGTCTTACTATTTTTATTTCAAATATTTGAATGTATTTGATTTAATTTAAAATGTTTCCAAAATATTTTTGATAAAATTGAAATCCCATAAAATAGTTTAGTTCACCCATCATACAGATTTAAATTTTTTTCAAAACTTATGAAAATTAATTGCACAATTTTTTATTTTTTGATTTGAAATTAACATCATCTACATATATCTATACTAGAAAAATATTAGGAAAAGAAGTTTTATTAAATAATGCAGTTTCTTCTAATCATACTACAAACCATTTCTTAAAATAAAAGAACATTGTCTATCATACAATGCCGTTGGATCTTGTTTAAGACAATATTGTTCTTCGGTAAGTTTAAACACATAATATTGAAAATGATGATCTTCAAAACCAAAAGGTTTTTCAACATAATATTACTCCGTTAAAAAAATTAAAAATTATGATTTAATTCCCATATGAAATAATTTAAAATTCATATAGCATTTATATCCTAAAAGGATTCTAATAGCTTCTAATCTATAAAGGGGAGAAAAGGCCTCTCTATAATATATTACTTCTTCTTGATAAAATAATTTGGAAAACAATATATCTTTATTTAATGTTATTGTATCATGGTTATCATCTATGTTTATAAAAACCCATTTTTCTAAAATTATATGATAGTTCAAGGGTCATTCCACTAGTTCCCAACCCATATTTCTTTTTAATTTATTTAATTATTTTTTTATAGATTAGATCCAACTTTTATATGATAACTATTCTTCTATATTTCCTATTATTTTTTGTAAAGGATAGTCATTTAGGTTTATAGTTGTTCTAGGAAACACACTTTCTATTTCACTTGTGTCTACAATATTAGATTTAGATTAAGTTAGTCATGTTTCGAATTATCATCCTTGTTGTCATTAAATGGGGTTTCATGACTTCTGTTTTTGACTAAATTATTTTGGTCATTAATTTGAATCATTTGGCGACTTAAAGGATCAATTTCTTCCAATTTCACATGACCTAATTATTCAACAATAATTTACCTTTATTAAAAACATAATAAGATTAGGAAGTAGTAGAATAACCTAGGAAGATACCTTTATCAACCTTTGAATTTATGTTTCCATGACCATCCTCAGTGTTCATGATGTAAACCATACACCCAAATACTATGATGTATCATATATTTTGTTTTCTATTATTCCACAACTCATAGAGAGTTTTATTTAAGATTGTACTTTTTAGTACTTTGTTAATGATATAACATACTATTTTAATATCCCCAACCCATAAATGAGTGGGTATTTTATATTAAAAAAACATAGTCCTAGAAACCTATTGCAAAGTCCTATTCCTACATTTGACAAAATTTTTTTTTTGAGGTGTCTTGGAGGAAGAGAATATAAGTATAATTCTACAATTTTATACAAAAAGACATAAATTCATGATTCTCAAACTCACCTCCATGATCACTTTTGAAAGATATGAATTTGAAATATTTTTCATTTTACACAAGTTTGCAGATATTAATAAAAATAGAGAAAATATTTAATTTTTAATCATAAAAACTAAAATCATGTAAATTTTGTAAAATCATCAACTAAAACATAAAAAAGGACTTACTAGCAATACTTTAAGTTCTTGTTGGTCAAAAAAATCCACATGAATAATCCCAAGAGGTGTAGAAGTAGAATATTCTTTAATTGTTTTGAAAGATGACTTGTATTGATTACCAATTTAAAATGCATCACATAATTTATTTCTTTCTAATTATTGATCAGTAAATTCAGAAATAAAATGTCTTTTAAAAAAATTTATCATGGAATAAACATTGTAATGTCCAATCCTTCTATGCTGAATCCATGATTTATCAATTTTATCATTTAAACATTTTTTATTTTTTATACACAAGGAATAAATATCTAATGTGAAAACATTATCTATTATAGGAGATTTAAATTTGAGAAAAAGTTATTTAAAAACCAAGAATTAATTATTAGAAAAATCTACAGAATAATCATCATCACAAAGTTGAGAAATAATTATCATGTTCTTCTTTAATCATTCAATACAAAGTAATTTTCGGATAACAATATTCTGAGGAATTCCAAATGATCCAATGAAAACTATATTTCCTTTTTAATTTCTCCCAAACATGATATATACTCTATTCCATTTGGATATAGAATGAAATTTATATTAGTCTCCACTCATATGAATTTAACAACACCAATATAAATTTTTTATTATTTCTATTTAAATGGCTAGTTTTCTACAATGAAAAATCAAGCAAAACAATTCTTTGGTGCCCAAATTATTTTGGTTCAAAAAATGTTAAATAATAGATCTATGAATTCAGACTTGCTTTTGTTCTCCAAAAAACATTGGAACTTGTTTTGAAAAATCTTTTGACTAAAAAAGACATTTAATTGCAAAAAAATTAGGATTTTAAAATAAATAATATTGGAATAATTATCATTTTCACCACAATAAAAACAAATAACTTATGGAAGGTGTTGGTTTTTGTAGCATGGAAAAAATGTTTTCCTATAAATTTTAGGCCATTCACCTTAGCTTTTAGCTATGAATTTTATTTTTCTTGCTTTATTTTGAAAAAGAATTTTGTTAAATAATCTTTCCCTTTTTTAAAAATATTTTTAGCATCTTTGAAATTTTGATCCTCCTTTTCTAGGTTTCCAATTATTTTGTCTTGTTCACCATTGAAGATTTTATATTTTCCCAAAGGACTTTTTAGGATTAAAATAAGGTTGTTTAGGTTCTTTTCTTCACCAAAAATCTTATTATTAGAATTTGGAAGGGATTTTGTTTATTTTTTAGGCTTTTTCACTTGATTTCAAACATGGTGCAGTACTCATTTAATACTTTGAGAAATTTTCAATTTTTTATTCACATTCGCGATCATAAAAATTATAATAGTGGCCCTCATCTTGTTTTACAATAAGAATATGTCGTACTTATGATTTTTGGCTTTAGATTCTCATTCTGAAGATGTTAATTCTCTACAATCCTCATAATAACTCCATGTTGCCTTGATAAATTTCATAGACTTATTATACCTATTTTTCTATAAATATTAATTTTATTTCTTCTTATCTTCTCTAATGTTTAGATAATCAATATTGATGTGTTGATATTTTTTATTTAATTGTATTGCAACTCTTTAGAGTGGTCCTCATGCTTTATGTTATTGTTGAAGGATATTATGAAGCATCACATATTATGATAAAACTTTTTGAACATTAGATAAAACTGAGAGAGCTCATAATTTGATTCAAGTTTTCCTAAGAAAAATTGATCTTCAGATTCTTTAGATATTTGTATACATTTCTATTTTCTCTGATCTTTATAAGTAAAAGCCTTCAAGGTAGTATTTTTCTTCTTGATCACCATATGCTCTTCACTTTTAGTATCCATTGCATCTTCATACATCATGTGAGTTATGATGATATATTTTATCTTTATGTTCTTTATATTTGATTATTGTCTACTAGAAGATAATATTCTAATCCACTTAGGTGGCAATACTCTGAGAAAATTCAATTCAGGTTTAGAATGAGTGATAGGAATTCCTAGAGCAGCAATGTTATTCACAATATCAGTGAGTCTTCCATTTAGTTAAGTTATTCTCCCTCCTCAACCCATTTTGATTTTATTAAACTTAAGTTTTATTTTGTCATATCTATGTTCTTTTACATTGTTATAGACTCCATATGAAACAACTACAGTTGTACACATTTCATTCACAATCCAAAATTAAGATATCATATTGAACATATCTGGTCCCAACTCATAGATGAGATCATTCATAGCTTTGGAGTTCAGGTAATAATATTCCTTAACTGCATCAACCCATGTTTCAGGTTCTAATGTAGGAATTTCATTGGGATTATCATCTTAGAGATAGACTTTTAGACCATGAATTTTTAGATAGATGACCATACAATCTTTCCAGCAACTATAATTCTCACCATTGAAGTATGAAGATCTAACTATTGTCATACCATATCGGTTATCAGCCATAGAATCCACTTGGAGACAGATCTTTGGACTTCAACCATTGATAATTGTTAACTAGAGATTCACTTTCACTGATACCAATTGTTATCCTACATAATGACAGACTGAGTAACCCAATTGGGGGGGGGGTGAATTGAGTTTTTAAAATTTTCTTAAATATTATAACACCATCTTCTATTTATGTAATTTCAATTATTTAATTCTGGATATATGTAGTAGAAATATAAAAAAATGTGTAAAGGAAATTGAACATATATATTTATAGTGTTTTGAGGAACAAAAATCTGCTAATCCACTACTCCAATGCTTTTTTATATGAGCTCGGTGATTTTCAAAATAACAACTCTTTGACTGGGGGATCCCAGCTAAGTACAAGTAATTATCACATAGAAAAAATGTCCAAGAACTTTCAACAAGGACCTCCCTTTACTATACATTTTTATGGTTCTAACCACAGAATTTAATTGAGTAAAAAATGATGAAATAAGAAGAACCGTTGATAGGTAAGTTTACGGAACACAGTTGTAAACAACAACTAATAAAATATAAAGAACCTTCCTGATAAAATAATAGAATTCCAAGGTGTAGATTTAGATGATATTTAGTTCAACTGATATAACTAATAAGAATATAGAGAGAAATTTTCTTTTTTTACTACGTTTAGGTCTTTAACGTTTTGATTTATGGTGTCTTAAAAGTAATCAACTATCGTTCTTATTTCTCACATCATATTTTGATTAGTAGCCAACTGATACTTTTATATTATTATTTAAATTTATATATAGGGAAACTCTAATGATCAAGTGATACATAATAATAGATATTAATGAGATAGGTTATTAAGGACATGTATCTGACATTCCCACTATATGAATTGGTTGTGTAGTAAAAATATTCTTGTTCTTTAGATTTTTCTATTTAGGAAAGTCTTATACAGATTGATATTTCCGTATATCGATAATCTTCTTTCGATGTGCTTTAAAGGAAAAAAGTGACTTATAAATAGATTAGAAAAGTAATCATGGCATTCTACAGTAAAATATCTTCATACGATATTGTATGAAAACACTGTTCATCATAATATAACTTTCATACAATAAAGCAGCTTGTCCTTATAGGATAAACTAACTTCAATGTATCATAAGATGATTTTACAACGTAAGATAAAATTTTATTGTAACATTTTTCTTCCACAACTTCTTCTGGATTCAGAAATTATTTTCAGAAGATAAAGTAATTTTATAATCTTATTTAGACTAGAGCATCTATCTTGAGGAACTTAATCAAAATTTGTATGATAAAGTCTAATGTGATACTTTCTAATTCTGAGAAACTGAATTCTTATATTCTCTTATGATAAATTACTTTCTTATCATCAAATAAAAAATTGGGTCTACAGCTTAAGATAAGCATTATTTGAAACACTTTGGAATGACCTTTTTTTTGTGTAAAAGTATGGATTTTTTTGATTCATTAAGACCCTTAACATGAAGATATTTTGGAGAAACATATTCTTTCAAGTAATAATTAGTGTTAAAATTTCAATACCAAGAACCCATTAAATTAATAAAAATAATGTTACTATAAAGACATCACAAAGAGGACTTGCAATGATATGTGTATATTTAATTAATAACTTAATTAATAAATATTGAGAGAATAATGAATTATCAAATATTAATATTAATAATTAATAATGTAATGATAAATAATGATTAATAATTAAAAATAATAAAATTATCAATTTCTAATAATCGAATCTAGAAATAAATTCATAAAATATTATTTTTTAATTAATTAAATGATTATATTATTATCAAAATGTAATATATTTTTATTAATACTTAATATTTTCTATTTATTATTTTTAGGAAATTATTTTTATTTTTCATTATTTTATATGTATTAAGAAAATATCTGAAATTTCATATAGAACTAAATTTATGAATTATATTTTATAATTATTTAATATTATTTAGTTGTTTTAAAGTCTAAATGTCATGATTCTAAATAAAAATATTTTGTACCCACTATATTATTATATTTATATTATTTTGAGAAAAATATTTTTATTTTCAACTATTTTTATATATTTTTTCTTTTTTTTAATGTTTTACTTACATTGTAATTATAATATGTATTTTATATGCATTTAAAGTCACGAAATTAAAACCTTGCAGAACCTTACAAGTTCCAAGTAAGTAACTTTCAAATCATATAAAATATAAATCACATGAACAATATAAATAAAAATTAATACAAGGAATATAAATATAAAAAAATTGAAAATAAAAATAATCTCTTAAAAATAATAAACCAAAATAAATTCACATAACACAAATATAATTCATTTAAAACAAAACATGTACACATCAAACAATTTATGTGCATAAAATATTGTATAAATAAAATCTAAATTATATTTTAAAAATTGACTGAAAAAATAAGTATTAATTCATAATAAAAATATGTTAAAAAAATAATAAACAATGTTTGTAATTTATAGAAAACCTATTCTCAATAAAAAAATTTATAAGTATAAATGTTCTGTTTTTAAACAACAATATTTAAGGTCATTTAAATTATTTTTCATTAAATTATTATTATTCATTTTTTATTTTTAATTATTTATATATGTTTAGTCAATGTTTCAAATTTTATTTATATTGTATTGATAGTTTATAATTTACAAGCTTTCAAATTCACCTATTTGAAAAATTATTGTATTTCATGTATATAAATTTGAAATTTTATCAATATTAAAGTATAAATAAAATTTAAATAAAATTTGAGACACTATTTAAACATATAAAAATTAATTGATATTGAAAATAGTTTAATAAATATAAGAAAAAAATAACAATTTTCCATGATACAGACTTTATTGTTTAAATACATAACATTCACACATTAAAACATTTATGGGAATCATTCTTATTAACTATTTTATTATTAATCAATGATTTCTTATCCAATGTATTTGAAAATGCAAACCCATAATTGAATGATTTATTAAGGGAGTAAACATTCAAGGATTGAGTATTATATTATTAATTACATCATTATGAAGTATTACTAAATATCTTATTATTATAAAATATTATCTAATACATTATCAATTGTTTCCCTCATATCTAATATATAGATTAACTTAATTTAAGTAGTTAATAATATTATTTAAAATAAATATTATTTAAATTAGTAATATATATATATATAATAATTTTATTATTAAAAAAATTATTTTCTAAATAATAATCATTTATAATAATATTGATAGTAATATAGTATATATTTTAATAAAAAATAACTATTATAAATGTTTTATATAATCAAATTATTTATGTATTTAATAATACTTAATAATAATATAATTAATAATAGAATTAATTATAGAAAATAATTAATAAAAAAGGAATTTATGTGCATAAATACTATTTAATAATAATATTCTTGTAATTTATTTTAAAATAAAAGGAAAATATTAATAATTATAATAAATATATAAAATAATTTTTTTATATTTAATAATAATAATAATTTTTTATATTTAAATAATTTTATTTAATAAGAATATTATTTAATACTATTATATAGACCATTATTATTATTATCATTATTATTTGTGTTTGGTTGTATTTATACCCCTAAGAATCCAATATATATAATTATTTTTTATAAATATAACAAACAAGAAATAACTTACATGATAGAAATAATTATTTCATAATAATAAATCATAATAATTAGATAATTAATTATTATTAACGATTTTGAAATATAATATTAAATATATTATTAATTAAATTTTTTATAGTTGTTTTTATAAATTATTAAGTTTTTGTAATTCCCCCACTCTGACTATTTGTAAGTATAATAAATTATTAATAATTATTATTTTTTTTAATTATATTATTAATCACATCATTTAATTTTTTTCATTAATTATAATTTTACCAATATTAATGATATTATTAGTAATAATTAATATGAATATATTTGTTACTATTTATTATATTATTAAATAATAATGATTTATAAAAAATATTTTATTAATAATTATTTATTATCATTAATGTGTAAATATAAAAAATATATTATTCATTAAATGGTCGAAAAGTGGTGTTTGAATCCCACATCGAAAACCTAGAAAATTTTCTGAGTACCACACCATTATAAAAGGAGAGGTCAGGTGGGATTTTATGTAATCCTTTTTGAAATACTTTTCATAAAGTAATAAAGAATATAAAAATAATTAAAGACTGTATAATTTTTTTTTAATTTGTTATATATATAAAATTTTTTTTTTAAAACCAGTATACTGGTAGGCGTTGTCTCGGACAAGGACCACACTTCACCACTTGCCCCCTAGTATTTTCAGTAGATTGGGAAATGGTTTTCTTGTCTACGAATTTCTATAATTTTTTTTGGTTTTATATGAGAAACGTTTCCTCAATCTACCAAATCTTTCTTTGATTCTCAAGAGGAACCCTATGTACCATCTTTAGTGAATGTTTTCTTCCACCATTGCATAGATTGAGTTATTAAAACATCTTAGATGAGTTTCCCATCATCATTCCTTCATGTCACTCCCTTGCAAGAGGTTTCTTCCAATGGATAAAAAAGCTAGAAAACCTTTTCTTCTCCTGATAATAAGTATTGTCGTGACCCTTAGCTATGAAGGTATTTGACGGTAGAGGGTGACAAACATGGCCTACTAACAAACCAAGTAATAAAATAAAAATAATAATAATACCATAATTATTATAATAGTAATTATACAAGAACTATATAATATAATTTAAATTGGAAAGATTTAATGATATTGAAAAATTGGATGAAGTGGTTCATGATCCTACTTTATGGGACCACAAGATACTCCTATATTTCCTTTAGGATCATGTGATTAATCACTTTGAAAAGCATTCCAAAACAGTTGATTAATAATTAACTATTTTTACAAAAAATGGGTTTACTATGAGCCTAAAACCCCTAGTATTTTATAACAATATTAAATGAATCTTCATGCCTAGTGGAATACTACATTGATGTTATTTTATTTTTATGCCCTATGTATAATATATAACAGTTTTTCTAAAAAATTAATTATTTTGTAGATGAAATTTAATTAATTAAATAGTTAAATTTAATTAAAACATCAATAAAATAAAAACTCCTCCAATTTACACCAAAATTCAACACATGGGTAAATACCACATTACAAACTGAAAATTCACATAATAAATTTTATCCATGGAAATCTACTAGTTTAAAATTACTATTTACCGATAAGAATTCAAATTACTTGAATTCCATTCAAATTTCCAGAACACCAAAACTAAAATTTTCATACATTTACAATGGAAACACCTTAAAGTATTTTTACCCTTGAGAAGTTCCAATCTCAGGATTAAAACTTAAATAACTCTAGAACATGTAATTTCATGAATTTAAATACATTAATCTCCATTTAATATACACCTTTAATGAAAATGACCCATAAATTAATAAGGTAACAACCAAATTCCAAAGACATGTCATGATATAAAATTCATTAAATTATATATGAAATCTATCTCAACAATAAATTTATTTAAGATAAAATGGAAAATTAATGAATCATGGTATGTTTCCTATATCAAGGATTCATGTTCCTTTATTCTCTCTTTAACACTTCCATGAATCCCACACTCTTAAAGAGAATGAATTATACTACTCCCAATGAGCTTTTGGGTTATTCTCCCACCAAGTTTTTTTTTGTGATTTTTTTGATATAAAGAATAAATAATGAAACCACATCATTTAATATTGTATTTCCATTTTATATAATATCACCTTACCTAATTTAAGATATAAAAGTCCACCGAAACTCTAATGACAACCTAAAATTCTTTCCAAAATTTTTCTCAAACCTTGGACTTAGGAAAACATCAAGATCCAATATATCTTTTTATAGGACTCTTTGAAAACATAATATCTCTTAAATAACAAACCTTTATAAAGAAAATATCTACTAAAAAACAAATGGATAACTGATACTTCTATTTGAGTAAATTATCTAGTAATTTAAATTATATAATATCACAATAATGATTCAACAATATATGCATTTATCATTGAAGAATCATAAAAAACTTTAATCTATACAGATGAATTTTACCTTGAAGGTAATACCATTATAGTACATTATAGGGAAAACCAATGAACTGGGATTAATAGAAAATCATGAAGGGTTATTTGAGTTATGAATATTTATTCAAGGAATAATTACAAAATATCACAATTATATATATAAATGATTAATAAATTAAAAAAACATTCAGTTTGACTATTTCATCATTACCTCTTTACCCTATCACCAAAAATATATCATTGCATATCTTATCACTTGATCTAGTAATATAATACTTTGAATTGATAGGATTAAGACTCCATTTAATATTTCCCAATTAACAAAGTAATTTTACAAAATCATAGAACTAAATTTTAACACATAATTGAACATCTAATTAGGTGTATACAAAATATTCAAAAGCGCATTTCTTAGTTCAAAAAATATCAAAAACATTAATTAATGGATGTTACATTATTCACATATACTATACCAATACACATAAACATCAATTAGTTTTTTTACATCTAATATGGCTCTACTCAAAATCCCATCAACATGTTATACCAAGATAGGAGATCATTTAAACTCATTGGAATATTAATTCACCATATCAGCCTTATAAATCTATCATTAATTCCAATATTTGTTTTTATTCTGCAATGACAGTACCATAAATCCCCATTCTATCTCTTACTATTTCATTTCCCCCATGTGTTTACAATATCTAACCAATAGCATTAATAAAATATTTTTATATAAAAAGTGTTAAAATAGCCTCAATACAATTAACATAATTTTCCCCATGGAATTATTGGTAGATAAAACATCTTAAACTCAAAAATGGGAATCTTCATCATCACAACACACAAATATTCCCAATATCATAAAAAATACATCCAACTAAGGAAATATACTATCTTAATCCAAAGTAGACAAGGTCTTTGTCATCTATATATCCTTAAATTTTCCACCTCATACTTTAGGAAAGAACTTGAACAAGAAAAAAACCCAAACCTAGATCAGAACCATAATAATATTTATGATATTTGAAAAATTATCCCTTACCTTGTGTCCAATTTCATCCTTATGTGTCCAAGGCTTCTGTATAGTGGGTTTAAACATATTATTAACTTGTAACAGAACCATAATAATATTTATTATATCATATATGTTTCACTTATGACTTTATATTATCTGTTCATTTGTCAATTTCATGTTAAAGCAGAGTTTTGGGTAAAATAGTTTCATTTATCATCCGTGTTTTTACTTGTAATTATTAATATGACTACTTAGATCATTATTAATTAATTAAATAATATAAAACATGATTTATATATAATATATATTTAGAATATACATACATAAAATATATCGATAAATGGAAAGAAATACATTGTTCAAGGAGACGGTAGGCCGTACGTACGCATGAACGCTGTTTTTCATTTCTTTATTGGATTGAATGGAATTAAGTATATGACATAAATATATATATACATAAATATTGTATCATTATTATGTCATATATTTCATTATTACTTATTATATATACTTTATAATCATTCTTGAATCGTTAACATGGAAAATGAATCTCATCGCGTCGTGGAGACGGTAATCCGTACGTACGCACAAGCAATGATATCATTCCCATATTTATTAAATGGAATTTCAGTGGATGATATAATATCTGAGAATCATTATGATTTTATAATAATCATATATAGATATTCCTTACACCATTATACCCATCCATGTAAGTTGGTGGTGGAAAAACTGATTACACCACGGCGTGGAGACGGTATTCAGTACGTACACACGCACGGTGATTTCATTTTTCGTAGGGTGGATAAATGGTGAAATAGGGTTTTTTCATATTTATAATAAAATATCAGTATATAAGTAATACTTATGTTATTAATTTATAATTAAACAACTAAATTAGAGGACGTAGAAGGGAAAGAAACTTGAAAGAGTCGGTAGAAGAGATTACCTCTTCCTCAACACACCTCCTTTAAACTTCTTCTTAGGGCACTAGAGTTAGTTTTTTGAGAAGACCAAAACATCTATGAGATAAATAGATAGGTTTAGAAGAGTAATTGGCTGGGGTTTTTTTGAGATTCAAGTCTCAAAAGGGCGTGAAGAGAAGAGGGAATGGGTGACCTTTTTTAAGGGAGGAGAGGGGCACCTTTGGAAAAACTTAAAATATTATTTTGTAATAAAGTAACATTAGGTTTATAATTGCTCCAAATTAATTTATTTCTATGATAATGTGGGGATGGGTCGAAATCCTCTCAACTAATAGTTTTTAGACAAGTTTAGGTTACTATTTTAACCTTAACATTTAGATTTAACTCTAAGTTAAATAATTTATCTTTTACTGTGTCTTCTTGTTTTCTTAAACTATATGGTTAATAAACATACTATAACAAGACAAAAGAACCCCAAGTGGTTCATTATTAATATATATAACCTTATATATTTCATTTGTCCAAAACATAGATTTTTAGAAATATAATGACAATTAATAATATAATATTTGTTTGAAAAACTATTTTATGTCAATTTTGACACTATTTGGTAATGGATTTTTGAGAAAATAATAACAACATGATTAGTTCAAAAAAAGTTAATTTAATCAATAATAACATGTAATATTACCCTAGAAAATTATTTTAATTTATAATACGTCTCAAATTACATTTATTTGGGTATTTATATCATTAATTATGTTAATATTTCATTAATAAGGTAATTACTACATCATCATTATGTCAAAAATAAATTAAATTATATAATGTCTAAAAATTATAAATAAAATACCATTGTATATGAAATATTTTTATATTTCTAATTAATATTTATAGTTGAATATATCTTCTGTATAACTCTATATTAAAAATGATTTAGTTATTAAACATTGATTTTAACTATTTTAACCCTTTATTAAATAAATTAATAATAAATATCTTAATCTAATCAAAGTGGCCCTAAAGGGTAATATTTTATTGCTAAGGTTGTTTTTGTATGAATTACACTTATCCAATAGAATTAGGATACGTGTTATGGTAATTATAATATTATTTTTACCCTTAATTACCCTATTTACTTTTAACCGTGGTAAATAAAAGTAAAAAGTTACTATTCAGCAAAAATTAATTTTATCTTATTGAAACACATTTTTCTCCTTGATATTAACCGTGTATCTCGGATTTTTGAAATTCCACTCATAGAAGCGGTAATATTATGTTTTATGTAAATTTTCAAATTCTCCAAGGAGGTGGGTATAAGATAGTGAAAAGTTGAATAAATTTTTTATATATATAAAATTCTTTTAAAATGACTCAAATGAATTAAATTGAACTTATATAGTTATTATGTATCTATTTTGACTTAAAATAAATTTAAATAAAATTAATAATTATTTAAATAAAAAGTCGGTTTTTAAATAGTAACACAATGTTTTCACTATTCATCAAAAATTGATAGTTTTCATAAAAATACCAAAAATCCCCCCTAGGCTAATTTCAATATTCTCAATCCAAAAATGAATTCAATTTTGAATTATAAAATTTATAAAAATTCAAAAAGTGGGTATTACTATTCATAAAGGCTAGTTCATAATAATATTATAAAAATATATCCTTTAGTGAAACTTGGTATTGCTTACTACACACGCTTTCGAACAAGGTCTTGATTACATGTAATGCAAGACAAGTCGGGGCTCTATGTAGTGAAAGCTCCGTTTTGTGTTGCGTATAACATAATCAACACTTATTTCATTTATACATTAAAAAAATCTATACTTAAGGTTGTGTAGAATAATTCCACAAAACGAACTTGAAATTGTGTGTAACACAAGCCAAGAATAGTGTTGCGTATATTGCAAGGTAATACAGTATTGCGTATAGTACACGCTAATCATGGTGCAATGTATAATAGAAGGAATCAATGAAAATAAAAATAATATATCTCATAAAATCTTGGGGTGTTACATTCTACCCCCCTTAAAATAAATTTTTCCCTCGAAATTCATTGGGGTTATAAATGGTTTACTACTTGAAAGTTTCTTTCATAGAAACCCACATTGTAAAAATGAATACTAAAACATCATTTTAAAAATTAAAGTAAGAAATGTAATGGTTACCCATATTAACTCATCACTGGGTTTCCACATAGGAGAACATAGGTGGAAATATGGATATGGAAGAAAAATATAACTATCAAGTTCTAATGGAGAGTGATAGAGGACATGGCTATGAAAAATCCAGAAATCACAAAGCCACAAATTTATGATGATTTAAGGTACCGTCTAATTCATCAGATATAAGGACACTAGAACAACATTTTTGTTTTCAAGATCATTTCCCTAAAGTTGAAGAATTGTTGAATTAAAAGAAATACATACTTGATTTTGGTACAATCTTACTGTTGTTTGTGCCTTGAACAATTTCCACTTCATCTCTTAAATAAATTAAGTTGAATTTTCTTCTGTGAAGTGTTAGCAGATCATGCAATAGAATGACAGGTCATTCCATCCGTCTCAAACAAAAGGATAACAAAAGTTATTAAATATATATAAGTTCATCTATAGTGAGATTAATCATATATGGTTCCTAAAATGGACATATACTTCATATATCATACCTCTTCATATAATAAAACTAGTTTATACTAACCAGAGTCTTCTTGTTGGCCAGTGTTAGGTGATAAAGGCCAGTCGCACTTTGGTTGTGGGTTTGATTCCCACAGCTTTGTTCGACGTGACGGGTTGTCGCATGTCCTGAAGGTTGTCCTATTTCTAAAACTACATTATTATAACATTCCATAAATAATATAGAAATTTTTTTTAGCCTTAAACAATACTAACTTATGTCCAACATAATTCATTCCAATATTTAGGCTTATCCAAAATACTTCTGCCCAAGCTCATAGTATAAAGAAAACAACTACTAGAAATGTCATCTGTCGATCATATGAATACCATAATTTATCCCTCATATATCATACGATATATCTTGTTGGTCAAATTAAAAACATGTGAACACCTTAATCATGTATTCTCTTGAAAAATGAATACTTATTGACCCTTAGTGAAAATATGAATGCTGTCAAAATTTAACAATTTCCACATACCAAAATCCCAAAATTTCTATATACTCAAACCATGATTTAACTTTTTCCTAATATCAGTCATGATCTCATGGATATTATTAAACATTTCATTTTCTCCTTATCATATCATCTGATTTCCAAAATCACATTTTATGGTTACCAGTACCATAAATTTATTGAAAACCACAATAGACCAATACATAAATAATCCAATATTCCATGATACTATATACAACATTATTTTGTAATACCATTACATAAACACTTAATCATTCCAACACATCATTGTCATATTCAACATCACTAATAGTGATCGCATGTGACTTCCATTTGTCCTTTTCCTTAAGAGGTTGTTGATGTTGATCATCATTAACCCTTGGATTAGGGAATTGGTTAGCATAATACCCCATTTCCTTGTAATTGAAGCATTGAAGTGTTAGTGGTGAATTCTCTGTAGTATTATCTTTATTCACATCATTAGTAACCCTTTTTACATTACTTCGACACTCAGATACTCAATGACCTTCTTTTCTACACTTAAAACATTTCTTAGTCCCTTTAAGACAATCTCCACCGTGCTTCTTTCCACACATTGGGAATAAAGAAACATTCATCTTCTTTTCACCATTATTCTTAGATTTTTCCTTGAACTCTATATTTCATTTCATGTCAAAACCATGAGATGGATATGTAACCCCAACTTCCATTTCTTCCTTGATAGCACAACACACAATCTCTTCATAGCTACGGAAGACTCTTATAGCTAATGCCCTTTGAAGAATTTGTTTTAAACAACCGAAGAATCGATCAACTTTACTTTCAGGTTGGATGATAAAGACAGATGCATACCTTGCAAGTCTTGTAAAATTCGCTTCATATATACCAACAGATTAATCATACTTCTGCTTAATCTCAAGTAACTCATTTTCCATCGTTGTTCGAATAATACGAGGGAAATACTTATTGAAAAACAAGTTCTTGAACTCGTCCCATTCCATGGATTCAATTTCATCTTGGGGCCTTGTATTCTTAATTAGAGTCCACCACTAGTTTACTTCACCTTCTAAATGGAAAACAGATAGAATGACTATTTCATGTTCCAAACAGTGAAGTATAGAAAATATATTTTCAATGGTAATGACCCATTGTTCCGCAACAAGTGGATCAGAATACCCACTGAAAGAAGGTGGACGTTGCCTCGTGAAGGAGTCAATAGAATACTGTTCCCTTCTCTGCTCATTTGGAAGTCCAGAATGATTCATAGATTGTGTAAGTATAGCAAAAATATTTTTCACTACATCTCCCATAACATTGGTTTGTTCAAGAGTATAATCATTACATTGTCCATTACATCCATCAACATAGTTCCTTCGGGTTCCAACCATCATCTAAAACCCAAAAAAATAGTGAGAGAGGTAAAAATCATGCTAGGGAAAACAACATAATAAAGGGGGAGTACCTTCAATATATAACATCTTAGGGTTAATTCTACTATTTTTACCATAATTCTAGGACTATAACCTATACTTATACTTAACCTTTGGGACATCCTTAGACATACCATAGAAATATCTCTAGGGATCTCACTAAAGTTTTCACATCCTAGTTTCCAAAGGTTAACTAAACGTTTACTCTGATACCAACTGTAGAGACCCAATGATTTACGTACATGGACATTACATTACTTTTGCAGAATACTTAATAAATAACAAAAAAATAATACACAAGGACCATAGTAGTTTAGTGTCTTTGGAAACTCGAAACATAATCATCTAATCATGCTGAAAGATCTTCAACATCTCCCATAAAGATCTTCCCCTTTTGTTTTCCTACCTAAAACCATTCTTTATATCCTGGGGAAAATAAAAAATATAAAGGGTGAGCTGAAATGTTCAGTAAGGGTAAGCATGGGGAAAATAAAACAAACCATATACATTTGAACTTCAAAACATGAACATAAAGTTTACACATCAAAATATTGAGTATTGAAATAAATCGTGGCAGTACGTAAGGAATAAGTTATAAAGGAAAATTAATCATGATAAAATAGCATGGGAATAAAACATTTAATTGTTTCAAACCATTAATCACATGATATGATTTTCATAGTAGCCAATACATTTCTTTGAAGACCATCTTCATGGACAAAGTCCCTTTCTAAATCGAGTTCACTCCTCATTTCAGTTATGTAACAATGAACCAGATTAACTTACCATTCCAGTCATGTCTATCTCATGAGATATAAATAATTACCCAATTCATTGGATGGATATATATGTCCCACCCATCTCATAATTAAATCATTTTTACATGTGCCACAACATAAACAAAAATCATTCATCAAAACCCAAATAATAAAATTGGGTTTTATAAACATCATCCCATCATAACATAATCCATATAAAACAAATGGATATCACTTCATAATAAGAAAATTTAAACCATGAAAATCATAGAGACATTATAATTTAATCATACACATATGAAATAATTTCATCATATATGGAAAATAGTTTTCATAAAACACTTGAAATGTATTCTTGAGGAAAATATCCTTTCTTCTTCAAAATCATTTTCCTTTCACAAAATGACAAACAATTTTAAAAGAAAAGGATTTATTTAAAATAACCATGAAACTGTGTAGAGAAATATTAATTGAAATAATTCGTTATGAAACTGTAAAAATCTACTCACACCGTATAAGTTAAAAAACATTCTCCTCGTACTTTTTTCGGAAAAGTCAAAAAGTTCCTTGTATGGTAAACAAACGAAAGATTCCTTCCATAACACAAAGTAAAAGTCAAATAGGGGTAAAAATGACATTAAACATACATGGAAGAAAATTAAACACTTTATGAAAATCATTTTATGGGCATGGATGAAAAATATAACCCCAGTAAATACTTACGTATAAGAAATCTCAGATAAAAATGAGATTTGCTAAATTATCCCTTACCTTATGTCCAATTTATTCCTTATGTGTCAAAGACTCCCATATAGTGGGTTTAAAAATATTATTAACTTCTAAAAAAACCATAAAAATATTTATTATATCATATATGTTTTATTTACGACTTTATATTATCCATTCATTTGTCAATTCCATGTTAAAGCAGCGTTTTTGGTAAAATCGTTTCATTTATCGTCTGTGTTTTGACTTGTAATTATTAATATAATTACTTAGGTCATGATTACTTAATTACATAACATAAAACATGATTTATATATAATATATATTTAGAATACACATACATAAAATATATCGATAAATGGAATGAAATGCGTTGTTCATGGAGACGGTAGGCCGTACGTACACATGAATGCTGTTTTTCATTTCCTTGTTGAATTGAATGGAATTAAGTAGATGAAATAAATATATATATACAAATATAAATATAGTATTATTATTAAGACATATATTTCATTATTTCTTATTATATATACTTTATAATATTTCTTGAATTGTTAACATGGAAAATGAATCTCATCACGTCGTGGAGACGGTAATCCGTACGTACGCACAAGCGATGATATCGTTCCCATATTTATTAAATGGAATTGGAGTGGATGATATAATATCTTAGAATAATTATTATTTTATAGTAATCATATATAGTTATTCCTTACACCATTATACCTATCCAAGTAAGGTGGTGGTGGAAAAACTGATTACACCACGATGTGGAGACGGTATTCGGTACAAACGCATGCACGGTGATTTCGTTTTCCATAGGATGGATAGAAGGTGAAATAGGGTTGTATCATATTTATAATAAAATATCAGTATATTAGTAATACTTATGTTATTACTTTATAATGAAACAACTAAATAAGAAGTCGTAGAAGAAGAAAGAAACTTGAAAGAGTCGGTAGAAGAGATTACCTCTTCCTCGACGCACCTTTTTTAAATTTCTTCTTAGGGCACTAGAGGTGGTTTTTTTAGAAAACCAGAACCTCTATGATATAAATAGAGAGGTTGAGAAGAGTAATTTTCTAGGTTTGTTCGATCTTCATTTCTGAAAAGGGTCTGAAGGGAAGAGTGAAGGGGTGCCCTTTTTATAAGGGAGGAGAGGGGAACCTTTTGAAAAACAAAAAATATTATTTTATAATAAAGTCATATTCAGTTTATAATAGCTCAAAATTTATTTATTGAGAAGATAAAGTGGTGATGGGTCAAAATCATCTCAACCAAAAGGTTTTAGACAGGTTTAGGTTACTATTTTAACCTTATCATTTAGATTTAACTCTAAGTTTAATAATTTAACTTTTACAGTGTCTTCTTGTTTTCTTACACTATATGGTTAATAAACTTATTATAACAAGAATAAATAACCCCATGTGGTTAATTATTAATATATATAACCATATCTAAGTCATTTGGCTGAACCTTAGATTTTTAGGAATATAATAACAATTAATAATATAATATTTTTTTGAAAAACTATTTTATGTCAATTTTGACACTATTTGGTAATTGATTTTTGTGAAAATAATAAAAACATGATTAGTTATAAAAAAATTAATGGAATCAATAATAACATGTCATATTAACCATGAAAATTATTTTAATTTATAATAAGTCTCAAATTACATTTATTTGGGTATTTATAACATCAATTATGTTAATATTTCATTAATAAGGTAATTACTGCATCATCATTATGTCATAAATAAATTAAATTATTAATTTCTAAAAATTATAAATAAAATACCATTATATAAGAAATATTTTTATCTTTATAATGAATATTTATAGTTTATTTTACCTTTTGTATAACCCTATATTAAAAATGATTTAGTTATTAAACTTTGATTTCAACTATTTTAACCCTTCTTTAAATAAATTAATAATAAATGTCCTAATCTAATCCAAGTGGACCTAAAGGGTAATATTTTATTCATAAGTTTGTTTTTGGATGAATTAAAAATATTTAATTGAATTAGGACATGTTTTAGGGTAATAATATTATCATTTTTACCCTTAATTACCCAATTTACTTTTAACCGTGGTAAATAAAAGTAAAAAGTTACTATTCACCAAAAAAACTTTATCTTATTGAACCAAATTTTACTCCTTGATATTAACCTTTTCTCTCGTTTTTTCGGAATTCCACTCACAGAAGTGGAAAAATTATGTTTTATGTAAATTTTCAAATTATTCAATGAGGTGGGTAAAAGATGGTGAAAAGTTCAACAAAATTTTTATATATCTAAAATTATTACAAAATGACTCTAATTAATTACATTGAACTTATATAGGTATTATGTATCAATTGTCACCTAAAATAAATTTATATAAAATAAATAATTATTTAAATAAAAATACATTTTTTAAATAGTAACCTAGTATTTTCACTATTCATCAAAAATTGGTCATTTTCAGAAAAATACAAAAAATTTACCCTAGGAAAATTTTGATATTCAGAATCCAAAAATAAGGACCATTTTGAAAGATAAAATTTATAAAATTTCAAAAAGTGGGTATTACTATCCATATCAGCTAGCTCATAATAATATTATATTAATATCTCGTTTATTGAAACTTGGAATTGCGTACTACACATGCTATCGAAGAAGGTCTTGATTGTTTGTAATGCAAGCCAAGTTAGGGCTTCATGTAGTGAAATCTCTATTTGGTGTTGCGTATAACATAATCAACACTTATTTCATTTATACATTAAAAAAATCTATTCTTAATGTTGTGTAGAATAATTTTCACAAAACGAACTTGAAATTGTGTGTAACACAAGCCAAGAATAGTGTTGCGTATACTGCAAGATAATACGGTGTTGTGTATAATACTATATAATCTTGGTGTAGTGTATAATAGAAGACATCAAAGAAATTAAAAATAATATATCTCATAAAATATCGGGGTGTTACAATAACTCAAAGATGTACAAATAAATCACCAATTCTAAGATCATTTAATCTATCTTGTTCATTGATCTAACACAAACTAAAACCTCCACAAACATAATCCTATAAACCTTTATATAAAAATTGGAGCACATATATCTTAATTATTAGTATTTCATCCCCAAATGATGAATAACCAAATCAGTATCATGTATTAACATTAATAAGATCAGAAAAATCACAATACATAGTAATTTACTGAACAATCAAAACCACCTTGGTTAATCTTGGTCAAACATTAACCAAGAACTATCTCATCATCAAATCTATATAAGTTACTTAACATGAGTTTGTATCACTCCAAAAGTACACATTTCATTGTATAGAAGTCTAGAACATCCATGAATCACATAACCAATCTCAATAGATATCATTATCATCAAATAACAATTATGTATAATATTGCACACACCATAAAAATATAAAATTGAACTAACAAACCAAATCCCACCATATAATATCAACATCACTATGGTATAATGTTCTATCAATAACCCGCTATCAAGATCATTCTATATCCACATATATATATATCAATCCAATCCTAAATATATAAAAAATCAATATCTAGAAAAAACATATAGTTGGGTGAGGGAGGGAATACTAAGATGTCAATTCAGTTATCCTACTTACCAATCCATATACTAGGTTTCACCTATGAAAAATATCCTTGGGTGGTGTTTTAATATTGAATGGTGCACCCATATCTAAAAGGGAAAAAATACAAGAAGGAATAATAAAACAAATTTTACAACATCCCTGATCTCGAATGATTTATTAATGAATTTTCATTCTTAAAAAAATAAGTAAATGTTAAATTCATTCCTTATATTTTTAATGATTTATATATATATATATAACACCTATATATTTTTATTTACATTTATTTCCTCAAAATCATAATTCAGGAATAATGTACCATTATGAATAATAAAATAGTTTCATATATTTTTTTAATACATTCGTGATTCTTTTTAAACATATAATTTTACATTATAAGAACATTACTTTTATAAATAGTATTATATTCATATTATTGTTTAAATTTCAATTAAACCATTGCAATCTAATTTTCAACCAATTTTGATACATATTTTCATAGTTACAAAATTAAAACATATAAACATTAAAATTAATTTCATATGCCATTAAACTTATATTGTTAAATATAATTTTTAAACTAAAATAATGACATATCACTATTATTTGTAAATAATAGTTCATTTAATTTCTAAATGGCGGTAACCATATTATTTAACACATTTTATTATTCTAAAAACTTACTTTTAAAATGTTAAGTAACAAGGCTTATTATATTTTAAAATTATGAGATATTAATTATTTTTATTTCAAAATGTAATTCTACCTATGTATAGTGACTTATTATAAAAAAATTGTCATCAAATATTTATATAATATTTCAAAAAAATCTAAAATGGTCATTGATATAACTTCATAATCACAGTGGATATAGTTTTTTGCACAAAAAGTATTTTCTCGATTATAAATTTAAATTAAAAATTACACATAATTAGATTAATAATGTCATAAAATATATATTTTATACATGTATAAATAAATAATTATTAGTCATATAATAATTAAGACTCAACAAAATTTTAAATATAACCACTAATAATAAAAAAAATAGTTTTTTTAAATAAATTATTTTTCAATGTATCATAGGTTTATATTTGAAATTTATAAATTTTAAAATTTTTCGAATTAGTGGGTTGAAATAATAATAGAGTGAATTTTTTGGATTTTTCTGGAAAATTTTATTATTTAGAGTATAGAAAAAAAACATTTTTTACAAATACCGTAAATTTTATGATATTATCATGATATAAATAGGATTCAAAAATTAATAAATCTTTTTATAAAATTAAAATTTATTTATTGAGTAAAATACTTGATTTTAAAATAAAAAATTTAATTTATAAACCTTTTTTTGGAAATTTGGAAACTAATTTATAATTTATTCTAATAAAAAACTATTTTCTTTATTACCTTTAATTAATGGTTTCCAAGGGTTCATTTAATTTTGATTAGTTTAAATATAAAATAGACCTCATTTTATAATAATAAACCAATAAATGAAATGTTCATCATTACTATTCATATAGTTTGGCTTAAATATGGAAATAATCAATACTTTCTCATAAATACCCCCCCTTAGCTATATAAACAATTCTCATCAACCCCTTTCTCCTCACATCCAAAATTCATTCCTTTGTAAAACATTTTCCCAAATAACTATAAAATATCCATTAACATGTCTCTAATCCCCTTGTGTGACAAAAAAACGTTCTTACAAGGCTTTAATCTCAATCCAAAGGAGGCGGCTCAAAGAGAACGATAAGGGTTTCTAGGCCACTTTCTCCATTATTATTTTTGATTTTTCTCTTGAAACTATATTAAAACGCCACTTAATTTGATAATATGATTCTATTATCTTGGTATTGGTATCATTTTGATCAATTAGTGATGCAATATTAACCATTACAGCTCACATAACACTTTTTCATTACCTGTTACTACATCAAAATAATAGTTTCTTAGTTATTTCATTTTATATAATATTTGATATTAATTTTCTATAAAATACTTTAAAAATCATTTTAATATACTCAAATGATTTTATTTTCATGTTATTACTATACCATTTCTCTATTTTAGATGATATATTTCCAATTTCCTCTCATTAGACCATTTTTCATAAGACATTACTACATTAAAATACAAGTTTTTCCAAAACTTTGCCTTTTATTTTTAATTCTTCTCTTACAATTTTGATTATTTTAATAAATATTTAAAAGTATCCATAAAAAGAAGTTTATATATAAGAAAATATTTTTATAAACTTTAAATATTTATTGGGGTTTCATTCTTTTAAACACTTTTGAAAAATGGCTCTCATCGTGGTGGTGTTACACTACCTAGGTGAATAATGATGATTTCAAAAACTTTTTTATTCCACGGATATTATTCAAAATTTATTTATTGATAGAATATTAAAGTGCCCAAAACTAGATATACCACTGACGGGGGGGGGGGGGGGGATAAATCGGTGGCATTCATTTTATGAATTATTCACCTTTTAAATGAAACCTCTTGAACCTGTTAGAACTCTATAACATCTCAATAAATTCCCACAGTATCACTTAATATAAAATTGATATTTAAAAATATCTGCATACAATATTTTCTAGGTTCATCCTAAAATACTACTCTCTCTCATATTGTTTTTATCCCCAAATATGGATTCTCTACTGTCTTCAATAATTGTTTACTACTGTAACACCCTGAAATTTTATGAAAAATATTCTTTTTAATTTCATTAATGTCTTGTGTTGTACGCTACACCAAAAGAAGCTTTCACAACACGCATCCTTGACTTGCCTTCCATTATACACAATCGCAACCTTTCTCGATAGCGTGTGTAGTACGCAATACTGAGTTTCACGAAACAACGATATGCTATTAAAATATTATTAAAACTACCCGTTATGAATAGTAATAACCACTTTTTAAAATTTTAGAAATTTTAGCTCTCAAAATGGACTTCATTTTTGGATTCGGAGTATCGACATTAGCCTAAGGTGAAATTTTGGTACTTTTCAAATAACTTTCATTTTCTGATGAATAGTGAAAATGTAACACCCCAAGCTTCTACGGTACGCTTCTCTTTGAATAATGTGATAGCGTGTGTTGTACGCAACACCGAGTTCTAACACACCATAACTAATCAAACTAGCCGTTATGAATAGTAATACCTACTTTTTGAAATTATATATATTTTATATTTGAAAATGGACTTCATTTTTGGATTCGGAATATCGAATTTAGCCTAAGGTGAAATTTTGGTACATTTCGGATAACTTCCATATTTTGATGAATAGTGAAAATTACTGAATTTTAATTAAAAAAAACTTTTTTAATCAAAATAATTAATAGTGATAAATTATGAATTTGAGTGGTTTTAAAGTATATTTAGAATATATTTTTACCATTTAATATAATGTTGGTCATTGGACAAAATTTTACAATTAAACCGAACATAAACAAGTGTCAATCTTTTGATAGTTACTACCTCTTAAAAACACGCTTTTTGTTTTGACAGCGGGAATTAATTTTAAATTAATTTCTGCCACTTCTGTGTTTTGAATTTAGAAAAATGGATTCCATATTTGGAATCAGGATGTCCAAATTGTGTAAATAGGTAACTTTTATTTTTAGACATTTTGAATAATTACTGTGGTAAATATTTTATTTACCATGGTTAAGGGTAAATCCGGTAAATAAGGGTTAAAACAATAATATTATAATAATACAAAATTACCCTAAAACGTGTCCTAACCTTATTGGTGGACACATACCCGACCATGAGCTTACTTGGGTCAATTTGGGGACCCCTTGGAGCCACTTGTATGTGGTAGGGACACTTTATATTAATAAAGTTAAAATAAAAATAAAAATGGCATAAGCTTACATCTTTTAGAAGAACAATTTTTACATAGGGTTATACATGTTGGATTTTCGATTATAAATATTCATTAGAAAGATAAAAAGATTTACTACATAATGATATTTTATTTATAATTTTTAGACATCAAATAATTTAAATTATTAATGACACAAATATGATGCAATGTTTACCTCATTAATAAATCATTTAAATAAATAAGATTATAATGATTAAAATATTATCTAAAACCTGTCCAATTCTTATTGGTTGATTTTATTTAGAATATTAGTCATCTTATCTTCGACCTCAATGATTTTTGGACTATTATAAACCGAATATAATTATATTATGAAGTAATACTTTCACTCTTTCCTAAAGATCCCCTCTTCTCCCTTATAAAAGAAGACCACTTGTACTCATTCCTCACACCTCTCAAGCCACTTGTCTCGTCCAAACTCTGCCCAACTAAGCTCCCCACATCCCTCTCCTCCTCCTTGAAGCTTCCCCTTAGGCAGAAATCATTTCAAGAAGTCCTTTGGTTCCAACCAAAGTGAGTTACCTAAATTAAAGGTAACGATTTCTCTTAAATTATTTTCCTTTATTTTGCTTCTCCAACCCCAAACTCTTTTTATTTCCTTTCTTTTGTAACAACACCAGTATCCTCAATATACTAGGATGTTGTTATAAGAAGGATTCAAACTACACATACACACAACTCCATCTAATGGATGATGAACATAATGTTTCTGTGGATGGCAAACTAACGCCTCACGAAACGATGATTGCTCAAATACATCTTACCGCCTCTCATGGTGGCCATTATGATGGAACTGTAATTAAATATGATATTAATGATATATATTTTATATATAAGCTTCTGTAATTCCATTTTATTTCATACCATTATTCGTTTCATGTTGTATATACATACGATAATATCATTTGAGGAAGTGCGGACTACCGCCCCCTTAAAATGATATGACTCGTTCATACCACACATGGAACGTATAAAGGATGGTGTTAATGAACGTAAGTAACATATATAAAATATTATATTATACTGGAATATTAATATACCTATGTATCATTTGGATTCAATTCTTTTAAAATAAAAATTAAATGGAAGTAGCGTTCGTGCGTACGTACGGACTACCGTCTCCACGAACACGGTGAGATCCATCCTCCATCGTATCCATTCAAGTCTTATTCTCATTTTAGGGTTAAAAATAATGTTAATATAATTCTGATTATGAATAAGATTTAATCTATCCATTACAAACATGTCTTACGTAACCAAACATTTAAGAAGAACGAATCGATTATCACCTGAAACGACGATAATACTAAGATATTATTAATAAAGCAATGTTAAAAGATCATATATGATATCATATTAATGTATATGATTCTTGTATAATTTAATAACAATTATTTCACCATTATACAGGAGGTTAACCGACCCCAACAAAGGAAAAGTACAAGGTAAGGGTTATTTCACAATCTCTTCATTATCCGAGGTTGTTTATACGTAATAATCTACTGGGATATCTTTATCATCCACATCCATGATTCTTAAAAATGTATTTCAAAACATTTTTACTATTTACAAGAATATGGGTTAAAGTCATTTATACCCTTGTTTGACTTTTTATAAGAGGTTTATAAAGGAATCTTTCTGTCGTTTTCAAAACAAGGTCCTTTTTATCCTTTTCGACAGAATTGAGGTAAGAATGTTTTTTTAACTTATACGGCGGGTGCGGTTATTTTACGCCGTTATAAAATATTCAAAGCTTTCCTTACAAGCTTATAAGAATATTTTCAAAGAAAATGTTTTATTTTATATGGATATTATATTATTTCAAAATAAAAGGAGATATTTCTTTAAAAAGAATTTTGATTTCATCTATGTCAACATCCTTTGATGGATTTTACGCTTATTTGAATTTGATCTATTATGATACAAAACTTCTATATTGTATTGAAGGTTTTGTGATATGTTTGACTATGGATGTGCTAATTTTATACCATTCATAGTTTATGGTGAAATTATTGACATTTCGTATGCTAGTTTTAATACGAATGTTTATGATATGTTTAAACCTTTTCATATGGGAATGCATTAGACTTAATAAGTGACGGGTGGAGCCCGCTATAGCTCCTCGATGCATCGGTAGGTCTCATGAGACAAACTAGTGTCTTGGCACAAGGCCTTGACAAAATCTTATTTGTAGTCTTGGCACGAGGCCTTGGCTATGTGGTTATGATAGTCTGGCATTATGCATTCCAACATTATGAAAGTGGTTATTGATTTTTGCATGTGATTATTCGATTAGTAGAATATCCATGTGAATAATTAAATGGCATTATTTCATTTTACTTTTGCCATACTATGTCGAAGTTAAAGTTTAAAAGGCTTTTGTTTTAGTAATGCAATCCCTTAAATGTTTATTCTTATTTATGAAAGTTTCCGCTATATTGTTATCCTTACTGGGCATTTGAGCTCACCCGTTTTCTATGTTTTATTTTTCCCAGGATGTGAAGAAGTAAGTTATGAATGACCTGCAGGGATTTTATGAGGGGTTAATAGTGTGGATTGTGGAAACATTATGTTGTTGTAGTAGTTTTTCATTTTATGATGTAATGTAAAACTTATGAATATATCTAGTGTTTCCAAGGCTACTAAACCAATCGGTCTTTCGAGATTTGATCTTTCTTGTGATCGTGCCAATGTTATGTAATAATGCACCGACTCTGGGTAACTGGGGTCGGGGCGTTACAGTTGGTATCAGAGGAAGTTTAGTACAAACCTTGGAAGCTTGATTTAGATAAACTCTGATTAGAGCACGTAGACCTAAGATGAACTTTGAGGATTAGTATAGAAGAAATTCCTAGAATTTTGGTATTGTAGAGATTTTGTGAGTTTTCCGAGCAATACATCCCTGTCTGGATACGAGCAGGAAGAGGCGGCTCTGGCACAAATGTACCTAGGGGTAAAACCCGAGAACACCGCTTTGAGCTAGACTCGAACGGGAACTAGTGCACGACAACGGGCCTTGCTGCACTCTAGGTTACGACACTCCCGGGGGATATGCTTAGGATAACTCTCATTTTCATTACAAATCATTATGAAGGGTTTATGAGTATATAATTCCTCAAAGAAAACATTTTTATGATTATGGATTATATCTATAAATAGTTCAATTTATGTTAAGTGCTTTATAAGTATGGGATTATGTATTTTGATTCATAAACTGATCTAGTTTATGCCATTATTTAGAAATGGCGCCTAGTGGAAGAAATGGAAACCGTATCAATACACGCTATCCATGTAGGGATTGCCCTCCTGCTCAAGATAATTATAGTGGGGCTGGTGATGCAACTGGTGCCGATCAGCTAATCACCATATTGGGACAACTTACTCAGGTTATGAATAATAACCTTACCCGTATGCAGCACCCTGATCCGCAGCGTGGAGGATCAATGTTAGATCGATTCATGAGGCAACAACCACCAACGTTCAATGGGAGTACAAATCCCTTAGTAGCCGAGCATTGGATAAATTCCCTAGAGAAAATATTTCAGGCTTTGGGGAGCAGTGAAAGGGAAATAGTTATCATGGCAGTTTACCGCCTCACTAGAGATGCTGATCAATGGTGGTCATTGATTCAAAACATGAAGGAACGATGCAATATGGGTTATTGTTGATCGTCTTTCCAAGACAGCACATTTTCTTGCTATAAGAGAAGATCTACCCCTGGAACGTCTAGCAAGACTATATATTAATGAATTTGTGAGACTTCATGGAGTACCCCTATCGATTGTTTCTGATCGTGATCCCCGTTTTACTTCAAGATTCTGGAAAAGTCTTCAGAAATCCCTGGATACTGAACTTCATTTGAGCACTGCTTACCACCCTCAGACAGTCGGACAATCAGAACGGACTATTCAAACCTTAGAAGACATGTTGAGATCTTTCTCACTTGACTTTCAGGGTATGTGGGATCAATATTTACCTTTGGTAGAATTTTCCTATAACAATAGCTTCCATTCGAGTATTCAGATGGCACCATATGAAGCGTTATACGGAAAGAGATGTCGTACACCAACCTGTTGGGATGACGTTGGTGAAAGAAAACTTGTAGGCCCAGAACTGGTGGAGGAAATGGTGGAAAAGGTGAAAGTAATCCAAAATCACCTCAAAGAAGCTCAAAGTAGGCAGAAGAGCTATGCCGATAACCGAAGGAAGGATTTGGAATTTCAAGTCGGTGATCATGTTTTTCTGAAGGTATCTCCTTGGAAGGGAGTCATACGTTTTGGTAAGAAAGGTAAATTGAGTCCTAGGTATATCGGACCTTTCGAAATTCTAGAACGAATTAGGGCTGTAGCTTACCGATTGGCAATGCCGCCAAGTCTCTCCAAAGTTCACGATGTGTTCCACGTATCTCTATTGAGGAAATACATGCCTGATCCGACACATGTACTCACCTATGAGGAATTAGAACTGGAACCCGATCTGTCTTATTGCGAAGAGCCCGTCAAGATTCTTGATACGAGAGAACAAGTGCTGAGAAACCGGACGACGCGTCTGGTAAAAGTTTTGTGGAGAAACCATAAGATGGAAGAGGCAACGTGGGAACCCGAGGAACTTATGATGAAGAACCACCCGAGTCTTTTTATGCAGTAATACCCTAGAAATTGCGAGGACGCAATTATTTGAAGGAGGGGATAATGTAACACCCCAAGCTTCTACGGTACGCTTCTCTTTGAATAATGTGATAGCGTGTGTTGTACGCAACACCGAGTTCTAACACACCATAACTAATCAAACTAGCCGTTATGAATAGTAATACCTACTTTTTGAAATTATATATATTTTATATTTGAAAATGGACTTCATTTTTGGATTCGGAATATCGAATTTAGCCTAAGGTGAAATTTTCGTACATTTCGGATAACTTTCATATTTTGATGAATAGTGAAAATTACTGAATTTTAATTAAAAACAACTTTTTTAATCAAAATAATTAATAGTGATAAATTATGAATTTGAGTGGTTTTAAAGTATATTTAGAATATATTTTTACCATTTAATATAATGTTGGTCATTGGACATAATTTTACAATTAAACCGAACATAAACAAGTGTCAATCTTTCGATAGTTATTACCTCTTAAAAACACGCTTTTTGTTTTGACAGCGGGAATTAATTTTAAATTAATTTCTGCCACTTCTGTGTTTTGAATTTAGAAAAATGGATTCCATATTTGGAATCAGTATGTCCAAATTTTGTAAATAGGTAACTTTTATTTTTAGACATTTTGAATAATTACTGTGGTAAATATTTTATTTACCATGGTTAAGGGTAAATCCAGTAAATAAGGGTTAAAAAAATAATATTATAATAATACAAAATTACCCTAAAATGTATCCTAACCTTATTCGTGGACACATACCCGACCATGAGCATCCTTGGGTCAATTTGGGGACCCCTTGGAGCCACTTGTATGTGGTAGGGACACTTTATATTAATAAAGTTAAAATAAAAATAAAAATGGCATAAGCTTACATCTTTTAGAAGAACAATTTTTAAATAGGGTTATACATGTTGGATTTTCGATTATAAATATTCATTAGAAAGATAAAAAGATTTCCTACATAATGATATTTTATTTATAATTTGTAGACATCAAATAATTTAAATTATTAATGACACAATAATGATGCAATGTTTACCTCATTAATAAATCATTTAAATAAATAAGATTATAATGATTAAAATATTATCTAAAACCTGTCCAATTCTTATTGGTTGATGTTATTTAGAATATTAGTCATCTTATCTTAGACCTCAATGATTTTTGGACCATTATAAACCGAATATAATTATATTATAAAGTAATACTTTCACTCTTTCCTAAAGAGCCCCTCTTCTCCCTTATAAAAGGAGACCACTTCTAATCATTCCTCACACCTCTCAAGCCACTTGGCTCGTCCAAACTCTGCCCAACTAAGCTCCCCACATCCCTCTCCTCCTCCTTGAAGCTTCCCCTTAGGCAGAAATCATTTCAATAAGTCCTTTGGTTCCAACCAAAGTGAGTTACCTAAATTAAAGGTAACGATTTCTCTTAAATTATTTTCCTTTATTTTGCTTCTCCAACCCCCAAACTCTTTTTATTTTCTTTCTTTTGTAACAACACCAGTATCCTCAATATACTAGGATGTTGTTATAAGAAGGATTCAAACTACACATACACACAACTCCATCTAATGGATGATGAACATAATGTTTCTGTGGATGGCAAACTAACGCCTCACGAAACGATGATTGTTCAAATACATCTTACCGCCTCTCATGGTGGCCATTATGATGGAACTGTAATTAAATATGATATTAATGATATATATTTTATATATAAGCTTCTGTAATTCCATTTTATTTCATACCATTATTCGTTTCATGTTGTATATACATACGATAATTTCATTTGAGGAAGTGCGGACTACCGCCCCCTTAAAATGATATGACTCGTTCATACCACACATGGAACGTATAAAGGATGGTGTTAATGAACTTAAGTAACATATATAAAATATTATATTATACTGTAATAGTAATATACCTATGTATCATTTGGATTCAATTCTTTTAAAATAAAAATTAAATGGAAGTAGCGTTCGTGCGTACGTACGGACTACCGTCTCCACGAACGCGGTGAGATCCATCCTCCATCGTATCCATTCAAGTATTATTCTCATTTTAGGGTTAAAAATAATGTTAATATCATTCTGATTATGAATAAGATTTAATCTATCCATTACAAACATGTCTTACGTAACCAAACATTTAAGAAGAACGAATCGATTATCACCTGAAACGACGATAATACTAAGATATTATTAATAAGGCAATGTTAAAAGATCATATATGATATCATATTAATGTATATGATTCTTGTATAATTTAATAACAATTATTTCACCATTATACAGGAGGTTAACCGACCCCAACAAAGGAAAAGTACAAGGTAAGGGTTATTTCACAATCTCTTCATTATCCGAGGTTGTTTATACGTAATAATCTACTGGGATATCTTTATCATCCACATCCATGTTTCTTAAAAATGTATTTCATAACATTTTTACTATTTACAAGAATATGGGTTAAAGTCATTTATACCCTTGTTTGACTTTTTATAAGAGGTTTATAAAGGAATCTTTCCGTCGTTTTCAAAACAAGGTCCTTTTTAACCTTTTCGACAGAATTGAGGTAAGAATGTTTTTTTAACTTATACGGTGGGTGCGGTTATTTTACGCCGTTATAAAATCTTCAAAGCTTTCCTTACAAGCTTATAAGAATATTTTCAAAGAAAATGTTTTATTTTATATGGATCTTAAATTATTTCAAAATAAAAGGAGATATTTTTTAAAAAGAATTTTGATTTCATCTATGTCAACATCCTTTGATGGATTTTACGCTTATTTGAATTTGATCTATTATGATACAAAACTTCTATATTGTATTTAAGGTTTTGTGATATGTTTGACTATGGATGTGCTATTTTTATACCATTCATAGTTTATGGTGAAATTATTGACATTTCGTATGCTAGTTTTAATACGAATGTTTATGTTATGTTTAAACCTTTTCATATGGGAATGCATTGGACTTAATAAGTGACGGGTGGAGCCCGCTATAGCTCCTCGATGCATCGGTAGGTCTCATGAGACAAAATAGTGTCTTGGCACAAGGCCTTGACAAAATCTTATTTGTAGTCTTGGCACGAGGCCTTGGCTATGTGGTTATGATAGTCTGGCATTATGCATTCCAACATTATGAAAGTGGTTATTGATTTTTGCATGTGATTATTCGATTAGTAGAATATCCATGTGAATAAGTAAATGGCATTATTTCATTTTACTTTTGACATACTATGTCGAAGTTAAAGTTTAAAAGGCTTTTGTTTTAGTAATGCAATGCCTTAAATGTTTATTCTTATTTATGAAAGTTTCCGCTATATTTTTATCCTTACTGGGCATTTGAGCTCACCCCTTTTCTATGTTTTATTTTTCCCAGGATGTGAAGAAGTAAGTTATGAATGACCTGCAGGGAATTTATGAGGGGTTAATAGTGTGGATTGTGGAAACATTATGTTGTTGTAGTAGTTTTTCATTTTATGATGTAATGTAAAACTTATGAATATATCTAGTGTTTCCAAGGCTACTAAACCAATCGGTCTTTCGAGATTTGATCTTTCTTGTGATCATGCCAATGTTATGTAATAATGCACCGACTCTGGGTAACTGGGGTCGGGGCGTTACAGAAAATTACTAAATTTTAATTAAAAACAACTTTTTTAATCGAAATAATTAATATTGATAAATTATTAATTTGAGTGGTTTCAAAGTATATGTAGAATATATTTTTACAATTCAATACAATGTTGGTCATTGGATGTAATTTCACATTTACACCAGACATAAACAAATGTTAATCTTTTGATAGTTATTATCTCTTAAAAACACGCTATTTGTTGTGACAGCAGAAATTAATTATAAAATTAATTAATACAACTTATATTTTGGGAATTTTCTAAAATAGAAATAATTTTGAACTTGGAATATCAATTATAGCTTAGGGTGAAATTTTGGCATTTTTCTGAAAAACTTCAATTTTTAATGAATAGTGAAACTACTAAGTGGTAGTTAAATAAATTAATTTTTTCATAAATATTAATTTTACAGCTTTTGTGAATGGAATTTCAAAAATCTGAGAGACACGGTTGATTTCAGTAAGTAAAATGTGGTTCAATGAGATGAAAATAATTTTTGTTGAATAGTAACTTTTTATTTTATTTACCACGGTTAAAGGTAAATAGGGTAATTAAGGGTAAAAATGATATTAATATTACCCTAACACATGTCCTAATCCTATTGGACAAATGTATCTCGACCAAAAACAACCTTAAGTGTAAAATATTATCATTTAGGACCACTTGGATTAGATTAGGACATTTATTATTATTTAATTCAAAGAAGAGTTAAAAGAGTTAAAATCAAAGTTTATTTACTAAAACATTTTTAATATAGGGTTATACATAATATACTTTCGACTATAAATATTCATTAGAAAGATAAAAAGATTTAATACATAATGGTATTTTATTTGTAATTTTTATACTTTCAATAATTTAATTGTTTTATGGCACAACGATGATGCAGTAATTACTTTATTAAGAAAATATTAACATAATTGATGTTATAAATGCCAAAATAAATGTAATTTGAGACTTTTTATGACTTACACTAATTTTCTAGGTTCATATGACATGTTATTGTTGATTTAAGTAACTTTGTTAGAACTTATCATTCTGTTAGAAATTTCATAAAAATCATGTACCAAATAGTGTCAAAATTGACATAAATTAGTTTTTAAAACAAATATTATATTATTAATTGTTATTTAATTCCTAAAAATATAAGGATCTTCCAAATGACTTAGATAAGGATAGATATATTAATAATAAACAACTTTGGGTTCTTGTGTATTGATATAGTAAGTTTATTAACCATATAGTTTAAGAAAACAAAAAGACACAGTAAAAGTTAAATTATTTAACATAGAGTTAAATCAAATTGATAAGGTTAAAATAATAACCTAAACATGTCTAAATCCTATTGGATGAGTGGATGTAGATCCATCCCCACTTTATCTTCGAAATAAGACCATTTGGAACCTTTATAAACCGAATTTGACCTTAATATAAAATAATATTTTGAGATTTTCCTAAGATGCCCCTCTCCTCCCTTATAAAAGGGCACCTCCTCCCTCTGCTCCTCACACCAATTCGAGCATTCAAGCTCGGCCAACCCCTGAAAAAATCTCTTCTCCACTTCCCTAGTATAATCCTAGAGGTCCTGGTCTTCTTCAAAGACCATCCTTAGTTCATTAAGTGGAGGATAATTAAAGGCACGTCAAAAAGAGGTAATATCCATTACCAATCTGTTTCAATTTCTTTCTTCTTCAACTTCTTATTCTATAGTTGTTTCATGATAAAGTAATAACATAAGTATTTCTTATATACTGATATGTTATTATAAATATGAAACAACTCTAATTAACCTTCTATCCATCCTACGGAAAAAGGAAATCACCGCGCGTGCGTACGTACGGAATACCGTCTCCACGCCGTGGTGTAATCTATTTTCCGTCACCACCTTAATTGGATGGGTATAATGGTGTAATGAGTAACTATATATGATTATTATAAAGTGATATTGATACTGAAATAGTATACATACACTTCAACACAATTCCACGACCAAGGGAACAATATCATCGCTCGTGCGTACGTACGGACTACCGTCTCCACGACGCGATGAGATTCATTCTCAATGATTAACCATTCATGAATGATTATAAATTATATATAATAAGTACTAATGAAATATATGACATAATAATGATACTGGATTTATGTATATTTATATGTATGTCATCTACTTAATTCCATTCAATTCAACAAGGAAACGAAAACAGCGTTCATGCGTGCGTACGGACTACCGTCTCCATGAACGGTGTATTTCATTACATTTATCGATATTATATATATATATATATATATATTCTGAATATATATTATATATAAATCATGTTTTACATTCTGGATATAATTAATCATGATCCAAGTAATCATATTAATAATTACAAGTTAAAACACGAACGACAAATGAGACGATTTTACCCAAAACGCTACTTTAACATGAATTTACAAAAAACGGGTAATATAAAGTCATAAGTGAACCCTATATGATATAATAACAATGAATATGATTATGTAATAAGTAAATGACATTATTTAAATCATTATACAGGAGGTTCGGACATTTACGAAGAAAATCAGACCTAAGGTAAGGGAAATATCACAATCTCATTTTTATCCGAGATTGTTTATACTTTGGTATTTACCGGGGTGTATTTTATCATCCACATCTATGTTTCATAAATATGTAATATTATTTCAATCCACCTACAATTCTTTAAATCCAATTTTACCCTTCGGTGAGTTTTTAGTAAAAGATATGAAAGGAATCTTTTGTCGTTTTTCGTACGAGGTACTTTTTTGACTTTTCTGAAAAAAGTACGAAGAATGTTTTTTTAACTTATACGACATGAATGGATTTTTAAAACATTATTTCCAAAAATATTCCTTTACAAGTTTTCAAGTTTATTTTTAATCAACTTCTTTTTGTACGACATGTTAACAAAGGAAAAATGTTTTTGAAGAAGAAAGGATATTTTCCTCAAAAATGTAGTTGAAGTGTTTTATCAAAATTATTTTCCATCTAAGATAATAAAGGGTTATGTTTTTATCCCTATTATTCCAATGATTTTATTATGTTGTGATGGAATTATTTTTATGAATTCCTTTATCTTATATGAATTGTTTTATGATGTCATGTTGTTTAAGAATCTCATTTTTATTACATGGGTTATGAAATAATGTATGGTTTAAGATTTTGTGGCACACATAAGAATGGTATCATTATGAGATGGGTGGGACCTATATCTCCCTCCAATGCATTGGGTAATGATTTTATATCTCATGAGATAGACATGCCTTGAACGGTAGGTTATATCGGTTCGGTGAAACAGGACTGAAACGAGGGTGACTCGGTTTAGAAAGGGACATTGTCCACTAAGATAGTCTTGGCAATGAGTCTTGACTAACAAGAAATGATTCTCTATGATTATGTGTGTATGCCACAAAGTTTCATGTTTTAAGTTATGATTATTGGGATTTCATTTCACTACTATGATTTATCCCATGTTATGAAATTATGCTCTCTTTTGCAGGTTAAGATTTCCAAAAGTTATGTTCTTATGAATATGATGTGATTGATTTTTCTTTTGTTTACCCTTAGTGTGAATTTGAGCTCACGCTTTTATGTTTTCTTTTCCCCAGGATATAAAGAAAGGTTTTAGGTAAAAAAAGGAAGATCTTTATGGGAGATATTGAAGATCTTTCACCACGATTAGAAGATTACGTTCAGAGTTTCCAAAGACACTAAACTATTACGATCCTTGTGTGTGTGTTTTTGTTATGTACTAAGTATTCCGCAAATGTAATGTAATATTCATGTACATCAAGCTTTGGGTCTCTACAGTTGGTATCAGAGAAAAGGTTTAGCCAACCTTTGGAAACTAGGATGCGAAAATGTTAGTGATATCCCTAGAGATATTTCTAAGGTATGTCTAGGGATGTCCCTAGGGTTAAGTATACGTATAGGTTATAGTACTAGAATTACGCTAACGATCATAGAATTAAACCTAAGATGTTAGATATTGAAGGTACTCCCCCTTTATTATGTTGTTTTCCCTAGCATTATTTTTGCCTCTCACACTATTATTTTTGGGTTTTAGACGATGGCTGGAACCCGAAGGAACCATGTTGATCAATGCAATGGACAATGCAATGATTGCCCTCCTGAACAAACAAATTTTATGGGAGATGGAGTGCAAAATCTTATTGCTATAATTACACAAGCTATGAATCATTCTGGACTTCCAAATGAGCAGAGAAGGGAACAATATTCTATTGAATCTTTTATTAGGCAACACCCACCTTATTTCAGTGGGTCTTCTGATCCACTTGTTGCTGAACAATGGATCAGTAGCACTGAAAAGATATTTTCAGTTCTTCAATGTTCTGAGCATGATAAAGTCATCTTAGCAGTATATCGTTTGGAAGGTGAAGCTGATCAATGGTGGAATCTTATCAAGAATACGAGGAAAAGAGATGAAATTGAGTCCATGGAATGAGACGAGTTCAAGAACTTGTTTTTCAGTAAGTACTTCCCTCGTATTCTTCGAACAATGATGGAAAAGTAGTTTCTTGAGCTGAAGCAGAAGGATGATAAATCTGTTGGTTTATACAAATCAAATTTTACAAGACTTGCAAGGTATGCATCTGGCATTATCATCCAACCTGAAAGTAAAGTTGATCAATTTTTCAGTGGCTTAAAACCAAGTCTTCTAAGGGAATTAGCTATAAGAGACTTCAGTAGCTATGAAGAAATTGTGCGTTGTGCTATCAAGGTAGAAATGGAAGTTGGTGTTACATATCCATCTCATGGTTTTTACAAGAAACGAAAGATGGAGTTCAAGGAGAAATCTCAGAATAATGGTGAAAAGAATATGAATGTTTCATTATGAACAAAGTGTGGAAAGAAGCACGATGGAGATTGTCTTAAACGGACTAGAAAATGTTTTAAGTCTGGAAAAGAAAGTCATCGAGTAGCTGAGTGTCGAAGTAATGGAAAAAGGGATTCTAATGATGTGAATAAAGAAAAAACTGCAGAGAACGCACAACCAACACTTCAATGCTTCAAGTACAAGGAAATGGGGCATTATGCTAATAAATGCCCTAATCCAAGGGTTAGTGATGATTAACATGAGCAACTGCTTAAGGCAAAGGACAAAGGGAAGTCACATGCGATCACTGTTGGTAATGTTGAATATGAAAATGATGTGGTGGAATGATTAAGTGTTTATGTAATGGGATTCCAAAATAATGTTGTATCAGGGAGTATTGGAATATTTATGTATTGGTCTAATGTGGTATTCAAAGTGATTGAGATATTATGCGCATAATGAAGGGAAAATGAGAAAATGAAATGTTTAACAGTATTCATGAGCTCATGATTGATATAAGGACTAAGTGATATCATGGTTTGAGTATATAGAATTTTGAGGATTTTGATATGTGGAAAGTGTTAACTTTTAACTGCATTCATGTTTTCACTAAGTTTCAATGGGTATTCAAGAGAATACATGATTAAGGACTTTGAATGTTTGGAATGTGACCAACAAAACATATCTTATGTTATATGGGGATCAACGATGGTATTAAATCTCTGGTAATCGTTTTCACTATGTTATGAGAGTGGACTGTAGTATTATGGATAAGCCTAAATATTGGAATGGATTATGTTGGACATAAGTTAGTATTGTTTAAGGATAGAAGTTTGTTCGATATTATTGATGGGATGTTATAGTAATATAGTTTTAGAAAAAGGACAACCTTTAGGACGGGCGACAACCCATCACGTCAGACAAGGCTGTGGGAATCGAACCCACAACCAAAGTGCGACTGGCCTTTATCGCCTAACACTGGCCTACAGGAAGTCCCTGTTTAGTAGAAACTAGTTTTATTATATTAAGCAGTATGATATATGAAGTATAAGTCCATTTTAGGAACCATATATGATTAATCTCACTATAGATCGACTTATGTATATAATTTTTGCTAACCTTTTGTTTGAGACAGATGGAATGACCCATCATTCTATCACATGATCTGCTAACACTTCACAAATAACAAATTCAACTTCATTTATTTAATAGATGAAGTGGAAATTGTTCAAGGCACGAACAACAGTGAGATTGTACCAAAATAATGTAAGTATTTATTCTAATTCAAATTTTCAACTTTAGGGAAATGATCTTGAAAACCAAAAATGTTGTCCTAGTGACCTTATATCCGATGAATCAGATGGTACCCTAGATCGTCACAAATTTATGGCTTTGTGATTGCTGGCTTTTCCATAGCCATGTTCTCTACCACTCTCCATCATGACAAGATAGTTAGATTTCTCTTCCATTTCCATATTTTCACCTATGTGGAAACCCAGTGATTAGTTTATTTTGGTAACCGTTACGTTTCAAACTTTTGTTTTTAAAGATTGGTTTTGGTATTCCTTTTTACTATGTGGGTTTCTATTAAAGAAACTTTCGAATAGTAAACCATTTATAACCCCGACGAATTTCGAGGGCGAAATTCATTTTAAGGGGGGTAAAATGTAACACCCTGAAATTTTATGAAAAATATTATTTTTAATTTCATTAATGTCTTGTGTTGTACGCTACACCAAAATAATCTTTCACAACACGCATCCTTGACTTGCCTTCCATTACACACAATCACGACATTCCTCGATAGCGTGTGTAGTACGCAATACTGAGTTTCACGAAACAACGATATGCTATTAAAATATTATTAAAACTAGCTTTTATGAATAGTAATAACCACTTTTTAAAATTTTAGAAATTTTAGCTCTCAAAATGGACTTCATTTTTGGATTCGGTGTATCGATTTTAGCCTAAGGTGAAATTTTGGTACTTTTCGGGTAACTTTCATTTTCTGATGAATAGTTTAAATTACTAAATTTTAATTAAAAACAACTTTTTAATCGAAATAATTAATAGTGATAAATTATTAATTTGAGTGGTTTTAAAGTATATCTAGAATATATTTTTACAATTCAATACAATGTTGGTCATTGGATGTAATTTCACATTTACACCAGACATAAACAAATGTTAATCTTTTTATAGTTATTATCTCTTAAAAACACGCTATTTGTTGTGACAACGGAAATTAATTATAAAATTAATTAATGCAACTTATATGTTGGGAATTTTGTAAAATAGAAATAATTTTTGAACTTGGAATATCAATTATATCTTAGGGTGAAATTTTGGCATTTTTCTGAAAAACGTCAATTTTTGATGAATAGTGAAACTACTAAGTGGTAGTTAAAAAAAATTAATTTTTTCATAAATCTTAATTTTAACGCTTTTGTGAATGTAATTTAAAAAATATGAGAGACACGGTTGATGTCAGTAAGTAAAATGTGGTTCAATGAGATGAAAATTATTTTTGATGAATGGTAACTTTTTACTTTTATTTACCACGGTTAAAGGTAAATTGGGTAATTAAGGGTAAAAATGATATTAATATTACCCTAACACATGTCCTAATCCTATTGGACAAGTGTAGCTCGACCAAAAACAACCTTAAGTGTAAAATATTATCATTTAGGACCACTTGGATTTGATTAGGACATTTATTATTATTTAATTCAAAGAAGAGTTAAAAGAGTTAAAATCAAAGTTTATTTACTAAAACATTTTTAATATAGGGTTATGCATAATATAATTTCGACTATAAATATTAATTAGAAAGATAAAAAGAGTTCCTACATAATGGTATTTTATTTGTAATTTTATACTTTAAATAATTTGATTTATTTATGGCACAACAATGATGCAGTAAATACTTTATTAAGAAAATATTAACATAATTGATGTTATAAATGCCCAAATAAATGTAATTTGAGACTTTTTATGCCTTAAACTAATTTTCTAGGTTAATATGACATGTTATTGTTGATTTAAGTAACTTGGTTCGAACTTATCATTCTGTTATAAATTTCATAAAAATCATGTACCAAATAGTTTCAAAATTGACATAAATTAGTTTTTAAAACAAATATTATATTATTAATTGTTATTTAATTCCTAAAAATCTAAGGTTCGTCCAAATGACTTAGATAAGGATATATATATTAATAATAAACAACTTCATGTTCTTTTGGCTTGATATAGTAAGTTTATTAACCATATAGTGTAAGAAAACAAAAAGACACGGTAAAAGTTAAATTATTTATCTTAGAGTTAAATCTAATTGATAAGGTTAAAATAATAACCTAAACTTGTCTACATCATATTGGATGAGTATAGGTAGACCCATCCCCACTTTATCTTCGAAATAAGACCATTTGGAACCTTTATAAACCGAATTTGACCTTAATATAAAATAATATTTTGAGATTTTCCTAAGATACCCCTCTCCTCCCTTATAAAAGGGCACCTCCTCCCTCTCCTCCTCACACCAATTTGAGCATTCAAGCTCGTCAAAACCCTAAAAAAATCTCTTCTCCACTTCCCTAGTATCATCCTAGAGGTCCTGGTCTTCTTCAAAGACCATCCTTAGTTCTTTAAGTGGAGGATAAGTGAAGGCACGTCAAAAAGAGGTAATATCCATTACCGATCTTTTTTATTTTCTTTCTTCTTCAACTTCTTATTCTTTAGTTGTTTCATGATAAATTAAGAACATAAGTATTTCTTATATACTTATATGTTATTATAAATATGAAACAACTCTAATTAACATTCTATCCATCCTACGGAAAAATGAAATCACCGCTAGTGCGTACGTACGGAATACCGTCTCCACGCCGTGGTGTAATCTATTTTCCATCACCACCTTAATTGGATGGGTATAATGGTGTAATGAGTAACTATATATGATTATTATAAAGTGGTATTGATACTGAAATAGTATACATACACTTCAATACAATTCCACGACCATGGGAACGATATCATCGCTCGTGCGTACGTACGGACTACCGTCTCCACGACACGATGAGATTCATTCTCAATGATTAACCATTCATGAATGATTATAAATTATATATAATAAGTACTAATTAAATATATTACATAATAATGATACTGGATTTAATCATATTTATATGTATGTCATCTACTTAATTCCATTCAATTCAATAAGGAAACGAAAACAGCGTTCATGCGTAAGTACGGACTACCGTCTCCATAAACTGTGTATTTCATTCTATTTATCGATATTATATATATATATATATATATTCTGAATATATATTATATATAAATCATGTTTTACATTCTGTATATAATTAATCATGATCCAAGTAATCATATTAATAATTACAAGTTAAAACACGAACGACAAATGAGACGATTTTACCCAAAACGCTACTTTAACATGAATTTACAAAAACGGGTAATATAAAGTCATAAGTGAACCATATATGATATAATAACAATGAATACGATTCTTTAATAAGTCAAGGTCATTATTTAAATCATTATACAGGAGGTTCAGACACTTACGAAGAAAATCAGACCTAAGGTAAGGGAAATATCACAATCTCATTTTTATCCGAGATTGTTTATATTTTGGTATTTACTAGGGTGTATTTTATCATCCACATATATGTTTCATAAATATGTAATATTATTTAAATCCACCTAAAATTGTTTAAATCTAATTTTACCCTTCGGTGAGTTTTTAGTAAAAGATATGAAAGGAATCTTTTTTCGTTTTTCGTATGAGGTACTTTTTTGACTTTTCCGACAAAAGTACAAAGAACGTTTTTTTAACTTATACGACATGAATGGATTTTTAAAACATTATTTCCAAAAATCTTCCTTTACAAGTTTTCAAGTTTATTTTTAATCAACTTCTTTTTGTATGACATGTTAATAAAGGAAAAATGTTTTTAAAGAAGAAAGGATATTTTCCTCAAGAATGGAGTTCAAGTGTTTTATCAAAATTAATTTCTATCTAAGATAATAAAGGGTTCTGTTTTTATCTCTATTATTCCAATGATTTTATTATGTTGTGATGGAATTATTTTTATGAATTCCTTTATCTTATATGAATTGTTTTATGATGTCATGTTGTTTAGGAATCTCATTTTTATTACATGGGTTATGAAATAATGTATGGTTTAAGATTTTGTGGAACACATAAGAATGGTATCATTATGAGATGGGTGGGACCTATATATCCCTCCAATGCATTGGGTAGAGATTTTATATCTCATGAGATAGACATGGCTGGAATGGTAGGTTATACCGGTTCAGTGAAACATGACTGAAATGAGGGTGACTCGGTTCAGAAAGGGACATTGTCCACTAAGATAGTCTTGGAAAAGAGTCTTGACTAAAAGAAATGATTCTATATGATTATGTGTGTATGCCAAAAAGTTTCATGTTTTAAGTTACGATTATTGGTATTTCATTTCACTACTATGATTTATCCCATGTTATGAAATTATGCTCTCTTTTGCAGGTTAATATTTCCAAAATTTATGTTCTTATGAATATGATGTGATTGATTTTTCTATTGTTTACCCTTACTGAGCATTTGAGCTCACCCTTTTATGTTTTCTTTTCCCCAGGATATAAAGAAAGGTTTTAGGTAAAAAAGGAATATCTTTATGGGAGATATTAAAGATCTTTCACCACGATTAGAATATTACGTTCTGAGTTTCCAAAGACACTAAACTATTACGATCCTTGTGTGTGTGTTTTTGTTATGTACTAATTATTCCGCAAATGTAATGTAATATTCATGTACATCAATCTTTGGGTCTCTACAACTACCAAAGAAAATCCCATCCTATCAATAAATATTCCATTGTGCTTCCTTTAATAATTTCCTACAAACCCAGAATACACTATATTCCCATAGAATCAAAAATCCACTAGAATAACCCACACTTATTTAAGGATTATCTGACAAATAAATACCTTCTTCTTCTCCTTGGTTTCTTATATATGACGTAGAAATACAATCTTCCTCCATGAGAATATGGATCAACAAATGTGGATGTGTACCTCATTCATGAACTAAAACATCAACGAATAGTATTTAACAATGCTTGTATTGAAACTCAATTAGATCTTTAATGATATATATTATTCCTTTAAATTCTTAGGAAGCAGATATTATTCTCAAATGGAAGGTCTCTCAGCTTCATACTCTTTTATTTCATCAATAATAGGGATTATCTTACTCTCATAATTTATAGAATATTCTGAAGACTATAAAAACTTTCATTAACTCCCTCATCAATATAAACACAAAAAATGTAATGTAAATAAATTAAAATTAATTATCATTATTTGAAATATCTGTTTTTTCTCATTATTAATTTGATCAATTAATTTAAATTATATCATCATTAATTATGGATATTAATTTATTTTTAATATCCTAGAATTATTCTTTATAATTTCCTTCATTTAAATCCAAATTTAAATACCTGAAAGGATTTGGTATTCCATATTTTAATATTTTAATTAATAACTAAAATCTCCACAAATATCACATTACTGTGATGTATATCCCATGAAGCTCATCTTAGTTGAATCAAAACATTTATTCTCACATTTAAATGCATGAAAGCTTTAGGTCCCCCATTAATTTCTCTTTCATATGGTATTTAATTAAATTCATTCATGTATTATCATTTAAACCTTATTTTCATCCCATATTCATCCAATACATTCATTCATGTAAGTTTAATGCACCATATTTCACTCAAGGTGTGTGATTGTATCTTTCATGGAGAAATACAAGCTCATCAAAACTAAATTCTCTCTATTCCCATTTAAAAATTTAATCACATTCATGTATGTAAAATTACATAAATGTATCAATATTCTCAAATTTATATATCCATGTTGATTATCTCTCATGCATGCATAAAATAACCATTATCTTCACTAATTTTCATTAAATCCACATTAATTTTTTTTTGATCACAAGAGGTGTGAAACTTGACTATCAAATTATGTATGCAAGTACCACAAATATATCATCTCTAGAATCTCACAATCATGCATTCACAACTACATGTCCTCATTTTTGATACTCTGTTTTCATGAAAATATCATTATCAACTTCAAGAATAGAAAACCCACATCACTATATGTCAATATTCCATAAAGGATTATATTCTATTAGTATTTCCTCACATGGTGGATCAATTGACAACGTTAACACTTACAGTAGATTTGTGTTCTTTATGTGGTAGATTTCCACTTATAGTTCGTCAAGGGACTATGGATGATGTCCTAATATGGTAGATTAGTTCATGTGGTTTGTTAAAAAAATGTCATTTTAACATGCAGTTGGTTATAGCATTGTACGTATGGTCAATATTCATGTATTACATTAGGTCATGAAATAGACTCTTTAGACACCTCATGCGACCGATTCCTTGATCATGCACCATTATATATTGAGTTACTCATACAATTGATCAAGAGTTCATCAGGATATAGTTCATCATTTATATGTACAATATTTATTTTCCAAAAAAATACCGCAATAATCCAAAAGTAGAATATGGTATCGTGGAGGCATATGACACATTTGGTTAGACTTGATCATATAGATGTAATACAATGTTATAATTTTTTAAAAAAACTTCAATGATCATGGTAATCATGTACCAAATCCAAATCCTAAAGATCCTACCTCCACCTAATAATGTATATTGATTCTTAATCCACTGAAACATGGTACTATGTTTGGATCTCAAACATACTACACACACATGCCTCACAAGTCACACCACCCATCACTAACCCATCAAAACCCTTGTATGCCTAGAATTCACCAATCCCCAGTGCACTTTGGGTGTATGCTATACCTACCTATAAAGGCTATATAGTTATTTTATGATCCCTACCTCCATTGGATAGTCATGGAGGTTGGGTCCCACATGGTTGAGAACAAATCATACATGTTTGGTTGGGATTTCCTCTTAGCTTGTTAAGGGATGAATATTTTTTATTAAAATCTTATAAAATGAGTTAGTAAATTATTCATAAAATTTTAATTGAATATCATATATTCTTCTCTAATTTATTTATGAAAAAATAATATATCATTTTCATGGTATTTTTAATACCATCCTACATAAATAATTCTTCAATATTATCAATATAAACAATGTGTTACTTAACAAAATCAACACATATGTTCAAGCATAAAAAATAGTTCAACATAAATCATTAGATATTATTCCACATATATTTAGACTATTATAAATAATTTTTTAAACCCAACATTCTCATACTTTTATTTTAATAATTAAATATATATTATCAAGTATTATAACCCATTACATTCTCATTAATCCATTAAAATTATCCAAGAACCATAATCAAATCCACCAAGAAGATATTGATCCTTTGAAAATAAATGAAATACATACTCTAGCTCTTCAATCCACCCTTATAATTTTTTTTCAATATCATAAATTGAAAATGTGAATATGTGTTCTTAGATGGTTTTATTCTTCTCCCCCTTATTGGTAATCAAATGAAAAGTTTACTGTATGAGTATTATCATCACTTCTTTTACTTAACAAGATACTCTCATCCTTTCCCCCTTTTTAGTTATGAAAGAATAAATAAATAAATGGTTCTCCTATAAAATATCATTTATTTAATCTAATCTAGGTCAAAATAGGCTGGTCTGGTGTATAAATAAAGAGAGATATAACAAAGGATTCCCATTTTTTCCATAAACTTACCAACATGTGATACAATTATCAAAACCCCGTCATTTATTATATACTGACAATATTAAATGGAATCAATTAAAAGAAACACGTATCCTACACATATCTCAAAAAAAACAATTCATGTATAAACCATGTAACCACCACCCTTTTCACATGTTTTTAATTACTCAAAATCCATTTAAATAAATGAATTGGATTCATTCATGATCAAGGGTGTTTTATGTGATTTTCATACCCAAACCTTTAGGTTTTCAAATCTATCCCTGAATTTCATATTTTTATGAAATAATAGATTGGAAGCTACCACAATAGTTTTTCTCCCCCTAAAGGTATGGACTCTTTTCCATTCTCATGCATATTTATTTTTAGTAGTTTTAAATGAAAAATATCATCTTCCTTGTTGCATGGTGTTTAAATCCCTCAAACATCTCCTTCAATCCACTACAAATTTGTTCTAAACAAATAAAATATTTCAGAATAAATAAGGACCAATTTGTGTCTTAGAGACATCATTTAGGATGAGAATATCCACTCAACCTATGTCATTATTTTCTTCCAATATTAGAATGAAATGATTTTTTAGACCCTTATATTTATTATGAGTCTCATATTTTTTATTAAATTCTTTATTCATTTGAAATTATTCTTTGTGAAAAATATATTTTTCTGCATCAGTCCCAGGAATATTCTAGTTTCCAATTATAGATGATGTATTATCCATTTTAACCTCATATTCTAGTGCCACTTTATTTCCATTTTCATTATCCTTTTTTCAATCTTAATCTACCTATAATTATAATTTCAATTGATTTTTTTAAAAAAAAATTAGACACACTTCTTTAATATTTCTGTATTTTTAGAATCCTCATGTGAATTAATATTAACAACACTTCATGATATTCTCAGCCTTGATGTCGTAGGGTGTGAATCAATTTTGGGGAATTTTAAAAAAATTAATACTTTTTATTTCTTTTCTTATTAGACCAGATAAGATATTGGTTCTATTTTTTTCTCTTCATTTTCATATGCATATAGATAGAAGCGAGTAAAGGATGGAATATGATGTTTCTAAAATTTCCAATACCCAATATAAGAATCTTGTAATTTCTTTTTATAATAGTGACTAATTAAAAAAATTACCCAATATAATGAGGTATCAATTACGATGGTTTGGATCAGAAGCAATCCTAAACCAAAGTTTGGTTACATAAATTTAAAGAGGTGGAATGTAAAATAATATTTATTTTCTATACTGGTACATTCCTAGTCCACATGAAACCTCTTTTAAATTTTTATACTGCCTGTGTAGATTGTCCTTATATTTTTAAATAATATTTCAACACCAAGAAGGTCCTCCACTAGATGTGATTTTTTTTAAATGTCATGGTTCAACCTTGACTTCTTCATATTCTCTTACTTTCACAAAAATGTGAATTTTTTTTTTATTATTCTCTTGTAAGAAAATTAGTACACCCAACTTTCTTCCTTTATATAATAGAAAAATATAATACAAATTTTCTTGTATTGTTTAAAGACTTTGTAAAAATTTGTATAGCCTAGAATGAAAACCACCATATTTATTCCACTTTTTCCTATGGAAAATAAAAACTAAAAACTCTAGTCTTATCCTATTTTTTATTCTTGTAAGTCTATTATTCTTCTTATTTAGTGAATATTTTCTATACTGGTTCTATTATCCTTGTATTCTACTCCTAAAATGTTATGAATTAATTATAATAACTATGTTAGGTTTCATTATTCTTAGTAATAATATATACACTATTTAATAATGATGTTGAAGATATCTCAAAGCATTTACTTCAACCATACTTGTCCAGTTCTCCTACAAAGAGAACCATATATCTAGTTATTCTCCATCTAAAATCATATGTCTGATTCTTTTTTTTAGTACCCGTTCATCTAAAATTTATTCATCTAGTTCCTATGTATGATATATATTCATCTAGTACCTATATAATATAATTATTCATTTGGTACCTCAATCCTTCGTCTAGTAACTGTTTATCCAATAATTCTCTATATGGTTCCTATTTGTCTAGAATTTCTTCATTTGCAACCTCAATTATTTGATAATAAAATCATATGAGTCTAACTTATTCTCACAAAACCTTTTTCTACAACAACCACAATAATTAAAATTTCTTCACATAACATTTTCTCCACTTTATAAACTCATAGTATCTCTAAAACGTAAGGCAGGAGTTTAAAATTCATATTTGAATTTAATTCTCCAATTTTTATTTCCCACTTGAGTATTTCTTGGTTGAATTCCTTAAAATCCTATAGAAAATTAGAGTAAATTTTTTTTATAATGAACTTTTATCAAATATCAAGAAAAATTTGCTTAAAATAAACATTAATACTTGACTAGATTCACGATCCTTCCTTCCTGATTATTGAGGTGTTGAATGTTAAACTCATAAGATGAATATTGTATGACTTTACAAGAAACATATTAATATAATAAAACTTTATTTTGGTACTCTTTTATAAAAACTTATCCATATCATAGTTCTACATATGATATAACTTCACCAGGCAGTTCTTTATCAAGTACTTATTTGCATATTTACTTTATCTAGAGATTTTAAAGTTACTCTGTCCAGAACTCTCAATGTTTCTCTATATGATTACTCAACCGATAAACCTCAATCTAATGACTTTTATAATAACCCTGCTCTTTATTTCACACTTAAAAATACTTTATTACATAAAATATTCACTTTATACAACATAGAAGATCGAGAGTTCTAGTGTATTTTGGGATTACTGACATTACATAATAAATTAAAACATGATATACACATATTTACTAAAAACTTCTTTTACATGACCACAAAAATTCCTTCATACTTAGCATCACATGGGATAACCTGAGGACATGAATAAGAAAAGGGTGAAAAATAAAGCTCTGTAAGGGAGTAAAAAAGGCATAAAATAAATAATATAGTAAATTTTGATCAATAGGAATATCAATGTAATATATAGAAACATGAATATAAAGTCCTAATATAGCATTATTATCATAACCTTGATATGTGGAAACAACATTTAACATGATATTAGCATGATCCAAGGCACATTGCACATGGATAATGATTAAACCCTCATTGAACTTGAAATAGAATGAGTAAACCCACATTGCACTTGACTTCTCATTGTACTAATATTTACCCAATGCATTGGATTGCTACCAGGGCACACCCTTCTTAATCATTTCATTTCATTCATAAGTGTGCCACATAGATCATAAAAAAATATTCATTAAAAATCATAATTTAATTCATGATAAAGGTATTTGTAATTCATACATGAAAATCTATAATAAATATGTAAATTTTCATAAAGGTGAATACCCATGATAGAGAAATGGGTATGGTATTCACTACACAATGACTTTGTCTGGAAATATTATAGTGCAATATTGGCAGTATAACGGTGTGACATAAGAATTCCTAAAAATTGTTGATGAGAGAGAAAATGGTTGTCTCATCATATTTAATTGAAATGGAAATTAAGGGGTTCATATAGATACATGTCTAACATTTTTAATGGGATTTAGAGTCATAATACAGAATAATTTCTTGAATGTAAATGAGAAGAGAAAACTTTCTTATGGAATTTCTACATGGTAACGGGTATACATGAGAAGAATTAATGAGAGAGAAAGAGGTATCCCATCATTAAAAAATAATTATTGATGTATGAGGGAGGTTTGAAATCAATCCCCAACATTTTTAATTAAAATAATAGTATAACAACATAATGAAATTGGGACAAAAATGAGAAAGAAAGAAAATCCCTCACTTAGAAGTGTGATCCCAAAGTCTTCGGAGAGTCTTGATAGAGGCTTCTTGGGAGATTAGGGAACCTTGGTAGGATTCTAGAAAGAGGAGGTCAGAATTTGAGTGAAGAGGAAGTTGGAGATTGGATGGGTTTATATAGAAAAAGAGAGGGGATTCTTAATTATTTAGGGTTTAGGCACCACACATTAAACTAATCAAAACCACAAACAAACCCATGGTTTTTACAATTGTTTTTTCCAAAGGGTAGTGTAAAACAATATTTTATTAGTCCAATGGCCTATATTATGAATATATTTGGCTTTCTTATGTGGAGTTGAGTCACACTCTGGATGAAATCATTTTAAAAGTTAAAATGTTTTATAATTATTGTAGGGTCCACTATGACTTTTTAAAATAAATAAAACAAATAAAATATAAAATTATTTCAATGTTACAATAGATATTGTCTAAAAATAAAATTTATAGTATTTTGTCACGTCACTACTAGGTCATTATGATGTCATAAAACACATTATATAATTAAACAGTATTTAATTTTTACCAAAAAATCGACTATCTCAGAAAATTATGAAAAATTCACTGTTGGATAATTTCAATGTTTTGATTCCCAAAATAATTTTTATTTTATCTAAATAATTTTCTAAATATATAAATTTTTAATTTTCAAATAAAAATTGACATTTATCGAAAATTCATGGGTTCTGACAAAAACGAGTTTCAAACCATAATAAAAATTATAATTGTATTCACAAAAAATTATATGATAATTTCTATTTAATAAAAATTAATTTATTAATAATATTTTATTAAAATATTATTTACTTAAAAAATCCATTAATTCCTAATAATAGATTTATTAAATGAATATTAACTAAAAATACTATTTGTGCTTAAAAAACCATTTAAAAAGTGACAATAACAAAATTAATGTATATTATTTATTATATACAAAAATAATTCACACGATCATAGTATTAAGGTCTTTTTACATAACCCCTTATAACACCCACATAATACCAAAGGTTAAGGTGTATGATGGTGATAGAATCTTAGGGTGGATAAGATAACATCGCTTAGGTGGTAATATTTATCAACTTCCACTTCTCTCATAGGCGGTTCTATTCAATCTTAACTTGTTTAAACCTAGCTTGGGATTGGTTAAGAGTGAATCCCGGTGATGCCACTTCCTTTCCAAGATCCTACAAATGCTCATTGTACGAAGTAATTCTAATGGGTGATTCTATCACATCCTTTTTCTGAGTAAATTGGATTTGTTAAAGCACAATATTTATATTAATCATGTGATCACTATTCAATGGCTATATTAGTAATAGTCACATTTCTAAATGGTATTTTAAAATAAAAAAACAAAAAAACAAGGAAGTGCATATGTTATATAACCATTTTACATAATAATACAATTAAATATATCAAGAGGAATTTTTTTTTGTTAAAAGTTTGGGTCATTACAAAAATCCCCTTATGAGAAATTTCTCCCTAAAAATTTAATTCTCCCACCCTAAATAGATGTGGGTAACTCTGCTTCATCACTTCCTCTGATTACCACATTACCTCTTAAACATGTGGTTTCTCCACAACACCATGAAAAGGGGAATTGTCTTATTTTGTAGAATATTTTCCCTACGATCTAATATCTTCACCATATTCTCTTCATAAGAGAGGTCATTATCCAATGGTACCACCTCTGAATTGATTTAATGTGATGGTTTAGGTATGTAATTCCTCAAGAGTGATACATGTAATACATAATGTACTTGAGATAGGTTCGATGGGAGTGTTAGACGATATACCACTGCTCAAATGTGATTAAAGAATCTCAAAAGGGCCGATGTACCTTGGACTAATATTTCCATTATTCCTAAATCTCTTAACTGTATTCCATAGTGATATATGGAGGAATAACATGTCTCTGACATCAAACTCTTGGTATCTTAGACGATTATCAGCCTAGATATTTTTTCAACATTGAGCAGTTGGATAATCTTAACCTTCTCCTCCGTTTCTTCAACCATTTCTAGACCTAGGAGTTTTCGCTCCCAATCTTCATCCCAAAATGCTGATGTTCTACACATATTCCCATAAAGGGCTTCATAAGGATCCATTTAGATTCTTGAGTGGAAACTGTTGTTGTAAGATAACTCAACTAGAGGAATATGTTCATCCCATCCACCTTTTAAGTCCATTGAGAATGATCTCAACATGTCCTCAAGGTTTGGATAGTCCACTTAGATTGACCATTAGTTTTAGGATGATAATCCGTACTAAATTTTAGCTCAGTATTCAGAGAATTTTGAAGACGCTTCTAAAACATTGAGGTGAATATTGGATCTCAATCAAATACAATCAGTAGTGGTTCTCCATGCAGCCTTACAACTTCTATGATCTATATATGTTCTTGTTGATCCAATGAAAAATCCTCCTAAATTGCAATGAAGTGATTAGTATTTGTAAGATGATCCAAAACAACCCGGATGGCATTGTTTCCTTTGGATGTCTTCAGATGTCTGGTGACAAAGTCTAGGGTGATGTTCTAACATTTCCATAATGTTATGGGTAATGGTTGCATCATCCCCTTAGAATTATTCCTTTCAGCCTTCACATTCCATCATACCATGCACTTTGATGTATACTCAGTGATCTCATTCTTCATGTTATCCCAACAATAAATATCACAGAGATCTCGATACATCTTTGTGTTTCCTGGGTGAATAAAGAAATTCAACTATGTGTAGCATCTAAATGTTCGTTCTTTAACACCAGATTTGATAGAACACATAGTCTTGTCCCAAATATCTCAATTTCTTATTCATTAACATTGAATTTTGAGGATTTCCCCTATTCGATAGTTTCCACTTTCTTATGAATTCCCACATCATCCTTCTGAGCATCCTTTATCCTATCCAAAAGATAAGGGTGGGGAATCATTTGTGAAAGGATTGATTATGTTCCATTCTTTTTTATTCACATTTTCATCTTCATAAAATATATGAATATTGGATCCCTTTCAATTCTCTTCAAGGATATAATTGCTGGGTCCTTTCTAATTCGAGCATTTTCAACCTTTTTCACTTTTATAGGGAGGTAATGGATTAATCAGTCACAGTCTATGATCATCTCTAACCATCTTCATTGGTGTAAGTTTAAATATTTCTATGTGAGTATATACTTGATGCTTTTGTGATCTGTGTATATCTCACACTTTTCCCCAAAGAGTTAATGCCATGAAATTTTCAAATCAAAGATTACTATAGCCAACTCCATATCATGTGTTGGATATTTTTTTCTCATGATGATTCAATTTCCTTGAAGCATAGGCAATAGCTTTTTTCATTGTGCAAAACACACAACCCTTTCCCTTCTTCTAAGAATCAGTAAATACCATAAAAAGTTCTCAACATGTGGTTAATGTGAGAATGATTGTAGTGATAAGCCTCTTTTAAAATACTTGAAGCTATCTTCACCTTCATCACTCCATGAAAACTTGACTCCATTTAGAGTTATCTTGTTAAGAGGGTCTGATAATCATGAGAAATTTCTCACAAATCAGTGATAATACCCAACTAACCCCAGGAAGCTATGAATATCCGTTATCGATGTTGGCATCAACCATCCCTCAAAGGGAGTTTTCTTGGAGGGATCCATAAATATCCCTTTACTTATGATGATATGACCCTAGAATGAGACTTCCTTCAGCTAGAACTAACACTTGTTGTACTTGTCATAGTGCTTCTACTTTCTAACGGTCTCTAGTATTGTGCTTAGATGATTCCCATACTCCTCCTTGGTTTTTGAGTATATTATAATATCATCTATAAAGACTACAAAAAATCTGTCTAGGTAATCTCTAATTATTATATTCATCAATTCCATAAAGATTTCATGAGAATTAGTGAGTCCCAAAGTTATTAATATTAATTAATATCACCTGTATCATGTATGAAAAGTAGTATTGGGGATATCGTTCTTCTTCACCCTTACATGATAATATCTCAACTGCAAATCCAACTTGGAGAAGTATTGTGATCCACATAGATGATCGAACAGGTCATCAATTATTGGAAGAGGATACTTCTTCTATATCGTGATTTTGTTGAACTCATGATAATCAATGCAAAGGAACTTTGAACCATACTTATTCTTGACTGATAGAACTGGTTGATCCAACGGAGAAGCACTTGGGCATATAAAACATTTATCATGATCTACCTATAGATCTTTCTTTAGAACCTCAAGATCCTCCACATCTATTCTATACAAAGTCTTCGATATTGGCAACACACAATGTATAAGGTAAATTGAGAATTCAACAACTCTTATAGGAGGAAGACCATGAAATTCATCAGGAAACACATCTATGAATTCCCTCACAATAGCCACTTCTTAAAGTATAGTTGATTCCTTAGACTCAATCATCTGAGCAAGATACGCATAATCATAGGGCAGTAATATCCACACTTCAGATGATGGTGCTAAAGAAGATTCATCCTCCTCCTTGCACTTGTACATAATTGGGCGTCAATGCTCCATATATATAGTGATTTCCCTCTCAAAACAATTTATGTTGGTTCTATGTAAGGAAAGACAATCCATTCCAATAATTGCATAAATTTATACTAAGGAGAGTATTAAGAGGTTCGCTAGGAAGTTCAATCCACAAATTAAGATAGGGGAGGAGTTATATACATGAGATGTAATGATTTCCCCCTTATACATTCTTACCGACATCTTCACTTACATAAATTGTGGTGGTTTTGGGATTGTTATACTAAACCTTCGGGATATTAAAGAATGCATATAACTAGAATAAAAAAATATGTTCTCTATTCTTGAATGAATAACTAGCACACCTATCACCACTTTATTGTTGGGGTTCACATTAGTGGTAGTGGTGGAAAAAGATATCCCTTGCTATCTTAGAGGTTGTCTGTTTCCTCAGAAAACCCTTAGATTGGGGAACTAGTTTGAAAAGTTCCTTGGTTATTTTTAATTGAAGTAATAAACATTGATTTTAGGGCATAATGGAGTGTTCATCTCCTGTATTGAAGCCACCAATTTTTGTTCTCAGTAGTTAATGGTCAGGTTCCCTTCTCTTACACACCTAAATCATTTCCTCATCCCATTCAAGTAATTTATGGTGTGCTTCTTTATTCACCTATGGAAAGTGGGGTTCTAGATTTTCTTAGCTCTATTTTATTTATCCATCAGACTACCAGAATTAAATTCTTCTTTGAGATTCTTATCCCCATGAGACCCCTGATATTTTCTGATCTCCATTTCCACTTTGAGGGAACATTGGACAATTTCCTCATATCTCTCATAGTTATATATCCCTTTGAAATTTTTGTAGGCTAGTTTTGATCACCCCAATAAAGTGGTAAACCTTGCATTCAGGGTTAACGACAAATCCAAAGGCATATCATGAAAGCCTTATGATGTTTTCCTTGTATACTCCGATGGATTATTCATCTTTTTTCTTGAGGTAATTTAAGTCCCATTCCATCTTATATAAGAGGGTGCAGGGAAAATATTTACCAAAAAACATTTTCTATAAATCCTTCTATTCCAATGCCTCGATCTCCACCTCTAGATTCATATTTTTGGTCAATGTAAACAATTGATTAAATTCACCCTCCATATGATAATCATAAATAAGAACATTCTATTGTTCATAACACTAGAGTATGGAGACGATCTTCTCAATGGAGTTGATCCATTGTTCAAAAATTGAGGGGTCATATGATCCATTGAAAGGAAGAGGTCATTGTATCAGGAATCTCTCGATTGTGACTTGTTCTTTCTTGGGGGTGGGGGGAGTTGAACGTTTCTCTTGAACCTTGTTTCTATTCAAAAGTTGAGTTAACTAAGAGAGTATCATGACAAAGTTTGTAATTTCCGCTCCCATTGGATTGGTCATATCATTAGAATAGTCATCACATTGATCTTCAAATCGGTTTTTAGCCCGAGTCCTCTGATTACAAGCCATTGACTGGAATAAAAGAATAGTTAGGTGTAACACATAAATTTTAATCCAAACAAAAAAATGATGACTTATAAATTAGATTTATTTTCTTAACTTATGAATTTATAGGCTTCAATATATGTTATCCATGATCTAATTGTCAACATATATTCTTAGGGTAAATTTTTATTCCCTTAATAATGGTTAATACTAAGAAAATGAATTTACCAATGCTTATCCCCTGAGAGTGTCATAACAAAAAGTTCAAGAAGGCCTATTTTCATTCACCAGTTCTCATTCGATTATAGCTCAAAGTGGTGTTTTCAGGGGTTACCCCTAGGATACATCTGCACCAGATCTACCAACACCTTCTCATATCCATACAGATATGTATTTTATTGATTAAAAACATACTCAATACTCACCAAAATTTAGTGAAATTTTAATTATATATAGTTTAATCCCTAATAATTTCGCTTGGGTTTTATAATCCTAATCCTAAAATTAACTGAATCTATCATCCAATACCAACTATAACAACCCTGCTTCTTATTTCACACTTAAAAATAATTTATTACATAAAATATTCACTTGATACAACATTAATGATTGATATTTCTAGTGTCTTTGGGGCTTACGAACATTACATAACAACTTAAAACATGAAATACACTTCTTTAATGATTTTTTTCATGACCACACACATTCCATCGTAATTAGCATTGCATGTGATAACCGGAGCACATGCATAAGAAAAAAGTGAGCTATAAAGTCCAATAAGGGAGTAAACAAGGAATAACCTGAAGAATAAAGTACATGTTAGGTAATAGGCATATTAGTGGAACATAAGAGGTACATGAACCTAAAGGCATGATATAGTATGATTATCATAACATGAAAATGTGGAAACAGAATTTAACATGATATGAGCATGAACCAAGTCTCATTGAACAAAGAGAATGTGTAAAAACTAATTTCACTTGAATTAGCATGAGTATAATTTCATTTCACTTGAATTATAATTATTCTAATATTTAGCCAATGAATTCGAGTGCTATCAGGGTGCACCATTTTTAATCATTTGATTTCATGCATAAGTGTGCTACATAGATCATAAAACACAAATCCATTAAACATTATGTAGTTTTTGCAGACACACTACAAAAAAGGAGAAGCCTCAGAAGAGGATTCAGTGCAGCTTCACACACTAGAGTAGAGCCAAAATTATTTTTCAGAATGAGAGAGTATGTGGATGCCATCGGGACCAGCCTGTGCTTGCACAAGAAGCCTAGCCAGATGACCATGTGATGTTAGAGAGATACTATGATGATACAAATGTTGGGGAGGGGCAGTTCCTTGTATATAGTCTGGTTTAATTCCATAAGACCTTCAGGTCAGGTAATATCCTAAGGATATGAGCCATGTAATCTCTGATCCTACTATCCTTGTAAGGGTTCCCCCTAATCCCTCGAAAGGGGGGTTATCAAAAATCAATAAAAATGAAGGTCTTCAGGCCATTCGGGCTTAAACATCATCATTTATTACACAATAAAAGAATATGGAATTCACACATTAAACTCTATAATCAATAATTAAATGTTCATTAAAGTGAATACCATTGATGGAGGGATGTGAATGGTATTCACTACACAAGTACATTGGCTTGGAAAACCGCGGTGCAATTTCAGAAGCATAACTGCGTGACATAAGAATTTATAAAAATGGTTTATGAGAGAGAAAGGGGGTTCTCATCATGTTTACATAAAATAGACAGTAATGGTATCATATAGGTACATTTATGAACATATTTAACTGAATTTATATTCATAACACAAAAATATTTCTTGAATGTAAATGAGAAGAGATAAATCTCTTACTGAATTTCACTATGGTAACAAGTTTATATGAGAGGAATTAATGAGAGAGAAAGATTTATATCATCATTAAAACATAAGGAGAGAAGTATGGGGGAGGTTCTAAATCATACACCAAAATTTTTAAGTGAAAAAAATGGTAAAATAACATAATGAAATTTGGACAAAAAATGAGAATTGAAGAAAATCCCTTCTTTGAAGTGTGATCCCAAAGTCTTGGGAGAGGCATGAGAGAGTCTTAATTAGGGATTGGGCACCTTGGGATGATTCTATATAGAGGAGGGATGAGGTTGGTCAAGATACAATGGTTTTCAGTGAAGAGTAAATGGGATCTTGGGTGGGTTTATATTCTAAAAGAGAGGGAATTATTTATTATTTAGTTTTTGGATACCACACATTAAACTAAGGAAAACCACAATCCAACCCATTATTTTTCCCATGGTTTTTGCCAAAGTGGATTGTGAAAAATTATTTTATAAGGACAATTTCCAAACTTCTTAATATATTAGGATTTCTTATATGGAGGTGAGGCACACTCTCAAGGAAATCATTTTAAAAGTTAAAATGTTTTATAAGTCTTGGAGGGTCCACTAAAGCAGAGTAAAATACATCAAACAAACCTAAAATCAAATTATTTAAATATTAAAACATATAATAGATGATTATCCCACATATAGTATTTTATTACATCACTATTGGGTCATTATGATGTCATAAAACACATTATATTATTAAACGATATTTAAATCTTACCCAAAAAATTTGTCTGTCTCAGAAAATTATTAAACATTCACCATTGGATAATTTAGACAAGCTAATTAAAAAAATATTATTCATTTTATCTAAATATTTTTCTAAATATATAAATATTAGTTTTTTTAAAAAACTAACATTTATAAAAAAAATCATGGGTTTTTGAAAAAAACAGGGTTTCAAACCGAAATAAAAATTACAATTGTATTCATAAAAATTTATACAATAATTTATATTTAACAAAAAGTAATTTATTAATAATATTTTATTAAAATATTATTTAATAAAAAAATATATTAATTCAACAAAATATACTTCTAAATTTAATATTAACTAAAAATACTATTTGTGCTTTAAAGACCATTTACAAAGTAACAATAATAAAATGAATGTATATTATTTATTATATAAAAAATAATGCACATAATTATAGTGCTATGGTCTTGTTATATAACCCCTTATAATACTCGCATAAGACCTAAGGGTAAGGTCTACGATGGTGGCAGACTCTTGGGGTGTCTCGGATAAAATCGCTCGGGTGGTAATCTCTATCAACTTACAGTTCTCTCGTAGGGGGTTCTGTTCAAGATTAACAAGATGAAGATCAGATTGGGATTGATCAAGAGTTAAACCCATTGTTGGAAAATACATTACAAGCTCTAAAAAATGGGCTAAATTCTACTTGATTAGGCTATTATTCCTTTGTTTGAGTAAATTGGATTTGTTAAAGCACTATATTTTTATTAATTATGCGATCATTGTTCAATGAATTTATTTGAAACAATCACAATTATAAATTTTATTTTAAAATCCAAAAACATAAAATCAATAAGTTCATATTTTTAATAACCATTTTAAATAATAATACATTTAATTATATCAATAGGGAATTTCACTAATAAAAGTTTGGGTCATTAATACTTTTTCTAGACTGGTTTTGCAAAAAAACTCTATTTAGAAACCTCATTTTCTTTAAATTCCATTTTTTGAAAAAATACAAATAGAATCCAAATTAATTATAATATTAATGTTTTTTTTACTTTGAAGAATAACAATTCGTTGCCTAATTTTATTTGTCAAAAATTTTCAGTCCAATGTTCTTGTGAATATTATCAGACAAACAATTTGAACCAATTTCCATATGATCGTCTCTGTCTAATAAGGTAATTTTTCTCTAGATAGTATGTGATTATGTTTTTTTGTCTAGAAAATACATCCATAAACTTTATAAATGATCATCCAGTAGATTCAAAAAATTATATTGTTAAAAAATATGGTTCTCTAAACATAAAATCACATGTTCAAGACATTAATATCATCTCACCAGTCATCATAAGAAATTTAAATCTTTGTATAATATTTCACCTTAAAGTAATGAATATATTATAAATCTTAAAAAGTAAATAATGACTTTTATATTATTCTATGATAATATAAATTGAGAGAACTATTTATCCATTTCAAAAACATTTCTTAATAATCCCTTATAATTCGGACTTCATCAACACCATCTTCATTCAATATCCACAAAACATTTTCTTTATTAACAACTTCCAAGAGACATCTTCTTCACTATTTCCCAACATATTACAATCAATAACAAACATGGATACTTCAACCACTCATTTATGAAACTTCTTATTTACAACATTTTCAATCTATTAACATCAATAAAATCATTCAAATTCATTTAAAACAATTTCCAACCATTGAAAAAAACATTACACACACAATGTAGGATAAAAAATCTCTAATTTTTTATTTCATGTAAATAACATCAAAATGAATATGATAATATGTGACAGTTTTGTTCTATCTCACCCATTTCTTTTTAAAATTTAATATTAAATTTTCTCTCCCTCATTGAAAAAAATTACTTTGTAAAAGTGCATTGATTCATTCATAAAAAATGTTCCATCAATCTTCACACTATAATACTACATGAGTGAGATCAATATATAAATCAATAGGATTTTATATAGACAATAATTTTTTACGTTATAAAATAGAATTCTACAAAATGGGATTAGTGAGCACAATATAGTCGTTAAGGGATTTCCACATAAATTCCTGGACTATGATACCAATTTTGATATAAAAAAATATTGGAATAAATCAACCTAAAACTTTTTCACGCAATTAAAAAAACATTTTAAAATTATTCAAGTATAAATAGTAGGATCAATGTCCTTGGTACTTCTTTATGTTTTTACTTTACTTATGTCATTGATTAAATCTATTTCTATCCGTTTTAGTTAGATTTTTCTTTATTTTATTTATAAATTATCGGAGATATAAAAATCATACCACTTCAATAAAATGATTTTAAACAACATTATAGAATAGTCAGTTTTTTATAAGATAATGATTCTAGGAGATTCTTCAACATTATCCACTTTTCTAATTCTCAAGGATACGTTCCTCATTATCTTCAAAAATTTGATCTTCTTAAAAGATGAATAACATGATTGTTTATATGGATAATAATTCAAAATAGATATTCATCATGAATTTATCTAGTCTTGAACATTTCTATCTTATCACCATGGATGGTATTATTTAGTATTTTTCTTATGAATTAAAAATATAAGATTAAACCAAGATGGGATCTTATTCAGTATTATATCATGTGTTGATAAAACTACATCAAATTAATCTAGTAATAATATATAATATTCTATTACATTCACTAATTTATGAATCGTTATAGGATGATAAATTCAATAATGATTGATTCCAAATGTTGTCTTTCCATCCACTAACATTGGTTCTCCCCCTAAGATCATTCTTCAACTTAAATTATTTGTATTATAAGATCAAATACAATATTTTAAGGTTAGTCTAATAAGCTTTCTCTTAATTTAATTTAAATGTGAATAATAATATAGAGAAAGTTGATTTTTATACATTAACATTACACACCTTTGTGGAATTCTTAAAACATTATACAAACTGACTCCCAAAAACCATACTAATATAGTAATTTGGAAACATAGAATCATAAAAATTATTACATATGTGAGCTTAATTACCTCTAACATGGATCTTATTGACAAGAAACCTTTATAGAAACACAAAAAATAATACAAATCTTCATAACCTGGGGAAGGAAACATAAAAATGGGTGAGCTCAAATTCTTAGTAAGGGTAAAAAAGGGGGATATGTAAGCATAATAATGAGAATAAGGGTTTGAGAACATGATACTGCAAATAGAAGATCATATACTACATAAAAAATATAATATACATGATTCATGGAAAAAATCTTAGTAGTTCATAAGAAAAGAATCATAATGAAATAAAGAACATAATATATAAAAGCATAACAAAGGAATAAAACATGGAATTGTAGAAAACACATAATCATATAATATGATTTCCATAGTATCCAAGGCATGAATTCCATGACCATAATAGTATTATAGATTCAATACACATACCATCTTGGTAGTCATGGTTCACTCCAATGGACTTATTAGTATCATGATTTCACTCCTCATACCATCTTGGTTGTTAGGGTTCACTTCCACATCAATCTTAGTAGTCAAAGTTCATTCCCAAGACCATCTTATCCTGTGTAATAAGATATAAATCTTTGCCCAATAAATTGGAGGGAAATATAGATCCCTCCATTTTCATAATTAAATCATACATACATATAACAGAAAATAATAAACAATCATATCATAACCCATTAAATTTAATGGGTATCATAAACAAGTAATCATATCATTTCCTGTGAAAAAAGATACAGGTTTCATAATAATTTAATCAAAATCATAACTCGTGAAAGATAAAAAAAATTCTTAATGACCATGGCATCAAACACAACTCATTTAGAGAAAGATTAGGAATGAAAACTTTAGATCAATTCCTTTAATGTCATGAGTAACATCAACAAATGTAATCTTATACAGAAATCAAGTTTCAAATATCTTTCAGAACATTTCATGATTAAAATATCATTTCTTCTATGAAAGAATGATTTCTAATACATAAACACATTTAATGTTTATTTTCTAATAAAATACCATGAAAAAATATAAATAAGGCATTATATCATTTTTGAAACCTTTTCCTTGAAACTTATAATATAAGCTTCAAAACATTTTAAAAACATTTTTCATTGAAAACACTTTAATGACTTTAAAGAACACTTGAAAAGGTTTTGAAAAACATTTCTTTGAAGATATATTGACAAAATATAAATAAATAATAAATTTTTTTGAAAACCATTTCATTTAAAATACATTAAAAACTTATAAAAAACCTTGAAAACATTTTAAATCCCTTTTTAATCCAAAATTATAAAAGAAGCATGATTTTTTTTGAAAACAAATTCTTTGAAAATAATTTAAAAACTTGTAAATAATAATTGAAAACGTTTTTTGAAAAATTTTACATAAAAATTACTTTTAAAAATTTTATCTTAAAAATTAATCTTTTTAAACATCGAATGGAATTTCCTATAACTGATAGTGGGTAAATCCATACATGTTATACGAGGTAAAAAAATATTTCATTTGCACAATAGAAAGGTAAGAAAAATGATAAATGTGAAAGAGATAAGAAGATTACATTGATAGCATTGGTAAATTTTAAAAAGAATAAAAATTTATTTTAAAAATTATAGTATAATAGTGTAGTATTATTAGAATCCCTTTTTAAAAACCTGGTTTCAAAGGAAAAAAAATTCTTATCCAAAGAGAAGGTAATGTCATGTTTTCTTAAAAATAGTTTATTAACTACATTATGTACTAAAAAGTAGAAATATGGTACCAATACAAGAATAAATCATGAATAACCATATGGTAATAAATATTTTTAATGTTCTTGGGAAATGGATCATAATATTTTATCAATGGAATCATAAACATAAACGATCTCAAAATGTGATGATATTGATTCAATAAACACTTACCACTAGGTAAATTTGAACCATACTCTACATATAATAAAATTAAATTACATGAAATCAAAAAAAATTTAAAATAATTATATTAATTATTTAAAATTTCATAGACATTATATACACCTCATGGAAAATTATTGATGCATTACATGGCATGTGTCTTAAAGAAGAAAAATTGAGACAAAATTACATTACCGATTTGGAAAATTTTGAAACATAAATCCCATGATATAAATATCATAAAATTGATATATAAATACTCATAATTTTAATTATAATAATCATATAATACATCTATGGTTTTTATACACACCACACAAAAGGAATGTGTGGTGAATAAATCATGTTTCTCATTGAAATAAAAAGTGAGATGAAATTCTATTACCTTGTGTCCTAACTCTCATCGTACTCATTAAAACCTCCTATATAATAATTATTAATTTATTATAAAAATTTTAAAGAACCATATTATTATATATAATACCATATATGGTTTTATTACGACCTTATATTACCTTCTTGTCAACAATCCTATGTTTTGTTTTCACTTCGCTTAATATTTTCTTTATTCTTTGCAAGTGCCTTAATTTGTTATATATTTGATACTTGTAAATATATTATGATTTAAATAATGAAAGAAACGATATAAATATCATCTATATTCATTTTATTTGTATTATAATAATATATAGAATATATAAGTATGAAATGGAATACACCTTTCATTGCGATGGTATGTCGTACGTATGCATAAACACTATTTCCATTATTATTGATATATTAATTAAAATAAATAAAATTAAATATATATATATATATTAATTAATATATAATTATTATTTCATATATATAATATAATTTAACTAAAATCATACTTAATGCATTCCATGTAGTGTGTGAATGAATCACATCACTTTGAGGTGGCAGTACTCCACACTTCCACAAATGAAATTATAATATTAACAGAAAATTGAAATTATAAAGATATGTTTTTTAAACTAAATTAAAATGATCAAATACATAAAAAATAATATTATATAACATAGATATAAATATTTTCCATCATAATTTCTACTATGATATTTGGTAAAGTAAAAATTAAAAATCATCATTCAGTGATGCAGTAGTTCACCATACATGTTAACAGTATGTTCATTACCAATTAGATGGAGGTGTGTGTAAGTTTATGATGAAAAATTATAATAAAAAATAATAGTATATTGATTATAACTGTGTTTTCATAAGATCCTTTAATAATTAGAGTGTATGGGTTAGAGAACGAAAATAAAATGAAAGGAACTTGAGAGAAGACATTACCTCTTAATTGGGTAACTCGATTTGGTTTATGCCAAAAGGCTTCCTTGGATTGATTTCCATAGGTTATTAGGATTAAAAGAGTAAGGGGGTGATGTTTGGAATTTTATTTGGAAGATATTGGTTAATCCTAAGTGGTTTGAGTGGTGCGAAGAATAGGGATAGGTGGAGTCATTTTAAAGGGAAGGGAAGTGACACAGTTGGAACTTTTTGAAAACAAGGTAAGTGTACCCACGTTTTTAACTAACAAAAGTCGTACCAAACAATAAAAAAACTCAATAATGGAATTTTAGTGGCATAATAATGTCCTTATAGTGGGTTTTGGACAAGTTATCAGGTCATTTTAGGTCTTAATTCTAATGTTTAATACTTTATTCACCCAATTTTCCCTTAATCGTTGTAATTGATCTTAATCACTTTGAGTAATTTTTTCAAAAAAAGATGAACTTATTAGAAATTAGAAATTATGATTATTAAAAATATGGAATCTATTTTCTGGAATTCCAACAACATAATTGGTATAAATTAATTTAATCTTAATCCCATATTCTGGTTGACAATATGGTATTTTAAAAGTAAAATCATTCCAATGTTTACTATGTTTTTATGCACAATTTCAAACTAAAATTAGTCTCAATTAACTAAATTATATTAATTTAAAAAAAATTATATAATTAAAATTTGAAACAAATTTCAAATATAATTTAAGTTTATAAATAAATTAGATGGAAATGTAGTTTTGAACTAAAATTTACCATTTTTAACTATTCATTAAAAATGAATCATTACAGAAAAAGCCAAAAAAATTTATTATAAAATATTTTTTTGTTATATTTAAAAATTAAGTTGATTTTGAAATATTAATTCTATAAACGTTCCAAAATTTTGATTTTAAATGAGTACTCCATTAATAGGTAGTAAAACTATAATTATAAATATATATTTTTAAGCATAAAAGTTGATTTTTTTGTTATCTTATGTCTATAAAATATATTGAATGAATATCAATTTTTTTATTTAATAAATAACATATATATTTCATTAATATCACTCAATAATTGTATTTAGTTTAATTTATCACGTTAAAAAAGCTTCATGACCATAAAATTATTAATATTTTCTTTTCTATTCAATCGATTTTCATATTAATTTATTTTTTTTGGTAAACTATGACTTAAAATTATACTGGGTAAACCATATATTTTAATAAATAATTTAATTTTATTCAAAACCTATAATTAAAATCTAGGTTATATATTATTATATTAAATAATCATTTTTTTAAAAAATATTATTATCTTCGGTAAACCTCGGTTTTGCGTGTTACACAATCCATCATGGAAATTCATTATTTTGTGTAATGAAAGATAACATGAGTGTTCCATGAAGAGAAACCTAAGGTTTGGGTTGGGTGATGGGAACAATTAACTTGGTGTTTCATATAATGAATTCCAAATATAGTGATTTAATATAAAATAAACTATATTTAGTGTTTCATTAAATGAAACATTGAAAAAAGGATAAATTAATTCAAGAAAATAATTCACAAAATCATATGGTGTTGCATTCTTCCCCCCTAAAAAATAATTTCTTCCAAAAAATTCATCTGGGTTATAAAAGGTTTAATACTTTAATGATTCATTCAAAGAAACCCACATCACAAAAAAGGATACCAAAACTTCCCTTAAATAGGGAATGTTAGAACCAAAACCTCCACCCAAAGTAATATATAAGTAGGTTTCCAAATAGTAGACCATAGGATGGGAGTGAAGATTGAAAATTTAGGAAAATCCTAAATATTTATTGAGAGTGATTGAGATAATTAATAAAAAACAAGTAAATGATCTATGAAAAGTTGAGGGCCTCAATTTCATAAAACTTTGATGATTTAAAAGGAATTCAGTTAAAATAAATAAAGGTAATAGGATAACAAATTTTCTTTTGATCAATATCCAAACATTGAGTAATAATTTTATTGACCAAGAGTAATGTAAATATATATACTTGTTATATTTCTAATATTTTATTCTTTTTTTGATTTTATAAATTTCTTATTCAACCATTAATTAAAGAAATGGATGTTCAGAAATTAACTTCGATTCTTGATGTACTAAAAGAAACTTTTAGTAGATTTTAAGGCACATAAAATATTTAATATTATAACTCATTGTATCTAGTTATTCATTAAAATCAATATAGGTAATACATTAATCTTTAAACATAAATGATAACTATACAGGTTGATCATTAATATTTATTCCACAAAAATAATTACACAGTAACTTAGACATCGCATAGGCTAGTGGTAGGTGTGAAACCCTTATCATCCTTCAGTCATGAGATCAATACTCAGGGCCTTGATGGACTTTAATGGTTTTCACCCAACATACATGATGTCATTTTCTAAAACCACACTAATATATTTTTAAAAATAAATATGATGGAGATCCTTGAAATATGGTTAATAACTAAATATTCTTTTAACCAAGGTTTTAAATATAATCCCAATACATAAATAATTACTAAAAAGATTAAAATAAACATTTCATGAAAGGTTAACCTTATAACCGATCCAAATTTGGAAAATCAAAATCTTTAAAAAAGAATTCACAAAATCATCTTAATAATGATTTTTTATATAACACAAAGTATCTCTAGTTTGTCACATTCCAAACATGTGAAGACCTTCATAAAGTATTCTCTTGAAATCGGTTAATGACCTAAATTACCATAAATCCTTATTATAATCATACATGTTTTCTTATTCCAATGTTTCTTGGATATATTCCTTAAATTTAAAAAACTCTATAAACTCCATCCATGATAGCAAAAAAAATTAAAAATATTTTATCAGTTCTAGGGTAATTAGTACCGTCCAATTTACTTATATCCAACATTTCTTTATTAAAATAATATTATAATAACATATGAAACATATTAAGGGTTTTATTTCACTTAATCATGTGTTTTCTATGGACATCTCCTGGTAATTAAATCACTTTTCTATTCTGTTAGATCCATTCAGCGTATTCTTTTAAATCATTAGTAAAAAAATAATCTAGAAAGTCCTTGTATATTTCACCTTTAATAGTTATTTAATCCATATACATAAAAAAATTAATTACATAATCCTTAATCAAAGAATAATAATACCTCACCCTATTATATAATACCTATTTCCTTTTAAATTTCTTTTATAGTCTCTTCATCATCCGAAATAAAACCATTAGTCACACAACCTTACAGATTCTCTTCAGGAGATTTTCTATTGGGACATTGAGTTTAACGATGACCATTTACTCCAAACATAAAACACTTAACCTTCAATTATGTCTTAGGGAGGATAATATTCTCTTCCATTTTGGTAACTGAACTCTTCATTTTTCCATTATAGTCACTTGCTTTGTGTCCTTTATTAATATAGTGAAAATATTTTCTTATTCCTCTATGACATTCACTTTGGATATTATTTTCACATTCTTGAAACAAAGGAAACCGAATCCTTTCCCCATGGTCTTCATTACCCTAATTCTTTGTGAACTTCTTCATTCTTTTCCTTGGTGAGTCCAAGAGTTAGTTAAGGTACATGTTGGTAATAATGTTTTTTAAAAACTTTTTAGGCATGATCACAACCTCTTTCACTTCAGTGATCAACCCCCTTGAATAATCATCAGAAATTAATTCTTAACATTAAAGCTTAATATAGTTCCTTCTGGTTCCCTCCATTTAGTAAAACTAGAATCAAAGTGTGAGAATTAGTTATCATAGAAGAAAACCAAATTTTCAGAAAAGAACTACTTATAGGATGTCTAAATCATGAAACCTTCCTTAATCTGAGACATCTGAGGTTAATATTAGTTTATTCATAGAAAATTTATATTTTAATACATTATGATGGTTGATAATTATAGTTGTGATTTTTTAAAGAATATCCCCTAAGAGTGTCAAACCTGGTGTGCAATAATTCCCTGTGTCATGTACTAGATTACCCTGAGTTAGGCCAGAAACATCTTGTCAAAGGTGTTACCCCTAGGTACATCTATTCTATAGCCACATATAGTAATAGAATCCAGACATGGATTTATTTCTAGGAAACCACTCACTCTATCCGTTACCGAAATTATAGTACATTTGGCTAAACATTACCTCATCCTTGTACTTATTCATTAAGAAATCCTGAGACATATCTTTAGAAACATACATAGGGAACTTAATAATGTATTCTCATCCTTGTTTCCAAAGATTAAATTAACCTTTTTTCTTATTCCAACTATAGAGACCCTTGCTTTTCATATAATAACATTACATAACTTTTGAGAAATACATAAAACATTATACTAACAAATTACTAAATACCATAGTAGGCTAGTTCATCTGAAAAAATGTAAACATAAAAACTAATACATAATTGAGATACTTTATCACCCACTAGGTTCTTATTGACTAGCACCTATCTTAGACATATCAAAAAAATTCATATCTTCATAACCTAGGTAAGGAAACCTAAAATGGGTGAGATCAAATGCCCTGTAATGGTAAAAAAGGGAGATATGTAAGCATAATCATGAGCATAAGGGTATGTTAAGATGATAATGAAAATAAAAGATCATACCTTACATAACAAATATCATATACATGAATCATGGAATAAATCTAGGTAGTTCATAATACAAGAATCAAAAAGTAATAAAGAGCATAATAAATGAACGAAGAAATAGGAATAAAACATGGTATTTTGGTAAACACATAATCATATAATATTATTTCCATAGTAGCCAAGTCATCACTACTAAGACCATATTGGTAGTATGATTTTACTCTCTATACAATCTTTGTTTTCATGGTTCACTCTTATGGATATCTTAGTAGCATGAGTTTACTCCTAATACCATTTGGGTAGTCATGGTTCACTCCCATTTCTATCTTATTAGTCAAGGTTCATTCCAAAAACTATCTTAGTTTATATCATGAGATATAAATCATCACCAAATGAATTTGAAGGAGATATAAGTCCCATCCATCTCATAATGAAATCATACATACATGGGACAAAGAATAATAAAAAAACATATTATAACCCATGAAATTAAATGGGTATCATAAACATATAATCACATTATAAACTATGGAAAAAGATACCTGATTCATAATCATTTATTATAAAACATAACCTTAAAAGAGAAAAATATTTTATAAAGACCATGACATCAAGAATAACTCATTTAGAGAAATAAAATGATGGAACCATTAGATAATTTCTTATAAAGTCGTGAGTAACATCAACAAATGTCATATTTGATGGAAAATAATTTTGAAACACCCCTTAAAACATTTCTTGAGTAAAATATCATTTTCTTCTTTGAAAAATTATTTTTAATACATAAATCCATTTGAAAAAAGTTTTCTTAAAAACTAACATAATAACCTATAAATAAGACTTTAAATAATTTAGAAAAACATTTTTCATTCATAATATAAAATATATTATTCAAAAAAAATTATTTTTTTCCCTTTAAAATAGTTTGAATACTTTAAAACAATTCATGAAAACATTTTAAAAAATATTTATTTGAAAATGAAATCAAAAAATATAAATAACGATTAAATTTTTATTGAAAAAAATTATTTCAAAATACTTTGAAAACTTATATATAAATATTGAAAACATTTTGAAAACAATTTTCCTTGAACACTTATAAAAAATCTTGAAACCCTTTTGAAAACCATTTCTTTGAAAATACTTAAAAAACATATAAATAAAGGCTAAAAATGTTTTGAAAAAAATAATCCTTGAAAATTAATCTTAAAATATTTTCATAAAAAATAAACTTATAAAAAATGTAAATAAATTTCATATAAATGATAGAGGGTAAATCCGTACATGTGGTACGAGGTAAAAAGAATATTCTATTTTTATGGTAGAAAGGTAAGAAAAATGACAAGTTCAGAAAGTGATAGGAATATTCAATTGAGAACATTTGTAAAAGAAAAAAAGTGTAAAAATGTATTTAAAATATTTTATTATAATAATTTAATATTCTTTGAAATAATTGTTATAAATCATGGTTTTTAAAGAACATAGATTTCAGACTGAAGATAAGGTAAATTCAGGATTTCTTAAGAACACATTATTAACTATATTGTTTACCAATGTGTATAAAAATGGTACCAATACATGAATAAATCATAAATAAAGAGATTATAAGAAAATTCATTAATGTTCTTGAGATATGGATCAAAATATTTCATCAAAGGAATCATACACATAAAAAATCTTGAAAATCGATGCAATTATATCAATACATTCTTACCACTTGGTAACATTGAACCGTACTACCAATTTAATAAAATGAAATAAAATGAAGATTAAAATATCATTAAAATAATAAGATTAATTATATAACATTTCTATGTTTTTTTATACACCTCATGGAAAAATATAGGTGCATAACATGGATTGTGTCTCAAAGAAAGAAGGTTGAGAAAGAATTACTTTACTCGTATGGTAACTTTTGAAACATAAATAAGATGAAAAAAATATCAAAAATTGGATATTTAAACACTAAAATTTTTAATAATAATAATAATATAAAACATCCATAGGATGAATACGCACCACTCAGATAGAATGGTAGGAAATAAATCATGTATCTTATGGAAATAAAAAGTGAGATGAAAATCCCTTACCTTGTGTCTTGACTCTTATCATACTCGTTCAAAACCCCAATATAATAAATATTAATTTATTATACATATTTCAACAAACCATATTATTATATATAATAGAATATATGGTTTTATTATGACATTATATTACCCGCCTATTAACAATCCTATGTCAAGTTTTCACTTTGGGTAATATTTGGTCTATTCTTCACATGTGCCTTAATTTGTTATATCTTTGGTACTTATACATATATCATGATTTCAAGAACTTTCACCATGATATAAATAAGATGTATATTCAGTATATTTTTATTATAAAAATCTATTTAATATACATGTATGAAAGGGAATACACTATTTATAGATATGGTAAGTCATACGTACGCATAAATGATGTTTTCATTTTCATTTTCATCTTAAAAGAAAGAAGTAAAATGAAATATATGAATATATAAATATATTATAATTAAATTAGAATAATTATTTCATATATAAAATAGGATTTAACTAAACACATTCTTAATACATTCTATTTTGTGTGTGAACGAAACACATTGCTTCGAGGGGGTGGTAGTCTACACTTCCTGAAATAAAATTATCGTTTTATCTAAAAATGTAAAGTATAAGGATATTTATTATAAAAGAATTAAAAACTAATAAATACATAATAAATATAATATATAACATTTATACTTATTTTTTTCATCATTATTTCCACAATGAGATGTGGTAAAATGAAAATGAACAATCATTATTTAGTGAGGCAGTAGTTCTCTATACATGTAAATAGTATGTTAGTTACCCATTAGTTAGAGGTGTGTGTAAGTGAATGAGGAATATTTAGAATAAAAAAATAATATTATATTTATTATACTAGTTTTTCTACAAAATCATAGAATAAGAATAGTGTATGGGGTGGACAAAGAATATAAAAAGAAAGGAGATCGAAAGAAGACATTATCTCTTAATTAGGTAACCACTTTTTGTTTGTGCCAAAAGCATTCCTTGGATTTATTAATGAAACAATTTAGGAATATAGGATTAAATTATATATTCCTTTAAGTGTATTGGGTAGATATTGGCCAAAACTATGTGTTTTTATCGGTGTGGAGAAGAGGTAGAGTGAGTGGATTTTTTTATGGGAGAGAAAGGACACACTTGACATTTTTGAAAATAGGTTGTGTACCCACGTTTTTAAGTAAAAAATTCATGAAAAACCTCAAAACAATAAATAATATAATTTTAATGAATTAATAATGTCAATAAAAATTGTTTTCACATGTTTATATGTCATTTTGGGTCTTAAATTTAAGGTTTAGAACTTTATTAACATAAATTTTATCTTAACCATTGTAATTAATATTAATCAATTTCACCAATAATTTTAGTAAATTTTTTTTAACTTATAAGACATTATAAATTATTATGAATCCAAATATGGAATCAATTTTTCCAAATTCCATTCACATAAGTGGCATAAATTAATTTAAAATTAATCTTGTTGTCAGGTCGAAAATGTAGGTTTATAAAGTTAAAAACATTAAAATGTTTTCTAAGTTTTTATAGTCAATTTCAAAATAAAACTGATATAAATGTCCTAAATTATATTAATTTATAAAATTATTATCCAATTAAACTTTAAAAAAAAATTAAAATGTAATTTATCCATATAAAAAAAGAGATGAAAAGGATTTTTTGAACTACATTTTAGTATTTTAACTATTTATTGAAAAATAAAACCTCATAGAAAAATTATAAAACATGTCCTAACATAGTTATTATGTTCCTATTTTCAATTTGAAGTTTTTTTAAAATATTAAGTTTATAAAAATTTCAAATTTTTTATTTAAAATAGTTTCTCCTTAAAAATGCATTAAAACTACATTTATAAAAATATGTGTTTTAAGAATAGAATTGGGTTTGTTCTTATCTTATTTTGGTTAAATATATTGAATGAATATAATTTTTTTGATTGAATATATAACATTTATATTACATTAATATCAATAAATAATTTAATTTAATTTAATTTATTAGGGTAAAATAGTTTTGTGACTATAAAAATAATAATATTTCCTTCTATATTTCATTATTTTTTATATTCATTTATAATTAATTGATAACCTATGAATTCATATTATATCATGTAAACCATATATTTTCATAAATTTGGTAATAATTTTCAAACCCTATAATTTAATGTCCAGATTATATTTTATTATATGATATATTCATATTTTAATAATATATTATTGTTCGGTAAAGCTCGGTCTTTCTTGTTATTCAAGCCACGAGGAAAATAATTTTTGAATGTAATGTAAGATAACATAAGTGTTCCTTTTATATAAAGATAAATTTAATGTTACTTATTGTGAATTATTAACATGATAATGTGTATAATGGAAGACAAACATTATGCTTTAATATAAAATAAACAATCATCAGTGTTGTGTAAAATGAAAAATATCAAAAAGGATAAGTTAATTCAAAAAAATAATTCAAAAAATTTCAGGGTGATACCAATAAGGTTTAATTGATTTTCTAAAAAAAGTTTCTCTATTTCATCTAATAATTATTCATCCACAAACATTCATCAAATTTGTTTGGGGCATCATAGATCTTATCACATCTTCAATTTCTTTAACTGTGAATTTTCTCTTCTATAGAGCCTTTAAAGAACATGTATCAATTGGTGCATCTTTCATCCTCATTAAGAAATATTTTTATTCTAGAATTATTATGGAGAAATATCTATGATTTTTATATACATATTGAAACATAAATATCGTCCTTTCATAAGGTTTGTAATTTATTTAAAAACTATACTGATAACTGATTTTGTTCATGTAGAATTAATTTTTTACCATTTGAAATGGGTTTTTCTTATGCCTAATCCATATTTATTCCCATATCTAGATCTACATGAAAAATTTATAATATATCCATAAAGTAATTGGTATCTTTCTTGGAGTATCCAAATAGAATCTTATGGGGCCCTTTATTTACATAATTTATTTTTCATATATCAATCTTCTTAAACTTCTTGGATCTGGTATCAAATCAACTATCATTTATCCTCCTTGTACCAAATATCCAATTCAAAATTCTTGAACCTATTGCATCACTAAAATTAACACAAAAATATTCATATTGTTATAACTATTATATAAAGTTTATAATTTCCAGCAAAATGGTTATTCTATTTTTTGAATTTCTTTAAAACTTGTTGGCATATTCAGTGGGATTAAAATTTCCCATTGATTCTTCTCTCCACTATAGATATGGTGGTAGGATCTTTAACAATATTATCCATCCATACTGGTATTTATTTTTTTACTTACACACTATTCAAGAAAATAGATTTAGTTAAATCATTAAAGAAGGTATAAATGGTGCCTCTATCTTCACAAATTCTTGGTATAGATCATTAAATGATTTTTTGATTTTCTTATCATATGTTAGAGGTGTTTAATTATCAAAATAATTCACTGATCATTGTGTATCAGAAAAAAGTTTCTCTTTCTTTTGTGAATACTCAATATGTGCCTTTTCAATATTGAATAATTCAACATCCAATTATAGACAGATCATACTGAGGGTTATCTTCAGATATTAAATAAAAAACACATTCTATTAACCAAAATTCTTAGTTCATTAAGTTTTCAATTATTTAATTCCATTAATTTATTTAATAAAATTGTCAATTTATTTAATAAATTTTACCATGAAATCTAATCGATCATTTTTGACATCAATAAAAGATCTCTTATATTCTTATAGTGCATGGATTTTTCATTGATTTATTTAGTTTCCTCGTTCTTAAATCATATCACATTAATAAACTCTTCTTTAAATATGGAGACTTTTTCTCCAAATAATTAATTATTTTCTATTTTCTCTTGTTATTAATTATAGATATTTATTCATTTTAATATATATTCTTGTAAAGTATTATACTTATTATTTATCTCACCTTAAAAAAGTGTGGTATCTTTCTGTATGTTTTCAAAAACTCAAAAAATAATAAATAATATTTCAATGGGAATAGAATGCCGAGTATGTTTTAATATGCTTACTAATATTTCATGAGAAATTATAGATAGACAATCATAACTATTTATACTTGGTTTTTATTTTTGAGGATTGTTTTTGAAAAATTTTATATTACATAATGATTTCTTGACCAAGATCTCATTATGGTAGGAATTTTTTCCATCACCTTATTTGTAATTTGAACCTTATGTTCTTCACCTTCCTTGATAGATCTGTCTTCTCTCTTATCAGGGAATAGAGAATCTAAGTTTCCTTTATCATGGTTTAATAGTAGAATCTTCTTCAACTTTATTTTCTATTTCATTATCTGGTTCATAATGGTCTTCATATAAATAGAATTATGATCTAATACATAAAATTCATTACTAATATTTTACTTAATTGTAAAATAGGAAATAAAATAAAATATTCAAAAGTGAATTAATTAAAAGTATATAATTAAATAGAGTTAAACCTACCCTCTGATAAAAATTTTAAGGACTAATTTGGGATATTATCAACACCGTGAGAGGGTAGGGTCAATCAGTTTTGGGAAATTTTAAAACTAATTTATATATTTTTTATCACTTTACTTATTAGAGTTGGTAGGATATTGGTTTTATTTTACTATATTAATTTTTATATATATGTAAATGAATTTCAATAAAATATTCCATCAATGATTTTATATTATTCACTACCCATTAAGAGTATGTAGTCCCTATTGTGTATGGTGGTGACCATTACAAATATTCTCCAATAGAATGAGGTATCAATTATAGTAGTTTGGCTTTAAAGAAATCCAAAACCTAAGTGTGGTCGCCTACAATTTAAGTGGGGAAATGGAAAAAAATCTTGATTCCATGCACTATTAATATCCTTTTCTAAAAGAAACTCCCATGAGATCTTTATTCTAACTTTATATATAGTCCTTAATATCTCAGATTAATTTGAGACCCCAAGAATGTCCTCTACTAGATTTGACTTCTATTGAATATCGCACTGCTATCTTGACTTCTTCTTCTTCTCTCACTTTCTCAATTGTGTACAAGTAACTCTTATTATTATTATATTTTATAAAAAAATCCACATAGTATTATTTATCTTTAAAATTGAAAATTAAAATGGTTATTTTAATGGAATGGTGTAAGACTTATTAATAATCTCTAAAACCTAGAATAAACAGAACCTTATGAATTATTTTTTTCTTATATAATTTGAATGCACATCACTATAATATTCTCTTATTTTATTCTTCTCCTTCTTCTCTTATTCATATTATTCTCATGTTCACATTTTTTACACAGTTTCTCTTATACTTTGATTAAACTCACAACATCTTTATATGAATGAAACTATTTTACTCTAGTATCCTTTTTATGAACATAAATATATTCTATTTTGAATAATGGTTTTAATATTCTCTCAAAAATTCTCCTTAAACATTGATTATATGGTTCACCTATTTATGTAACCCCGTGTCTATTTATTATCCAATTTCAATCCTTTGACTAATTATTCTTCATTCAGTACATAATTACCCAAAACCTTTGACCAATACTTCTTCAAATGGAACAAATATCTGATTCTTCTTCAAACACCTCACCTATTCATCTAATAACTGTTTGTCTGATACTTATTTATAGATACTTGTTTGTCTAGAACATATTCATGTGGAACCACATCTATTTTTATGGAATTTTTCTTCAAATACTTCTCTAAATGGTACTTGTTCATCCATAACATATTAATTCAGTACCTCAATTCTAAAACCTAAAAAAAAATTCTATGAAGCGTCCTGGTCACCACCCAAATTTTTTCATAAAAAAAACACAACAAAAACAACCACTTTACCATGAAAATAATCACTTTTATATACTAATAGCTTCTTTAAAACATAAATAAAGTTAATAAGCATCAAGTTTGAATTTCCCACTCATAATTTAAATTTCCCACCTGAGTCCTTATTCAATTTTCCACATTCAAAGAATTCAAATAAATTATAGGAAAACATTTTAAGAAAATCCCTCAAATCATAGAGTTAACGCTATTCAAAAAACTCTAAAAAACCTACTAGAATCATAATAATTACTCTATTTTCTGAGGCATCAAACATCCAAATCCGCGTCATCAAAATGAATAGTTTTACAAAAAGTTTATAATGATCCTCAAAACATCATCTGGAACTCCTTTATAGGAAATGTTTTATCTACTAACACTCTTTCTGATATAACTTGACAAGGTTATTATTCATCTTAGACTTCTTTTCAATTTTTATCTATCTAGATCATTTTTAGTTTCTCTATTTAGAACAAAAAAAATTTCTCTATCTGATGTCTCTAATTAGAAACCTCTCTCAAATGACTCTATCCAGAAACCTCTATCTACTGAATCATTCTAGAGAACTCCATTCATAAACCATAAATTATTTCAATTTCTTCCTTTAAAAAATTTAATATTGAATTAGGAATTGTTTAAAATAGTCATGATGTTTGGTACTTTTAATAATAAAAATATATAACCTGATTTGACTTGTTTAAAAGAATAATTTCTAATGCTCTTGTGATTATTTTTGAAAAAAGAATTTTTTCCTATCTTCTGTTCAATCATCTCATTAGGATATCCTTATTATTGTAGATCCAATATGTGAGATTGTTTTATTCTATTGGGAAAAATCTATTCAGAAATTTTAAAAATTTTCATTTAGTAGATTTACAAAATTAGGTTTTTATTATTTTTCTCTAAATATCAAACAACAAGTTTAAGTAATTAATATTTTCTTATCAATGATCATAAGATGTTAAAATATGAAAATAATATTTGACCTTTAAGTATTGATTATATTAAAAATAATAAGAAGGAAAGAACACAATTTAAATTATTCAAATATAATAGGAATTGGTAGCCACTTCTCCTCTTCAAAAAACATTGATTCTTTATTATTCACAGTCAATAATTCATTATTATAATATCCATTAGAAATCCAAGCTATATATTCTTCATTAAAAGTATTTGATACTTCAACTAGTATTCTAAAAAACTCATTATTCACTATTTATACAATATATTATCCTCAATAACAATCTTGGATACTTAAAAAAAAATCCATGAATATTATTCTTTAAAACCGTTTAACTTATTGAAATTAATATAATCATTATAATTCAATTTAAACCATTGAAAAAAATAAAACACACACAATATGGGATCAATACATGCCATTTTTTTTAATTTTGAAACATATTCCATTTCATAGTATATGGAACCTATCCCTAAAATATTTTCATGAATACCTAAACCTTATGATCTTACAAAATACATATACCATAAAAATCTTCGAGAATTTGAAATATGTTTTATGTAGGTAGATTTAGTGAAGATATATTCATTTTTTATATCTTCTGATATTTTTTACTCAAATTATCATCAAAACTACCCCTTGGTTATTTAGTTTTTCCTAGTAGAGATGTATTAAACTATAAAGAAAAATATTTTTATACATTATTACCACAAAATTAGTAAAACCCTTTAAACTTTGATCTTCTATATTTATTTAAGATCTATCAAGATTTGTATTGATGATGTCCTTTTGCAATGTAAGACTTTGTTTCGTAACGAGGGAAGTGTTACTCCTGGATAATCTATTACTTTTTAAGGAATATTTCCTTTAATTATTATATTTATGAAACTCATCACTTTTATTATCACTTACATTGTTAGAGAAATGGGATATGTTTTTAACTTTGGTAAGTGTAGATTTACCTGGTTATTTTGATTCTTTTTTATCCCAATTTAGAGAAGAATATACTTTGAGTTCAAATAATTATTTAATGTCTTCTCTAAATATGTTTATCTAATTATAAATAGCATGAAATATGTACCATGTATTACATAGTTTAATTTATTTTTAATTTATTTTTATTTAAGATAATAAACCACTTTCTCTTATTTGAATATATTTTATTATTGTAACTTGATCTTACCAGCACAAGCTACCTCATATATATGAATCACTTTTTTTCTCTATAGCCACATTATTTTTCTTGAATTAAATATTTTCAATAAAAAAAATTATTATTCTCTTTCTCGATATATTTATTTTCATTCATGATTTGTGTAATAATCTCAATAGAAGATTCTGTGTTACATGATTTTTATAAAAAATATCAACAGATGATTCCATCTTGCCTTTTAGTTCTGAATCAAGACCAAAACTCTCTCCCCATTATCAATACTTCATGAAAAATCAACTCCTCTTTAAAATTGATAAAATAATTTGGTCTCATAATATGATGAACAAATTGAGTTTCATTGATCTTTTTTTCTAATTAATTTTCTTCAATTAACAATGAAAAAATTCTTCTTATTTTTATTCCTATCTTACTTTTTTATTTCTCTTGCTCATCATCTGATTCAAATTCCCCAACTTTCCTCATTGGATAATTTTTTATAGAATGACCATGACTAACATAATTATAACATCTCCTAAATTTATTACATTTACCTTTCTATTTTCTTTTTTAATCACTTCGATAAAATATTCATGATTTGGGTGAGATCTTTATAAGCATTCTCACCAAATGAATTACTTAATTATATATCTTATTATTCTTTGAAATTAATTTTTTTAATTTCTCCAAAGAACATTTAATATTCAAATTTATTTTTAAAGTCTAGATCATACCTCTTTTCATAGACTATGACGATGTTGTGAAGTTTATTCAAAGTCATAACCTTCATATCTATTATATCTAAAAAACATGGTATCAAATATATCTAGAAAAATACTTTAATATTTATTCACAAATAATGATTCCTATGAATTCTCCATTACCCCTTGAATAATGCAAAATAATTCATTTTTCCTTTTGAAATAGTCATTTATATTCTAAGAATCAACCATTTTTAAATATACAAACATGCCACTCAAAACATTTAATTTGGATTCCTGGACTCTGATATTCCCCTCATAACCACCCCCCATATTTAAAAATTTAATTTGGTAGTCTAAATAACCATGAATTAAGTATGAACTTTATATGATAAAGATAACAGGATTGAAGTATACTCTTTTCAATACATCTTTATATTCCACTTTTCTTGATTAACTCAATGGAGAATCTTTATAAATTGGTGGAAAACCCATAGTAGAAGAATATATGAATTCTTGGTTGAGTGAAAGGATGTAATATATAAACCAAATCTTTTAAAAGTGATATTTTATACCATCAAAATATGTTACTCCTTGGATATTCATATAATTCCGAGTCACCATTTATAAAGAGGTAATATTCTTGGATATTTATAGTGGGCCACGACTATGATACCAATTGTTGTTCCCTAGGAAAGATTGACCATTGAGACTGAGTGGGGGGGGGGGGGTGATGAATCAATAGAAATATTTTTATAAATTATTCAACTATTAAATTAAGCCTCTTGAACTTGTTAGAGTTATCAATCTACTCAATAAATTCTCACAGCCTCAATTCATGTGTATTAGATAAATCAAATATATCATGACACAATATTGACAAGGTTTATCATGAAATTCTACTCATTTTCTAGGTTGATTAAGCCCCTATTATGGATTCTCTATTACATTAAAACAATATATAACCATGTATAGGTCATTCCTATCAAAATAGAGTGAACTATGTTCCCTTCAACAATTCCCTACCAACACAAAATCTACCATATTCCAATGTACTCCAAAATCCACTAGAAGTGACTTCACTTCTTTTATGATTGTAAAGAAAAGAAATATATTCTTTATCTTATTGGTTACTTATGCACCGCTTTGAAATATGATCTTACCCCATGATTATATGGATTAAAAGATCTGCATTTGTACATCCTTCAAGAAAAATAGTAGAAACCAATAGTGATTATCACTAAGGGTCTCAAAACTCACTCAGATCTAGAATAATTTGAATCCTTCTTATGGAAAATTGAGTATCAGTTCTTCTTCTCTAAGGGATGGTATCTCAACTTCATACTTTTATATTTTTTTGATAATAGATATTATTAGACTCTCAAAATTTTAAGAATATTCTCAATACCACAACAAATTTTATTTGTCACCTATATCAATATATTCAAAATAAATATTATGTATATAAAATCACATTAATTAAAATTATTTGAAGAATGTGTTTTCCTAATTATTAATTCAATTAATAACATGGAATTATATTCTTATTAATTCTTGTTATTAATTCATGTTTAATATCTTATAATTATTACTCATAATTTCATTCATTCAAATCCTCATTTAAATACTTTAAATTATTGAGCATTCCTTATTCATGCAGTTTAATTAATAATAAAAATTCCAAAAAATATCTATTTACAATGATGTATATAACATTAATATAAACTTAATTGAATCATCATAGTTAAACTCAAATTGAAATTCATGAAAACTTTGAATCTGCCACCAATTATTTTTTCTTATAGTTCACAATTATCTACTTCTGTAGATTATCATAGAAACCTTATTTATGGACCATGTTGATCAAATAATTTCATCAATATTATTTTCATGAACCATATTTTTCTCAAGCTGTGTGCTTGAAAATTTCATTGAAGAACATATTCTTGACACAACTGAATTACACATATTCTCATTTACCACATGAATCAAATACATGCACAAGAAATTAAAAACATGCATCAATACTCTGGAATTCATACATCTAAGATCATAATCTCTCATGAAATAATAACATAACCCTCACCTACACTATTTTAAAAGAATTCCTTATTTAAATACATGTCTTGATCTTCGGAGGCCAATCATGAGATCCTAAAATTATACATGCATTTATCATGGATCTATCATCCCAATCATCTCGCAATCATGAATGAACAATTATATTTCATCATTTTGGGTGCTCATTTTTATGAAAATATCATCCCCAACTTCATGAATAATGTTGGTTAGATTAGAGTACTGAAGATGGGGGTGAATTGAGTATCTATTTAAAGTTTAGGTTTAAAAAGTATTCCTAACATATTTCCAAAATAATGATAAATACAACCCAGTTAATCAAGGTTATATTTTTATGAAAGTTTGACTATTTAAATGACTTATAATAAGATTGATTAATTCTTAATAATCTTAATATTTGTTATTAACATTACTTTTAAAGTTATTCAAATAAGGAAATAAAATTATAACTTCTTTCCAAAATTAACTATCTAGTAAATTTAGTAATTTCTGGATTAAATAGTAAATAGATAAAACTAAATTAAACATCACAGTGGATAAAAAAACAAGTGGTTCAATCTCAAGATGAGACCTAATCCACTCCACTTGGCGATCACCTGCCACCAAGATGTTTATATAGATAAACCTGATCCACACCCTGGATCAGGGTTAACAATAGTACAAAGGACTATCCAGGTCACATGACCTCTTCCATAGTTCATTGTGGGTACAAAATACCAGGCCACAAATGGACCTCTTCCACATTTATCTGTGGGTATACATAGGTGTAAAAAGATTCTTGAGAAAGGATATCTAGTATCCATCTATTTAATATAGGAGACAAAGTGTGTTTTTATACAGATGCGCCCAATGCTATAAGGAGTATAAAATGATACACAATTGAGATTAAATTAAGAGACAATGTTAAAAGTTCTCTTAGTGGTTGTCTTTCTGGATCTAGACTTCTAGGATGAAGAAGATGTCAAAATTGAGTTCTCGTTGGGAAAAAAGAGTATCACAAGTTAGAAAGATCGGGAGTTTGTTCTTTATGGTGTCAACTATGTGAAGATGTCCCCGATTCTTGGATTTAAGTATACTTCTTGTGTAATTCATTAGTGTTGAGTTCATGTGTTTGTTATCTTCTAAAAAATTATCTAAGTGTTTCTTCGTTATGGTGCTCAGACAGGCTTGCATGCTCTTCTTTGTTTCTGGGCTGCACTTCTCTTTTATTTTTGATTTCATGTGTTTAAGCCAACAATATTCCTATATTTTATACCTCGAACCTCGTATTTTCAGATGAAATATCTAAAAAGAAAAATTAATTATGTTATTTCATTTAAAATCTTCAAATATGATTGTTTGATATTAAATAAAAAAATGAAAAAAAAATTATGAAATAGTGTCACAGTCTATCACGTAACAGAGTTTTCATGAAATAGTGTCTTCTTGAAATGGTTTCTACTTTTCTGCCTTTGAGTGGTGAGATATCTAGAGTTAGACAAGTATCTATAACCGGCAACATAGATATGGTGTTAAGATCATGGTGTCTAGTCATTATGTCTCAGTGGTTACGGTGTTTGAAGGGTCACAGTGTCTAGAGGGTCACAGTGTCTGAAGGGTCACAATGTCTGGATGGTTACAAAATATGGATGGTTACAGTGTCTGGATGGTTATAGTGTCTGAAGGGTCACAATGTCCAGATGGTTACAGTGTCTGAACATAGTGTCTGGTTCCATATCCATAGAAACATAACTACTGTAGGACTCATGGTGTCTCAGACTTAGCAAAAAATCTGTATTCAGACATAAGCCATGATATTCTTAGAATGGATTAGATTTAATAATTTATCAATGAGGTCATTATAAAGTAAATTAAATATAGTTTACTGTAATAAAATTGAATGTATAGAAATTAAGATCATTGAAAACATTATTTAATGAATAAAGATACTAATCATCTATACATATGATGTGAGATAGACAACAAAGAATTAATAAGTTTTCTATACTGAATAGGACCTGTGATCATTAAAAAATGATTAATACATGAGGATTCCAACAATCTCCCCCTTTTTGATGATCACAAATAATTGAGGTTAGAGTGTATATTTCTCTAATGTACATATAAACTACATATTTTTCTATTCTCTCTTTAGTGTGCATATTTCTCAACCTTTTGGGATAATCAAAAAGTGTGAATAGGAAATAGACAATAAAAGTGCACAATGCATTAGATAAAAAGAGTGTCATTACAAAGAGTAAAAAAATGGAACATGATCCCTATCCAATGATATTAGTCACAATTCTTCATCATTGGATGGTCTTTTCATTTCCCTCAGTAGCACCATCAGAAGAAGAGGCTATAGGAGAAAAGGATGAAGTGGAAGAAGGGAGTGAACTGGTTGACAGATAAGGTAAAGAAGACATTTGAAGACAGAATGGGCCAAGGTAGGAGTAGTAGAAGACTGAGGCAATTGTTGATGAAGGATAATGGGTCTGATCTAACTCAGATCCTAATAGAAGAATAGAGATATAGAGGAAAAGTTTGGAGAGAAGAATGTAGTAACACCAGATCTCTGGGGTGTTGTTGTAGGAGCCACAATGGTAGTAATTTGTACATGAAGATAAGGAAGCAAAAGCTTGATAAAATCAGCAATGATCTCTCCACCATACTGAATTTCTTTTTCGAAGTCATCCTTTTTCTCCAAGAACTTGTCCAATAGACGAGTGAACTCCGTGAGCTTTTGGAGTTGAGTCTTGAAGGATTTAGTTACAAGATGAATCCTTAGATTCACCATAAGGTACTTAAAATGATCGGTCATTTCATTCTTAGAGAAGATCTAGTTGAAGTAGAAGTCCACTTTCTTGGAAATTTCTTGCTGAGTATCATTAGAAATCTTGGAATATATTCTCCCCAAATCAAGAAATCCATCACTGTTCTTGATAACTTCTAATAGATATTATTAATTAAAACCAAAAACCACAACTTGAAGATCTTCTTTGAGAACTATTCAAAACAAGTCACTAACTAAAGAAGGATGAGAAGATTTTATAGAGTAATTTGAAGTAGTGACAACTGATGTATGTGATTTCAGTTGATTGATAACTTTTTGAAAGTGCCCCTTATACTCAACAGTTAACTTTTTTAAGTCTAATAACAAGTTCACAGATCTCTTGAACAATTGTTTTGGTTTATTTTATCTACATTTTAAGCTAAAGAGGTTAGATGAGGTTGAATCAGTGAGGCCACTTCTTGTGGGGTATGAGTAACAATATTCTCAATAGGATGATAAGTAGGCTCTGGTCTTGTGTTGATCACTTTATGCATATTTTCAACCATACCTCTTAGAGTCTTTACTTCATCACTAACCAGTTTGTTCTCAATTCTGGTTTCTTGAATCTCATGGAGCATCTTGTGTTGAATCTGCAAAATAATTTTCTCCTGTAATAGTGAAACATCTCTTTCACTCAAATTTGTTACAGAATCCAGTTGGGTATTCATGTTCTTTTCAACCCCAGCCAAAAGGGTGGCTCTAAATTCTTTATGGTCATCCTTATTCACTATGGTTGGAGGTTCCTTTGAAGGATCAGAGATAGAATCTAAGACTGGATTAGGATTATTAGTAGAAATAGCATTCGGTTCTGATGCCATTTTTAACTGAAACATAGTAGTCAGATCAAGACCTTTGACAGACACTTCTTGAGAATCATTTACATTGAAATAACAGGGGAATTTATACCATGTTTCCACTAAACATAGATCAATCATATTTTTCACTTAAACAGATTCCAGACTGGGGGTGGATGCTCCCCCTCAACAGGAACATATTGCTCAAGATTGAGAGATTTAGATCCTTAATCTATTTTCATGATGTCATCCATGATTTCCTCATCCATTACCTTTCATAATGATTGAATGTATTTCTCCATTCTCTCTTTGGTAGAAATAATGACTTCAAAAATAGCTGGTTCCTCTGAGAGTTCCTCAAGTGCAACTTCTTTCATAATAGGATGATATTCTTCAATATTTTCTTCCACATCATCCTTTTTTGTAACCTTAGAAATAGATTCTTTCTCAACATGTTCCTCACCATAAATTTCTTGCATAAGAGACATATTTTATTCTATATTCTATTCTACAACTTCCTTTTTTCTTTTAATAGCAACATAATATTTTTCAGTAGTGGGTTCTTCTTCCAAATCAATAAGGTTTCTAGGAAGATGTATTTCTTTCTCAATTACGACTTGAGTAGCAGGTGTACTATCTTACTCATCAGGAAATGTTTCTCACGGAGGTACAACAACCTCTCCTTATTCTTTCTCATCCTAATATTCAACAAGTTCATTTGGATCCAATCTCAGATCAAAAATACATTTAGGTCTTGAAGAGTGTTCCACTGGATTAAACTTTTCAATGAATATATCATTATCTTCCACCCATGCCTTTCTCCATGGATTCTAGTTGATTTTTATCGTCTAAACTATAACATTAAACAAATAGAAATCATAATACTTGATAACTACTTCATTATGTCCAACCACACCTTTGGCATGAAACATAGCCGAAATAATCCACTAATAGAATTGGGAGGTTAACTTGAATGTTGTCTTTATAAATTCACACATATGGTGTATGAAATACTTAAAAATATTGATCTTATGTCTATTTTTCATAAGATGTATAAAAAATACATCTTCAAATTTGAGTATAGTGAAAACACCTTTTCTGGGGATAATTAAATTCTAAATAAACTTAAACAGAAGACTAGATTCTCCATCTAGGTTGGAAGCGATGGATCTCCTCTTGGTTTCATTTCCAGTTAAACTCTACAAAGAATATTCAAAAATAAATAATTCACATGGAGGTGGAGGACCTCTCTGGTAGTCCTCATAAATACCTTCATAAAGCATACTAAGGCATGCAACCGATAACCTTGAAGAAAATGAGTATCTCTGACCATTTATCCAACTTCTCACAACATAACCACCTTCAAAATCAAATGAAAATTGTACATACTGATAAAATTGGGAAACTGGCTTTGGGTAGATAGGCCTATACTGTTTAGTAAACCAATCTAGCCAACCTTGCTCTGTTATAACATTCAATACCAAAAACATACTCATCAAAATCCACTTAAGGAATATCTATTTCTCAGGTATTATTATTCGGTTTACTGGATTTGGATTCCGAGGAACCTCAGGTGTTAACATCATTTCTATCTTCAACATCTTCTTGGAACTACATTTCTTAGGAGTCGATGACGAAGGAAGTTTCATCCTAGTCATTCACATAAGGTTTTAGAGGGATAAGGATTGAAGAGGGGTTATATTTTGAGAGAGTATAAGAATGCTAGAGTGAAGAATGAGTGAAAATTCTTTGATTTTATCATTTAGGATAAACAATCATAACAAAAACAAAAAACACAGGAAAGTAAATGGGTAAAATAATGAAATACCATGATAAAAGTTCTAATTTATAAATAAAACAACAAAGTATTCTTGTAAAGCATTTTTGTGGTGAGAGAATTATAAAAATTCACAGTGGGACTGTAACAAGCCTTCACAGTGAGACTATCCCAAGAGTTTACAATAAGACTGTAACAATGTGATTTCTAGACTGTGTGACTGTATTTTTTGAGATAGTAAGTGTTAGACAGTAACCAAGAAATAGTAATTGTGAGACTGTAAACATGAAACAGTAAGTCTTAGGACAGGAAAATATAAAACAGTAAGAAATGAAACAGTGAGATATGAAACACTAAGATATGAAATAGTAAGATATGAAATAGTAAGATATGAAACAATAATATATGAAGTAGTAATATAAGAAAAAATGATATATGAAAAATTAAGATATCTATGCAAGGTTTATCAATCCCAATTCATGTATGATGTAATTTAATATTTTAGAATTTAATGGTTTGGTGAATACATCAGCAAACTGATGTTCGGTTCCAATGAATTCCAATGTGATATAACCTTTTTAATAATGATCTCTCAAAAAGTGATGTCTTACATTAAAATTCATTGTTTTAGAGTGTGAAACATGTTATTTGGATATTTTAATAGCACTTTTATTGCTAAAATTTATTGTTACATTTGTGAATTTATATCCATAATCTAGTAATGTGTGTTATATCCACAAAAATTGGGATAAAAAACTACCAAAATCTATGTACTTGGCTTCTACAGTAGATAATGAAACAAAATTTTGTTCCTTACTACACCATGATACTAGTGACATTCCTAAAAAGAGACATGTTATAGATGTGCTTTTTCTATCTAACTTACAACCACTGAATTCAGCATCAGAATAGCTAACTAATTCAAATGATTGTCCTCTAGGATAGAACAGTCCTATATTAGGGGTATGCATGAGATATTTGAAATTTTTCTTAACAACATTTAAATTATTTTCAATAGAATTTTCTTGAAAATGATCACACATGCAGACACTAAACATAATATCATGTTGGCGTGTAGATAAGTAGAGTAAGATTACAATCATTCCTCTGTATGTGGTTTGAGCAATAAATTTTCTATCTTTATCAAGATCCAAATTACACACAGTACTCATTGGAGTGTCACTACTTTTAGTGCTATCCAGACCAAAATGTTTTAGAAGATCTCTAGTAAATTTTCTTTGATTTAATATAATAACATCATTATTTTGAAATATTTGAAATCCAAGAAATAATATTAGTTCACCCATTAAACTCATTTAAAATTCGTTTTGGATCATTTTAGAAAAATTAATACATAAATAATTTCTTGAAGATCCAAATATAATGACATCTACAAAAATTTGATCTACTAAAACATCATTTGATATTCATTTTATAAAGAGGGAAGGATCGGTAATTCCTTTTGTAAAACCTTTGGAAATAATAAAAATACTTATTCTATCATACTAGGCTCTTGGAGCATGTTTTAAACCATCTAAAGCTTTTGAGAAATTGAAAATATGATTTGGAAAATGAGGGATTGTAAAACAAGGGGGTTTCTCAAAAATGACATCCTCATTTATACACCCATTTATGAATGCACTCTTAACATCCATTTGGTATTGTTTGAAATTCAGATGTCCAGCATTTGCAAGAAAAATTCTGATGGCTTCAAGTCTAGATACTGGTGAAAAGGTCCCTTCATATTCAATTCATTCTTCTTGACTATAGCCTTGTGCAACCAATATAGACTTGTTTCTAACTATGTTACTAGTTTAATCTACCTTATTTCTAAACACCCACTTAGTTCCTTTGGTGAATGTGTCTTTAGGTCTTTCAACAAGATTCCAAACATTTTTCCTTTGAAACTAATTAAGTTATTCTTGCACATCCATTACCCAAAATTCATCATTGATAGCATCATTAATGTTTTTAGGTTCAAGTTGTGATAAGAAGACTTGATGTTCAACCTAATTTCTTAGAGAATCTCTAGTTTGAGTTTCTTTGTCTATTCCTCCTACAAAATCATCTAAGGGATGGTTCTTAAGTATTTTAACACCTCCAGAAAAATAAGGACTAGTAATTTTAGGTTCATCAATAGGGTCAGGTTCATTGTGACTTGAGTCTAATGAATTTCATTAGTCAGAAGTTATCACAGCTTCTTTCATAGGATGGTTAGAGGATTTTGAATTAATTTCCATATTTGAAAAATAATTCTCCGTGTTCTCTAGAGTGGTATTAGTCCCATGTGGATATGTTTCATCAAATTTAATATGAACATATTCTTCCACACATTAATTATTTTATTAAACACTCTATAGGCTTTACTGGATCTGGAATATTCTAATAAGGTTCCTTCATTACTCTTAGATACAAATTTGTCAAGATTTTCTTTAGTATTAAGGATATAGGCTTTTCAACCAAAAACATTGAAGTATCTACCTTTGGGTTTTCTATTATTCTATAACTCATAAGGGGTTTTCTTAAGAACATGGCTAATTAAAACTCTATTGATTATATAACTTGTTGTATTTACAGATTTAGACCAAAAATAAAAAGGTATGTCATAATCAATAAGCATGGTTCTAGAAATCTCTTGTAGGGTTCAATTTCTTCTTTATACAACTCCATTTTTTTGAGGTGTTCTAAAGGTAGAGAAATTGGGATTATAGCCATTTTGTGAGAAAAAGTATTCAAACATTTGGTTTTCAAACTCACAGCCCTGATCACATCTCAAGGTATTAACTCTAAGTCCACTAAGATTTTTACATACTTTTATTATTTAATGATGTAAGAATAAGCTTCATTTTGTGAGCTAGAAAGTATACCCAAGTGTATTTAGAAAAATACTCTACTAGAACATGAACATAGTCCTTCCCATTTAAACTAAAAACTCTAGATGGTCAAAACTAATCCATGTGAACACGGTATAGAGGTTGAGAAGTAAACACTTCATTCATTGGTTTGAAGGAAATTTTGTGTTTCCTTCACCTATGATATTGATTACACACTATTCCATTTGGAAACTCATGATTGAGTAGGTCTTTGACTAATATTTTTCTAGATATCTTTTTAATGGAGTTAATATTACAGTGTACTAGTATTCTATGACAATGTCATGACTCTTTATGAAATACACTCATACTAGAATCATTTTGAGAAGCTTAAGAATCTAGGTTAACAGAATAATCATTTTCATTTCTAAATGCAGAAAACACTATTTCATCATTAGAATTAAAAATATTTCAAGCATCATTTTCAAAATTAACATGAAATCCATCATCACATAATTTTGAAATTATAATAAGATTACATTTTAATCTATCAACAAAAATTACATTGGAAATTAAAACCGAGTTAGAGTTACGGATTTGGCCAAGGTCATTGATTTTTCCTTTAGCATTGTCACCAAAGGTGACATGTCCTCAATTGATTTTTTTGGGTTCTTGATGTATGAGTAGTCTCCAGTTAACTGTCTTGAAGACCCACTATACAAGTACTATAAAATTATACATGAACTCTTTAAGTATATTTCCTAAAAATGATCAAGTAAAAATATATTTTGGTACACATAATTTTTTGGGTCCAAAAAAATTAGTGATAAGTGATTTGGGAACCCATATCCGCCTCATAGGTTTCCTAAAAACATTACGTAAGGTATATGAAAAATAAACCATCTATGGTCAAGAAAAACTAGAAACAATAGAGAGTGTATAATAACATGAACTAGTGTATTTGTTTCATGAACTTGGAGTAAATCTGTATGCCCTATATTTATAAACAAAGTTTGTTCTTCCAAAATTTCTTTTTCCACATTGATAGTAAATGACTATACTATATTTAGGAGAAACAGGCTTACCTATAATTTGAGTAAGGGAATTTTTACCATTGGTAAAAAAATTTAAATCTTTCTTCAATTATTTATTAGTCATTTTTAATTCATTTTTCTCCTTGAGCAGTTGATCATATTTCTTTTTTTTTATGTGACTTCAAATTTAACAATCACAGTAAGCGCATGTTGTTTCTTCAATGATTGAAATTTATCATTTATTTTATTGCATGTTTCTTGAAGAATATTACAGTATTAAAACATTTCTTCATTAGACATATTTTCAGGGTCACTCTCATCTCCAGAATAGTATGAATTATGTACAGGGGATTCCAGGGTCACCTTAGATGTGTTTTTCATAAAACAAATATTGGCTTTGTTAGCCTGTTCTTCATTTAAAGATTCTAAGTCACTTGGACTGTCCTCAGAATCACTCCAGGTTGCATTCATTTTCTTTTTATAATTTTTGTCTTTGTCCCCATATTTCTTTTTGTACTTGAGCTTTGGAAAATTATCCTTGATATATCCTTTTCACTTACATTCATAGTAGAAAATCTCACCAGTCTTGTCACTTCTTTTCCAATCCCTCTTCCAACATCCTCTTTGATCATATTTGGCATTGAAATTATGAATTCAAAAAAAATTTCTTCTTCTTGTAAACTCTCTTGAATATTTTGGCTAATTGAGCCATCTTCTTATCTCTGTAAAGTGATGGACGTTCACTACTAGAACTGTGTACAGAAGTTTCCAATATCCCATTGTCTTTGTGTTTAGAGGTGGTGGTTTTGAATGAAACTTATTTTCATTTGGGTTCATCCTCATCCTCCTTGTTGACTTTCAACACCTCTTCATACATCATCAATTTCAAAATGAATTCTTTCTTATGTATCTTTCTGATGTCGCATGATTATCTAATAGAGATAGAGATTCCTCTCCATCTTATAGGGAGACATCTAAGAATACTCATGATCTATTCCTAAGTAGTTACTTCACGTCTAAGATAAATCATTGTATTGAAAATTTTCTTGAACTTGTGATACATTTTAGAAATAGGCTCATCAATTTTCATGTTAATGTTATCATATTTTATAGTATAAGTATTAAGACAAATCTCTTTCACATTATAAGTTCATTCATTTGAAACTTACATGGCATCCCAAATTTCATGGGCTGTTTAACAAGTAGAAATTTTATTAAATTTCTCATCTCCTAAGGAGTAGTATAAAGAATTCATAGCTTTGCAATTGTTATTTTATGATGTTTTTGTAGGTTCATACCAAGTGATTCTATCAGTAGAAGGAATCAAATATTCATATATAATTTAAGGCCAAATTACAAAACCCATACTTTCTAAATGCATTTTCATTTTGATTTTCCATTTATCATAATTGGTTTCATTAATGAGTGGTGGTATGTTGGTTGTAGCACCTTAAAATCTATTATACATGATAAATAAATAACTTAAATGATCTAGAAATTTAGAATTCACCAAAATTTACAAAGATTTAAAGTATAACTACAATAATAGTTGAATAAGGATAAAAGAAGAGTCTTAATAAACAAGACTTTTATACCAAATTTTGGTCGGGGTTGAGTAATCAAGAGGGGGTGAATTGAGTATCTCTATAAGATTTCTATTTAAAATGTATTCCTAAAATATTTCCCCAATAATGTTTACTATATCCCACTTAATCTAGGTTATACAGTTATGAATGTTTGACTGTTTAAATAACTTCTTAGAAGGTAAATTAATTCTCATTAATATTATTATTGGATATTAACATTACTTTTGAAGCAATTATAATAAGTCAATACAATTATAACATATCTTGAAGATTAAATATCAATGTAAATTTAGTGATTTCTAGATTAAATTGTAAATTGAAAAAACTAAATTAAACAACACAGTGGATAAAAAATAAGTGGTTCAGCCTCCAGGCGAGACCTAATCCACTTTACATGGTGATCACCTGCCACCAAGTAGTTTATATAGATAAACATGATCCACACACTGGATCGGGGTTAACAACAGTGGAAAAGACTATCTAGGTCACAGAACCTCTTCTACAGTTTTTCATGGGTACAAACTACCAGGCCACAGAAGGACCTCTTCCACACTTATTCGTGGGTATACATAGGTGTAAAAATATGTTTGAAAAAGGATATCTTGTTTCCTTCAGTTTATTGTAGGAGACAGAGTGTGTTTTTATATATATACACACACTTCTCAGAAGATAATAAAATGATACACAATAGAGCAGAAATGATGATACAAGGTTAGAAGTTCTCTAAGTGGTTATTTATGTGGCTCACTTCTTCTAGGATAGAGCAATGCACAAATCGAATACTTTTATGGAAAACAGAGTATCACAGGTTTTCTAGATCTGGCGTGTGTTCTTTATTATTTTGATAGTGCAAAGATGTACCTGATTATGGGATTTATATATTCTTCATGTGTTATTTAGCTGTGTCGAGTGCATGTGTTAGTTGTATTCTCAAAAATGCTCTAAGTGTTTCTTCATTATTGAACTCACACCCACTTTCATGCTCTTTTTTTTGTTTTTGGGCCTCACTTCTCTTTTATTTTGGAGTGCATGTGTTGAAGCCGACATGATTCTGCACCTCATACATCATACTATCAGATGACATGTCTACAAATAATCATTAATTATGTCAGGGAATTTAAAATCTTCAAATATGACTTTTAGAGATTAAATTGAAAAATGATAAAACAGATTAAGAAATGGTGTCACAGTCTGTCAGGGAACGGTGTCTTAATGAAATAGTGTTTTCTTGAAAAAATGTCTCTTTATTTGACTTTGAGCGGTGAGGCAACTAGAGTTATACAAGATCAAGGAACCAGTGGCGTAGATGTGGTGTTAGTATCACAGTGTCTAGTCACAGTGTCTAAATGGTAACAGTGTCTGAAGGGTCACAGTGTCTGGATGGTCATGGTGTCTAAAGTGTCATAGGGTCTAGATGGTTATGGTGTCTGGATGGTTATAGTGTCTGGATGGTTACAGTGTATGAAGGGTCATGGTTTCTGGATGGTTATTGTGTCTAAAAATAGTGTCTGGTTCCTTAGCCAGAGAAACATAAATGTTGGTAGACTCACGGTGTCTCATACATATAAAGGAATCTGTATTCATACTTAATCAATGATATTCCTAGAATTTATTAGACTTAATCATTTATCAAACAAATCATTACAATGTAAATTATATATAGTGTAAAATAATCAAACTGAATGTTTAACAATTAAGATCTTGGACAACTTTATTTAAAGTATAAAGATACTAATCATCTGTACATACGATGTGAGATAGAAAACATAGAATTAACAAGTCTTATAGACTGAATATGATTTGTGATCATCAAAACATGATTAACACATGAGGAGTCCAACAAATAGATAATAAATCTCACGGTAGGTTAATATACCATAGTGGATTATAGTGAATTGAATTTTCCTGAAGTGGTTGATCCCTCGACCATGTAAGAACTATTAGTACAATCATGCTCCTCATGTGGTAGATTTCCACATACTCCAAGTCAAGTGACCATGGATAATCTCTTCATGTTGTAGATAAACTCATGTGGTATGTTATAAATACCCATGGTAGATCATTTATACATATAGTCATTTAAATAATTGTACTTTTGGTTGATCTTCATGTATTATAGTAGGTCATGACATTGTCCCATCATGAACCATATACAGTTGTTTCATTGACCGTGCACCACTACATATTGAATTACGCCTGCAGTTAGTTAAGATTTTGTCCCACGGTAGGGCTTAATTTGTAAATGTTGTATATCGGAAATTTTTTTATACAAATACCCTTTGAAGTTATTTTTAGATGTTGAAATCAAGGAGGCATATGTGAAATTGGATTAGGTTTGTTTAGAAATATTTAATATAAGAATATCCTTTTTTATCATGACTATAGTTCTCATTGTAATAAAATCCCACATAAAAATCCCACAAATCTTTCCTCCACTTAATAATGGTCATCACTTTGTGAAATTCTTCACTTTTAAACTAGGGTCATCTCCTAGACACACAATACTCACATACCTCACAGGTTGTGCCTCCCTGTGCTAACCTATTGGAATTCATACACACCTAGCGTGCACCTTACTTTTGTACACATTATTTGTATGTTATTACTTTATATGTAAGTTACTTGGTTACACTGTGATCCCATCCTCCTTAGTCATTCCATGAAGTTTGTTTCCCATGTGGTTGAGCAGAGCTCGAGCATGTGTGATTGAGCTATCCCCTTAGCAAAATAGTGGATGGATCATTTTTTCAATAAAAACTTATCCAAGGAGTTATTAAATTCTTAATATAATTCTACTTTCATATCAAATATTCTACTAAAATTTATTAGTCAAAAAATAATATATTTTTTATGGCCTTCTCAATACCATTATTCCATAATAATTCTTTAATCTTCTTTGATTTAAATAATGTGTTACTAAAATAAATTAACCCATGTCATTAAGAATTATAAATAGTTCACCCTAAATCATTAGATAAAATTACACATAGTCTTAGAATAATCTAAAAAATTTCTTCAACCTATAATCCTTTTACTTTTCAATTATCAAGAAAACAACTTAATTAAGAATGGTATCCAATGACTTTATGATGAATACATCACAATCCCCCAAGCATTGTCTTCAACTCCACTAAAACCATATTAAACCATTGAAAAAATTATATTATTACTTTTGATCATCTAATATAATATTAATGTTTAATTAATTTCATGTTTATTATTCTAATAAGGTAACATATTCCAAAAAATGAAAATAAAATAAAATAAACTTATTCTTTTTAATTAGGAAAAATAATCTTTTCAAGAAAATTTCTCAAAATGGTAACTATTTCAGGAAATATTAAACTCCCCTACTCTAACATGATATAGATGTAATAAATTCATATATTTAGAGATAATGAGACTATTAGACAATGAACTTTGACCATTTCAATTATACCATAATAGTTTTGTGGATTACAAAATAAACAACCTCAAAATGATCAATGTGAACAATACTTATTTAGTAAACGAATGAAACCTGATAATAAATTAATTAAAGTGAATTATAATATGTAAATTAACATTAAAACGTTTTTAATAATGTAAAAAATAAAAAAACTAGTTGTTCAATATATGAAAGGATATTTTATGTGATTCAGAACTTGATAAAAGGATTTTCAATAAAAGTATCAATTTTTTTATGTATCAATATTCTATTTTATATGTTATCTTTTATGCCTCAAATAAAAGAACATAAAATGACTAAAGTAATATTTTACATTAATTTATAACTAATTTATTGTATATATTCCTCCCCTATATTAACATATTCACATGGGTCATCCCGACACATAACTTGATCTGGCTCACCAGAAGTCCTTAAGATTGTCTACCAAAACACCAGAGGATACCAACCAATAGAGAGGGTCATAAACATGTAATGGGGAGACTATTACCTCGGAAAATAATTTAATAAGAGTGGAAAATAACCAAAATCACACACAAGGATGGACATTAGAGTATGAATAATAAAAAACAGATGAAAACCAATTCAATAATTAATGGAATTCAATATACAACCATACAGTCTCAAATCATAAAGAAAATAAAATATATGGTCTACCACTGGTTTGAAAGACATATAAAATAAATTAACTGAAACTAAACACAATAGGCTTTACTACCAACTCTAATCCAAACCACATTCCTATTCTCTTTGACGATCGACCTTTTCTAGCCTAATCCTATAACTCAATATGTGAGACTCTGCTCGGTCATGAAATAATGGTCCTCAACCCCATCAATCACATGACCTTTTATCTAACATGAATGAGGTAATTATGTCATCATGCACACCTAGGTTCATGTACAAGGGGGTTAGAAATATATCTCAGTAGTCCACTCTAATGGTAAATCTATAATTTTCAATAATTTAATGTGCATGAACAAATAATATGCCCAACCTAGTAAAAAATAATAACAACTATAACAAAATATACCAATTAATAAAATAAAGGGTTATAAAAAACATGTAAAACAAAAAAACATTTGTTCTAGATAGACACTCAAGGTAAATATACCCCCACTCACCCACCCAAGGGGATTTATAACATGTGGATCACCCATACACAAAAAACTGTTACATTCGTTAGATCAAAATAGGAGATCCAAACATCTAAACACAAATCCATGAATACCAGATCATAGGTTTGAACCATAGGTGTCCACACAACAACGTGAATCTACTGGGATTTAGGACTCAAATTACATTATCTAAACTAGAGATAGAAACATTTAGGTCGATACGACTAAATAATCTATTACTCTCGGAGGTTATATAAAATTAATTTAGCACCACAAATAGACCCAAAAAGGAGGGATGCATACATAAACCTTATTGCACCAGTTCATCCATGGGTCTCAGGATCATGCATGCATCGATGGTATACAAAACCCACTCCAAGAGTACCTCGACACCTTACAAGCTCGAAGACACTCTCAACAAAGAACACACTCAAATATAAGAGGCTAAACTCATCCAAATCATACATTATATCCTAATACCTTTTAACCACAATAATCCAACAAAGGATAAAACCAAATAAACACTTAGGGAAAATGGATGATCTATGATATCCCAATAGAATCATCATCAAACCAAAATCCTAACCATAAACGTCCTTAAACATATCTGTAAATGACTAACCAACATGTGATTATCCAACCTCAAATCCACCATTCCAACATATAAACAAGAATTTTTAATCCACTCTATTCTAAAAAATAATTGATCCCCTCAGGATCTCATGGACCTCAGTATCGAACAAATGTCCACCATAGAATCTCCAAAACCCAACTTAGGGAAAAAATCTCAGAGCTCCCATAATTCTTGGGATCACAACACAAAGCCACATCTACACCCATGCTCCAAGGACACACCTATAAAAAGATCAAAAAATGGACCAAATAATAGAATAAGAGAAGGAAACACTATGAGGGGTTCCTCTATTCCATCTAAAGAATGGGATACACCTAGTTTAGAAACATACCAAATGACACTCAATGGCCTCCAACTGATCCTCTTTCAATAATGTAGCCAAAGGGGAATCCAAAATAAAGTACACTAATTAGGGAATTCATAATGGTCCTCATGAAAACATTTAAAGTAGGACCCCATAAGGTAACCATGGCACAATCAATGCTTCCAGTTAAAGACCAGATAAGAAAAAACTTAGCCAGCCTTCCCGAAAAGAAACCCATTCGCATGTACTAACTAATCCGTATGTGAATAATCAAGAGTCCCATAAACTCATCTTAATAGCTCAATGGAAACCATCCACAAACAACAACCAATGATATCAACCCATCCCAAAGGATTTAATAGCTCTAGTCCTCAAACCCCTGAGATCAATTTCAATTTCTCCAATCTCAACCAACATGTCCAAAATAAAAGGAAAAAATAATATTTCCGTATATATATTAAATTATCCTAGAATCTAATATATACATGAATGAACCTCAAAAAATCCATCCTGAAATCTATATTCCATTTTAACTAGAAAATTCATATTCCTCACATGGTTCTCGGAGCTCACAACCTAACCCATTGGAGGATTTTGAATCCAATCCTCATAAAAATCCTCTAAAAGCACTCCCCAATCCAAAAAAGATATTAATATATCCACTAAATAATAAAAAGATTTTACTATGATTATCAATGTTGGAAAAAACTCATATTAGACTAGTCAAAATTCAAATTCAAACTATAGAGTGAAAAAAGGGAAAAACAACATAAGGTATGAAAAATTACACGGTGAGTACTTCAGGTACATGGAATTTACCCTCCTAGATCCTCCCTAGATATGTTACCTAGTCCACTCATCATTTACGTTTCAAAATTACACGTCATATGCCTTCAACTACATGGCATGTAACCCCTTATATGTATCTGTTCGTATACCTCACCCCCTTCTCAATATGTAAACCATAGTACACCATAGAGTGTAACACACAGAAACATGGTTTTTACCACAAATATGGTCCCCAACCACATACCCCCACTTAGGGCTAGTCTAATAATTCTACATGGCCACTGGTTAGGTACCTCACATGTAGTCTGGCCATATACCCTACATAACCATATTTACCCCTCACAATTCACGTCACTATTCGACAATGTGTATCATGATTACATGAAGTGTAGTCCCAAAAACTAATATTATCTAAAATGGAAGAACACAAAACATGTTTTCTTTAAACCACAAAAAATAAACATGAGTTTTACCAAATGAACCACCCCCCAAATGGCCAAAAATGCATCATTTATCATCGAAAGCCATAACTTGACCCCATAGTGGTCCCAAACAACACTTAAAATATTTTAATTTGTAAAAAATACTCTATGAATATTTATAGTAATAAAATAATGATAGGACTACCTATAGGTGGAAACCATCAAGGCTTCATGCCAATTCTTCCATCTGTAGTCGCCACACTCTGATCTGGGCCTACGAAAAACCTCTGATGATGCCTCCTACCACTCTATATCCCTATTATCCCCCTAAAAATCTATTTAATAAAAAATAAATGGAGGATCCACCTGATAATTTTAAATAATCCATGGGAGAATAAATTCATTAAAAAAGGATAAAAAAGGAAGGGAAAAAGAAAAATAATAGAAAAGGGGTCTGAGGCAGATTCCCACCAAATACAAATCCTAGTAAAAAAACCATATTCTCATACCAACATAGTGGTATGAAAAGTTATTCAAGATCATATAATAAAAGAATTTACTATTTTCCCCCTAAAAATTATTGGGAACAGAAAAAACAATTTTTTCCTAATTTCCACAGCCTCTGATGACACAAATCATCACAAAATCCCCAACAAAAATTCTTCTTACTCACAATAATTTTTAGTGGTCAACCAACACCCATGATCTCACTCCAATAATTGGCATATCCAATTCTACCTTGAACATCCAATTAATGGTGTTATAATATTCCATATTCACTCCCACCATGAATGATAAACAACCAAAAACGATATGATAGTCCCCATTATAGTTGTATCCTTATCATTTCCTATACTACCCAAATGAGAAATAACATGGCCCATGATAATTATATCACTAAATTCAATGAATAGAAATGGAGAGAACACTTACATTTGAGTTCGATCGTGAAAAAAACCATTCATTTCTAGGACACAAGAAAAAAAACCACCATGTTTTACATAATAGATTAAATGAGTTTTATGACCTAAAATGACCTACGGTTTGTTCCCCACCACAAGGATTTATTTAAAAATATCCTGACCAAGAAACATGAATCACACCCACATTGGACGAGTCCTGAAAAATATAGGATAACTTGACTATAATTGATGACCATGGACCTCACACAGGTCAGTTCCAAAAAACCCGATCACCCCCAACAACCCTCTTCAAAAAACATGTCATATCCCTCAAGAAAATATTAACCACACCACTACATTACACTCATGCATCGATATAAATGCACATGTGTGTAACCACATTTCAACTGCACTACCCAAGGTGCAACCAAAACATGCATGGTAAGTGGTCCAACCAAACCTACCCCATCAAGATATGCATGAGATAGGGATCCCTCACAGTACTCTATTTATCAAATTAGAGACATCATCATGCCTAACCGCACCATAGTGATAGAACACCTCAATGACCCGATCATGTATGAAAAACCACATCCGCACAAAAAATGGTGATAGTAAGAAGATGTACCTAGACGCATGGCCTGAAAAACAACACATGGAAAGAATAACTACCTATAAAGAAACAAAGATCTATGAATTTAAGGAAACCCCCACATCAGAAATTTTGATCCCAAACCAAAGATATCTCTAGCATCCTTTTCCTCATTGATCCACCAATAAGGAACTCAAATCTCCTTACAAACCCACAAGGTCCTCCATACATCCCTAGATGAAGGGAATACATCTCCAACACTATATAAAACCTCTCTATAAAAACCAAATGAACTATCATCAGAATCAAATATACATAAACGGTTTAGATGAGTAGATATCAACATATAATTATACAAGAATACACCGTATTAGTAGTTGCTAATATTTAAAACAACTAAACCTTCATCTTTAGTGACAACACCATAGTCATGCATATTTCTTGTGAATAATATAGTCCTATAATGGTGAAAGAACACTCAAATCTTTCCCAAATTCCAAGATCAAAAAACAATAATAAACAATAAATTAAAAAAATCAAGCGAATCATACTAGGTGAAATCACACATCTAGAAAAACAAAATACAATAATATCATTTCCATGCCTTCAAAACATAGACCTCCTATCTACAATGGTTTTCACAATACACAAGTTCAATATCAATATTTAAAAAAAATTCATATTCCACCTTCCTAAAAACTCCATAAATCATAAAACCCAACAGCTATGATAACACTTTTTAAGGAACCAACCAAGTTTGAACCGACACATCACTTTATCTGTCTTGACACAAGGCCTAAACCATACCTCCCTGAAGAAGATATTCTTTCAAACAATGGTGAGGGTCAAAAAAGTGTAGTGGGGAGGCTATAACCTCAATTCAGGGTGAAATAATTTTAAAAATTAACCAAACTCATATACAAATATGAGCACCATAGTATTCACAATAAAAAAACTAAATAAAAAACATGATATAATAAATGGAATGAAGCATACCACCATATATACTAAAATAATGAAAAAAATAAAATATATGGTTTCCCATTAGGAAAACAAATCATAAATAATTAATGAAAAAAATAAATACAACAAACTCTATTTCCAAGTCAAAGCTAAACCACATACTTAGTCTCTATAATGCTTGAGCTACACTAGCCCAATAATAAGATTCCACTTTAGTGACTCTAATTGATCAAGAAACACTAAGAATTTTAAATACCCTTTAAAAACCTATAATAAAACATGGAAAAAATACATTAGGTCTATATGGTTATTGAGGTTAACAAACAATGGATGAGAAAAGAATCTCAGTAGGCCGCCCCCAACAGTGAGCCTATAATCCTTAATCATAATAAGTGCTTGAAAACATGATATTACTTGACTATTAAAAACTAATAACATCCACAATAAAGGAATCAGATGCATAAAATAAACAAGGATAAATAGAATAACGAAAATAGCCATCCATAAGTCCTAACCTGACACCTAATGTAAATCCAACCTCACTCTGGAACATTCCTAAGGATTTATATCACATGGCTCACAGAGCCACAAAAAACCCAGTATGTCCTTTGAATATACACAAGATATCCAAATGTATAAATCAAAGAAATGAATGTTGGGACCCAAGTCAAAATGCTAAGCATCCACATAAAAAAGTGAATCTTTTGAGATCTAGGTCTCCAATAGAATGATCTAAATTATCGACATAAACATCTAGGACGACATAATTGGAGAACCTACCCATCCAAAAGGTCTTGTAGAATGAATTAGTAACCATATTTGTAAATAATAAAGAGTAATATATACATTACTATAGGATATAAACAACATCCAGAGGACTCTAGAGCACACATGAATCTATGGTACAAAAAATATACTCTCTAAGTTCCTTACCATCTCATGCGACCAAAGCCACTCTAACTTGGGAACTGACTCAACAAGAGAAGGGATTCACTCATCTAAATCAAACATTTTCTACCTAAGGCCACCTAACCAAAAATTATATTAAATTATTGAACTAGATCAACACTTTTGGCCAATTAATGATCCATGATATCCCAAGTTTCTCCTCCTCAAACAAAATCCTTAGTAGAAACAACCTCACACATCTCAAACAAAGGCCAACAAAAGGTGCGATGATACAACCTCAAACCCACTATATAAAAAGATAAAAATTAATAACTAACACAATCTCAACGAATAAATTACAAGGCCTCTCACAGTTCCATTTATCTCAACATCCAACTAGTAGCCACAGTGGGCTCTCCAAGACCCACCTTAGGGCCAAACAAAACCTGATGCTCCCACAATCCCTGAGTTCACAACACAAAGATACATACTATTAGGGAATCCTCTAATATATACAATATTTTGGGTAATTTCCATAAAAATATCCAAAAATGGCACAGGGTCACAGAAAGAGTAGGACACCCTATGAGGGGTTCTTCTCACTCATAAAAAGCATGAGACACACCACGTGTAGAAACATACCAAACAACTCTCACTATACTATAACTAATCCTAGATAAATAATGTATCAAAAGGAAAATACTAATGAAATCAAACTAACTAGTAAATTGAAAACATTAATTTTAATAACCTCAAAATTTGGGCCCTATAAGGGACCCCTAGGACAATCCAAACCCCATGGAAAATACCATGTAGGAAAAACTCAAGTTGGAATTCCTAGTTAAAAACCCACATATGTGTACCAAATCACACACCAGAGAATCAATTAGAGTCTCTAAAACTAATATTAATAGATAAGTGGAACCTGGTTATAACCACCACCCCATGGTGTGAACCCATCCTATAGGATCCAACATCTCTAGTCTTTAAACAATGGAGCTCAACCTAAACTGCTCTAACTTTGAGAAATAGGTCCCGACTTGAAGTGATAAGCCAATATTTCCTAAAAGATACTAATTGATCAAACCTTAATATATTCCTATAAAATATTCTTGAGCAACAACTTCCTCGAATCCAATGCTATAGAAACTAATGATCTCAGAACCATCACCCGAGACTTACAACTCAGAACTCATCCGGTTAGAGGATTTTGAATCGAAACCTCAAATAAATATTTTTAAAAATTCTCATGAAAAAAAAACAATAAATATGGACTCTAAATGAAAAATATTCAATAATAATGATCTAATGGGAAAACAATCAAAAATGATTATTTATAAGTCCCGGTCTAACTCTGGGGTGAAAATTGGAAAGACAAGCCAAGGGAGGAAAAAGTAGAGAACATGTACCTTACAAAAATGGTGTGTAACCCCAAAGTTCCTCCATATTTTTGTACACTAGGATGCTCTATGTAATCCCAAAGGTCCTCCATGTTTTGGTAAACAAAATTTTTCTCCCTGGATTTGTACTTTTGCAAAGTACATGTCCTGTTCCTGTAGTACACTTCATATAACCCCACCTGGGTACCTTCCAGTTTACATTCACCCCCACTCTATGTGTACACTACAGAAATACATGACCATTGCCACATATTAACAGTGGGTTCCTAACATAGGTTTCCCATCCATGTACCTAGACATGTATCCTAATATGGGGTCTCTCTAAGAAAAGTATATAGTAATTTCATGTATAACTCACATGAGATCTGATTGTGTTCCCTACACAGCCATGTTCCCTCGACAAACCATAGGTCACCACTACATGAAGTGTACCCCCAATACATGACATGTAGTCACAAAACTCTAATCTAACCAGAATAAAAAGAACAAAAAACATGTGTTCTCTAATCTATATTCCATGTACATTGGTTTTCCTGAATGGAAGACCCCTAAAACTGCATGAAATGCCTAATTTATCCTCAAAAGACACATATTAACCACCAGGGATCCTCAAAAACTCATAAATTATATCAAAAATAAAAAACTATTATAAGAGGGTTTATTTAATATTTTTAAAACAAATACTACCTTAGGGTGGAAACCGCTAATTCTTCATGTCGAATCTACCGCCCTCATTCACTGTACTGTGATCCATGTCTCGGATGAACCCCTCACATCACCTACTACCTCTCTCTATCCCACTATTGATTGAAAACTCCAAATTAGACCCAATGGTGATGTAAAAAATCCAAGGGAGATGAGGAAATAATAAAAGGTAAAAAATGGTTTAAAATGAAAAAAAGGAAAATGGGTTTGTACTCAACCTTAATGTTGGATGTAAGGTTATGCCTCACCGAAAAAACCCATTTTATACTAGAATATAGAATATCAATATGATAATATGTTTTAAAGATATCACCTAAAAAACATTTAAAAATTAATAATTTTTTATTAATTATAAAGTAAATTTATTGTGAAATTTAAAATGGCATATATTTTCAACAAACTCGTGTCCTAGGGTAAATAAATCACTTTGAGACCAATAGAGTGGTCATAAAAATTAGATGAGATCATATCATTGGATAATTTTCCATTTTTCTTTGAAAAATTTTAAGAACAAAAAAATAAATTTCCCCATATTTTCACAACATGTGATGATTTGGATCGTCACACCCTGTATTTATAGTACACACACAATATTGTTCATAAGGATTTTTTCATAATACAAACAATTTTACTTAAGGCATAATCATTTTTTAACATGTTTTTATTGGGTTGATTTATTAGTCCACTATCATTCTCAAATTTTATTTTCTCTTTATATCTAAGTAAATTACATTTACATTTATTTTTATTATTCTTTAATAAACTTATTATTTCATAAAAAACATTTTGTTAAGAGTAATTACCATTGTCTTTATTAATTATTTTTCTCATACAAGTACACTTAATGTCTTTATAAAAATTATTTATTTCCATATTTTGAAAAATGATATATTATCTGTAATTAAATATTCATATTTCATATTAGAACTATTAAAATGGGATTATTATACATGTTTCTTCAACAAGGATTTATATAAATCTATTGAAAAACACGAAAATGTATTTCTTAACACCTATATACATATTTTATCTTCCATTGTATAGTAATTTTATTTAACTTTATTTATTTTCAAGATACCATTATTAGGCTTTATTAAAAAATTATAAGTCATCTTTAACCCCTTGAAGTAGATTTTGAACATGACTTTTAACTTCATTTATATGAATATGTTACAGTAGATTTTAAAAAAACCCTCATGGTTCTTCATTTATTTTCCACCATATCTCCAAAAGGTATATATCATATGGAGTCAAGTTTCATGAATACTATTCTAAATTATGTCATGATATACTTTCCTTTGGGTGATTTAATTTTTTGAATAAATAGATAAAAAATCTAATTTTGTCTTATGTGATACCCTTTCAAATTTTTATGTAATATATATTATTTCCACGACTTTTTCTTAATAATATGTATTATTTATTTCTTCTATCACACATATGTATAATTTAACATTATGTGATGGGTGGGTCTAATATATCCCTCAAATTCATTAATTTATGTTTTATGTCTCCTAGAATTACATTTCTTTGTCTATGTATTGTTAGCCTCATCTATAATTTTATGTGAGCGCCTGGTGAAGTAATACATATTTTTAATGTCATTAAGGGGATAAGTTCAGTTATCCATAGATATAATGATATGTTTGTTCTAGTTTAATAAGTCCTTGTATATAATTTTACGAATGGGAAAGCTGAAGTAAACCATATCAATAATTTTATAGGTGGGATAAGTTCATTTAACCATATACATAATGTTATGATGTCTTAGCAGTGATCCATGAATGATGTTTTTGATGTAACGCCTTATGTCTATGCCAAATTCTTATTTTTTTCATGACTTCCATTCCCTTAGGTCATCTTATCTCTTATTACATGTTTCTATGATCGATTCAATGTTATCATTATTGAATATTGTAACACCTAACCCCATTTTTTGCAATGATTTAATATTATGATTTCATTAATGTTTTTTTACCTCTTATGATTTTAGAATATCATTCCATTAATAATCCAATTTCTCTCAGGATAAAGTATCTCAATGGTTTATGATCTATGCCTCATTGTTAATCTTTTACCCTTATTAAACATTTTATCTCACTCATTTTTTATGTTTATCCATTTCCCTAATAATTTATAGGAAGGGATATGTATTTGAGATATTCATGTGTGGATTTTTTACTGGAATAAATTCCATTTTTGTGAATTAAGATGGATATATTCCTTGTTTATAAAGACAAGAAACATTAGATTTTTGTGTTTGGTTATAATTTTTATGATATATGAAAAGTATCTATATTGAGAACTAGATCTAGAAGTGATGGTATAGGGATTATCAACTGGTATTAAAGAAGATTTTGTTTATTTTTTATAATTAATGTTGAGAAAGATTGGGGTATGTACCCTTAGTCTGATAACCTTTAGAATTACAGTACTAGGTTACGTATAACAAGTTTGACCATACATTTTTAACATTTTCATACATTTATATTTAGTCATATTATAACCCATTTATAGTTATTATTTAAGATAATAATAGGGAAAAATATTTTGGGCCTTGTAAATTTGAGAAACCATTTATAAGTGTTTATCAATAGGTAAAATTGTGAGGATGTAATACCTTTAAACGAGAGGAATGTTTCATCCAAGTTGTCCAATGAATATTTTTAATGAATTATCATTCTAAAATAAATATTGTAAATAATAAATTATTATCATAACTTTTTTTAATTTTATTAATTATATATATATATATTTAAAAAATTTGTTTATTTGAAATGTTTTCTCAAGAATTTAAATTCAAGTATAATGGAATTTCATGAATAATAAAAGGGTTTTATAAAATCTTATTTGACCGTATTCATGATTTTTTATGCCTAAAATTTTATTAGATAAATAAATTACTTTTATTTATAGTTTTATTTTAATATGATCATTTAAATTGAAATGAATCCATTTTAATCTAATTTTTATGAAAGCATGATACTTGTTTTCATATCCTCAAAATTATAATATATAACCACAAATAGTGACGTTTAATGATATTGTATACGAATCCTTTGATAATGTTTATGGTTAAATTTAAATTTTAAAATAAAAGGACACTTTATAATGAGTTTTGACGTTATACTTCATTAATGTTCTAAATTTCTGTTAATATATTCCGTGTACATATTTTATTACTCTAAAAATTTCATTTTAAAATGTTATGTAACATGTTTTGTAATAAAAATAAAAATAAATTTTTTTTTTATTTTTATTTGAAAGTTAAACTCTTAATATTTATAGTGTATTATTATCATAAAATGGTTATAATATTTGGATAATGTAGTATTCAGAAAAGTAAAACGTCCATTGTCATAACATTATAATCATAGCTTGTACAGTTTATTTCACTAAAACTATTTTCCTAATTATATATATAATTGATAAATTACATTTAACTAGAAAAATAATTCAATATTTTTTATAAATTTATATATAATTAATTATCAATCATATAAAAATTAATTGACAATAAAAATGTTAATTTAATCACCCATAACAAGTAGTTTTTATTCTAAAAAATTCTTTTCATATATTATTTTATTTTATTTTAATGTTTAGATTTTAAATTTTAGAATCTAAAATTTATAAAATTAATTATTTTTTGAATTATTATAAAAATAACATCTTTGGGATATTTTTTATAATTTTTTTGAAAAATTTAATTGTTCACAAAATAATTAAAAAACTATTTTACAAGTACTGTAACTTTTATGGTATCATCATGATAAAAATTTGAATTAAAAATTTATGAAACTTTTTATATAATTTAAATTTATTTGGGGAGAATAATAATTTTTTTAAAACTAATAAGTTGAATTTTCAACCTATTTTTGAAATTTTGGAAACTAAGCTATATTTTATTCTAATAAAAATATTTTTTTCATTCTTTACTTTAAATTATGTTTTTATAAGATTCCATTCACTTTTTTACTTGGTTTTAATTTCAAATAAACCTCATTTATTTAGAAATAATATAATAAATTTAATTTTATTTAGTACCATTCATATTATTTGGCTTAATTAATAAAATAAAAAATACTTTATTCTAAAATACCCCCTTGGTTATATAAACACCCTTCCTTCACCCCTTTCTTATAAATACCAAAAATATATTAAATTAAAAAATATTTTCTCAAATAACTCTCCAAAAAACCCTTACCATATATGTAATCCCTAAGTATACCCAAAATCAAATCCTCTAAAGGCTTCAATCTCTATCCAATGGAGGAAACTCAAAGGGAATAGTACGGGTTTTCAGGCCACCTTCTCCGTTGTTATTTGTAATTATTTGCATTGAAAATATTTTAAACCGCCCATAATTAAACTACATGATTTGATTATAATTCAATTTACACCATTGTGATGCATCAATGATGAGATATTCACCATTAATTCTTAATAGATTCTTCATTATATCTTATTACTTTGTTAGAATGCAAATATCTTAATTCTATATTTTTTAAATTCTATTTTAGATTAATTTGATATAAATACATTTAACAATTATTTTAATATACATACATGATTGTTTTTAAATATTAGCAGTATACCTATTATTTACTATTTATGACATAATACGAATTTCTTCTATTCAAAACCTTTTTCCATAAGCCATTACTACATCAAAATATAGGGGTTTTTAAAACTATATTTTTAAAATTAAATTATTATATTATTATTTTAAATAACATAATAAATATAAAAAAATAGACATAAAAATTTATTTTAACTATAATTAGATGTAGTTATAAAAATTTCATATTTATTGGGTTTTCATTCTTTTAGAAACTTTTGAAAAACATCGCTCACATTGGTAGTTTTATGCTATCTAAGTGAAAGATATAGATTTATAAAACATAATGATTTCATGGATATTATTATAAATTTTTATAATATATAATTTAATATTAATATTCAATTAATTTAATTTTAATTATTCTTAAATGAAAAAATGTACAACATAAAAATAAAAATAAAAGTAAATAAACATAGTCATTTTTTACTATCACATACAAGCATATCAAAAATATTTTTATGAATTGTAAATATTTCATAACCTATTAAATTAACCAGGTTATGTAATGATATTAATGTAATAAATTTTCATTTATATATATTATAGTTTTATTCAAAAAATATAATTTACTATTATACTTACACTATTATAATTTTTGTGATTATGAACCAAACGAGCTCATAATTACTGTTGTGAAAAATACCAATTTAATAAATGATTAAAAAATGATAAAAATGAATTATATAGAATTAAAATAATGAAACTAACTTTAAAAATTATTTTAATCCATTAAATAATTAGTACATTAATTATTTACAATTTTATAGGATATATGAAGTGATATGGGATTTGAGGAAATAATTTTCATTCAAAGTCTTGATTATTTTAATGTATTTATCATCAATTTCATGTATTCATATATATATATATATCTCAGTTAATATATCATGAACTAAATAAATCACTATTTTGCATTCATTTTTGATGAATTTATGGCCTCTTTACCTTCTTTATTAATTTATAGTTCTCACATTATCTTCTTTAATTAGGGTTTCTTCTAACTATATCTCTTTTCCTTGAGTCATAATATTTCTTATTTGATCATGTTATTCATGTATTTATAATTATTCCATTCTATTTAAACAAAATTATTTTTTCTCTCTTGGGAAATAAAATTTAAATGTAATTTAATTCCTCTTGAATGAATTTTTTAGTTCATAAAATACAACCTTGGTATGAATAATCACTATCTAATAGTTGAATATTTTTCCCCTCTATATCCATGTAATCTCTTATAAAAAATTATTTCTTTGATTATTTCAAAAAAATTGTATATAATCCATTACAAACTATACATATTTTATAGCATCTATATTCAAAAAAAATGTTATATTACTTAACCAATGCATTTTTCCTTAAAACCATTGAAAAATCCTAAATGTAATTTCCCGAAACTTATGTATATATTTTATCTTTCAGTATAAATATATTCTCCTTAGTTTTATTTTTTTCCAATGTAACATTATTTGGAATTATTTTAAAAATATGTGTCTTCTTTAACCCCTTGAAATGGATTTTAAGGTGATTTATAATTTCAATTTTATGACATCGTTACAAAATATTCATGAAAATTAACTTTATGATTTCACTTCAATTTCCCTCTCTCTATCTAAAAGTTTTATCTCTTATAAATCCATATTTCATGAATCATCCTGTAAATTCTCTCATGATATACATCTTTTGGGTGATTTAAATTTGAATATCATTCAATCTAATTATTTAGTTTTTCTGATATGATTTGAAATTGTTAGGTATCCCATATTATTTCTAGGGGGTTTTATAATGGATGGGATTTATAGAGTTCATCAAATGAATTAGTAATTGAAGAACACGATGAAAAAGCATGGATTATCTTTAATAATTCAAAATTCTATAATATATGATGAAAACATAGGTGTGTACAGTTATTGTTGTAATATCCATCTAAATTATTTTATTTAATATGTTTTAAGGGAATCAAAAAATCAATGGGAAAAAGATTCCTACCTCTAAGGTGATCATACCAGCCTTGGATCCTCTATCATTCTATGAGGACCTTGTGTAACCAAAGGGATGATAATATCTTCACTAAGGGATGAATAATACTTTTGTATGAATAAATATTGAGTTATATTTAATGAATTGAGTGTTAACCCCAAATGAAGGGAACTATTCCCCATTATAGTTAATCACTGAATCACTTCATTAAATAAAGAGAACATCCATATCAGGTTCCACATCCTAGAGACCATATGTTACTACAAATTTAATTAACATTAATTGAACAATTAAATGATTATAAGTGAGAATATCCAAATACTTATTATCTAATGATTCAAAACCAATGAAAATTATGTTGGAGGCATGGAATCATCCATACACATAGATCACCATATTATAATATATTCATGTGATATGATATTGGCTGACAAAAGAAACAAATTACTTTTTATAATATAAGATTACTATTTCCTAGGATATGAATCATATTAATATCATAGTATATGATATGGGTATATCATAAAATAAAATTTACCCTTTTAGTGAACATTTGTTAATCTATAAAATTCTCTAAAATCCTATATGTCCTTTTTGAAAACCATCACAAGTATTTTTAAATCAATCCAAAACTCTGCTAGATATATTTTATCATACTATTTTCATTTTGGAACATACACTTTATCCAAAATATATTCTTAATCTAATGGAATAACTTTGTGAAATTGTTGGACTTAGTAGCACTAATAAAATATATGAAATCCTTATTTTATAGATGTAAGAAAATAATAGCCTCTAGTGAATCATCATTGCTACTAAAGTTGATAATCGGTCTTATGTGACCTATATAAAATATAATCATATCTCCACATGAAAATTCCCTCAACAAGATATATCATATACATTATATATATACTAATATAATCCCCTTTTTTCTTTACATAAAGTGACCATTAAACATAGTACAATGTTGTTCTGTTATATGCCACCTCCAAATTTCACGATTCTCTAAAAAATATTGACTTAGTCAATGAATACATCATAAATAATTTACATTTTATATTAGAACACTACAGGTCCCTCATCCACGTCGTTAAACACATCATATGCAACACAACTAACCATGGATATGGATTTCCGACTCTAATTCAATCAAGGTATGTTTATATTCCCTCGTCATAATAGTGTACAAATTTCTTCTAGTTTGAGATCTAACCTATGAAATTATTATCCACATACCACCACCCCATAATTAGCTAAGCATAAAGACATGTTTAAGATAGGTATCATAGTATAAATGTTTTTATGCTAGGTACCTTTAACACCATAGAAAAAATGATTGATAATAAAAATATACCCCTATTTATATTGATAAATATATATCATTCCCGGGGATATACATAAAATTTTTAGTCAAAATATTAAGTATACATTAATTATAAAATAATTACATAACTCATGATAATATTAATATAACATTGTACCCATAATACATCAAGGTAATCATAAATTAAATAAAAATAAAAATCATACTTTGAGGAGATATTATTAATCTAATTTTAATGAAAGATAATATTTCATCACACATAAATGAATAAAAAATATATAATATATTATAAAACCATGATACATTATTCAACCATTGTATAAATTTCTAATTTATTATATACCAAGAGACTCAACATAACCCTCATGATTCAACTGTGATAATGGTTTCATTAATGGATCCACTATATTTTCATATCTGGAAACCAAATAGATATTAACATCATCCTTATAAAAGAAATCTCATAAAATATGGAATGTATAACGGATGTAATTAGTATTTTGGTGAGAGTGGGGTTCCTTTGATGGAGTAATGGCTCCATTATTTCCAATTTAAAGCACAATTCCCTCCTCAATTATAGGAACCACCACAAGTTAAAAAATTAACTTTTCCTTCCAATCAAGATCTTTTGAATATTTTGATGTAGTGATATACTGTACCTTTGTTTTTGATTCATCCATGGTTGTTTTTATTGAACTATTACAACTATTAGGTCCACTATTCAGGTTTATGTTTCTATGAGATGATGATCTTCATATATAGTGTATATTGATAATAGTTTTTTGAAAAGTCAATCAAGATGCTTATGGTAAAGGTTTATTATGGAAGGGTTCCCATTTTTTGTTTGAATTATAGTGTTAATAATTAATGTAGGATACTTTTTCAAGATGTAGAAACAATATCCATGTAATGTAATGTTGAAAATGTAGTTACCCATAGATATATAGATTGAATATCTTTTAAAGAAAGTTATCTAGAAGAAAAACTATTAGATGAATAATAATTTAGTTATATATGATTATGAGGAAGGATAGAGATTAGTAAAGGTGTCGTAAAGTTTAAATGATTCATTCATAAGGAATGAAAAGAAAACCTTTAACTTTCATTATAAAGTTCTAGAGGGTCTAAAGAAACTTTCTTTATGAGTTTAATTAAACATTCCTTATGAAGTTAATAAAGGTTTCTTTAATAAGGTAATGAAACACTCCTTATGTGTTATTGATGGATGATAAGAATGAATCCTTATGAAATTAGATGATCCTATGATGATATTCAAATTCCTAAAATACTAGATGTTGGTCAGAGTGGACACTCAAGAGGGGGGGGGGTGAATTGAGTTCTAATTAAAATTTCTGTTAAAACATTGTCTAGTTAAAATCCCCTGATTTATAAAATAAGTTAAACTGTAGTGAATTTATACAGATTGTAAATGTTCACTTAGCATCTCAAAGATTTATTAGGTCTCAGTTAGTTTCACCACAAGATCAAACTAACTTTTGAGGCTAATCTACTGATTTATAATAAGTGTAAACACTTGCTAATATAAATATCAAAGTAGCTTCAAAATAATTATGTATTTTAAAGTAATATCAGTGGAATAAATATAATAAATGTCGTATACATTAAACTTAAATAAAATATGCACAACAGATATAACAAGAGGTTCAGTCTCAAGCCGAGACATAGTCCTCTCAAATATATATAAGAATTTGATCCACTCCCTGGATCAGGGTTAACAACAGTTTTACAAAAACTGTCCAGGTCCAAGACCTCTACCACTGTTATTCGTGTGAAACAAAACAACAGCAAACCAGCTGTTCAGGTCCCACACGACCTCTACCACTATACCAGTGGGAAATAAAAGATGTAAGAGTTTGAGTGAGGATTTACAGATCATCCAGTTAAGGTTCCGGAGACAGTGTGTGTAAAAATATAGAAGATGACACACACTACTCGAATGTTAATAAATAAATCATGTAGAGAAGATAGATAAGAGTTTAGAAATCTCTAGTGATTATCAATGTAGCTCGGGACTCGTTGGATTGAGAAAGAATGCTTCTGAGTCCTTATCTGGTTTTTCTATTGAAAAACAGAGTGTCGTAGTTCTTATTGTGTTCTACAGTCTCTTGATTCGTCGTGTGTTCTTAAAAAATGCAGGATTGCATGTATGGAACTTCTTTGAGGATCGTGCAATGTTTTCTTCACAGTTGTGCTCTGGATTGTTCTTCTATTAAGTATAGAGTTCGCATGTATGTAGTATATGTGTCGAGACGTGTCAAGCGCGCTTATATGTGTGTATCCTCTAATGCAGCTCAATCTTCATAATATTCCATGAGATCTGGCATTAGGAGTGATTCCCTTTTCATAGGTACGAGATACGGTTTCCTGTCAAGCCAACAACTAACATTAAATAACATTAATTGCATTAAAAACAACAAATATGACAGTTAGCATTATTTAAAATAATATTGACAAAAGCTTAAGAAACGGTGTCACAGTGATCATGGAAATGGTGTATGATCGCGGTGTCTGGTCACGGTGTCCGGTCACGGTGTCTGGTCACAGTGTCTGGTCACGGTGAGTCATTCACGATGTCTGGTCACGGTGAGTCCTTCACGGTGTCTGGTCACGGTGAGTGGTCACGGTGTCTGGTCACGGTGAGTGGTCACGGTTAGTCCTTCACGGTGTCTAGTCACAGTGAGTCCTTCACGGTGTCTGGTCATGGTGAGTCCTTCACGGTGTTTGGTCACGGTGTCTGCATACTTAGACAAAAAATCTTTATTTAGACTAAGATAGTGATATGCAGAATATGAGTTAAGGTTACCCATTAGAGATAATATATGAGAGAATTGTAATTATGCAAAAAACATGTAAAGAGAAATTAACATCCATAAGATTTGTTATTATAAAAACATGATATGCACCTATTGTTGAGTTTGAAGAGAATTATCAAGATGTGCATTGAAGATCAAGATTAATTAACAGTAATGAGATTTGTGATTATTAAAACATGATTAACACATGAGGAGTCCAACAATCTCCCCCTTTTTGATGATCACAAATCAAATATAGAAAGAATATAAAATACATGTAATATTAAAGATACTAGCATAGAAAAAACATTAAAGAATATATACTGGCAGTTTTTCCCCATTTATACTATTGCACATTTTTCTCCCCCTTTTGGGATTATCAAAAAGTAGAGAAATGGAAATTAAACCCGGAAATTGTCATTAAACAAAGGATTCATAATACAAATTACAAGAGAAGTAGAAACTGTAAACAAGAAATGACATCCCATCAAAAAGAAAAACAGTCAGTAAACTCTTTAGGGATCCATTTTTGTCTTGCATTTATCAACAACAGGAGTAGGTGCTGAAGTAGAAGAAGGAATAGAAGAGGTAGACAATGAGGGTAAGGGTAGGCCTTCAAAAATAGATGGAGACAAAGTAGGATTAGTAGAATATCTAGGCTTAGGTTGGTCAAGAATGACTAGACGGATCTAAGAAAGGGCTTGGCTAACTATCATGGTAGTAGATGCTAAGGCAGGAAGTCCAGGTTTAAGGGGTGCAGCAGCTGGAGCAACTATAGTATTACTCTGCACATGAAGATACGGCTTCAAAAGATTGATGAAATCAGTAATGATTTCACCACCATACTGCATAGCCTTTTCGAAATCATCCTTATTCTCCAAAAATCTGTCCAAAAATCTGGTGAACTCTGAAGGTTTCTGAACTTGATTTTAAAAGCTTGAGTCACCGGAGGGATTCTCAGATTTTCCACAAGATATCTAAAGTGATCTGTCATGTCACTTTTACAGAAAATTAGGGAAAGATACAAATCTATTTTCTTGGAGATATCTTATTGAGCATCATTGGCTATCTTTGAATGGATCCTAACCAAGTCCAATGCTCCATCACTATTCTTAATTACTTCTGACAAAGAGGATAAATCCAAGGCACTGAAGGCATTATGTAATTCTTACTTAATTAAGGATCTCAGTAGAGAATCATCCAAAGCAGGTGTGGTGGTCTGACCAGAAGCAGGTGAAGCGTTGACAGCTTCGATTAGAACATTGAGCTGTCTCATAACATTTTGCAGACATCCAGTGTATTCATCTGTAAGCTTATTTAGAGTTTCCACAAGCACTCTCATGCATTCCAGCATCTTCGTGTGCCTTTTTACAATCTTTTCATCAAAAGATAGAAGGTAAGGATGAACTTGAGTCACAATATCCCTAGAAAGGAGGTAATCAGAAGACTCAGGTGAAAGAGAAGCAGGTGTAGGGGCAGAAACAGGAGCAGGCTCTGATCTCACAGATAGATCATTCTACAGACTTGCTACCATAATTTTCAGATTTGCAACATCAGCACTCAGTAGCTTATTCTCTACTTGGACTTCATGAATTTCTTGGATCATCCTTGGTTGAATATGCAAGATAATATTTTGCAAGAGAATTGATGCTTCTTCTTGACTTAATTGAGTCACTGGGCGAGGTTGAGTGGAGACAATTTTCTCAAAACCAGCTAACAAAGTCTCTCCAAAAGCTTTCAGATCATCTTTGGTTACAAAGTAATGAAGCTCAGGTAAGGATGCAGGTAAAGGTAGAGGCTCAGATTCTGGTTAAGGGTCAGAGTCATCTTCAGATTTAGATTCTAATCCAGATTGAGGTTGGGGCTCTGATTCTGGTTCTGAATGAGCTATGGACTTCAGTTGAAACAGAGACGAAAGATCCATTCCAGTTGCAGTTACTTATTGTGACTCATTTACATCATAAAATCTTGGGAACTCATACCGAGAGTGTACAAAGAAAGTGACAGAAGGTTGAGAGGCTTCACCAGATCCAGCTTCCACAATATCAAGATTTCGAGTTTCCTCCCCCTCAACTTGTGCTTCCCTTTCAGATTCCTGAGGTTCAGGAACATGGAAAAAAATCCACAGGATCATCCCTAATCTCTTCAGCAAATTCTTGCCTTGCCAGCTGAAAGGCAATTTCAATTCTTTCTTCAGCAGATGGAATAATCTTAGGAACCGATTTTTCCACTGGATAAGCTTCCAAACTTGCTTCTTTTTTAACAGAAAGAGTCTCTTCAACAAAAACTTCCTCAAAGGTTGATTGCTGTTCTGAACCATGAAAATCTAATTTCCTTGCAGCATTGGGATGAGATTCTTCCTCATGAAGAACAACTGAAGGATCCTCGGTCCTTTCCTTTTCAGCAACAACTTCCTCTCCTTGAGGTATTTCAGCGGGGATAACAGCAGGGATAACACCCCTTTCCTCTTCTACAGGAACTGTTTCCATTGGAGATATTACAGATTCTTCTCTAGGTGGAACTTAAGCTGTTACTTCTTCTTGTTCTTCTTCTTCCGAGTACTCAGCCACTTCATCTGGTTCCAAACCCGGATCATCTTGGTTCTTAGGCCTTCTTGGATAGTCAACAGGATTAAACTTTTTGTACAGTTGATCACTATCCTCAACCCATTGCTTTTTCCAGGGATTCCAGCTAATCTTCATCCTTCTGATGATAGGCATGGATAGACAGAAATCAAAGTCCTCTAATTTTTCTTCATTCGTTCCAACCATTCCTTTTGAGACTAACATGGCTGAAATCATCCTTGAATAAAATAGGGAGGTGGATTTGGAAGTTACTTTGATCAGATAACAGATATGGTTGATAACATACTTACACAGATTTATCTTTTGGCCATTCTTCAACAGGTGAATCAGGAACACATCCTGATACTTCATCACATCAAAATCTCCTTTTCTTGGACTAACCAAATTCTAAACAAACTTGAACAAATGTCTTGTCTCCCCATCCAGTTCAGCAGCTATGGCCCTTCACTTGGTTCCATTTCCTGGTATATTTTCAAAAGCGGTTTCTAGGTCAAAGATGTCAGTTATTGGAGGAGGGTCTCTTTGGTAATCATCACACACTCCTTCATGTGGAATTCTTAGGCATGCAGCCCACAATATTTGAGAGAAAGAGCACTTCTGACCATCGATCTAGCTGGTCACCAAAAAGCTTTATCCAAACTCAAAAGAGAACTTCACATACTGATAGAATTGAGATACAAGCCTCGGGTAAATCGGTCTATTCTGTCCATTGAACCATTCAAGCCATCCTTGTTATTTTAACACTTTCAAAACTAACGATCTTCTAGACAACAACCATTCAGGGAAAACCTTTTTTTCAGTTACAATGGTATGGCTTACCAGGTTTGGGTTTAGAGGTCCTTCGGGCGCTATCCTCGGTATCCTACTTTGTTTCGTAGAATGACGCTTCTCAGACGAGGATGAAGATGGACGCTTCATCCTCGGAATTCACTAAATGTTCGGGCAAGAGGAAAAAGAAGGTTCAGGAGAGAGTTCAGGAGAGGAGTTGAATGAAACCCTTATGTTTTATCATTTGGGAATGTCAAATGTCATAAAAACACAAACGCGGGAAATCAAATAGAAGTGAAATAAAAATTACCATGATAAGGGTAAAAAAATAATACTTCTCATGGTGAGACGGAAAACTATCCATTAGGGTGAGACAGTTTATAGTCATCATGGTGAAACAGTGAGTAGTTTATATAGTCACTGTGAGACAGTGAGTTGTCAGACCGTGAGCATAAAAACAGTAACTTTGAAATAGTAAGTATAAAAACGTAAAGTACAATACATTAAAGTATTAAACATTAAGATCAGTAAGATATTCATTTATGATTAATCATACCAAGATAATGTAGGATGTAGTCTAATCTTTCAGAATTTAATGGTTTAGTGAATATATCAATAAGTTGATATTCAGTACCAATGAATTCCAAAGTGATATCACCTTTTTGATAATGATCCCTCAAAAAGTGATGTCTTACATCAATTTGTTTTGTCCTAGAATGAGAAACAAGATTATTAGAAATATTAATAGCACTTGTGTTGTCACAATTTATTGAGACATGTCTGAATTGATATCCATAGTCTAGTAATGTGTGTTTCATCCACAAAATTTGTGCACAACAACTTCCAGTAGCTATGTATTCAGCTTCTGCAGTTGACAATGCAACAAAATTTTGTTTCTTACTACACCATGATACTAGTGACTTGCCTAAAAGATGACATGTTCTAGATGTGATCTTTCTATCAAGCTTACATCCAGAAAAGTCAGCATCAGAATAACTAACCAGTTCAAATGATTGTCCTTTGGGATAGAACAATATTAAATTGGGAGTATGCTTGAGGTATTTGAAAATTCTCTTTACAGCATTTAAGTGCGACTCTTTAGGGTTTTCTTGAAAACGAGAACACATACACACACTAAAAATAATATCAGGACGACTAGCAGTCAGGTATCGTAGAATTCCAATCATTCCTCTATAAGTGCTTTGATCAACAGATTTACCATTTTCATCAAGATCCATCTTACAGGTGGTACTCATGGGAGTGTCACTAATTTTTTTGCTATCTAATCCAAAACGTTTTAAAAGATCTCTAGTATATTTACTTTGAGTTAAAATAATTCCATCATCATTTTGAAAAATTTGAAAACCAAGAAAGAATTTATGTTCACCCATTAAACTCATTTCAAATAGATTTTGCATCATTTTTGGAAAATCAGTACATAAAGAATTTTTAGAAGATCTAAAGATAATATCATCAACATAAATTTGTACTACTAAAACATCATTAGAAATTTGTTTTATAAAGAGAGTAGGATCAGCTATTCCTTTTGTAAAACCTTTAGAAATTAGAAAAGTACTTAATCTATCATACCAAGCTCTTGGAGCTTTCTTTAAACCATATAACACTTTTGATAATTTGAAAATATGATTTGGAAAATGAGGGTTTGAAAAACTAGGTGGTTGTTCAACAAAAACATCCTCATCAATATATCCATTTAAGAATGCACTCTTGACATCCATTTGATATAGTTTGAAATTTAGATGTGCAGCATAAGAAAGTAAAATCCTAATAGCTTCTAATCTGGCTACTAGACAAAAAGTCTCCTCATAGTCAATACCTTCTTCTTGACTATAGCCTTGTGTAACTAGTCTAGCTTTATTTCTAATTATGTTTTCGGATTCATCTACTTTATTTCTAAACACCCATTTTGTGCCTATTGTGAAAGTGTCCTTAGGTCTTTCAATAAGATTCCAAACTTTATTTCTTTCAAACTGATTGAGTTCTTCTTGCATAGAAATTACCCAAAATTCATCATTAATAGCATCATCAATGTTTTTAGGTTCAAGATGTGACAAGAAGGATTGATGTTCAACCTGATTTCTAAGAGAAGCTCTAGTCTGTGTCCCTCTATCAAGATTTCCTACAGCAGCATCTAAAGGATGATTCATTATAATTCTAGTTGATCTAGTAAAGGTAGGGCTAGAAATTTCAGGTTCATCAGCAGGTTGGGAATCAACAGAAGCAGGTTCTGGAAAATTTCCAGAACTGGATGTTTTAACTATAGGTCCTCTGTCTTTATCATTAAGGTTCAAAATAGAGAGATCATCTTCATGATTTTCAAGAGAGGTTTTAGGCTCATGTGGATCAGTTTCATCAAAATTGATGTGAACAGATTCTTCCACACACTTGGTTCTCTTATTGAAAACTCTATAGGCTTTACTAGAGATAGAATAACCTAGGAAAATTCCTTCATCACTCTTGGAGGAAAACTTTTCAAGATTATATTTGGTATTAAGAATAAAGACTTTGCATCCAAAGACTTTCAAGTAGTTAACCATAGGTTTCATATGGTTCCACAACTCATTAGGGGTCCTCTTATGAACGGGTCTGATTAAGTCACTATTGATAATATAACAAGCTGTATTTACAGCTTCAGCCCAAAAATAAACAGGTAGGTCATACTCATTAAGCATTGTTCTAGCAATTTCTTGCAGGGTTCTATTCCTTCTTTCTACTACACCATTTTTCTGGGGTGTCCTAGGGGCAGAGAAATTGTGACTATAGCCATTGTGAGAGCAGTAAGATTCAAATTCATGATTCTCAAATTCACGGCTATGATCACTTCTCAGAGTTTTAATCTTATGTTCACTAAGTTTTTCTACAGATTTGGAGTATTCAACAAAGTAAGAACAAGCTTCACTTTTGTGAGCTATAAAATATACCCAAGTATATCTAGAAAAGTCATCTAATAAGACATAGACATAGTGCTTCCCATTTAGGCTAGAAACTCTAGATGGTCCAAATAAATCCATGTGAACTAACTCAAGAGGTTGAGAAGTTGACACTTCTTTTTTTGATCTGAAAGAAACTTTATGTTGCTTCCCCTTTTCACAGGGATTAAAAACTTTGTTATTTTGAAACTCAAGTTTGGGTAGGTCTCTAAATAAGTTATTCATAGTATGTTTTCTATGTGAGTGTATATTAAAGTGTCCTAATCTTCTGTTCTAATGAAAAGACTCTTTATGAAAAGTATTTAAACAAGTAATATTCTTCTTAGCTAAAGAATTTATATCAACAGCATAAACATTTTCATTTAGCAGGGTAGAAAATACTAAATCATTTTTAGAAGTAAAAACATTGCAAGAATAATTTTCAAATTTAACATTAAAACCATCATCACATAACTGATAAATACTTAAAAGAATATATTTAAGTCCATCAACAAATAAAACATTAGAAATTAATACTGAGTTAGTGTTACCAATCTGGCCTAAGCCGATGATTTTTCCTTTAGAATTATCACCAAAGGTGAAAAAACCTCCATCAATCCTGACTAAGCTTTTAAAGCATGAGAAGTCTCCAGAAATATGTCTTGAACATCCACTGTCCATGTACCAGGTCTTCCTACAGGTGATCTTTAAGCATGTTTCATACAAAACAGATTTAGATAGGAAATGATTTTGGTACCCATATCTTCTTGGGTCCAGACAGGTTAGCAATCAAAGCTTTTGGTACCCAAATTTATCTTATGGGTCTCATGAAAGATGTAGAATCAATAGAATTTGAAAGATAAACCTTATTAGATCCATAACTATGAATATAACTAGTTGTGGCATATAAATGTCCAGAATTAGAATTGGCAGCATTCGGTCCAGATTTAGGAATAAATCTATTCTTAGTAAACTGTCTCTGTCCAGGCTTGTAGCCTATTCTAGTAGTGTATTTTGGTGCAACTTTATCTCCTAGCATTTGAGTTAGTGTATCCTTTCCATTTGCGAATTTCTGTAAATCCTTTCCGAGTTTCTCATTAGATAATTTAAGTTCAGTGTTTTCTTTAAGTAACTGAGAATTACTTTCTATTTCAATATCAAGATCAGATTTATGTTTAACAGTTAAAGAATACAGTTTCTTTAAACCTTTGTATTTTTCTTTTATCTCATTAAAGGTTTCTTCTAACATATCACAATATTCAAATAGTTCATATTTTGACATGTTATCATAGTCAGTATCATCTCCAGAATAATAATAATTTAAAGTAGGAGTTTCACCTGTTACCTCAGAAGTGTTTGTCATAAAACACATGTTTCCATTATTTCTGTGTTCAGTTTCAGAAACTTCAGATTCAATGGAGCTATCCTCAGAAGCACTCCAAGTAGCCTTCATAGCCTTATTTTTGTACTTACAGTCCTTGTAATCATATTTATTCTTGAATTTGAGCTTTGGGCAGTCTGCTTTAATATGTATTTTTCTTTTGCATTCATAATAGACAACTTCATTACTTTTATCTGACTTTTACCAATCCTTCTTCCAAAGTTTTGTATTGTCATACTTTCCTTTTTAATTTGATTTTTTGAAAAACTTCTTCTTCCTATAGAACTTCTTAAACCTTCTGGCAATGTGAGCCATTTCAGCATCACTATCAGAAGCTCTTTCACTGTCTTCACAGCATGAACTTTCATTTATAGCTTAGAGTTTCCCCTTATCCCTGTCCTTTGAAGATGAAGATTTGAAAGCAACAGACTTTCTTCTAGGTTCATCATCTTCTTATTTGTTTACTTTGAGTTCTTCTTCATACATCATCATCTTACCAATGAGTTCTTTAATAGGTATATCAGCAATGTCACATGACTCTCTGATTGAAACAGATGTGCCTCTCCATTGGTCTAGTAAAAATCTCATGATTCTCATAATTTGTTCCTTTGCTGGAAAAACTTTTCCATGTGAATTCATTGTGTTGACTATCTCATTAAACCTGAAATACATGTTAGAAATAGGTTCATCAGTTTTCATTTTAGAATTATCATATTTAATAGTATAAGTATTTAATCTCATTTCCGTAACATTGGTTGTTACTTCATGAGAAATAGCTAAGGTATCCCAAATTTCAAAAGAAGTTTTAGAAGCAGAAATTCTGTTAAACTCTTCATCTCCTAAAGCACAGTACAGGGCATTCATGGCTTTATAATTATTATTGTAGGCAATCTTTGTAGGTTCATCCCAAGTGGATCTTGCAGTAGTGGGAAGTTTATATTCTGATTCTATGGTAGTCCATATATCAAAACCTATGCTTTCTAAATGAATCATCATTTTATGCTTCCATTGGGAATAGTTGGTACCATTGAAGAAAGGTGGCCTGTTAGTAGCAACACCCTCTAGTCTACTATCCATAACTAGATTTTAGAAAGACAATTTAAAGAGAAAAAATTTATAACTAACATAAATTTAAGATCTTTAGAGATGCAACTAAAATCACAATTGAAAAACAGAGTACTTTATAAAATATTTAATCTATCATCTGATACCAAATTTTGGTTGGAGTGGACACTCAAGAGGGGGGGGGGGTGAATTCAGTTCCAATTAAAATTTCTGTTAAAACATTGTATAGTTAAAATCCCCTGATTTATAAAATAAGTTAAACTGTAGTGAATTTATACATATTGTAAATGTTCACTTAGCTTCTCAATGATTGATTAGGTCCTAGTTAGTTTCACCACAAGATCAAACTATCTTTTAAAGCTAATCTACTGATTTACAATAAGGGTAAACACTTTCTAATCTAACTATCAATGTATCTTCAAAATAATTTTGTATTTTATAGTAATAGCTGCAGAATAAATATAACAAATGTTGTATAAATTAAAAATAAATAAAAGATTCCCAACAAATATAACAAGAGGTTCAGTCTCAAGCCGAGACTTAGTCCTCTCAAATATATATAAGAATTTGATCCACACCTTTGATCGGGGTTAACAACAGTTTTACAAAAACAGTCCAGGTCCAAGACCTCTACCACTGTTATTCGTGGGAAACAAAAAAATAAAAACCCATCTATTCAGGCCACAGACGACCTCTACCACTATCCCAGTGGGAAATAAAATATGTAAGAGTTTGAGTGAGGATTTACAGATCCTCCAGTTAAAGTTCAGGAGATAGTGTGTGTGTAAAAATACAGAAGATGAAACACACTGCTCGAAAGTTAATAAATAAATCATGTAGAGAAGATATATAAGAGTTTAGAAATATCTAGTGATTATCAATGCAGCTCTGGACTCGTTGGATTGAGCAGGAATGCTTCTGAGTCCTTCTCTGGTTTTTCTGTTGAAAAACAGAGTGTCGTAGTTCAGCTTGTGTTCTACAATCTCTTGATTCATAGTGTGTTCTTCAGAAATGTAGGATTTCATGTATGTAACTTATTTGAAGATCGTGCATTGTGTTCTTCACAGTTGTACTCTGGATTGTTCTTCTGTTCAGTATAGAGCTCACATATAAGTAGTATATGTGTCGAGACGTGTCAAGCACGCGTATATGTGTGTATCCTCTAATGCAGCTCAATATTCTTTATATTCCACGAGCTCTGGCAGTATGAATGATTCCCTTTTCATAGGTACGAGATACGGTTTCCTGTCAAGACAACAACTAACATTAAATAACATTAATTGCATTAAAAAAAATATGACAGTTAGCATTATTTAAAATAATATTGACAAAAGCTTAAGAAACGGTGTCACAGTGATCATGGAAACGGTGTTTGATCACGGTGTTTGGTCACGGTGTCTGGTCATGGTGAGTCCTTCACGGTGTCTAGTCACGGTGAGTCCTTCACGGTGTCTAGTCACAGTGAGTGGTCATGGTGTCTGGTCACGGTGAGTGGTCACGGTGAGTCCTTCACGGTGTCTGGTCATGGTGAGGCCTTCACGGTGTCTGGTCACAGTGAGCCCTTCACGGTGTCTGGTCACGGTGTCTGGTCACGGTGTCTGGTCAAGGTGTCTCCATACTTAGACAAAAAATCTTTATTTGGACTAAGACAGTGATATGAAGAATATGAGTTAAGGTTTCTCGTTAGAGATAATATATGAGAGAATTGTAATTATGCATAAAACATGTAATGAGAAATTAACATCCATAAGATATTTTATTATAAAAACATGATATGCACCTATTGTTAAGTTTGAAGAGCATTAGCAAGATGTGCACTGAAGATCAAGATTAATTAATAGTAATGAGATTTGTGATTATTAAAACATGATTAACACATGAGGAGTCCAACACTAGATATATTCATGATTCATGATTAAGTCCAAAGGTGGAAATTGTGGTTACCCGATTGATTGTAAAAAACTGATGCTAATAGACACATATGACCATACAGATGTGATCAGATGGAGGTGAAACATTTTTAAGTTTGGGGTTATTATTACACTATGTTATTAGATTGTACGTGAATGATGTTAATAGAAGAATTATTTCAAGAATCTTTTATTGGAGGGTGAATACCGTGTATAAGTTTCTAAAAAGATGATAATATAATGTACAACCTACCAATATGGAGTCACGGTTATATAGAATACATGATAAGATATACTGAAGTCACTTCCAGTGATCAGAAAAAAATAATTGAAGGACAATGGTCTATATAGACTGAATAGAGGAATTTAATGTTTTCATATATAAAATTTTAACAATGTTAAAGTGGAGAATATTATTGTAAAATGTGAATGATCTTTAATGTTTTGATGTCCGAGAGTGCATTAATATTTGTAGGATACAAGACTGACTACATAAGATGAAGATCCATACAGCCAAGTGTCGTATGATTGAATTTTTTTTACTCTAGTAGAAATCATGTTCTTACAAATATGTCCAAATATTAATGGATAGAATGGTTCAATGTAGAAGTAGATGAAGCACATCAAATAGTAAAAGAATCGATGTTCACTGATGTTACATCAAACATACATTCATAAAGTTATATCTGAAGGTGAATTTTTATGAAGGTGAATTTATATAAAGATTGAGATGATGTTGAGTCCCATCAGATGGATAATTTACAAAGATTTACTGATCAAGGGAGTATAATGTATATTGGTTAAATAAAGCAATTTATCAAAGGAGATCCTAGAATGAATTTTAAAAGGTTGAATAATAAGTTTAAGAACAGTTAGATATATGAGAATAAAAATTATGATGATATCATCAAATGGTTGGTTTTGAGTTTTTTAAAACAAGAGTTGTTTGATATTTGAGATAATGTAGGGTGACTGGACAAAGAGATATCAACTCATCAGACAGACATATCCAAACTAATAAATGTGAGTCTGTTATTAAGTGGAATCATATGATGAGAATAAATCAAAGAAGTTTTGAGTTTATTAGACTGAGTAAATTGGTTTAATATGTTTTTGAAGATAAGATTTACCAAACACATGAATTTCAAACTAACCAGATAGAGGAATGAACAATTAATGAATAAGTTCTTAATGAATTCATCAGACAAACACATTCCAAATGAAGTACAAATGAGCTTTACAAGACATTGGAAAGACCATAAAACAATGATTATAAAATTTACATTCAATATTTTCTAACTTTAGAAGGTTATAGAAGGTTGAATAATTTCATTAATTCCGTGGTCAATAGTGTTTGAAAAAATTTACTGATGCTGGTGTTTTCCAAAAAGTTTTTGGAATGATCTAGATGATTTGAGAAGTGTCCAGTGAAGTTGAGATGTGGGGGAAGTTTGAAATTGGAATTTGAGTATAACGGTAAAATATATTATAGTTTGGAAAATTTTTCCTTGAGGTTATCCTCTATAAATGGGAGTTTATATTGAATATACTAACACTATTAATAATAATAAGTGAATTAAAGTACTGAATATTTCAGAGTAGTGTGTGTTTCTATCCAATGAAACAGTAATTAAATAAGGGACACTAGAAAGAGGTACGGAGAAGAGGTATATTGGATAGGGGTTTTATTATAAGAATCATATTGTTTTTTTTCAATTATAGGAAAAATATATATTGTTTTATCATATAGATCCACTAATCAGAGGGGAATTTATTCAAGGTGTATTGAATATAGGAACACTATATGGAGGTTTGAGGCAGAATGTATTTAGTCACTGAGTTTAGTGTAGATCAAGATGGAGGAATACTGAATAAAGTGTGGGACGCATCAGATTGAGTCATATGGATAATGTAGAGGCTCACAAAATAGATTCACACTAGATTAAGTTATTAGATATAGATTTTTCAAATCATTTTTTCATGAAAATCTTACATATTTTATCATAGGTTTGGATAAATATATAAAAAAACTTGTTAACATGTGGGAGTCAGCATAACATCATTTTATGATATGGGTAGATATTATCAAGAGATAGACCAACTGTTGGTCGTAGTATAAATATTTGTGACTTTTTATTGGTGAAAATATTATTAGAGGAAGAATATACAGACCAATAAGAGTCATCATGGAAAGGATTTATATTATCAAATTATGATTGACCCTTGTAAAAATACCTTTGTGATTTTTTGTTAATATCATATACATAAAATAAGGGTAATATTGGGAGGAAATGTTATAAATATATATACATATAAACCAATAATAGTGGATCGATCAACGTGAAGTAAGAAAGAGTTTATTCTAGATCTATTCAGTAAAATTTATTCACTAATAATTAACCCCCTCCCCGAGTGACTATACAATTTAATAAAAATTAAATCGTAGAATTAGAGGTAAGGTTCCATTATTTTGGATCTATATGTTTATTTACAAGTAATATTTTTTTTATAAATTGCAGCTTTCCAAAAATCATAGAATTATTTTCTCAATTTATAAAAAAGATTAGCCTAAGGGGAAAAGTAAATAAGTTTTCTCTGGTTATAGTAACAAGGGGGTTTCATCCAAAACTGTGAAAAATATTAAGAATAAATAAGCTTATAATCATTGAATTTAATCCCTTCATAACCAATAGAAGGAGGATCCATCACTACCAAAAGTTGTGGCTTGTGGTAAGAAATATTTTGAATTTGAAATGTTTTATTCTCCAATATAATATTTATCATGTTTTCAAGAATGTAATTTTATTATAATTACTATATTTTTTTATTTAAAAATTAAATATTACATAAAAAATTCCCCTATTGAAGTTATTACATATATTCATTCATATATCATGGAGCAACAAGAGGAAGCCTCACAACTGGAATAAGAACTTGATGACATGGAGAATACATCCTAAAATAAGCTCCAAAATATAAATCTCTCACTTTAATTCAAGGAATATATTGTGTTAATTTCTCATGATAAAATCATCCTTTTAGAAGAGATATTTAATAAATATTTTTATAAGAATTTTGTTTTAAAGGATGTTCTTATGTAATGATTCCATGTGTTTGAATCTACTACTTATGTCAATAAATCTCAGTTAGTTTATAAAGATAAAATAATTTATGAACATAAATAATCACTATAGGAGGAGATAAAAATGTATTATTATTTTTGAATAAAGGCTTTTTTTATACAATCACTAAACCCAACATACTTAAGGAATAATTTAAAGATTTATTTGAAGAAATGTTCACTTTTATTGATTAATTTTTATAAAGGGATTTTTGTAGGGAATATGTGTTAAAAAATGTTAAATAATAGATCAATGCACTATAAGATACTACCATGGAAATTATTATGGTTAATAATTGAAAATCTAGATAAAATAAAATAGAGTAAATGAAATTTATATTCACTTGAAATAAGTGTGTGAGGTGCATGAGGATAAGATAAAAAATTAGGAGTTTTATGTGAAGATAATGTGAGGAGTCTTGAAAATTAGAAGGAGAATTTAAATATAAATTTTTTTCATCAGACAATGAGATTGATAAACATTTAATCAACATGAGTTAAATCATCATGAAACTAAAAAATAATAATATTTTCAAAAGCTTCCAAGAAAATTCTTAAATCAGGAATGATTCATTCCAATGACTGGAAGAATGTGAATATATCATAATCATCATCTTCTAAAAATATAAAGAAAAAGGTAACCCAAAAATCTAATGAATCTATTAGTACTAACTATCATAATCATAGTTCATGTTTTAATTATAGAAAAAATGGGTAAAGAAATTTTAGAAACACACATATTCTAAGAAATTGAATGTTATAAATGTAAAGGAATGAAATTCCCCCACAAATTTCTCAAATAAAATAGTTTAAACTAGATAAAATATAATTTAATGAACTAATCCTAGGTAAATTCGTTAATATTGATGATGTGGAAAGTTCAAGCACATAAATATTACAAGATTTGAACAAAGAAGTCCAACATTGAAAGGGAGAAAATATAATGGTATAAGGAACTCATCTAAGCTTAATCATCCTTTAAAAAAATGAAATAACTACTGATATCTAAATCATTTTTATATCTTGATGATTTTTGTGAGAGTTATGTAAGATATATAAATGATAATTAAAAGTCATAGTTTACTTATTCCAAGAACAACACAAGTGTTTCTAATGGAAAGATGACAAAAAATAATAAAGAAAATATAAATAATGTAGACAACATGCCTAAAATGGAGTTAGGGGATAAATAGGTTTAAAAGAATATTAAACCTAGGAAAGAATGATTTAGAAGATTTAACACCCAGGAAAAGATGTTACCATTATGGAAGATAAAGACACTTAAACGATAGTTTTAATTATTCCATGAATGATCTAGAAAAAGGATGTGATCAAAAAAATTAAATTCAATCAATCTTGTAAAGACATAAGTATATTGGAAAGGTGGAAGACATATCTGATGATGAAGTTAAAGAATTATGAATGTTTACTTTTATGCGTAAACTATAGGAAAAAAATAAGCATTAGAGGAGACATATGATTTGAGGGAACACTCCTATAAATTATATGAAACTGTTACAAAGATATGATAATTTTTTAGACAATAATATAAAATATTTATAAGGAAGTAATGGTGATATTGAGAAATCTCAACATAAGAATAAAGTGGAACAAACTCATAAGGTTTTCATAGTTAGATTAATAATTAAATTTATTAAAGAAAGGTGGTTGAAAGTAGAAGAAAATTATATAAGTGCATGCTCCTCTATAACTTATGTTAAGGAATATCTACCACATGTTGCTAAAAGAAAATCTGATGATAAGAAACCCATGCCTCCTGTAATGATTAATGTTTGGAAAACTCTGGGAGAAAACATGAATAAAACGGAATAAAATAAAGCTTTGAGGTTTGGAACAATCCTCATCCATATTTACCAATTTAAAGAAGCTAATTAAGATCCATAATAGTCCCTTATATGTTTTAATGAACATGAAATGTGAAAGGGGAAATTAAAGATATTATATTTAAGGGGATCCATAAACTAAAAATATAAAGCTAGTATTTTAGGAAACATCTATGTGATTTAGAAACTAATTATAGTCAACCACGGTGTTCTAACACCCGATACTAAAAATCGAGACAATTGAAGGCTACTATAATCCTTGAGGTAAATTTTTTATGTGATCCCATTTTTATACAAAAACTAAAGTAAAAAATTTAAAAGGGGAAAATATACTGTTTATTATAATTTTTTTATAACCTTGATGGGGGAATCCTACTCATGTTTTCTATTATATGTTTTTGTTAGGTTAATTAATATGGATTCATGAAGGTATGTTGAATGGAAATATGATGAAATTTTCCCTAAAAAAGGTTATGTACATTTTGGTATCACTTAGTAAAATTCATTGTAACATTAATTCCTGGGTTAATCCCTTGTTTTTTAAATGTAGGGCATAGAACATATAGACTTATTGTTGGTTGATTTAGGGATTATTTATTTAATAAAACTAATGATTTATTTTTCTCAAGCTATTTATATTTTATAATTTTTACTATAGAAGATAATAAGTGAATAATAAAAGGTGTGGTGAATTTTCACCTCTCCCCCCAAAAAAATGTGAATAATGGAGATTCATAATTTTTATCATTAAGGGGGAGTGAAAAATATGCCCTTGCATATTTTTAAGAATAAGGGGACTTTTAATTCATTTTTAATAAAGGAGAGAAATATATCATTGACTTAAAAAAAAATTGGTATTGAAAAAAATATAAATGGAGAGACTTATTTTCCTATGATATGATGATGTCAATATACTTTATATATTTTCAATAGTTTATTTCATATTCATGGAAGAAGTTAAATGAAACGGTTTTTCAGGTAAAGGCTCCCATGTAATGTTTGTTGGATAGTGTTGCTACTGAATATAGGTGAATGTTGAATGATGAAGAAGAACTATCAATGTCATGTAAAATTGAATAAGTAAGTACTAGATTATAAAGATATTGATGATCTAAGGACGAATGCTATCCAGAAGGTAAAACCATCAAAATAATACCAATAAAGTTATCTAGGATAATCAATAAAAATAGAGATCAGTAAATATGTGTTAAATTATTTATAATTCATTCATATGGAATGAATGGTGATATTTATTTTCATTTTAAAGTTATTAGAGAAGGTTAGGAAACTTTTTTACGAGGTTTATAAAAATTTTCATATGAATTTTATGAATGTTTTCAAAAGATGGTCTTGGAAGTTTTTTTATAATTGTCTGAAGGAGAAGATGTAGTAGTAAGAAGTTTGAGTTTGTATTTTTATAATGTTAATGGATGGAATAATGATGATGTTACCAAATGATGAGTTATAATAATATGCTACTGTAGATTGAATATATTGTATGTTATTTTAATAAATATTAGAATCCAAATTTCTTGTTATAATGTTAGAGTCAAAAACTGCATAAAATACAAGCCAAGATATAGTGAAATTTCTACCAGTGTTTGGTTTGAAATAATTGAATGTTAATAGATGGAGTATACTGGGAAGTGGAAGATGAAACTTCTCTACATATAGTTTTCATGATGATCATGTAGAATAAGTTATGTTACAAGCTATATGAAATATAATTCTATCACGTTAAGTAATTAATTTCTTTTTGGGTACTACCAGATTTAGTCCATCAGAAAAAGACCCATCAGACCAAGTGTTTCATGAAAAAAATTATGTCCCTATTGTAGAAGGAATTTCCATACTTATATTTTCAAATAAAAATTGTTGGATAGGTTTAACATTTCACCAAATAAAGTACATCAGATAGAAAAGGATTTGGGGTTCACTAATGTTCCATCCGATTGAATTTCATAGATAAATATGCTGATGATTTATAATATTATAGTACGAAGAAATTTTATGGATATCCTAGATAAGGAAATTATATAAATCATGAAATAAGGTTGAGTCCGAACAGGTGGACAATTGAAAAGGTACTACATATCAGAGATGAAAAATGTGTATTGGTTGAAAAATGAGGTTTATTAAAGGAGACACCAAAATGATTTTTTCAAGTTATAATGATCGGTTGAAGAACCATCAGATATACAAGAATCATAAAAAGGATCATGATGTTATTCAATGTATGATGTTGAGTATTGAGAATCAATTACTTTTTGATGTTTGAGCGGAGTTAAGGTGATCAGATGAACATATGTTGACTCATCGGGTAGAAAAATCCATTAAAACAAAGGTAATTCCATCTTTTAGAAAAATAATATAAATATAATAAGTTGAATAATCGATACTTTCATCAAACTATGTTATGATTTTTAAGAAGTTTGTGGATATGTGATTTACTGAATGGATAAACATCAATTTCAAAAAATAAATGGAAAAACATAATAAAAAGGAGTTATTGATTTATTCATCAGGTAAAATTATATCATATGGAGTAATGAGGAACATTAGAAGACATTATAAAATTACATAACATGCTGACACTAATTTGGTCATTCAACATTTTCTAACATTTCAAGGATAAATAAGGCTGACGAAGTTCCTTAACGATGAGGTTTTCGATGTTTGAAGAATGTTTGTAACATTGATGTTTTTCTAGAGGTTTTAAGATGGTTCTAAAATTGTTGATAAGCATCCAGAAATGTGAGAAGATCAAGAAATTGGAAATTGGAATTTGAGTTGAGTAGGAAAACATGTTTGAGTTTCCAACCTATTCCCTTGAGTAATGCCTATATAAAAGGTGGTATATAATGACTATAAAAATAATGTTCACATGAATGTGTGAAGCAAAGTGATGAATATTTCATAGTATCATGAGTTTATAATGAATGAAACACATTGTTGAGAAGGGGAATCAGAGAGAGGTACCATGCAGAGGTTTACTGACTAGTGTTTCTTTGATAAAATGTATTAGATAGATGGTTTCTAGACATAGGTACAATAGAGATAATTTTATACGATATAGATACTAGTTATAAGTGAATTGATTCAATGTGAACTGGAAAGTGTAATGCCAAATAGATTTTTATGGGAATAGTATTGAGGCATAGATTTTAGAGACACACTTGAAAAATGAATGTGGGATGAAGGGTGAGACATATTATTTAGACTCACACCAGATGAGGGTATATGCACATTGGACAGAGTCACATTTGATGGAGTTATCAGACAAAGGTGTTCCAGTTGATGTTTTTGTAAGCTTATTATATGTTTTTTCTTATGATGGATTTGAGTTATAAGAAATCTTATTACTGGTGAGAGTTGGTATAATATCACTTTAGGAGATATTTGAACCCTTTCAAGAGATAGATCAACTGTGGGATATAGTATAAATACCACTCACTTTTAATTGATGAAAACTTTATTAGTGGAAGAATACATGGAACGATGAGAGTCTCCATGGGGTGGATTTATTTTACCACACTAAGGATGAACCTAACAATGTATTATTTTCCTTATATTATCTACATAACATAAGGGTAAAACAGCAAGGAAGAGTTTTTAAAGATCCATAAATATTGAATAATGATATACGTTCAACCAAATTAAATTTATAAAGAGTTTAATTTTTATATAACCAATAAAAGTTGGTTACCACTTATTTACCCCTATCAGGGTGACTAGATGATCAAATTGGGATTTTCATTGGTAAATCAAAAAATGGGATTGAGATCTTATATCATCTCTAATATATTGGGAACATGCATTGGTGCAAACCTTTATTTTAATATCATCCTCTCTTCCAAAGACCAAGAACAGATCCTTAGTTCTTCTTAGGTACCTAAAGATGTACTTAATAGAAATCCAGTGACTCTTAGTGGTATGGGATTGGTATATATATGTTATTTTATAATCATAGATGACATCTGGTTTAATACACAATATGAAATACTTGATAGAGCCTATGGAATGAAAATAGGAAATTCAATCCATCCTTCCTGACACTTTATAAGCATCTTGAATATCCCAAACATTAAATACAAAAAAACTTGTAAAGTCCTAATTTTAAATTATCCAGGATAAACCTATTTTGTAATTTACCAATGTGTGCTTCCTGACTAAGTACAATCAACCTCCTAAATTTATATTTATATATCCTCATACCCAATATGTAGTTTACTTAGACTATGTCTTTCATAAAAAATAATTTACCCAACTACATCATTAAAGAATGTAATGTTAGTATATCATTTCTAATATAAAATATGTCATCCACATATAATACCAGAAATAACACAACACTCCGAAAAATACATTTTTATAAACATGAATCATCATTTTTTTGAAGAATCAAAATTCTTTGATTGCATCATATATCCTTATATTAAAACTCTGAAAAACATACTTCAATCCTTAAATATACATTTTCTACATAAAAACCTTATTATTCTTATTTGAAACATCAAAACCTTTAGGTTTTCTCATATACACATCCAAAACTAAATTCTCATTTAGGAAATTGATTTTTTATCCATTTTATATATATGATAATAAAAATGTGTTGTTATGGAAAGAATTTTTCTAATATACCTTAACATCTATACAGTTGAAAATATTTCACCATACTAAAACCATGAATTTTATTATATCATTTTTACACCATGCATTGTTTATAGATAGAAACTCTACCATCCATTACAATTTTATTATGAAAAAAAACACTTTCACACTATGGGTATCACCCATTTACATGCATCTAAAATATTTTAAAAAAATTTAGTGTACATGGATTCCATGTTATATTTCATGGATTTTTTCCATTTCTCAAAATACAAATTCACAATGGCTTAATGGTCTGTAGTATGTTTATCTCTTATAAATATTACCTCACCACCATTATCTATGTAAAATCTATATCTCACAAGATCCTGATGAATCATACCAAAACATCAAGGTTCTTGTGTAACTTGATTTGGTTCTTATTCCAAAACCCTTTGTGTAATTGGATTGACTTACACCTTAGGAAAACATACTATTTATTAGTCTTCAACCTCTCTAAGATCAACTTTACTCATAATTACCACTAAAATTATGTTATCCTCAAATAGAACACCATGGTAAGACAAAAACACTTGGTGTTTAGTTATATTATAGAAATAATATCTTATAGTTTCCTTAGGGTAACCAATAAATTATCATTTTTATGATTTATGGTTGAGTTTATCATAAACTGAATTTCATATATATATGGTTTAGAAGTCCAAATCCTCATAAAAGACATATTGGGTCATTTTATAGTCTATATTTAATAGAGTTTAATTATAACCACCTTATATAAAACATGATTAAGTAGGAATGCAACTTTATCTAGAATAAAAACCACAAAAGTAAATACAAAGGTCACATAGTGAATTCCATGATGAATTATGAAACACTTCAATCTGATCATATAATTTAAATAATTTTACCCAGATTATTATATACATCACTATGAAGATATTTAGTGTTTTAAAAAGTATAATAATTGTGTCTCATTAGTGACACAAATTTATACTAACTAAAGTCATTAGTAAAAGTATCAACGTACATAAAACCACCACATGAGTACTCATTGGCCCATATACATCACAATGAATGAGATCTAATACATCATTAGCCCTTTCAACTTCCATTAAATGGTTCCTTGGTCATATTTATTAAATAAAAAACACTCATATACCAAATAATTCATAATTTAATTGCTCTAATAATTCATATCTATAGAGACTTTGGATGCAATTTGAATTTATATATCCAATGCGACAATTCCAAAGGCAGATGATATTAGAATCAACCTTATACTTATTATTTTAAATATTATATATAGAATATATAATCATTTTATCATATTTTTAATTCTGTAAACGTATTATTCATATAAAATATATATATATAGAACAAGTATTTCTATTAATAGTGAATGAAAATCCCTTCCCGTCTAAAAAAGATACAAAAATAAAATTTCTAATTATGACAGGAATATAATAACATTTCTATAATTCCAGTACCAATCCACTTGGTAATGCATGATTATAAGTGTTAACTTATAATGAAACAACTCTTTCTCCATTTATGACATGAATACATAATTCTCAATTGTTTTAATTACCTCTTATCATTATGTTTGTGTTTATCAGCTTAAATTTGAGATGCACACTATATATTGAATTCTCTTGAGCTAGAGTTGGAGAAATTTATTTCCATAACATTCAAATTCAGATGCTCATAATTATTCAAATTTTAAAAATTTATCATCATTTGATACAAATACATAATTATTTTATAGGTCATACGTTTAAGCAATCACACAATGTTTTACATGAAGTACGCCATAATATACATAAAGGAAATTTCTATGAATGATTATCATGTTTAATATCTTCTCATCAATTATTTTTAATGAAAAAACTCCCACTAAAAATGATGACCCATACATAATATACATTAATTGATAAAAGTCCCATATTTCATCTTGACATCCACCAATTTGAGCATGAAAATATTTCTTAACTATATGTAGAAGAAAATAATTTTCAATCATATCATATATGTTTCCTGGATACCTGAGTGGATAACTCTTTATCCAAATCCATCATATAGATTCACTAAAATCGGTTTTTATGGTATCTTTACCATAAGGGTTTTCCAAATAATTGTTTCCAATGAGAACACCCTCAAAAAGGATCCTAACAATCAATGCCACATTATTACAGGAATTTCCTCACAAAATATAATTCATTCAAACACAAATATTAGGTCCACCCATTTGTAATGGTTGCGGTATTGATAAGTACATGTTTGGAAGGAATCTTACACATAGTATTTGTGGGGTTTTATCTTAAAAGTCTCACTAACTTAATATAAATCAAATGTATATTAAATTAAAAACTATTAAATATTTTGAGATAAATATTACTCATGTTTTATCAAATTGGGTTTTCATAATTCTAAGGAATTAGTTTTGGAATCCCTATTCCATCAACCAAATTTAGGTGTTAACACCACATTAATGTGTAACTTTTTATACAATCCAAAAGTTTGTATTAGTCACCCAACAAAAAAATTCAAGAACATTTATGAGCATCAAAATTCATCTCTTACATAAGTTTACGAATTGTTCATGTAATGGATATGAGAGGTATGAGGTTAAAAACTCTGTAAGAGTAAACATGAAGCAACTAATAACAAACTGACATCTATCTAGATTAAGAAACTAGACTCCAGGTTAGTGGTAAGTGTTACCCAAAGGCCCTATATTTAGGTATAATTTATGCAAGTGAAAATTCAATAGATAAAAAATGTGAAACACAATTTCAAAAATAATATTTAACAACTATGTTCCAGCACACAACATTAAGAATAATTTGAGTTTAATATCAATGGAAAATAAATCTTTTGAAATCATAACTAACATATAATACAAGAGCATAAAATCTAATAGAATTAATTTATCACATAAATTAATCATACACAATATTAATATTTTTTACACAGTTTATAAATCTAAATATTTTAATGGAATTAATAAATAAATAAACTATTTATTTATTTACAAAAACATTAGATACAAATTTAAACTTTATTATATTTAATTTAGGCACGGAAAATCACATATTACATTGACTACAATTTATAATTTACAAATATTCCATAAAACATATGGAAATCCATAAAATTGTTAATGTTTAATATTTTTACCAATATCATATTTTATGAATGATAATAGGAATTATCAGTCATAAATTTTTATTGATAGAGGAGAGAAGAGGATAATTTTTCAATTATATTCTATTATATAAAATTAAATCACCCACTATGATCCCTATTAACGCTTATAACATGAAATATTGAAAGTCCCTATTTTGGGTGACCTCAAATGATTAGTGGTTTTTGGGTACTTAGGTGAAATTGAGTGGCTGACCAAGGTTGTCTCTCAATGGGGGAAGTAAATTTAACAACATATTGAACGCATTTTCGAAAAAAAATAAATAAAAATAAGAACACTAAATTAAAGTATGGGGGTTGTTTATCATTTATAAATCTAGAATAATTTTGTGGTAAGAAGATTGTATTTTTTTTGTTTTTATTTTTGAAATGAAGTTCGATTAAAATGACACAACAAGAAGATGATTTTTAGAAAATATTAAAAGGAGCAATAGATCTAACTCTACCTCTTCATTTAATTAGTAATAATTATAATTTAAATTAATACCCACTAAATTACGATCCCCTAATTTGTTATCCCCTGAACACTATGGGATTTATCTTAACCACAAAGAAGAAATTACTTAATCCCTAGGCTTGCATCAGAACATGAAATCGCAACACCCTGCTTTGACGGATGTTCTAGACATAGTTCATGGTCTGTTTTAAATTAGGGAACATATCCATTCTAGAAAATGAGGATGAATTGTGCTTTGGTATTATATTTTAACTCTGCAAATTTATTCTCTGTGGCCTTGAATTACCAATTATGATAGCACTATCACAATTCCCACAACTCTCGACCTCCTGTGATTTGTATTTATTATTCATTTGCCTGATTAGTTTCATTTAAATTATAAGTGAAATTAATAGATCTTATTATGTGAGTTACATTATCTCATTGATTCAAAATAAATGACTGAAGGAGGTGAGAGGTAGATCAATTACTAAAAAGAACTACTCTTCCATGGGTAGTGTAGTCATCGTAGAAACGTTTTTCCTTTACAAATGTTTAGAGAGGGTAGAACTCAATCTTGTTTCTACAATCGATTCCAGTATAATTAGGAACATTAATAGAAGAAAAAATTTGACCAAAATAGAAGAAATGATAATAAATAAAATTAGAACAAATAAGTTTATTACACAAAGAAAATCATTACAACACGAAGAAGAAGAAGAAGAAGGCTTCGTCAAAGGGATCCTTGCATCCAGATCTACCCTTATTGAAATGGTTAGAGAATAGGAGTGGATCCACTTATTCTCTTCCCTCAACTTCCTAATTCACCTACTAACCCTTCAAAAAGTGAAAAAAACAAATATATATAACGTGGAGGGGTGGTTAGGTTAATAGTGGTTTCATGTGAGAATGCGGAGATTCTTCAAAATATTTTAACTATATTTTAACCACCTTATTGACCAACAAAAAGCGGGAATTAGTTTTCATTAAATAAGGATAATATGTGAGATATTGGGTTTTCCATCCCTTATCGAAATATGGGCTTAATCCATGCACGGATGTAAAAGATATGTCCCAAACACTAAAGTGATGTCCAATATCGTGTGTCCAGCACACCATTGACTAAATGACCCATTTACTCCATACAAAGGCACAATTTAGCTCTAGTTTCCTGAATAAAGGTTGTATAAAATTATGTGAAGAACAATGTTACCATGTTTTATATTCATACAAATCATATTAAAATATATATAAGTTCGCAATACTATAATGAATTTTAAAAGGGTAAAACTGAAATTTTCACCATATTTTCAAATGAAAGATCTTATCCCAAATATTTTATAAATAAAAATATTTAACACAATGTGAGGGAATTATGTCATTTATTTTTTGTAAATAAAAATCAATAAAATTTTGTTTTATTAACTCCCCCACGCTTACCCTTTTGCACTCCTTGGAAAAACCTCATTTCATGTATTTGAATTTTTTTGACTAGATATGCATATTCAAATTTCTCAATCCTTAGTAATATTTTTTTTCTAAGTAAGAATCCCATCAAGATTTAATATCAATAAATATTAAATTAATTGTCTCATAAATTGTTTCAAAACAAAAACCAGTAAGATTCATAACCCTAATCATAGAAAAACAAGTCAAGGGTCTACCATGACACTAATTCTCCACCTATGTGTCTGAAAAACATTCCAAGCTTGTCTCTCCCCCCTTTATCTTGTATATTTAGGACAATAAAAACTTTTATTCTTACCTAATTCTATTCCACTGAATCTATTCAACATTCTTTGCAAAAAAAATCTAAAACCCACTCATTTAGGCATTCCCATAAGTCAAACCATGAGCTCCCGACCTAAATATCCCCACATGTTGTACATTTCTTCACTCCACTCTTTATTAATTGTTTTTCATGGGATTTTTTTTTTTAATTTTTTAGAGGGCATACAATAATCATATATTAGGCACACGCGCATAGGAAAATCTGTTACAATGATGGAAACGTTCAAAAGAAAAATGAACGTATGGAAAGACCATGTTATATGTTTAAAAGAATTACTTACCCTAAATATAAATTCAATTGGGTAATAGAAACTTCACAAGTCATGATTGTGTGAAACATTGTGTGGAGAAATCAATGACATAATTTATCATGAACAAATATCACAAATAATTAAATCAAAATATAAAAGGTTTTATAATGAGGCAACCATTCATATGATTGAAGACTTCTATTTTTATAAAAGTCATACTCTGATGATGAAATTTTACACATTCTTATATTTCTACCAATAAATTTTGAAAATATAGATTTTTAATATCTTCCACATGAGAATTTTACCTGATAAATTTTTTACTTTTTTATTTTTTTTATTGTTTTTTGATTTTGTTTATTTGTTTTCTTTGAAAATTTTAACCAAAAATCTAAATAGAAAATACACATAAAACACACAATTGAAAATCCTAAATATATACCCCAAAATGTTGTCCCCACCCCCACACATAAAATATTTCATTATCCTTAATGAGAATCAATGAGATGATATATCCACATGAAATTTATAATTTTAATTAGGATAAATAATATAAAAGTTAAAGGGTTAGGAAGAGCCTAATATGCTCAAGCGACGATGGGGTCAGGAAGTTTGATGAAATCCACTGCATCTGTAGGAAGTCCCTCAATATATTTCTTCAAAAATTTCTCATTGACTATAAATCTCTTTCCAATGTCCTCTTGTGAGATCTACACTACACCAGAACAAAAAACATTTGTCACAACATAAGGACCTAACCACCTGAAACACAACTTACCAAGGATCAGCTTCAGTCGTAATCTATAGAGAAATACTTTCTCTCCAACATGAAAGAATCATTTTTTCATGAGTTTCATTTGATCTTTCCTTGTAGAGCCTTGAGTTCTCATATAAAGACAATTAAATCTCCCCATGCTCTTGAATGTTCAGCTTCCTTTGGATTCCATCTTGAGAAAAATCTATGTTACATTTATTTATAGACCAATATGCCCAATGATCCACTTCCATAGGTAGATGATATGATTTCCCAAAAACAATATGAAATGGGGACATACTGATGGGGTCTTGTATTCTGTCCTATAATCCCACAATTCATCATCCAAGTGATTTCTCTAATCCTTCCAATTTGGCTGCACGATTTTTCTCCAAAATTTGTTTCAACTCTATATTTGAAACCTCAGCCTGACCATTTGTTTGGGGTGGTATGGTGTTGATGATTTTCATGTCACCCCATAATTCTAAAGTAGGGAAGAAAATTTCTGATTGTAGAAGTGTTTCCTTTGGTCACAGATGATGGCCTTTAGTACTCCAAACCTAGAAAAAATCTACTTCTTAACAAAGGACACTACAACATTATAATCATCAGTCCTGGTGGACTCAACCTCCACCCATTTACTCACATAATCAACAGCAACCAAAATATACAAAAAAACAAATGAACTAGGAAAAGTACCAATAAAATGGATTCCCCATACATAAAAAATATCACAAAATAATATGGGTTGTTGGGGAATCTCATGTCTTCTAGAAATATTACTGGTGTGTTGGAAATGTGAGCATGACTTAAAGAAACACATGATAATCATGGAATAAACTGGACCAATACAATCTAGAGTCTAAAACATTCCTATCTCTGCATTGGGGTTAATAGTGCCCACCACAACCAAGTGTATGACACAAAATTGTAGAACAGACTCAAACTCCTAATTAGGAACACACCTCCTAATAACATGGTCACTACAAATGTGCCATAAGTAGGGATCATACCACACATAAAATATAGACTCAAACATTAATTATTTGACATGATGTGTCTATAATGTTTTTGGAATTTCAGAGGCCACAAGGTAGTTCAAAAAATCAGAATACCAAGGATGTGTACCTGATATGGAATAAATATGCTCATCGGGGAAAGTGCCCTGAAGTGGTACCTGGTCCAAGGAGTCATCCTCTAGTGTGTCATTGAGCCTACTCATGTGGTTTGCGAATAGGTTTTTCGACCCCTTCTTTTTCATTATCTCAATTTAAAATTCCTAAAGAAGGAGAACCCATCAGATATGTCTGGGCTTTATGTCTGTCTTTTTCAAGAGGAACCTCAGAGGTGCATTTTCAGAAAAAATCTACTTCAGAGACCAATAAAAATGAATGAAATTTATATAAAGCAAATATGAAATCGAGGAACTCCTTTTTCATGATTGTGTAATTTGAATGGGTTAAATCCAGTGTCCTTGATTCATATGCAACCACATGTGAACGTCCATCCACCCTTTGAGATAATACATCCCCAACTACAATGTTGGAGGCATCACACATAATCTCAAAAGGAAGCTCCCATTGTGGGGGATGTATGATTGGTGGAGTGGTCAGATGCTATTTTAGCTCATCAAAGGAATTCCTGCAAGAAACATCAAACAAAAAATCATAATCATTTTGAAGTAATAGTGACATATGAAGAGAAAAAATACTAAAATATTTTATTAAGCACCAAAAAAATCCTGCAAGCCCTAGAAAAGATCTCACATCACAAACACATGAATAATAGGGTAGGGATAAATTAATATCTACCTTTGATCTATCAACCACAATTCCATGTTTTGACACTACATTCCCTAAGAGAATTCCATGCTCTTCCATACAATGAACCTTTTCAATGTTTAAGACCATATTATCCTTAATAAAATTATTCAGAACCTTCTGAAACTAAAGATACAATCATCAAATGAGGACCCATACACTGTAAAATCATCCATAAATACCTCCATACAAGACTCAATTAAATATGAAAAAATACTCACCATTAATCTCTTGACGGTACCTAGGGAATTACAAAGTCCAAATGGCATCCTTCTGTAGGATAACATACGAAATGGGCAAGTGAATGTTTTCTTCTCCTGATCCTCTAGAGAAATAATAAATTGAAAATATCTAGAAAATCCATCCGTGAAACAATAACATGTCTTCCCAGATAATCTCTAAATCACTTTATCAATAAATGAGAGGGGAGAAATGTTCCTTGTGAGTGGTTTGATTTAGTTTCCTATAATAAATACGCACAGACCAACAATTTTTCACCCTCATTATAACTAACTCATCTTTTCATTTTTAACAACTACAACAACACTTTTCTTAGGCATAACCTGAATAGGTCTCGCCCTCTGAGAATATGAAATACGATAAATTATACCTACTCGAGCAATTTTTTAACATCTTTTTTAACAACTTATTGAAAGGTTGGATTGAGTTTTCTTTTTTGATGCCTAACCAGTTTAGCCTCATCCTCTAAAAGAATCCTATGCTTGCAAATGGATGGGTTAATACCAGATATGTCATCCATGGTCCACCAGATTTCCTTAATGTTATCCCTCAAAAGATTCATTTTTTTCTTCATGTTCAAATGGGATATGATCATCCATGATAACAGGTAATTTCTCACCACTTAACAAGTATGAGTATTTGAGATTAGGTGGAAATGGCTTGAGATCTAGTGTAGGGGGTGATGTATGGATGGTGAAGTTGACAGAACTGAAATATGTTCCCAATGAACATCAGTATCAGAATATACATCAACAAAATTAGAGAATAAAGCATCAAATCCATTAGCATTATCAATATCCACATCATAATAAGAGTTCATATGATCAAAATCATAATATGAATCCATTTAAAAATCAAATATAGTAGAATCTTTTGCATTCAAAATAGGTGTGGATGTACTCTTAGATATAAAACTAGAACAAAAAATCATAATCTCCCTAAGAATAGGACAATAAAATTCCATGAGGTTTTTATTTTTTGGTTCAAAATGTGAGATAACAAATGTATAATGGTCTTCTGTGGGGTACTTCATGGAGTCCATAACATTAAATATCACAACATCGTCCTAAAACTCCATGGAAAGTGTACCCTTGTTGACATTTATGATAGTTTTTTTAGTTTTGAGTAAGTTTCTACCTTAGATAATGAATTTATGAAAACTTACCTGATCATACTTCATGTTATGAAAATAAAAATCTACTATAAATGTAACACCCCAAGATTCCACGGTATGATTCTCTTTGAATAATACAGTAGCATGTGTTGTACGCAACTTCGAGATTCTAACACACTGTGACCAATCAAAGTAGACGTTATGAATAGTAATACCCACTTTTTTAAATTTTAAAAATTTTATCTCCCAAAATGGAAATTATTTTTTGATTCAGAATATCAAAATTAGCCTAGGGTAAAATTTTGGTACTTTTTGGATAACTTTTATATTTTGATGAATAGTGATAATTACTAAATTTTAATTAAAAAAACTTTTTTAATCGAAATAATTAATAGTGATAAATTATTAATTTGTGTGGTTTGAATGTATAATTAGAATATATTTTTACCATTTAATACAATTTTTTTCGTTGGACATAATTTTACAATTAAACTAGACAAAAACAAGTGTCAATCTTTTGATAATTATTATCTCTTAAAAACACGCTTTTTTTTAACAACAGGAATTAATTTTAAATTAATTTCTGCCAGTTCCATGTTTTGAATTTTGAAAAATGGATTCAATATTTGGAATCATGATTTCAAAATTGTGTAAATAGGTATCTTTTATTTTTATTCATTTTGAATAATTACTTCGGTAAATATTTTATCTACAATGGTTAAAGGGTAAATCCTGTAAATAAGGGTAAACAAATAAAATTATAATAAATATAAATTACACTAAAATGTGTCCTAGACATATTGGTTGATACATGTCAGACCATGGGCATATTTGGGTCGATTTTAGGACCCCATGGATCTACTTGTAAGTGATAAGGACACTTTATATTAATTAAGATAAAATAAATACAAAAATGACATAAGCATATATCTTTTAAAAAAACAATTTTTATATAGGGTTATATATGTTTGATTTTTGACTATAAATATTAATTAAAAAACTAAAAATATTTCCTATATAATTTTATTTTATTTATAATATTTATACATTTAATAATTAATATTTTTTATGACACAATAATGATGCAGTATTTTCCTTATTAATAAAAGAATCAAATAATTGGTATTATAAATGTTAAAAGAAATATAATTTGTAAGTTATGATGAGATCCATGAATTTTATTGGTTAATATGAAATTATAGGGTTTCTTAAATGAATTTATATTGAATTAATAAAGTTATTATGTCTTTAAAAAAATCAATTATTGAATAGTGTCAAAATTGACATAAATGAGTTTTTAAAACAAAAGTTATAGTATTAAATGATATTCTGTTTTAAAAAATCTAAGATTAGGCCAAAGGACTTATATCATGATATTTGTATCATTTATGGACCACTTGGGGGTATCTTGGATGTATATTGTATGTTTATAAACTATATAATATAAAAATACAAAGTGACATGGTAAATATCAAACTAATTAACTAAGAGTTAAAACTAAAATATAAGGTTAATATAATGACCCAAACCAGTCTAAATTTTATTGGTTGAAATTATTTCGACCCATAACCACCTTAAACTTTTAATAATACACTTTTGAGACATTAGAAACCGAATATGAAATTATTATAATATAATATTTCTAGCTTTTCCAATGGTTCCCCTCACCCCTCTAATAAAAGGGCACTCCCCCTTCTCACAAATTCACACATTAAAATCCATTTTGTTCAGCCAACCCCTGCCCAAATACTCTATAAACTTCCATCACTTCAACCTAGAGGCCTTAGTTTAATCATAAAGCCAACCTAAGGATCCATTTTGATCAAATCAAAATGATGAACCTGTAGAAGAGGTAATGTTTTCACCAACCTCTTTCAATTTCCATTCATCTTCCACTTCTTCTTTCATTGTTATTACCATTATAAAATAATAAATCCAATATCTTATATATACTGTGATGTTATTATAAACATGGTACAACCATATTCAGTATTCTATCCATCCTTTGAATGACATGTCACCATACGTGCGTACGTACGACTAACCGTCTCCACGTCGTGGTGTAATTGTTATTCAATACATTATTATTTGGATGGGTGTAATAATGATGTTTAATTCAGGTGAATAATTTAAATAACATTATAATTAGTCTTTATATATGATATACTATCCAATTATATATTATTTTAACATCAAAATAATGATATTGTCGCTCGTGAGTACGTACGGACAACCGTCTCCACAAACGCGATGAGATTCATTCCCCATCGTATACATGCAATTATGATTCTAATTTTATGATTAAAAATAATTTTTTAGGACTTGATATCATTCTGGATATGAATAATATACAACCTATCCATAACAAACACATTTTATGTAACAAAATATATAAAACAAAATGAGTAATTTAACACCCGAAACGACGATAATACTAAAATATTATTAACAAAGAAATATTAAAAGGTCATATATGATATCATATTTATGTATATGATTCTTGTATAATTTAATAATTATTATTTAACTATTATACCGGAGGTTAACCTAAACTCTATCAATGAAAAGTACAAGGTAAGGGTTTATTTCACAATCTCTTCTTTATCCGAGGTTGTTTATACATAATTATCTTCTCGGACCTCTTTATCATCAACATCAATGTTTCTTAAAAATGTATTTAAAATCATTCTTACTATTTTGAAGACTATGGGTTAAAGTCATTTATACCCTATGACTTTTTATAATAAATTTATAAAGGAATATTTCTGTCGTTTTCCAAATAAGTCCCTTTTAAACCATTTCGACAGAATTAAGGTAAGAATGTCTTTTTTAAACTTATATGGTAGGTGCGGCTATTTTCCGCCATTATAAAATCTTATAATATTCCCTTGAAATATTATAAGAATATTTTTAAAGTAGATTTTTTGTTTTATAATTATGTGAATTTTTAATGATTTCAAAAAAAGATATATTTCTATCAAATAGTTTTGATTTCACACTACTTGAAAAATACCCTATACCAACGGTTTGGAACCATTGGTATAGGTCCCCAAATTGTTGGTATAGACTATACCAATGGTTTGGAGGACCGTTGGCAAGTAAGCCGTGACAATAGGTCTATACCAACGGTTTGGGGAAAACCGTTGGTATAGGGTCTATACCAACGGTTTTTAAAACCGTTGGTATAAGTAACTAGAAAATCTATATCAACTGTTCTCAAAACCGTTGGTATATGTATTTCAAAAAAGAAACATCCAGTGGGATTTGATCCCAGGACCTATAGTTTATAACTTAATGACTTAACCACTTAGCTAACATGACTTTTGTTAAAATAATTTCATAAATATATATATGTATTTTTCTAATTATTTTAAATTTTGATTTATATAATGTTCTCCATAGGTAGATTCCAAAAAAAATAAAAGGACTTTCCCAATGGTTTTCAAAACCGTTGGGAAAGGTCTTTCCTTTTTTTCGAATTTTTGTTGAAGGTTGAATTCTGGACCCCCTTTCCCAACGGTTTGGGCAAACCGTTGGGAAAAGGGGTCCAGAATTCAACCTTTCCCAACGGTTTGGGAAAACCGTTGGGAAAGGGGGTCTAGAATTCAACCTTCCCCAACGGTTTGGGAAACACGTTGGGAAATGTGGCCAAAAAATGGGATTTTCCAACGTTTTAGCCAAACCGTTGGGAAAGGGTACCTATACCAACTGTTTTTATAAACCGTTGGTATAAAAGCGTTGGGAAAAATCATTTTTCCAGTAGTGTCATCTATTTCAACATCCCTTAATGTATTTTAAGTTTATTTGATGTTTTTTATTATGATACAAAATTTCCATTTTGTATTGTAGGTTTTGTGATATATTTGACTATGGATGTGTTATTTTTATACCATTCATGGTTTATAGAGAAAGTATTTACATTTCGTATGATTGTTTTAACACAAATGTTTATGTTATGTTTAAACCTGTTCATATGAGGAATGCATTGGACTTAATAAGTGACGGGTGGATCCCTCTATAGCTCCTCCATGCATCGGTAGGTCTCATGAGTCAAACTAGTGTATTGGAATGAGGCCTTGACAAAATATTATTTGTAGCCTTGTCACGAGGCCTTGGATACATGGTTATGACAGTCTGGAATTATGCATTCCATCATTATGAAAGTGGTTATTTATATTTCATGTGATTATTAAACTAGTAGAATATCCATGTGAATAAGTAAATGGAATTATTTAATTTTATCTTTTCCATATTATTCTGAAGTTCATGTTTAAAAGGCTTTTGTTTTAATTATACATTGCCATAAAAGTTTATGCTTATTTATAAAAGTTCTGCTATGTTGTTATCCTTACTGAGCATCTTAGCTCACCACTTTCAATGTATTACTTTTTTCAGGATGTGAAGAAGTAATTTATGAATGACCTGTAGGGATAGTATGTTGGGATATGAAGAAAAGATGTTGTTATAGTAGTTTTAAATTTATGATGTAATGTAAACGTTATAAATGTATCTAGTTATTCGTAGGATACTAAACTAATCTGTCTTTAAAGACACGATCTTTTTTGATCATGGAAATGTTATGTAATAATGCTCCGACTCTGGGTAACTGGGGTTGGGGAGTTACAGTTGGTATTAGAGGAATTTTATTACAATCCTTGGAAGCTAGATTTAGATAAACTCTGATTAGAGAACATAAACTTAAGATGGACATTGAAGATTAGTATAGAAGAACTTCCTAGAAATTTGGTATTGTAGAAATTTTGTGAGTTTTACGAGCAATTCATCTCTTTCTGGATACAAGCAGGTAGAGGCGGCTCTAGCATAGATTTACCTAGGTGTAAAACCTGAAAACACCACTTTGATCTAGACTTGAACGGGAACTGGTGCATGACAACGGGCCTTGTTGAACTCTTGGTTACAACACTCCTGGGAGATATCCTTAGGATAATTTTCATTTTATTTACAAACCATTATGAAAGGTATATGAGTATATACTTCATCAAAGAAAACATTTTTATGATTATGGATTATATACATAAAGAGTTCAATTTATGTTAAGTGTTTTACAAGTATGGCATTATGTATTTTGATTCATAAACTTATCGATTTTATGCCATTGTTTAAAAATGGCACCTAGTAGAAGAAATGGAAACTATATCAATATAGGCACTCCATACAAGGATTTACCTCCTGCTCAAGATAATTATAGTGGAGCTGGTGATGCAACTGGTGCTGATCAACTAATCCCCATACTTGGACAACTCGCTCAGGTTATGAATAATAACCTTACCCATATGGAGCACCCTGATCCACAACGTGGAGGATCAATGTTAGATCGCATCATGAGAAAGAAACCACCAACATTAAAAGGGAGTACAAATCCATTAGTAGCTGAGAAATGGATAAGTTCCCTAGAGAAAATATTTTAGGCATTGGGGAGTAGTGAAAGGGAAAAAGTTGTCATGGCAGTTTATCACCTCACTAGAGATACTGATCAACGGTGGCCATTGATTCAAAACACGAAGGAAGATGATGAAGTATCAAATATGGAATGGAGGGAGTTCAATGAGATTTTCATAGGAAAATACTTTCCTCATGACCATCGAGTTTATATGGAAAGGAAATTTCGGAGTCTGAGACAAAAGGAGGATGAGAATGTCGTAATGTATGAGGCTATCTTTATAAGGTTAGCAAGGTTTGTTGGAGATTATATACGTAACCCAAGAAGTAATATTGATCGTTTATTTGCTGGGTTAAAAACATTACTTCATCGAGCATTAGTTTCACAATCCTCGTCATCGTACGAAGATATTGTATCATGTGCTATCAAGATAGAAAAATAATTCTCTAAGTCTTATGACTTTAGTGAAAAGTAAGAGAAGAATAGATCTTCTGATCACTCTGGGAATGGAAATAAGGGGAAGAAGGGAAAATTTGAATATCCATCTTGCTGTAAATGTGGGAAGAAACACCCTGAAACTTTCTTGAAGGGAATGGGAGTCTGTTACAAATGTGGTGAAAAAGGCCACCAAGCTCGTGATTGTAAGGGGAAGAAAGAAGCTACGGATGTTCAATGCTAAAACTGTAGAGTGATGGGACATTATGAAAATGAATGTCCTAAGCATCAGGGGAACTTACCTCATAAAAGGCCAAGGGATCAAGGCTAAGCTTATGTTATCACTACTACTAAGTTAGAAGATCCAAAAGACGTGGTGGCAGGTAATTTAATGATTTCCTCATGTTTAGAAAATGCATTATTTTATTCTGGATCATCGCATTGCTTCATATCTTCCTAGTTTTCTATGAAAATTAGATATTTCCAATTTGATTTAACAAGGGATTTTTCAGTTAAAACTCCTAAGGGATCTATCATTGCAACAATGATTTTTGGATCAGTCCCCATTTGAGCACATAAATGTTCTTGTATCTGATGATCTCATCGTTATAACTATGATTGAGTTTGATATAATCCTTAGTATGGATTGGCTTTCGAACCATGATGAAAATATTAATTGTAAGAAGAAGGAGGTTACGATTTTTGATGATGTTGATAAGGAACACCTTATTTTTAGAGCAGAATCGTCACTACAAATATTCTTATCCAGATCCACCCCCAATAGCTCAACTAAATTCAATTATTGTGGAGTAAGAGAATGAAATGATTGTGGTTGAGGAAAGGAATGTTCAAATATAGGATGTACCTATTGTGAAAGAATATGTAGATGTGTTTCCAGAAGATTTACCCAGACATCCTCCAGAATGAGAAGTTGAGTTTTCCATTGATTTAATTCCAGGATCAAGGCCTATATCAAAGACCCCTTATAGAATGGCCACTATGGAATTAGTTTAACTAAAGAAACAACTAGAGGAATTGAGTAATAATGGATTTATTCTCCCTAGTGTTTCTCCTTGGGGAGCCCCTATTTTTTTTGTTAAAAAGAAATATGGATCAATGAGGTTATGTATCGACTACAGGGTGATCAATGCTATAACAATAAAGAACAAGTATCCCATACATCTCATTGATGATTTATTTGACAAACTGCATGGAGCTCAATACTTTTCAAAGATTGACCTTTGGTCTGGATACCATCAGTTGTGTGTGAAGAAGGATGACATTCCGAAGACAGCATTTTGAACTATGTAGGGGCATTACGAGTTTACAGTAATTCCTTTTGGACTGACTAATGCACCCAATGTATTAATGGATTAAATGAATAGAGTTTTCAAGGAATATATAGATGAATTTTTGGTGGTATTTATTAATGATATCTTGGTATACTCCAAAAGCTACGAAGATCATAAAAATCACTTGCGCATTATCCTGAAGACTCTGAGAAAACATGAATTATATGGGATGTTTAGTAAGTGTGATTTCTAGCATTAGGAGATTTCTTTTCTTGGCCATATTGTCTCAAAAGATAGAATCTCTGTTGATCCTTCTAAGACCAGGGCAATCCAAGAATGGCATGCACCAACGTGTATAACTGAGGTACGCAGTTTTATTGGTTTAGTAGGTTATTATTGACGTTTCATCCCGAATTTTACCGGATTGGCTAACCCATTAACAAATCTCACATGTAAATGGGTTAAATTTGTTTGGACAAAAGACTGTGAAGAATTTTTTTGATGAAATGAAGGGAAGATTAGTCAATGCTCCTATATTAACTCTATCACCGGGTAATGATGGGTTCATTATTTATAGTGATGCATCGAAGAAATGACTTGGTTGTGTCCTTATGCAGAATGATAGGGTTATTTCCCATGCATCATGACAGTTGATAATTCATGAGTAAAACTATCCTACTCATGATCTCAAGTTTTCAACTGTGATCTTTTCTTTGAAGATATGGAGACACTACCTCTATTGTCAAAAATGTGATATTTATACTGATCACAAGAGTTTTAAGTATATTTTCTCAGAAAAAGAACTCAACTTGAGGCAAAGAAGATGGCTTGAATTACATAAGGATTATGATTTTATGATACAATACCAACAAAGGAAGGAAAATAAGGTGGCAGTTGCTTTGAGCAGAAAAGATCATGGAGTTTTGAACAATATGAGAATTGAAATGGATCCAATTTTCATGGATCTATTGAAGATGGACATATGAATAACCATGGAAGGTGAATCATCAATGATTTTTCAAATAGTTTCCAAACCATCTTTACTTGAAAGGATTAAGAGTTCTCAGACCGATGATGAATAATTTCAAAAGAAGATTGAAGCTGTGAATGATGGGAGATTGAGAGACTTTGAATATGAAGATGTAATTTTGAAATTTGGGTAAAGAAATTGTGTTCTCGATATACCTGATCTAAAAAGGGAATTGATGGACGATGCTCATAGTTCCAATTTCTCAATACACCCAGGGAGCATCAAAATGTATAGATATTTGAAGGAACATTTTTGGTGGGACAACATGAAGAGGGAGATTACTGATTTTGTGTTAAGATGTTTGGTTTGTCAACAAGTGAAAGCTGGAAGGCAACAACCTGGTGGTGTATTGAAACATCATTCCATACTTGAGTGGAAATGGGATAATATTACGACGGACTTCGTCATGGGGCTACCAAAGTCTCCTAGAAGGAATGATGCAATATGGGTCATTGTTGACCGTCTTACCAAGTCATCACATTTTCTTGCTATAAGAGAATATTTACTACTCGAACTTCTATAAAGACTATATATTAATGAAGTTGTGAGACTTAATGGAGTACCCCTATTGATTTTTTATGATCGTGATCCCCGTTTTACTTTAAGATTATGGAAATGTCTTCAGAAATCCCTTGATACTGAACTTCATTTATGAAATTCCTACCACCCTCGAATAGATAGACAATCAGAATGGACTATTCAAACCTTAGAAGACATGTTGAGATCCTACTCACCTGACTTTCAGGGTTTTTCAGATCAATATTTACCTCTGGTAGAATATTCCTATAATAATAGCTTCCATTCGAGTATTCAAATGGCACCATATGAAGCATTATACAGAAAGATATTTCACCCACCAACCTGTTGGGATGACGTTTATAAGGACCCAACCATAAACATTACTTATTATTGAATTAAATGAATAATTCACATAGAGGATCTTTTCTGGTTTAGAGTTTTGAGAATTATGCCATAACTATTACATCTCAAAATATTACACAATAGACACTTCTACAATGTTTCCTTTTTTTTCAAAACATAAAGTCCAAAAAAAAGTCATTTCTAGTTCCATGTTTAAGAAAGCATGACTTTTCCTTGATCACATTCTTGACCCTATTCCACATTATGTCCTGTAAAAAAAAATCAAATAAAACTTGGGGTGAGTATAAAAATCTTAGTAAGGGATACACAACGAAGGATAACTGTTAGTTTTTCAAAACAACAAGTAAACCATGAATAATTTATCAAAGTAATACTTTTCACCTTTATGGAGTAGAAAATACTCTTCATTGAATAAAATATCATTACTTACCCTTTTATAACCAAAAGATTACCATAAAACCCATATAAAGTACACATAAAATATAAAGGTAAATTGGGACACAAACATACATAAATGGAATAACCATACGGTCAACGTCTACACATATCACTTAATGGAATAGCCATTCAGCTGACTTCCATATCCAATGCATTGGAGGTTATAACGTAAAAACCTATCCTAGTATTCACATAACCACCCGTCATATGGTTTATCACGTAACCACTCTTCAAATGTCCAAGTACCATTATAAAATCATAAGACACAAAACAAAAATAATGGAAAGAAAACATTTAAACATTTCAAACACAATATATCAATTAAATATAGTGACATAACAAATCCATTATAAAAACCATTTTCAATACCAAAATACATAAAGAGTATATGGTATTTATTTCATTTTAAAAAACATCAAGGCTTGTTGAGGAATCCAAAGACCAAATAATACTCGCAGTGGCGGAAAAGGTCGTTGTCACCGCGTACGTTAAAAGAAACATTCCTTTTTTTAGTTTTGTAAAACGCTTCATAGAAAAAGATTACTTTTGTATAAAATTAAAAGTAAAAGGGGTTTATACACCATATAAAAGAAAGCCTTGTATTAGAACAAAATATTCCTCAATGAATGGAGATTGAGACGAAGTGCCTTACAAAGACGGTATCCTTGGATTAAGGATAAATCAATTAAATAATTATGTGTGACAAACAAATACACAAAATATAAGTGGATATTAAGTGTAAAACAATAAGAGGTCATTCACAAATATTCATAGAATGACATATTCAATGAGTACAAGTTTATACCAAAGAATCAAAATTGGGTTAAGAAGTTCCCTTGCAAAAATATTTGACAACCTAACAGCGTCACTTCAAAATTCAGAAAATGAGTTGATAAGAGATAAAAAGGGCATATCATCACTTGGAAATAAAATTTAAATCAATAATTATATAGAATGAAATATCCCAACATTAAAATATGTAAATTAAAAGACCCAACAAAAGAAGTCTTTTAAAAAGAGGAGGGTGAAAGGTTCCCTTACCGACTTGGGTATCTTTTGAAACATACACCCCATGAAAGAAAGACAATAAAACATTGATGTAAATACTCATAAACTAAATTATATTACAAAAATAGTATAATAATGGGTATTATATATAACACAAAAGGAAATGGAGGCCAATGTAGCATAAATCTCATGGGAATTAAAGTGAGATGAAAAATCACTTACGAAAACTCGGCCGCCTAACGGCGCCACTTAAAACATACAAAAATGGATTGATGAGATCAAATAGGGTATCTCATCATATTAACATAAAATTTAAAGAAAGAGGAATATAAAATAACACCCCCAAACATAACAAAGATGAGATTAAAAGAAGTGACATAAAGTAGAGTACTTAAAAAGAAAGAGAGAGGTTGGATCTCTTATGAAAATTCGGCAGCCTAACGGTGCCAATCAAAACTTCCAAAATGGATTGATGAGAGAAAATTGTGTCTCTCATCATATGAAAATAAAAATTACAGTAAGAGTAATATAAAATAACATCCCAATCATCAGAAATATGATCTTAAAAGAAATGTCATAAATGAGTGTACTTAAAAAGAAAGAGAGGGGTAGGATCCCTTACCTCAAGTCCGACTTGTCTTGTTTGTTTCATTATATTCCTGAATATTAAACTTTTGTCAATTTATAATTTCTTAAGGAACTACTTTAAATATTATTATTCAGTTCATATCACATATTATAATGTTTTATTAGTTGTTTAATATTGTCAGTTCATATCAGACGTTTTTGCCGATGTTTGTTACATGAGTAAAAAATGAACTTGTTTGAAAATGATTGCCCATGTATTTATAAGTAAATCATTTCCAGAATAGTATTAATGATTAAAATATCATATATATCCAGTAAATATTCATTTTATACTATTCCATAACATTTGGAGATAAAAAATGAAAAGCACCGTTCATGGAGACTGTAGGCCATATATACGCATGAACGCTACTTTCATTTTTTTGTCATATTAATGGAATTAAAAATAAATGAGATATATATATATATTATAATTCCAGTATAATATAAATTTTATACAGGTCACATATTTTCATTAATTTCATTCTTTATACATTCCATGTATTGCATGAACGAGTCACATCACTTGAGGTGGCGGTAGTCCACACTTCCTCATATGAAATTATCATATTTGCACAACATGAAAAGAATAATGGTATGTTATAAATATAAAATACAGAATAATATAGTAAACATAAATACCATATATCATATATAAAATACAGTGACATCATAATGGCCACCTTTAATGGTGTTAAAAGATTATTGAACAATCATCGTTTCTTGAGGCAGAAAATCGCCAACCACAGAAACAGTATGTTTTTTAACCATTAGAAGATGGTGTATGTAGGTGTAGTTCTAATCATTATCATAAAAAAATCCTAGTATATTTAAGATAATTTTATTTGTACAAAAGAAAGGAATAAAAAGAGTTTAGGGGTTGGAGAAGAAAAATAAAACATAAGAACACAAGAGAAGACACTACCTTTAAATCCGGTAACTCTTTTTGATTTGAGCTCAAAGGCTTCCTTGGAAAGGCTTCTGCCCAAATTGAGGCTTCTAGGAGTAATATAGGTATGTGTAGAGACAAAATAGGCATGGTTGGCTGATCCAAAGTCTTGAATGTTGTGGGTAAGGTGGTAGAGGTGGGAGCCTTTTATAAGAGGAGAGGAGGGGAACTCTTGGAAAGTCATGAAAAATAACATTATTATAAAAATGATTTTCAGATTTTAAAGGTCCCACAATTTTATATTTCTAGGATAAGGTGATAATATTTAGAAATAAACACATCAAATAGGTTTTTTACAAGTGTATCTTATATTTTACATTATCTTTTCATTTTATTTAAATCGTTAAATAATGAGGTAATCACTTCATCATCATGGTGTCATAAATAATTTAATTTATTTAATGTCTAAAAATTATAAAAAAAATATCATGATGTACGAAATATTTTTATATTTCTAATGAATATTTATAGTAAAAAATATAACATTTATAACCCCATGTAAAACTTATTTTACTAAAACAACACATGTTTGTGACATTTTAATTTTAACATTAAATAAAAAGTTATTAATGTCATTTTCCTACCAAAGTGGATCCATGGGGTCCCATAGTTGACCAATGGATTTTCTTGGTCTTCCATGACACATCCAATAAGGGTAGGACATGTTTCAAGGTCATTTCATATTATTAAAACATTATTTTTACCTTAAATTACACTAATTACCACTAATCGCTATTAAAAACATAAAAGTTACTATTCAACAAAAAATATTTTAATACTATTGAACCAAATTTTACTTCCTAACGAAAACCATGCATGTAGGATTTTTGAAATTCAAAACACAGAGGTGGTAAAATTTCATTTAAATGAAAAATCAGTTTTTTTAAGTATCACTCAGTGGTTTCATTATTCATCAAAAATTGAAGTTTCTCAGAAAAATACCAAAAATTCACCATAAGATATATTTGATATTCCAAATTAAAAAATGATGTCTCTTTTAAAAAATTCAAAACATATAATTTAAATTAATTAATTTAATAATTAATTCCCACTATCAGAACAAATAGCTTGTTTTTATGAAATAATATATATCAAAAGATTGACACTAGTTTAAGCCCAATTTCAATGTGAAATTAATTCCAATGACCACTATTAGATTAAATGGTAAAAATATATTCTAATTTCCATTTAAAACCAATTCAAAATACAATCTAATCATATAAATAAATAAGATTAAAAAGTGGTTTTGAATTAAAATACAATAGTATTCACTATTCATTAAAAAATGAACTTTATTGGAAAAATACCAAACATTTACACAAAGTAGATTTTGATGTCCCGATTCTAAAGAAGAATTTTATTTTGTCAAATATAACACATAAAATTTTCAAAATGTGGATTTAAAAGAGGTTCACCATCAAAAGGCGGTTAATTGTTCTTTTAAAGAATATTAAAATGTTTACGATTAAAATTGGATTCATTCGCATTTTTAATCCTCTAACATTTATTGTAAAAAGTAAAAATATTTGAAAAACATATATAATCATTTTGTAGTTAGTTCTATTAATTCCCATCATTACAATGGCTAGGTGTTAACTACCATTTAAAATAAAATTATTTTATTATTAGAGTGCAATGTAAGATTTTAAAGGAACTCGTTGTTACGTATCGGGTAAGCCATTGAGCATAGTGTTGCCTTTAAATTAATATTAACATTTTATTCAAAAAAAGGGATATATATAAAAATTTCATATTATTTATTTACCTAGGGTGTTGCATCATTCCCCCTGTTGGGAATTGCGTCCTCACAATTTTAAAATTGGGCTCAGAAACATCATTAAGAGTCCCACTTCGGAACACGAGTCGTTAAAACAATCACATTAAAAAAAGAAGGAGAAGTACAGAGGTCACCCGAGTTAACCCATACTGGGATTCCATGTAGGAAAACATGGATATGGAAGAAAAAGAAAAGGGTCATGTTCTGTGGGAGTGTGATAGAAAACATTTTTAGGAGAAAGTTAACCACAAGAAAATCACAAACTTGTGGTGTGTTAAACGGTACTAGATTCCCGAGTAGGACAAGTTAATAGACAACATTTTTTTTAAGTTACTTTTCATTGAAGAATTTATTTTTGATTTAAGGAAACATACTTACTTGTCATGTTGACTTTCAAATTTTACTAGATTTCTTACAAAAACTCATAATTTATCCAAAAGACGAGTATTTAGGATGACTTGTTCACATTAAGGGTACTATAATCAACTTCTTGAGAATAACCTAATCCACAAAAGAGAACTATATATTTACCATGTCCTTATACCCTTACCAAAACCAAAATTTTTAGAAAAAGATCAGATAATCTAGAAAAGGATAACCCTTTATAAAAAGAAAAATCTATTCTTAATCTCCAAAATTTGTCCAATAAACCCCAATGTTCAACGAGGACCATTCGATAAACAAATTTTCCATAAAATTTTTCAAAGTAAACAAAATGAAGATTGAAACCCAAATATTTGAAGGATTTAGTCACATAGTCTTACAAGGTACAAATTAACACTTATCTCCAAATAACATCAGTTTCTCTAAAAGTCTCATATCGAAAAGCAATTAACCTAATCACATATCCTCCATGATAGGTTGATAATTTCCATAGATAACCCAAAATCAACTTACACCTAATTCATAAAATCATATAACTAAAAAGAATAAGTCATACTAACTAGGGAATTGACGTAGTCCAGTGGTAGGCGATAAATACCAGTCACACTTTGGTCGTGGGATCGATTCCCGCATCTTTGTTTGATGCGACGGGTTGTCACATAGTCTGCATGTTGTCATTTTTATAAAACTCCAAAAATAACCCTAACATGTTTTAACCTCAATAGATTCCTTATACCTCTTATTTTCATCCAAATTCATTACTATCTCAACATCTTAATTCTTGAAGTCTTATTTCACCACCATAAAATAAAACGATTCCCAAAATGAAAAACATCATACCTTGATCATGGAGTCCACTCGGTTTTATCGTCATCTTGTTCACGTAGGTAGAAGTACTATGCATTAAAACAATGATTTAGAGATCCTTCAAAATCATTTTCTTCGTCTATCCAAATACACCTTGTACAACATGGTTCATATGAGTGTTCACAGAAAAATAGTTTTGGAAAATAATCATGTATGACATATAATTCCAAAACATCTGATAAAAAACGATTTCTATAAAATAGTCAGATAGAATTTGAGTTGAAACTTTCTATTATTTGTCCTTTTAAAATACTATAAGTATGTGTTGGGAGACTATATTTTAAAAGCAAATATAAATAGGTTGCACAAGGGTCTCCTTCCTTAGCACCATTTTTAAAATCATAATATGTTTCAAATTCTTGTGATAAGGTAAAATATTTGAAAATACCTTGATAATATTTAACTTTCTTGATAATATGAGAATATTGTGAAAATAGTATTTTCCTAAATACAACCCATGATCCACGATGATATCGAGGTATAGTGGAGGTGTTTGATATTTCAAACAACTGATTGAAAGTGAGTTGTATACTAGAAAAAGTTTCACAATCATCTGAACATGACTTTGAAATAATTATTACAAGCATGTCATCAGGAAGAGATAGGAATTTCATTTGGGATCTTCCTCCTTCCATTCGTAACTGACTTTACATGATCAGAAAAAAAGTTATAGAACAAGGATTTAACTGAAATAATAGATATAGGGACTAACCATGGGTCTGACAAAAACTCCTAACCCCTAAAGTTGTCTAAACCAACCTCTGATACCAACTAAAAGGACCCATCCTTAAACATTACTTATTATAGAATTAAATGAATAATTCACATAGAGGATCTTTTCATGATTAGTGTTTTAGAGAATTAGACCATAACTATTACATCTCAAAAGATTACACAGTAGACACTTCAACAAAGTTTCCTTTTTTTTTCAGAACATGAACTCCAAGAAAAAGTCATTTCTAGTTCCATGTTTAAGAAAGCATGAATTTTCCTTGATCCCAACCTTTACCCTATTAAACATTATGACATGTAAAAAACATTTCAAAAAAAACATGGGGTGAGCATAAAAAGCTCAGTAAGGGATTCAAAAAGAAGGATAACTGTTAGTTTTTCAAAACAACAAGTAAACCATGAATACTTTATCAATGTAATACTTTTATCCTTTTTGAAGCAGAAAATACTCTTCATTTAATAAAAGATCATTACTTACCCTTTTTAACCAAAATATTTCCATAAAACCCATATAAAGTACACATAGCATATAAAGGTAACTTGGGACATAAATATACGTAAATTGAATAACCATACGATCTACTTCCATACATATCACTTAATGGAATAGCCATTCGACCGACTTCTATACCCAATGCATTGGAGGTTATAACGTAACCAACCATCCTGGTATTCATGGAACCACCTGTCATATGGTTTATCATGTAACGACCCTTCAAATGTCCAAGTACCGTTATAAAATCATAAGACATAAAACAAAAATAAGGGAAAGAAAACATTTCCACATTTCAAACACAATATATCACTTAAATATATTGAAATAACAAATCCATTATAAAAACCATTTTCAATATCAAAATACATAAAGATTATATGGTATTTATTTCATTTTAAAAAACATCACATCTTGTTGAGGAAGTCAAAGACCAAATAATACTCACGGCGGCGGAAAAGGTCGTTGTCATCGCGTACATTAAAAGAAACATTAATTTTTTTCTTTTTGTAAAATTATTCATAGAAAAATATTCCTTTTATATAAAATTAAAAGTCAAAGGTGTTTATACCCTGTATAAAAGAAATCCTTCTATTAGCACAAAATATGCCTCAATTCAATGAGATTGAGACGAAGTCCCTTACAATGACGGTATATTTGGATTAAAGATAAATCAATTACATAATTATGTGTAACAAACAAATAAACCAAATATAAGTGGATATTAAGTGTAAAACAATCAGAGGTCATTCAAACATATTTATAGAATGACATAATCAAGGAGTACAAGTTTATCCCAAAGAATCAAAATTGGGTTAAGAAGTTCTATTGCAAAAAAAAATTGACAGCCTAACGGCGTCACTTCAAAATTCAGAAAATGAGTTGATGAGAGATAAAAAGGGTATATCATCACTTGGACATAAAATTTTCGTCAATAAGGATATATAAGGACATATCCCAACATTACAATATATAAATTAAAAGACCCAACAAAATAAGTCTTTTAAGAAGTGGAGGGTGAAAGGTTCCCTTACCGACTTGGGTATCTTTCGAAACATACACCCCATGAAAGAAGGACAATACAAAATTGATGTAAATACTCATAAACGAAAGTATATTACACAAATATTATAATAATGGGCAGTACATATACCACTCTAATGAAATGGTGGAAAATGTAGCATAAATCTCATAAGAATAAAAGTGAGATGAAAAATCCCTTACGAAAACTCGGCAGCCTAAAGGTGCCACATAAAACTTCTAGAAATGGATTGATGATATCAAATAGTCTATATCATCATATTAACATAAAATTTAAAGTAAGAGTAATATAAAATAACATCCCCCAACATGACAAAGAGGATCTTAAAAGAAGTGACATAAAAGAGAGTACATAAAAAGAAAGAGAGAGGTTGGATCTCTTATGAAAATTCGGCAGCCTAACGGTGCCAATCAAAACTTCCAAAATTGATTGATGAGAGAAAATAAGGTCTCTCATAATATTAACATATATATTACAGTAATATTAATATAAAATAACATCCTAATCATAAGAAAGATGAGCTGAAAAGCAATGACATAAAAGAGTGTACTTAAAAAGAAAGAGAGGGGTATGATCCCTTACCTCAAGTCCGACTTGTCTTGTTCGTTTCATTATATTCCTGAATCATAAACATTGGTCAATTTATAATTGACTAAGTTCATCTTTTAAAGATTATTATTCAGTTCATATCACATATTATAATGTTATAATAATTGTTTAATAATGTTAGTTCATATCAGAAGTTTTTGCTGATGTTTGGTACGTGAGTAAAAAATGAACTTGTTTGAAAATGATTTCCCATGTAGATATATGTAAATCATTTACAGAATAATATTAATGAATAAAATATCATATATATCCAGTACATATTCATTTTATACTATTATATAACATTTGGAGATAAAAAATGAAAAGCACCGTTCATGGAGACGGTAGGCCGTACGTATGCATGAACGCTACTTTCATTTTTTTGTCATATTAAGGGAATTAAAAATAAATGAGAGAGATATATATAATATAATTCCAGTATAATATATATTTTATATAGGCCACATATTTTCATTAATTTAATTATTTATACATTACATGTATTTCATTAATGAGTCACATCACTTGAGGGGGAGGTAGTCCACACTTCCTCACATGAAATTATCACATTTCCACAACATGAAAAGAATAAAGGTATGTTTTAAATATAAAATAAAGAAACATATAGTAAAAAAAAAAATATATATCAATTATAAAATAAAGTGACATCATAATGTCCACCTTTAATGGTGTTAAAAGAATATTGAAACATCATCGTTTCATGAGGTAGAAAATCATCAACCACAGAAACAATATGTTCTTTAACCATTAGACAATGGTGTGTCTAGGTGTAGTTCTAATACTTCTCATAACAACGTACTAGTATATTTAAGATACTGGTGTTGTTACAAAATAAAGGAATAAAAAGAGTTTAGGGGGTTGGATAAGCAAAATAAAACATCAGAACACAAGAGAAGACACTACATTTAAATCGGGTAACTATTTTTGATTTGAGATCAAAGGCTTCCTTGGAATGAATTATTCCCAAAGTGAGGCTTCTAAGAGTAAGAAAGGGATTTGGAGAGATAAAATGGGCAGGGGTTGGCTGAGCCAAAGGCTTGAGAGGTGTGGGTAATGTGGTAGAGGTGGGGGCCTTTTATAAGAGGAGAGGAGGGGCACTCTTGGAAAGTCTTGAAAAGTAACATTATTATAAAATGCTTTTCGAATTATAATGGTCCCACAATTATATATTTCGAGGATAAGGTGAAAATAGTTCAAAATCCACACATCTAATAGGTTTTTTACAAGTCTAGGTCTTATATTTTACATTATCTTTTCATTTTATTTAAATCGTTAAATAATGAGGTAATCACTGCATCATCATGGTATCACAAATAGTTTAATTTATTTAATGTCTAAAAATTATAAAAAAATCATTATGTAGGAAATATTTTTATCTTTCCAATGAATATTTATCATAAAAATTATGGCTTGTATAACCCCATGTAATAATTATTTTATTAAAACAACACATGTTTGTGACATTTTAAATTTAACATTAAATAAAAAGTTATTAATGTCATTTTCCTACCGAAGTGGCTCCATGAGGTCCTCAAGTTGACCCGTGGATTGTCTTGGTCGGCCATGACACATCCAATAAGTGTAGGTCATGTATCAAGTTCATTTCATATTATTAATACATTATTTTTACCGTAAATTACACTAATTACATCTAACCGCGATTAAAAACTTAAAAGTTACTGTTCACGAAAAAATTATTTTAATCCCATTGAACAACATTTTAATTCCTATTGAAAACCATGTGTGTCAGATTTTTGAAATTCAAAACACAGAGGTGGTAAAACTTCATTTAAACGAAAAATCAGTTTTTTTAAGTACGACTTAGTGGTTTCACTATTCATAAAAAATTGAAGATTTTTAGAAAAATACCAAAAATTCTCCCTAAGATATATTTGATATTATGAATTAAAAAATGATGTCTATTTTAAAAAATTCAAAACATATCAGTTACATTAATTAATTTAATAATTAATTTCCGATGTCAGAACAAATAGCATGTTTTTATAAAACAATATATATCAAAAGATTGACACTAGTTTAAGTCCAATTTCAAATTGAAATTAATTACAATGACCACTATTGGATTAAATGGTAAAAATATATTCTAATTTCACATTAATACCAATTCAAAAGATTTTCTAATAATATAAATTAGATTAAAAAGAGGTTTTGAATTAAAATACAACATTTTTCACTATTCATTAAAAATGAACTTTATTTGAAAAATACCAAAAAATTACACAAAGTAAATTTTGATGTCCCGATTCTAAAGAAGAATTTTATTTTTTCAAATATAACACATAAAATTTTCAAAAAGTAGATTTAAAAGAGGTTCGTCATCAAAAGGCGGTTGATCGACCTTTTAAAGAATATTAGAATGTTTACGCTTAAAATTGGATTCATTCCCGTCATTACAACAGTTAGGTGTTAACTACCATTTAAAATAAAATTATTTTATTATTAGTGTGAAACGTAAGATTTCAAAGGAACTCATTGTTGCGTATTGGGAAATCCATCGAGCATATCATAATTTTAAATTAATATTAACATTTTATTCACAAATATGGATAAATATAAAAATTTATTATTCTTTATTTACCCCAGGTGTTATAATGTTGGTGAAAGAAAACTTGTAGGCCCAGAATTGGTGGAGGAAATGATAGAGAAGGTGAAGGTAATGCAAAACCACATCAAAGCTACTCAAAGTAGGTAGAAGAGCTATGCGGACAACCGAAGGAAGGATTTGGAATTTCAGGTAGGAGATCATATTTTCTTGAAGGTATCTCTATGGAAGGGAGTTATACGTTTTAGAAAGAAAGGTAAATTGAGTCCCAGGTACATAGGACCTTTCGAAATTCTAGAACGAATTGGGGTTGTAGCATATCATTTGGCAATGCCGCCAAGTCTCTCCGAAGTTCACGATGTGTTCCATATATCACTGTTGATAAAATACATGCATGACCGAACACATGTACTCACTTATGAGGAATTAGAACTGGAACCCGATATGTCTTATTGAAAATATCCCATTAAAATTCTAGATACAAGAGAGAAAGTGCTGAGAAACCGGACGCCTCGTCTGGTAAATGTTCTATGGAGGAACCATAAGATGGAAGAGCCAATGTGGGTACCCGAGGAACTTATGATGAAGATCCACCTGAGTTTTTTCATGTGGTAGCATTATAGAAATTTCTAGGATGAAATTATTTGAAGGAGGGGAGAGTTTAACACCCCAAGCTTCAACGTTATGATTTTCTTTGAATAATACAGTAGTGTGTGTTGTATGCAATTTCGAGAATCTAACACACTACGACCAATCAAAGTAGCCATTATGAATAGTAATACCCACTTTTTTAAAATTTATAAAATTTATCTCTCAAAATGGATTTCTTTTTTTGATTCTGAATATCTAAATTATTCTAGGGTGAAATTTTGGTACTTTTCGGATAACTTTTATATTTTGATGAATTGTGAAAATTAATAAATTTTAATTAAAAACAATTTTTTAATCGAAATAATTAATAGTGATAAATTATTAATTTTAGTTGTTTTAAAGAATATTTAGAATATATTTTTACCATTTAATACAATTTTGGTCATTGGACATAATTTCACAATTAAACCGGACAAAAACAAGTATCAATCTTTTGATAGCTATAATCTCCAAAAAACACGATTTTTTTACAGCAGGAATTAATTTTAAATTATTTTCTGCCACTTATGTGTTTTGAATTTGGAAAAATGGATTCCATATTTGGAATTATGAAGTCCAAATTGTGTAAATAGGAAACTTTTATTTTTAGACATTTTGAATAATTACTTCGGTAAATATTTTATTTACCATGGTTAAAGGGTAAATCCTGTAAATAATGGTAAAAAAAATAATATTATAATAATAATAAATTACTAAAAAACGTGTCCTAACCTTATTGGTTGATACATGTCCGACCATGGGCATCTTTGGGTCGATTTTGGGACCCCATGGATCCAATTTTAAGTGATAAGGACACTTTATATCAATTAAGTTAAAATAAATTCAAAAATGACATAAGCATATATCTTTTAGTAAAACTATTTTTACATAGGGTTATATATATTTTATTTTATACTATAAACATTTATTGGAAAAATAAAACTATTTCCTACATAATTTTATTTTATTTTTAATTTTTATACATTTAATAATTAATATTATTTATGACACAATAATGATGCAGTATTTTCCTTATTAATGAATGAATCAAATAATTGGTATTATAAATGTTAAAATAAATATAATTTGAATGTTTTGATGACATCCATGAATTCTATTGTTTAATATGACATTATAGTATTTATTAAATGAATTTGGTTCGAATTAATAAATTTGTTAAGACTTTAACAAAAATTAATTATTGAATATTGTCAAAATTTACATAAATGAGTTTTAAAAAAATATATTATATTACTAAATTATATTCTATTCCTAAAAATGTATGGATCGGACAAAGGACTTATATCATGATAGATGTATCATTAATGGACCACTTGGGGGTTTCTTGGATGTATATAGGCAGTTTAGTAACTATATAATATAAAAATACAATGTGACATGGTAAATGTCAAACTAATTAACTAAGAGTTAAAACTAAAATATAAAGTTAATATAATGACCCCAACCTGTATAAATTCTATTGGTTGAAATTAGTTCGACCCATAACCATCTTATCGTTTTAATAATCCACATTAGAGCCATTAGAAACTGAATATTAATTTATTATACAAAAATATTTCTAGCTTTTCTAAAGGTGCCCCTCACCCCTCATATAAGACGACACTCACCCTTCTCACTAATTCACATATTAAAATCATTTTGGATCAGCCAAACCCTGCCCAAATACTCTCTAAATTTCTATAAATTCAACCTAGAGGCATTAGTTTGATCAGAAATCCAACCTAAGGATCCTTTTTGATCAAATCAAAAGGAAGAACCCGAAGAAGAGGTAATGTTTTAACCACCCTCTTTCAAGTTCCTTTCTTCTTCAACGTCTTCTTTCTTTGTTATTACAATTATAAAACAATAACTCCAGAATCTTATATATACTTTGATGTTATTATAATCATGGTACGACCACATTCAGTATTCTATCCATCCTTTCAATGACATGTCACCATACGTGTGTACGTACGACTTACCGTCTCCACGTCGTGGTGTAATTCTTATTCAATACATTATTATTTGGATGGGTATAATAAAGAGGTTTAATTCATGTAAATAATAAATATAAAATTATAATTATTCTTTATATATGATATACCATCCAATTATATATTATTTAAATATCAAAAGAATGATATTGTCGCTCGTGCGTACGTACGGACTACCGTCTCCACAAACACGATGAGATTCATTCCCCATCATATCCATGCAATTATAATTCTTATGTGGTGATTAAAAATAATTTTTAAGGACTTCATATAATTCTGGATATGATTAAGAAACAACCTATCCATAAAAACACATATTATGTATCAAAATATATAAAAAAATGAGTAAGTTAACACCTGAAACGACGATAATACTAAAATATTATTAACAAAGAAATATTAAAAGATCATATATGAAAACATATTTATGTATATGATTCTTGTATAATTTAATAACGATGATTTAACTATTATACAGGAGTTTAACCTACACTCTATCAAGGAAAAGTACAAGGTAAGGGTTTATTTCACAATCTCTTCATCATCCGAAGTTGTTTATATGTAATTATCTACCGGGACCTCTTTATCATCCACATCCATGTTTCTTAAAAATGTATTTCAAATAATTCATACTATTTTACAGACTATGGGTTAAAGTAATTTATACCCTTGTTGACTTTTTATAAGAATTTTATAAAAGAATCTTTATGTTGTTTTCCAAACAAGGTCTTTTTTATCCTTTTCTACAGAATTACGGTAAGAATGTCTTTTTTAAACTTATACGGCAGGTGAGGATATTTTCTAACATTATAAAATCTTCTAAGCTTACCTTACAAGCTTATAAGAATATTTTCAAAGTAAATGTTTTATTTTATAAATATGTAAACTTTAAATGATTTAAAAAAAAATAGATATTTCTATCATATAGTTTTGATTTCATCTATGTCAACATCCTTTAATAGATTTTAACCTTATTTGGGGTTTATTTATTATGATACAAAACTTCCATATTGTATTGAAGTTTTTGTGATCTGTTTGACTATGGATGTGTTATTTTTATACCATTCATGGTTTATAGAGAAAGTATTGACATTTCGTATGCTATTTTTAAAAAGAATGTTTATGTTAAGTTTAAACCTGTTCATATGAGGAATGAATTGGGCTTAATAAGTGATGGGTGGAGCCCGCTATAGCTCCTCGATGTATTGGTAGGTCTCATGAGACAAACTAGTGTCTTGGCATGAGGCATTGACAAAATCTTATTTTTAGTCTTGGCATGAGGCCTTGGCTACGTGATTATGATAGTACGGAATTATGCATTCCATTATTATGAAAGTGGTTATTGATATTGAAAGTGATTATTCGACTAGTAGAATATCTATGTAAATAAGTAAATGGAATTATTTCATTATATATTTTCCATATTATGTTGAATTTCAAGTTTAAAAGGTTTTAGTTTTAGTTATACATTTCCTTAAATGTTTACTCTTATTTATGAAAGTTTCCGCTATATTTTTATCCTTACTGAGCATCTGAGCTCACCCCTTTCAATGTTTTACTTTTCCCAGGATGTGAAGAAGTAATTTATGAATGACCAGCAACGATTGTATGAGGGGATATGAAGAAAAGATGTTGTTGTAGTAGTTTTCACTTAATGATGTTTTTTAAACCTTATGAATGTATCTAGTTATTCCAATATTACTAAAATAATTGGTCTTTGGAGACATGATCTTTTGTGATCATTCCAATGTTATATAATAATGCCCCTGACTCTAGGTAACTGGGGTCAGGATGTTACAAGAAAGATCATGTCTCTTACAAGGAAAAGAACTTCCTCAAGGACACCCCATTGGATATGTTGTAGCTCTATTCGCCATCTTCACCACTACTCTCGTCATTTTCAACTCCCCAACCTGTAAAGCATCAAAAAAGTGTAACTTCCCAATGGTGCGTGGGATGGTGAATGTCCCCAGATCCTTTCAAATTTTTTTCATTACAAGAGATGGTGTAATAAGTGCTAACATATTCTTTCCAATATTGATCCTCTCATTTCCCTTGAGCCCTCTTTGACTGGTACAATGTTTCTTTAAGAATTTCTCATACCTTGGGATTTTCTTGATGGCTTCAAGTAAAATTATGTTGATTTACACATTCATGAATGTATCAAAATCTTCTTTTTTGCATCACCTCTTTAGACATATTTTTGGTTTTAGCAACTATATTTAGAAAGGGAAGGTGTTTAGGAAAAATATCATCAATATTTTTCTTACCTTTAACTTTATCCTTGGTTTTCTCTTCTGCTGGTTTTGAATGGGGCTTCACCAGATTTGAGGTGAATCCCGGTGGAACAATAGGAGCTGATGTATCAGTTTTTTCATTTCAATTATAAATGTGATGGAACTGACATTAACCTTGGTATTTATAGTACAATGGGATGAATGATATTCAGAGTTCTTACATACTAGTTCATGGAGGGTGGTGGAAATCTAGCTCATTTGAGTCTTCAATTACCTCATATCTGAACCATGAATCTTGAGATCATTCTGTTGATTAAGAACAAATTTCTTCAAAATATCATTAGTGTTATAATCTACCATGGGTGGGGGATTCCATTTCTACAAGATTGTTGATTTTTGGGCTTCAAATATTCTTTGAGTTTTTTAGAAACACTTATGGTAAGGTAGTGGTTGCTGGATGTTTTGTTGAAAAGGGGGACTTTGTTTTTGTCCAGATCCATACCTCATATTTGATTGATCATTCCACCCTTGGTTTTATGATGATGAAAATGAATCCAAATTTTTTTGGGGATATGGTTGTTGTTTCTATTGATAAGGTCTCCTAGGAAACATAGTGGCATAATCTACTGTTTCTTGTAGTTGGGGGAAACAGTCAGCCGGCTGGTCTATTTCAGATAAAAATCCACATTTCCTTATACAAGTGGGTTGTGATTTGTTTGAGACATAGAAATAGGTCTCACCATATTTTTCTATTATTCTAACTTGGTATCAATAGATTTATATTCAAGAGAAGAAGGACTTATCTAATATACTCCCCAGATATGTGGTTTACCATGATCGCGAACTTTTTGGGTGTTTTGGGCCATCTTGTCAATTAATGCACGTGTAGATGCTGGTTTCTTGTCCAATAATTCTCCTATAGCCATTAAATCTATCATTCTTCTTTTCATAGTTGTGTGTCCTTCATAAAATTATTGGATGAGGAGTGGCTCACTGATTTAGTGATGTGGGAAGCTTGCACACAACTTCTGGAATTGCTCCCAGTACTCATACATTGACTCCCCTGAGGCTTTATTCATTCTAAAGATCTCATTAAGAATGAAAATTTTCCTTTTTTAGGAAAAAAGGTTTGTAAGAAAAGAAGTTTCAAATCGTTACAACATGTTACATCTTTAGGTTGTAAATAATACATCCAATCTTTTTCAGCTCTATAAAGTGAGAATGGGAATGCTCTTAGTTTTATTTGATATAAAGAAACATTTCTTAGTTTTAAGGTTGAGAAAACCATATTAAATTATTTAAGGTGTTTATTAGGATCCTCACCAAAGAGGCCATGGAAATTTGGAAGAAGGTGAATTAATCCAGATTTCAGTTCAAATGTTTGATTCGACATTTGGTTATGAAATAAAATTTGGTTGATAGTTAATATTAGGTGAAACCAATTCTAAAATGGTTCTATTAAGTTTATTTAAATTATTTTTTTCCATTTTATCTTGTTTTATGGTTTAATTTTAATTTCATCCAATTTCAATGTTCTAAGATTGGAGGAATTCTCCAACTTGTTGAATGTTGAAACACCCCGCTAACGGAGAATGTCTGATTCGATCCCTAAAGTTGCATTCAATCTCAGGGTCCAGATATAAATGATAATTGGTATTAGTTCTTGTCATAAATCAAATAAAAATGAAAAGATTAAAATTGGACCATAGTAAAATAAAAATGTGAATTTTGAGTAGAAGTTTAAAAAATAAGAAGAAGAAAATAATAGAAGAAAAAATTCAGTTTGGGTAAAGAAGGAAGAAAGAAGATAAGAAGAGAATAAAATGTAAAATAAAATAAATAACTCTAATAGATTGAAATAATTACACTCCTCACTTGTAAAAACACCAATTTGAAAGGTTCTGTCATGGGAGCCCTCAAATGATTAGTGGTTTTGGGTACCTAGCTGTTGTAGAGTGGCTGACCAAGGTAATTTCTGAAAGGTGGAAGTAAATTAAAAAAACATCCTAAATGAGTTATAAAAATAAAATAAAAGTAAATAAGAAAACTAATTTATAGGATGGGGTTTTTTATCATTTATAAATCTTTAAGAAGTTATCTGAAAGAAGATTGTATTTTTTTTTGTTTTTATTTTTGAAATGACGTTCGACTAAAACGACACAACAAGAAGATGTTTTTTTAGAAAATATTAAAATGCATAATAGATATAACTCTGACGCTTCATTTAGATATTAATAATTATCACTTAAATTAATACCCACTTAATTAGAATACTGAAATTTATTTACCCTCAAACCCTATGAGAGTTAACTTAACCACAAAGATGAAATTACGTAAACCCTAGGCTAGCTTCAGAACAGGAAATCAAAGCACTCTTCTTTGATTGAAGGTTTAACGATAGATTATGTTTAGTGGTAAATTAGGTAACATAATTATTCTGGAAAATTAGGATGAATTGTATTTGGGGATTATATTTTAACTCTACAAATTTATCTTGTGTGGCCTTGTATTACAGATTAAGATCGCACTCTCACAATTCACACAATTCTCAAACTCGAGTGATTTTTGTTTATTGTTTAGTTGCGTTATTAGATTATTTTAAATTAGAAACTAAATTAATAGATCATATTATGTAAATTAAAGTATCTCACTTATTGTAAAAAAAATTAATGAAGGAGGTGAGAGGTAGATAGATAACTGAAAGGAACTACTCTTCCATGGGCGGTGTGGTCATCGTAGAAATGTTTTGCATTGGCAAAGGTTTAGAGAGGGTAGAACACAATTTCATTTCTATTATTGATTCGAAAACAATTATAAATATATATAGAAGACTAAATTTGAACAAAAAAGAAGAAAATAAAATAAATAAAATAATAACAAAGAAGTTTATTACCCAAACCAAAGCATTACAACACGAAGAAGAATAACAAGGCTTCGTCGAAGGGATCCTTGCTTCAAGAGATACCCTTGTTGAAACAGTTGGATAATTAGAGTGTATCCACGTCTCCAATTCCCTCAAATTACTAATGAACTTACTAACCCTTAAAAATGAGAAAAAAACATATTTATAGGGTGGAGGGGAGGCTAGGTTAAATGTGGGGTCAAGTGTGAAAGAAGAGATTATTCTAAATATTTTAATATCCCTTACACTACCTTATTGAACACAAAAACACATGAATTAGATATCCTTATAGATAAATAATATGTCAGATATTGGATTTTAGATACCCTATAAGTATTTGGGCTCAATCCATGCACAGATGTAGAAGATATGGACAAAACACTAACGTGATGTCCAATCTGACGTGTCCAGCCCCCCATGGACTTAATGGCCCATTTTTTCCAACCCAATGCACTCTTTAGCTCTTGTGTCATGAAACAAAAGTGTTGAAAATAATGTTATGAACAATTTTACAAAATTGTAAGTAAAAATAATTCATATTAAAATATTTATGTTCGAAATACTATAGTGAATTTTAAAAGGGTAAAATTGGAATTTTCACCATATTTTTCAAATGAATGATCTAATCCCAAATATTTTATAAATAAACATATATATCAAAATTTGAGGGAATTATATCATTTATTATATATAAAATATTCAATAAAAATGTGTTTTTATCAAATATCATAATGAATCAATTGAATTTTATGACATCTTATATATCATTATTACATTATGATTTGATGTTTTTCATTCAAACACAGTTCTTTCAATGCTTATGGTATTTCATATCGTAACATATAACATTGAATAAATCCATGGGATTACAATATATAGTACATGAAGATACAGCTTAGTGATATGCTAAGACTATGAAAAATAGTAATTTAATAGTTGACATTAAATCAAACCATATAATACTTTATTATATGTCTGTAGACACATCAAGACATAAATATTAATTGAATAAATATATGATAAACAAATTGATCCATTGAAGAACACTTATATTATATTTATGATTGGATATGGGGTGTTTAGATAATGAACTATTAGAAGAAAAATCCCATGAACAAGTCTTATTTGTCTTCAAAAGATCAAGATATTATAAAATATGACGAAAAAAAATATTTTCATACCATCAATAACATAAAATATATTTCCATTCATTGATGGGATAGGATTTTTGTGGAACAAAAAATTAACAAAAAAATATTTTTGACTCTGAGATTACATCAACCATAGATCCTTGATTATATCGTGAGGACCGTAAACCACTATAGGGATATTATCACCATAACCAAGTCTTGAGCGATACTTCTAGATGAAGAAGTATTTGGTTAGATTTCATTCATAAAGTGTTCACCCAAAATAAAGGTAACACTACCCTATTATATCCACCTTTGATTTGAGAAGAACTATTTCGGATATGCCTATCACTGGGGGGGGGGCGAATCAGAGTTGAGGGATTTTCAAACAAATTATAACTTTTTATCCCAATACCTCCTGACCTGTTAGGATATAGATTCTCATATTCTATTTTCCTAGTCGTATGAAATAATATAAAGCAGTAAAAATATTCACACAATATTTTTTACAAGGATCACTACTCAATAAGATCAGCTAAATTTCTTCCCTACATGGGAATGACCAGTGCATTGATTCGTCCCTATAATGAGGTAACTATTATAGTGGATTGGCTAGGTAAAAAATACTATATCAAGTGTGGGTACCTAAACATTGGAGGTTGTAATGAAACAATCCTTCTTAGTGTGTGTCCCTACACTTTGGAGGGGGGAGGGAAATAATCATCTTCCTGATCTGGTGATTACCTAGATCAACATGTAGTTTCTATGTTGATTCTTTATACTTCCACTGAATACATTATTATTCCTTCTTAATAAGGTAGGTTCTTCCCTTGATATTGTTCAGTACACTTCACTTGGTTAAATAGAAATTTGTAGGCTACAGACTCTTTTTTTCTTCTTCTCACTTATTCTTAGTGAAAACTCAAATGCACTATTTCTACTTATTTCTTCATATTTTGTGAAAAAACCAATTGTATTAGAACTTTTTCATATTTCATTGAAATAATCAAATACAACTTTGTGATTATTCAAACACTATATATTTTATTACCTAGCATCAACAGAATTAACCTACCCTGAATGATTGTCAAGGGAGTTTCTTACACTCTTCCATCTCCATCTTCTTCTCTTCTTTTCTTCTTGGTCTAATTAATGTTTGTTCAACTGAATTTCACCCTTTTTACATATTCATGCAAGAATTCATAGCCTCTTCTCTAATTATTAATTCTTCAAAAGTGAACAAAAATATGGTCTTGGATATATTGAAATAATAAGTTCATGAATATAAGTAATTTTCATTGTATTTTTTTATCTCTCTATCTTTTCATTCACATACAGTCATTTATCTAAATTCATTCCCATGAATGAATATGTATCATTCCTAAAAACTACACTATTCTAATTTTTGAAAGAACGAGGCCTTAGGTTTCTATTAAATAATGATCATTAGTGAATATGCTCAGTGTATAAGCATGAAAGATCTTGTATTCAAGAAGTCTTATTAAAAAACAAACCCCTATAAATAATGTATATTAATAGTGAAATCATAAGGGAATTCTTCTTCATGTGATAAGAGAGCTCCATGAGTGTCCTTATGAATTTCTCATTCATATAAATAGAGAGGGTTTGTGGGTATATCTTTACAAAGCATAGTGGGAGTGCATGACTAAAGCACTGGATCATAGTGACATGGCCTTTGCAAAGAACAAAGAGGCTTTGAGAAAAGTGATCTCTTGTTTGTGGTAACCAGTTCATGGTTAGCATAAAACTTCTCTTCAAAGATTTTTTACAGTGTGTGATGCTTGTTGAAGGCTTATGGAATCTCTTCTCTATAGAGATAGTGAGAATGTGGTTCCTTTTCTCAAAATTTTCAAAGCAAAATCACAGAGATTTTCTATTTTTTACGGAAAAATATTGTTCTTGAAATATGGTAGTAGTAACAACCATCCTGGGATAGATGGACTATACTTTTATAGGAATATATGGGATTCTTTTCCATGTTCGGATCCTATGGATATACTATGAATACCATCCCCTTGATTGTTTGAAAGAATCAATCTTTCAATGTCCGTGATATTTAGTGATTATAGTTTTTCAAACCCATGCGAAGATATGATGGATTTCATGGATTTTTTATTTTCATACCATTTGATCACGTGAACTCATTCAATATTAATTTAAATAAAAGCTCTAAATGTCCACATGGCCACAAAAACATCATTTTCCTTTGCTGATCCTTCATCATCGAGATATCACATTCATGCTCAATGGAAGTTTCATGAATGGACTTAGTTCAATCCACTGATCTTCAAGATGTTAAAATGGAAAGGCGTGGTGGTCTAGATGTGGTTTTTCATCCTCTATGGTGGAAAGAAATGGCACTAGAGAGAACATGAAGAGGAATATGATGAAACTACTACTCTAATTGTTGTAGGTGAAATCGGATGACCCAGTTTCAAACACATGCAATGCGGGATAGATGGGTGGCCAATATTAGATAATCAGATTCCACATTGATCGAATGGTCAATTGAGATATAGGATGAAATAGATGGATGCGGCCACATCCACATTATTTAAGTGATGAACAATATTCACTTATTTGTCCCACATTGAAATTGATACCCTGAGATTCGAAGCTGAAGTATCATGTCATCCTAGAATTCGCTCATAATTCCCATCCTCCATCCACAATACCACCTCATACTATGTTCTTTGTGGGTGAATTCTATACCTAGTCTCTTCATAGGCTTCATACCTAAACTCTATAGGCATACTCTATGCCCACTCTCTTCCACATGAGGGTTGGCCGGGCCTGCTTCCTCATGGGCACAATTGACTCCTATCCCACATGATCCTTGGGTTGTGGTTGGATGGATATCTCAAGGATTGGAATTTTTTTTAATCAAGGACATAAAAAATTGTGTTAACATAAATTTTAACCTGAAATAAAATGCATGGCCACATTTGTTGTCTAGAACAATGTATGGCCACCTCTCTTCAAATTCCAATCCCATTTGTACTTACTTCTCTTTTTATATTCTTCATTTTTATTTTGGGACATTAATCCATGATAACACACATAGAACACGTCAATAATCAATAAATTATGATTTTTCATTGTTGTAAACACTACGTTACATTTAAAACAAGTTCTTCGAACATAGGATCAGTGCATCATTCATCTAAATTCCCATTCTTCATCTACATAGAAGATCCCCTTATTCATATTGACCATCATTGACATCTTTGAAATCTAATGCATCTCAATACACTAATGTTTTCAAAACAATATCCCCCTTTCTATTTATTTGTAATACTCAATGTTCTATTTCAAATGAATGGGTCAATGTGAGTCTTCTCTCTCCCATTCACTTTTATTTGTCTCCCCCAAAATTTTGTTTCACTTTTATCCCCCTAATTGACAAAAGATATAATGTTCATGGTAGAGATGGTATTAGTCCATTCTCAAGAATTGTGCCATCCATCATTTCACCTTTAGTCTAATAGATAAATTCTCATTATAGAAAACAAAATTATTTGATTTAGACAACAAAGATGTCTATTATCCATTGACCATGATACCTCATGAGATACGAACTCCAATACTTGAATTCAAGGATTTTCCACATTCATTACATGATGAGGTAAATAAATTTGAGATTAAATAATCAACCTGAAACTCTTTCACTCACTTAAATAAATGGTAAAAATCATTCATTGTAATGGAAAGGATAAGTTACCTTGGGGAACTTCCATTATTCTTATGTCGCTGATAGATTTAGTTTCTATGACTTTATAGAATGATAATTATTTTGAGTAAACCAAGAATAGATATTGTGAAATAAAATAATTTTTCCAATGATATGATCCTCAAACAATCTTTAGAGTAACTAAATTTGAAACAAACTGAAGTTGATACTAATTGAAATAATAACTCTGGTAACTTTTTCATTTGTCTCCCCCTCAAGGGGAACACATCTCATCACTATTTCTCAGGTTCTCCCCATTAGAAATTTCTTCATCTTCCATTCCATCAATTATCAGATAAAATACAATACAAAAAATTAATAGAATAAGGTGAATCCCTCTTTCTTCATTAAAGTGAACAAAAAGGTTGAGATAATTTTCCCAACCATGATGTTGCATTCTTATCACTTTCAAATTTTATCTTCAATTCTAGTTTTGATTATGTGGATCTAAATTCTTCTTCTATTTCATTGTGTGTGAGAATTGTTTCTTCAAGAGCCTTCAAATCACTACAATCTCCTGGTGCAAATTTTATCTTCTTATGAAATTATTCTTGAGTTGGAATAAATGCAATTCAATTTTAATCAGTGTGTCTAGCCTTGTTTCAACTCACACACATGACCTCATTATCATCATGTGGAATCATCTTACTTCCTTTTTCACTAGCCAAATAATGTGCATCTTCCATTTAAATCATTCTTTCCAAATATTCTATTCAGATAACCGATAGGTCATTATGAATTGAGGAATCAAGATTAGAACATACACATGTATTTTTCTATGTGACATCCTTATTAAGTGTTATTTTGGATGCACCACCCTTCACCTTCATGGATTTAGAATACAAGGACTTATCTCCATTCCTTCTTGAAGTTTTCTTGGGAGAATTATCTGTTGGAATATTTTTTTGATTTCTTCCCAGGGATGATTATTCTTTCTTATTAAGTTTCTATGATCTTGTTTTCTTTTCATCCTTGGCTGCCTGTTGAGATTTTCATGTACCAAACATGAAACAAATCCCAATGCATACATCACTTTTGTCTTCAAGAGTTCAAAATCTGATTGTAGTATATAGATGATTATAGATTTGTGGATGTTTCTTCTTCCTCTCAGTCTTTCTCCCCCTTGAGATGGGATTCCTTTTTTCTTTTTCATTTAAAGGGATATACCATAAATCCAATGCACAATGCCCAAACTTGTTACAACACCAACATTGAAAAAAAAACCTTGACATCTTGATATATTTTATATAAGGTTACTGAGCCTTCTTCTTGATTTGTTATTCTCTATTTGGGGAATCATTTTCCAGCTTCTTCTTCCTATCCACCCTAGACATGGTGGTAGGTATCTCCTAACTTTTCAAAATCCATACTTGTTTTGATTTTTTCATCCACCGTGTAATTTTTTTAAAACATAATTAGAAACATTAGTACCATATGGTATGGATGGTACATTATCCTTCTAAGCTACTTGTGATAGATCAATGAGTGATGTCATAAAAGTTTTATCACATGTTGGAGTCCTTTCAACCTTATAATCCTCCAATAAAAATTGAATAACCGTAGAAACTTTTACATTCATTTATGAGGGCTTAATTTCTGTCTTCTCAAGATTAGCACACATAGCTTCCAATTTAAGACATCCCATAATATAGATGATCATATGGCCTTGAATCATGATCATATTCTCTTCATAATTCATCTATAATTTATTAACTTCTACATCATGCATCAGAACATTGTTTTTTTATCAAAGAGTCATCTTCAATGATATTCATGGAATTTTCTTCCATATATAAACCCATGAATTTAGTTCCCTTATTCATTTTATCTTCAAGTGCATAGATCATTTTTCTATAGTATTATTTACTCGCATTTCTCTTCAATATCTTTAACCGATTTTGAGGAACTCTATTCATGATACATCTTTGTTGCTTCAAAGTCTCCATCCTTTATGGAGAAATCAAAATATGCACAAATGTTTTCTTGTAATACCTTCTCTAAAATATCATTTTATTCTTCCAGTTGGGTGATATATTCAGACATATATTGAAATACTCTTCAAATAAGTGCGAAACCTTCATCAGTAATACTATGAAGAATAATTCTTAATCTATCAATGGATAACTCTTGAAATTTTTTAAATTGATCATCATCATTTGTACTAGAATTTTCATAATGAAAATAATTTCCAAATTTACAAACACATACCTCCTAATAAAATTAGGTAGTAAGGTTATTCATCTTCATGGTGGTAACTTGGGCCACATGCTCATTACTTTCCAAGTCTGTTGTATTTTCACTCTCAACAAGGTATGAAGAACAAGATACTTATTTTTCTTTAGATAAGAGGGACTTCTTCTTGACCATTATATTATTTTTCTTTATCATGTTTATCATGGTCTTGGTAGATATGGTCTTATACTCATAGAAAATTGAATCTTTACTGAAACTACACATCATTGATTATTCTAGAAAGGAACTTGTCTCTTTCAAAGAGAATAACTTCCCTGTAGAGAATCCAATAGAGGAGTTCCTTGTTTTGATACTAATTGAGAGGAACATTGTGGGATATACCTAACACTGGGGGGTGAATCAGTTTTGGGGACTTTTTAAACCAATTCCTTCTTTGTATCCCGATACCTCCTTACCTATTAGGATCTTGATTCTCTTATTCTATATTCCTTGTAGAATGAAATAATTGAAAGCAGTAAAAATAAGAACATGAAATTTTTACAAGTTTCACCACTCAATAAGATTAGATACATCCTTTCTATGTATGGGAATGACCAGTACATGGATTCTACAATATAATGTGATAACTATTACAGTGGATTGTATAGTAAAAAATACTCTGGCCAGTGTGGGTCCCTAAATTTTGAAGGGGGGCCGAAAAAATCATTCCCAATGTGAGTCCCAACACTTTGAAGGGGAAAGAGAAATAACCCTCTTCCTGAGCTAGTGATGACCTAGTTCAACTTTCACCTTACTTACTAGTTCTTTTTACTTCCACTAAAGATAGTCCTCTTCCATCTTGATATGGTAGGTTCTTCTATTGATATTCTTTAGTGTTATTCACTTGGTTACTTGCAATGTAGTAGGCAAGAATCTATCCTTTAATATTCTCTCTTCTTCTTTTTGAAAAACCAATAACACTATTTATTATTCTTTCTTCATCTTTAGTAAAACAACCAACATCACTACAACTTTTTCTCCTTTCTTGGAAAGAATTAAATATACCTAGGTGATTATTCAAAAATTGATTATCAGCTTACCTGGAATCATCAGAATTAAACAACCCTAAAAGATTGTTAATAGAGTTGGGAACACTATTATTTCTGCTTTTTCTCTTCTCCTCTTCCTGGTGAAAATAATTTTTGGTTAACTGAATTTCACCCTTTTTAAATATTCCTAAAAGCATGCATAAAACATTCTCTAATTAGTCATTCTTAAAAAGTGACCACACATATGGACTTCGATATATTAAAATAATAAGAGCATGAATATATATACTTCCCTTTACCCTATTATCTCTCTCTCTCTTTGCGAGAACATACACTCAGTTATCTCAACTCATGCACATGAATTCATGTTCATCAAGTACAAAACCTCCACTATTATTATTTGGGAAAACATGAGGCCTACAATTTATTTAAATAATGAAAATGAGTGTATATTATCAATTCATGCGCATTCAATCTCTTTCCTTTATGAAATATCCTTCAAAAATGAACCCCTATAAATAGTGTATATTAATTGTGAAAACCTGAGGGTATTATTCATCATGTGAGTGGAGAGATCCAAGAGTCTCCTTGCCATTTTTCCTTCACATAATAAGGAAGGGTTACATGGTCTATATTCTCAAAGCATAATGGGAGTGAAAGACTCAAACACTGGCTCACGGTGACTTTTCATTTGCAAAGCACAATGAGGGTTTGAGAAAATCGGTTGCATGTTTGCAGTAACCACTTCGTGCTAAGAACATAACTTCTTCGAATATCTTTTCAAGAGTTTGTGGAACTGGTCGAAGGCTTGTACAATATCCTTTTAGTAGATACCGATAGATTGTGGAACCATTTCTCACCCTTTTTAAGTAAAAAATCATAGAGATGCTCCATTTTTCAAGAAAAATGAGATATCTCGAAATATGGGAGCAGAAACAAGCATCCTCTTCTTGAGGGATTCTCCTTTTATAGGAATATATGTGAAATTTTTATGCCTTAAAATCCCTTGGATATGATTTGAAGATCAAACCCTTTAATACATGAAAGACTCAACCTTTTAATGCCCATGATATTCAGCATTTAAATATTTTGAAATCGGTGTGATGATATGTTGGATATTGTGGCTTTTTTCATTTTCATGCAAGTAGATCCCATGAATGAATGAAATATTTTTTTAAATTCATGATCAAAATGTCCACGTGGATTCAACAACATTGTTTTCCTTGGCCATACATTCATCCCTGAGATAACACAAGCATGCACAATGTAAGTTTCATGCATGGTCTCGGTTCGATCCACTGGTATTCACAATGTTAAAATGACAAGGAATGGTAGTCCAGATGTGGTTCTTCAACATATCCAATGGTTAGTAGTGGCACGGATGAGCAATACAGGAGGAAGAAGATGGTGTTCCTTCTTAAAATGATGGAGGAGAAATCAGATGACCCTGGTTCAAAGAAACATGGTGCGGGATGGATGGGAAGAATAGATTAGATAATCAGATGCCATACTGATCAGATGTTGAGTGAGATGTGTGATGTGATAGGTGACTACAATCACATCTGTGTATTTAAGATATGTATTTTATCTACTTATTTGTTCCACATTGAAACTAACACATAGAGTTTTTCATCATAAATATCAAGTTGTCCTAGCATTCTCTTGATATTACCCTCCTCCCTCAATGGTACCTCCATGTACCATGTTTTCTATGGGCATGATTTATTCCCACTCTCTGTGTGGGATTTGGCTTAAAAATCTACTGGTGCAATTTGCGGCCACTCTCTACCATCTGTGGGATGGCCTAGATTCCCCATGGGCGTAGCTGACTCCTATCCCACATTGGCCTCGGGTTGAGGCTGGCTGGCTAGCTCAAGGATTGGACCATTCTATTAAGTAAGGCCACAAAATAAGATTGTTAACATAAATGATAATTTGAAGTAAAATTCATATACACTATTTTAGTTTAGACCCATGCATGGCCATGTCTTTTAAAATTCCAATGCAATGCATAATTCCTTCTATTTTCTTCTTCTAAATTTTCTTTTTGGGAACATAAATCCCAAAGAACACACTTAGAACACATCAATCATCCTTAATGGATGATACCACATTGTTGTAAACACTGTGTCACCTTTGACACAAGTTCTTTGAACTTAGGATCAATGATTCAAACTTTGGAATTCCCAGTCTACATCCACTTATAAGAGCCCCTTCATCATATTGATCATCATAGACACATTTGACAAAAAAATACGACTCAACACACTATAGTGGTCTGAACAGGATTATCTTTATTATTTGAAGAGTATTGTATCTATCAGGTTCAATCCCATGTAACCCACACATTACTTCCCGTTGGAGTTGTATTCATTGAAAACTTCATTGATTATAAGTGATATAATCCATATTTTAATTATATTATGATTCAAAATAGATTAAAAATGAAAAGATTATTTGGAATCATTCGTATAGTTGAATCCCTATATAAGAATCCAACTGTATGGCATGATATATGAAAACATAATTAACCCGTTGGTTCTTATAATATAGGCTTTTTATAACTTATGATATGGATCATATTCATGTCATAATATGTGAGCTGGGTATATTATATGATAAAATATTCTCTATTTCAATTCATATCCATGAATAATAATATGAATGATTTATTTTATTTGGACATATTTGTTTATCATTCCCATTATGTGAAAGGTGGGTATGATATAACCACATAATACATTGGATAATGTTCAGTTTCTCACGATATCACTATGTGTGGGCCATTTATTGTTGACCTCATCCATAATGTTATGAATGGGATATATTAAGTAAAAGTTATTCATATTATGATATGTGGGATAGGATTAGTTATCCTATTCTATAATTTTTTGCATGGACTTGGAGAAATTATCCTCATCCATAATTTTATGTGTGGGATATGTAATGTAATCCCCATCCATAATTTTATTCATTGTCATAGTTTAGTTACCTAGATCCATAATGCTATGATGTTTTACCAGTGATACTTGAACAATGTTTTTGAGGAAATTAATTATGTTTGTGAAAAATTCCTATGTTTTTTATTACTATGATCCTATTAAATCTTTCCTCTTAATACATGTTTCTATGATTGATTCCTTGTTATGATTATTAACTCTCATAATATCTCACCCCATTTTTATTCAATGATTTATTATTATTATCTCATTCATAATTTTCATTTATTATATTTGAAGATATTATTAATTTAATTATGACATGTTGACCATGATAATGTAACTCAATGGTTTATAATCAACATCTCATTGTAAATGTTTTACCCCTTACTAAGTGTTTTAGTTTACTCATTTTTCAAAAACATTGGTTTTAATAATTTTACCCGTAGAATATATATATATATATATATATATATATTTTCTTAAAAGTTGTCACAACATTATTAGTGTTTTATGACCCAATATTTATATTTATTAAAAATATTATATATTTTAAATCATGGAAATATAATATTTCGTAATAAATGGTTTTTAATTAATCAGAACCCTAAGTAGAAAATCTAAGACCATATTTGAATTTGGATCATAGGGTTTACCCAAGGCACACCATGTGTTTTTTTGATGTCATACATTTGATATAACATAGTTATTGGAGGTTTTTTAAACAAATAAAATGATTAATTTATATAATTTAACAATTAAAAACATAGAACCCTACTCTATAAATTCATGGTTTTGGAAAACCCCATGGGTTTACCACATAACCCTTAAAGATTATAAAGGTGGAGGAGAGCACCGTCATTGGCATTGAAAGACGAACTTGAGATCATTGATTGATGATGAACGATTGAGGATATTGGATATTTGTGGTATGAAAAAATAATTCATTAAAATATTCAATGACATTTCTATAGAACATTTTATTCACCAATAATCAATCCATTCTCAAGGTAGGCCCTATTATTTTATGAAATCCTTCCCTTGTATTCTTTATTGTTGAGAATAGATTGAATATATTATTATTTCCTTGAATCTAATTCTCCACATGACCTAATAATTTAATTATATTTATTGATCGTGATTATATGTTCTATTTGTGCTTTTTTATTTCACTATTTTGATTTTTTGATTATGTGTTTTGGAAATGTTTGTAATGGACAATGATAATCTCACTATCTTCTTATGGCTCTCTCTCCTCCATTATCCATGGTTTTCATTGTTCTCACTAGCAGTCAATGATTTGAAATTTTCATAATGGTTAAAGTTATATAGAACCCTCATATTCATGAAGGTTGTGTGAATAATGTCGAAATCGAGACTGTGGATGATACGCAGAGTGATGATTGAATTACAAATTATTGTTGTATGTATGGGGAACAAGAATGGTGATAGAGAAATGATGAGCCATGTTTGGATTAATGAAAAATTTATTTTATATCTATCAAAGGATTGGAATATTAATGAATGGAGGTTACCTTTGATATCAGGCCTTGGGTTGGGTTTTAGGTGGGATCAGCTGATGTGATAATGCATTGAGAGGAAGAAGAAGCCTCTGTGAAAATCTTGACTGCACACTGTGTATGTTGAATGAAAAAACATCATGTTTCTCTATTTCATGTGGAATATAAGGTTTGGGTGGTGAGATAAATATAAAATTGCATGTGTTTTGTCCCACATTCCATGTGATACTGACAAGGTGGTTGAGCTTTGTGTGGGGATTACAAGGAAATGACCCTGGGTGATCAGGCATGGCATATGGAGGAACATGTTTAATTGATCCATGTCTAGGGAAGATCCCACCCAGGTCCTCAGGTAGTTACCAATGCCATGTTCCTAGATGCACATTCCATAAAAAATATCAGAATCACTTAAATTGAATATATTCTTATTTAGGACATGGTTATGTTATCATGAGTCAACAATACTAAATAGAATTCATACTAGTATGTGATGGAGAAAATTGTTTAGAAAATAGAGATATGATGCATGGTGGTATAGGTGGGACACTTATTCCATCAATTCTTAGATAATGGTAGTGATCGTGTTTGATTATCAAGGTGATGTTATCGTCAATGAACCCCTGATACACTAGTGAGTAGGTACCCCATATCCATTATATAGGTCAAGTCAGTGTTAACAATATAAAAACTATATGAGTCCTATAATTAAATAGTGTAAATCCCTCATCATCTGGATTTAGTGGGGAATGTGTCCTCCACCAGAGTTAGTGATTCCCATCCATAGTTTATAGTTTCAAGAATCTAACCCTATATTCTGATTCTTGTGATGTTTAACATGGTGTTTGACATTTGAGATGATACCGTTAAAGCTACATCTAGGATCATATTTCATTGCTGGCTAAGGACATTAAAATTCCTCTCCTTTCATGACTAGGGATTCAGTATAAGTATATCTGATTTTGGGTTTTATTTTCATCTTTGAATTACTAGTTGAGGTATTTTTTGTATTCTTTTGGTTCCCTTTCAGTTGTTGGGGCGTCCTACCTAGTATGTTTCTACTCACCCTAATAAAGGATTTCCTTGTATATGGAATGTCTTTTGTAGATGACATAAAGATCAACAGTGACTATGCTAGACCTAGTGTGAGTGGATCATATATATTATTACATGGAGGCACTGATCATGTATAGTGGTAATACTCAGGGATATTAGAGGGAATATCTTCTAGTATTCTTTCTATTAGTTGTTTCAAGTTTGGGACATATTTTACTTTTTGGTTGGGCATTTATTTTTCCCTTTTATAGATATTTTTTGTGGCACCATGATTAATTTCATATTGCTTACTGCATTCATTTCTTATACCCTAGATGTTTCAATTTTTTATATCTATATACTATTTCATGGAGATGGGTGTGTGTATTTGTATAGGTATTCGTCCAATGAGTCCCATTTTAGTGATATGACTACTGAGAACTTGTCTCCATACCTTGTCTTATTAGTGGTGGGATTGGAGTTCCAACCTCATCTTATAGTTGTCCGAGGTGGAGACTCAGTAGGATGGTTAATGATAGAGTAGTATCAAAGGAGGTTTTTCATTTGGGATTAGTTTATATATATGTCATGCGACATCATTTGGTAACCTTGGGTAATGATGATGAAGTACCCTATGTTCATCTCTATGGATATGGAATCGAGTGGAGGTGTGGTGACTGACATACTTGTACAACATGACTCTGACTATGTACTAGTCAACTTTTCATTCTAAGGTAATAATTATAGGTAAACCATTGGTACATGAATTATACATGATTGAATATTTTGAATTCTGTATCCTTTTCTAGTTTTACTTTTATTTTCATATCTACTCATGGTACACCTTTTTTAATTATTAGGATTTCTAAGTGATGATAGCTAGATATAATTATAATACATGGTCATGATGATGACTAGTTGGGTGATGATGCCTCATTATAGGGACCTTTTATTGACGTGTTCCTTCAAGGAGATCATAGTAGTGATTCAACCTGGTGGTCAGTGTATAGACCAACATCTAGTGGTTTAAGAAGACGATTTTCTACATGTCATGTATCTGATTATAATACACATCCAGGACGATGATGTGTGTAGGTTTAGCATGATGTATTAGTTCTAGAGAAAGATAAATATTTGGATTCATGGAAACATAGACCCTTGGTAGGTAGATGATTGGATCGATTCTATGGTCTATGTTTTTTGGATTTTATAGACCCAAACCATTCTGATGGTTATGCTCTCAACTAGCATTCTTTATGGCACACAAGAGAGATATGGGGTATTGATCACTCAAACCTATGATTAAGAAACACTATTTTGGATATACTTTCATTACTTATTGTAATATAATTATTAACCTTCCATCATGAACTCTATTTGGATATATTAGTTTCATTGACTATAACATGTTGATATATCAGTTGATGAGTACACATAGTGGTTTATTGACTTCACATGACACTCTCTAGATATTGTGTGAGATTGATACTTCTGAGAATAAAAGTTTTATTAGGGCCTCTATAAATAAATTTATTCTATCATGGTGTCTTTATTCATTCCCACTTATACTAGTGTGGCAGAGTGAGGTTTGGTGATTGGGAGATTTATAATAGTGTTTTATCAGGTAGTAGGTGTAGGTAGTGGTCATATTGGGGATGAGTCTCTATAAAATATTGATTTTGATAACCATCAGGGTCTCGGTGCAGGAGTTATACTCATTTCTAGAATCAGATGATGGAATCTACAGTAGAAGGATCACATATATGGTCTAATAATCTTTGAGATGGTTGTTTCTATGGTTATTTGGGGAGAGGTCAAATGGATTATGACATTAGAACTCATCATGATATATATGGTGGGATGCTAGTATACATACCAACATTTTAGACATAACATTATGATCATGGATCTTCTAGACATGGAAAGGGCAACCCCTAGGGATGTGGAACTGATAGAGGGGTGGGCGTATCCCTAGAAGTTGGAGCTTCAAGTGGAAGATGAAATTGTGACCTACTCACAGCACCCCTAAAAGGTTTTCCACACAAGGCTCATAGTGTCTATGGTAGAATATGTGGTTAATTATAATCTATGAAGGGATATCATAGGGTTATGAATAAGATGATTCAGGGTATGATATGTGTAATATCTACATTAGTTCCCATGTTTGTAGACACAATCATGATATATTATTTCATTTCCATATCTCTTGTGTAATATATAGAGATTTATATAGATTATTTGTACCATCATCTGTAGATAGTGGTTACTATAAGGATCAATTATTCTATTTCACACTTCTACCAGAATTGCAAGTTGGCTCTTAGTGGAATGATTTTCTCATCAGTCCTCTTGGTCATTGTGATGAAATCCTATTAAATAAATATTGGTATGAACTATTTTTTTTAATGCGTGATAAGATATACTATCACCGCATTAGAGTTAGATACCTAAAATCTGATGGGATGGGGTTCTCCTTTAATGGAGATAAGGACATATGGGAAAAATTATTGGGTCTTGTCAGCATGAAGCTGCAACCTATAACCTATCAGTTGATGAGTTTGGACCTTAGTGTAGTGGGATATTTGGACATATTTATTTCTTAGGAAGTATATGATTATATGTAAATTTTTCCAAAAATATGTCCTAGTATTACCTCTAATGTTGGATATTGACTTCTTCAAGGACTTTCACCCCAACACCACAAAGATATATTCAGTGGCATATTACATGCCCCTACTATAATCAGGGAGATGAGAGTATAAATATACTACCTTTATGAAAAGATAATTATCCAAGGTAGTGTTCCCCTAGGAATCATAATTGTTTATTGTTAAAAACATGGATTAGAGCTTAAATATATGCATTTATTGTCTTATCCTAAATTAGATAATGATCCAGAACAAGTAACCGTAACTGAGGATGTATGACATCTTCGACCAATTGAAAGGCACAAGATAGTTCTAAAATATTGATGTTATGGTTGGATACCATCAGTTGAGGGTTCATGATTATGATATTTTCAAGATGACATTTCACTATTACTAATGGTATTACGTGTTCCTAGTGGAAGCCTCTAGTATTGTAAATTCCACCTCTGGGTTTATAGATCATATAAACCATATTTTCTATCCTTTCTTGGATCAATTAATTATTATATTTAATGAATAAAATATATTTTACATTATGACTAAGGAGTACCATACAATGTTTTTGAGGAGATTCCAAGAATTACTCTGGGAGAACTAATTCATTGGTACTCTCATAAAACATCAGTTTTGGATTCATGAGGAACACTTTTTGCAGAATTTATTCTCTAAAATTGACATAATTGCATACCTGATGAATGTTGATGTAGTGATCTCATGGGATCCACCCAAAATCATGTGACAAGTGCATAGTTTCCTTGGTTTGTTATAGTAAAATCATAGTTTTGTTGCAAAATTTTACCAAATTGTAGCCCCTTTGGAAAAATTGATGTGGAATGTGTATCCATTTTAATGGATCATGACATGTTAGATAACCTTAATAGAGCTAAGTTAGTGGTTATATAGTGATCATCTATTTTTATTTCAAGAAGATGGATTCGAGTATGTGTTTTATTTTGATTCCTTTAGAGACGGGCTCAGCTGCATTTTTATGCATAGGAATGCAATGATTTCTTATGAGTTAAGGATATTGAGAACCCATGAGTATAAATGATTCCCCAAAACATGGAATTGTCAATATTGTTCCTCCCCTAGATGTTGTGGATGAATTATTTCAAGGGATAGAATTTCATTATTTGTTAAGACCACCAGTGTATCAGGTACATATTTACCATGAGAGACCATAATATATGGTGGAGGAATTGGTTGGAGTTTTTGTAGGTCTATGAGTTTTAGATAGTCTATACTCTATTAAGGGATGATGAGGTGGTAGATTAACTTAGGAAAATATCATAATTTTATAGTGTAGGAGGACTCATAGAAGATGGCCTAATTATAACTAGCCTTGGTGGTGAATATATGGGTAGAATATCTTTAGTAAATGTTAGTTATTCTAATAAATATTTAACATGTGATAAAGGATCCATTGGTGATGTTTATTGAGATTAGTTTAAGGACAAGATATCCTCAAGAGATTTAACATATTGATTTATTGAAGGTGGGGAGCACATCATAATTTTACTGGTAGAAATGGTAGTTTAGGTCTCATTACATGTGGAGGGGCTGGGGGATTTTCATATGTTCCCCTTGACGGTACATCAAAGTGTTGAGAAGATGTACCATGACAATTGGAGGTAGTTTTGGTTGGATTTAATGTGGTGGAGTGTTTCAAAGTAAATTTCTCTATGCCTCACCTATCATAAAGTGAAGGATGATCATTTGATACAAGAGGGTCTGAATCAATCTCTTATGATCCTTGAATGGATGTGGGATATAATTGTAATGGATTTTATGATGTGTATTAAATTGGACGTGAGATTAAATGATTCCATATGGGTGATTTTTGACCGACATTCCAAGTCGGGACACTTCCTTTCCATACAAGAGTAGTGTTCAATTGAGTGTTTTGGGTGTTTTTTCCTGCATAAATCAAATTACTTCATGGAGTAATTGATACAATAATTTTTTACTATGATTATTGGTTCATTTAAGGATTATGGTGATGAGTTTAGAAGGATTTTAGAACCCTTTAATGGATGAGAACAATGTTTAACCCCTAGAAGGATGGCCAGACTAAGTGAACCATTCAGGTTTTCAAATATATACTGATATATTTAATGTTGGATTTTAGATACAATTGGAAGAATCACATACCATTGCTGTATTTAACATATAATAGTAGATATCAGTCCACAATTGGTTTAAAAACATTAGAGGTACTGTAATGGAGAACCTACATGTCACCCTTATGTTTGACTGAGATTGGTGAGACATCGCCTTTCAGTATTGAAATATCATTGTCAATGATAGAGAAGGTTCATGTGATATGTGAGGATATGAGGATAGCTTGGAGTTGATAGAAATATTTGGAAGACAAACTCCTTAGACCATTGATGTTTGAGTAGGGAGACAATGCTTTTCAAAGAGAGTCCATGCGATGAGAATTTTGGGTATTTGGACAAGGTGGAAAGATATCCCTAAGGATCATCAGTTCATTACATATTATTCATAGGGTTGGATAGGATGTATACCAAATAAATTTACCACCAATACTAGATTATGTTAATTATGTCTTCTATGTGTCATTGATGAGTAAATACATGCATGTACTTTCACACGTTATTGATGGGGGTGAGTTGAACATTGAAAATAAATACACCTTCTTAGAGTAACCAGTTATGATCAATGATCAATAGGCACATATCCTATTTCTACATACCATTCATTTGGTTCGAGTGCTTTGTAATCAATGGAACATCCAAGAGAGCTCATGGGAGTGGGAAACAGAGACGTGGGCTTAGTTCCCTCGCCATTTTATGCAGATTTTGATTTTTAGTGAAACATCCTAAAAGGTTTGGAATATTTTACCACTCCAATTTTTAGAATTTGAACCTTTAAATATATATATATATATATATATATATATATATATATATATATATATATATATTTCTGAGTTATTATTAGGTGTTGGTGTGAAATTACAGGTGTCAAAAGAACAAAAAATTATTATATTAAAAATATTAAATATATTAAATTAAACATTTAAAATATCAATTAATAGTTTACTCCAATTAGTTAGAACCCTAGATGTAAAATATGAGACTATGGTTAAATTTGGGACATTGTGTTTACTCTAGGATAACATATGTTTTTTCAATACCATATGTTCCACTGTAACTCAGTTTTTTATGGTGTGTCAAATAAATTAAATGATTCATTTATTAAATATAATAGATTTCTAAACAATCCCAATACTTTGTAAATTAATGGTTCTATAAAAACTATAGGAATATCTACCTAACCATGATTGATTAGAGATGAGAAGCAAAGAATCATCATTGGAATTGATAGATGAGCTCAAGATCATGGATCAATGAAGAAAAAGTGAGGTCGTTCATGGGATGAATGATAAACATAGTAAAATATTCAATAAAATCTATAGTGAATGTGTTCTTCATCAATTATATATAAACTATTGAGGTAGATATTATTATTTTTTGGGTCCCCCATATGTGTTTTTTGATTATTGATCTTAGATAGAATGTCTACTTATTTCCTTGAAAATCATTCATCATAGGACCTAATAATTTAATTAGTGTTCTCTATCATAATTTTCTTTTCTCATTACACAAGTTTTATTTCACTATTTTGATTCAAGATTTATGATTATTGGGTGGTTTCATAATGGTCAATTATAATATCAGTATGTTCTTATGCCCCCATCTCCCTTCTTTATAACAGTCCTCATCATTTTCCCCAGTGGTAAAAGATTTTCCATTTTCAGACCATTTTAAGCATGATCAAACCCCCGTATTTGAAATTGTTTTGATAATTATTATGGAATCTCTGACTTATGGAAGAAATAATGAGCAATGATAAATTCAATGACAATGGCCTTGGGTATGGGGACCCTGAACAACGATGGTTGCGTAATGGGCGTTGTACTGATTGATGAAAAATCTGGTTTCTTGAAATCCAAATATGGGAATCTATGACCAAGGGATGTTCCCTTTAAGATCAGTCCTTGGGAGGGTATTTTTGTAGGATTTTCGATGGGACCGTCTAATGTTGGTAATCTTTACAAGGAATATGAAGTTTCTGAAAAATCATACCTACACACCGAGTATATCAGAGGAATACATACTGTGTTTCTTGGTTTCATGTAGTGGATAAGGATTTAGTGGTGAGTTACATATCATAGACCATGTGAATGGGAATACATTCCATGTTATAGTATTTATGTGGAAAAATCATGCATGAAGTGTACACAGATGGGACCATGGATTATTATACATGCCTTGTCACCATAGGAAATCACTGTGTAGAGAAACCTGGCCAGATCATCTATGTACAGGGAAGAACATTCTCATATCATTGAGTTCTTCCAAATTCCTTTTTCCAAAATTTAAATGTTTTATACTTTCCCAGAATCTAGTACCTTGTATAGGTCATTCTTCATGGATCAATTTTGGTCCTGTGTGTAGCTATTTCTGAGTACAATTCCACATAAAACATGATGCATTCCTTGGTTTGAAAAAATATATATATTATGCAAGGTGATATGAGAGGGATACTTATTCTAGTGATTCTTATCCAATGAGAGTGTTTTATTTTCATCATCACAGTGATTTCCTGGTCAGAACTCCGCTGAAAAATTAGGCTGTGGGTCCCCTATATGCTTTATATAGGTAGAGTCAGTACTCCCCCACAATATATATGGTTTTATCCATTAATATATTGAGTGGTACTCCCACATATTTAAATTCCAACTGGAAGAAGATCCTTTACAAGAGTTAGTTATACCTTGGTCATGATAGGAAGTAGCGAGGAGCGAGCCCTCCATTGCAATATTTGTGAGGATTCTTATGGTCATTGGAGTAAGAGAATACACCTTTTTAGATGTATTCATACTTATCATTCATAGATGTTTAGGGATTTTGAGATTCCAATCCTTTTACAACTGTGGTTTCCGCATGAGAATATCTGATTTTGGGTTTCATTTCCCTCTTTTATCTATGGGTTGGGATGGCTATTTTTTTATTTCATATCCCTTGGTTTTTGGGGAATCATAATGAGTATTTTTACACTAACCCCTTCTTGGGATTTTTATACATGTGACATATCTTATAAATATGATAGGAAGATCAGTGGGGACTTTGGTGGACTTGGTATTAGGAGAGCATAGTTGTACATAGTGGCATTGACTATGTTCAAGTCCAGACACGTGGATCTTGAGTCAAGATCACCATTGATTTTACCACTTTAAGTTATTTATTGGTTAGGACATATTTTATTTCTTGGTTGGGCATATAATTTTTAATTTTAAAATATTTTTTATTTAACTATCACACTCTAATTCATTTCCTAGATATTACCAAATGCATTACATATACCATAGATTTTTAATTTTTTTTATATCTTCTCAAGGCTGCATGGAGCTGGGTTGTGTGTTCATACAAGTATATTAATACATGGACTTCTATTTTAGTGATATTCATACTCGGTAATTATAGCCAAGCTATGAACTATTGGTAGTGAGATTGGAATATCACCCTTAGATTATCACTGGCCTAGGTGGGGAACTGGTAGGTCGAGTAAGGAAACATTTCTTATGTTTCACCATTACCTATGAATTTATATTAAGGGGAATATATATGAGAGAGGAATTTTTGGATAATTTTTTGTTGAAGAAATAAACATTTTATTGAGATTTATGATGTATAATAGCTAGATCCTGATGATAACAAAAAATTTATATTGGGTGACGGTTGTAATTATTATGTGATATAAACAGTATCTATGTTAAGAACCTAATCCAGAAGTGAAGGATTGGGGAATCATAGTTTGTATCAAAATAGAGTTGGTATTTTTGGGAATTAGAAATGAGTAATATTTTTATATGAATTATTTGATTGATATCCTTTAGAGCTAGAGTAATATGTTATGTATAACTAGATTGACCATATTTTTTTAAAATTATCCATACAATTACAATGATTATATTATAACCCTTCCATAGTTATTTTTAATTATAACCATGGTGAATAATATTTTAATTCATGGAAAACAGATAAATCATTTAGAAGTTTTTATCAACGTGTAAAATTATCAGTTGAATTTTTTTAAAGGGGTGAAATATAACATCCCAAAATAATAATAAATATTTTTAATTACTTTTATTCATTAAATTGAATTTGATAATTTTTAATTGATTTCCTTGATTTTTTAATGATATATATAAGTACAAATATATTTAACAACTAAGTAGTTTATTTTATATGTTCTTTTACAAAATTTGAATTCATGTATAATGTAATTTTATGAATAATAAAATTATTTTATAAATTATTTTTTAATGTATCCATGATTATTTTTACACATATAGTTTTATCATACATTTTTACATTATACTTCATCTAATTTCTAAATGGTTGCTAAAAAATTCCATGTACATTTTTTAATATGCTAAAAATTCACTCTTAAAATGTAATTTAACATGTTTTATAATAAAATAACATTATGAAATATATTTTATTATTATTATAAAACATAATTCTTCATATTTATAGTTCCTTATTATTAGGAAATGGTCATAAAATTTTGACAATGTGTTTTTTATAAAATATGGATGTTAAAAAAACCTAGAGGGAAGGAAATTGCATGGATGACATCCTATGTAACACCCCAAGCTTCAACGATACATTTCTCTTTGAATAATGCAATAGCGTACATTTTATACAAATTTGAGTTCCATCACACAACAACCAATCAAACTAGCAGTTTTGAATAGTAATTCCCACTTTTTGAGATTTTTTAAATTTTATTTTTCAAAATGGACCTCATTTTTTGATTGGAATATAAAATTTAGCTCAGGGTGAATTTTTTGTATTTTTATGAAAACATTCAATTTTTGATGAATAGTGAATAATAATACGGTATTGTTTAAAAACCGATTTTTTAATAATAATAATAATTATTTATATTTATTTTAAAGTCAAAATAGATACATAATACCTGTATATGTTCATGTTAATTCATTGGAGTCATTTTATAATAATATTAGAATTATAAAATTTTATTAATCTATTTAACGTCTTTTACCCACATTCTAGTAAAGTTAGAAAATTTTCCTAAAACCAAATTTTACTACTTCTAATAATTTAATTTCAAAAATAAAAGAGACACGGTTGACATCATTAAGATAAGTATTGTTCAATAAGATGAAAATTATTTTTGGTGAATAGTAAATTTTTAATTTTATTTACCATGGTTAAAAGTAAACAGGTTATAAATGATATTATAATTACCCTAATACATGTCCTGATTCTATTGGATAAGTGTATTTTGACCAAAAGAAACCTTAGAAATAAAATATGTTCTTTTTTTCTATTTTTATTAGATTAAGACATTTATTATTATTTTATTTAAAGTACAGTTAAAAGTGTCAAATTCAAAGTTTAATAATTGAACCATTTTTAATATAGGGTGATACATAAGATAAATTCAACTATAAATATTCATTAGAAACGTAAGAATATTTCCTACATAATGGTAATTTGTTTATAGTTTTTAGACATTTTATAATAATATTTATATATTACACAATGATGATGGTGTAATTACATTATTATTGAATGAATAAAATAATTGATATTATAAATATTAATATAATTGTAAATATATAATTTTTATGTATTACACGAATTTTAAAGGTTAATATGACATTCTATGGTTGATTAAATAATTCGTTTCAATGTGATTTTGTTTTTATAACTTTCAAAAAAACCAAATACTAAATAGTGTCAACATTGACATAAATGAGTTTTTAAAACAAATACTATATTATTAATTGATATAATATTACTAATAATATATTGTTTTACCAAAGGACTTAGATAAGGTTATATATATCAAAAATTAACCCCTTTTATTTCTCTTGAATTTTTATAGTATGTTTATTAATCATTTATTATAATAATAGAATAATACATGGCCAAAGTTAAACTATTTAACTAAGAGTTAAATATAAATAATAAGGTTAATATGGTGACATAAACCTTTCCAAAACCTATTGGTTGAGAGGTTTTAGATCCAGAACAACCTTATCTTAGAAATTAAACATTTTTTAGCCATTATAAACTGAATATTATATTATAATAAAATAATATTTCAAGCATTTCCAAAATTGACCCTCGCCTCTCTTATAAAAGGTTACTTCACCTTCTCTCAAAATCACACCTCCAAATCCATTTCAACCATCCAAAACAAGCTAAAATATCCTCCCAAATAACCTCACTTCACCCTAGAATCCTTAATTTAATTATAATTTCACCTAAGGCTTCCTTTTGATCATATAAAAAGAAAGCACCTGAAGAGGAGGTAATAATTTCATCACCTCTTCCAAAGTTCTTTTCTTATTCCACATTCTCTTTCATTGTTGTTTCCATACCAAACTAATAAATCCAGTACCTTATACTTACTATGATTTTATGATAAATATGGTACAACCATATTCATTATTCTATCCATCCTATGAATGAAAATGTTACCATACATGAATACGTACGAGTTACCGTTTCCACGTCATGGTGTAGTTGGATATTCAACACTTAATTATTTGGATGTGTATAATAATGAGTATAATTGATATAAATAATAAATATAACATGTTAATTATTATTTATATATGATATAAAATCAAATTACATACAATTTCACCTTCAATAGAATGATATTTTCGCCCGTGCATACGTACAGATTACTGTCTCCACGAATGTGATGAGATTCATTCCCCATCGTAACCTTTCAAGAATAATTTAAATTTTATGAATAAATTTTTTTAAAGAACATAATATCATTATGTATATGAATAAAACACATCTTATCCATATCAATCATGACTTACATCTCAAAACATATTAATGAAAATGAATCAGATAAAACCCAAAACAATGATACTACTGAAATATTATTAACAAAGGAATATTATAAGATCATATATAATATAGTATTTATTAATATAGTTATTTTATAATTTAATAAAAATTATTTACCTATTATACAGGAGGTTAATGTACCTTGACCAAGTAATAGTACAAGTTACAGGTTAATTCTACAATCTCTTCATTATTCGAGGTGGTTTATGTGTGAGTATCTAGTTGGACCTCTTTATCATCTACATATGTGTTTCTTAAAAATGTATTTCAAAAAATTTTTACTATTTCCTTGACTATGGGTTAAATTAATTTATACCCTAGTTTGAATTTTTATAAAAATTTTATAAAGGAATATTTTCGTTTTTTCCAAACAAGGTGCTTTACGACCTTTTCGAAAAAATTAAGGAAAGAATAAATTTTTAACTTATATAAAGAGTGCAACTAATTTCTACCATTATAAACCTTCTAATATTATCTTAAAAGCTTATAAGAATATTTTCAAAATAAATTTTTTCTTTTATAATTATGTGACTTTTAAATGATTTCAAAATAGAAAGATATATATCACTAAAATAGTTTTGATTTCCTCTATGTCAACATCCTTTGATGGATTTTATAATTTTTTGAAGTTGATTTATTATGATATAATATTCCATATTGTATTGATGGTTTTTTGATATGTTTTACTATGGATGTGTTATTTTTATACCATTCATATTTTATGTTTAAAGTATTAACATTTTGTATACTTGTTTTAATACGAATGTTTATGTTATGGAATGCATTAGACTTAGTAAGTGACGGGTGGAGCCTACTATAGCACCTCAATGCATCGGTAGGTTTCATTAGACAAACTAGTGTCTTGGAAGAAGGCCTTGAAAAAATCTTATTTGTAGTCTTGGAACAATCCCTTGACTATGTGGTTATTATGTTCCACATTATGCATTCCATCATTATAAAATTGGCTATTGATATTAAATGTGGATATTCAACTCATAGAATATACTTATGAATAAGTAAATTGAATTATTTGATTTATCTTTTGCATATTATGCTGATTTTAATGTTTAAAATTCTTTTGTTTTAGTCTTGTACATTACCTTAAATGTTTCTGCTTGTTTATGAAAATTTCATCTATATTTTTATCTTTACTAATCACCTAATCTCACCTATTTCTATGTTTTATTTTTTCCTGGATGTGAAGAAGTATATTATGACTGAACTGTAGGGATAGTCTAAGGGATATGAATGTCTTAAAAGGAGGCACAATGTTTTTTTTTGTTTTTCATTACATAGTTTAATGTAAAACTTATGTTTGTATATAGAAATTCCAAGGCTAATAAACTAGTCGGCATTTAGAGACTAGGTATATTATGATCATGCCAATATTATGTAATAATGAACCACCTCTAGGTATCTTGGGATGGGGCATTATAGTTGGTATTTGATTAAGTTTATTAAATACATTATAAACAAGATTTAGAAAAATCTTATTAGAGAACATTACCTTAAGATAGGCTTTGAGGATTATTATACAAAAAATATTCTAGAATATTGTTAATGTAGATATTTTGTGTATTTTCCAAGAAATACATCCCTGTCTTGATACGAGTCAGTAGAGGTGGCTCTGACACAGATTTATCTAAGAGTGAGAACTCTGACAAGGTGTTTTGGGCTTGACCTGAGGTATCCGGGTACACGACAATGAGCCTTGCTTCACTCTTGCTTATGACACTCCCATGGCATATGATTAGGATAATTTAAATTTTCTTTATAAAAATTTATGGAGGATTTATGAGTAAATAATTCCACAAAGGAAACATTTTTTATGATTAGGGATTATATGCATCAACTGTTCAATTTATGTTATTTTTTTACTATTTTGGAATTATGTATTGTGATTTATTAAGTAATACAGAGTATGCCATTGTTTAGAAATGACACCAAGTGTAAGGAATGGAAACTGTATCAATACACATGATATATGTATGGATTTCCCTCCAACTGAAGAAAATTATAGTGGAGCTGGTGATGAAACCACTGATGAACATCTTATAACCATTTTGGGACAACTCACTCAGGTTATGAATAATAAAATTACCCGTATAGATCACTCAGATCCACAATGTGGAGGATAAATGTTATAATGCTTCATGAGGAAAGAACTACCAACATTCAATGGGGCTACAAATCCATTTGTATCTGAGAAATGTAAAAGTAATTTAGAGAAAATAGTTGATGATTTGGGGAGTAACGAAAGGGAAAAAGGTGTCATGGATGTTTATTTCCTCAGAGGAGATGAAGATCAATGGTGGTAATTGAATCAAAACACAAAGGCAGATGATGAATTACTAAATATGTAATGGAGAGAGTTTAAAGATATTTTCTTAGAAAAATAATTTCCTCATGACCATTGAGCAGATATGGAAAGACAATTTTTGTGTCTAAGGAAAAAGGAGGATGAGAATGTCACAAATTACGAGTCTAACATTACAAGGATAGTACGGAATGAATGATATTTTATACATAACCCAAGGAGTAAGATTGGTCGATTATTTGATGGGTTAAAACCATTTTATGTTGAGAATTAGTATAACAGTACTTCTCATCATATGAATATATTGTCTAATGTGATTTAAAGATAGAAAAGGAATTCTATATGCCATAAAAATTTAAAAAAAATAAAGGGAAGTAGAGATCTTCTAAACACTATGTAAATGGAAATTAGTTAAAAAAAGGAAATGTAGAATTCCAATCATGTTGTAAATGTTGGAAGAAACACCCTGGTACTTGCCTGATGGGAATGGGAGTCAGTTAAAAGTATGGTGAAAAAGGCCACAAAGCTCATGATTGCAAGGTAAAGAAACAGACTTTCAATGTTGAATACTATAATTTTAGAGAAAATGGGGCATTATGCAAATGAATGTCCTATGCGTTAAGGAAAATTACCTTAGAAAATTCTAATGGATCAAGGTCTAGATTATGAGATCCCTACTGTTGAGGTTGAATCTATGAATGATTTGGTGGTAGTTAATTGAATGGTTTCCTAAAATTTAGCCAATTCATTATTTGATTCTGGATCATCTCATTGGTACATATCTTCACACTTTTCTATGAGAATTAGATATTTCCAATATTATTTAACAAAATATTTGTGAGTAAAACTCCTAATGGATGTATAATTGCAACAATGTTTTTTTGAATCAGTTCCCAATAGGAAATATAAATGTTCTTTATCTAATGATCTCATCATCATACACAAGATTGAATTTGAAATAATCCTCAATATGGATTGGATTTTGGACCGTGATGAAAAAATCTATTTTATGAATAAATATGTTACATTTTTTGATGATGATAAAGATTACCTTATCTTTAAAGAAGAAACATCACCACCTAATTCTTATCTAGATTCACCCTCAGTATCATACTAAATTAAATTATTGGGGTGGAAGAGAATGAAATACCTATGGTTGATGAAATTAATGTTCAAATAGGTTATATACCTATTGTGCAAGAAAATGTTGATGTGTTTCCAGAGGATTTACCCAGACATCCTCCAGAATGATAAATTTAGTATTCCATTGATTTAATTCCTAGTTCTATTCCCATATCGAATATTGTTTTGAAATTAGAGACTGTGGAATTATTGGAATTAAAAAACAACTAGAGGAATTGATTAATAAAAAATATATTCACCCTATTGTTTCTCCATGGGGATCCCTTATTCTATTTGTTAAGAAAGAAGATGGATCTATGATGTTGTGCATTGAGTACATGGAGATCAATGCTATAACAATAAAGAAAAAGCATCCCCTACCTCCCATTGATGATTTATTTGATCAACTTTATGGAGTTTAATGTTTTTCAAAAATTGACCTTCGATCTCGATATCATCAGTTGTGTGTGAAGATGGAAGACATTTCGAAGAAAACTTTTCGAAATAGGGATGGACATTACGAGTTTACATTAATGCCTTTTGGACTAACTAATGCACTCTCTGTTTTCATGGATCTAATGAATATAGTTTTCAAAATGTATCAAGATGAATTTGTAGTGGTATTTATTGATGATATCTTTGTATAATAAAAAATCTATGAAGATCAAGAAAATCACTTACACACTATTCTAAAGACTCATAGATGAAATGAATTATATGGGATGTTTAGAAAGTTTGAATTCTAGATTCAGGAGATTTATATTCATCGCCATATTGTCTCTAAGGATTGAATCTCTGTTGATCCTTATAAGTCAAGAGCAATACAAGAATGCCCAGCACCGACCAGTATAACTGAGGTATGTAGTTTTATTGGTTTAGCAGGTAATTATTGGCGTTTTGTGTAGAATTTTTCCTGATTGGATATCCCATGAACCAAGTTTACACGTAATGGGGTTAAATTTGTTTGAAAAAATGAGTGTGAAGATTTTTTTTTGAATAATTGAAGAGAAGATTAGTCAATGCTCCTATCTCGACTCTACCATCAGGGAATGATGGGTTTGTTATTTATAATGATCCTTCAAGGAAAGGACTTGGTTGTGTCCTTATATAGAATGATAGAGTTATTTTAAATGCATCACGACAGCTAAAAATTTATGAACAAAACAATCCCACTCATGTTCTTGAGTTAGCAGATGTAATATTTGCCTTCAAGATATGGAGACACTATATCTATGGTGAAAAATGATAGATATATAGTGATCACAAGAGTTTTAAGTATATTTTATCATAGAAAGAACTCAACATGAGGCAAAGATGATGGCTTGAACAACTAAAATATTATGATTGAACTATACAGTACCACTCATGGAAGGAAAATAAGGTGTAATATGTGTTGAGAAGAAAGTATCATAGTGTTTTGAATAATATGAGAGTTTAAAGGGATCCTATGTTCAGGGATCAATTAAATATTGATATGTGAATAATCATGGAAGGTGAAACATCAATAGTTTATCAAATGGTTGACAAACAATATTTACTAGAAAGGATAAAAATTCTCAAAATGATGATGAGGAGTTTCAAAAGTAAATTAAAGCTGTGAACGATGGGAGATTGACAGACTTTGTATATGAATATTGGATTTTTAAATTTGGGAAGAAACATTGTGTTCCCGACATACCTGATCTAAAAAGGGAATCATTGTATGATTCCCATAGCTCCAATATCTCTATACACCATGGTAGCACTAAGATGTATAGAGATTTTAAGGAACATTTTTGGTGGGACACCATGAATAGGGAGATTTAGGATTATTTGTCAAGATGTATGGTTTGTCAATAGGTTAAGGCTAGAAGAGAACATCCTGGAGGAGTCATGCAACCTCTTCCCATACATGAGTCGAAAAGGGATTATATTGCGATGGACTTTGTTATGGGGATACCAAAGTCTCCTTGAAGGAATGATGTAATATGGGTCATTATTCATTGTCTTACCAAGTCAACACATTTTAATGCTATAAGAGAAGATTTATAACTTGAACGTTTATCAAGACTATATATTAATGTTGTTTAAGACTTCATGGTGCACCCCTATCAAATGTTTTTGATCATGATCCCCATTTTACATCAAGATTCTGGAAAAGTCTTCAGAAAGCCCTATATAATGAACTTTATTTAAGCCCTTCCTACCACCCTCAAAATGATGGATTGTCAGAACGTACTATTCAAACCTTAGAGGACATGATGATATCTTTCTCACTTGACTTTAAAGGTTTGTAGGATCAGTATTTACCATTGGTATAATTATTGTATAACAATAGATTCAATTCAAGTATTTAGATGGCACCATAAAAAGAATTATATGGAAATTGATTTTTCACACCAACTTGTTGAGATGATGTTGGTGAAAGAAAACTCATTGGCCTAGAACATGTTGAGGAATCAATAGAAAATGTAAAGAATATCCAAACACACGTCAAAGTAGATCAAAGTAGGAAAAAGAGTTATGCTGATAACCGATGAAAGGATTTGGAATTTCAAGTAAGAGATCATGTTTTCATGAAGGTATCTCCATGGAAGGGTGATTTAAAATTTAGTAAGATGCGTAAAATAAGTCTCAGGTACAATAGACCTTTTGAAATTCTAGAATGAATTAGAATTGTAGCTTATCATTTGTCAATGTCTCCATGTCTCTCCAAAGTTCATGATGTGGTCCATGAATCACTGTTGAGAAAATACATGCCTGACCCAATACATGTACTCACCTCTGAAGAAATAGAATTGGAAACTGATCTATTTTATTGTGAAGAGACTGCCAAGATTCTTGATACCAGAGAACAAGTGTGGAGAAACTGGATAACTTCTCTGGTAAAGGATCTATAGAAAAACCATAAAATAGAAGAGGCAACGTGGGAACCTAAGAAACTTATGATGAAGAACCACCACAATATTTTAATGCAGTAATATTTTATAAATTTCTAGGAAAAAATTATTTGATGGAGGGAATAATGTAACACCGCAAGCTTTTATGACACATTTCTTTTTGAATAATGTGATAGCTTGCATTGTACGCAACTTCGAGTTCCATCACACCATGACTAATCAATCTTGTTGTTATGAATATAAATAACCAATTTTTAAAATTTAGTAAATTTTATTTTTCAAAATAGACTTTTTTTATGGATTCAAAATATCAAAACTAGCATAGGGTGAATTTTTGGCATTTTTCAGAAAACATTCAATTTTTGATGAATAGTGAAAAACACTACATTATTATTTAATAACTAAATTTCATTTAAATAATTATAATTTTTTTTTCAAATTTATTTTAAATTAAAAATAGATACATTATTCCAATATTAGTTCAATTTAATTCATTAGAGTCATTTTATAATAAATTTAGATATATAAAATTTTATTGAACTATTAAATGTCTTTCAACCAACTTCTTGGCACGTTAGAAAATTTGAATAAAATGTAATTTTACAACTTCTGTAAATTGAATTAAAAAACATGGGAGACAAATTTGAAATCAGTAGGTAATTTTTTTTAAATAAGATGAATAAAATTTTTTGTGAATAGTAACTTTTGAATTTAATTTACCACAGTTAAAAATAAATCAAGTCAAAATGATATTATAAGTACCATAAGACTTGGACTAATTCTATTGGATAAGGGTATTTTGACAAAAATCAACCTTAGGAATAAAATATGATCCTCTTGGTTCAATTGGATTATATTAGGACAATTATTGTTATTTTATTTAAAGAAGACTTAAAAGTGTTAAATTAATAGTTTAATCACAGAACCATGTTAAATATAGAGAGATAGAAAAGATAAATTTGACTATAAATATTCCTTATAAAGAAAAAAATATTTCTCACATAATGGATTTTTAGTTATAATTTTTAGACACTAAATACTAAAATTTATAAATGAGACAATGATGATGCATTGATTAACTTATTAATGAAAGATTAAAATAATTGATATTATAAATATCAATATAATTGTAAATTGATACTTTGGATGTATTACATGAATTTTAATGGTTAGTATGAAATGGTAGGGTTTATAAAAAAATTGTTTTCGATGTGATAATATTTTTATGACTTACCGAAAAACAAAATACTATATAGTGTCAAAATTGGCCTAAATGAGTTTTTTTTTTAAAAATAATATATCATTAATTGATATAATATTTCTAAAAATATAAGGTTTGGCCAAATGACTTAAATAAGGTTACATATATCGATAATTAACCACTTGGGGTTGTATTGGATTTTTATAGTATGTTTATTAACCATTTATTAAAATAATACAAGAATACATGGTAAAAGATAGACTATTTAACTTAGAGTTAAGTCTAAATGATAAGGTTAATATGGTGACATAAACCTATATAAAACCTATTGTTTGAGAGTTTCTCAACCCAAACCCTCGCTATCCTCTAAATAAATCCTTTTAGAGCCATTATAAACCTAAAATGATCGTATAATAAAATAATATTTAAAGATTTTCCAAAAGTGACCCTCACCTCTCTTATAAAAGGGTACATACCCTTCTCTAAAAATCACACCCCCAAAGACATTTGTCTTAGCCAAAACCTGCTCAAATATCCTCCCAACTACCCTCAATTAAACATAGTAGCCTTAATTTGATCAGAACCCAACCTATTGTTCCCTTTTGATCAAATCAAAAGGAAGCAGCCGACGAAGAGGTAATAATTTTAATCACTTCTTCAAACGTTCTTTTCTTCTTCCACTTCCTCTTTCTTTGTTGTTTCCACAAAAAAATAATAACTATAGTAACTTATACTTTCTGTGATGTTTTTATAAATATTATATAACCCTATTCATTACTCTATCCATCTAATGAATGAAAAAGTCACCATATATGCATATATAGGGATTACCGTCTCCACATTGTGGTGTCGTTTGGTATTCCACACTTAATTATTTGGATGGGTATAATAATGAGTATAATGGAATTAAATAATAAATATAACATGTTAATTATTCATCATATGTGATATACAAAACAATTATAAACGATTTCACCATTAATAGAATGGAATTGTCGTTCGTGCGTAGGTATAGATTTCCATCTCCACGAATGTGATGAGATGCATTCCCTATCATAACCATTCAGGAATAATTATTATTTTGTAAAAAAAAATAATGTATAAAGAACATAATATAATTATAGAGATGAATCAAATACTCTTATCCATATCAAATGTGACTTACATAACAAAACATATAATGGAAAACTGATCAGTTTAAGCCCGAAACAATGATTCTACAGAAATATTATTAACAATGAAATATTATAAGATCATATATAATATGGAATTTATGTATATGGTTGTTTTATAATTTATTAAAAATTATTTAACTGTTATACATGAGGTTAACATACCCTTTCTTATGTAAAATTACAATATATGGGTTAATTCTACAATCTCTTCATTATCTGAGGTAGTTTATACATGAATATCTACTGGGACCTCTTTATCATACAAATCCACGTTTCTTAAAATTGTATTTCAAATCGTTTTTACTATTTCTTAGACTATGGGTTAAATTAATTTATAAACTTGTTCGAATTTTAATAAAAATTTTATAAAGTAATATTTTCGTCATTTCCCAAACAAGGTCCTTTACAACCTTTTCAACAAGATTAAAGAAAGAATATTTTTATCTTATATGGAGAGTGCGGCTATTTTCCCCCGTTATAACACCTTAGAAGCTTCCATTACAATATTATTAGAATATTTTAAAAATAATTGTTTTATTTTATAATTATGTGTCTTTTAAATGATTTCAAAATAAAAAGAGTTATTTCTCTCAAATAGGTTTGATATCATCTATGTCAACATCCTTTGATGAATTTTCCAATTGATTGAAGTTGATTTATTTTGATAAAATATTCAATATTTTATTGATGTTTTTGTGATATGTTTGATTGTGGATGTGTTATTTTTATACCATTAATGGTTTACAGTTAAATTAATAAAATTGTTTATGCTAGTTTTAAAAAAATGTTTATGGTATGTTTCAACCTTTTCATATGAGGAATGCATTGGACTTAGTAAGTGACAGGTGGTGGATGCTATAGCCCCTTGATGCATCGGTAGGTGTCATGAGACAAACTAGTGTCTTGGCACAAGGCCTTGATAACATGTTATTTTTAGTCTTGGAACGAGGCCTTGACTATGTGGTTATGATGTCCGATATTATGCATTCCATCATTTCAAAACTGGCTTTAGATATTACATTTGATTATTTGACTAGTAGGATATCCATGTGAATATGTAAATGGAATTATTTTATTTGTCTTTTTCATATTATGATGATTTTTACGTTCAAAATGATTGTGTTTTAGTCCTAAACATTACCTTAATTGTTTATGTTTTTTTATGAATGTTTCCGCTATATTTTTATACTTACTGAGCACTAGAGTTCACACCTTTCTATGTTTTATATTTCCCAAGATGCGAAGAAGTATATTATGATTGACCTGAATGAATATTATAATGGAGATGAATGTATTCAAAGGAGACACAATGATTTTAATTAATTTTATAATGTAATGTAAAAATTATGCTTTTATTTATTATATCCAAGGATACTAAACTAATCTATCTTTCGAGAGATGATCTATTGTGATCATAACAATGTTATGTAATAATGAACTACTTATTTTTAATTAGGGTTGGGGTGTTACATCTTTGATTGTAATGGAATCTCATGTGAAATCCACATTTTATAGCAATATAATGTGACCCTTATATTGAATTTTAATCTTGAACAAAAACTAAATTTGGAGTAGGTGATTTTTTATAAAAGTAAACTGGTCATTGATATGGAATTATAATCATAGTGTACAAAGTATGTTCCACTAAAAAATGTTTTCTCAATAATGTATTTAATAGATAAATTGAAATTAATTAGAATAATAATTTCATAAAATATATATGTTATACATGTATATATAATTAATTACATTTTATATAATAATTATGATATAATAACTAATATAAATTAAATCACACATAAAAAAGAAATAGTTTTTATTTTAAACAGTTTTTATTTTCATTTTATTAATTGATTATATTTAGATGTTTTATTTTAAAATTATAGAATATAAAATTTTTATAATGGACACATTTTTGGAATAATCATGAATTTTTTTATTTGGTTTAATATTTTGGATTTTCATAAACAATTATATTTTTGTGGAATTAGTATATGGAAAATTATTACGGAAACAATAACAATTATGACATCATCATGATATAAATATGATTTTAAAATTCATGAAAACTTTTTTTCGACTTTCAATTTATTTTACAAGTAAAGTAATTCATTTTAAAATCACAAGTTTCATTTATAAACCTATGTCTTAAATTTTGGAATACAAGTTAATTTTATTGTAATAAAAAATAATTTTCCTTTTTTATATTTAATTTAGTGTTTCTACGAATCAATTAGGTTCTGGATTTTTTTTTATTTTCATGTAACCCTTTTTATAAATCATGATCCAAATTATTGCATGGAAATAAATACTATTCATAGTATATAGATTAAATATTTATATAATCAATAATTATTCTAAAATACCCCTCTCCCTTGACTATATAAACACACCTCATCCACCCCTTTTAACTCAAATTCAAATCCCCTTCTTTTTTCCAAATATTTTACCAAATAACTCTTCACACATCAATTATGATTTTCCTAATACCCTAGTGCAACTAAATTCCCCTCATCTGAATTATCTAATCTCAATCAAGAGGGGGATACTCGAATAGTACAGAAAGGGTTTCTAAGACTATTTCCCCTTAATATTTGTGATTATGTGCCTTGAAAATATTTTAAAATTCAAATCCATTTAATAACATTATTACATTACCATGTAATTTTCATCATTTTTATCCATAATTAATGAGATTCCAACCACTTCCCATCACCAAATTCTTTTTGATAAACCACTACCTTGTCAAAATAACGACTTCTTAATTCTATATTTTTTACTTCCTATATAAGATTTATTTATTATAAAATTGTTAAAAATAATTTTAATATGCTTAAATGGTTTTATTTTCATGTTTTTATCAACCCACTTATCTCTTATTTATTACATATTTCAAATTTTCTCTCATCTAACCCTTTTTCATAAGCTATTATTACATCAAAATATAAGATTTTCAAAAATTGTATATATTTTTTCAATTATTAAATTATTATTTTATATAAAATTATTATTATTTAAACATAATGAAAAAAATAAAAATATATTTAATAATTTTTTAATCTTAAATATTAATAAGGGGTTCCTTATTTTAAATTATTTTGAAAAACAACGTCCATCGTGGTGGTTTAAGACTACCTAAGTGAAAGATAATGATTTCACAAACATACATCATTCCTGGATATTATTCAAAATTTGTCATATGATTGAATATAATATTAATATTCATGTAATTTCATTTTTATTATTATATTATTGTAAAATATCTCACATAAATATGAAATTAAATGTAATCAAATGTAGTCCTTTTTAATAAAAAAACACATTTTTCAAGGAATATTATCTAAATGGTGACTATTTCATTAACTATTAAACCAAAATGATTTTTAAATGATATGGACATAATAAATTCTATTTTATTATCTTATGGGACCATTAGAAAATTAGAGTTTACTTTTAGAATTATACCACAGTAGTTTGGTGATTATGAACTAAACTATCTCAAAACGACTGACATGAAAAATAAAAATTCAGTAAAAGAAAGGAACATGATAATATATTTATTTAAAAATTTATAATATGAAAATTAAAATTAATTTTTTTAATCATGTATAATTAATAAAATTTAAATATTTAAAATAATAGAGGACATAAGAGTTGAACCAAGAATCCAAGAAAGGGTTTCTATTCCATGTATTCATTCATTTTAAGTATTGTTATTCGATTTAATATAATATCCATTATATACAAAATAAAATATATTTAATTAAAACAATAATATTTTAATGATAATTTAAATAAAATTTATTGTCTATTTCCCCCTTATTTATGTATAGTTTACACACTATTTTTAGTAACGGTTTTTCTTGACTCAATCTCTTTTACTTGAATCATAATTGTTATTATTTAAATATTTTCTTCTAGGAATGATATATTCTTACACTATCTTTATTAAAATATATTTCTAATTTCACTATATGTAAATTAAATTTTCATTTCATGTTTTTCTTCACTGAGGAATTTCTTGTTTTTTAAAATAAGAAAGTGAAAACAATAATTCCACTTCTCTTTATTGAGTAATTTATCTTCCTAATATTAGATTTATATTATGAAAAAGTCATTTATTATTCTAAAATATTGAAATATAATCCCTTCTAAACCATTTATATTTAACTTTTTATCTATTCAAAATTGAATGTCAAATTTTTATATATATGGGTTTCTTTAAATCTATCAAAAAATCCTAAAAGGTATCTCTTGAAGCCTTCATATATATTTTATACCGAACTCTTTATTTATTATATTTACCTTTATTTATTTTAAATGTATCATTTTTTGGAAAAAATATAAAATTAGGACTCTTTTAACCTCATTAAATGTATTTTTATAGTGATTAAAAAAATTGTTTTTATGGCACCATTACAATAACTTTAATAAAAATATGTTTATAACTTTACATATTTTCCCTCATTATATCCAAATTTTCTATCTATTATGGACTCATGTTTTATGAATCACTCTATAATTTATCTCATGAAAAACATCCTTTGGGTTTTTCATATTTTGGAATTAGTCGATTGAATTATTGATTTCTTCTCATGAGATACTATTTAAAATTATCTAGTAACCCATATTATTTACATGGATTATCCATATTAAGATGTTTGATTCACTACGGGAAAAATGGGTATTTGCGACGGGTTATTTGCGACGGGGATAAATCTCGTCGCAAATAGCCCCGTTAGAAACTTATTTGCAACAGGGGAATTCCCCCGTCGCAAATAAGTAGTTATTTGCGACGGGATAGCTCTCCCCGTCGCAAAAGGACTGGCGCGCTTTACGCGCCAAATCGCAGAAAAGTTATTTACGACGGGCGGTAACCGCCCGTCGCAAATAACCGGCGGCGGTAATAGATATTTGCGACGGGAATATACCCCCGTCGCGAATAGTATGTCGGTAGGTTATTATTTGTGACGGGTCCCGTCACAAATAACTATTTAACCGTTGACTGTAATAAATGCGGGCTAAGGTTTTTGCGACGGGTACCGTCGCAAATAATCTAACCTATAAATACCCCCCCATCCGTTTTTTTCAATTCATTCTCAAACTCCATCTTCTACTTCTCTCAAAACTCTATTTTTAGAGTTCAGCGTTTCTTAAATTTAATTTTTTTTCCGGAGTTGATATTGAAGTTTTCAACAACGATCAGAGATCAACCTCAGATAAATTTTAAAGGTATTTATTTTCATTTTAATTTAATATTTATTTTAAATTTTTTATTAGTTTCAATTATTCTTAATTAGTTTTAATTTAATTATGTTTAGATTGTTTTGTTACTTAATAAATTTAAATTATTAGTATTCATTGTTCATAGTTAATGGTAATTAGGAATAATTAGTAATAATTACCAATAAATAAGAATAAATACTAATAATTAGTAATAAATACCAATAATTAGGAATAATTAGTAATAATTACCAATAATTAGTAATAATTCGTAATAATTACTAATAATTAGTAATTATTACCAATAATTACCAATAATTAGTAATAATTAGAAATAATTACTAATAATTGGTAATAATTACCAATAATTAGTAATAATTTTCAATAATTACCAATAATTAGTAATAATTAGTAATAATTACTAATAATTAGCAATAATTCGTAATAATTAGTAATAATTACCAATATTTAGTACTAAATAGTAATAATGAGTAATAATTACCAATAATTTGGAATAATTAGTAATAATTACAAATAATTACCAATAATTAGTAATAATTACCAATAATTATCCACAATTAGTAATAATTACCAATAATTACCAATAATTACCAATAATTATTACTAATGAGTAATAATTACCAATAATTAGGAATAATTAGTAATAATAACAATAATTAGTAATAATTACCAATAATTATCCATAATTAGTAATAATTACCAATAATTATCCATAATTAGTAATAATTACCAATAATTACCAATAATTAGTAATAATTTGTAATAATTAGAAATAATTACCAATAATTAGTAATAATTCGAAATAATTACAAATAATTACCACTAATTAGTAATAATTACTAATAATTCCCAATGATTAGTAATAATTAGTAATAATTATCAATAATTAGTAATAATTAATAATAATTAGTAATAAATACCAATAATTAGTAATAATTACCAATAATTAGTAATAATTATCAATAATTAGTAATAATTAGTAATAATTAGTAATAATTAGTAATAATTAGTAATAATTGGTAATAATTAGTAATAATTGGTAATAATTAGTAATAATTGGTAATAATTAGTAATAATTACCAATAATTAGTAATAATTACCAATAATTAGTAATAATTTCCAATAATTACCAATAATTAGTAATAATTACCCATAATTAGTAATAATTACCAATAATTCGTAATAATTCGTAATAATTACCAATAATTACCAATAATTACCAATAATTACCAATAATTACCAATAATTAGTAATAATTATCAATAATTACCAATAATTAGTAATAATTACCAATAATTAGTAATAATTAGAAATACTTAGTAATAATTACCAATAATTAGTAATAATTACCAATAATTAGTAATAATTACCCATAATTAGTAATAATTACCAATAATTAGTAATAATTACCAATAATTAGTAATAATTAGGAATACTTACCAATAATTAGTAATAATTAGTAATAATTACCAAAAATTCGTAATAATTAGTAATAATTACCAATAATTAGTAACAATTACCATTAATTAGTAATAATTACCAATAATAGGCAATAATTACCAATAATTACCAATAATTACCAATAATTAGTAATAATTACCAACAATTACAAATAATTAGTAATAATTACCAATACTTAGTAATAATTACCAATACTTAGTAATAATTACCAGAAATTAGTAATAATTACCAATAATTAGTAATAATTACCAATAATTAGTAATAATTAACAATAATTAGTAATAATTACCAATAATTAGTAATAATTACCAATAATTAGAAATAATTAGGAATTATTACCAATAATTAGTAATAATTAGTAATAATTACCAATAATTAGTAATAATTACCAATAATTAGTAGTAATTCGGAATAATTAGTAATAATTGGTAACAATTAGTAATAATTACCAATAATTAGTAATAATTACCAATAATTAGTTATAATTACCAATAATTAGTAATAATTACCAATAATTAGTAATAATTGGTAATAATTAGTAATAATTGGTAATAATTAGTAATAATTTCCAATAATTTGTAATAATTACCAATAATTAGAAATAATTACCAATAATTAGTAATAATTACCAATAATTAGTAATAATTACCAACAATTCGTTATAATTACCAATAATTAGTAATAATTATCAATACTTAGTAATAATTGGTAATAATTAGTAATAATTGGTAATAATTAGTAATAATTACCAATAATTAGTAATAATTACCAATAATTAGTAATAATTACCAATAATTAGTAATAATTAGTAATAATTACCAATAATTACTAATAATTACCAATAATTACCATTAATTACCAATAATTACCAATAATTAGTAATAATTACCAATAAATAGTAATAATTACCAATAATTGGTAATAATTACCAATAATTTGTAATAATTACCAATAATTGGTAATAATTACCAATAATTCGTAATAATTACCAATAATTAGTAATAATTACCAATAATTAGTAATAATTACCAATAATTAGTAATAATTACCAATAATTAGTAATAATTACCAATAATTAGTAATAATTACCAATAATTCGGAATAATTACCAATAATTCAGAATAAATACCAATAATTCGGAATAATTACCGATAATTTGTAATAATTACCAATAATTAGTAATAATTACCAATAATTAGTAATAATTACCAATAATTAGGAATAATTACCAATAATTAGTCATAATTACCAATAATTAGGAATAATTACCAATAATTAGGAATAATTACCAATAATTACCAATAATTAGTAATATTTACCAATAAATACCAATAATTACCAATAATTAGCAATAATTAAAAATAATTACCAATAATTAGCAATAATTACCAATAATTAATAATAATTACCAATAATTAGCAATAATTACCAATAATTAGCAATAATTACCAATAATTGGTAATAATTACCAATAATGAGTAATAATTACCAATAATTAGTAATAATTAACAATAATTAGTAATAATGACCAATAATTACCAATAATTACCATTAATTACCAATAATTAGTAATAATTACCAATAATTCGTAATAATTACTAATAATTCGTAATAATTACCAATATTTACCAATAATTACCAATATTTACCAATAATTACCAATAATTACCAATAATTAGAAATAATTACCAATAATTAGGAATAATTACCAATAATTTGGAATAATTACCAATAATTTGGAATAATTACCAATATTTAGGAATAATAAAATTAGTGCATTATTTGTATATTTTATTATTATTATTAAAATAATATAATTTTCTATATTATATACAATTCTATTTTCATCTGTGTTTTTTCTGTCTCCACATGTAATATTTGCATTCTTTTTCAAAATTATCAACCTACTCGCCAATGCAGAGGTGAAAGTGAATGCAAATATTACATGTGGAGACAGAATATTAAACACACAGATGAAAGGAGAATTGTATATAATATAGAAAATTATATTATTTTAATATTAATAATTAAATATACTAATAATGTAATAATGTTATTATTATATAATTAATATTAATGAAAAAATTATATTAGTATTATTAAAATAATAAAAAATCAATATAATATTAAAATTATCAATATTTGTAACATGTTTTTCTTTATTCTCAATATATTCAATCTTTGCTTGACTGTTTTTTCTAACAAATTATTCAAAACCAGTAATGCTTTTATATTTTATAGAAAAATATGGAACAACATGGTCATCAACAGTAATTATTAGATGACGGCATATGGATAAATCAACGTAGAAATTCAAACGGTTCTGGTTAAATCTAGTATATATAGAGGGTGTGGAGACTTTTTTATCATTTGCAGCATCAAATCTAGAATTTTTTTCAGAAGGAAAAATAAAATGCCCTTGTAGAAAATGTGCATTGAGAACGTTTGACACGTTTGAAAAAGTGGGGGGACATCTCTTGCGTTTTGGTTTTCAACTAGATTATGTTTTTTGTATCAACACGGTGAATGCCGTTCCAGAGTAGGTGATACCAACTTGATTTCGGATCCATCCCAATTTCAAGATTTAGTACATGATGTTGCAAGTTCATCTGTTCAACATATAGAATCTTTGGCTGATATAGATTCAAATCCTGAGTTGGAACCGTCTGAATTTTATGAGTTGTTTAGGTCTGCTGAGGATGCATTATATCCTGGCTACAAGATGAGCAAATTAGAAGAACTTACAAAATTTATAGCTATCAAATCAGATAACGGAATGTCAAACACCTGTTTTGACTAGATATTTTCTTTGCATAAAACACTGTTACTCGAAGGAAATGTTTTTCCTGCAAATTACTATGAGAGTAAGAGGCTGGTTCGAAATTTTGGACTTACTTGTTCGAAGATTCATGCATGTTCGAATGACTGCATTTTATATTTTGGGGAAAATGAGTCGTCGGATAGTTGTCCCACATGTGGGCAACTGAGAAATAAAGAAGGGAAACATGGGAATTTTGGTTTGATTCCTGTAAAATAGTTGAGATATTTTCCTCTTACATCCAGACTTCAGCGTTTATTCATGTCTAAGAATAGAACGACAATGATGTCATGGCATAAAGCGAATATTTCAACCGATAAAAGTTTGAATCATCCAGATGCTGGTGATTCATGGAAAATTTTGATAGAGTGCATCCATCCTTTGCTTTAGAAGCTAGAAATGTTTGACTGGGCCTTTCCACTGATGATTTTTGTCCGTTCGGATCTTATGGTAGTCAATATTCATGTTGGCCTGTTTTTTTAACTCTGTAAAATTTACCTCCATGGATGTTGATAAATGAGCCATATATCTTTTTGAATTTACTAATTCCAGGACATCTGAATAAAAATAATGATGTTTATTTGAAACCATTGACTGATGAATTATGTTTATTGTGGAGTACTGGTGTCAGTACATATGATGTTGCTACGAAACAGAATTTCATACTGAGAGCAGCATTGATGTGGACAATTAGTGACTTCCCGGCTTATGGGATGTTATCTGGATGGAGTACACATGGTCAGAAATCATGTCCTTACTGTATGGGAGAGAACAAAGTATTTATTCTCATTCATGGAGAGAAACCTTGTTATTTTGACTGTCATCAAAGATTTCTACCAGCTGATCATACTTTTCGCAGAAACAGATCTCATTTCAGAAAAGGAACAATTGAGAGGGATGGACCTCCAAAAATGCTATCAGGTCCGAAGTTAAAATCAGTTGTATTTTCATTACCTCCCATCACTTTTGGTCCCACAATAAACCAACAGAAAATTTCTGGTTTTGGGAGAGAACACAACTGGATTAAACGTTGCATATTTTGGGATTTTCCATATTGGTCTGATTTGTTGGTCCGCCACATGTTGGATGTCATGCATATTGAGAAGAACTGTTTTGATAATTTGTTTCATACAGTTTTGGATACGCCAGGAAAGAGAAAAGACAATGTAAATGCATGTTTAGATCTTGCCCAAATTTGCAGGCGTCCAGAACTGGAACTGTTTGAGAATGTCAGAACAGAAAGGTTACTAAAACCAAAAGCATCTTATACACTGTCTAAAGAAAACCGTTTATTATTTTGTCAGTGGATTTCAGATTTGAGACTTCCATATGGTTGTGCTTCCAATTTGGGTAGATCTGTAAAGAATGGTCATATTACTGGATTAAAAAATCATGATTGTCATGTTATAATGGAAAGACTTCTACCCATTGGATTAAGAGGTCTGTTGAATTCTGTGATTTGGGATTCCATAACAGACATGTCTCATTTTTTTCGGGAAATTTGTTCGGCTACAACAGATTATGATGCTCTATGCAAACTTGAAGAAGATGTTGTTCTAATTATATGTAAACTAGAAAAAATATTTCCGCCATCTTTGTTCGACTCAATGGAACATTTGATGTTACATTTTCCATATGAAGCCAAATGTGGAGGTCCAGTACAGTTTCGATGGATGTAACCATTTGAATGATGCATGAAAAAATTGAAAAGAAAAGTATGTAACAAAGCACCTATTGAAGGATCTATTACAGAAGCTTATTTGCAAGAGAAAATATCTTTTTTCTGGTCCCATTATTTTGAATCTGAGTATCCTTTAAAACACAACCGAATGGGATGGAACGAGAGGAATATTGATGAAATCAACAATCAATTATCTATTTTCAACCAGCCAGAGATTGGTTTTGGTGGAGTTTATGAATGCTGGCTTTCAGATGATGAACATCACAGAGATCATACGTATGTTCTGCTCAACTATGAAGAGATGACATTAGTTGTACTGTAAGTGTTTATATCACTTATTCTATCATTTATGTTACAGTAAATAACTTTTTTTTATTGTTTGTATGATAATCATATCAAGAAACAAATTCCATAAATTACAGCAGCTGCTCTCGAATAACGCCGATAGAAAAATTTCTCTCAGTGGTTTCAAAAACTGGTAGCACAATTTCTTTATCTTTTAGCAACTCATTCAATGTATATTTTACTATATTGATAATTATTTCACAAATTTTCAGCTGTCTCGACATGCTGATAAAATTTAAAAATTGCTATGTATATTGAGTAACCCACCTTCCATACTTGTTAAAACTTATAATGCATATGTGGTGATTGGATTTCGATTTCACACACATGCATATGGAGAATAAAAAAACAATGAACGGTGGAGTTAGCTTGAGAGGATATCATCATCAAGAAAATGAATTTGACTTTTATGGCATACTTGATGAAATCATTGAACTATGTTATCTTGGACAACATTACATAACCATGTTCAAATGTCAGTGGTTGGATACAGAGAGAGGTGTGCATGTTCATCCGACTCATGGAATCATCGATATTAAATGTAAAAGTGTTCTCGCAGTTAATGAACCATTCTTAATGGATCAACAGGAACATCATGTTTTTTACGCAAAGTACTATGCTACATTAAGAGAGTTGAATGATTGGTGGAGTATAATAAAAATCAAAATTCGAGACAATCAGTTTAGTCAAAGTGAATGTGCTTTCAATGATGTGAAAAGAATTGAAGTTTTTCAAGAGGGTACTCAAAATCAATCTTTTTTACAATGAGACATGAGTATCGATTACAACACCCCACATTTAAGAGTCGGTGATGACGGTGATGTTAATGATGTCACATATGAATTTGAAATGGTAAGAGATGAAGCAACTCGAACTCGAATGGATATCGATGATGTTGAGGAGGAATATGAAGATGACATTGACATATATGATGATGATGATGAATATGAACACTGATAGAATTTCATGGTAGTTATATACAATCATAACTAATATATATGTATATATAATAGTAATTATCAATTATTTCCTAACAACATTAATATTTTCTGTTTCAGATGGATGACGACACATTTCGTGAGTTGGCGGATGCTGACCTACCTTTCGATGCGGATGAGTTGCTGGAAGATGACCCTCAGCCTGCAGGCGCTCCAGGGAGTACGCGAATGGGGCATGGTTTTGCACGATTGATGATTCCTACCCCGTCCCTAAGAGACAACCACGTCATGGGGTTGATCCACGCACACGGAGGTGTAATAAAGTGTGTGATAACCTGTGGATTTGACAAAGATTTCATAATCTATTCGCATAATAAATGTTTATTATTTTTACAGTTTTCCGCATATAGCAGTCGGAAAGGGAAGCACTATTTTGCGCAACTATTTCTCTCAGCCTTGGACCACATGGGAGCAGATTCCCATTGATGTGCAGCAGGCCATGTTCGGCCATTGGTTGGTACGTACGTAAATAAATAATTTTTATTTTGAAAATTATTTCATTTCTAACTTGATATTTTGATTTATTTGTAGGGTTTATGTTATCTGATCGAGGATACCATGCGTGACGCCTTCCACGAGGCATGGGAGGTGGCCATGCATGATCGCTTTCGTCAGTTTTTGCACAATTTAAGAAATGATGCCACAAAGAAAGTAGGAGTGTCAGTTTTTGACGAGTCATGTAGAGTACACCGACCAGAGTACATTTCATCCCATGTATGGGATGGGTTATGTGACCACTGGTTGAGTGATGCCTTTTAGAGGAGATCATCGGTGGGGAGGCAGAATCGGGAGAGACAGGAGGTGACTTATCGAGCTGGGAGTCGTACTTTCAGTACTCATAGACAACATCTGGTACGTACATTATTTATAAATATTTTATATAACTATAAATATTAACAGTTTATTTTTTATTCTTATAGGCTGTCGAGCACCCCGATATTACGGAGTACGACGTATATCGGAGGATGTATAGTGATCCTGCTACTGGGGAGCTCAGAGGTGATCGTCAGCGTCTCATCGTGGTTAGTATTATTTGTTTTCATGTTTAAAAATTAACTGCATATAATATATTCACAATTTTAATTTTAAATTGCAACTACAGGAGTCATATGAGGCTGCAGCGTCACAGACCCGACCTGAGTGTCAGGCCGAGTCATCAGATCAGACCACTAGCCATCAGTTTGATGAGGCGGCATGGATACAGGCCACCTAGTATGCCTTCGAGAAGGGTCGGGTAGTTGGTATCAGCTCTCGACTAACTCCTGAAGATTATTATAGCAGTGTTGTGATGTCGGCGTCCAGCTCGAGAGGAGCTCGTGCATCTTCTTCTGCTACACAGTATGAGGATCTGTTGTGATCTCAGACTGCACTGATAGAGAGTCTCCGATAGGAGTAGGAGCAGATGTGTCAGCAGCAGCAGCATGAGGAGGAGCGTCGATGCCAGCAGCAGCTGTACGAGGAGCAGATGAGTCGGTGGTAGCAGCAGCATCAGGTGCAGATGGAGTACATGCGCCGACTCACTCATGCTTTAGGGATGGAGTTTCTTCAACCAGCATCTGCAGATCACCCCCCCTCCCCCCTCTTTCAGATTAGAGTTTGTTTTTAGGTTATAATGTTTGTTAAATCAAAATATGAATTTTTTTTCTATTCGTAGTTTCTGTCTCATTATAAAATATTAATAATATTATATTTTGAAATAATAATATTAATATGAATAATAATATTATTTTTATTTTATAATATTAAATTTTATATATATATTAAAATTTTATAATATTAAAATTTAATTATATTTTTTTGTAATATTAGAATTACTTTAATATTTGAATGTAAAATAATTCTATTATTTTTATATTAATTAAAATAACTTATTAATTTTTTTTATTTATGAATTATAATTCTAATATTATTATATTAATTAAAATCATTTATTAATATTCTATTATTTTTTATTTTTGAATTATAATTCTATTATTATTATATTAATAAAAATAATTTTTTAATATTTTTTTATTTTTGAATTATAATTGGATTATTAATATATAAATTAAAATAATTTATTAATAATTTATTTATTTTATTTCTTTTAGTATTTGCGATGGGATACTATTCTCGTCGCAAATAGTATTATTATTATATGGACTAATATTTGCGACGGGAAGAATCACCATCGCAAAAAATACCTTTAGTGACGGGCCCGTCGCAAATAATTGTTGTTGCGACGCCGTTTTCCGCGACGGGACCCCGTCACAAAAGCCTATTAGCGACGGGATCCCGACACAAATGACCCGTCGCAAATGCCATTATTTCCAGCAGTGATTGATCTCATATGGTACAAATATATAAGATTTATCATTATTATATGGGTGGGTCTAATATCGACCTTAAATGCATTGGGTATTGTTTTATATCTCATGAGATCACTATACATGGGATAAGTAATTTCTTCCACGTGAATAATGCAATGTATGATTCATATGAAGTAATATTCATCCACAATTTTATGTGTGGGAAATGTTTTTATAGAATCTTACATAATATTATGCATGATAGTTGAAAAGTATGACTCATCCATAGTGTGATGCATGAGTCCGTTGATTTAAATCATATCCATAATGTTATCTATGGGCCAGGTGTAGTTAACCTTATCCATAATGTTATGCTCTCTTGTCAATGAGCCCTAACCAATGTTTTTTATGAAATATATTATTTTGGTCTCCCATTCCTATGATTTTCAGGTTTATAATTATATTTAGATATCATCTCTTATTTTTGGTTATTATGATTGAATCATTATTATGAATATTGAGTCTTATAATATATCACTCATTTTATCCCATTATTTATGATTATTCTCTCATTACACATTTTTAGTTATTATTATTTTACAAACTTATTCAATTAATTATTTAATTTCAATCATGATCAAGTCTTTCAATGGGTTATGATCTATGTATCGTTGCAATCATTTTCCCCTTATTGATCATTTGTGCTCACTAATTTCCTATATTACATAATTTTTATAATTATTTTTATGGATGGATTTTTATTGTAGATATTCATGGGCATATAATTTCGGTAGAAGGAATGCACATTATTTTAATAGTTAAAATGGATATGTACATAGTTTCTAAAGTCATTGAAATTTTGATCTTGGGTGTTGGTTGGAATTCTTGTGAAATATGGAAAGTATGAATGTTAATTACCTTATTTGAATGTGAATGTCTAGGTCTTATGAAATCTCATATTTATAATTGTGTTACCAAAAACCACATCATCATCATACCACCGATATGCAAACAAAAATTGAAGTAATTCATAGAAAAAATATCTCTATGTAATGCACTTTTTTGAATAATCCACAAGACTAATGAAACATTCCATCATAACTCTACCCTAAACCATGTCCGAAACATCTATGTAGAACTTTATATAAGAAATAATTAAAAATGTTAAACATAATCATCAAAAAAATGTCTCAAATGTTAGAAATATAAATGTTAATTATATACAAATAAAATATATGGTCAATAGAAAATATAACTAGTATAACTCTCAACTTTATTATCCTTTGGTTAATACATTAAAAATCATTCGATAATCTCCACCTATTAAATAAAAAACTCTGTATAAAATTCCATATTATAATACAAAGAGAAATAGAAGTGAATATCATAATGTCTATAGTCAAAACATATCAAAAAATCACACAACATTAATACCACAAAGTCTAACTCTTCATAAAATTAATTCCATTTAATTTTTAAGAGAAATATGTATACTTATTTTTTGGAAGGGTATATGTGTGACACCATAAATATCTACATAATGATTAAAATAACTATCTTAAAATCTATCGGGATATTTTTCTATCTCGTAATTCATGATTGGTCTTATCATTGAATATTGACATAAATAACATCATTAAATCCTCAAATAATAATGATTCAATAATTGGTATGTGTAATTAATGTTATACTCATGATGTTGGCCCCATTGAAGAACATTTTCTGTATCAAATTCATCACAAAAGTCACATGACCACCCATATATACAAAAACATGATGAAATTTTTTCAATAATTTTATCATCCAACAAACATCATGTAGACTATAAGAGGTATCCTTTTTATTTTAATCGTTAAAAAAATAATGAAGGTACTCTTTAAATTTTCATGGGAAATTTCTCTACCATTTTCAATGTCCAATTATTCAAAATACCAAAAACATCACTTAACTAAACTATATTGTCCTAAAAAATATTACTATAACGAACTACATATAAACAATATAAATTGACTATTTATTTATAAAATTAATTCATCGTATTGAAAAGTTATTTATATATATCATCATCACCACCCATATTAATATTAACAGTAATATTAATATTATCACATTATATAATGATATGTTATTGTAATGTTCACTCAATCTGAATTTTATGAAACTATATATATAAATATATCAATATATATGTGTGTTAATAATAATTTAAATTATAATAATATATATTCACATATTATATGATAACATATATTATTGTTTCCCCCCATCCAGGACTCCCCTATCCATCATATGTTGGTTTAAAGTTGGTCGAACCTTTCTTCACCTATCATATTTGTACACATATTGTGTGTACATACATAAATAATAATAAAATATAATCAAATAGTTATTCATTGTATCCCTCTATCTCCCTCCTTATTAGTTTCCCTCTCCTGTCCTTTGAACTAGCTAGTATATAAGCACCTGTAGGGTTCCATACAATTTCTTTGTTATCCCCTTGGGAATCCTCCCTTAATATTCATAAACCTTGAACAACCTTCTTCCAATGCCACAACCACAACACACTACTACTAGTAGTATAAATTTTCTTCTAAAAATAACTATACAATATTGGACCCTTTAATAGAACTTACACACCCCTAACCTCTCATTTCTCTAAACCACAATAATCAATCCACCAAATCATGACTAATTTTTCAAAAGGTATCCAAATCTAGAATTCATTATATGTTTTCTTCAAACATTACATATATTTCCATATCAAAACTTAGTTTTTGATATACATTTAACTAATCCATTATTATTCCATCATGTAATTTATCTCCATCTCTAGATATAATCACCACCAAACACACAAAATTTGATGTGACACCCTCAACAGAATCACCATGTTTAGGCCAAAATACTACGTGACATCATGCATGCACCTTATTTTCAGGACTATTACAACAAGCTACTAGGGTAAAAATAGTGAATTGTGATTACAATAACCTTAGAATAAATATCTTTACACCATAATCATAATAATAAATTAATAATTACCACAAAAGGGAACAAGATACCAAAATAATAACAAATGATATATTATATGGAATATCAAGTATCTAAGATAAATTCAATTTAATCTACTATGAAAGCCTATTGTGTTAGGTATAACCTATTTAAAAACACATGAAAATATAATAAATGTTGCAAAAAATTGTGCTGTTTCCATTTTTACATCACCACAATCACCACACTCCACCTCTCAACTACCTTCCATCAAACAGTTTCCCTTCCCTGAATCTTTGATCACAAAGTCTATACATACACTGAGGTTATGATGAAAGGTTTGATGAAAAAATAGTAAGAAACCACCAATATTTCCTTAACATATGAGCCCATTTTTTATAGAGACCCAAGCCTTTTACATAAAACATTTTATGATTTAAAGCATAATTAATCATCAGAGTACAAGCCAAGTATCATTAAGTCTAGTGTCTTGGAAGACTAGGTACATAAAACATAGGGCACACAAATTTCTTTATTTAGTCTCCAAAAAGAGCTTATAACTTCTTTAGAGACCTTACATCTGCATAGGGTACCCTGCAGAACACATGAAAAAAGGAATGTCCTAAAAATCCAAGTAAGGGAATGAACATAAGGATACATATAAGAAAATGAGTTAGGAGGCATGACATAATGATATCCAAAGCATGAAACTTATAATATCATTTAATATAAGAATGGGATCATATAAACATGGAATCATATAAATGTGGAAGAATCATAAAACATTTCCTTAGTACAGGTCAAGGATAACCGCCAGTCCTGTTTCCCATTTCATTACGGGTCAAGGCTAACCACCAATCCCATTTCACATCGCATCTCATGAGACTTATCCTTACCCAATGCATTGGAGCGCTATCTGGGCACACCCATCTCCAAATATTCATGAATATTATTGAGAAATAAATATTCTTACCACATAAATCTTCTTTCCACATGAGTAATCATACATAATCAATTGTTTATAAATATAAGGTTACCCAAGGAGAGAATTGGGTACCACAATCATGACATAAAGCATAACCAATGAGTGTATCATGAAAGTGTCCATGAAAGAAATGGATTAGAACTTACACGGACGTTCATAAATTAATTTAAGAATAATACATAGTAGGTGGTAACAAATATAAGTGACATTACATTAGAAATGTATTTGAGAGACATTAGCATTAAAACATTTTTGTGCGGTTTTAAGGAAAATTTTATAGAGATTTTAAAATAGTAAAGAAGACATTCTTTTATATCAAACCAGATTTAAAAAAAATAATATTTTCATAATAAAAATTCTGAGTTTACAAAGAAAATGGTGTTTTAAAACATAATATAGAGTGTACTTGAAATTGGGGAAAAGTTCCGGAAGTTCCTTTAAAACGAGCGTGCTTATTGGGAAGTATCGAGGAGAGATTCATTTAAAAGAACACATATCCCTGAAAGGTAATGATATATGGATATTAAAACATGATTTTGGAGAATATAAACTAAAATTTTAAGTTCTACATAAAAATAAAATACAACTATATTTTGGTAAAAAGAAAGATAGAGCAACCTGAAGGAATAAAGGAAGTTAGGGTAGAATCCAATATGGTTTATTGACATGGTATCAGGTGTAACTAAGATGGATTTATGAGATAGATAAGGGGTTTTTAATGTTTTTCATAACTTATAAAACATTAGGGAAGTATGGGGAAGGTTTATAAACATTCCCCATCCCTTGGTATAACACAAAAAAGCATATCCTAGAGAACAATCTTGATTAAGAGTGAAAAGGGGAGGATCCCTTACCTTAAATCCGCTAGTGTTATCCACTTGTTATTAATGAACTGAATAAAAAATTACGCTTATTAATTAATAATTATAGAACCACTTCTATATTTAATTTATTTATTATAAACCTTTTTAGTTCATTCAATTCCTTTTTGATTAGTTACAAGGTCAAATTTCACTGTTCAGGCTCGTTTGTTTACTTGGCTTTAAATGATCGGTCCACTTATATTCATGTTTGGATTATATGTAAGATTCAAGTGGTTGTCAAGATTATGAGTTATATTATTTAGTCCCTATCCTATATATTACATGGTTTTAATTTAATTAGGTTAATTAGAGTGAAGTTGAATTATTATATACATAACCATAGTGATAATCGTTTTTGTTAATTGGTTGATTTGATTAAAAAAATGTGTTTTACTTTATAACATAATTCCATTTTTACCAAAGGATTACAGAACAAATAAGATATATTAGATATATATTAATCTGGTTCAACCATAACAAAAATGGTTTCATGACTATAATTAAATATAATAATAGATATTGATAAACTATTGTCCTTGAATGTGCTAAATTAGCACATCTCAAATGGTGCTTTCATTTCTCTCAAATAAAACGATGGGGAAAAAAGAGTAGATAATGAAATATACCACTAGCATGAAATTTATTTAGTAATTTTATGTTACTGGATTTATCGTACTATTATGGCGAAGGGAGTTGAGGAAATAAATAAAAATGAAAATAACTTAAAAGAAAAGAAGAAATTGGGATGAAGTATTTACCTCTTGAGACATCCTCCTTTGACAACCTCCTAAGGAGAGAGGTTTTGGTATTTTGAGGAGGCTGAGAGATTTTGGGTGTGGGGGAGGACCTTCTTGAGTGATTTCAGTAGAATAATAGGAAGCCACAAGGATTGAGAGGAGTTGAGAGAAGTGGGAGTGAATGGGAGTTTTATAGTGGATGAGATGAGGGATTTAATAATATTATAATCATTAATTTGTTATTTCATATGAAGGAAATAAATATTTAGTATTAGATGACCAAGAATTGTGATTTTTTCATGTAATCTCGAACCAAGTGGGATTATATCAGCAGAACATCATCAATGACTCAATTAATCCATTATTTAGCATTTATTGTGAATTATCCAATTCTACTAGTCATCAAAAAATTAAGTATTTCATAAAAATACTAGAAATTCACCCTAACCATTTTTCGATGTGTAGAATCCAAAAATGAAGTCCATTTTTCAAAAAGAATTTTTTAAATATGATTATTTTAATATTTAATTAAAATAATAATTTATTATCAATACCATTTTTAAAACATTCATTAACTTATTCTCAAATGTAGGTATATCATACTTCAAACTTGAATATTATTTTTATACCACCATAGACGAGGTTACTATTCATTAGGATATATCACTATTCATAAGGGTATGTTAATATTCATTACGGTAGGTTACTATTCACCAAAAAAATAATGTTTTCTTTATCAGACTCCAAATAACTTACTGGTTACAACCTTGTATGCTGTAATTTCGAAATTCCAAACACAGAAGTGATGAACCTCTGTGTAAATGTCACTTAGAACTTATTAGTTCATTATGTTGTTTTTTGATGTGATTTTATGAAATACTTATGAGAAGGTAATTTCCATTGAAAAACATTAGTTCGTTACATTCTTCCCCCCTTATGAAATTTCACCCTCAAAATTTCGTTTTACATTCTAAGCCAAAAACAGGTGTGGGTAATTTTCCTTCATTTCTTTCCCCCAGTTCCCATGTTTCCTCTTCATACTTTTGGTTTATCCATAGTACCTTGACCATATTAGTAGTCTTGTTGCGTAGAACTCTTTCTCTATGATCTAAGATCTTCACTGGCTGCTCCTCACAGAAGATATCAACCTCCAACTGTACCACCTCTAAAGAGATTACATGTGAATGGTCTCGTATATACTTCCTTAAGAGGGATACATGAAAGACATAATGTACCTTTGAAATGGTAGGTGGAAGTGCCTGTCGATTGGCGACAAATCTGACTCGATCAAGGATCTGGAAGGAGCCGATGTACCTGGGACATAACTTCCCTTTCTTCCCAAACCTCATGACCTTCTTTCATGTGGATTTATGTAGAAATACCATGTCTCCAAATTTGAACTGAAGGTATCATCGGTGGTTATCTACATAACTCTTCTGTCAACTTTGGGCTGCCTTGATATGCTGCTGAATGGTTTTCGCCTTCTCTACCATTTCTTAGACCATTTCTGGTCCTAGAAGCTTATTCTCTCCGACTTCATCCCAACATGCCGGTGTTCTGCACCTTTTCTCATAAAGGGCCTCATATGGTGCCATTCAGATGCTCGAGTGGAAACTATTGTTGTAAGAGAAATCAACCAGTGTAAGATGTTTGTCATATCCTCCTTTGAATTCCATTGAACATGCTCTCAACATGTCTTCCAATGTCTGGACAGTTCGCTCAAATTGGCCATCAGTTCTATGATGATAGGATGTACTAAATTTCATTTCAGTGCTCAGAGCATGCTGGAGACTTTTCCAAAACTTCTAGGTGAATCTCGGATCACGATCGGATACAATAGATAGTGGTACTTTATTTTGCCTTACCACTTCTTTGATGTAAATCTATGCAAGTTGATCCAAAGATAATTCCTCTCGAACCGCAATAAAGTGAGCTGTCTTCGTAAGATGATCCACAACGACCCATATAGCATTGTTTGATCTAGATGCCTTTGGGAGTCCAGTGACAAAGTCCATGGTAATTTTTTACCACTTCCATAGTGGTATGGGTAGTGGTTGTATCATCCCCATAGAGTTTTGTCTCTCAGCCTTCACTTGCTGATATATGAGGCACATTAATGTATATTCAACAATCTTTCTTTTCAAATTGTCCCACCAAAAGATTTCTCAGAGATCTCGAAACATCTTTGAGCTCCCTGGGGGATAGAGAAGGTCAAGATATGTGCATCATTAAATAGCTCCTTATTTATATCTGGATCATATGGTACTCATAATCGTGTCCCAAATCATTCAACTGCCTCCTCAACAATTTTGAAATCAGAGGATTTCCCATTTTTAACAGCTTCTACCCTTTTCTGAATTTCCACATCCTTTATTTGAGTATCCTTTATTTTCTCCAAGAGGGATGGTTAATAAACCATTTGAGAAAGGATTGATGATGTTCCTCCATTAATGATTCCCATGTCCATCCTTTGCAAATATAAGAAGATCATAACCATTTCAATTCTCATCATTGATAAAGATGACAGATCCTTCTTTCATAGAGCATTTGCAACCTTGTTTGCCTTACTAGGATGCTAGTGGATTGAGCAGTCATAATCCTTAATGAGCTCTATCCATCTTTTCTGGCCAATATTAATCTCTTTTTGCGTGAATATATATTTTAGACTCTTGTGGTCAATATATATATCACATTTTTTCCCATAGAGATAATGCTTCCAGATTTTCAACGCAAAGTTCACAGCCACCAACTCCAGATCGTGCATGGGATAGTTTTTCTCATGTATTTTCATCTTCCATGAGGAATAATCTATGAATTTATCATTTTTCATTAGCACAAATCCTAAGCCTTTCTTTGAAGCATCACTATACACCACAAAGAGTTCTCCACTTGAAGGGAGAGTGAGTACTGGTGCAGTGATAAGCCTATTTTTCATCTCCTTGAAATAGTCTTCTCATTCCTGCGTCCTAACAAACTTTACTCCCTTTCATGTCGTCTTGGTCATTGGGTATGAAAATCGTGAAAATTTCTTCACGAATTGTCGATAATACCAAGATAGACCTAAAAAGATGCGGATCTCCTGTTATAGTAGTTGGCTTCGAACACTCTTCAATTTACTTTATATTGGAAGGGTCCATAAATATCCATTTCCTAGTGATAACATGACCCATGAATGATTCTTCCTCCATCCATAACTCACAATTATTTTACTTTGCATGCAACATCTCCCTTCGCAAATTCTTTGACACAGTTTCCAAATGCTCTTCCTGATCCTACTTGCTCTTAGAGTATATTAGAATATCATCAAAAAATACCACCACAAATTTATCGAGGTAATCTCTAATGATTATATTCATTAAATTCACAAAAATTTATGGGTCATTAATGAGTACGAAGGGCATCACTATGAGCTCATAGTGTCCATACCTCGTTTGAAAGGCAGTCTTGGGAATATCTTTCTTCCTCACCTTTAGTTGGTGATATCCCAAATGAAGGTCCACCTTAAAGAAATAACTGTCCCCACAAAGTTGATATAACAAGTCATCTATCCGTGTAAGGGGATGCTTGTTCATTATAATGATTTTATTGAGCTCACGATAATCAATGAAGAGGTGCATTGATCCGTCCTTCTTCTTGACAAAGAGGACTTGAGAACCCCATGGTGAAGCACTCAGGCATTAAAAACCCTTCTCCGTATTATCCTATAACTACTTCTTTAGCTCTTCTGGCTCTACGGTGTCCATTCTCTAAGGTTTCGTTAATATTGGAAGAGATCCAGGGATATGTTCAATTGAGAACTCAACAACTCAGTCCGGAGGAAGACCGAAAAACTCTTCGGGGAATACATCAGTGTAATACGTCCTGATGGGCATGTCTTCAAGAATGATTCTATCCTTTGTCCCAATCATTTGAGCTAGATATGCTTTCTCATAAGAATTGATCATCCAAACATAAGATAAAAATTCTAACGGAGACTTATCTTCCTCCTTACACATGTAAAGAATTAGAGGATGCTTCGGGATGTGAAAAGTGATCTCCCTTTCCCAACAATTGATGTTTTCCTTATAAAACGATATCCAATCCATGGCCAAGATAGAGTCGAACTCCACTAAATTAAGTTTGGCAAGATTTCCTGGAAGATTTAGTCCACAAACATTAACTGGGGAGGGGTTATAAACCATGGATGCAATAATTTGCCCATTCGTTGTTCTCACAGTTAACTTTTCATCCAAATTTTGAGGTGGTGTTTGAATAGTTCTACTAAACCTGCAAAATATGAAAGAATGCATAGATCTAGAATCAAACAGTATGTTCACTATTCTTGAATGAATTACAAGTGTACATGTCACCACATCATTTTCTGACTCCACCTCAGTAGTAGTGATAACATAAGCCATTCCTTGTTTATTTCGAAGTTGATGCTAATTGCCTTCAACAACCCAGTGCTTAGGGCTCTGTTCGCATAATTCCCAAGCCCCTTGCAGTTATAACACTGCACTCCAGGTTGAGAATTAATATGAACCTTCTTTTCTTCTTCATCATTAGTGGTATATTTCATATCCCTTTGGGAGTTCTTGGCCAGATGACCAAACTTTATACATCTAAAGAAATTCTTGGTTCCCTTGAGACAGTCACCAAGATTCTTCTTCCAACAATTATTGAAAAGGGGAAAGTGAGGCTTCTTTTTGACCCTTAATAATAGTTTATACTAAGCTCATGAATCTACCAAAGCATATCCCCCATGAGTGTCATAACCAAGAGTGCAATAAGGCATGTTATCGTGCACCAGTTCTCATTTGAGTCTAGCTCAAAGTGGTGTTTTTGGTTTTTACCCCTAGATACATCTATTCCAGAGCCAAATCTACCTTCTCATATCCCGGCATAGATGTATTTAACTAATAAACCACTTACACTATACTCACCAAAATTTAGGACTGTTTTCTTATAATTAGTCTCATCCTTCAGGTTCTCCCTAAGGTGTTCTATTCCTAATCTACAAAAATAACTAGACCAACCTCTGATACTAACTATAGCAACCCGATCCTTTTACATAAAACATTTCATGATTTTAAGCATAATTAATCATCAGCGTACAAGCCAAGGATCATTAATTCTAGTGTCTTGGAAGACAAGGTACGTAAAATACGGGGAAAAAATGTCTTTATTTAATATCTATAAATAGGTTCTAACTTCCTTTCAGCCCCTAAATCTGAATAGGGTACCATAGGGAACACATGAACAAAGGGATGAGCTAAAAAACCCAGTAAGGAAATGAAAATAAGGATACATCTCAAGCACATGAGTCCGGAGGTAGGACATAATGATATCCAAAGAATGAAACTTATAAAATCATTTAATATAAGCATAGGATCATATAAACATGGAATCATATAAATGTGGTAGAATCATAAAACATTTCTTTAGTACGGGTCAAGGATAACAGCCAATCCCATTTCCCATTTCAGTACGGGTCAAGTCTAACCGCCAATCCCGTTTCACATCACATCTCATGAGACTTATCCTTACCCAATGAATTAGAGTGCTATCTGGGTGCACCCATATCATCATTTTCATGAATATTATTGCCACTTAAATATTATTACCACATAAATCTTCTTTCCATATGAGTAGTCATACATAGTCAATTGTTCATAAATATATGGCTACCCATGGAGGGAATTGGGTACCCCAATCATGACATAAAGCATAACCAATGAGTGTATCATGAAAAAGTTTCCAGGAAAGAAAGGGATTAGAACTTACATGGACGTTCATAAGGTATTATAGGCCCAAAAATGGTAGGTTGTAACAAATATAAGTGACATCACATAAGAAATTTATTTGAGAGACATTAACATTAAAACATGTTTGTGCTGTTTTAAAAAAAATACTATAGATATTTTAAAATAGTAAAGAAGAAATTATTTTATATCAAAATAGATATGAAGCAAGAATGTTTTCATAATAGAAATACTGAATTTACAAAGACAATGGTGTTTTAAAATGAAAGATAGAGTGTACTTGAAATTGGGTAAAAGTTCAGGAAGTTCCTTTAAAACGAGTGTGGTTATTGTGAATTATCGAGGAGAGATATACTTAAAAGAATGTATATCCCTAAAAGATAATGAGAGATGGATATCAGATCATGATTTTGGATAATATAAACAAAATTTTTATGTTCTACATAAAAAGAAAATACAAATATATTTTGGTAAAAAGTATGATAGAGCAACCCAAAGGAATAAAGGATGTTCGGGTAGAATCTATTATTGTTTATCGGCATGGTATTGGGTGTAACTAAGATGGATTTATGAGAGAGATAAAAGGTTTCTAATCACTTATCAAACATTAGGATAGTATGTTAATGGTTTATAAACATACCTCATCACTTGGTATTACACAAAAAGGCGTAGCATATAGAATAATCTTGATTAAGAGTGAAAAAGGGAGGATCCCATACCTTAAATCCGTTTTTGTTCTCCACTTGTTATTAATGACCTGAATAAAAAACAGGCTTGTTAATTAATAATTCCATAACCTCTTATATATTAAATTTATTTATTATAACAATTTTTAGTTCAGTAAAATCATTTTTGATTAGTTACAATGTTCAATTTCATTGTTCAGGCTCGTTTGTTTACTTGTCTTTAAAAGATCGGTTCACTTATATTCAAGTTTGGATTATATGAAAGATTAAAGTTGTTTTCCAGAATTGAAGTTATATACTTTAGTATATATAGAGGATATTACATGGTTTTAATTTTAATTAGTTTACTTAGAGTGAAGTCAAATTATTATAAATATAACCATAGTGATAACCGTTTTTGTTAATCGATGGATTTGATTACAAAGAATGTGTTTTGATTTATAATTTAATTCCATTTGTACCAAAGGATTACATAACCCAAAATAGGATATATAAACTATATAATAATCTATTTAATCAAAAAAATGGTTTCCTGACCATAATTAATGATATTAATAGAAATTGATAAACTGTTGTCCTTGAATGTGCTAAATTAGCACATCTCAAACGGTGATTTCATTTCATTCAAATAAAAGGGTGGTGAAAGGAGAGAAGAAAATGAAATATACCACTAGAATGAATAAATTCATGTACATGTATGTTACTGGATTTATCATACTTTTATGGTGAAGGGAGGCGAGGAAAGAAATAAAAAAGAAAAGAACTTAAAAGAAAAGAAGAAATTGGGAAGAGGAATTTACCTATTGAGACTTCCTCCTTTAAGAACCTCTTAATGGGAGAGGTTTTGGTATTTTGAGGAGGATGAGAGCTTTTGGACGTGGGGGAGGACCTTGGGGAGAGATGTTGGTAGAATAATGGCAAGGAACAAGGTTTGAGAGGAGTGGAGAGAAGAGGGAGTGATGGGGGGTTTTTATATTGGAGGAGAGCATAGATTTCATAATATTATAATCATTAACTTATTATTTCATCCATAGACAAGGAATAATAAGTATTACATGACCAAAAATAGTGATTTTATCATGTGATCCTAAAAAAAGTGGGATTACATAAGCATAAAATCATCGATGACGCAATTAATCCATTATTTAGCATTTATTGCGGATTATCGGATTCTAATATTCATAAAAAAATTAATTATTTCACAAAAATCCCAAAAATTCACCCTAACCATTTTTATACGTGTAGAATCCAAAAATGAAGTCCATTTTTCCAAAAAAATTCTAAATATTATTATTTTAATATTTAATTAAAATAATAATTTATTATCATAACCGATTTTTAAAAATTCATTAACATATTCTCAAATATAGGTATATCGTACCTCCAACTTGAATATTATTTTCATAACACCATAGGTGAGGTTACTATTCATTAGGGTATATCTCTATTAATAAGGGTATGTTACTATTCATTAGGGTGTGTTACTATTCACCAAAAAATTATGTTTTCCTTATCAGACTCCAAATAACTTACTGATTACAACCCTGTATGCCGGATTTTTGAAATTCCAAAACAAAAAGTGACAAATTTTTTTTTAATGATCAATTAGTACATATTAGTTAATTATTTTGTGTTTTCATGTGATTTTATGACATACTTATGAGAAGGTAATTTCCATTGAAAATCATTGGGTCGTTAAATTTTTATTACATGTATTCCATGGTAATAATTAAATGAGTAAGAGAGAAACAATTAGTGATGGGCCAAGAGATCAAGCATTAACTAAGACAATACAAACCCTAGTCATACCCACTTCATCTCAATACTAAAAGGGAAAAATGGAATTCATGACCATGATCTGGACACAATTCCATCATAAATATCTGATCACCCACATGTAAAACAAACCTCAGGTTGGTCCACAAGGCTTTCATTCCATGTCAATATCACGAGTTAGGACACAAGTCATCATACCCTATCTATATTATAGGTAAATTTAAAATACCATTATATAATGCCACTACATTGGGCCAGACCTCAATGTAATATATTGCCTTCCATATTTCTAGTCCATCATGATCGTGATCGAATGTTGTACACGCTCCTCCTTTAAGGGAAAACCAAGCCATGAAAGTCTACCTATCACCTTTTTCCAAATATGAAACATCAATTTTCATACATTCACAAATATTTGGGAATAAAAGATATAGGAATAATCTTATTATTTTAGTCATGATTCTAAATAATGACACACACACACACATGTGATCATTATCAGACATGGGTCTCATGAGATACAAATACATCAACGGTTTTGGGAGGTTTTAGATTAATAAACCAATATTCATATTAATTAAAATGCTATAAATGGTTTGGGCACACAATTTACTGAATTGTGTGACAACTATGTTAGGCCTCAATACCACTTCTACGAACCTACACAGTTAGGCTGCACATTATTGTAAAATGTTCACTAACAAATATTTTTTCCTATATCTTTAGTTAGATAGTTTTTTATAAAATTTCACATAGTTATCCATAACCATTCTCCAACCATACACCATCTACTATACCTCCCAACTGGTCTCATGGTTTCTTGGGACTACAAAAACGGGCAAGGGAAGCACTTCCCCTTTATCAACGCTAAAAAAAAGTTCTGATAAAGGGGAGATTTATCATCGCTTTTTATTACCGGTGAAATATTTAATGTTTAAAAAAAATCATGTAAAATAAGTTATTGTTATATAAGTATATTTATATTGATATAAATAATATATATATATATATATTTAATATAATTTAGATACGTATAAATAGACTATTAAATTTAATAAATAAGAAATTTAATGAAAATGTCTTTAAAATATTTTAAAAAATATTTTTAATTAATAATTTGCTAATTATTATCGATTAAAAATTAGTTAATAAAAATTTGAAGAGACAAAAAATCAAAACAATTAATAAAAGATCTAAAATAAGTTGAAAATGTTACTCAAACTTAAAACTGCCATAACTTTTGATTCGGGTGTCTGTTTGAGCTCTAAAACATATCAAATCAAATCATGCGACGAGATCTACGCACTGGTGATCCAGGAAAAGCCTCTCACACATTTTTTGAGGCCAAAAAAGGAACAAAAGGCCTACAAAATTGATTTTTAGTCAAGATACCCTGATTTATTAACATTCAAACAAGTATAACTTATGATCCGAATGTTCGTTAGCCCTGTACCACATATCATATCAAATATTGTTTTATTTGATCCTATTTGACTACTTGTGGTGTTGAAATGCATTTCTTGATTATAATTTATGATCATTTTAACATTCTATGTCTTTTCAAATACACATATATATATATGTATTTATTCATAAATATATATGTGTCTGTGTTTGTGTGTTGTATATATGTATGTATGTATTTATTTATTTAATTATAAACACACATAAAAAACATATTTCATAGATGTATTTAAAACTAGTATTGTAAGTATATATTAAAATAAAAATAAATATATGGATAAAAATTATAAATAAATAAATAAATAAATAAATATAAATATAAATATATATTAATATAAGAATGAATATATATATACTAATATATGAATAAATATATTTATATTAATATGAATCTATATCAATATACAAATAAATAACTATATATATAAATAAATATATATATCATCGAATAGAGAAAAACACAAAATAGTTTACTGGTAAAGGGGCATCCGCGAAAGGGGGAGTTTGCGGGTTTGAGTTCATGTGGAAGCGCAAAGGGGTGCGTGTGTTTGAGGATGCGTGGTAAGGGCATCGCGCGGGAGACCTCATAGCACTGATAAAGGCATGGTCGAGCACTATTAAAATATATCCCGCATTATTTAATTATTTTTTAATTTTTTTAATTTTTTTACCTTTATCATCACTTTTAAATAGCACTGATAAAGCCCCCATTTATCAGTGGTTAAAAAAGCCCCGATAAAGGCGATTTTATCTGTGCTTTTTTATTGCTGATAAAAGGGAACGTTTTTAGTGCTTTCCGGAGCACTAATAAATGGGACCCCCCTATATTAGTTCTGAGATTTACAACGTTTTTAGCACTGTTAAAGCCTGTTTTGAGCGCTTATATAGGCCTTTTTTGTAGTAATGGAGAACCACATACTTTTTTTAAAACTGTTCTCAAATTGTGAACCCCCTTTAAAGCTCCTTAAGATATCTTAAACCATCTATAAGCCACCCAAGACTTCAGCCATGAAAATCATAACTAAAAAAACTTAAATAATAGACAAAATATGGGAAACATTACCTAAAAATACTGGGTTGTAACATTCAATAACATAAATCATCCTCTCATAAGAATAGAATATATCATCACCATTTACCATGATGGTGTTTGAATGTAAAGGACATATGAAACTAGTCATTAGCATACAAAATAATACATAATAATTATATTAATAATATCATTATTTTTAATATTATAAATATGATAAAATATATAATAACATTTATAACATTAATTATTAAAATACATGAATTAAATTCACGAAGTAGTTCAAGATCCTACCCCAGGGACCACACAATACTCCTCTAGAACCTTTATAATTTTTTATTTCACATCTTGACATGTGGACTAAAAATTAGTGTCAATGGGAAGGAATTAAGTATTTATGGAAAAATGATTCTATGATCACCCTAAAGCATATTGTCCTTTTATGTCGACATTAAATGAAACATCACGTCCTGAAAAATATTATCTTGGTATAATTTTAATTTATGATCTATTGTGAAATTTATCCTTATCTTACATTAAAACTTAATAATGATGTAAATTACATTTAATGAATCAAACATTAAATTTAATTAAAATATTGAATCTAAAATATTCCTTGATTTATGACAATTTATAAAAAGTTTAAATACTGAAATTTAAAATCATATAATTATTCTTTTTTTATTTAGTATTATTTTCTATGTTCAAATTACAATTTTTACTATTAATTATTAATTGATCAAAATTCCCATGGGATTTATTAAATTTATAAAATTAAATTATTGGGCCTTTACAATGATCAAGAATAATCTTGGTTTTTTTGGAAGAAAACATCGATGTAACACATTGCAACAATCACCACCACAATTCTAACGATTAAGAATACGTCCTTAGTCATTCTTAAGTAATTAATGATATTCTTAATAATATTCCAATGAATTTTAATTACTAATGATAAGTTACAGTCAAATAATTATAGTCATAATGATTCATAAAAAACATCCCACATATGATGGGTCCAATCTTAAATGTATAAAGTATCTAATTTTTATGTTTCTTATTTTATTAATAAAAAACAAATATTGTTTTTGTATGAATTATACTATAAAATACTAGTAATGATCTTTTATTTAAGTTATTTATGATAAATATAATTACCACTTCATTAATATATGTTTTTCGAATCAATCCATGAAACAAATTTATTATATCTCTATAGATATACATACTAAATTTGAAAGCTATTTCAACCATGTATTTCATTCACAATTTTTTTTCAAATCAAGATTTTCTAATTTTTAAACATTTAATATCATTTATATTGAGTAATATGATATCCACATATAATACTAGAAATATGCAAGCTCTCCCACTATAAAACTTATATACAAAATATTTCATCATCAATATGAGTAAGAAAACAAATTCATTGATTTAATCATCAATTTGAATATTCTAACGCTAAGAAGATTTATTTAATGCATAAATAGACCATTCTAATATGTATTAAATTAAAAAAAATCTGAATCTTCATGGTTTGGATTATATATATACCCTTTAATAGATTCCCATCAAGGTAAGATATTTTAATATCCATTTAGTATATTCAAAAATAAAAAAAAAATCTATAATAGTAGGAAAAATATGAGAGGAAATTATCACATATATTTATGGGAAAGTATCTTAATAGTTAATACAATAATGTTATTTAAAACTCTAGGGCCCCAATAATTAAATATTGGTGGACATTATATCTTTTAAGTTAGTTTTATTTTGAAAAAATCACATACAAAATATGGTTCTCACACCTTTTTTTGGGTCAACCAAGTTTTAAACAATACCATTACATATAAATTCCATCACACATCTTACAAATTTCATTATTTTATAAAATTAAATACTTAATAACCTCTTTATATAAAGTAGGTTCATACTAAATTAATAAAAAAAATTAATCATTTACCATAGTAAATACATATCTCTTGGGATCCTATTGATGACTAGTAGGTATCGAAGGATATTTTTATTATGTGTGGATTATATTTCCACAAACCCTAGTGGAACTTCTAGCTTAATATTTCAAGAAATATTACTATTTTTAGTATTGAACTTCATTACGTTTATTTTTTTCATCGAAATCCTATAGTGGGGAATTGCTTCTAAATAAATAAACTAGTATAATCGACAAACACTTTTCCCAAAATAAAATGATAAAAAAATAAAATTCTTTGACTTCATTGAGATTTACAAAAACTAGGTATTTTTACTATTTAAATTAAATTTTATTAGAAAAAACATGTTTTATATAATCATAAATACCCAAAATCTTCATAAAATATAATTTGGGATACTTCCCTATCTGTATATTAAATTACATATTTATGATTGTCTTATATGTAATGTGATTAACTAAGAAAGTTCCAGACTCTAGTGTATAACATGAAAATTATATATGTAGTATACATTGAATCATCAATAGTGGACCCATATCTAACAAGGTATGATATAGATTTTAATGTACACCATTTATTGGTGGTGTAACTAACATATTGAATTGTGAAACAACTCCATAATCACTCAAATGATAAGTAAACCTCTAGATTAGTTATTCACTGCCTCATTTTAAACAATGTATATTAATACACATTCCATATTTATTTTGTATCTTTTGTTTAATTTTTGTTTACTTTTAATAAGTTTAACACTTATTTTTAAGAAACACATAACCACAATGACTAAAATCAATAGTTAAAGTTAAAAGGTTCCAATAACCACCACTTCCATGTGTACTCATTATCCCACATACATCACCTTTTATTTAGTTAAATAGATTACAAGCCTTATCACTATTTTCCATTAAAATACGATTTAGTCAATTTTCATAAACCAAGATTAACGCATATAAAATGATTTCAATAACTTGTCCGTATGGAGATTTTTTGTGTATTTATCATTTGTATATATAAAATAATGATAAAACCATTTTTTATTTATTTGATTCATATTTTTTAATTTAATTTATTACCACATATTTGTTAATCATGGGATGTTATCATAGTTTGATAAAAATAAAATATTTTAGCATTGTGTAAATTAATGTTTAATTATGAATTAATAATAAAATTATTTAATTGTTTATTTTAAGAATAAAATGAATGGTTGTTTCATAATTTTCTCTTGAATTATTTATAGGTGATTTATAAATACTAAGATCCCAATAGTAAAATGAAAATGATAGATCTAAATTTGGTTGAAGAAAATTACCAAATATTGTTTAAAAAAAGTATGTCTCCTTTGGGGAGTTGAACCATATGGAGAAATTTTGTAATTTGATGGAGATATTGAATATAATGATGAGAACATTCAATAGTCATGATTATTAAATAATAAAATATTTCAATGAATACAATAAATTTTACAAACCATTATACAGTACAAGGAATATATCACTAAACAATGGTGTTTGGTGAGGTATGGGGTTCGATTTCTAGGATCCCGCTCTTGGGGGAATTTCTATCTCCCATGTACCACTCTTCTTACCGGGTCACCCAGTGTCCCACCGGGTGGGCAGAATGGGTGCACTTCACTTGGCTGATGGATTTTTGTAACAATACATCACCGATCAAGGTGTTACCCCATGGGTGGACTGTCATCTCAGCTGGAAACGGTTCCTTCCTGAAAGGGAAATCTCTGGATTATCACTTCGTGGGGAGGGGGGTTCTCGAGTGTGGAGGTTTCGAAAAGGCCACTTTGGGGGATTCCCTTTTTATGAATAATATATCACTAAAGTGGTTTTAGAAGCTCTATAAACCAAAATATCCATTCACTATTGGAGTCTAATGTTATAGGAAATGATATAGAGTTTTTAATTCCCATTAATGAGTCACCATTTTATGATTGATGGATTCTGTTACGCGTGATTGAGTTTCTAAAGATGACATGATGATACTGTAATATAGTAGTGGCCAAAAAAAGAAACATGTATTCCACTAATTATGATGATATATTCCATTACATATGTAATAATTACTCTATATAAAGAAAAAATGCACATATATCTATTTTATATGATTATTTTCCCTTAAAATGTTTATATGTATTATAGAGAGATATCTATAACAATAATTGTAGAGTGGATATATATCATTTTAAATGAGTTATTATGTCACTCATTATTATTGGAATTTCCTACTATGCTTGAAATATTGGTGATACAACATAATGAAAATTTATGGAGACTCAATTATATAAGTTTATATCATAACAAATGATATAATAATTCATAGTGATGATTTGTGTTTATAAATGAAACTACAATCAATGCTGTGTGGTCAATTTTTTTCATTTGGAGGTGGAGTGAATTATTGAATATAATTCATTTATGATTCTCCCACTAATATACCATAATAACCTATTAGTATAATAAAAAACATGATTTCAAGAAAAATTATTCTTCCTAACTGAACCATTTATTGTTAAAATTTTAATTCAATGATTTTATTTAAACTTACCCAAAAATTAATAAGAATACAATGATGTATAAGGATCACCATTTAAAATCAATGTCTATATCCATGACAGAAATTAGAATCATCCAATACTATATGATCCACTTGCATCCCTAAATGTATTATAATGAGTAGGATTTATCCATAAAACTTATGTGCATAAAAACATATCCTAACAATTATGATGTTCTCCCACACCTAAAAAATATACATCTTTAATGAAATGACAACAAGGATCTTTTACCAGAAAATTGGTCAGAGGATAACCCTTTGACCATTTATTAAAAAAAGAAAAGGACAGGAAACAAGTACCACAATTGAAAGAGAAGATTACATATAAAAAAACCATTATCTCCATCACATCCATGCTGATAAGCCTCCTCTGTAGTAGCTGTTTACCATTCTGAACTATCATAATATTTGATAACCTTTGCATACTTCCTTCGCAGGTTCAACTGTTTCATGTAAAGCAACTCTGTGTTCCCAATCGATGACCTGGTGGGCATCAGCTTAGGCAAGTTGTAGTAGTCTTTCTTCTGCCTATGTCGTGATTGAGTATTCATGCTCCCCTGATTCCTTGTCATCTTCGGCCCCCTCCCTGAACAATCTCACTAAAAGAGGGATTGATCACGACTCTGTCATTATCCTTGCCACTATCTGAGTAGTCCCACAACTTTCCAGAAATATGGACCTCATAGGAGCCATCTTCCCCTCCTCGGCCTTCATGAGATTGACAATTATGGTCAATCAGAGCCAGACACCTAGGATGTTCCAATAATCCAGGATTGTCCAGAGTCCCCTGCTGCTAGGCATCCTTCCAAAATCCATCCTCTGGAGAAGAGATCCCCAGTGGTACACTGCCACCTTCATCCATTTGCATAGCCTTCTATGCATTCACCTGTTCCACTCCTTGGAATCGGGTATCAGCCTCAATTGCATCCATCATAGCAGCATCACACACCTCCTGTCATTGAGACCTCTCAGCACCATCCAACATCTCTAGAGGGCAGTTTTCATTGCTTGTAGTGAGAGCCGCAATCACAAGCACCGACTCCTTACTGTCACCTACAACATTCCAACCAACATCCACTGACGGACGAACCTCATATTGAGAGGGCTTGAGCACAACACCTGAAGGCTCCCCCATGTCACCATTCCCATGACCATTAGTAAAATGCTTATTCTCAACCCTAAAACCATATCATTCCTCCGGCGATTAAAAACCAAAGAAACCAGCGAATTAGGAAGTGATACCCCCTCACCTAGTGCACTCCGTTTCACCTTGCCAGACACGGGGTCCGCTGTAGGTCCATGACCAAGAGACCTACCAGAATTCACCTTTGGATCAGACATCTTTGAAACCACTTCCTCAACTTTACATTCAGAAACGTGGTTCCCTATACGACGGAAACTGGAGCAGTAGTCAACCCACGTCTCAAAAACAACAACTTGATTCGATCAGAATTCCTCACCCACAATGATCCATATCCACTCCACCGTAGGCTTCGCAACATCCACCTCAACACAGATACGGGGATTAACTGGATGACTTACCATGGAGGTTCGGACAAAGTAACATAGGTAGCGGCCCACCAAGTTTCCAATCATTCAAATAATCACAGGGTTTTGAAACAAAAGAGGAAGTTGTGGAAATCTCACCCATGCCGCAATTGTGGAAGGATCATGATTCATACATAAATCAAAAGACCAACGAAGGAGGGAAAACATACAACCATTGCAACGATGAGGGGAACTGGACCAAGACCGGATCAAATCCTCTTCTGAAGCAAGACGAACCATAAAGTGATGCTTATCAAGGATACCAACGACCGCACGGTCTTGTAAGTCCCATTTGCTGAAGACAAAATGGTCGAAATCATCAATTGAGGGCCGCATGTGACTGAAACGAACCACCAGTGTTAAATGAAGATGGTGAGATGCTTCAAAGTACTCCAGAATCGAGATCGGCAGCTGAGGATCACCAAGATGAATATTAGGGGCCTTTGGGCTAAGCGAGGTCGCTGGAAAATATGGAATAAAATTAGGGTTTGAAAACAGGGTGAACGGATTTCGCAGAATCAGAGGCCGCACAAGAAAATCATCCACCCCCTTCCTCCTCAAGGAATGGGGGGGGGGGAATCATCCTACTTCAATAATGTATCACCTTTTTTTCTTTACATTGTCCACTAAAACAATGAAACTCAAAAATCTTACACTTCTAATAGATTACTAACCTTTTGTACTTATATTGAGATATTATGATGTATATAAAGACTCTTGATCATCAAATAACAATATAAAAATCATAAACTCATCGAATAAAAACTATATTACATAATCTATTCAAATAAAAACTTCATAATGATCATCTAAATATTAATATTCATGATAATATGATTATCAATAAAAAAATTATTTTTGGGTATCCTCTTTCTCTTCTCACTTTCTTTACTTACTCTCTTAGTATTTCTTCATTAATTTTGACTAAAAATAATACAATTTCCAATATAATTCATTGAATTTAAAATTTTGAATTCAAAATGCAATATTCACTTAATTTTTTAATATATACTTATTTAATCTATAACATTAGACAGTATAAAAAATATTTTTCACCATATATATTTTTAAGTGGTGTGATTATTTAATTTTTAGTATCCCATGATTCATCTATATAACTACATCATCAAACCATGTTGAAACCAGACCATAACACAAATAAATAAATGTATAGGTGTCTCATGGTTGAATTTATATAGATAGAAAAATGTTACCTCCAACTTATCATAAACTAGCCCTTCCTCTAATAAACTTTTGTCCTAACACTCTTCAATTTTACATGACCACCCATTCTTATAAAACTCACTTTTATTATGAACACCATTATTTCACCATAATTACTGAGTTTGAGATACAAAAAAAAAACACTTATTCCTATTCAAACCATCATGAAAACATTAAATCATGGTTTATAAATTATCAAATGATCCATTTTTTCACTATACAGTAAACTTCGTCATAGAACAATCCTTGTCCATCTAAAAATGACATAAAAATATATTAATATTAAATTAAATTAAAAAAGAAGATATATATTATATTAAGGAAAATTATCACCATCATCACATCTAGAACTAAAATCATGAAATAAGTTTGTCTATTATCTCATGGTTTCTTAATCACCAAAACATCAACTTTTCTAATAACATCATGGTACAATCTTTACCATTATATTGTGATTTTTTATCATATCCCAAACAACACCAAACATCACTATTCAAATCCCATTACTATTGAAACACTTCCAAATCTCTAAATTTACTTCATATAATATTAACCATTTAAATTTATTTGATTTTAAATGTGATATATATGTTAAAAATGAGTTCAAAATAAGTGGAAACACCAATGGAACCACCCATATCCACATTGAATTTACATTTGACTAATTATTTTCCCCTTATAAAACATAAATCTCTGGGAGACCTTCACCGGAAAAAACTATCCGAGTCTAAAAAATCCATCCCTTAGGATTCAGTTTTTAACCATTAATCATAACTCTGTCTATACATTAGAAATAAATCATCATTCAATTATTATAATACCTGGTGATTGAACTTAGTGTAGAAAATATAAAACAATGAATAAAAATATGAAATCCACACATAAAAACGATTCACATTTAAAATCAAAAATCATTTCAAGATTATCTTCTCAACACATCTTATAAATAAACATATAAATTATTACTACATGTTTTTTAAACAAAATTACAATATACCATATTAATAAAAAATATAGAAATGATTACACATTCAACAAAAATATTTTTTTACATGTGTTAAACAATGTTCATACACACATACTTAACAAAAAAAATAGAATAGTTTATAAATTCACTAACACTCATTAAAATCATAACTGTACCCTTTAAAACCACTAAATTTATAGTCCACTTTAAGAAGATATTTTTTCCCCTTAAGAAAATATAAATCCTTGGATTTTATTTTTCTATCAATACACACATTCCTAAAAAATAAACAAAAAACAAGTAAGATAGGGGATAAAACATATTACATTAACAGTAGAAATATCAAGGTTTAACTCTAATAAATAATTAAATTTTAATATTATTCTCTTGTGATTTATTGTTAATACCCTTAAATATTTCACATAATGTTGGAATTTACTAGATTTTTATTATATTAGAGATTCATTGAGATTATTTTGAATATGAAATAAGTTATTTATTATATTGATTTAATAATAATTACATGATTTAATGTTGATTACTAAATCATAAAAATATTTTTATGATATTGGTTGGAGGAATACATCTAGGTAAGTCAGGGAAAAGGATTTATTTAATATACATAAGTGTACCATGGATTTCATATGGTCCATGCTTGATAAAATTGATTTATAAGTACTATATATGATTAAATTAGATACACTAATGGAAATTTAATAATAATTTATAAAATTAAAATTCTATGAAAGAATGACATGAAATTAAGCTAGCTGGGTAAGAGTAACTCAATCAGAATAGTGACAACATAATTTTCATTAATGGAACAAAGTGTAAGCCTAAAAATATTGAATTTAATATTTTTATTTCGTGATCAATTCCATGATTTTTTCACCATCGTAATTTCTACTCAATACCCAAGGATCTCATGTGATTTAATTTTAGAATAAATATTAAATCTAAATGATACATCGTCTAGTTTATTTTGGAAGTATTTGCGTGTGTCATTAGAGACCATCTGTAAAAGGTACCTACATTAGATACCTCTAGATCCCCCATACAAGATTCAAAATCATATTAGGGAATTGATCCTTGATATCTTGGTGATAGCACCGAGATCCAATGATTCCTCAAATGTATTGACAATCACTGAAAAACTGATCCTTTGACCCCTGATGAATAAATAGGATTGATCGCTTGAATCATATGCTTCTCTATCAAGGATATGTAAGAGATGATATATATTGTAACAAATTTATGTAAATAATTTCCATATAAATAAGATCCTCAACTTATTAATATTGTAAATTATAAATTTCTTGAAGTTGGATCCCTGACTCCCATATATGAATTACTCAATATTTAAACCATAAATTTTTTTATGACAATCTAAATTCATGAAAAAAATCATTTATATCATTATCACCAACATAAAATACAATAAATATAATATGTGATATAATAGATTCATTAATCCTACACATTATTCCAATAAATATTAAAGAAACACTGAATATTAAAATAATATTGATTCATTAAATAATTTACCAGGTATTTACGTAAATACTAGTAAATTAATTAATGACATAAATACAATTTAAATTATTATATATTTTAATAATAATTCAATTATATATTCTTTGGTGATATTTTATACTTAGACATCTCCCATACCCTTTGGGGGTTTCCACTATGTATTATACAAAATTTTAATAGAATAGGTTAGATTTTTGAATATTCTATGTGTGTGACCCTATAGACACTTATTTTGAAAAGAGTGAATATTATTCACAGATTAGAAGAATATTATAGTAACCCATCAATACCCTAAAAAAGATAAAAATGGTTTTAGTAATTAAATCATCCTAGGAACATAAACAATGTAATATAATATCTTTATCTCATGATATATCAAAAAAATAAGAAAACACATTGTGTTATTATACATTCTTAATTTTTCTATTATATAATTTACTTTATTGAATTAATTTTTTTTATCATGACCCTTGACTTGGAGAAGTTACGTCCATCTTAATCAACTGGGGATGAGATATCACTTCCTATAGGAGGTGACATATTTTTTCATGATTATTCAACCTTTTACAAACCATAAAAGAGGCACCAAATGCAAGCTACCTCACCATGACATAAATTAAATTACTTTTATCTTAACTAAAATTATATTATAATATAATATACACTGATAATAATCTATATTTAGGATACCATTATAGTTTTTCACAAATAGAAACGACCAATGACATATAAAACATGTGGTTTACTTTTAGAGGGTCAGTCCTCACGATCTATTCTATTCGATATCACCAAGTGAAAAATTCATTATAAGAAGCCCCAATGATTATGATCCTATAACATCTAATGGATGCAAATTATATGTGTCCAAACAAGCTGATGTTTCTGGACCATAGAAAATATGTTCAAGGTTTCTGTCATGGTATCTCTTGGATCTCATTATATCACGGGAACTACTATAACCATTTTATATAACAAGTAATATAATTAATTACCATATAAATCATGGATTCAAAAATATCAACACTAATATTGTAATAATACAAAATTCACAAATCATTGTATACAAGATATGGTAATTAAAAATTACTTTTTATATTAGGTCTTAAAAACCCAATTTTACAAAACTTAAGGTATTTCCATTTTTACATGAATTAGAAGAAATTATATTTCCATGTAAGAATTACTCTAGATGAGATAAATATATAAACAATTAAGTAAAATTAATATAATAATAGATAGAATATATGAAATAGTAAAATATGTTTTCAAAAATCTATGAAAGAAACATTGGATCTCTGATAAGATAAATTCCCTAACTGAGCACACATAATATTTTTTAATTTCCCATAAATGAAAAATGGGAATATGGGTAGATAAGATAAATTAATTTCTTTAGAGATAATAATAATTCCACATGATTTCCATTAATTATATTTAGGATAATATAAGTTTCTTGGCATATACCTATATAACCAAATAATAAAATCTTCAAAAAATAATTCCATGTGAAAGATAATTTAAAATAGAGAGGAATAATAAAGATCATGGAACCAAAACCCAAACTAGTAAAAGTTTATATCTAAATATCTAATTATAATTAGAATTATCCAAGAATATTAGGGGGTATCAGTTATGATATAAAAATATAGAACGCTACCGAATAGAAATTTTGAGTTCTTATGTGTTCTTTAACTCCATTATTTCTTTTAACATTCCTTATTTCCATATTATATTCCATGTTTTTGTTATTAAAATATAATATATTTATGCCATTTTTATGGATAAATATACTCAATGTTAATACCTAAAAAATATAATAGGAATTTGTTTCTTTATTTTTAAATATCTACAACTTCGCTTAATTTATTTTTATTATGTGTTGTAGTAGTGTGAAATTAAACGGGTTTGATATAAAGATGATTCTCCAACCCAAACACTATATTATTATTTTTATCATGTTTTTTTTCATTAATTACACTCATTGTATAAACCGTTATATATTTAATTTAAGCTATATAGTGGGGTGAAGTCTCATTATTGAGGGCTATGTATAATAGATCTTTCTCATCGGTTAAGACCAGTTTATGGAGAGTTTCAATGGAATATTAATTTTTATTGATGTGTGAAGACTACCTTTGGACTTAGGAATAATGTTTAACCTCACATAATAGTTATTGGTGTGTTGGTAATTAACATTGACAAATAGGTAACGTTATGAGGTGAATGGTATCGAGTTAATCAACTAAACAGGAACAACATGAGAGTAAAGTATTTTAGTAGGAATGTGGTAGGACACACCTAATAGATTACCTGGTGATTAATAATTTTTCTTTCTAAATTTTCATCACTATTTATATTTTCATTTTCACCACCCATTTTTATTTATTTTCATTCTTTTAAATTGAAAAATTCAAAAAAATAATAATAACATAAGATATACTAAGTTAACTTCCAAACCTTGTTGGAGGCTAACACTTATGTTAGATACTATGATGCACTCTTAATAGTTTGAAACAATATTTGATTGAACCTATAACAGAGACTCAATCAAAATCCCACCATTAAACTCAACTATTAAAATGCATCCTAAGGTATTAGTTTGGTAAAAACATCAACCAATTTATCATTTGTAGTAATATATTTCATCTTAATAGATCATTCATCCACATTATCTTCGAGAAAATCATATTTAATATAAATTTACATCAATAAATAATTCTGAGCAATTTTTCATAAATTATTGGTTACACATTTATTATAAAAACACACAATTAATAGTAATTTACTTATACTATTAATTTTTTTGGTTCTATTGTCATCAACATAACATGATTTTTTTACTTCAGTAGTAGTAATGTATTAAATTTATACTATTCCAAAGTGATTTTTTTCTTATATATGTGCCATATAATACATCTTCATACCAATATGAATAATCCACTAATTCGTACCATCATCACTTCAAGCACAATTTTCATCTGTATAACCCACAAGATCAAATATTCATTTATCGTTTTATGTAAAATAAAAATATATAGTGCCTTTAATGGACCTTAGAATCATTTTCATTGCTATGATATAGGATTTCTTAGTCTCACTTTGACACCTAACAAATATTGTAACTACATAGACACAATATAGTCATGAATATATCAAAGTAAATTCCCAATATGTTTTTACAAACGTTTTGGTTAAAATCATTTCATTCTTTATATTTAGATTTACTGGGTCCCACTAAAATGAACAGTGGATCATTATTATCATATTACATTCTAAAATTAATCAACAAATATCAATCATTCTTATGATCCTTCTCTTTATAAATTTAATTCCTTTAAAATTACTTTATCTCTTTTAATATTGACATCCCAAACATATTCTTCATTTGAGTGAAATATTACTTGAATAAATATTACTCATTTCTAGTAAATTTTATATAATCAATATATTGAATTTCTATAATATATAAATTCTTGGTTTCGTTGGTATAGTGGTTTCATTGAACTATTAATTTCCTAAATTCCAGTAACTTTATGCATGATTCAAGCTTTGAGTACATGCTCTTAAGGAATATTTTATTTTCTTCAACTTAAAAACACACCTCTCATCATATCCAATAACAATGACTTTATATTTCTCAATGTACATCTCTTTATTAATTTAAACATTGATAAAGGATAAATTCATTTCCATTTAGAAGATATTGTTTCTCCTTTGAGTATGTATTGAAAAAAATCCGTATGGTACCAAGAATGTTTTTTATGAACATGACTCAACAAATTAAATTCCTTTTACCATAGAATATGAAATAGATTTGATACCTACCCTTTTCCTAATCACTTATTCTTTATTATTTAACTTATTATAGAACACCAATTTTTTTAATAAAATTACTTTGGGATTTGTAATAACCACCCTAATGTTATTCATTTCACTGTAAACCAATTTTATATTCATAGATTGAATCCAATTTTTATTCTTTAATGCATCCTCCACATTCCACATTTAAACATGAGAAATCAATGAGATGTGAATTTCTTTCCTCAAGGATCACCTAGTTTATACATATTATCATTGATCACTTATGAAATTCTAGACCTCCATATTCTCATCAACCTTCGATGAATAAAATTTATTCATTATTCATCACTGGATGTAGCCAAATAAACATTAAATTTATTTCTATTACTCACATATTACACACTTTTATAAATTTATTTATTTCAATCTATTCAATTCATCACCTTCTCTATCATCATTATAATCCTATTTTATTTTATTTTAAACAGATTAAATGAGTCCCCAAACACCTTTATACTTGAAAAATCAATCAACTTTATATATTCTTTATTGTAGTAGTAATATGATTTTAAATTTAGAGTATATCTAAGGAAAAAACTTTTGACACCTCTTTGATCAAACATTCTCATATTTTAACCCTTAATGTTTATACAAAATAGATACCAAAAACCCCTAAACATGTCAAGAATGGATAATTTTAATAATATATCATGTATGAAAACATATAAGATTTCAAATTATATATACATTGGTTTTGAATTTATGATACTATCCAAATTTCTTACCAATAAGATAAATAATAAATCCCATATTCCACCAACATGGCTTGAGAAATATCAATCAAAAATTGTTTATTTTTCATAGTAACACTATTTTTATGGTATGTAGTTCATTATACTCATGAATAATCACACCACCTTCCAAATAGTACTCAAAATTTTCACTTAAATATTGATTTCAATTGTCTAAAAAACATCTTCATGTATTATCTACATTCCTTAACTACATTCCTCCTAAAAATTTTAAACTTATTCAATGATGGGGATTTGTAATTCAGGAACATTTTATATGTGTTGTGAGTGAAACCATTAATGAATAAGATAAATAATTTAGTATTATCTATTTAATTAATTCTCATTGGTCTAAAAATATCCAAATAAAAAATGTCTAAGGGATGAGTTGTTTTAATATATAAATTTTTATTTAAATAATTCTTAATATATTCCTTTAAAACATATTTAATTCCAATTTCTTATATCCTTTTATAATTGAAACACCACATATATTATCTCCTGTATTCAAATTGTTCATGTTCTTTTGGAGAATATTAACAATCCATGTATGAAAAAACACTATCTTATTTTCCATGACCCAGTAACAAGAATTTTTAGCATCTCACACATGAAATTAGATTCTTGTAGTCCATTGTACAAGAGTCATATGTAAAGGTCCATGAATTATTGAATCTTTTATTATATTTGGTGGTATTTTTAGGTGTTTATAAAAGGCTCGAGGAATATTATTTAAAGGATATATCAAAAATATACTTATAGAAGGTGGTTCATATGGTGAAAGATAAATTCATAATGTGATATGGTTTTTCACAACATGCGAAGATTGAGATTCATGACTTGTATTCATGTGAGGAGTACTTCCTGAAATTACATCGTTATGTGAAAGTGAGATTCACAACATGAACTAAATTGAGAGTAGGTGCCTTTAATTTTAGTGAAACATAAAAAATATGAGAATTCACGGCTTAAATCAGATTCACTACATGGATTACATGGACCTAAAATAATTCATGTAATGAATATGTTATTCACATCATGAATCATGAGATATATAACCAGTTAATAAGTTTAATTATTTTCTGAATCCTTTTCATTTAGAAATCATTTCCTCTTGGTGTTTGGAAAACCCCAGTCACCTTTAGAGGATCTTCTATCTCCTATCCCTCCTGTATCGATCCATGGGTTATGGAGGTTTAGTTTTGGTGATCTAGAGAGTGTTATTATCTCTATACTCTCATTTCATTACATTTCTCTTGTATGGATATGTAATGGTGAGGTCATTTTGCTTCACAGTGTTTTTGGTTCATATTTTTGATGATCCCTCGGTAAAATTAAAGTTTATTTGAGGTTTCCTAGTCTTATTGTGGTCTCTAGGTAGTTTTTTCTCTACGCTATTATGCATAGTGAATCAAAAATCATCATTGAGGCAGTTTATCCTTATAATATACATTTTAATGTGAATTTGTGGGGATTTCAATCATTTCCTTCCATTGGGTGGATATTAGGGGCCATCATAATAAATATAATAAATTGGATAAATATAAAATTGATGGGTATGGGGAGAAATAACATAGTTTATTTATTTTATGATATTAATGATGTGTTTATATATATTTTTTTCCATTTCTAAAAATCATGGATGTTGGGAGCCTTATTTATGCTATAGATTATATATATGTGAGACTATTGAAATGATGATTACTGATATCACCCTGAATGAAAAGGATAAGAAATTATTTAGGGATATTATATTGGTTTCCCATAGAAATATAATTTTTGTGATAATACCCAAGATAAATAATTATGTGAAGTAATTTAAGCCCTTGAAACTAAATTATGAATGCAAAGATGTTATTATTTGTTTGTTTGTTTCTATTGTGTTTCCTTGTGTGATGTGGGTTGTTCTGCAGTGATGGTGGTGACTGAATGTGTTTCAAGATGTGTGGGGGTAGTGATGGGATGGTGTTGGAATATGATGCAATGTGGGTAGTTGTTCTATAATTGTGATGTTTGGTAGTGAAGTGTTATGGTGTTATATGTGGATGTTTTTTTGTGTGGTGGTTGTAATTTGTGGAACTTGATATGTGTAGATTTTTCGAGGAGGTGGTTTGGTAGATGTGGTGTTTTGAAAATTACTAATATGATATAGGTGATCAGTTATGTGGTATAGTTTCATTAGTTCCCCAGTTTCCATGGAATAAATTTTTATGTTGAAAATGAAATATCATGGGTATCTAATTGAATAATAAAGTGGTGTAAATTGATATGTGGTAAATAGAATAATGAATTGTAAGATAAATAAATGGGTTGTGTATATGTGAAAAAAATGTTTTAGTACATGAAAATTAGTTGGAAGTCCTTAAATTTGTAAAATGGAGGAATATATAATTGAAAATGGATTTTGTGTTGATTTGTGTAGTGGCTATGTTATGATGTATAGACCGTAGGAAACCATTATTACAATTGATGTGTGGTATAGTGGTGGTTATGTGGTGTATTCTAGTGAAGTTGATGGGAACCCCTATATTGGGTATTATATGCTATCTATATATCATGTATTTTATGTTATATCTATATGGACCACACCAAATTTGCATAACCTTACCTACACACAACGGTTTTGGCTTTCGAGGTTTTCTCCAACATCTAGGATGGTGGTGATACAGATGGTTGACTATCACCTCCCCCTTCTATACCTTTAGTATTGATTATATGGATAGGTATTAGAGATTACCTATTAGTGAAGTGGGTATTATATGTGGTGGGTTTCATGCACAATAGGATGATTATATTAGGGATATATATTTTATGTTCATGATACCATACAACACTAGTTTGTGATGATAAGTGATGTGATGGACCATGTATCATCAGAAGAGTGGTGATGTGATGACGTATGTGTTTTTGGGGAGGTGTGATGTGATTATGATAGATTCTAGAACAAAATTTTAGAATATATGAAGGTTGGATAGTTAGGGATGCATCCCACCCCACATTAGAGAGATAGTTATGCAATTTGATATGTATGGAAGGGACGGGAGAAAAACATGTTAAATATTAGGTAATGGGAGAAGAATCATAGTGGGGATGTACTTGTAGGGAGACTTTGTAATGTTTTTGATACTATGTCATGATACTTGATGCGATACATGATGAGTGATCCATGGTGTCGCTGGGATTGGTTAGTTGACCTATTTTGGAATTTTTTTTGTTTTCTATTTATTCACTGGTGATTTCGTATGATATTTTCAAATTTAAACTATAGTATTAGCATATAATACTACTGAGGATAAATGTTTTGATCATACTCTGTATATAAACTATTTTTTAGGTTTCTTAGTTTACCATGGGTACTGAGTTGGACCTTACTATCTAGTGATTTTGGAGCTTATATTGTGTTGATTCTATAGGATTATCTTTTGGTATTTACTTCGAAAGATGTATTGTAGTTGTTTAAATTGTTCAGGATTTGGGGATGGATTTAGGTTTTATTACAATTAATATGTTGAAGCTTCTGGGTGGTTTTTTTATCCTATATCCCTCCCATATATTATTTTGTAGAGTAATTCCTCCCATATGTAAGAGTCTTATACCCATGATTTTGTCACCAACCTGGGGCCTACTGGAAGTGGGAATTCGCGATCATTATCTATTTGAATGCATTTCAAATCTAGGAGGGGTACCTTTTGAGGGCGGGGTTATGAAAGAGATGTATAAGAGGTTTTGGTTTCTAGATAGCATGGATTTTAGAGTTAGAAACTATGATTATTTAATGGGTTGTTTGGGAAATGGTTCTAGTTGATTGTAATGCCTGATATAAACATGGAAGACTAGTTAGTATGTAGGATTTTAGTCACCCATGATCCAATGAAAGGAATACAATTTTATTAAATGTCCAAGTGAGGTGGAATTATTTATAGTGTATTGATATTGGATAGGTAATCCATCATGACTAATTGTATTCATGTTTGTTTGGGATGATTATGGGGGGTCATTTAATTTAAATAAATTAATTAAATAAACATGTGACAAAATTCCATGCTACCTTGATTAGTATTCCTCATTTTTTCTGTAATAGATCATAGTCATCATTTTTGTTTAGGTTAGGTGGGTTAAGTTTGTTTTGGATAATTTGGTTGATCATTGAAGGATTAACCTGATATAAGATAATGGGGCATGTTAGAGGGATTTGCGTGCCTTTAAGTGAAAGAGTTCGAGGATGTACAAGGGGAGTGTCTCATATCTAGAGAAAAATCACTTGTTGTAGGATATTTAGATCCCTTTTGGTCTGATTCAAGATTTGGTTGAGTTCTAGGTGTTGTTTAAAGTTAGTAAGTAACAAGGAGATACACGTTAGTGGTGGATGTCATATCTTGTTGAATGAAAATAAGAGGATGTTCTGTGGCCATAATATTAAATGGAATTCTATTCATAGTTCCTATCATGGAATTTTTTTTGGGAAGTGGAATGAGTTTCTCTCCCATTAGTAGGGAATAATTGGTGTTTGGGATATTGGTATAAAGTTCAAGGACCTATTACACTTCATCATGGATGTCTTTTATGAAGAGGAGTCTAGATCACAACATTTGTAGGTGGATTTGTGACTTGTAATTAGGTATGCAATCACCCATTTTACACTTTCTACGTAAATGGCGGTTTATAAGAAACAAAACATTATCAAGTTGATTTTTTATATGGAAGATTATCTTTGAGAGATTGGATAACATGGAATCTTGTGTAATAGATCTTCAAGCAGTGGGATGTGGATATTCAAGTAATCAAGATTTTGAGATGTGGGGAAATGACCGTAATATATCATTCCTCATCCTTTTGGGAAATACAACTTATAACCAGAATATAAGGGATTTTTTTATTTGTGATATGATTTAGGGGGACACTCCCACCACCATGATCAGTGTATGACCACTTAGGGGGCCTATTTATATGGGTGTTTGAGACCCTTTTCAATAGTCATAATTGTTTCCTTTGAGGTAGTTTCCATAGCCAGAGCACCCATAATTGTTAAATGTCTAAGTGAAGATGGATTTGGAAGGGGGAAGCCTCAGGATGTTTACATTCCATAGATATATAGTCCAGAGCATGTCCATGGAGGCCAAGAGTAGATATGCAGATTAGTTGGTGGTATTCTAATGGATGTGTTAGTGGTGACGATATGAGTAATTCTAAATTTTATTAGGCATTTGATCGACATATAATCTAATATTTTTTATCCATTATTTGATTTAAGACCCTCAAAAATCCATTTTTACTCCTTCTTTGTTCGTTTCCTGGGGACTGGATGTGGAGATAATTTTAGATCCCTTGGTATTATCAACACTAGTTACAAGATCTGATTTTTGTTTGATATATTCCATGGATGTCGACAAGTGATGGGGAAACTCAAATATGTGGGTCACTTTTTATTGTTGCTGATACATAAATATAAACTTATCCTTGGCATTTATTTCTTATATTCCATGAATTCAAGAATCCAATATATTAGAGGGATTATTAATTTTTTTATGTGGAGGGCTATTGAGTGGTTTTCGTTGGAGAGCAAGGTTATCAAAGGTCTGGAAGGAAAGTAGAGCATCTTTTCTCTCAGTTGGTAAAGATATCAGTAGAAGATAAACTAGGGTATGATCATAGGGTTTTAAGAGTTCCTAGATGTTTTTATATATGAGTTTTTGATGCTACCCCCAGGACATGATTTTTTTGTTTTGGATAGAGTTAAAACCATGTGCATCCCCAATTGTTATGGCTCCATATTGAATGGTTCCTATATGGAAGTGATAGTTAAGGTTTCAGGTGGATGATCTAGTGTAGAAGGGTTTCATATTTCCTAGTCTATCTACTTGGGGAGCTCTAGTTCTATTCTCTAAGAAGATAGAGATTAGTGTAATGTTTTACATATACTACCAGTGGTTGAATCAAATAATGATATTGAACCATTACCTCCTTCAGAGGATAAATTATTTATGAAATTAGCTAAACAATGATAGTTTGTTTTTGAAGGATGAACCATGTTATGGATATCAACAGTTGATTTTGAAAGATAAGGATATCCTGAAAACTACCTTTACGTGTATGTATGTCCACATTGAATTTTTGGTCACTCTATTTAGTGTAAAAAAAGCATCGATCATGTTTTTGGGGATCATGAGCTATATGATCATTGAGATCATAGACTGCTTCATAATTGTGTTCAATAAATATATCTTTTCCTACTCAAAGCTAGAATATAGAGTAGTATTACCTGTTTTTTGACACCACAAGATCTATAGAAAGTTGTCAAAGTGTTTGTTCTAGATAAAGGAGGAAAATTTACATGTGTATGTGGAGTATCAATATGGTGTGGCAGTAGACCCTTTTAAGGTCATGACATTTTTTCTTAGGAATCAATTATGTATGTGGTATAGATTCATAGTTTTCTTGGTCTTGTGGGATATTATCATAGGATCCAGTCTTTTTTATCTCAAGTTGAAGCCTTGATGATTTCCTTGACTAGTATGGTTCTTGATTTTGTATGGATAATTTTGTTATAGGTATCATTTGGTTACCTGAAGAAGAATTTAGTCCATTCTCTTGTACATTAGTGGCCAAAGGGGGTATGATGGATGATTAATACCCCATGAAGAGGAAATTTTGTTACAAATACATTGAGTCTATAGTCCAGGAGAGATGTGGTTCATGAGTATACCTATGTTTTTAAGGAAATGGAGAAGTTTTAGTGATAAATAATGATTTGGGGAAGATTAGTGGTTGTGGTTGTCTTAAAAATATTAATTTGTTGTCATCCATGATCAATTGGGTGGAGGAGTCTTAGTGGGAGGCTTGGAGGTATATGTGATGCATGACTATATTAGAAATTGTGATGATATTGAGGGTTGGTCAGTGGATGTATTGAAAAGAGTGTTGTTTTAGGGACAAATTATTATTAAATTGGAAGTGTACAAAGAAATTATCCTTGAGTTAAAAAATCCCTTCATTATGGGTGAATCCTAATGTATCTAATAAATAACATGTCTTGATGAGGTAGTATTTGCGGCTTGTGAAGAAATGGACATGGTAGAGTTCCTAGAAAATTCTATGGTTTTTTAGTAGTTGATAGAAGAGAACCATGTTCCTAGAGTTTTTATACAATTATTGGATCCTCCGGAGTGGAAATGGGGGCTTATAACAATTTATTTTTGATTAGGTTACCCCAATATTAGGGAGTTCGTAATGCAGTTTGAGTGATTGTAGACAAAATGATAAAGTCACCTCATTTTATGGCGATTTGTGAGTAGAGTTATATGGATTTATTGGTAAGGAGTAATGGGGATAATGGGTTTATGATTCATAGAGTACTAGGGACCATCATCTATTATTGGAAATCTCATTTTATATTGTGGGTCTATAGGGGATAAAAACATGATTTTTTTCTCACAGTTTCAACGTAGAGCTTCATTCCACCTTTGGATTGATGGGAAGATAGAGCAGACCTTCCCGACATTAGAGGATAATTTGTGACCTTGTGTCTTTAATTTTTAAATCTCATTGATACAAAATTCATCTAGTTGATATTAAATACAATTCAATTTTTCAATCTTCCATTGGAATGATTCCATTTGAGGCATTGTATGAGATTCTATTTCATTCTCCATTGCATTGGATGATTGATGGTGAGTCCAAAGTTCTTAGTCTTTATATGTAGTAAATAATGAATGAGAAGATAAATTTTATATGAGTGATGATTGGGTAGTGAACGACCATTATAAGTCCTCTTTTTATCATATGAAAGTACCATGGAGTTTGAGGTTGGAGACCTTGTATTCATGAGGGTTTCCCCTCGATGGGGTAATTAAGGTTTGGTAGGGGGATTAAGATTTATATTACATTCATTATTACTTTTGAGGTGTTTGGGTGAGTTGGAGAGTTGGTTTATTAGTTGGAATTGCCACCATAGTTGGACAAGATCCAAAATATATTCTACACATCCTAGATTGTTCAACATCTTCTCGATGACTCCAACATCATTGATTGGGGGTTTGGTTATTGAGGATAATGAAGCATTCATGGAGTGAGTATTGGAGATTTAGTAACTTGATAGAAGTTTTTGTGCATCTGACTCATCCCCTTGGGTAACATGTTATGGAAGCATAGTTTCTTAGAGAAGAGTTCTTATTATAATGTGATGCAGATGCATGCCTAGTACTTGTATTTGTTTAATGTTTGTTCATGAATTGTTTTTCCTTTATATTGTAAGGTTTAGATCTTGATATTTTATGAAATGTGAATTTTTCCTTTACATGTGATGTGTGTTAAATCTTTTAAAACTAAAATAGGGGAGAATCAATTTTCTAATCAAGGAATGTCATAATTTGAGACACATTAAAACTATGTAGGAAAGTTAGTCTAACAAAAAGATGAAAATATCATGTCCTAGAAGAAGATATTCCTTGTTTTTTGTGCATGGATAATTATTATGTGTTAGTTGTGGTAGAAATTCTCTTGGGATGTTGGGAGGCTTAAATAGTGGTTCATTTGGTTATGAAAAATGTGATGGCTTGTGGTTGGGGTCGGATGACGTAATGATGTGGTTGTTTAGGGTGTTTTGTATTAAATTTGGATTGGTGTGTTTGATTGGTGGTATCGTTTGATGTCTTATAAGATCCCTAAGAGTTATCTTAGGGTATTGTTTTCATAACCCACTCCATAAATTTTTTTAGTTTCTATTCTCAAGGTAAAAAATAATATGAATTGTTTGTAATGTCACATTATGTGCCCTCTAGATTTTTTACTTTGTTGGGATGTAAGTTTGAGTTGTGAGGAGAAGGATTAATGTGGATTCAATGATGTTTAGATCTAAATATAAATTATAGAAGGTGGTTATTAATGTGAAAATATAATTTAAATTGGGATACAATTTTTTTTACACTAAGTGAGGCTGATAGTTCACAACTTGTATGAGGGAGGGGATTAGTACATGAAAATAATTGAAAATGTGAATGAAGGATTCACAACATGAGTTAATTTGTTCCAAGGTCCAATAAATTTGTATAGATTTTGAAAACATTGAGAATTCATCACTTAAATGAAATCTATTTGTTGGATTTTATGGACCAATGAAAATTCACTGCATGAATAAGTAATTCACTATGTGAATTAGGTTAGATAAAATTTATTTATAAGTGTGAGGATTGGTTGAATACTTTAATTTATTAGTCATATCCTATTATTTTTTGGGATAACCCTAGGTTTAATTAAACAATATTTTATACCCTTTCCCTGTAGTATTGATCCACTTGTTTGGGAGGTTGTTTGTTGGTTATATGTGGTGATTTATTCTCTCTATCCCCTTATTTACTTTCATTCTTTATCCGGGGACCCAAAATAGTTATGTAAATCTAGTATTGGGTGTGTTAAGGCTATGTTTTTAATGATCTATTAGTTAGTTTCAAGTTGATCTTTAGTTTCTTAATGAGTTTGTGGTTTTAGATTTTTTCCCTATCTACCCTATTGTGTGGAGGAAATTAGAGATATTATTTGAGGTTGAGTATCATTATTATATTCATCATGTGTGAAATATTTGGGATTACATTATTTTTTCTTCCACTGTGTGGATAGTAACAGTCATATTAAGATAAATAATTAATTGGATAAATATGAGATAGATGCGTATGAGAAGAAATTGCATGTTTTTTATATTTGATATTATTACCAAAAAGGCTATGTATTATTGTTTCTATTTATAAAAATATTATCTTGTGGGAGACTTTTTATATTTTACTTAATATATATGTGACAACCTTTATGTGATTATTATTAATAACACCCCGAATAATAACATTAAAAATTTATATATGGATAATAAATTGGGCTCCCATGAAAATCTATTTTTTTATAATACCCATTCTAGTTTTTGGAATCCTTGATGTGATACTATTTTTGTTTCTAATTTTTTTGTTTACCTATGTGATGTGGGAAGTTCTGAAGTGATGTTACTGACCATATGTGATGTGAGATTTGTGGGATGAGTATGCAATGGTGTTATCATGGGAAGAGATGTGGGAAGTTGTGTTGCAGTTGTGATGTGTAGTACTGATGAGAGGTGGTAATATTATGCGGTGGTTGTTTTTTGTGGTGGTTGTGATATGTGGTAGTTGAGAAGGGGTGTTTTATGATGACGTGTCTTGGAAGATGTGGTATTTGATGATGGTTTATGTGAGATGAGAGAGTTGTTTTTTTAGTGTGGTTGTGTTATTTTCCTATTTATCCATGGAGTAATTTTTATTGTTGAAAATGAAATACAATTTGTTAGTTAATAAATAAGAAAGGTTTGGAAATTGAATGGGGTAAATGGATTAAAGGAATTGTACAATAAATAAATGGGATGTATAAATGTGAATGTATAGTTTTAGTAAATTGAATTTAATTGTAACTCGTTAAATCATTAGAATAGTGGAATTTATAATTAGAATAATGTTTTTTGTGTATTTTTGTGCATTGAATTAGTTTTGATACATATAGTGGGGGAAATGGTTACGATAGTTTATGTGTGGTGTAGTAGTGGTGATGTAGTGTATGCTAGTGTAGTAAATGTGAACACAAATATTGGGTACTATGTTCTATCTATATAGATTTTATTTTAAGTTATTTATATAAATTCTCCACCTAAGTTGGATAAACATACCAACTCCAAATGGTTTTGGGTTATCAGTGTTTTCCCCCACATTCATTGTGGAGGTTATATAGATAGATCACTAAACCATTTTCCCAAAACATCTTTCACTAGTCATGATATGTGTTTTTTTAGAGATTACCCATAATTGAGGTGGTTGTGATATGTGGTTGGGTAATTCATAATAGTAGGAGGTACCAATGTCAATTTTCATTATGTTCATGATACCCTACAAATTGGGTTATGATGAGATGTTATTTGAAGACCCTAGTGTCTTCAACCCCATGATGGTGTAATGGTGTAGATGTTTTTGGGTTATGTGTGATGTGAAAATGAATGATACAAGAACCTAATGCAATTCCATGCTGGGGTGGAGAATTTAGCAATGCATCTGAAACCACATTATAGTTGTATGTTTATGAGATGTTACATGTATTGAAGGGATGAGAGAAAAATATATTTGACATTAGCGTGTGAGAGTGGAAAATAATTGGGGAAGTGTCTATAGTGATCCATTGTTATGTTTTTGATACTTTTTTAATATATTGGATAAATAATTTGGTGATCGAGTCCTAGTGAGGCTATGATTGGTTAGGTGACCTTTTTAGGTTCTTCTTTTTATTACGGTTTATTCACTAGATTATTAGTATGTTATTTCCACATGTTCACTGAGACCTTGGGTATGATCCTAATGAGTATACATGTTATTATACCCTAGGTATGTGATATTTCCCCATGTTTCCTAGAGGAATTTGGGGACCAAGATAAACATTTCCATCCTCGGATTTTGGTGCTTCACTTGAGTAACTACTATAGGATTGTCTTTTATTATTTACTTGGGGACATTTATTGTATATGTTGACATGTTTCATTCTTTATGGGATGGGTTTGGGTTTTATTTTTTTATAATATATATTATTGTGGCTTTTATGCTATCTCTTGGTCTTATATTACTATATAGAATAATACCTCCCATGTGTGATATTTTTTTACCCATGGTGCTTGTTGTTAACCTTGGGCCTACTAAAGGTGGGACTAGAGGGTTATTATCTCTCTTTTTTCATTTCCAACACAATATGGGTAACATTAGAGATAGGGGTTCATGAAATTATAACACATAAATACAAAAATATATTAATAAGAGATCCACATTTTCAAAATTTCACTTTATTTCCTTCATCAAATTTTTTTTAAATACTTAAAAGTTTGTGTTTCAAAACATTAATAAAGAGTTTACTCTTCAATTTCAAACTCACTTCACCAATTATCATCAAAAAAATTAATTTTTTAAGTGATATATTTTTTAAAAATTTTACAAATCCTATTATACAAAACATAAAGCCTATAATAAATCACAAATTTTTTTACATGTGTAATGAACACCCACTATAACCTACTAATGGGATACTAACTTTAGATTCTCTCAAAGAGACAAAAACCTTGAGATGTTTCTTACACACATTTAATTTCTAAATTTTAAATCATTTGAGAATTGTTTATACTGAATTTTATTGAAAAATGGGTAGTCTCTTATTATCCAGGTGACTTAACTAATCACAACATCTATAAAAATCATTTAGAGCTTGAAATTGATTCTTCTCTGGAACCATTAACTTTTCATCTTCTTTATGAACATTTCTTCTTTTTATGTGTTATTACCCAATAAATCTATTCCTTAAAATGACTATATAATTTATAAAATATTTTTCATTAATATAATAATTACTTTCCACCTATCGATAACCACTAAAACAAAAACATTAACCTAATAATGAGAATATTATTATAAAAATTAATTTTTATGTAGATAGTGACACTTTCAATTATTTTCACTTTTATCCATGGATTGTATCTCCATTTTAAAAACATCTTTTTTTGTTTTTATAACATATTTACCTTTATGTCAAAATCCTTTATTGAATTTTCATCCTCCCAGTTTTTAGTATATTTTATCTTCAAATTATCCACATCCTTATTTTTTAGATTTTTTTAATTCAACTGATGTATCATATTTCTTATTCTTATTTATCTTCAGTTTACATTATGTATTCTTATCTTTATCTTAAAATATTTTTTAATCCATATAAATATATTCTTTATTATTTTTATGATCACTAATATTTTCGTAAATTTTTATACTATTCTCAATACCCTTCAAACATTCCCAAATATTTTGCACAAAATTATATAAATTGAACTCGATATTCATCAATTGATCCCCAAATTCATACAATTTTATTTTAAAAAAATAAAAATATTATTATTTTTTCGTTAATTAAATCCTTATATTTATTATATAATTTATTCGCATATATAAGTGAGACACTTAAATTCCTCATATAATTCACCAACAACAACCCAATTTCACCTAGGGATTTTTTATCTCTTTTGGTATTGTAGAACCTTACCCAACATGTTTTTATCTTTCTATAGTATATTTAATTTAATGTGAAATTACATAAAATAATTCTTAATCATGAATTATATGTATATCTATTCAATATATCCTTCACCTGACAACACATCTTCATTCAGCATGGTAGTTAAAAAATTTTCCCCATGACCATTAGTTGAAAAACTATTTCAATTTTCACTATTATTACACTCCAACTTATTAATATTTAAAAATACACCTCTATTTTAATTTATAGAAGTTATTTTATTTTAACTTAGAATATTATTTCTCATGTTAAATTTTTAATTATTTTTCGTAGATAAATTGTTTAGGGATGAATCTTCATGTTCTCTATATGTTTTCCTGAACATTAGAAAATTTTCTAAAAAATATTAAAATCCTATAAATTCAAAACCAATTAAAATAAGATTAACATGGAATATAACTTTTTGGTTTTTTTCATTTTTTAGATATTTTAAACCATTTAGGTTATAGGTATATATTTTTTAATCTTATATTTTTTTTATATTTTGGATCTAAAGGGTTTCTAGAGTAGGGGGTCATGATTTTGGAATTTTGGAAGAAATTTACTACGGACATAGTCTGTGTATGATTATTAATAGATATTTGTAAAATTTTTGATGTAAAAATATTTATTCAAGATGAGTTTATCATATTTTTCGTATGGTTTTTATAACAATGAAGTAGTCTTAGAAAAACGTGTAGAATAGGTTTCACTTCTAGTGCAAGGTAATTCTAACCATATAGTTATTCACAGGTAACTATGAAAATCTGTTTTCAAGGTACATTAGTGATCACAAGGACAATTCATAGTTTTTACAACCATTCATACTTACCATTTAACTCGTACAACATTATTTTAATGGAAAATTTCCAAAATACCCTAGCTCATTTTCACCCAACTATTACACTAGTATTTTATTAGCTCGACCTAAGGATTCCTTAATTCTATAAGAGGAACTCCCTTTGGTTCTATCATGACAATCCTTTTATATTTTTTGATCTTTCCAATGTATGATCTAATTTCCACCTAATTTCTCCTTAATTTTCTATATCTTTCCTTGATAATTATTCTTCCCCATGTGTCAAAAATCATATGGGATATGACAAATGGATCTGTAGGTTTTGATTGATAATTGATTATGTTTCTAATGGATCAATGTAAAAAAATAATATATTATGATAGATTTTTTTAAAATAAATTCAATCTCATTGATAGCTTGTAAACCACACAACAACACGTTTAAATGAAACATGATAATCTATTAAAATATTATTATTTACACACGGCCATTATAACCTAGCTGTTAAGTTGGAAGGTAAGAATATGACTAACTAAATTATGATAAATTATATGGTTTACACATGCACAAGAAAAATTAAATTTTCATATTCTAATTAGAAAAAATATATGAACCATTTGAAATAAAAATAAATGTTTTTTGAGAAGTAATATTTTTTTAAAATGTGCATTAGTTGCGCTTTGATCACAGAGTTTAAAATTTAATTTTCCTATTTTTATAAAAATAATTTTACAAAATGATAATATTTTTTTTAAAAAAATATAGTAAAAATTATCTTATAGTGAATGTTTAGGATTTTACTAAAAAGTTTAATTTTTCAATGAATAGTGAAAATAATAATTTTTATTAAAATCTGAATTTTATTTTAAAGAATTTACATACCAAATTTTATTTTAATTTAGTATTTAAAGTAAAATTATTTCAATTATATATTAATTTATCCAAATTATTTCATTTTAATCAATTTCATATTGAATTTTGATATAATTTTTTTCATGTTCAGGATGTTTTTTGTTTGGAAAACCATTTTTACACTTGTGGGGTTAATATTAAATTAAATTCATTAAATTATGTGATTTCAATTTTGAGAAATATATTTCATATTTGGAATCAATAATATTTATACTATCTAATAATTTCAACATTATTTTTTACCAAAATTAATAGTGAAAACAGTACAAAGTACAGAAGTTAGAAAGATGTTTATCAGAGGTTAAAATAAAACTATAACTATTAAAAATGAAGAAATTTTTTTTCAATTATAATATGATGTTCATATTTCAAACTTATATCATATATATTTTTTAAAATGCTCTATTATGGATCCTTTTGTCCTGAGAGAAATGTGGGTGAAATTCTTTCTTTTCTCAAATTCAAAGTGTGTCTTCCCCACACATATTAAAGGAAACCTCTTTAATATCCATTAAACCATTAAAACCCCATTGGTTATATAAATACCTTTCCAAATAAGTTTCATAAATACCTACCCTCAGACTTGAAGAATTGTTTTGGTCATAAATCTAGCCTAAGAAGGTTTGTTTGTGAAAACAATAATAAGTTGTCGTAAGAAGAGGTAACAACCTTAACTGAGCATTTTATATTATTTATTCCCCTAAATCCTTAAAATATTTTTAATACATTATGATATAATAATATATATATCTTAAATATACTTAAATATTTTTTATTATAGGTTCATTAACTACAAACATATAATCACCCCTAACATGAAAAAAGAATCCATTGATCGTGTGTACAATGAACTACCGCCTCTCATATTGATATAATTCATTTTCAAAAAACACTTTAAATTTCTATTTTTAATGATGTATATAATTTTTTTATTATATATTTATGATATAAATATATATATTCAATTAAAATATCATATAAAAATTGTTAATTTCCATTCCATAAAGAATACAATAACGTCGCCTGTGTGTATGGTGGAATACCGCCTCACGGTTTGATGTGATTCAGTTTTCACTTAATCTTTACATGAAAGGTAACAAGGAAAAATTTTATGTTAATATATTATATTAATTAAATATTAATTATTATATAATACAAATATATGTTATACTTTATTAACATATCATCCAATGAATAAATGATAACATCATTCATCTGTATGATGATGTAACGCCTCACAAAGCAATGTGAATAATTTTTATTACCACATAACATTGATGGTATGTGTAATTGTATTTAAATAATTAATATTTATATATTATATAATTATTATATTTTAATGATATAATAAAACATTCTTTATTTCCATTATTATCATTGAAAAATGGGAATGTTACCCATGTTTATGTATGACATTTTACCGCAATGATGGTATGGTAGTTCATTTTTGATAACCCTATTTCATTGTAATTTTTAAAAGTAAAAATTATTTATAAAAATAATAATTATTTCATTGTTACCATTGTGGATATTTTTTGTTAATAATCTATTTGACCATTGTCAACTACCAAAGTGATTTTGGACATATGAGTCGTTTATCATTAAAACATCTGACATGAAATTAATTGGTCAAGTAATTGAATATGATATGGTAAAAATTAAAATAAAATGAATAATAAAAATGATAAGGGTTATTAAGAAATTAATAAATAAATTTTTTTTATTATTTAGGGAGACAAATAACACACATGAAAAATCAATCTTGAGGTAATGGAACTTTTTAACAAACCCCTTTCTTCAGGTTATGCCCATTCTCTCTATGACCCATATTCTCTATCTCAATGTTATGGAATATTTATAAATTATGTATATATTTCTATAAAATTTATACCTATATAGTTATAAATACATTTTATAGTGTGATACATTATTTTTGACCATCTCTCAAATTCCTCCTTTAATAAATTTCTTTTGATTATGTTATGAGACAAGATTATAAAACCCTATACATTCCATGGATAATTATTATATTTATGCATTATTATTGATATAATTATGTTCTAAAAATATTAATGAACATGAAGTTAATGTGATGGCTGGGAACTGAATAGTATATCCCCCCAATGCATTCAGTAATGTTTTAGACTCATGACATGTCATTTATGGGATTAGGGAGTGAAGCTAATCCAATGAGGGACTCTGACCACAGTGTGATATTGTCTTAGAAATAATCCTTGACTTATGTTATGTCATTTTTTATGTCACTTCCACTTTTACCATGTTTTCATTACACTATGATTCCATGATCTTTTGGTTATCTTTCAACTGGATTATTCACGTACCTTATCTTTTGTGATATCAGGTTATACCTTTAGCTCATATGTTATGCTTCCATTTTATGTTTATTCACTTACATGATTTATAGATCACCTATATCATTATGTATTCTCTTTGGTTTTCCTTGTAATTTTATTAGCTCAAATGGTTTTTAGGATATCACTATTGAGAACAAATTAAGGATTCCATGTTTTAGTGTTGTTTGATATGTTGTGAAACTAGTATTCCAAAGACACTAGGAATTTTTGATATTTTCATTAAAATTATTGAATAATGATGTTAAATAATCGTTTAATAATATGTTTAAATTCATTGGGTAGAAATACTTAGTATTATAGAAAAGATTTAGTTAAATTTTGGAAACTGGGATGAAAAAACACTAGTGAAACCCTAATAATAAGTCAAAGGCTATATTTAAGGATAATACTAAGTACAAGAAAGTATCCTAGAATATTTGTGAATTATAGAATTAGTATTTTACAAGAAATTACATCAATCTCTGTACACTACATGTGTATGTGGTTATAGAACAGATGAATATAGGGGTAATAACTCTAGAAATTATATGCTAGGATTAACTTTAGTATTACTTATCACATGAAACAAAGACTTACTATGAAACTAGTTTGAAACTAGAAGTTGATATGTTTAAAATTGTCAAATACTTTTTACAAACAATTTTGAAGGGAACTAAAATGACCATGATATTTTTTATGAGGAAATTGATCATGGATAACTGAGGTTTAAACCAACGAATTCATAAGTTAATGAATATATGTAATTTATGAGTTATACCATTAATGATCAAAGTTTTGTGTTTAATTTTTTAAAATAATATTCCCTAATTATCCTTTTATTTTAGTAAAATGGATAGAAATTGGAGAAATTGAGTAAAAACCCATTGGTAGGGAAAATTTAATGACTTCCCAAATGAGATTCCGAACCTGATTGAATTAGGATTCTGGATCTTCATGACAATGGTTTCTCAAATAAATTTGTTTTATAGTGTGACATGAATTATGAGGAACAGTTGAATCCACCCAATAAATATCAATTTGAAATGAAAACCTTTATGTGACAATGGTCACCAAAATATATTGGATGTTATGATCCTTTAATTATGGAATCATGGATCAACTATATTTAACATATCCTCTCTATACATAAATACTCTGAGTGAGAGAATATTTTACTATCTATTTATCATATATAGTGAGAAACTAATCAATGATTGATGTTGATACAAAATCTAATTCATGAGGAATTTAACATTGAATTTATGTTGATGGAATTATGTAAAATATTTTCCAAATTTCTTTACTCTCCCTCTATGACTTAAAATAGAGAAAAATTTCCATAGACACATGAAAAATGATAAATAATCCCTTTAAGTTTATAAAGAAAACTTCACAAGAAGTTAATTATAAGCATATAGATCTGTATCTCCTTTGAAAGTATGGTTGAATTCTAGTTTTGTGGGATAACACCAAATTTGTAAAAATATTTAGCAATTAGAGAATTCTAAATACATGAGGAAATTTTTAAATGTTCCCTCAATGTTTACATGAAGATCAGTGATTCTCATGAATCTCTAAGTGATAAGAATCGTAAAAAGGAGTTTAAATATTGTGGTATGATAGAAAAATATAATTTTTGAAAGAAATTCTAACATCACTCTTATCAAAAGTGTGGGAAGAAGCATCCAAAAAATTGACTAAAGTAGACCAGTATGATCATTAGGAGTGAGAATTAAGGGAACCTACCAGGTGATTACTGATTAGATAAACCCACTAATTTGATGGAGGAAATTAATGCTACAATAAAACTTGAGCCTATTGTTTAATGTTAAAACTACAAGTATGTATTACACTATATGAAAAAATGCACTAATCTAAGGGTTGTTGATGAAAACCAGTGACCACAACCTACAAAGCCTAGAGGGAAAGGGAGATGTTTTTCTATTAAAATTTTGGAGATGGATTCTAATAATAATGTGGTGAAAAGTATGATATTTATTCCTTAAATAATAGAAAACATAGTTCTTGAATCTAGTTATATGGATTATTTCACGTAACAGAATTTTAGTTTAACTATTTATGAACCACCTAAAAACATTGGAGGTTGATTTATCAGTGAAGATATAAATTGTTCAATTATTTCATCCTAATCATATGAATCAACCCTATACATATTTTCATTTTGAACATTCCAAAAAACAGTATGATACATATTTTTGTTGAATATGATGATATAATAGAAATGGATTTTCTTCCCATACATCAAATCAAAAAAATTGGGGAGAAGGAAATATCCCTTTGAATCTTGAATTTTCCTCTGATTCTATAAATGTACAAGGAGAAGGATAAATGTATCTAGGTATAATCATATGAACCATTGAATTTTTTCTTCTGAATAGGCGTATCTTTCTTTAATGATTGAGACTAAGCAACGGATAATGCTTGAAGACATGCAAATTTTTATGGATTATACTGATGAATGTTTAAAATACTTTCCTAGTACATATTCTTACTGATAAGTTAAATTTTTAATAAATATTATTATGAGATATCTCCCAATATTTCTGAATCCCTATAGAATGAGAATTTTGAACATGAAGAGATAAATAAGAAACTAAAAAAGAATCTATATAATGGATTTATATTACAAAGTGATTCACCAGGGGGTGCTCCAATCCTCTTCATCAAGAATAAGGATGGGTCAATGTGCCTTTGTATTGATTATTATGAGAAAAATAAAATCAAGATAATTAAAAAGTATCCCCTTCCATGTATAGATTATTTTTTCAATCAACTATGTAGTGAAAAATATATCTCTTAGGTGGGACTTCAGTTATGATATCATCGATTAATGGCGAAGAAGGAGGATATTCCAAAAATATTTGTTCAAAAAAGGTATGGAAACTATTTGTTCATTTTGATTCCTTTTAGACTCACTAATACTCCAAAAATATTTATATACTTAATGGATATATACTTTATGGATTACATTGAAAAATTTGTGGTAGTATTTATAAATGATATTATAATATACTCTAAGTGCAGAGAGAAGCATGAGGAGTATTTGAATAATATACTAAATGAAATGGGAAAAGAGAATATATATTAAATGTATCATAAATATAAGACCTTTATAACGGAACTATCATTATTATGGAATATTATACCCAATAAAGATATATATTTGGACCGTTATATGATAAGGGCTATAGAGGGCTATCCTTGAGAAAATTATGTAACAGAGATTAATATTTTCCTTATACTAGCTGGAAATTACCAATGATTTATGAATGAATTTTAATTACTTTTAAAACCACCACCCCAGACAAAATAGAATAGAGTAATGTTGATTTGGACTATTCAATGTGAATAGATCTTTAACGAGTTGAAAAAGAGTCTTATCACAGTAGCAGTACTTACACTTCCCTCATGTGGGTAATTTTTTTGGTATATAGGATTTGGTATATGTAATAATTTAGAATGATAAAGGGATAGAGTACACCTAAAGAAATTTTAAATTACATCAGTTAAAATATCCAACACATGATCTTGAGTTGGATTTGGTGGTATTTTCATTAACGATATGTAGACATTATCTTTATGGGGGAAAGTATGAAATATATATGGTTCCTAAGAGAATTAAATATATGTTCACATAGAAGAAATATAACATGACCCAGTGAAGATGTTAATAGATATTTAAGTACAATGACTAATCCATCAATTAACATAATAGGATAGAAAAAAAAGTGGAAGATACTCTATGTAACAAAGGATTTGACAATTTTGATAATGGTTAGAATTGAGAAGGATCTAAGCTTATCAGAATTGAAAATAAAGAATATGGGAATAATTAGAGAATATAATCCAACATTACTCAAAAATAATACTCTACCATACATTCTTGATAGGATTAAGGGATCCCAGAATGATAATGAGTTTCTAATAAAAAAAGGTAGTGAGTATTCTGGAGTTAAAATTTTCCAAGAATGGGTTTATAAGGATTCGTAAATTATTTTGTGTCCCATCAAAACTAGAGCTGAAAAATGAGATTCTATATGATGAACCTAGTCTATCTATATTTTTTCATAATTGAAGAAATAATATGTATAGATATTTGAAGAAAAACATCTGGTGGAATAACATGAAGAGGGAGATTGCAGAATTTTTATGACAATATTTTGTAGGCCAGTAATTCAAGGATAAACAATATAAGTATAAAAGTATGATTCAACTATTTACCAAACCACAATGGAAATAGGAAAAAATAACCTTGGATTTCATATTAGGACTCAATATAATGAAAAAAATAACTCTTTCATGGTGTTAGTTGATAATCCTACAAAGTCAGAAAATTTCATGTCATCAAGGAAGATTTCTCTGTTGACAAAATCATTACGATATACGTAAGATAATATTTAATATTTTATGGTGTTACACTATCTATTTAATATAATATAGATTTTTAGTTTAACTCATGGTTTTATAGAATCATTCATTAAGAATTGGATATAGAAATCTATTTTAGTACTACTTATTACCCTCAAACAGATGGTTTGTATGAGAGAATCATCAAAACTATAATTAATTTTATGTGGTATTGTTCATTTTATTTCCATATATTTTGGGATAAAAAACATTCCCTATTATAGTAATTATTTAACAATATTTTCAATTATATAATTAAAATGTATCATTATAAGGCTTTGTATGAGAAGTAGTGTTAGACTATGACATGTTGGGATGAATTTTAGGGAATATAAGATGATGGGTCCTAATATTTACCACTATATGAAAGATATGTTTAAAACAATTTACATCACATTAATTCCAATTAAATTCTACAGAAAATCTATATAGACATCCATTGATGAGACCTAGTGTTTGAGGTTGAAGATAAAGTGTTCCTTTGTATTTCATTATAGATGAAAATTAAGAGGGTTGAGATGACGCAAAATATTAGTCCTAGATACAATGGCCTCTTTGGAATACTTGATCACATCAGAATGGTGGCCTACCAAATAGAATTCACACTAAACAAACCTCAAGTTCATGATGTGATCCATGTATCCCTCTTGATTATGTACATAATAGACCCCTCACTTGTACTAAAATCATAGATGGTACCATTGGAGAAAGAACATTCTTATAAGGAGAATTCGTTGAAGATCATGGACCATAGAGACAAAGATCCATGAAAAAAGACAACTATCATTGTAAAAGTGATATGGTGAAACAAAATGTTTGAGGAAGTATCATGGGGACCAAAAATGGGATGAAGCAGATGTACCCTCGCATGTTTTCACCTTAGTATGTAATATTAATTATAATGGGAGAAATTGTTTTTGTGGGAATAATGTAAAAACATTATACTTGACAATATATTCATTTTTATATAAATTAAATTTCATAGATAGCTTGAGATTCATTCAATATCATGGTTAAATGAAATGTGATACTCTATTAAAATATTATTATTTAAACATGGCCATTATAGAATAACCATTTTGGGGTGGGTATAAAAAAGACTATAAAAATTATAAAAAATTATATGATTTAAACATGTATAAAATAAATTCAGTGGTTATAACCTATTTATAATTAAAATAGGAACAATTAGAAAGAAAATGAATTGTATTCTTGAAAAATACTATTTTTTAAAAAAGACGGTGTAGTAATGTTTTGAACAAAATTTTTTTTTAGTAATTTAAAATTATTTATAAAAATATTAAATTTATTTTTTAAATCATCCAATAAATATTATCTTATGTTTAATTTCTGATATTTTTCTAAAAAGTTTCATTTTCCAATAAATAGTGAAAAATACTAATTTTAATTATAAAATTCCTTTTCGTTTAAATAATTTAAAACAAAAATTTAATTTTAATGATTTTATAAAATAAAAATAGATAAATTATATTTAAATTAAATAAAATTATTTCATTGTAATCATTATTAAATAGAATAATGATATAAAAACATTTTCATCTATAGAAAATTTTTCTTTTTGAAAACTATTTTTTCACGGGTCTGTGGGTTTAATTTTTAATTAAATTATTCATATTTTATAGTTTTAATTTTAAAAAATGTATTAAATATTTTTTAGGAACATATTTTATAGTATATAACACATTAAAATTAATTTTTAACTATAATTAATAGTGAAAATATTAAAAATTATTTACTTTGGTTAAGGTAAAAACCAGTTTACTAGGTGGTTAAACTAAAATGAAAAAGGTTTCCAATGGCACAAAAATTGTTTAATTACTATTTTATCATCATATTTATACATTTTAAAATATATGATTCTAAAAGTTATTATTTTTATTTCATTTTTCTTGAGGAATTATTCTGTGGAATTTATTGTTTTCTAAAATTCCTAGCTTGTCTTCTCTCGTACTTATAAAAGATCTCCCATAAACCATCCTTTAGACAAACAAAAAACACATTTTTAGCCAATAAATAAGCAAATTAATTATATAATTCTGTATATTGATCGTATAATCCTTGGTTAGGTCATAAATCTTACCTAGGAAAGATTTTGGTGCAAACTAAATGAATTTGTCTGAAGAAGTTGTTACGTCCTTATACAAGGACTTTATTTCATTTCTTTTTCAACATTATTAAAATATTATTAAAACATAATTATGTAATAAAATAAATGTGTTAATTATATTTCTATTTTTTAAAAGTTAATTCTATGTCCTAAAACTATCAACACCCTCAAATGGGAAACAAAACTGTTGATAGTGTGTACGATGGACTACCACCTCACAAACTGTCATAATTTGTTTTCCATCATCACTTTTAAAGGATGGAAATAAAGATGTATATGATTTTTATATATTATATATATTATATAAATATACAAACTTAGTCAGTATTTAATATATACATTGTTATATTCCATTTCGTAGAGAAGATTATAACGATACTCAGGGGTACGACAGACTGTCACCTCGGTAAATGATGTGATTTGTTTTTCAATTATTCTCTAAAAGGAAAGTAATAAGGATTAATTTTATATTTATATATTATATTCATGAAATATTAATAATTATTTAAAATAAATATATCTTATACAATAATACCTTATCATCTGTTGAATAAATTATAATGTTGTTTGTGCATACGGAGCATTACAACATCACAAAGCGATGTGATTTTTTTTATTACCACATCCCATGGATGGTATGTGCTACGTTATTTAAAAAAATAATTTAATATTTATGATATAATTATTATAATTTTACTATAAAATAACACTTAACTTATTTATATAATGATAAATGAAAAATGGAAATGTTATTCATCTGAATGTACAACCTACCGTCTCCATGACTGTAACGTATTTCGTTTTTCAAAACTATAATTCACATTTAGTTTAAAAAATACAATTTGTATATAAAAATGAAAATTATTTCATTTTTACCATTATTAGTATTATTAATTAATTATATAAATTACCTTAGTTAACTTACCATAGAGATTTGGGACATTTGATCAGTTTATCATTAAAACATCTGCCATGAAATTAATTGGTTATATAATTGGATAAAATATGGTCAAAATTAAAATAAATGGAAAAGTAATTTTTTAAAAATTATATAATTTACATAATATTATTATTTAGGGTAAAAAAGGCATGTGAAAAATTATTTTCGAGTTAAGGGATCTTTCTAAACCACCCTTTTTTAGGTTATGAAAATTCTCTCTCTAACTCACTTCATCTCTATTAGAGTTATGAATCACATAGAAATTATGTATATATGTCTCTGACATGAATACTTATATTATTTTACATTCCTTTTATAAGGTAATATATTCTTTCTGACTATCTCTCAAATTAATTTTTTAAGGAATTAGTTTTGATTATGTTACGAGACAAGATTATGCAACCCATTTCATTCCATTGTAAATTATTATGTTTAATTTTTTATGACTGATTTGATTATGCATCAATAATATAAATTTCAATAAAATTAATGTTATCCCTGGGACTATAATTATATTTCCTAATAATGAATTTTTTGTTTTTTTAGTCTCATTGGATGTCTTATATGGGATTTGGGAGTAAACCAAATCTATTTTAGGACTCTGTTTACCATTTGATGAGGTCTTGGTAGTTATCCTTGACTTATGCTTATGTCATTTCCACTTTATAATTCTTCCTTTATCTTATGATAAAATGAGATTTATGTTTACTTCAAATTGATAACTCAGGTAAATTCTATTTTATGAAATCATGTTATACCTTTGACTCACATGTTATGTTACCAATATTGTTCATTCCCATAACAAGATTTTTAACTAAACCATTTCATTATGTATTTACTGGGATAACCCATTCAATTTTCAAAGATCAAATAGATTTTAGGAACTTACTATGGAGAATACATTAAGAATTCCTTATTTTTGTTTCATTTGTTTTATTATGAACCGAGTATTCTAAAGACATTAGGCATTTATGATCCTATTGAAGTAATTGTTAGATATTTATGTTTCAGAATAATGATATAATATGTGTAAAAGTATTAGGATTCCATAATCTAGGCATGAGAGTACACACTCTCTTTCTTTACAAACACCATTTTTCAGGGAAACTTTGTTAACCCCATTGGTTATATCTGTGTCTCTATAAAATAGATATTTATCATTGAACAATTTACAGTTTTTTATTTTCATTTGGTTTTATTATAAAAATTGTTTATTGTGTGTCTATGAGTATTTAATTTTGAATTCAAAACTTTTGTGACATGTTAATTGATTTTAGAGGAGGTTTTTTATTTAAAAACAATTTGATTCAAATCATGTAATTGATGAAATGACTCAAATATTGGTTTGAATCTAAAATGGGTTTGAAATCTTGGGATTGGTAATTCTTCCATTTTTACATCATTATATAGAATTTTAATATGGGTATACTAGAATGTATTGTAAAAATATAGCACATGGGAACCTTGGGTGTACCTGGTTATGGACATATGCTCATTTCATGATAGTGTTACACTACTATAGGGATCATATTTTTGATAACTATGGAATGTGTAATGAATAATTATAATTTGGATTCACGTTAAACTGACTTAGTGTTCCTTGCAGGTGCTATCTATTTATTTTCATTAGATAAAGAGATTTTTTGTTTAGTTTTATTCATGATTGTGATGTATCATTCTATTATTTCATCCATTTTTATCTTATTAGTTTCCATGGATGGTTTTGATTATTTCCCATTACATACCTTACATGAATTTTTTTACATTCATGGATTATTTTAATATGATTTTTTTCAAAGGAAACAAAATATTGTTTGGTGAAAAATGTTCTCAAATGAAATTGACTTACGAAACATTTCAAAGGTAATACATATGTTACATGTTTTTTTTATAGAGATTCATGGTGGTATCCTAAAAGGAATTTTCCTCACACGCAACATATTCTTTTGTGTGTATATAGACATGGTTTTTCAGGATCCAATAAAAGGGAAGGTTTTCATGTAGATTGATGAGTTCACTTTATTGATTTCCCTTCATGGTGAATTAGGATGGTGGTGATGGATTATTACTTAGAGAAAAGGTTTTGGTTTGTCTTTGGGTTTACCCATCTAGATTTTTTTATTATATCTCATAGTCATTTATATCTTCTTCCGTGAGGTACTGATATTTTTGATCTCTATCATGTTATACATGAGACATGTTGTGGTTTGATTTTATTGTGAAATTGTTCTCATGTTTAGGTGATTTGTTACAGAGGTTCATGTTTCAATCCCATGGAGATTGGGAATGTGCATCAAGCCATGTTGCGGTCCTTCTTAGGTAACGTGTTAGGTTGAATAGGATTGGTTTTTTTATAAAATCCCATCAAAAGGAGTTTGGTTTCTAGGTGTGGTTGGTAGATAGGAGTTAAGATCATTAATATTTGGCTAGTATGTATAAAAGGGTTCCAGACTAACTCAATTTTGTATATGACCATGAGTAACCATGGGTGTCTAGGGATTTTTCTCCATTATTATGAGCATGATATGGGGTTTCTTCGGATAAAAAGTTTCATGTTTTTCTATTGTATATTAATGTCTTCATCAATTTCTCCTTAAATCATCTATTATCCTAAATTATTATTATTTAAGGGATTTAGTATGGATTATTTATTATCATATTTTTATTCAGATATGTATTCCTAAGATAATAAGGAATTATATCTTATGTTTAATAGATAATCTATCCTAAAACCATATATTTGGATCTGATAGAAAGGCCTATGAGTAAAGTGTCACAAGAAAACCTTCTAGGCGACACCGCATCCATGGAAATGGTAATCAGGATTACTGAATCTGTAGATCAAGTATGTAGTAGATACAAGGATCAGATAGTGGAACAATATTCGAAGTTTACCATATAATATACCCCAATATTTTATTATGACATGGAAAACCATGGACTCATGAATTGGATTAAGAGAACAGAGATAATTTTCCACTTTTTTATGATTCTATAATAATCTAAGGTCAACTTTTATTTTATAATATTCATGGATATAAAGGGAAGTGCTGGGACTCCATAATTCAATCTAAATTGCATGAGGTACTCACTTATAGAAATTTTAATAAGTCCTTACCATGATTTTTTTCATAAGGTGAAGGCTGGGGAGTTTGTGACGTTGGATCAAGGTGACTATCCAATGATACATTATACTACTCATTTTTCAAAGTTGTCTATCATTCTAAAAAATGTTTCACAAATTAATACTATAAATATAGATGATTAGATATGGTTATAATGACTAAAATTTAGTCGATGCATATTATCACATTCTTTTAAATTATCTGAGTTATTTTCTAAAGATACTATAGTTTGGGGAGTGTTAGTAATGAAGACAAGTCATAGTGGATATTATGTTGTATCAAGAAGTGGTCATGCTGTGTTTTTCTTAAAAATAATGCACAAAAAGGGAGATTGGTTTATGTAATGATTAGTTGTAGGGTGTTAATTGGGACTACACATGGTGATCAGATTAAAATGTAGAAAACTAATCCATAAACATCATGACTGTATGATATCTCATAGGATATATCATTATTGTGGTAAATCTAGAGACCTTAAGACTTTTTTGGAAGAGTATCATTGGGAATTAGATTTGGATCCACACTTACAATGGGCTCCATAGATCTGTCAGATTCAATGAAATAGGGTGGATCTCATTATCATGTAAACGGGGTACTCATGTAGTGAATATGGACTATATAGGGAATGAGTCCCATCACCTTTAAAAATTGGAGTATGTAACAAGGGAATCTATATTATGTCCAACTAATATGATAGGTAGAGAGTTTATTTCATCTTATACAGTTATAAATTGGTTTTATATTGGTGCATCAAATTAAATTATATCGTCTAAGTTGGTTTAAATTTTGGGATTATGATAATATATTATTCTATTTCTGATGGAATTTACTACACCCATGGGAGGAGAAATGATGAAAGTTTTAAAGGTTCCTTGTCCAATGCTATGATAGCCAGCCATGAGTACTTATGAGATTTCCTAGTAATTGAGATTGATATATTCATCCTCATTATTTTCATGAATTTTATATATATTTTTAAGGCTCATATTGATTATTATCACAATTGAGTTTCATTTATCTCTTCCAATTGGGTTACTCACTTCTTTCAGGGTGAGTGGGATCCTAGATATACAAGAGTGGGGCTTGTTGTTCTTAAGGATAAAATTATTTCATTTAAATTTTCAGAGAAATTTCTTTTTTCCATCAATGATAATTTATTTTTTCATATTAATTTAATAGTGAATGAGTACCCTAATGTATTTACTAATAATTTTTTTAATGTTACATCTCTAGAGACAAGTAATCTTTTTTAATTAAATTCTCCTAGGGATGAGACCCATATGCATTACAGATTATAAAAAATAACCCACTGATTTGAAGGAACATATAGTTTATCTTTAGGATCTTTAGTTCAAGGGATTTATTCATTTGAGAATGTAACCTTAGGCTTTTCTGGTTCACTTAAAAATAATGGTAGATGGAAGACTTCAGCATTACGTTTATTATCAAAACATAATCAGGTAACTATTATGAAAAATCATCATATTCATTGGATTGATGATATGTTTGATTAAATTAGGGGATCCTGATATTTTTTCTAATATTTATCTATAATTGAGGTACCTTCATCTAAGAGTTCAAGAGAAGGATGTTTTAATGAAACAATTTAGGATCATTTATAGACTTTATGAGTATTTGGTTATGCCATTCATCATTACTAATTTTCCTAGGGTGTTTATGGAATTAATCAATGACATATTTCATTAGTTTTTATTCTCTTTTGTGATAGTATTTTTGGATTATATTCTGGTGTAATCTAAGATTGAGAATGAAAATAATGATTATAAAGATATTATTCTTATAACCTTTATTGAACATTTCCTATATAAAAATATTTAAATATATCAAGATTGAAACTAAGAAGTGAATTTTTTTGGGCCACATGAAATCTGAAATAAAAATCATAGTGAATTTTGAAATTATTCAAGTGGTGGTGTCCTGGGACCATCCTAAGAATGTGTTTTAAATGCAATGATTATTGGGTTTGATGGTTATAATAGGTGTTTTGTTCAGGATTTTTCCAGGAATGAATATCCTATGACAGATTTTATCTATAAGGGTGTGTAATTTGAATGTAATTATAAGTGTTAATGATATTTTGAGTAACTGAAATGGTGATTTACTTTTTCTCTAGTTCTAATTCTTCGGGGGCTAGGTTTGGGTAACACTTGTGTTTTGTAATTCCTTAGGAATGGGATTAGGATGTAATATGATATTGGGGAAGTAGGTAATGGACTACATCTTTCACCAAATGTTTCCCCATTATAATAATTATTCTAACAATGATGTCAAATTGACTTCTCTTGTGCATTATCTTATGAATTGTCCATACTATCACATGATTGATTAGTTTAAAATATATTCAGTTCATAAGGGATTAAAGTATATTTTTAAACAGAGGGATTTGAACTTACGAAAGAGATTATTGGTTCAGTATCTTTATACTTTTTTTTATATTTAATAAACATATGGAAAATGTAACGAGGTCACTAGTGTGTTAAGAAATAAGTTATTGACTCGGTATATGAAGGAATCAGTGTCAGAATGTTATTTAATGAGTCTTCTTAGTAAGATAAACATAGATGTCATGGAAGATTATGTGTAGGTGTTCTCATATCATGTAAATTTTGATTCTTAGTTTTTTTTAATCAAATTTCACATTTTTAAGAAATGAAAACCTATTTTCAGTGTTTTATTTAAAATATTTTATTGTTGGGAGACCTAGGGTGACTGGTCTTGGTCTGTTGACGGTGTCTTGTGTTTCTGTGGTAGGAGGTGATGAATAATGGACATCATTAAACTTGTTCTATAAAAAATGGAGTTATGAAATGTTTAATTATTTGAGACACGAACATTGTAGGTCTATGATGTGGATATCAAATCTATACTTGCTATCATGGTGCATTACTCTCCAGAAGATTAAATGGGATCACTAGAGACCTGATAGTTTGTTTTATTTTTCAACCATTTTGGAATGGAAGTGGAATGATACATTTGTGGAATTATTGTTAATAATATATATAAACCTAGTGGAAAAATGAAATTTTTGTGATAATTTATCATCTTATGAAATTAAATCCTTTCCTTTTTATTAGGGAGTTGATAAAGGTGGAGGAGATTGGGAACATGTATATATAAAAGACCCTGAAGCTTTATGGAGTGAAAATTGATTTTTATTAATGTATCTAGGATTTATATATTTATTTGGGAATGGTTTACAAGAGTCAATGGGTATCTATTTGAAGCTAATCATGTCATATCTCCCTCTGACAAATTGACAGAATTAGTGATCCATTCAAATTATTGGGGATACCCTTTAAGAATACATGGTTAATTTTAGTGGATCATGATAACACCATGTGAACCTTGATGTGTTAACCTTTAAAAATATTTATCATGTTTTATAAAAAAAAATTCATTAGAATCATTTTTGGGTGTCCATGTAAACATCCTTTGTACTGGACATAATTGAGAGAAAATTATTTGATTTGACCAAGTCTTGTTCAGAAGATGATGGAGAAGGTGTAGTTGATCCAAAAGAGGATAAAGACAACTCAGAGTCTCCAAATTTTTTTATTATGAATCTATTTATCACCCATTATAATTAAATGTAGGTGATCAGGTTGTTTTCTAGGATTCACCTCATTTGGGACATCACTATTTTGAATATATGGTATGATTGGACTAAGGTTTGTTGGCCCTTTTTGTGATTTTGGATTGTATAGGAAATGTGTCATACTGGTTGGACATACCAGATTTTTTTACATTGATTAATGATGTGTTTAATGTTTTACAACATCAGGGGCATAAAAAGTTTAAAACCATGATATTTGAAAAAGAAAACTATTTTTCGATAAAATTTATAAAACACAACACCAAGACTAAAAGAACCACAATTAGTTAAATATGACCATTATAACGTGTATATTAAATATTTGAGTAGAAATAGGATTAAAAGATATATGAAAAATATATAAATGTAATAATTAGATTAAATTTACTAATAAATTCTTAGGAAATAAGTACCTGAAATTTAAGGAAGACACTTTATTCTTCAAAACATATATGTTTTCCTCAAAAATAATTTTTTTATTTTTGTGGGAAAATATTATAAATAAATTTTGGAACATTAATAAACATTATATGGCAAAATAAAATTCATTTTTGAAATCATAATATAAAAATTAATTTAGGGGGAAATATTGAGATTTTTCTGAAGTGATTGACTTTTTAGTGAATAGTGAAAATTATCGATTTTTCAAATACTATCATTTCTACTAAATACATCAAGTAATTTTAATGTCCCATTATAATTTTTATTCTATATTAATGTGAAATATGAAAATTTTCATTTATAAAAATTTATTTAATTTCATCATCAATTTTCTATATTTTGGTATAATTTGAATTTTATGCTTAAAACTGTTTTTACAAAAATGTTTTTCTTTTCATAAACATTATAAATTTTAATTAATTAGAAAAATAAAGAAATATTTAGTTGAAATTTATATTATATATATATTCATGTATATTATCTTTATTAATTTATATTAATTTAAATTCATACAATTATGATTACTAGTCAAATAGTTAATGTAAGATTATCTTATTCTTGAGAAATACATTTATCAAAAACAATTTTTTAACAAATTTTGATATATTATTTTAAATTAAAATTATACTAGCTATGTGAATTAATTTTGATAAAATGAATTAAATTTTTTGAATCATATTAATTAATAATATGTAATATATTCAACTTAATTTTTAGATCACAATTTATAGTAAAAATAGTAAAAACATAATTTATATGATTATGATCAAAACAAGTTTACTAGGGGTTAATATATAAGGATAATGGTTAAGATAAACTATAAAAATTAGGAAACTCAATTTGAAGGTTTTATTTCATCGTTAAGCTTATAAATTTTTAATATTATATTTTTAATCCATTTTCCCTAGAAAGTGACTAGAAATTACTTTAAAAATTTGTAAAACTAAAAGTGTGTCACTCACCTCCAATATAAAAGGGAACATTCCATTCTATTTTCTTTACATAGAAATTTTTTTTCCATCAAATAAATTCCAAAATTCTGTTTCCAAGTTTTATAATCCTTGTTTTGATTATAAAACATTCATATGTAGAATTTTGGTTAAAACCTAAAAGGATGTCTGAAGAAGAGGTATTGTTCATAACCAAGAATATTTTTTATTTCTTCTTCCACCTCCTTAAAATATTATTAAATAATTATTATATAATAAAATAATTATCTACTTTATAATTATATATTATTATGTTAATGTAAAAACCTACAAATATCTCCTCTTTAGTCAAATTAGAAACAAAACCAACGTTCATGTGTATGGAAGACTACCGCCTCATGAACCATTGTAATTCATTTTCTATATTCACATCTCATGGATACTTATGATGTTGGATTCAATGTATACATATTATATTAATGAAATATTTTTCATTTTAAAAAATTAATATATAATAATATTTTTACACTTTCCATTCATTGAAAGATAAAAACATTGTTCACGCATACGTGTGGATTACTACCTCTACAAAACGATGTGATTCGGTTTTTGTTACCTCATAAAATGTATAGTATACGTAAAAAAAATTTAAAAAATATTATTATGTTTATTATATAAATAATCATTATATATTGATAAATTAACACCTACCTTATTTCAATCATGATCATTCAAAAATGGAAAATTTACTCATGTGTATAAACAAATTATCATCTCTATGGTTGCAACATAGTTCATTAATCATAACCATATTTCATGATTGGTTTTAAATAAAAATTAAATTTAAAAAATTATACATATGAAATTAGTATTATTTTTGATATTATGAAATTTTAATCCCTTTAACCTCAGTTAACACACCCAATTTATTTTGGACACATGAGATAAATATCATCAAAACGCCTTATATGAACCTAAATGATTATGTAATTAAACATATCATGATAATAAATAAAATAAAAACAATAACAAAATTAAAAATAGTTATGCATTTAGTATGTAATTAACATAAATTTATTATACAAAAAGATAATGAACATATGTGACAAGACAGACTGAGGGTATATGATCCCTCTCTAAACCACACTTTTTTTGGGGTTATGACAATTCTATATCTAAGTAATTTTTTTTATCTATTTAAGTTTTTTAAAGCTTATAAATTTATTTTTTATCTCTCCCATATATACCTAAATTATAATATATTCCTTTTATGGGGTAATATATGTTTTATGATCAATTATCAAATACATTCTTTAAGAAATCTCTTTTGATTGTGATATGAGGCAAGATTATGCAACCAATTTTATATACGTTAAAAATTCTTATGTTTATGGATTATGATCAATGTCATTTTTGATGTATATATAATCATGTTCATGATATTATGGGTTAACAAAAATATATCTATAATGCATTGGGTCATGATTTTTACTCATGAGACATTGTGTATCGGATTATGGAGTAAACCAAATCCACTATGGGACTCTATCCAAAATATAATGTTTTCTTTAAAGTTAGACAGAGCTTATTATTTTGTCATTTTTTCATTTTCTTTCAAATTTATATTATTTACATTATCTTATGATACCATGTTCTTTATATTATGATCCTAGGTAATTACTCATGAAAATTATCTTTTATGATATTATGTTATAACTTTGTATCACATGTTATGTTCGATTATCATGTTAATTCCCTTACCGGGTTTTTTTAGCTCACAAATTTTTTCTATGTATTCCATAGGTAATCCCAAACATTTTTTGGAGCTCAATGGTATTTAGTATATTCTTATGGATATTAATATATAGTCTATTTATTTCCATTTTGATGTTTTATGTACATAGTCTTCTAAATACATTATTCCTTTTCAATCATTTTTTCCTTAATGGATATTTTTTTAAAATCATGTAAGAATATGTGTAAAAAGGATTGGGAAACTACTGTTGGTATAGTATAAATGTCTAGTTATTTTTTGGGATTAATAGTTTAATAATTTCGTAAAAACTATAAGGAAAAGTGAACTTTGGGATTTTACTTTAATTTCTCATGGTGGATGATAGTGTCCTTACTTCACACATTGTTTTAAACTCCTGGGGGATATGTTTTGAATATTCAATAACTATTTATGAACTAGTATAAAGAAATGAGAAAATTGTTAGGCATGAAAACTGGTATTAAAGATTACCATGGATAACCTAGATTAAAACATATATATACATAATTTAAGAGATAATTATCATTTATAAGTCATTCCATATAATTTTATAGGTTCCATGTTTTTATGTTCATTTATTATCATCTTGTTTTATTTTCTTTTTTAGTTAATGTTGGGAAATGGGAGACATTATGCCAACAACCAACAAGATAAGTAGTGTGATTATTTCCCAAAAAATATTCCTATACTTTTGTGATTGGGACTCAATAAATTCATGGAATATTTATCACTACTAGATAATGTAATGAATAATATCATGAATCATGTGAAACACCCTCCTCCTTCTAAGAAATAGAAAGTTTATACTGATTCTTCAATGAGAAAAAGGCCTCATACCTTTAGTGGATCTTCTGATCTCCTCATTTCCAAAAATTATATTTACACTATTGAGAAAATATTCTCTTTCCAATAATGATCCGAATAAGAGAAAGTTGTTTTATAGATTTATCACATTATGTGGGAAGTCGATCAGTAGAAAGAATTGATCAATAACATTAATTAAAAATAGTATATTGAGTTTATTAAATGGTAAGACATCAAGAAAATATTATTCAATAAATATTTCCATAAAATATTCATATTAAAAATATAAGGGAGTTCCACACATTGATACAAAATAAATATGCGTCTATCACAACATATGAGGAAAGCATCACAAGGATTTTATAGTATGCCTTCATCTTCATCATAAATTCCAAAACATAGGTAGGCCACTTCTTTATTGGACTACATCCATGAATATGAAAATATTTGGATATTTTATACTTTTATATTTATGATGAGATTGTTAATTATGTCATCATGCTTGATATGGTGATTGTATACACTCAGGGGTCTCATAGTCCAGGATATAAAAAGCATAAAATTTAGTTTTCTTTAGGAGGATCAGTGGATAAATATAACGGAGGGAAAAAACCCCAACATACAAATTTTAAAAAGTGTTGGAATAATCATCCTAGAAACTATCTTAAGATAACCAAGAGATATTGTAAATTTGAAAAAAATAAGGGAATTAGGCTAATCAATTCGAAAGTTAAATGAAGAATCCCACTCATATAGAATAATAAAAGAAGGTTCAGATCAACACTATGCCCATGGTACAATATTTAAACTACAAGGAACATGGGAATTATAAATAAAATTCCCCATGAAAATGTTTTTCTATATCAATCTATGATGACAACATTCAATTCCTATAGAGAATTTAAGGGCATATGATATTAGTAAAAATGAGGTGGATCCTTAAAAAATGTAGTGATAGGTACCTTGGTTATTCATTCAAGAATAGGGAACATAATTTTTTATTCTAATTATTTAAATTATTTTTTATGTTGTATGTTTAGAGTAACTATTCAAACAAAGGCTCATAACATGGGGGTTTAGGTATTTGTTAGAACAAAAATAGATTAATTATTACATCCCCAGTATATAACACATCCACCATCATTTTTTTTGGATTTAATCTTATATAAACCATCATGTTACTTCCTATAATAGTGTCTTATGATGTATTGGGAATGAATTTTCAATACTTATATATAACCAATATCAACTGTTGAGAGAGGGATATCAATCTTCATGTCCCATGTCATCCTCTGAATCTATACATGTTTAAGGAGTTGGATGAATACCACCTAGAATGTTATGATTATGTGTGTATATTATTGTCTTATGGATAATAATATCTATTCTATATGATTAATAAAAATGAAATATACATGGATGAATACATTTCCATTATAAGGGATTATTCCGATATATTCACTAAAGGGTTTCTAAGTATTCCTCATGATATAGAGGTTGAGGTATAAATCAAACATATTCATGGATATCTACCCATATCAAATAATCCTTTTAAAATGGATACTATTGGGTTAGAAGATATAAAAAATGATACAAGAAATTTGGGAAAGGTTTTTATATGACTAGGTGTTTCACTAAGGTGTGTGCCAATCCTCTTCATCAAGAAGAAGAAGTGGTCAATGCACCTGTGAATTAATTATCATGAGCTCAAAGAAATCACAATAAAGAACAACTATCCCATTTCATGGAGAGATGAATTGTTTGATCTACTACATGCAGCACAATATTTCTCTAATGGGGGACCTTTAGTCAGGATATCACTGGTTAAGAGTGGATAAAGAAGATATTCTAAAAACATCATTTTGAACAAGGTATGTACACTATAAATTAATATTTATTCCTTTATAAATTACTAACGATGTCAAAATATTTATGGACATGCTGAATATAGTCTTTAAATATTACCACAATTTCTTATCTAGTATTTTCAGATGATATTCTGATATTCTACCAATGTAAGGAGGATCATGAGGTTTGTTTGATTAATGTGCTAATGAATTTTTAAAAGGACAAGTTATATTAAAATCATAGAAAATTTGAGTTCAGGATTATGGAAGTATCATTCCTAGGGAATTTTATCATGAATAAATGGATATATATGGGCCCCTGTAAGGACAAGGAAATTGAGAAGTGTTATAAACTAGAATATGTTATGGAGATCCATAGTATCCTTTGACAAGCTAGATATAACCGATGATTTGTGAGAAATTTCGGATAGTTTTCAATAATAATAACCTAGATAACTCAAAAGGTAGTAGAGTTTTTAAGGAATAATGAATTAGAATAATGCATTATGGAGTTGAAAAAGAGTCTTATAACTGTACTAGTCCTCATGACTCCCTCAAGTGGTGAAATTTTTGTTGTTTTTAGTGATTCTTCAAATAAGGGTTTGGGATGTGTACTAATGAAAATTGGAAAATTGATTGCATAAGCCTAAAAAAAGTTGAATGTTTTTAAGTTGAACTATCCAAAACATGATCTAGATTTGGAAATAGTGATCATTTCATTGAAAATATTGTATCATTATCACTATATGTAGAGAAGTTAAATATTTACATACTATAAGATCCTCAAATATGAATTTACAAATAATTATCTTAATATATGGGAAAAAAGATGGTTAGAGATGCTCAAATAATATGAAAACACAATCCATTACCATCTTAGAATAATAAAAAAAGTGGCATATTCTCTACATAGAAAGGATCCAAATAATTTATTTGTGATTATAATTGAGATTGATTTAATATTCTTATAATTAAAAAAAGTGGACAGGGTAATCATAAAGAAAAGAACATACTCGTTCATTTCTCAAAATATTTCTTAACCATCCATTGAGGAGAATACATTGGATGCACAAAGAGAAGATATTGAAATTTAAAAGGTGTATGGTATATGAAAATACAAATCCTCATAGCTCAAAATTAATGAGTAAGGAGTTTTATGATTTGAGTCATGACTATGCATAGAATAAAATACCAAGATAAAGAATGTTTTGTTTAATGAATCATGTATCTAGACATTATCCATCAACCTAGCGAGCATAAAGATGTATCGAGATTTCTAAGATAACTATTTATGGGAAAATATGAAGAAAGAGATCAAAAAATATACATCAAATAGTTTGGTATGTTTGGAAGTGGAGGTTGAAAGGAAATGTATAATGGGATGAAATAACCATTACCCATACCAATATGTAAATGGTAAAACATAAACATTGAATTTCTAACTAATATTTCAAAAATATCAAAAGAAAATAATTCCATATGGGTTGTGTTAGTTAATCTTATAAATACTACATACTTAATTTCAATTCAATAGGGAATTTTACTTGACCAAATTTTGTGGATATACATTAGAGAGGTGGTGAAGCTACGTAAAAAACACAATTTATTTTATATGACCATGATTCAATATTTACATCCATGTCTTGGAAGAGTCTCCTAAATGATCTAAATACTAAGTTGAACATCAGTACAACTTATGAACCCCAAAATGATGGCCAATCTAAGCAGACTATTTAGACCGTGGAAGACATGTTGAGTGCATTATTAATGGACTTTAAATGAGGACAATATCAACATCTTCCTTAGGATGAGTGCTCATAAAATAATAAATTTTACCCAATAAGTCAAATGGATCATTCTGAATACATTTTAGGTAACAGATTTTGAACACCGACATGTTGGGATGAAGTTAGTGAATTCAAGATATTGAGACCTGAAATAGTTTAGAAAATGGTTGAAAAGGTCAAGACCATCAAACAACACAATAAGCTTAGTCATAGTTGATTGAAGATCTATGATGAAAATCATCCATGTGACCTAAAGCATGCAGTTAGGGATAAAATGTTTCACCACATGTATCCATGTAAGAAATTCATGAGATTTTTGAAAAAGTGAAAGATAATCCCCAGGTATATTAGCCCCTTTGAGCTTTTCGATCACATCAGAGATGTTGCATATCTGCCTAACACTCCAACCTACCCATTATCCAGAACACAACATATTCCATGTATCCCTCACTAGGAATTACATACCAAATTCCTCAAATGCACTGAATTAATAGTTTGTGTAATTAGAAAATGTTATCTCTTATGAGGAGAAGATAGTGAGGATCATGGACCATAGAGATAATTTTCTACATCACATAATAACTCACCAAGTCAAAGTACTAATTCCTAACCATAAATATGAAGAGGTAACCTAAGAACCGTACGAATCGATGAATTTGAAGTACCCTCACATATTTTTCCCTTGGTATTTAAAATAAAAAATGGTGGTTAAATTTCCTAATGGATAAAATTTAACACCCTAATATTTTAAAAATAAAACAATGTTCGATAGTCTATACGACACAGAACACCGAGCCTAAATGAAATACAATTATTTAAATAAAACCATTATAACCTAGATACTAAATAAAAGGATATTGAAAGATATATTTAATTTATAAAAAATATCGAAAATTATGTCTCAATTTAAATTTATTCATAAATTATTAACAAATAAGTAATGAATTTTTAATAAATGCATTTATTATTCAAGAAAACATGTGATCTTCAAAAATGATTTTATTGATTTTATTGAGAAAAATTTATAATAATATCTTTAAACATTTTGTAAATTCATTTGATAAAATTAACTTTACATTTGAAATTCTCAAATCAAAATTTAATTATTGGGATATTTTTATATAATTCTGAAATAATTTAATTTTTAGTGAATAGTTAAAATTGCTATTTAACTAAAAGTTGTATATTTTATATCTATTTATATGAATTTAAATTCGTATAATTTTGATAATTATTCATTGGTTAATGTAAGATAATTTAAAGCATGAAAAATAAATTTCATGAAAAAATATTTTTCAAAACATTTTATAGGTTAATTTTTAAATTAAATTATTCCACTTTTATTAATTGAAATTGATTAAAAGGATTACATTTTTGGAATATGAATAATTAATATTAAGTAATAAGTTCAAATTAATCATTGATCACAATGAATAATAAAAACATCCCAAATTAATTGTTATGTTTAATGAAAAAATCGGCTTATTGGATTGTTAAACTACAATGATAAGGGTAAAAATAACCTAAACACTTTCTAAAACCCCATTGGTGGGTTGTATTTTGATCTTACCATTATAATGATTGAATATGAGATATTTTGGATTTATTTTTAGAAGAAGTTTTATTTATAGTATTTTAATTATTTAAAAAATTATTTTCTCCACTAGAAATTCTCTTTATAGACATAGTTTCTAGAAAAATGTGGATATATGTGTTTGTTCAAAGGTTATATACATGGTTCTCTGAAACTATTGAAATAAAGTGTTCCTATAACCATGATTATTTGAAATCATACTTATAGGTTTCATATACTACTGTCACATGAATACAATTCTCCGTAATTTATTTTCGATTTCCATTGTTTATATATATATATAAGTATTTACATATATATAGTAAATTTTATCTAAAGTAGTGGTTATATTCTTGGTTTCCCATTGTTGAGGTATAGAGATCAATTCTGTCCACTGGAATCTTATTTTAACCCTATAGAAATATTTTATAAGTGGTATAGATATGGTTTTAGACCATGGAAACGGATATTATATCCACGATTGAAACAATGTATGTAGTCTTGTTTCCCCAATTTACAACTGTCATGACCCATCCCCTGGGGCCCATTCCATGAATACCCTAAGCCCACCTTCCATAGGCCCGGGGTTGGTTACTATCTCTGAAATACATATCCCTAAAATGGGATGGAATTGCCTTTAAACCTGCAAACACACAGACTAGATACTCAATAAGAGAAAACCAAGTATTATAACTATTGAAAGTAAAAATGTGAACTGAATCAGAATGTGCCAGTATAGAAACCCAACTAAAATAATGTACAACAAAAAGGAAAAATATCTTTTTATGTCATATGCCATAGATCCTACCTGAAGGGTAGGTACAATTTGTCACTACTTCTCTCTAAGTAAACTGATTACCTTCATTCACTGTATAGTCCTGGCTCCAAAATATCAGTCAATGGTGTCTATTGTTTTCACAAGACATAACAAGGTTCGTGAGAAGCCCATGCAAGGGTGAGTATAACACTTCCCAATAAGGACCCTGAGACCCTTAAAGGTATCCTAGAAGTCCACAAAGGAAAACCCAAAATGCATAATATCAATCACAAAGAAAAAAATAAAAGACAGGTCACACCATGTATATAACGTAAAGAAAAGGAATAATGATGATCAGTCATAAAGATAAATTTTATTTTTCCATTGAGAAATTCAACTGGTGAACCATGAAGAAGATGTTCTATTACTGATCCACACAAGGTCTTATGTTGTCGATCAACACAGGGTTATAATTAATCGATCCACATAGGGTCGTATTCCACTGATCCATGATGGTCTGATCTAAGGCTGGTCTTTATTGGGTCACCCTACTGATAGTCCACAAATGGTCGTAAGTCGTTAATCCACACAGGGTCATAAGTCTCTGATCCACAATGGGCCTCTCTAAGGCTGGTACTTATTAGGTCATGCTACTGCTGATCCACTAAAGGTCTTAAGTCATCGATCCATATAGGGTCGTATGTCGCTAATCCACAACAGGATTCTCAAAGGCTAGTTCTCTTTGGGTCTCTCAAGTGCTGATCCACACAGAGTCACACTGATGTCGATCCATAAACGATTTGTCTTCACTTGATAGCCAGCCACAGGATTTCTGCACTTCGTGCACTTGAGTTCCATATATTCTTCTCTTCAAGACATCATTCATACCTCAACTTCCACAAAATTCCACAAAGATGTAACCCGAACAACTGCCATGTCATAGGGGTTCCAACGTAATAGATAACGAGTCAATCAGATGCTTGGTATGTAATTTATAGGAATTTTAGTATCAAGGTCCCAGTTGGATTCATGTTCGATCCTACCAAGCCATACTAAATTTTTTTCCAAAAAACCAAGTGGAGTATCTCAAAAGGACTGAATTTTTTTAAGGGTTCCATCACCCTTGATGTCGTGTCAATCGGACAACCGGTTAGTGAGATACACACAATTTACCGAAACAAGACTTGTCAGGTCCTGGTCCGGTAGAGGTCTGGTACAACAGGCGGGTCTGGACCATCTGGAAACCCGGATGGTGCGGATGTGGGCCAGTTGTTAGATGCACCAACAGAATGTAGTGTGTTCAGTTCACCCAGCTGGCAGCGCCATCGATGCACAACCCCCCTTTCTGAAACAGCTGGCTAGTGCCAGCCATAGGTCCAGTTGAGCGGGACACTCCTCTCCCCACGCAGCGCGATGACGTAGTGCCTTTCCACCCACCGCAGCCCGGCTGGTTGCTTCTCCTACCGCCACAGTGTTGGTGGGGGCACTTCTCTCTAAGGCCGACTCAGCTGACCATCTTTGCACAATCAGTTTCATCCACAGGCCACTGGAGATTCTCCAGTGGTCCGTTTTATTTCTCACCTTTTCCTATGGGCCTCTAGGGTCACCACATTTTCCTTGAGGCCCTTATTTTCATCTTTCCACCACATTTCCTGATTTCACACAATGAACACACATAAACCATGAACTACGGAGGGTTCGTTCCTTATTTGGATTTGACCACACCCTCCCCGTTAACACTTAAACATGGAGAAGAAATAATAATCATTAAAACCCCATAATGAAACCCCAAATCAGCATCATGCAGTAATGAAAAAAACATAGATCAACCCATTGGTTGGTTGATCCACATTCTTCATATTATTCAATATTGGGGAAAGAGGGGTTTCAAAAACATATATCAATTAAACCCCCAACCTTGAATTTGGTGGATTCCTTTGTAGACGAAGAAAGGGTTCCGCGTTCGAATTCATTTGATAGAGAAAATGTTTTTAATTAATTTATATTGAATATAATTGTTTTACACCCACAGAAAGTGTTCCTCTAAGATTAATTGTTTCTTTTTTATGATATTTGTGTTATTTTGAGCTGAATAGTATAAATTGGAAATTTTGGATTTTTAACAGTTTTAAATTATTTCTGTAGTTTGACCATAACATTATCTACACTAATTCAAATTGAAAAGTTATTTCTCTTCTAGATTTTACACATCCATGGATTCATTTACTATTTTTGGACTAAAAGATGAATCAGCCATATGGAAGCTCAAAAGAAGCTCACAATTTGGCTCAAGAAAATTGTTTGCAGTTCTCCCTAGTTTTGGTGTGGGATCCATAAACCATCCATGGTGGTCCCAAATGTTGTGATAATCAGTGGTTGGATTCTCAAGGTCTTTTAGAGAATATTTTATGGGGGAAGGACCACGTGAATTGGCCGTTTAGGAGGTCATTAAATCACCCTAATCCGGAGGTTTGTGATTTGGCGAGTCTGACTGGACAGAATGATTTCTCAGAGTAAAACAGCCATAAATCTTGGAATACAGGTCCAAATCCGCTGAGATTTTGAGGGGACACGTCCAAGACAATTATGAACAACATTTAAGAAGGGATCAATGCGTGAATATATAATTTAATGGGTTTGAAACATGTATACATCCTGGGTACAAATTATGGCTATAAAAGCAGGAGAGCTCCACCCTCTCAAAGAATCCCATTCTCCATCCCATCCCTTCCAGGACACCAAGAAGGAGAACTTTTCAGCTTTCTTTTTTATTTATTTTCTTTTTCACAGTTTTATAGTGCCCTATTATTCCCCATTCATCTCGATTACCCTTACCATGGTGGGGTAAACTTTTGGAGTGATTGGGGAAGGGTTCGTTTTCTACTTTTTAATGCTTGAGTTCTTGGATGCAATTGAATAAATTTCATTACTCTTCATCGTTTTTTTCAATTTCATATAGATGATTTTATTATCAAGTGTGATCATTCTTGAATACTAATTCTGTTATTGATTTTTTTCCTTGGTAAAATAATAATAATCTCCCTCCACTAATTTCTGGTTTGTATACGATGGAATAAACCAGGAATTAATGGTGAAGTACTCGACGATCGTCAGTACGTGTAAAAGGTGTAGTGAATGTTCTTGATTTTTTGGGATAAAAAAACCAGATTGTTTATTGCCCATTTAAATTAATGATATTCAATACCACTATTTTACACATGGAAGGAGAGTTGACCAAACCAATATCCTGGTAAGGTTTTCTTTCACAATAATAATTTCACCAAGGAAGTGAGATGAAACGATTGTGGAAACTCACATTAATCAACTAAAAAGAAGTGGATTGAATTAAATTAAACAAGGATAGAATTAAAATTAGTAAACCGACCCCAACCTAATAACCATTTTAATTTCATAGTTTTTCAGTCATTTGAATTTCATATTTCCTTTCAAAAGAACAATATTTTTACACCCGTTTTAAAGTAAAAGCCCGTTTTGTGTGCACTCCTATTCGGGAGACATCCTAGGTCAACCAAATTACTACATTTTGACATAGGAAATAAATGTTTTTCCACACCCTATGACAGACATTCCTAAAACTTGGCGCCGTTGCCGGGGAGGTAGTTCCAAAAACTAATTGTAAATATTTGACTTTATTCAATTTCAATTTTTTTTAAAACCTATTTTGTCATATTGTTTTCAAATGATTATTTATATAATTCATGGAAAAATTACCCACCAGTGTGAGAAACAATTATTGAATCACCTTGGTATATAAAGTATAAAGTTTATTTCTTGGCTAAACAAATTTGTGGAGCTCGAATCCAAATCATAACAGATGATGAATTGAAGGATCTCATTGAAAAACCTTAAAGATAACCTCGAATACCGAGTGTTGGAGGGTTTGACAAGAGAATTAGTTGAACATCAGGAGTATTTTCTGGAATTTTATCAAGAAATGATCAAAGTACAACACCAAGAAGAATAATTTCACAAGGATATGGAATCCCAATTTGAATGAATTAGTAAAATAGTTAAAAACCTAGAGACCTCAATATAGTGGATAGAGAAACAAGTACATGCATCCCAGGATCAACAAATAGAGCTAGAACAAGAACCAGAACTCAGAAAATTGATGGAATAAGTAGTCCCAAAAATCCTTCAAGTTGATGAACACATGGAGGCCTTGATGAAATTAAAACAAGATCCATTGATCCCATATCAATCAATATTAGAGGAGATTTATGAAGAAGATTTTGTAATTAAAATACATATGGGAAATAAAAAATATTTGGATAACTTATGGAATGATTGTGAGGAACTTTATGAACCAACTATTCCTCATAATAATTCAACAACATTGAAGAAAGAAACCAACCAAGAAGTGGAACTTGAAGAGAAGATAAAGGAGTCTGACTACCTACCTCTATCTAGGGAAATTCAACTCCAAGAAGAACCTCCCATTGAAGAAGCAATTGAAGACAAACAATTTCAGGGAGTCAATCATTTCATAAATAATTATCTATTGATTTTTTTAAAACTAAATTGAGTATTACCTCCCCTTATTTTAATTTTTCAGATTCAGCCAACACATGTATTTACTTTTAGGAAGACTATGAAAAAGGATATTCATCCATCGGGGAATATCTAGAGCTCCCCAAACTTGTTGAACATTTAATGGAGGGAGTACAAGAGAAGATCAACATGGATTTTCTAGTGGAAAATGAGACACAAGATACTTACTATGAAAGGTAAGAATTTGATATTGATTCTTCATGTTTTAATTTTTTTCAAATAGAATGAAAGTCTGGTATTCCCTTTTATTTTTCCATAGATGTATCATACCTTCAGCAACCACTAGAGAATAAAGAAGATATTGTTCATGTGGAACCTAAGAAAGAGGACTCATTTACTATCTTAACCCCACCAGGCATGTTGTATCTCATTACAGTAGGGGTGGAATTGGTATGCTATATCAGTGGAGTCTTAAATAATAAGGAACAATTGCATACTGGGAAGAAGATTTTTTGTTGGTTCGTGAGCAAGAAACCTCACCCACCATCAGATTGGGGATAACCCATTAGAACTGCCCCTATGGAGGCAGTCAAAAATCAGGGCCCACTTGGGGGATTAAACCAAGTTTTATCCTTCTATTATCATCCTATTTCTATTTTCATTTCTTTCAATAAATATCTTATATTTACTTGTGTTCTTTTATTTGTAGGTTTTTAAAGTGAAACACTTAGGAGGATAACTCAATGTTGCACTACGAATAAATTAGGTTATACCTCTCCTTCTCACTTTCTTGATGTTGTGATTCATTTTAAAATTGGCCTACATGTTAAATCAACTTTAATTAATTCAAGACACTACATCATTTAAGTTTGGGAGAGAGAACCTTTGTAGTATAGGATTTTCAATTGATGTTTGTTTTCACAGAAAAATAAAAAAAATTAGGTGTTTTCAATTTTTTGTGTCTTTATTTTTCAATTTTTGGTGTTTTTTTGAAACTTTTGAGCTGAAGTGATTATCATTACCATTTTTGAAACCCGTTTCAATGATTGAACCAATCTATTTCATGAAACTGATCTTAAATGAATGCTAAAATTACTTTGTTTCAGGTTCAAATATTTTGGAATTTCATGAAAAGTACACTTATTTTTGAAACCCATGCCATATTTCACTATCTATATCTTTGAAATCACTTTCCTGTAAGGCTTCTAAACCATTTTTTTCATATTCTTTACATTCACCTCATTTCTTGAGAGAACAAGACCATGCTTACTTTAACCAGAATTTGATTTATTCTTTTCAAAACATGAGGGTTTGTGGTACGTGTGTTTTAAATGATTTAGGAATTTATTTAGTTTGAAGACCACTTTTCAAAATAATCCTTTTCATTATGGACCACCTTTATATTTTTCCTTCATTTTATCCCCCAGTAGCCATGAATTTCCAGTTAGGTTAGCCACATTACAAGCCAATTTTCCCTATCCTACCCGCTCTTGAAGTGAAATTACATGATCCAGTTGAACTTAAGTGTGGGGGAAGATGTCTTGTGGTGTACTACCTCATTTGGTGATACATTTGGAGGAATATAAAAATTTTAAGAGATAATGTTTCTACTGAGTATTTCATTTTGTTAAAAGCTGTTACTTTATGGAGCTTTCACAATAAGATAACATGTGCCTTTCTGGAGCTTCAGATGTAAAAAAAAGTTGTGCCTATCTAAAGATTTCTAGAAAAACCATGTTTGAAAATATTGAAATTTTTTCTACTGAAATCCCAAGTAGATTGAATAATGATAGAGCTGAGTTTCTATAATGGGGAAGATAGGGAGACAATACTTGAGTGAAAATTAGAAACTTACAATTTTGCTTCAAAAAGAGCCAAGCCCTCCTTTTTCGGCCTTAGAATTTTTAAGATCTAAATCCTACCAAACAGAAGCCACAGAACAACCCTGAAAAGTCCTCATGGGAAACACATGTCCTTGACTCACATTGGGTGGATAAATAGGAATTTATCAAGCCTATGGTGACTCTTGTGTGAGTTTGGATGAGAAAAGCCTTGTTCAGCATTTACACTTGTGAGATGAGAGAAAATTCATGTGGGGTAAGTGTTTTGTGTGCATGGGATAAGAAATGAAGTGGAAATATATTAAAATCTAAAATGTATAAATTGAAATAATTGTTTTCGATGAGGCATGATGTCTTTTTGTTTCGTGGAATTGATTTGGTTAATCTCATTGATATGTGTTTTGGATTTGATTTGAATTGATTTTTACTTGTATAGGAGTCCAAGTGCTAAGTGTGGGGAAATTGATAGAGAAAATATTTTCAATTAATTTATATTTAATATCATTGTTATAAACCAACAAAAAGTGTTCCTCTAAGATGAATTGTTTCATTTTTATGAAATTGGTGTTATTTTGAGCTGAATAGTAAAAATTGGCCATTTTAGATTTTTAACTATTTTAAATTATTTCGGTAGTTTGGACATAACATTATCTACACTGATTCAAATTTAAAAATTCTGTATTTTCCAAATTCTACACATCTAGTGATTCATTTACTATTATTGGACTAAAAGATGAATTGTCCATATGGAAGATTGAAAGAATCTCACAAGTTGGCTCAAGAAAAATGTTTATAGTTCTGCATAGTTTTGGTGTGGGCTCTATAACTCATCCATGGTGGGCCCAAATATTGTGATATTCAGTGATTGTACCCACAAGAAGTTTCAGAGCATCTGTTATGAAAGAAGGGATGCGTGAATTGGCCATTTATGGTGTCATTAAATCACCTTAATCTGGAGGTCTGTGAATTGGAGAGTCTAACTGGAAAGAATAATTTCTCAAAGTAAAATGACCATAACACACTGAATATATGTCCAAATCCGTTGAGATTTTGAGGGGACACGACTGAGACAATTATGAACAACATTTAAGCGGGGCTCAATGTGTGAATATGTAATTAATTGGGGATACAACACATCAAATTCCACGGGACAAATTCTGGTTATAAAAGGAGGAGAGCTCCACCCTCTCAAAGCATCCCATTCTCCATCCCATTCCTTCCAGGACACCAACAAGGATAACTTTTCAGATTTTTATTTATTTATTTCCTTTTTCATAGTTTTATAATTCCTTCTTCTACCCCATTCATCTCAATTACCCTTACCCTGGTGGGGTAAACTTTTGGAGTGATTGGGGAAGGTTTGGTTTTCTAAATTGTGATGCTTGAGTTCTTGGACGCAATAGAGAAAATTTCATTGTTTTTCAAAGTTGTTTTCAACTTCTTATAGAGGATTTTATTATCAAGTGTGATCGTTATTGAATATTAATTCCGTTATTGATTGATTTATTTGGTAAAATAATCGTAATCTCCCTCCAATAATTTCTGGATTATATACGATGGAATAAACCAGGAATTAGTGGTGAAATACTCGACGATTGTCAGTACGTGTAAAAGGTGTAGTTAATGTTCTGGATTTATTGGGATAAACAAAACTCGATCGGGTATGGCCCATTTCAATTAAGGATATTCAATAAAACTATTTTAAACATGGAAGGATAGTTGAACAAACCAAGATCTTATAAGGAATTCTTTCGCAATAATAATTTCACCAAGGAAGTGAGAGGTAACGATTGTGGAAACTCACATTAATCAACTAAAAAGAAGATGTTTTAATTAAATTGAACAAGGATAGAATTACAATTAGAAAACTGACCCTGATCTAATCACCCTTTTAATTTAATAGTTTTTTAATCATTTGAATTTCAAATTTCGTTTCAAAAGCACAACATTTTTACCCCATTTTAAAGTGACAGCTCTTTTTGTCTGCACTCCTCTTTGGGAGACTTCTTAGGTCCAACATATTAATACATTTTATCTTAGGGAATAATTTTTTTCCACGCCCTATGACAGGTGTGCATCGTTATTCATTGAAGTCATTTCCGAGTTCTCCAATGGTCATCGATCAATCATCATTCTTCATTGGTAGGTGATGTCATTAGCGTTTCATCAGAGGTTCCTCTCATGGGTTCCCAAATCTCATGCCAATGGTTTTATTAAATAATATAAATTAACCCTCTCACATTGGTTCACTATTATGATTCATTAATAAATCCTAATTAATAAAGCAATTAAACCATTAGCATTGTGGTTACACAACGATATGGTAAAGTCCTTAATGTATCTTATTTAATTCTCAATGTCACACTATGGTCCCTTCATCCCTCGTTCATTGGTGGGATGAAAATAAAATAACTCAAAGCGTTAATTTTTATCAAAAATTCCAAAAATTAACTTCTTCGTTCGACCCTTACCTGTAACATCCCAGGTAAATAAAGAATAAAGAATTTTCATATTTATTAATATTTACTAATTAAATATTAATTTTATTTTAAAAGGGGTTGCTATGTTCGATAGCGTACCCGATACGCAACGATGAGTTTCTTTGAAACTTACGTAGCACACTAGTAAAAAAATAATATTATTTTAAATGTTAGTTAACAAGTAGCCGTTGTACTGGCGGGAATGGATAGAAAGAACTAAAATATGATTAGATATGTTTTTAAATGTTTATACATTTACCCAATAAAAGATAAAGGCTTAAAATACGGAAAGAGTTCAATTTTAGGGCATATATACTCTAATTTTCACTAAAGGTTCACTTATCACCTTTTAATGGTGAACCGTCATTAAATATAGTTTTGATCACTCTTATAATTTATTTTGGACCAAATATAACTCTTCTTTAGAATCGGGGCATCAAAATTTACTTTGTGTAAATTTTTGGTACCTTTCTGATAAAGTTCATTTTTTTATGAATAGTGTAAAATGTTGTATTTTAATTCAAAACCTCTTTTTAATCTAAATTATTTATATGATTATATTATTATTTTAATTGGTTTTAAAGTGAAATTAGAAAATATTTTTACCAGTTAATCCAATGGTGGTCATTGGAATCAATTTCACTTTGAAATTGGACTTAAACTGGTGTCAATCTTTTGATACTTATTGTTTCACAAAAACACGCTATTTGTCATGACATCGGGAATTAATTATTAAATTAATTAATTTGACTTATATGTTTTGAATTTTTTAAAATGGACTTCATTTTTGAATTCAACATATCAAATATAGCTTAGGGTGAATTTTTGGTAATTTTCTGAAAAACTTCAATTTTTGATGAATAGTGAAACCACTAAGTGGTAATCAAGCAAACTGATTTTTCAGTTAAATGAAAGTTTACCACTAATGTGTATTGAATTTTTAAAATCCGACATACATGGTTGTCATTAAGAAGTAAAATGTGGTTCAATGAGATTAAAATAATTTTTTGGTGAATAGTAACTTATTAAGTTCTTAATCGCGATTAGAGGTAATTAGTGTAGTTTAAGGTAAAAATGGTATTATAAGAATGTGAAAACACCATGACACTTGTCCTACACCTATTGGGTGAGTCATGGCCGACCAAGACAAGCAATGGTCCAACTTGGGGACCCCATGGAGCCACTTTATTTGGAAAATTACATTAATATATTTTTATTTAATGTTAAAGTGAAAATGACACTAACATAATTTGTTTTACAAAAATAATTTTTAAGTGGGGTTATACAAGTCCAAATTTTGATTATAAATAGTCATTGGAAAGATAAAAATATTTCCTACATCATAGTAATTTTTTTATAATTTTTAGACATTAAATAAAATAAATTATTTATGACATAACAATGATGCAGCGATGACATCATTATTTGACGATTTAAATAAAATGGAAAGATAATGTAAACTCTATGAACTACACATTTCCAAAACCAATTGGATGAGTGGATTTCGAAGCCTTATCACCTTATCCACGAATTATATCAATGTGGGACCTTTTGAAACCGTGACACATTTTCAAATAAAGTAATATCTCTTTACTTTCCAAAAGTGCCCCTCCTCTCCTCTTATAAAAGGCCCCCACCTCTACCTCATTTCACACAATCCTAAAGCCTTTGGCTCGGCCAACCCCTGCCCAATTACTCTCTCCACATCCCTCTCCTCATACTAGAGGATTCCATTTGGGCAGAATCCTTTCAAAGGAAGCCTTTAGGCTCAAATCAAAAAGGAGTTACACTTATAAAGGTAATTCATTCTCTCTTGTTCATTTGTTTTATTTTGCTTCTCCAACCCTCTAAACTCTTTTTATTTACTTCTTTTGTAACAACACCAGTATCTTCAATATACTATGATGTTGTTATAATATTTATTTGAGCTACACTCTCACACAACTACATCAAATGGTTAAAGAACATACGGTTTCCGTGGATGGCGAAATTCTGCCTCCCAAAACGATGATTGTTCAATACTCATTTAACACCTTCAAGGGTGGCCATTATGATGTAACTATTTTTATATATGATATAAAATATGTTTATGATTTCTTTAAGCTTATGTATTTTTCATTTTTGGCATACCTTTATGGTTTCCATTATGGGTAAACACGATATCTTCATTTAAGGAAGTGCGGACTACCGCCCCCTCAAAGTGATGTGATTCGTTAATGCCATATGTGGGACGTGTAAAGGATGGATTTAAAGTTATTATATATGATGTTTTACTGGAATTATAATATACCTCTATATCATTATTATTTCTTTCCATTAAAGTATGAGATAGAAATGAAAGTAGCGTTCATGCGTACGTACGGCTTACCGTCTCCATGAACGGTGCATTTCATTTCTTATCCCCAAATGTAATGTACTATTAAAAGTACATGTATATAATGGATATATATAATGAATGATATATCTAAATGATGAATATAATTCTGGAATTAAAATATACATACCTCTCATTTAGTTTTAATTCCACTAATATGACAAAGAAATGAAAGTAGCGTTCATGCGTACGTACGGCTTACCGTCTCCATGAACGGTGCATTTCATTTCTTACCTCTAAATGATTATGTAATATTATAAATACATGTATATTCTGGATATATATGATACATATTATATCCAAATCGGGAATTTCATTCTGGATATAAAGAACTTTCGACCACACGAACAACATGTAATTGTAAGAAGTCAACTTTCGACTTAAGAACCAAATATTGACAAAACAAACAGTATTAACTTAAATGGTTACATAATGTTTATAACATGGAAATAAGTGATATAAAAGGAATAATGAAGTTTAAAAAGGTTCTTAATCAAGTATAAATTAACTCAAGTTTATTATTCAGGACGTTAAAGAACGATCGAGTCAAGTCGGACCCGAGGTAAGGGAACTTCTTAACCCAACTTCCATTATTTGGGTTAATCTCCTACTTTAAAATTATGTCATGATGTTATTATGTCCTAATTTGTATTTTCACTTTCTTTATGTGTACCTATAGTGAATACACATAATAGATCCATTTAATTTTAAAAATGATCTTTGTAAGGGACTTCGTCTCAATCTCCTTTCGTTGAGGCATATTTCGTTTTATACACAAATTTCTTTTATACGGTGTATAAACCCCTTTGAATTTTACTTTTATACAAAAGGAATATTTATCTATGAAGCGTTTTACTAAACGACAAAAGGGAATGTTTTTTTTAACGTACGCGGTGACAACGACCTTTTACGCCGCCGCGAGTATTATTTGGTCTTTGTCTTTCTCAACAAGCCGTAATGTTTTTAGAATAAAATAAATACCATATACTCTTTTATGTATTTTGGTATTGAAAATGGTTTTGAAAAAGGATTATATTATGTCAATATATTTATGATATATTGTGATTGAAATGTGGAAATGTTATCATTCCTTTATATTGGTATTATGTTTTATGATTTTATACTGGTACTTGGACATTTTAATGGGTGGTTACGTTATAAACCATATGACGGGTGGTGCTGTGAATACCAGGACGGGTGGTTACGTTATAACCTCCAATGCATTGGGTATGGAAGTCGGCCGTATGGATATTCCATTAAGTATGTATGTAAATTGGCCGTATGGCTATTCCATTAAGTTATTTGTGTGGAAGTCAACCGTATGGTTATTCCACTTAAGTATATTTATGTCCCAAGTTACCTTTATATATGTTATGCGTTCTTTATATGGGTTTTATGGTAATTCTTCGGTTACAAAAAGGTATGTAATGATACTTTATTCAGTGAAGAGTTTTTATTACTTCATAAAGGTGAAAAGTATTACTTTGATAAAGTATACATGGTTTACTTGTTGTTTTGGTAAACTAACAATTTTCATTCTTTGTGTATCCCTTACTGAGCTTTTTATGCTCACCCCAAGTTTTTTTGAAATGTTTTTCACAGGACTTAATGTGGAATAGGGTCAAGGATGGGATCAAGGGAAAGTCATGCTTTCTAAAACATGGAATCTAGACATCTTTCTTTCTAAGAGTTTTTATATGGAGACTTAGTAGAAGTGTCTACTTTGTAATCTTTTAAGATGTAATAGTTATGTTCTAATTCTCTAAAACCTTAAACCTGAAAAGATCCTCAATGTGAATTATTCATTTAATTCAATATTAAGTAATTTTTAAGGCTGGGGCCTTATAGTTGGTATGAGAGGTCGGTTTAGACAACTTTAGGAGTTAGAAAAGTGTTAAATTATAAAATGATTGAAATGATATAGCATTTACGGATTACCATGTTTCTTCGCCTAAGATATTTCTGTGTTCAGAATGGTTTTCCGCAGAGGAAACAAAACAGCTATGTTGGGACGACATCAGGAGGATGATAACCTTCCAAATCAGCAACCTGAGACGGTCAGAATTGGAACTGAACAGTTTGTTGCAGTGATGGCACAGCTGACTCAGGCTATAAATGGTGGTGGTATCCATGCACGAGATCAGAAAGATCAACCACAGAGGAACATGTCAGTGGTGGAACACTTCATGAGGCAACATCCCCCATCATTCAAAGGATCATCTGACCCTGTGCAAGCTGAAGGGTTGATTAAAGCACTGTAGAAGATTTTTGATGTCATGGGGTGTTCAGAACATCAAAAGGTTAGTCTTTCTGTTTACCGTTTTGAAGGTGAAGCTGATCAGTGGTGGTCGATGGTGAAAAATATAAGGGATAGTGATGAGATTGAGGATCTTCACTGGGACGAATTTAAAGGTATGTTTCTTGAGAATTATTTTCCTAAGGATGTTCGAAATAGGATGGAAAAGCAATTCTTGGAATTGAGGCAAGAGGAAGACTCAGTAGCTACCTATGAAGAAAGGTTCACTCGATTGGCACGGTATGCTTGAAATTTTATCCGAAGACCGCGTTCCATACTAGATATGGCCATTATGAATTTGTAGTTATGCCTTTTGGGTTATCCAATGCACCTGTTGTATTCATGGACCTTATGAATAAAATTTTCCATGAGTTCTTGGATAAGTTTGTGTTTGTGTTTTGAGGTTTGGGAAGAGGTTATGCGTGCCTTGTGATTCACAGTTGAAGAATGAGTTGTTATGTGAGGATCATAGTTCCCCGTTTTCAGTTCATCCTGGCAGTACTATGATGTACAGAGATCTGCGGGAGTATTACTGGTGGGATGAAATGAAAAGAGATATTTCTGATTTTACTGTGAAGTGTTTGACATGTCAACAGGTTAAAGAAGAGCGACAGTTACCGAAAGGGATGCTTCAGCCTTTACCAGTGTCAGAGTGGAAATGGGAAAACATATCCATGGACTTTGTTGTGGGATTACCGAGGACATCTCGAGGTAATAATGCAATCTAGGTTATTGTTGATCGCTTGACTAAATCTGCTCATTTCCTTGATATACGAGATACTTTCTCTCTTGATCAACTTTCCCGTTTGTATCTTAAAGAGATAGTCAGGTTACATAGAGTTCCTCCCTCCATTGTATCAGATCGTGATCCCATGTTTACTTCTAACATTTGGAAAGGCCTTCAGAAGTCGTTGGGTACTGAATTAAATTTTAGTACATCTTTTCATCCTCAATCAGATGGGCAGTCAGAACGAACAATCCAGACATTAGAGGACATGCTATGAGCTTGTTCTATGGATTATCAGGGAAGTTGGGACCAACATCTTTCTTTAGTTAAGTTTTCTTATAATAACAACTTTCATTCCAGTATACAAATGGCACCATTTCAGGCATTATATGGGAAGCGTTGTTGAACTCCAGCTTTCTGGGATGAAGGAAGCTGATGGGACCAGAATTGGTAGAAGAGATGGCAGAAAAAGTTCAATTGATTCATAAGCACATGACAACAACTCAGAGTAGGCAGAAGAGTTATGCAGATAACCAGAGGAAGGATCTATCTTTCGAGGTAGGTGATCATGTTTATCTCAAGGTTTCTCCTTGGAAAAGTGTGATGAGATTTGGTAAGAAAGGAAAGTTGAGTCCAAGGTTCATTGGACCATATGAAATTCTGGAGAGAGTTGGATCAGTTGCATACCGAGTGGCCTTACCTTCGAGTTTATCTCAGGTACACAATGTTTTTCACGTTTCGATGTTGAGAAAGTATATGCCAGTTCCATCTCATGTTATGAGTCCAGAGGTAGTTCAGCTGGAAGAGAACCTATCTTATGAGGAACAGCCGGTCCATATTCTTGACCACAAGGAGAAAGTGTTACGAAATAAGGTGATTCATCAGGTAAAGGTTTTGTGGAAAAACCATGTGATTGAAGAGGCAACGTCGGAATCTGAAAATGCTATGAGGGATAAATACCCCCACTTATTTTGATAAGTGAATAAAATTGCGAGGACGCAATTCCCAAAAGGGGGGAAGGATGTAGCATCCCAGGTAAATAAAGAATAAAGAATTTTCATATTTATTAATATTTACGAATTAAATATTAATTTTATTTTAAAAGGGGTTGCTATGTTCGATAGCGTACCCGATACGAAACGATGAGTTTCTTTGAAACTTACGTAGCACACTAGTAATAAAATAATATTATTTTAAATGTTAGTTAACAAGTAGCCATTGTACTGGCAGGAATGGATAGAAATAACTAAAATATGATTAGATATGTTTTTAAATGTTTATACATTTACCCAATAAAAGAGAAAGGCTTGAAATACGGAAAGAGTTCAATTATAGGGAATATATACTCTAATTTTCACTAAAGGTTCACTTATCACCTTTTAATGGTGAACCGTCATTAAATATAGTTTTGATCACTCTTATACATTATTTTGGACCAAATATAACTCTTCCTTAGAATCGGGACATCAAAATTTACTTTGTGTAATTTTTTGGTACCTTTCTGATAAAGTTCATTTTTTTATGAATAGTGTAAAATGTTTTATTTTAATTCAAAACCTCTTTTTAATCTAAATTATTTATATGATTAGATTATTATTTTAATTGGTTTTAAAGTGAAATTAGAAAATATTTTATCAGTTAATCCAATGGTGGTCATTGGAATCAATTTCACTTTGAAATTGAACTTAAACTGGTGTCAATCTTTTGATACTTATTGTTTCACAAAAACACGCTATTTGTCATGACAGCGGGAATTAATTATTAAATTAATTAATTTGACTTATATGTTTTGAATTTTGTAAAATGGACTTCATTTTTGAATTCGGAATATCAAATATAGCTTAGGGTGAATTTTTTGTAATTTTCTGAAAAACTTCAATTTTTGATGAATAGTGAAACCACTAAGTGGTAATCAAGCAAACTGATTTTTCAGTTAAATGAAAGTTTACCACTAATGTGTATTGAATTTTGAAAATCCGACATACATGGTTTTCATTAAGAAGTAAAATGTGGTTCAATGAGATTAAAATAATTTTTTGGTGAATAGTAACTTATTAAGTTCTTAATCGCGATTAGAGGTAATTAGTGTAGTTTAAGGTAAAAATGGTATTATAAGAATGTGAAAACACCATGACACTTGTCCTACTCCTATTGGGTGAGTCATGGCCGACCAAGACAAGCCATGGGCCAACTTGGGGACCCCATAGAGCCACTTTAGTTGGAAAATGACATTAATATATTTTTATTTAATGTTAAAGTGAAAATGACACTAACATAATTTGTTTTACGAAAATAGTTTTTAAGTGGGGTTATACAAGTTCAAATTTTGATTATAAATAGTCATTGGAAATCTAAAAAGACTTCCTACATCATAGTAATTTTTTTATAATTTTTAGACATTAAATAAAATAAATTATTTATGACATAATAATGATGCAGCGATGACATCATTATTTGACGATTTAAATAAAATGGAAAGATAATGTAAAATATATAAACTACACATGTCCAAAACCAATTGGATGAGTGGATTTCGAAGCCTTATCACCTTATCCACGAATTATATCAATGTTGGACCTTTTGAAACCGTAACACATTTTCAAATAAAGTAATATCTCTTTACGTTCCAAAAGTGCCCCTCCTCTCCTCTTATAAAAGGCCCCCACCTCTACCTCATTTCACACAATCCTAAAGCCTTTGGCTCGGCCAAAACCTGCCCAATTACTATCTCCACATCCCTCTCCTCATCCTAGAGGATTCCCTTTGGGCAGAATCCTTTCAAAGGAAGCCTTTAGGCTCAAATCAAAAAGGAGTTACACTTTTAAAGGTAATTCATTCTCTCTTGTTCATTTGTTTTATTTTGCTTCTCCAACCCTCTAAACTCTTTTTATTTACTTCTTTTGTAACAACACCAGTATCTTCAATACACTAGGATGTTGTAATAATATTTATTTGAGCTACACTCTCACACAACTACATCAAATGGATAAAGAACATACGGTTTCCGTGGATGGCGAAATTCTGCCTCCCGAAACGATGATTGTTCAATACTCATTTAACACCTTCAAGGGTGGACATTATGATGTTACTATTTTTATATATGATATATAATATGTTTATGTTTTCTTTAAGCTTCTGTATTTTTCATTTTTGGCATACCTTTATGGTTTCCATTATGGGTAAACATGATATCTTCATTTAAGGAAGTGCGGACTACCGCCCCCTCAAAGTGATGTGATTCGTTAATGCCATATGTGGGACGTGTAAAGGATGGATTTAAAGTTATTATATATGATGTTATACTGGAATTATAATATACCTCTATATCATTATTATTTCTTACCATTAAAGTATGAGATAGAAATGAAAGTAGCGTTCATGCGTACGTACGGCTTACCGTCTCCATGAACGGTGCATTTCATTTCTTATCCCCAAATGTAATGTACTATTAAAAGTACATGTATATAATGGATATATATAATGAATGATATATCTAAATGATGAATATAATTCTGGAATTAAAATATACATACCTCTCATTAAGTTTTAATTCCACTAATATGACAAAGAAATGAAAGTAGCGTTCATGCGTACGTACGGCTTTCCGTCTCCATGAACGGTGCATTTAATTTATTACCTCTAAATGATTATGTAATATTATAAATACATGTATATGCTGGATATATATGATACATATTATATCCAAATCAGGAATTTCATTCTGGATATAAAGAACTTTTGACCACACGAACAACACGTAATTGTAAGAAGTCAACTGTCGACTTAAGAACCAAATATTGACAAATCAATCATTATTAACTTAAATGGTTAAATAATGTTTATATCATGGAAATAAGTGATATAAAAGGAATAATGAAGTTTAAAAAGGTTCTTAATCAAGTATAAATTAACTCAAGTTTATTATTTAGGACGTTAAAGAACGATCGAGTCAAGTCGGACCCGAGGTAAGGGAACTTCTTAACCCAACTTCCATTCTTTGGGTTAATATCCTACTTTAAAATTATGTCATGATGTTATTATGTCCTATTTTGTATTTTTACTTTCTTTATGTGTACCTATAGTGAATACACATAATAGATCCATTTTATTTTAAAAATTATCTTTGTAAGGGACTTCGTCTCAATCTCCTTTCGTTGAGGCATATTTCGTTTTATACACAAATTTCTTTTATACGGTGTATAAACCCCTTTGACTTTTACTTTTATACAAAAAGAATCTTTTTCTATGAAGCGTTTTACTAAACGACAAAAGGGAATGTTTTTTTTAACGTACGCGGTGACAATGACCTTTTCCGCCGCCGCGAGTATTATTTGGTCTTTGTCTTTCTCAACAAACCGTAATGTTTTTAGAATAAAATAAATACCATATACTCTTTTATGTATTTTGGTATTGAAAATGGTTTTGAAAAAGGATTCTATTATGTCAATATATTTATGATATATTGTGATTGAAATGTGGAAATGTTATCATTCCTTTATATTGGTTTTATGTTTTATGATTTTATACTAGTACTTGGACATTTTAACGGGTGGTTACGTTATAAACCATATGACGGGTGGTGCTGTGAATACCAGGATGGGTGGTTACATTATAAGCTCCAATGCATTGGGTATGGAAGTCGGCCGTATGGCTATTCCATTATGTATGTATGGAAATTGGCCGTATGGCTATTCCATTAAGTTATATATGTGGAAGTCAATCGTATGGTTATTCCACTTAAGTATGTTTATGTCCCAAGTTACCTTTATATATGTTATGCGTTCTTTATATGGGTTTTATGGTAATTCTTCGGTTACAAAAAGGTATGTAATGATACTTTATTCAGTGAAGAGTTTTTATTACTTCATAAAGGTGAAAAGTATTACTTTGATAATGTATACATGTTTTACTTGATGTTTTGATAAACTAACAATTTTCATTCTTTGTGTATCCCTTACTGAGCTTTTTATGCTCACACCATGTTTTTTTGAAATGTTTTTCACATGACTTAATGTGGAATAGGGTCAAGGATGAGATCAAGGTAAAGTCATGCTTTCTAAAACATGGAATCTAGACATCTTTCTTTCTAAGAGTTTTTTTTATGGAGACTTAGTAGAAGTGTCTACTTTGTAATCTTTTAAGATGTAACAGTTATGTTCTAATTCTCTAAAACTCTAAACCTGAAAAGACCCTCAATGTGAATTATTCATTTAATTCAATATTAAGTAATGTTTAAGGCTGGGGCCTTATATTACCAATCAAAGTTAAGCTTCGTCTAAGTAAATCCTGGCACTGGGAATTCATTGATGACCTAATATTTTTAATCCAAACATTAGTTCAAAAGATAGTAATCTCTACAAATATATTTATTGAATGTACCTTAAAACTATTCAAAATTTATATTCCCTCCAAATTAGATATTTATGTCCTCTAAATCCACAACAATGGAAAGAAAACAAATGGGGTTAATGAGAACGAATCTGAGCCTCCCGATCCCAAGTGCATTCCTAGAGGTTCTCGTGCTGCCACTGAACTCTAACTGTAGCGATCAAATTCCATAATATGACCAGATTCTATAAAATCTCTATCTGCACTGGGAACTCTGCGAACATCCCCCCATTATTAATGTCCATCTCTCCCATGTCGATAACGTGTGATGGGTCATGAACATATGTTGTCAACTGTGACATGTGCAAAAAGTCAGGCACCCTGTGCTTCTATGGGGGAAGATCTAGGTAGTACGCCACCTCTCAAACTCTATTAATAATCTTGAATGGTATGATGAACCTCATAGATAGCCTTTCCACTCATCCAAATATCTACTAACCTCATTGAGTTGAGACCTGTAGGAAGACATGGTCTCCTACCTAGAACACCAAGGGTCTCTATTTTGTATTAGCATATGAATTCTGCATATTCTGTGGAGTCTTCATCCACCACTGGATTATCTGCACCTTCTAATTGGTAGCCCATACAAACTCTGGACCCATAAGTGCTGACTCACCTAGGTCTGTCTAGCATAGAATTGATCTGCATGGTCTCTTGTACATGGCCTCATATAGTTCCATGACGATGGTTGAGTGATAGATGTTGTTTTATGCAAAATCCACTAAGGGAAATTGATCCTCCAAATTGCAGCCAAAATCAAGGACACAAGCACAAAGAATGTACTCAAACCTTTGTATGGTCTGTTCCGTCTAACCATTTTTCTGAGGATGAAATGTGGTTCTCAAACATAGCTGAGTCCCAAATGCCTCCTGTAATCCCTTCCACTCTCGAGATGTAAAACGAGAGTCACAATATGAGATGATCTTCAATGGCACCAATGAATCCATACTATCTAATATACGTAGAGGCATATCAAGAACTCTATTGATCCCTACTCATGGATGTGTAGGATGTGGGCCGATTTGATGAGTCGGTCAACGATCACCCAGATGGAATCATAGAACCAAGATGTAAGTGGTAGAACTATCATCAATACCATGGATGTGTCATCCCACATCTATTCTGGAATCTAATGTGGATGTGAAAAACCTATTGGAACCTGATGTTCGGCCTTCACTAACTGAACAGTGAGGTATCATGAAACAAACTCTGCCACTTCTTTCTTCATCCTTGGACACCAGTACTAACACTGGAGGTCCTGGTATAACTTTTACACACCAGGTGGTACTTCCAATGGGGTTGGGTGGAACTCCTCAACACCTTCTCTCTTAGTGTCACTCATACCATAGTGTGTCCTTGGAAAATTATGATGTTCTCCCCACCTTCAGAAAATTATTTAAGAGCATTTCTTAAGGATATCTAAGCACGTTAGGTCTCACAGTCAAAGTCCCAATGATGTGCCTCTCTAACTTGCTGATGGAGTGGGGGAGTGAGTGTTATAGATTAGAGGTAAGCTTCTCCATTACTATCGATGAAGGATTACTAAAACATGTCAAGCTTATCTATCACATCACCTAGAAACTATAAACAAGACCACCTGGTGAGTGCGTCTCCCACCACGTTCCCCTTACCATGAGTGTAGACTATCACAAAGTCATTGTCATGGAGGAACTCCTGCCATTGAAATTGTCTTAGGATATGGTCCATTTGTGAGAAGAAATACCTGAGACTCTTGTGATTAGAGTTGGTAGTAAATTGTTCACCCATAAAGGAGTGTTTCCACAAATTCAAGTAAAAGACCACTACTGCTAACTCCAGGTCATGGGTAGGATATTTCTGCTCATGATGTCTCAAATATCATGATAAATAGGATAAAACTTCTCACCCCTACCTCAGGAAACATCATAGTCTAGTCCCTGATGTGTCACAATAAACTACAGACTGAACTCCATCTTCTTGAAGCCTAAATATGGGGGTACTTGTCATACTCTTCCTCAGCACCTAGAACTATTATGGCATCTCTCTTTCCACATGAATGGCAGTCCCTTATTTATCAAAGATTAGAAGGGTGATGCAACTCTAGAAAAGTTAGGTATGAATATTTAGTAGTACCCAACCAAACCTATTAAAATCATCACCTTGGTCACAATCTTGGGTGGTTCCCATGAAGGAACTACCACTATTTTTTCCGGATCCAATAAAACACCAACCTCTGAGATAACGTGTCCTAGACAGTTGGAACTCTCATATCCTAAACTGGAACATCGAGATATTACCATAAAGTTAGTGTTCTAGAAGTGTATCCAGAACTATCTATAGATGAGTGGCATGCTCCTCCTCTAACACTATGTACACCAAGATGTCATTAATGAATACCACCATGAAGCGATCAAAGTAAGGAAGAAAGATAGTTTTCACGAGTCCCATGAACACAGCTGGGGAATTATTTATTCTAAAAGGCATCACCAAGAACTCATAGTGGGAATACCGACATCTGAAGGCCATCTTTACTACATCATCGTCTCGTACCCTGAGTTGGTGATAGCCTAATATGAGGTCTATCTTCAAAAACCACCGATCTCCCATTAGCTGATTGAATATATTATGAATCCTTGGGAGTGGATATGTTCTCTTCACAATCACCAGGTTCCGGCACCTATTGTCCGCACAAGGCCTCAAACTCCTATCTTCCTTCATGGTGAATGAAATCGGGGATATCCAAGGATAAACACTAATCCTTACAAACCCCTTCCTCTAAAATTCCTCCATCTATACCCTCAAATCATGAAGCACTATAGGAGAAATATGATATGCTATGGTAGATATTGGTGTCATCCTGAGGTAAAGGTGGATGTAGAGGTCTACCTCTCTGTGGGGAGGTAGTCCTAGAACAACCACATGGATGACATATGTATACTGGTCCACCACTATAAGACAGCTCAAACTACTCTTGTCAACTATTCCAAGGGTAAGGCTAGCCAACTGATGAGTGATCAGTTGCACCCTCTTTCTAGAAAGTCCATCCCGAGCTGCAAAGGTCCCCTTCTTTCCAGTAAAAGAATACATGGTCCCATCCTTGATGAAAAACCACACATTGCACCTAAAACAGTCATTTCAAGAATGGAACATGGATAACCAGTCCATACTGAAGATGACATTATAAGGCCTCAACACTAATACTAGGAGATCCCAACTGAATCTCTAGTCTCCTAAAGTAATCTTACACTACAGGAACTAGTGTGTAATCTTAGAATCCTCTCCTATAAGAGTCTATAACCATATGTATGGAGCCAATGGCTCCACCAGATTCTTCTAGCTCTGAAAAAGAGCCATGGAAGTTAAAGAGTTACTAGAACCTGGGTCAATAAGTACTGCAACTAGGGTGGAGTGGAATCAGATCATACCTCGAATCATCACCGGAAAGCCGTGGTTGTAGGTCTCAACTTCCAGAAGCAGAGTTAGTCCCTATCCACCAGCTCCCAGAGGTCGGGGAGGACCACCAGGAGGTGGTGGTGATAGAACCTCAAATCGCCACCCACCCCCTACTGCACGACCAAATCCTCTGCCACATCCTTTAACCTACAGACCACCTCGCTCGAATCTCTACTCTGCTTCTCTTGTCCCTCAACTGTCTGATGATCGTCAATGTGGCGGGTTGGGTAGTCATGAGACATGTGACCCTACCATCTGCATGAGTAGCACAATATTCTCATTTGATGACCTCCTCTGTCCTGTGATATCTTCACCCCCAACCTTATATCCTAGGGTTGTCCACCAGATGGTCTTGCCTGCTTGGGCCTCTGTATAATCCGCCTATTTCCAATTGTAGATGACTCATCTATTTTTCATCCAGTGGTGGATCTTTCTTTGGGTTCCTTATCATCAAGGAATCTCTCCACCAGAATTTCTTACTCTAGCACTCCAACCCACATCTGTATGTTTAGTGATATCATTAATGCTCTGTTCTCCCGTTGATGACCCTTATCAAAGGTACATTCCCTAAAGAAAGGGTAGAATACCATGTGGGGGGGGGGGTGTAGAGGGAGAGGTTAGTGAATCTCTTAGAGTACTTTTCTACTGTCACGTTTCCCTACTATAAGTGTAGGATCTTTTGAATACACATTGGGAATAATGTTCCATGACCAAACTGCACCCTGAAGAGGCTCTTTAATTCCAAAGAGGTGAGGGTCACCTCATCGAGAAAAATGGAGTGTTAGGATCCACAACATCTTTTCTGTGCCTTGGAAGAGACTAGACTCTAGGATCACCATTTGGTCTGCTGGTGTCCATACAAGGTAGAAAACTATAGCCACAGCCACCAGCAAGTCCTCAGCTGCCTATGGATCTATCTCTCCTCGAAACCTTAGAGGCCTCTATCATTGGAACTTGTGTAATGCACTCAGTTGGAATGCATGGTACACTAGTGGGGATGGGGAAAACTACTTCCCTATGGGTGTTGGTTCTATTGGTGCACCAACCAAATGTGATATCACTATAAGAGGACCCTGCACAGATTCTACATCGCTCGGTGGGCCATAAATTTGATCTATAACTGAAATCATAAATATATGTCTATGCAGTGAAATCCTGTAAAGAAAAAGATGTGACACAATCAATATGTTATACCTGGTAAGCTTACTCAAAAGAGATCAAAAGAAAAAAATTTCAAAAACACACACATTCAGTTTTTTTGTGTACATAGTCGAAAATCAGAATTCAGGGTCCTTGTGTATGGATATGTTGGATACCGCACCAACCCTAGACTCTCCAATCTAAAAACCATAATAAAAAGCATAACACTATTGTCGCACTGAAAATATCAAAGTCTTAGTCCTTCAGTTGAACTGACTCCTTTGATACCACTTTGTAACGACCTGTCCCCTGGGGCCCGTTCTGTGACTATGCGGAGCCTGCCTTCCATTGGCAGGGGTTGGTGACTAGCACCCGAAAGGCATATCCATAAAATGGGAAGACATTTCATTTAAACATGAAAACACATAGTCCAAGTACGAAATAATAGAAAACCATATAGTATAAATGTTGAATGTAAAAGTGTGAATTGAAGAAGAATTTCCCAGTATTCAAACCCAACCAAAAAAAAGTATAACAAAACAAAAAAATAGCTTCTGAGGTTATCCGCCATAGATCCTACCTGAAGGGTAGGTACATCTCATCCCTGCAGCTCTCCACCTTAACCGGTCACCACTGTGCACCATATTGTCCTAGTTTTAAAATATCACTCAAAGTTGTATTTCATCTGCACAAGACACAACAAGCTACAGGAAAATCCCATATAGGGGTGAGTATATCAATACCCATTACGGACAAAGATACCCCCGATGGTCTCCCAGAATTCCACAAAGGGAAAACCAAAACATATGATATCAATTAGAAAGAACAAAGTAAAATAAAGCTCACAACAGGTATATAACTTAAAGAACAAAAATAATGAAGATCAGTTGTAAAGTTAACTCATGTTATTCCATTGATAAATTCCACTACCGAACCACAAAAATGTCATTCTATTACTGATCTGCATAGGGTCATAAGTCATTGATCCACACAGGGTTGTATGTTATTGATCTACATAGGTTCATATGTCATCAATCCATAGAGGGTCATATTCCACCAATCCAAGATGGGATACTCTAGGGCTGCTCCTCTTTGGGCCGCGCTACTGCTGATCCACACTGGGATGTAAGTCGTCGATCCACACAGGGTCATAAGTCACTAATCCCCAAATGGACACTCTAAGGTTGGTCCTCATAATGTTGTGCTACTGCTAATCCACACAGGGTCATAAATCGTCAATCCATGTAGGGTTGTAATTCACTAATCCACAACAGGACACTCTAAGGTTGGTCCTTGTCAGGTTTTGCTACAGCTGATCCATACATGGTCTCTCTGATGCTGTTCCAAAAAGGGTTTCACATTACATTACAACCATCCACTCGATTCCCACACATTTTGTGCTTGAGTTCCAAATATTATACTTCTCAAGTCATTGGTCATACCTAAACTTCCATGAAGTCCCATTATGAAGTTACCCAAAGAACCACCATGTTATAAGGGTTCCAACACAACAGATGACAGTCAATCGGACATTCGGTCTGTACAATATTAATATTTTAATACCAAGGTTCTGGTTTTATTTGAGTTTGATACATCTCATACATGCATCAAATTTCTCGAAATCCCAAGTGGAGTATCTAAAAGGGACCACCTTGTCCTATGGTTTCTAGTACCACTGAAGACGTGTAAATCGGCCGCCAAGTTTGTGAGATGCACCCAATTTAGCGAAATCAGATTGGTCAGGTTCGAGTCCAGTAGGGTCTGTCCCGACCGACCCATTGGTCCCAAAGGTCCGGCCTAGCTAGCGAGTCCATCCTGGTCGGCTGACCTAGCCTGGCTGGCGAGTCTGGGCCGACTGGTGGGTCTAGCCTCCCTGAAAACCCAGCCCGAGTTGATGCAAGACAGTTGCTGGATGCACTGATCGGGCATGGTTAATTTCATTAATCTATCTAGAAATGCCAATGGTGTGCCACCATTTCTTTCGAAATGGCTATCTTGAGATAACTGTTTGTCTAGCTGAGTAGTCGGAGTGGGATGAACCTTTCCCTACAGTGCGTGATGGCAATATGCCATTCTACCCGCTGCAGCCCTGCTGCCCACAGTGGTGCCTTCGGGTACCACTCCTACATGTAGTTGACTTGGATGGCCACCACCGTCAGTTGCTGGCTTGGCCATATAGAAGCTTTCGCACCAGCGGTTGCTTCTGTGGGATAGTGGGTATACTCTGGAGGTCCGTTTTCATTCTCGTCTGTGCCTATGGGCCTCTTGTGTCCCCGACTTCGCTACGAGGCCCTTAGTTTTGTCTTGCCACCAGGTTTCCCAGTTATACAAAAAGAATGCAAATAAACTAAGAAAATTTTAGGGTCTGGGGATTGTTTAGATTAGCATGCACCCTCCGTGTTAGTGCTTAAACATGGGGAATAAATAATTATCATTAAAACCGCATAATGAAACCCCACATCAACCTCCCACAATAAATAATAAAACATGGATCAAACCATTGGTCGGTTGATCTATGTTCTTAATATTATTAAATAATGGGTAAATATGGACATTATACACATAAATCAATTAAACCCCCTATGTTGAATTCGGTGGAGTCTGTTGCCGACAATGAATGGGTTATGCGTTCAATGTTTGTCACAAAAAGAATCTGGTTTCCAAAAACACTGACAAAAAACCCAACCCATGATAAGGCCCAAATGGTGTTTCCTATCCCCATGGTCTAGAAAAATTTCTTGGGTATCATAGATTTTTTTTGGGAATCATTTACCCATGTATGGAAACATAAAACATCAAAACCAATCAATAAACTGAATCTGAAAAATTCCTGACAAGGAAGACATAAAAAAATCTGGAACTGAATACATAGGTTAAAACATATAATAAGAGGTCCAAAGGCACATAAAAATATCATCAAAACATCCTAAATGACTCCACATGATAGGGGTTCATCACTCAAAATCCATCTCCACAACACCGCACAATGGAAGGGAACTGACAACCCAAACTGCCCTCACCCAAGGCCTTGCCTTTACCTTCTTCAAACATGATCAAGTCTACATACACCAAAAGGGTGTCATTAGGGTGTGATTATATTACCAATAGGATACCAAAAATATATTTCATAGGGTAAACAATACAAGATAAAAAGCATGCCATTTTTGATAAGCAGGAAGAGGTGGAAATAATTTATAAAGAATGAAACTTTTAAATGTAAACAATTTTCAAAGGGAATTTTCCATGAGTGATCACATTTAAAAAAAACATGTAAGATAAAATATTTTCCATCCAAAATAACCATATTCCAAAGATAAATACAAAATAGTCAATGAGAACTAATTTGAGGAAGACCCATATGCCCTAGTTAGTCTCGGGCCACATGTACCTCATGCCTCGGTGTAATGTAACTATAGAAAAAATATGTTATCATGCACGAGAAGCTTGCTAAGAACATACCAATAACCTATTGGTACCCAATAATCATTAATATAGTTTTTTATTGTTTCATTTCTCCATGTTTCATAGTGAAATAGGGATTAAACCACTCTAGATCACTAGCATACTAGTACATATCCACCCTCTTCGATACCCATGCTTCCCCCTTTGTTCTAAAACCATTCTCGCATGATACCAAAAAACATTAACACATAAAAACTTCACTTATATTCATAATAAACTCAAAATAGTAGCTACACATTCTTTTCACCACTTACACGACTCAATAAAACCCTTAAGATTTCAATAAAATTACTTAAAAAATTTTACAATGTTGTTCACACAAAATACCTTAACAACCCCACATTGAACACTATGTGCATACACATATTTACCAAAAAAATAATTTCCATCACTTAAAAAATTTCTTTAAACCCATTTCATGAGTTATCAAACAACACCAACTGGAATAACATAAAATAGACATGTAAAACACCCAATTTAACACAAAATTGGTACATGAAATTCATTTTATTAACAAACGTCATCAAAAATTGATTTTTCATTAAGGATAATGAATGATAAGTTTTATAAAAATATAAATTGTGCAATGATAACTCATCTAGCATTGATTACCTAGGTAATCACCTAACACAAGTGTCAAAACCCTTGAATCATTGTGTGAAAATTCAACTGCACCACCGCTACACAACTAGGGACTTTGATCAAGCCTAAAACCCAAAAAATAGTCCAAAAAATTTAAGATCATACCCTAGGATCAACACCTTACTTTCTAGACATAAGGAACTTCAGCAATATGGGTAGAAAACTTTTGAAAATGGAAGTAATCCTAATAAAATGGGACAAAGAAGGAAGAAGACCCACTTAATTGAGGTATCTTGATGAAATTGCCCCAAATACACCATTAGATGAATTTCCAAACAACATAAAAAGAAAATGAGGTTCGAATAAGGCTGAGAAGGTCAAGTGAGAATTGAAATGGGGGGAAAGAGTAAAAATTGAAGGAGTTATAATGGAAAAATGTTACCTCTTAAATTATGGATGATTTTAGAAATCTTAATAAGTTATGCCCTAATTAGTGATGCATATGAGCTCCAAAAAAATGTAAAAGAGAATAGGGGAGCTCCTATATTTGTGGGCTCAGGTGATAGTTGGAATAAATGACAAATAATTAAAATTGAATAATATATTAAATAAAAATTTAAAAAACTGAAAATGGGATTCCGAGATGGACAAATTCCTTAAATAAAAACACAAATCCGCCATGATTATAGATTCATAAAGGTTATAAATTGATATTTTGGTGTTAATAGGTCTGGGGATACAATTTTTAATGTGTAATGGGTGGAAAAATTTTAAATATGAAAGAGTTATAAAAGAAACAAATTTGGTTTTCAAATCTGGAAATGGGCTCACAGTTTGACCCAAAGCATGAAAACTCACCCTTTCCACCAAAAAGTAATGGGAAAACCCCACAACAAAGAAATAATAGAAATTAAATGAAATTTTCCAATAAAATAAGACATAGATGTGACAAATCTCCCCACTATGAATGACTTTGTTCCCAAGAAAGTCAACCTGAATCTTGATCAGAAAACATGAACGAGTACTCTTGCTCGAACCATGACTTCCACTCCCTTGTAACAAGTGTATCATTCCCATATTGCCAAAGGACCCAGACTAGTGGGATAGACTTCCCCAAAGCACATTTTAATGGAAGGAAACTATTCGCACCAGCCGCTCAAAAATAGATTGATCATGCTGTATATCCAACTCCTCCTGATTCAGTACATGGGATAGATCTGGGTTGTATTTATTCAACTGGGATACCTGGAAGAAGTCATGGATGGATGCTAACTGAGAAGGTAAGGCAAATCAATACACCACCTTTCCAATATGATCGGTGATCTCAAAAGTTTAGACATACCGTGATGACGTCTTCCCTTGATTTCCCAATTGACGATGACCCATAAGAGGGACCACTTTCAATAATACCATGTCACCCAGAGAAAATCTAGGTCTTGACACCTCGGGTTAGCTAATGATTTATGGGGACTCTGAGTTGTCAATACGCACTGTCAGATCAACTTGAACTTCCCAGACCTCTCTTGCACTAGACTCGACCCTAATAGTGAGGTCTCACCTACCACATCTCAACACAGGGGGGAAAGATAAGGCCGAACTTAAAGATCAAAAAAAGACCCATTCAAATCGAGGATGGTTAACTATTATTATAAGAAAACTCAAAAAATAAATAATTGTTATCCTAGGAACCTCCAATGTCTAAAACACAAGCATGGATAATATCCTCCAAATTATGATTCACCTACTTTGTCTAACCATTCGTTTAAGTATGGTATTCTGTTCTCACTATAATCTGAGAACCCAAGGACTTCTTAAGGCCTTCAACAAACCGAGAAGTGAAGCCGGGGTCTCTATTTAAGATAAAAACTAACAACACACCATAGAGCCTTACTACCTCTTGAAGATACAAACGTCCCAACTCACACACTTTAGTTGTATCTTTGATCAGAATGATGTGGGATGATTTGTCTAGATGATCAATCACTATACAAATGGAATTCTTACCCTGAGGTGTATGAGGCAAGACAAAACTGAAGTCTATTGCATCCTCATCCCATTTCTAGGTAGGAATGGGTAATGTATGGAGAAAACTGAAGGGCCATAGATGAACATATTTCACCAACTAACATGTGTAGAATCTTGAAACAATGTCCACGATGTCTCACCTCATACCAGGACACCAAAACTACTGATGGACAGCATAATACATCTTTGTGGCACCCGAATGGAAATCCCATTGAGACTGTTGGATATCCTACATCACCACATTCCACAGAGATAATGACACTACGGAAAGACCATTGAAGCATATGATGCACTCAGGAGATGATGAATAATATGAATACATCTATCCACCAGAAAGAAACTACTTTGACCACTGAAAAATATCATCACCATAATGTTCCTACTGAATTAACTACATCAGAGAAGGAGCCAATGGAAATATCACCAAGAATGCAAAACCATTTTTCTCTTTTGTCTCCACATGCATCTTAGAAAAGAGTTGCATCAGAGTCCACTAATCACTGGAAATTCTCAAAGAAGGAACTAGAACTCTTTTACATAAGGTTTCAACCACCATGTTACCCTTTACTGGGATATAGACATTGTCTTAGTCGAACCCCTTCACGTACACAATTCAATGATGCTGCCTCATGTTGAGGTCCTTATGAGAGAAGATATAGGCCATAATTTTGTGATTAGAGAATACCAAAAAATTGTCCCCAAAGTGGTAGTGATGCCAAGCCTTCAAAGAGTGTATCAAAACTGCTAACTACAATTTTTGGTTCAGGTAATTCCATTCATGAGTTCATAGTTGGCATGATCCATACGACACCATGTGACAATCCTACATAAGCATGCACCCAAGACCCATACTGAGGCATCACAATACACCACATAACCCCTTAAATCCATTGAAAAAATTACAATAGGTGTGTTAGTAAACCTCCTCTTCAGCTCCTTGAAGAATTCTTGACATTATGAGCCCCATACAAACCTCACCCCTTTCAAGGTGAGAGCGATCATCGGTGATGAAATCCAAGAGAAATCTCGTACAAACCGCCTATAATAACTAGCTAGGATAATGAAACACATGATATAGAACACATTCTTTGGCTTCTCCCTAGAAAAAACCACACAGATCTTACCACGATCCCCAAAAACCCCTCATTATGAGATCACATGCCCCAGATATTTCACCTCCTTGATCCGTAAAGTGCATTTGGACCACTTTTCATAAAGTTGAGGATCTCACAAAGTTCCTAGATTGATCCAAAAGAGATGCTCATATTCCTCCATGTATCATGAATAAACTTGGATATCATCCATAAACAACACAACTAAATAATTAGGAAACTTATGGGACACCCTGTTCATGAGTTCCATAAAGACAGTTGGAGCATTGATCAATCCGAAGGGCAAGACCAAGTCCTTGAAATGGCATTACCTGTTTCAAAAGAATATCATTGGGATATATACTTTTTTCACCCAGAGATTATTATATCCCAAACTCTAGTCTATTTTAGAAAACCACCTTGAACCCTTCAACTAATCGAACAAGTCATATATTCGAGGAAGGGGATATTTGTTCTTCATTGTTTCTTTATTCAACTTCAAAAAGTTAATGCACAACCGAAGGGATCCATCAGCCTTTTTCATGAACAACACAAGATAAAACCAAGGAGAGATTCTCAATAGATGGAATAAATTGGATTCTAAGTCTTAAAAAAATATATTTAATTCCCCCACCTCAGTTGGAGCCATGCTATATTAGGGAAGAGATATAGGCTTTGTTCCCAGAGCTAGATCGATCAAGAAATCCACAACTTACTAAGGGGGAAAACCTGAAAAATCATCTAAAAAACCTAATGAAACTTTTCAAAAACATGATGTAGTACAACATTAGGATCATGACTAGAATACTATATCGTGAGAAACAATAACTGGAAAACAACATCTCCCAACTCTGGGAGTGGAGGTCCCACATGACTCGACTAAGGATCCAACTCCCCATAAAAAACATGTCGACTCCCAACAGGATACATGAAACTAACCTGCCACCTATAAAAATCAATGTGAATCTAGAAGTGTACTACCCAATCCATGCCATGTATTATATCAAATAGATCCATATCTAAGACCAAGAGGTCCCATTCCATCTCAACCCTTGACATGGAAAGAACACATAATCGAATCCTGAGACCCTGCTCCTTCTCCTTTTCCAGTGATGTCTCCAACTCCATCGCAGAAGACAACAAATCTATTAGAAAATTCAACATGTTCACAAAATGGGAATAAATGAACAAAACCATGGAATTTTTATCAAAAATATCACACCTATAGAAGATGTAATCCAAATAGTACCTTGAACTATCAACGATCCCGCCTTCAATCCTACTGGTGCCTGATCCACCACATAGTGATGTTTGGTATCAGCATGAGGATGACCACTAGTCTATGGCTATGCACAAAACTGTATCTACCCAGAAGATGACTTAACCCTACCACCATGACCACTAAATCTAGAACCTCATCCTCGATGGCTCAGACTGGGCTGGCACTCTTCATGAGGCCACAGACCCTTCCCCACTCTAAAGTGAACATGCCACCCTAGAAAATCACTGAAAGTGACCCATACCTCGACATAGATAACAATGAATTGGGGGAAATCGGAATTCTATTCAAATGTTCCCTGACCTCCCACACTGGTGGCATATGACTGATCTCACATAAGAATCCACAGATGAAAACTGCCTAGAAGAGTAGCCAGAACTACCACCTCCCTTCATCCCCTACGCCTCCCGCTTCCTTTTATTATATGACGTGCTTATACTTCCAACTATTGGTACTATCTCAAAGAAACCAACCCTCCCTTTTTATTTAATATCCTCTATATTCTTCCAGTAAACCACCTCACCACTGGTCATCAGCTAAAATAAGAAAAACTGGGAGTATTTCTCCGGTCTCAAGAATTTCTGATACCTCTGGGCCATCACCTACTCATTAGAGACTATTTTAGGATCATAATAAACTAGCTCAATGAAAATTCTGGTGTACTACATCACATAAAGATCCCACTGAACAAGATCCATGATCCCTTGGGATCTAGTATATGCAAAGACTTTAGGGAAGTGTTTTTCATTGAAGACGACCTTGAAATCTCCAAAGTGAATCTACTAGTTCTTATTAGTTTGAAGTACTAATTCCCACCACCAGTGGCTAGGACCCAATTATATAAAAGAGGAACACTTCACCCCGAGCTCCTCGGGTGTATCTAGGAACTTGAACATTCACTCTATCTTTTTGATCCATTCCTCTGCTTCTTGGGATCCTATGCTACCTTGACATATAGGGGGGTTATTTTTCTAGAACACCTGGGACTTTTACTTTATAATAATAGTCTCATATTCTCTAACTAGAGCTAGAACTGGATCTGGTCCATGTCTTAGAGCATGCACAACCCGAACCATAGCCTCTACTAACCTCTGATCAAGCAGTGAGGGAGAACTCACTCTAGGTTCCTTCCGTGGGTGCATGAGAGATTTCCGGGGAGGCATGTTGCTACAAAAAGTAAACAGTAAAAAGAGAAAAAAAGTACTAAAATTATGAAAATTTCATTAATAACTTCAAATATAAATAATCTAAACACATTACAATGATAATATAAAGAACTACCCCACCCCCACTCGATATCTACATGTAGTCTGCAGCCCACACGTCCAACCTGGAAGTGAAGTAAAATGAACAATTCCATTGTCCCATGGTGACTCAAGGGATACCAAAAGAGGTGTGGGACAAGAACCGTACTCATAACCAAAACTCCATGTCCCGAATTTTTTTTCTCCTTTCTATCCCAAATCATCCCAAATTAATAATATAACCCAAAAACATTAACCCCCTTTGATAACATTTTTTCATGAATTGAACCTGGTATCCAACAAAACCGGCACCAAATCTAGCCCATGAAAAGGACCGAAGGGAGTTACCTGTCTCCAATGTATTGTACAAGTGATAAAGTATCATATATTTTGGTTTGTAAATGATTTACCCAAGTATTGAAACATAAAACATCAAAACCAATCGATAAACCAAATCTAAAAAATTTATGCCAAACAAGACCTAAAAAAATCCAGAACTGAATACATAAGTTCTAAAATATAACATGTAGTCCCAATACACCAAAAAATTGAATAAAAATAGACCCATGGACTCCACATGATAAGGGGTCATCACCCACAAGCCGCCTCTACAACGTTGCACCATGGAAGGGAACTTACAACGTGAACTCCCATCACTTAAGGCCTTGCCTTAACCTATGTCAAACATGGTCAAGACTACTAACATCCAAGGGGTGTAATTAGGGTGTGATAATATTGACAATAGGATACCACTATTATTTTCCACATAGTAAACAATAAAATATAAAAAGAATGCTAGTTTTGATAAAAAAGAAGTTGTTGAAATAATTTCTAAGGAATAAAACATTTAAATGAAAATTGTTTTCAGAGGGAATTTTCCATGAGTGATAAAATTTCCAAAAAACATGTAAGATTCATTATTTTATATCCCTAACCACCATATTATAAATATAAATAAAAAAGAGTCAATGATCACTAATCTAAGGAACACCCTTAGGCACTAGTTAGTCTCGAGCCCCAAGTACCCCGTACCTCGGTGTAAAGTAACCGTAGAAAAAATCTGTTCTTATGCACTATCTACTAGTTGGGAAGATAACCATAACCTATTTGTACCCAATTATCATTAATATTGTTTATAGTGTTGACGTTATCCATTTTTCCTAGTGAAATAGGGATAAAACTACTCTGGATCACTAGCGTACTAGTACATATCCACCCTCATAGATACTCATGATTCCCCCATAGTGATCAAACAATTATATAATGATAAAAAAAAGGAATTAACACATAAAAACATCTGTTCTGGTCATAATCAAATCAATACAGTTGATATACTTTCTTTTCACCACTTACACCACTCAATAAAACCATTAGGATATCAATAAAATAAATTCACAAAATTTAACAATGTTTTTCACAAAAAATACATTAAAACCATACTTTGAACACTATATGAATACATATATTTACCAAAAAAAATCTTCAGCACCCAAAAATTTTCTATAAACCCATTACATGAGTTATAAAACAACACCAATTGGAATAACATAAAATAGACTTGTAAAAAACCAAATTTAACATAGAATTGGTACCTAAAAATCATTTTCTAAAAAAATATCAACAAAAAAAGATTTTTTCACAAGCATAATAAAGGAAAAGCGTGATAAAAATAGAAATTAAGAATATATATCTCATATCCCATTGATTACCCATAGAATCACCTACCACAAGTGTCAAAATTCTTGACCCATTGTGTGAAAATTTAAACGCACCACCAGCGTAACACAACAAACATAGATTAAGCCTAAAAAAATGAATAGAACAAGAGACCTAGGATCAAACCCTAGGTGAGAAACAATACTTTTTGGACGTATGTAAATTCAAGAATAAGGGATGAAACCCTTAGAAAATGGAATAAATCCTAAGTAGATGTGAGGAAGGAGGAAGGGGACCCACTTACTTGAGGTATCTTGAAGAAATCACCCCAAATACACCAGTAGATGAATTTAAAAATATCCAAAAATGGAGGTGTTTTTCTAATAAGGCTGAGAAGTTTATGTGATAACTAACATATGGGGAATAAGGTAAATTTTTTTGGATTTATAAAGGAAACAAATTACCTTTTCAAATCTAGATGATTTGAGAAATCCTAATAAGTTATGCCTTAATTTGTGATGAATATGAGCTCCAAAGAGGGGAGAAAAAAATGGGGGAGCTCCTAGATCTAGTGATCTCGTGTGAGAGTTCAAATCACCATAAATCATACATATTGAATATGATATAAAAAATTTTTTTTATATAAAAACAAGATATGGGCATCTGATCTGGCCCAACTCTGAAATAAAAAACACAAATCCACCATGATTATAGATTATTAAAGGATAAAAATTGATATTGTGCTATTAATAGGTAAGGGGAATCCATTTTTTAAGTCTAATGGGTGACAAATGTTGACAAATTAAATAGTAATAAAAGAAAAAAATTATATTTTAAATCTGGAAATGGGATCATGCATTGACCCCAATCAAAAAACTTACCATTTCCTCCAAAAATTCTTGGAAGACCTAAAAAAAAAGAAATAATGGAAATTGAATGAAATTTACCTTTAAAATAATATATGGATGTGACAAAGTCATTTTTCAATGTCCATTCCATGTTCTCCAATGGTTGTCCAATGATCATCATTCTTCATTGGAGGGTGATGTCTTCGGTGTTTCATTAGTGGTTCCTCTCATGGGTTCCCAAATATCCTGCCAATGGTTTGATTAAATAAAAGAAATTAACCCCCAAATTTTACGATTATTATGTTTCATTAATTAATCCTTATTAATGAACCAATTAAACCACGAGCATTGCGGTTACACAATGAGAGGATCAATTCATTAAAGTATCTTATTTAATGCCCGATGTTACACTACAGTCCATCCATCCTTTTCTCAATAGTGGAAAGATAATAAAATAACTCAAAGAGTAATTTTCTTTTAAAAAATTACAAAAATTAAAATTTTCATCCCAAAAATTCTGTTCAAAGTTATGCTTCACATAAGTGAATCTTGATGCATTGAATTCAACAATGCCCATAGATTTTCAATCCGAGCACCTGTTCAAAAGATAGAAATCCCCACTCGCACATTTATTGAACGTACCATAAAAAAGTTAAAAATTAAATTCCAGGCTCCATGGGCCTTAGAATCATGTTCCATAAATTTTCATAGTCTCGTAGCAATTCCTATAATTAAAAAAAAATATACAGAATTTCTGATTCTTTACGACAACCGAGAGGGATATTCCCATAGATGACATGTGTGGATACAACCCTTAAAACCAAGGATATATATTTTCACTATCCCCATTAAAATATAATATATGGAAAAATTAATAATAGATATAATCTATTTACATGGGTATTACCTCTATAACCATGGTTTTGAATATAGTATAGGTAAATTTTATAGTTTTTTTTTGGGAAAACCTAATGAGTTTGCTTAAACAAATAGAATCGTTTTTTAACAAGAATTTCTGTTTTATTTTTTCTAACATATCCCTAAAATATTATTAAACCATGATAAGATAATAAAATAATTTTATCACATATAATTATATTTTATTTTGTTAATTTCAAAGCCTATATCTACCTTCTCTTCCATCAAATGGGAAACAAAACCATCATTCATTTGAATGAGAGACTACGACCTCGCAGATCGATGCAATTCATTTTCTATCATCGTCACTAATAGATACTTATGATGATGAATTTAATGCATACATAGAGTATTGATGACATAATAATCATTTATTAAATATAATTTATCATATATTTTTTACCATTTTATTCAATTTAATATGATAACTTTGTTCATGCGTATGTGTGGATTACCACCTCCATAAATTGATGAGATTAATCTTTCATTAAATCATTAAAGGGATGATAAAAATAAGTGTATTTACATAAATAATATAATATTTATGATAAAATTATAATTTGGGAGAGATAAAATAACACTAACCTTATGTCAATCATTATCCTTTAAAAAGGAAAAAGTTACTTACGCATACATGTGACCTATCTTCTCTATAGTTTCAACATAGGTCATTTACCAGAACCATATTAAATGGTTGGTTTAAAATGTTTAATTGATTTATAAAAATTGTAATTATGTAATTATTATTAATTTATGTGTTGTTAAATAATAAATTTTTTTATTTTAGTCAACCTACCAATGTTATTTCTAGTATATGTGCCAGATATCATAAAAAAGTTCAACATGAACCTAATTGACTAATTAATTGAATACAACATGTTAATAAATATAATAATAAACATAAAAACTGAAATTAAGATATTAAATTATTTCAATAATTATTATTCCAGAATAAATATAATTTATTTGATGAGTTAGACTCTAGGTAAGAAATTTATCTCTAAACCACTTTTTTGGGGTTATGATAATTTTATATCTAACAGACTTTTCTCTCTATTTAATTTTATAGAATAATTAAAAATTCAATATATATTTATCTAAAATATTTAAATATCTTATTCCCACTTCCATTAATGTGGTAATATATTCCTTATGATCATTTCATAGATAAATTCATTAATAAATATCTTCTTATTATGACAGAGGCAAGATTATATAACCCATTTTACCAATAGACAATTCTTATGTTTAGGAATTATGATTGAATTTACTTTTTTGGCATAAAAATTCTTGTACATGTTATTATGGGAGAACCAAGATGGCACTCCAATTCATTAGGTAATATTTTTTCTCATGAGATGATATGTATGAGATTGGGGAGTAAACATAATCCACTATGGGACAATGTCCTCCTTGTGATGTTGTCTTGGTAGCTAGCATTGACTTATAATTATAAGACATTTTGTATTTCTTCCACATTTATTATGTTTCCATGAATTTTGGATAAAATTTTATTTATGTTATTCTACCTAGTGATTACTCTTGAGAATTGTATTTTATGATATCATGTTATAACTTTGACCGACACTTTAGGTTTGATTGTCATGTTAATCCCCTTACAGGAATTTTTGTTACACCCTTTTTGTCACTATATTCCCTAGGTTATCCCATATAATTTTATGATATCCAATGGATTTAGGATAACATTTTGGAGAATAATTTTATTTTTATTTTTAGGTAGTTGTTTTACACACCCAATCTTCCAATGATAGTAGGCCTTTTAGACCCTTATTTTTAATTAATGGATATTTATTTTAAAAATAATTTAACAATATGTGTAAAATGTATTTTTTTAATATTAATGATATGTATATCATGAGATGTATTGGGAGAATTTTGATGTTGATCCGGACACCTCAGTTGTTTAACAACAAGTTCAGGATACAGATCGTCAGAATAATGTGGTACATGGAAAATTATTCCATTTATCTGTGTACTGTGGTAGTGAAAATGGGACAACCATGATACATATGAGTGTGAAGCATAAATGATTTGGAAATGGCCTTATATATTAGTGTGTCCAAAATTCTATGTGTTTTTGGGGATATAATGTTTTTTAATTGGGAGAAATGTGACATCCTCTAGGTTATAATTATATTTTATTTTTGGAATATTTTTTCATCTCTTGGGGTTCTAATGGTTTTTTAGATTCAAGGTTCAATTTTTTGGAATTTTTAATGAAACAGTCTATGAATATGGTCTACCAATGGTATGTAGTAACTATGCGGTAACTATGTGATACAGATCAACTGATTATAAAGGTATTTTTAATGGTTTTTATATTCACATGAGAATCTCAGGTAAACTGTGAGGATGGTTGGGGTTCGATATAGTGGTGGTTTCATAGCTAGAACAAGGTTTTTTAAATCATTAATCTATTCCTAGGTAACTGTGTGATTTAATTTTAATGGGATAATATGGGATGTATGGTTACTGTATATTTTGTCTAACCATGGAACCTGACCATATGACTTATAATAATTTCTTAAAAACATAAAATTACTATAATACCCTTTCCCATTTCAAACCCAAATATCACACATATATCAAATTAGCTAAAAACAGCCTTCCCCTAACACTCTATGATGTTCTACCATTTGTTTTTAGTGGTTCTCCTTTGATATTGGTGGATATCTTCAAGGTATGTTCTGATTTACAACATATTTATCCTTATCTTTATGTATGTTTCATTAATCTGTCATATCATCAATGTGTGAATAATCTAATGTGATGGAATAGAAATATTTAGAGGTTTTCATAGAGAATTTATGTTTTTTCTAGTGGATATATGTTTCAGAGGACCTGATCACTTCATTTCCAATCACTATTTTTATGGTGGATATCTTTCATCCACTAGGGATGTTGGTGTTTGTAATCAATGGATAATTATCATTAAACCAATTTATAGATCATGTATTTTCTTTTTTTTTTTGGATTATAAAAATATTTGATTTGATTTATATGAGGCCGAATTTGTGAATTATAATCATTTCATTAATGGTAAATGATTTTAAACACAATTTTACACACATCATGTGTTTGATGAGATACATCAATTATGGTTTTGACTCTAAAATGTATATCAAATCATGGGAGAGGAAATTCTTGATTTTAGTAATAATTTTATAAAAGTATAATAAGGGACTACTTGGATGTTTTTTGGAAATAGAGATAATGTTTACCATGGGATCATCATGATATATACATATACACATTTCTTGTTGGTGTGGAACTACAATGGATCTTGGTTGTGATATTGATAAACTATTATATGACTCATTATAATTAGAATTCTCATTTTTCTAGATTACTTTTCATTTTCATTCCCAAGTGATATATTCTGTATGGTATTGGATCCATATTGACCGAACCATTACATGTTTATTATGTTCTTGGTTCTTAGAGGAGGCTTGCAATGAGTCTGGAAGGGTTCAACTACTAAAAGATAAAAACAGGTAGAATATGAAGAATATAAATTTTTTACATCATGTATTAAAAGTTCTTGGATTTTTATGGATGGTTTATGGGTTGATTTATAGTGTTTATTTATTTGGGGTTAAAAGGTTCAAGGTTATTTTTTTGGGTGGGATCTGAAAATCCATGTTTACATAGTACGTAAGGCTTACACACACTGTAAATTCATTTTGCAACCCATTTTTAAATATAATAAAAACTTGAGATATTCACAAACCATAATATTTTTTCTCAATTCAAAGAAATCCAATTCCCCCTCTTCTGTTTTTTGGGATTCCTATGATGGGTATAGACCTTTGGATTATCATCTTCAATCTGTGGTGATCTGAGTTGATTCGAGGCATGTTCCTTCTTTATTTTCTAGTGGGCTCACAATGATAATCCTTTATTCCTCCTTTTTCATGAAACCATATTAGGGAGCATGATCTCCCATGTTTATACAAATTATTTTTGTTTTGTTTTTTTAGTGTGGTTAGGGTGCGGAATTCTAGGAGTTATACAGTTCTTATGGTAGATGTGATCAGAGATCCACAACATTGGTCTTTTATCATTTGAAGAACATTGATTCCTTTGAGGTAGGGTATTAATTATGTATCTATTTATTTTCAATAAATGAAAAATTGATAATTCTTTATCCCCTTTGTATGAAAATGTAATTAACTTCATAATATCAGATTATATTAATGAAATTGATTGTGATTTCATGTTGGCGATGTCATTTCTTTGTACCATGATAGTGGTATGCCTCATGATTTTATAGATAGTGTGATTTTTATTCTATTATTTATTAACATGTTTTTATTTCTGAGTATCATGTTGAAATTGATAAAGAATTAAATTCCAAAATTAATCAATAATTAATTTTCTTATGAAATTAAATAAGAGGCATGTTTATAATCTAGCGGTAGAGTTAATTTGTTGATGACAAAATTGATGAAATTCACATTTTTAATTTAATTTGATCTTCCTTGTGATTAATGGAATTGATAAATAATTTGAAACATATATATATGAATTTTTATAATAATAAAATGGAATGATAAATGTGAATGGCACTCTTGAAATTTAAATAATCTGGTTAAAAATTTTGGGATCATGTTTAGTCTTTTGATTATGTGTTATATCATTATTCCTTAAGTTTCCCATAGTTGGAAACCGTGAAGAATGAATCGATTTATTCAAGATGGAATAATAATTTTTTGTCTCAAATATAATTTTTAAGGCCCGAGTTTTTTATCTCCTATTGAAGGTTGAGTCAGTCGAATTTGGGGCAGTGAGAGCTCATTCATATATGAAGGATGTATGCTTTGTTTCATGACCTAGATTTTACAGTTGGTTATAATTTTTTTATTTCCTTCTTTTTTTATGTTCTCTAGATATGATAATTGGGATATGATCTTCTTATAGATATTTTTTGGATGGATGATGTATTATGGGGTGGGGAGACATGAATGTGGTGTGAGTGAGGTATGGATGAGATTTGGATGGATGATGTGATATAGGGGGGATGATGTGGAATTAGTTGATTACATTGATGGTGAGATGTATCGAGATATACATGTGGTTGTCAAGGTTGACATTAAAGATGATGGAATGTGATAAAAATGGAATTACCCATTGATGTGATGTTGATAGATGGGATTATCACTTATGAATATGTTTTATGGTTGATGGTCAATTTTCTTTATTTATCTATATACTATTCCCCACTTCTTGATGTAGTTGGCTATTTTTAGTTGAATATTTCCTATTGGTGGTAGATTATGATGGTTTTCCAAGAGTATTATCTTTATGGAATGATTATAATAACGAAAAAATAATTATTAACCCATAGGGTTGGTATTTATGGAATGAGAATAGTTAAATTATGTTAATCCTATTAAACCATGGACTCAGGGTGAATTATACTTAGAGGGAATGAAATTTATTCTAATGATATAATGTACTGTAATATACTATAATGTCGATTAATTTTATTTATTAATTAATATTTAATCAATTAACTAACGGGAGTAAATTATTAACGGAAAGAGTGTAATTAATTTATCTCTTTAATTCATGATTACTCATAGGGTATTTCTTCATAGAAGTGGTAGTTGATATTCCAAATGATTCTTGCTACAGTTGAGAATATGACAAGGTTATTCCCATATTTTAGTTTTGATATATATCATATCATGTATATTATGTGATTTAAAACACTACCCCATTCATGTTGGTTAAGAAGAATTAAACCTAGTGGACTAGAGGAGGGGGTTATTCGCAATATCCAAGTGGTAGGATGGATGACTAGCTTCTCCCTCTAGCCCCACTCTACACTCTTGATAGTTACTTGTGTTGGTATACATTAAAATTAGTTATATTATATATTTTTTAGATTAATCTGATGTATTGTGTTTATTTAGAACACATGTATTACCAGATATAGTGTCCAAAGGATTATTATATGTATGATGGGTATATGTTGTGATGGATTGAGGTACTTACTCAAGGTATTATATGTCATGGCTTGAAATTTAATAGATGATGTTGGATATAATTCATAAGGTCTATTTTGGGTCACAAAAACAACTTGGTTACTAAAGATATGGATATATGGATGGTATTATCTGATGTAATATGTTCATGTTGGGATTCCATTCCCAGGTGTCTTCGGGCTGGAATACTTTTTGATGGAGATGGCTTATGACATGTGACATTGGGGTAGAACAAAAAACTAGATTGGAAGATAAAGTGAGGTACAGTTAATGTTTCATTGTTACATTATATGATCCATTTTATGGGTTACCTTGGGAGAGTTATCCATTGTGAGTATGGGAACTTAGTATACATCTTAAGGTGATGAGTTATTTTCATAGTTGTTCACTGTGCTTTAGCATTATTTAATTATCATTTACACATGAGTATTTAGGGATGCTTCTATTTGGTATAGTGAAATTATAACCTTATTTATATATAAGCTATTTTCTTTGTTCATACAAAGTAGGTTATAGATCAGGTTTGTATATTATAGAACCTGGTTTTCCAGGAGTTGTTTTGGATTTGTGGTCACTCCCATCATTACTTTTTTGGTACTTGTAGTTTCTATTTAAATTTATTAGTACTATATGACATTTCCCGTTTACACTTGGGTTTTCATTATATATAAATATATATGTTTGAGAAGTTATTTTTGGTGTTTCATTCTTATGTTTCCCTTTTATATGTTTCTCTTAGAGGGTAATGCTTACCATATGCATGTTTATTATACCCACAGATATAGATTACAACCTAGGGCCTACTAAAGGTAGAACATAGGTAGTCTCCATATATCTCCCCTTATTATAGTATATTTTTGGGATAAGGTCATTACAGTGTGGTATCATAGGTTGATATTTTGGGATTTTATGGAGTTGGATTTATGCACAAGTGTGGTTTCATGGGTTTATAGGGAAAATATTTCAGATAACATTAGTAAGCGATGTAAACATGGGAGACTAGTTGAGAAAATGTCATTTTGGCCCCCCTGATTTGATGAAAAAACCATTAAGTTTACTAATCCTACTAAATGAATTGATAACGGTTTTAGAGTAGATACCTAGGGAAGGATCATGCCTCATTATTCTTTTTATCGGTGATTTAAATTGGAAGAAATTGGTAAAAGTTAAAAAATTAAAAAGATAATAATTATTTAATTAATAAATTTTGAGTATTCCATAATATAGGTTAAGGGGATCTATTAGTTTTTTCTGTTTACATTCAGGGAACTAGGTCGAATTCCTCATCTGGTTCAAGATGAAGATCTTCAGCAAGATGTTCCAGCAGATCGTTGTAGAGTAGAGGTCGAAGATTATAAAACATAGAGGAGGAAACTCAAAGAATATTAGTACTAGATTTTATAAAAGTATTAGTGATGCATGTCCGATTCAATCACAGAATACTGGTTGAAGAAGGTTGATATAGCTTTTATCTAGATCCATTCTTGGAAGGAGATCTAGGTTTCATTGGCTATGTTAATGATACATGGAGCAATGAATAAGTTGTGGTATTTGATATTAATGATCATAATGACTATGTAGTCTCATGGGAGAATTTTCAAGACTAGTACTAAGAGGAGTAAATTTATTTAACTGTAAAGGTTTCCAGAAAATATGAGATTTTTACCCTTGGGTATGGTATCTTTGGTGTGTGAGAGTTCAAGATCAGTTTCTAGACCCTTCAAAAATACTATTCAAACATTTTTCTTGTTTAGGATTCCATGATGAGGTATTTTGACGCATTTTGGTGCCTAGAGATCCCATTCTAGGTCACCCTGTTTCTAATATAGACATATCTTGAGGTACTTGTGAAGGAATAGGTTATCAAGAGTATGTTTTATAGAACTATATTTTTTTTGAGAGGGGAATCATCATGATTCCTCACAAAATAGAGATATATTCTAGGGTATACGGTCTTCAGAAAAATAGCTTTCTTCCAATCAGGTGTAGTTTCCATCCCTTATCATCTCATTACTCTCAGGGTGATGGATCTAAAAATTATGATAATAGATCTAGAAAATGTTTTCTAGTGGAGGTTGAGGTCATCAGTAGAGATAATTCCCAACCATTCTATGTATCTAGCATATTCAAGGTGTTCCACTTCATGTTCCACTGTTGATATAGTTTCAGAAAATGAAACATCATCATGGTGTTCTAATATTTTTCTGTAGATAAGAGATGGGGAATGCATAGTATAACCTCAAGATGCTCCTCATCCTTAGAGGGATGACCGTGAATGGGGAGGTGGTATTCATAAGGGTCAGAGAGGGCATGAAGAGAGTGGTGGTATACTTCATTATTTATCATTTCTAACTTTAGGAAATCCATACAGTGTTCAATGTACCATTGGAAGATTTTATGCATGGGTATATTATTTGTTTTATTTAGGAGAAAGAATCCATTATATCACCAAACCTCATCCATTCTTAGGAGTTGAGGTAGAGATCCATCAAGTTCTCTAGGCATTGACTATGAATGTTGGAGGTTGATCTAACATGTATGAAGTATGTAGTGATTGTGAGATAGTTCAAGGTCAACATCGTTCTTGGGTACTGTTCCCATTTCTTACATATAAACCCGTATGAACTTATCCTAGAAAAGGATTGGTTGTATTTAGGGTAGGATATCATGGATTTTTTCCAGATTCAGGTTGTGTTTTATGATAATAATAGTTATCCTAGGGTGTTTGTTTGTGAAAGTGACCCTTAGATGGGTCAGAGGCATGTTATGTCCTTATCTTCAATGATTTCCAAGATGATTCTTATCACATAAAAGGTTTGGTAGTCTATTTTTCATAGGAATGTATATGAGTACCCTGATGTCTTTCTAGAGGAGGTTGTAGAGTTACCCCATTGACATGAAATTGAGTCTGGGATCAAGATATAGATAACTGTGCCTCTTATCTCAATGTATCCTTATAGTATGATTCCTTCTTATTTGGGATAAATACGAGTATTGTTCCTTGATATGCTTTTGTGAGGTTTTTTGGATGAATGTTTCACCTTGGGGTGAAACATTTTTGTTTGTGAAAAAGGATGATGGATGTCTTCACCTTTGTATCGATTATCATTACTTTAATTGATTAATAGTGAAGAAATACTATCCTCATTAGTGGATTGATGGATTATTAGATAAGTTGTAAGGAACAAGTTTCTTCTCAATTATTTTTTTCCTCAGGATATCATCACATGAGGGTGAAGGATAAATAAATTTATAAGACTAACATCCATTATCATCATGGGGATTATGAGTTAATTCTGATATCATTTAGTGTGAAAAATTATATAGTTGTGTCCATGGGGTTGATGAACCCAATATTCATTGAGTTCCAGGATATGTTCCAAGTTTTTTTGTCAATGACATCCTTGTTTACTCTGTGTCTGAGGAGGATCATAAAAAACATCTACATACAATTTTGAGAGTTATTTGTTGTGAGAAACTATTCGATAAGTTTTCTACTTGTGAGTTCGGTGATCATGAATTCCATTTCATGGGGGCATGTTGTGTCCCAATAGGGTGTTTTTGTGGCAAATTTTATGATTTAGGTAGTTGTGTCTTGGTAATCCTCCATGATAGTGGAATAAGTAAGTTTCATTGGTCTTGAAAATTATTATAGGAGGTCTATAATTGATTTCTCTTTGGTTGTGTTTTTATAACATCCTTGATATAGAACGATTATATGTTATTGTGGACTGAGTAGTGGTGGGAATATTTTGAGTACCTCATGGAAAATTTGTTCAGAACATCATTCCATTATTTTCCAATAGAGGGAGTTCAGTTTGAGGTTTTCTTTTAAACATCATATCATGGATTAGGCTATTATTAGATGAAACAGAGATCAATTGTTTCTTATCGGTCATGGTAGTTATGTTCTCATGAACGTAAAAATTCCACCCATTATGTTGAGTTTGTTTCAATATTGATTTCATTGATTTTTTTGGAACAATACCTTTTCAGTGGGAATTTTGTAATTTTTACTGACCATAAGAGCATCAGTTATGTCTTCAACCCTCACGACATGAAATTTCATTCACAATGGTGGGTTGAATTCTTACAGGGATATGATAATTAGATTTTTTATATGCTTGGAAATGTAAATGTTGTATCTAATGATCTGAGTAAGAAGTAACTTAGTAATACCATTCCTCAATATGGGGATTCCTAGAGGGGGATGGAAGAACACTCAGTGGTGTATCTTGATATGGGGGATATTGTAGGTAGTGTTTTCATTTTCTAGATTGTTTTGCAGTCAAATTTGGTGTATCATGTGAAGGAGTCTCATTTTGTGGATTATGATGGGTAGATATAGAGAGATATAGTTGTTTTGGGTGATGCCTCTGATGGTTGGTATGGGGATGGACAACATAGAGTTTTGCTTTAGGGGAGTAATTTCACTACTTTGGTGAGGTGTGAGATGGATCCTCGGGAGTTAAATATTTTTCTCATGGTGGTATATCCTATAATGACTAATATATATTCAGATTTGAGAGGCTAGTTTGTGTGGCCTGTGATGAAGCATGTAGTTGTAGAGTTTGTTTCTCGATGATTGGTCTGGTCGAGCACTGTGTTCCCGTTGGTTTTCTCTAGACATTAGTTGTTTCTCAATGGATGTTGGAAAAACATATATGGGAATTGTTAATATTTTACCTAAATCATAGGTAGGTAATTAATCTATATGGGTGATAGTGGATCATTTGATGAAAAAATTCCACATTATAGTGATCATCGAGTTGATATCAGTAGTAGTTTTATCATGGTATTATCTATAGGAGGTGTTGTGACACCACAAGTTCCCATGTATGTTCTTCTATGATTAGGATCATCATTTTACCTCAATGGTGTGGAATGGTTTACATTATGATTTTGGTTCTCATTTATTCTTTTTCATGGATTTTCATCTGTAGATGGATGGTTAGATAATGTGGTCCACCAAGGCAATTGAAGACTTGTTGCACTCTTGTGTCCTTGATTTTGGATGATTGTGGAAGAGAATACTTTCATTGGTGTAGTTTACTTACAATAATAGTTTCCACCTCACCATTGTTATGGAATGATTTAAAACATTGTAAAACCAGACATGTTGTTTTTATTATGTTGGACTAGGGTCTGAGGGGCTGTAATTATAGAGAGAAAACCAGTATAGAATACCATAGTGATGATATAAGTATTTAATCAGGGGAATAAGGAAACACATTATCATCATAAAACCTATTCTGATCATAGGAAGAAACTGCATGAGTAAGACTATGGAGGCCATGTGTTCGTGATGGTGACTCGTCATCATGGGATGTAATGTTTTGGTTGTAGGAGTAGGCTTTAATCCCAATTTTTTTGTGATTTTTGAGGTGTTGGATTATGTTAGAACCATGTAATATCATATATAAATTTCAGTAAAGATGATTTTAATATGGTATTTTTTGCACATGTCGCAACTCCATTGTAACCTTTATAATGAATCTCATTTCAACAATTAAGGTGAGATTGATGTTGATGATGATGAAACATTCAAGGAGAAGAATATGGATATCAATGAACACTAAGAGATGGTGTTTCATAATTATTAAATTCCCTTGTGTAATGTCTTGTGGTAACAAGATGGCATTGACTAATTACCTAGGAACCTAAGTTATAGATGCGCAATCAGTACCTTGAGTCGTTTAATGTTTATATCTTGCCTTGTAATGTTTTTCTCTTATGGATGCTGACCCTTATTGTTATGGGATGGTTTTCTATTGATTCTTTTTGTGGATTGACTATTTTTGAGAGGAATATCCCAAAATATAGTGGTTAGGGGATGGTTGTTTTTATCACATGGTATCCCCATTATTTTTTATGAGTAATGTGGATGATCTCCTATTATTGGGAGATCCTTGAGTTAGTATCTCGACGGGTGGCAGTTCAGATGAACTTTTTTCATTTTCTCTATGTGTTGGTTTTTGAATTCTGAGTATGAGAATTTTTTGATAGGTATCTAATGTAAGATACCTAATCCTTGCTGAAAACCCATTTTCATGTTTTCGAGCTTGTTGTTCTTATAGGAGGCTTGGGGTGAATATGGAGGGGTTTGACTGCTTAAAATTGGAATTAGATAGAATAAATGATGTTTAAGTGCTTCAAATCATGTATTCAAAGTTCATAGCATATCAAGGATCATTCTTAGGGTACTTCAATGTGTGTATTTATTCATGGATAAAAGGTTTTTGGATATAAAAATTTCAGAGAGATCATAAAAGTTATATTTACTAAATGTTTTAGGGTTACATTCCATGTAAATCACCTATTAATTGCTTCTTTAAATAGAAATATTGTTCATATTTTCTTAAAAACATACCATTTTCTCCGGATTATAGGAGATATAGTAGTACCCTAATTCATTTGATTTGTATTTCATTGATAGGTATTGATCATTGTCTTCCCATCTTCAATCTATGGCGATACAACATGATCTGAGGTTCTTTTTTCTTCATTTTCTAGAGGGTTCCCCTTATCGGTCTTGTTTCCCCCCATTTCTTCTCACCACGTTATGGAACTTGATCACCCATGTTTCTAAATGGGTATTCTTGATTGTTTTTTTGAGGTTGTGTTTCAACATACTTCTAGGAATGTAGTTCTTGTGGGAGAGGTTATTAAAGATCCAAAACATTGGGTTGTTCTCCAAAAAATAAAATTAACACCTTTGATAATGATGAAATTGATGCAATACACATGTTTAATTAAATATGACATTCCATGTGATTAATGTAATTGATAAATAATGTGAATCATGATTATGTTTGTTAATAATAATAATTTTTTTGATAAGTAAGAATTATACTCTCATAGTTCAATGGAACTAGTTTAAATGATCAAGATCATGATTAGTCTTTGATATATTTTTATACCTTGATGCCTTATGTTTCTGATAGTCAAAACCTATGTATAATGAATCAGTTTATTCAAGAAGGAATAAAAACCATTCCTTGATAAAGATAATATATATGTCATGTGTTTCATGTATTATGTTGAATTTTTAGTGCCTTACATTTGGAATAGTGAGAGATCGTTTATGTGTGAAGACCATATGAATTATTTTGGTTCATAAATTTTCTAGTTGGATATGCTTGTTTGTTTCTTAATGTTTTATGATTTGATATTGATATGAACACTATGATATGATCTTGGTATGAATTATCCCATTATGGATGATGTGTTATTGGGTGGGAGGTTTGGTTGTGATGTGATCCTAGTATGGATTATATTCTTATGGTTGATGAGAATATGGGTGGTGAGGACAAAATTAGGTGGCAGAAGTTGATTCCTGTGATGGTGAGATGCATCAGGATGTAAATTTTTGTTGCGTGGATGGAACCATAGATAATGGAATGGGTGAAACCTAGTAATACCCATTGATGTGATGTTGTGAGATGGGATGATCACTTATAATCTAGTTTGATAGATGATGGATGAGTTTCTTGTTTTATATGAAATCCTTTCCCCAATATTTTTGGTAGTTGGGTGTTCATGGTTAGATGTTTCTTCTTGGTGGTATATTTATATGGTTTTCCTAGAGTAACTAGATTATGTAATTATTCTTTAAATGAATAAATAATTATTAACCCACATGGTTGGTCGTGATGTAATGTGAATGATTAAAATTTGTTAATGTTGTTAAACTGTGGGTTCATTTTGGATTATTACCTAGGGACATGGGATTTACTTTGATTATGTAATGTACTATAATGTGGATTAATTTAAATAATTAATTTATTGGTAATGAATTAACTAATGGAATGAAATTCTTAAAATAAAAGGAGTAATTAATTTCTTACTCTAATTATTGACTTCTTATAGGATATCTAGTCTTAGTAGGGTCAGTCAGAAGTTTGAGAAACATTAGCTGTAATTGATTCTATGATTAGGTTATACCCATAGTGTGGTTACGAGATTTATTATACCATGTATATTATACTATTTCATACACAACCAACCCCTATTGTTTATGGAAACTGACATTTAGTGGACTCTGGGAGGGTGTTTTTGCCAATATCTATATGGGAGGATTGATGAATGACTACCGCATTGGTCCAGATCTCTTATTTTGGAAGTTACTTATGCTGGAATGGATGATGTTTAATTTTTCTATATAGGTGAGTATAATTCTATGTTTGTTTTTGGCCATTCCACAAACATTATTTACTAGATATATTATCAAAAATATTATTCTTGGTATGATGGGTATATGTTGTGATGGCTTGAGGGACATACTTGGTGTATAAGATATAATGGATTGAGGTATAATACCCAATGATTGATATATGTCATACGGGCTGTGGTGGATCCAAGGAAATATTTTTTTATATATATATGCATACATGGACGATATTAAGTGATGCATGGGGGGAATTATATGAATCCTTTCTACAGTGTATTAAAACTGGACTACATTTGGTGAGAGACGGATCAGAATGTTTGAAATTAGGGAAGAGTGGAAAATCAATGGGGAAGAAAGAGAGGGGTAACACTGATGTGGAATTAAAATATAATATTCTCTCTTTCATGTGATACTATGTGAGAGTTAGGCACAGTATGGATGAAAACATCGTATAATAGTTTAGGGGATGAGTTAGTTTCACTATTGTTAATTGTTCTTTAACGTACTTTTGGTATCTTTTGGATGAGAGTATCTAAGGAGGATCTTACTAATTACACTTTTATACTCACCCTACATATATATAAACTATTTTTCAGGACATCTAGTGCATGTTGAGAACCGAGATAGATATTCATAACTTATGGTTTTGTAGGATATTTTTTGTAGTCATTGTCACTATCTTCATTGCCTTTTTGTTACATGTGTTTTACATTTCATTTTTATAGTATTGTATGAAATTTCATGTTTAGAATTCGGTTTCCATTATATATATATGTCCGTGCAAGTGTTTTTGGTGATTCCTTATTATCTCTCTCTACCACATGTTTCTCTTAGAGTGTAATGCCTCCCATATGCATTTTTATTATACATTTTCTCTAGTCACCAACCTGGGAAACACTATAGGTGGGACTCGGGATGTCACCATCTCACTCCCCTCATTGTGGTATATTTGTGGGTAGGGGTTCATGACAGAGTGGTATTAGAGGTTTAAGTTGATGGATATAATGGAGTTGGAGTTAGGTATAAATGGGGTTTTATAGATTGGTAGGGAGATGGTTTTATCTTGGTTTGTTGAGTGATTTAATCAGGGGAGAAAAAAATACATGGCTATTTAGGTCCCTATATGATCTGATGTACAAACATTTAGGATTACTAAGCCCACTAAAATAAGTGATACTGGTTTTAGGGTAGATACGTAGGAAATGATCATGTATCATTCTTCTTTGTGCCTGTGTTTGAAATGGGTTGGCCTTGGGATAGTTTAAAACCATAAAAATATAATAAAAATAAAAATAAATAATGTTATCTATTCCATATTCTAGGATTATAATCTTTAATAGTTTTGTTCATAGGAATGGAACAATGTTGATGTCCTCATCAGATTCGTACCGAATATGTTTAAGAGGATATGAAAATTTGTTGACACGGAGTAGAGTTTTAAAGAAGGTTACACATATAGGAGGATACATGGAGAGTTTTAGAACCCATTTTTGTACATGTACGAGGGATACATTTTAGATTCAGTCATAGAAGACTAGTTTGTGGAGTTTTGGAAAGATTTCATTTTGATCAGTGCTCTGAAGGAGAACTATGTTTCATTGTATGTGATGATTCATATTGTAATGGTGAGTTACTGGTGGTTTTCATTCCTTATGGATTGTTAGGATTCATCAATATCATAGGAGAAGTATGAAGACTAGTTGCAAGAATAGTTTTTTTCATTAATTGTGAAGGTGGTCAACCCCGCATGAACTTTGTACCCTTCGATATGAGATATCTAGTGTGAGATATTTTGAGATATATTAGTTCAAGAACCATATATGATATTATTTATACATAATCCCAGTTAATGGGGAAAGGGTGAGACATTTTGACGAGGCTTTTCATCCATCGATCCAACGTCACGTCACCTGGTTTATGATGAGTACATATCTTATGTTGAAACTGAGGGAAGAATTTAGTGAGATAAAATTTTGAAGAACTATATTATCATGAGAGAGGATTCATTAGTATTACTCATGATATAGATCTATGGTCCAGGGTTTAAAGTTTGTAGGACATAGGAGCTTTCAGCCAGCTGAGGGTAGGTTCCAGCCCTCATCATCTCATTACTCTATGGGTGACTGCTCTCAAAATTATGCCAAGGAATCAAGAGAATGTTTTTCTTATGGAGGTCAAGGAGAGCAGAAACAATAGTGCTCAAAAATTCTAAGAAGTGAGCATGCACTAGGTTTTTCTGTTTCAGGTTCAACTATTGATTTAGTTTTAGTAGAGGTAGCAATAGTATGGTGTTTTAGTCTTAGATTGGCAAAGAGGATATGGGGTAGCAAGAGTAAAACCCTCAAAAACTCCTCTTCCTTAAAGATAAGATCACAGTTATGGGGGAAATAACCATTAGGGTTCAAGAGTTTGTAGAGTAGGTCATGGTCAATTTCATGCTTTAGTGTTGCCAGTTTCGAGCAATAAAAACATAGTTCAAGGTACCGTTTTATTTTTTTTCTTCATGGGTAGATGATTTTTTTTTGATTTATGATCAAAACAATCCTTTATATTAGATAAAATCATCAATTATTTGGTGCTTAAAGTATATAGGCTTTTGGTTCCCTTGGTATTGACTACACCAGTTTTATGGAAATCTGACTTGTATGAAGTATTTAGAGACAGAGAGCTAGTTCTTTGGTTGAAAAACTCTGGGTGATATTTGTTATCTTTATAGATATATCCATATGATATTATCCTTGAAATGTGTTATTTGTGTTGATTTAATGCTATCGTGGATTTGTTTAGGAGGTAGGTTTTGTTTTAGGATTCTAATGGAGAGACAACAATGTGTTATGGAAGGAGATACCATTAGATGGGTCAGATTCATGTTCTATACATACCTTATTTTATGGTTGGGATGATATTGAGCTCATTGGAGGTTTAGAATTTGGTGTTTCCGAGGGTTCTAGAAGAGTACCATGATGTATTTTTAGAGAAGGTTTTAGTGTTACCTCCTTGAAGGGATATCGAGTTTGGAATTGATCTATAGTCAGGTGTGTCTCCTATCTCGATGTCTCTTTATATGATGGTTCCTTATGAGTTATGAGATCTGTGATTATATCTCGATTTTATATTATAGTGACATTTTGATTTTCAAATTTTGTCACCATATGGTGTACAAATTTTTTTCATGAATAATTCTGATGGTGTTTTTCAACATTGAATCAATAATAGTTGCTTGAACCATGTTTCAGTGAAAAGACTATATCCTCTTCCATGGAATGATGGTTTTTTAAATCACATAAAAGGAGCATGTTGGTTTTGAAATATCATTTAATTGTTAGGATATTATCATATATAGGTCAATAATGAGGTTATTTATAAGACCACATTACATTAATTCCGTGACTATTATGAATGTTTTGTGATGTCGTTGAGTGTGATGGAGGCTGTAGAATTGATCATGGTGTTTCTGAACATTGTGTTCAAAGAGTTATTGGATAAATCCAAGGGGGTTTGCATTGATCAAATCCTTGTGTAATATATCTATGATGAGGAGCATGTAGATCATATGTGTGCCATTTATGGGGGATTCTTCATCCTGATAATATCTTTGAGATGTTTTATAAGTGCGGTTTCTTGTCTCATGAAGTCCATTTCATGGGTCAGTTCAAGTCTATATAGAGAGTAGTTGTGGATCCTTCAATGATAGAGGTAGTTGTGTCTTGGGAAGCCCCCAAGGAAGTGTAAGAGGAATGTAGTTTCATTAGTCTTGTTGGGTTTTAAAAGATTTTTTAAACTTATTTATCTTAGGTTGTGACTCCGATGACAGCCTTAACCCCAAAGGATCTTGAATTAGATTGTACTAACAAGTTTTACTAATATTTCGAGTACATGAGTGAGAATTTGGCCAACACTGTAGTCCATTTTTTTCAAGTGGTGGGAGTTTAAATTATAGTTTTATATTACTTTTCACATATTCATTTTGGCTATGTTAAAATATAATAGAGATCTGTTGTTTCTTATTCGTTTCGAAAGTTATGTCCCCATGAGCATTACCATGACACCCATGATCTTGAGTTGATGAAAGCTGTGTTTTATTAGAATTTGTTTCAAAATTACCTCATCAATGACCATTTTTGTAATGACCCAAAATTTTATTAATGAAAATTCATATTGATATAATTAAATGTCTTATTATATAAAATGGTTATAAAAGATATAGAATTTCTTGGTTGTATGTTTTTGGATTTTAAAATACCATTAAGATATTTTTCTGTTGCTAATATAGCCATTGAACAATTATTACATTATTAGTATAAATATAGGGATTTAAAAAATCTAATTTTCTCAGAAAAAGTAAGAGATGACATCATCCAGTAGAATTACTTCGTAAAAATCTCATTTTCTGGAGCTCAGAAAGGTGGTGGCATCACTGGGCTTCACTCTTGACCAAGCCTAAACCAATCTTCAACACATTAAGGTTGAGCGAAACCGCCTACTGGAGAAGTGGATGTTAATAGAGATTACCACCTGACCGATGTTATCTGAGCCTCCCCAAGAGTCTTTCACCATCGCACACCTTACCATTTGATTTTATAATGGTGTTATAAGGGGTTACGTAAAATGACACTAATACTATAATTTTGTACATTTTTTTTATTTTGGGAATATAAATTCGTTTTATTATTGTTACTTTGTAAATAGTTTTAAAAGAAAAAAATAATTTTTGTAGTTAATATTAAATTAAGAAACATATTTTGATGAATAATTTAATTTTTGAATTAAATAACATTTTAATGAAATATTATTACTAAATTACCTTTTATTAATGATAAATGATCGTATAATTTTTATTAATACAATTGTAATTTTTATTATTTTTTGAAATATGTTTTTGACAAAACCCATGAATTTTTTATAAATGAAAGTTTTTATTTTAGAATTAAAAATAAAAATATATAGAAAATTATATAGAAAAAATGAATATTATTTTTTAAATCCGGACATTGAAATTATTCAATGGTGATTTTTTCATAACTTTCGAAGATAATCAGATTTTTTGGGTAAAAATTAAACATCATTTAATTATATATTGTGTTTTATGACATTATAATGACCCAATAGTGAAGTAATAAAATAATTTAAATGAGGTTTTCTCTAAATATATGATTTTCCTTTAAATTAATTTGATTATATATTTTTTTGATTAATTTTATGGTGCCTTAGTGGACCCTCCAAGACTTATAAAAATTTTAAGTTTTAAAACGATTTCCTTGAGAGTGCGACTCACCTCCACATAAGAAAGCTTAATATTTTAATAATTTAGGAAATTTGACTTATAAAATATTATTTTCCACTCTCCATTGGAAAAATTCATGGGAAAAACCATGGGATGGTTTTTGGTGTTGATTAGTTTATTGTGCGGTGTCCAAAACCTAAATAATAAAGAATTCCTCTCTTTTCCTATATAAACCCACCCAAGATCCCATTTATATTCCCTAAAAACCATTTATTAACATCCCTAATATTCTTTACTCACTATAGTATCCTCCCAAGGCTCCTCAATCTCTTAATAATCCTGTCTTAATCCTCTCCAAATCCATTGGGATCACACTTCTAAGGGATTTCTTCCTTTCTCATTTTTTTCCAAATTTATTTATATTGTTATACCCTTTTATATTCAATTAATAATTTCATGGTTAGATTTAGAACCTTCACCATACATACACACATATATTTGAATAATTAGAGACCTTTTCCTCTCTCATTATTTTTCCCATGTATTCCTATTTCCATGCCAAAATTTGGTTATGAATTACTCTCTTCTTATTTACATTCTAGAAATCTTTTATGATATGCATCTAAATTCCATTAGATCTGTTGTTATATTATATTATATGAACCCATTACTTTAAATTTCATGTATATATGATGATATATCCTTTTCTCTCTCATCAACCTATTTTGTGATTTCCATTTGACGTCGTTATGCTACCGAAGTTACACCAATATTTCCATGCCAAAATCATCATGAAAGTGAATACCATACCCATTTCTTTTTGAAGGGTATTCAACTTTATAAACATATTAATGTTTAATGATAATTTAATATATATATTCTACATTCAATCATCTTGTAAAAAATTATAATGTTAAATGACTCCATGTTATATGATCCATGTTGCACACTTATGAATGAAATGAAATGTTTAAAAAGGGTGTGCCCTGCTAGAGATTCATTGAATTTGGTAAAGATTAGTATCATGATAAATCAATTAAAATTAGTGTTTAATCGTTATAATTAATGTTAAATGAGGTTTTACTCATGATCCATGTTCAATGATCCTTAGATCAAGCTAATATCATGTTAAATGTTGCTGCCACATTTCCATGTTGTGATAATCATGATATATCATGACTTTATATTAATGTTTCTCTTTTGCTATGTTGATATGATTATTTAAAAAAAGTAATATATTATTCATGTTATGACTTGTTTAATACATAGGTGAAAAGGAATACCGAAACCAATCTTTAAAAACAAAAGTATGAAACGTAACGGTTACCCAAATTAACTCATCAATGGGTTTCCACGTAGGAGAACATAGATGAAAATATGGATATGGAAGAAAAATCTAACCATCAAGTTCTGATGGAGAGTGGTAGAGAACATGGCTATGAAAAATCCAAAAATCAAAAATCTATTGATTTTTGATGATCTAAGGTACCATCTGATGCATCGGATATAAGAGCACTAGGAAAAAAATTTTGGTTTTCAAGATCATTTCCCTAAAGTTGATGAAATTGGAGTTAGACGAAATACTTTCGTGATTTTGGTATAGTCTCACCGTTTGTCGTTCTTTGGAAAATTTCCACTTCATCTCTTAAAGAAATGAAGTTGAATTTGGCATTCGTGATGTGTTAGCAGATCATGTGATAGAATGATGGGTCATTCCATCTGTCTCAAAAAAAAAGGTTAGAGAAGTTATCAAAAAAAATACATAAGTCCATCCATAGTGAGATTAATCATATATGGTTCCTAAAATGGACGTATAATTCATATATCATACTACTTAACATAATAAAACTAGTTTCTACTAAACAGGGAATTCCTGTAGGCCAGTGGTAGGCGATAAAGGCCAGTTGCACTTCGGTTGTGGGTTCGATCCCCACAGCCTTGTCCGACATGATGGGCTGTCGTCCATCCTGCAGGTTGTCCTTTTTCAAAAGCTATATTACTATAACATCCCATCAACAATATCCAAAAAGTTTTATCCTTAAACAATACTAACTTATGTCCAACATAATCCATTCCAATCATTAGGCTTATCAAAACTACTTCGGTCCAAGATCATAGTATAAAGAAAATGATTACGTGAATGCCATCATTTATCCCCCATATATAATAAGATATATCTTGTTGGTCAAATTACAAACATGTGAATACCTTAATCATGTATTCTCTTGAAGAATGAATATCCATTGAACCTTAGTGAAAACATGAATGCAGTTAAAAGTTAACACTTTCTAGATACCAAAATCCCCAAAATTCTATATCCTCAAACCATGATATCACTTAGTCTTTATATCAATCATGAGCTCATGAATACTATCAAACATATTAGATTATCTTTATCCCTTCATTATGTGCATATCATCTGCTTTAAAAAAATATCTGAATAACATTCCATGGTTACTGGGACCATTCAACATATACTTTCAAATACATTTAGGAAAAACAAAAGTGTAACAATCCTTAGATGATTCTTTATTCCATAGTACTATTAACTATACAACATAACTCTCGATAAACATAAAATCATTCCACTACCTTCTAAAACAACTGACTGAGCTTCAACACTTCTTTCAGCTCATATATCATTTGTAGTCTCCTCATCATCATCCACATAAATACTACCCATATAACCATGCTGATTCTCTTCATGAGATTTTCCATTAGGGCATTGGTTTGCATAGTGCCAGTACATTCCATACTTAAAACATCTAATCATTGTTGATGTCGTAGCAATACCATTATCTTTTTCCATGGTGTTAACTGAACCTTTTCCTTTGCACTTACTTGCTTTGTGTCCTTCTTTTACACACCCAAAGAATCTTCCAGTTCCTTTGAAACAATCTCCCTGATGCCTCTTACCACATGATTTACATGAGGGAAATTGAACTTTCTTTCCTCTATGATCATCATGAAACTACATCCTTCTCTTATTATCTGTTTCGGGAAACATACCAAAGTTGAGATTATTAATCATATTATGAGATTGTTGATTAGACATAATAACGATGTTTGGACTTCTAGATCCCGTTTCATTTGGTTTCTCATGAAGAAAATCATTCCATTGTCCGTTATATCTTCCATTACCATGAATCATCATGTTTCCAGCCAATTTCTAAAACCCAAAAAGAATAGTGCGAGAGGCAAAAATCATGCTAGGGAAAACAACATATTAAAGGGGGATCACACTCAATATCTAACATCTTAGGTTAAATTCTAAGATCGTTACCGTAGTTCTAGGACTATATCCTATACGTATTCTTATCCTTAGGTACATCCCTAGACATACCTTAGAAATATCTCTAGGGATCTCACTAACATTTTCGCATCCTAGATTCCAAAGGTTGACTAAACCTTTACTCTGATACCAACTGTAGAGACCCTAATCTTGATGTACATGGACATTACATTACATTTGAGGAATACTTAATACATAACAAAAACAGACACACAAGGACCGTAATAGTTTAGTGTCTTTGGAAACATGGAACGTAATCTTCTAATCCTGGTGAAAGATCTTAAACATCTCCAATAAAGATCTACCAATTTTTGTTTCCAGACCTAAAAACTTTCTTTTCATCCTGGGGGAAAATAAATCATAAAAAGGGTGAGCTAAAATTCTCAGTAAGGGTAAGCATGGATAAAATAAAACGAACCGTATACATTGGAACATAAAAACATGAACATAATGATTAAACATTAAAATCTTGAGCAACGACATAAAACATGGAAGTACATAAGACATAGATCATTATAGAACATTAACCATGATAAAATAGCATGGGAATAAAACATGTAATTGTGGCATCCATTAAGCACATGTAATGATTTCCATAGTAGGCAAGACATTGCTGCCAAGACCATCTTAGTGGAAAAAGTCCCATTCTGAATCGAGTTCACTACTCGTTTCAGTCCTGTAACACTGAACCGGATTAACTTACCGTTCCAACCATGTCTATCTCATGAGATATAAAATATTTACCCAATGCATTGGAGGGAGATATAGGTCCCACCCATCTCATAATGAAATCATTATTACTTATGCCCCCAAAAAAACATACATCATTCATAACAACCCAATAAACAAAATGGGTTTCATAAACATCATTCCATCATCACATAATCCATATAAAAGAAATGGATATCATTTCATAATTAGAAAAGTGAAACCATTTAAATCATGGATACATGATACTTGAAACATACACATATGAAATAATGTCATCTTAGATGAAAAATGGTTTTGATAAAATACATGAAATTAATTTTTGAGGAAAATATCCTTTCTTCTTCAAAATCAATTTCTTTTCACAAAATGTCATGACATTTTAAAAGAATGAGATTTTTTTTAAAACAGTAATGAAATATTTTGGAGGAATCTTCATGAAAATAAGGCTTTATGAAACCGTAAAAATCCTTTCATGTCGTATAAGTTAAAAAAACATTCTTCTTGTACTTTTGTCGAAAAAGTTAAAAAGTACCTCGTAACGTAAACAAAAGAATGATTCCTTACATAACATGTAGTAAAATTCAAAAATTCAAAAATGGGTAAAAATTACTTTAAACATACATGAAAACACTTTTATAAAACATGGACATGGATGATATAAATAACCCCAGCAAATACTTACGAATAAGCAATCTCGGATAAAAACGAGATTCGAAAAATTTATCCCTTACCTTATGTCCGATATGCTTCATATGTATCCTAACCTCCTGTATAAGGATTTAAATAATTTCATTGACTTATTAAAGAATCATATTCATTGTTATGATATCATATATGGTTCAATTATGACTTTATATTACCCGTTCTTTTGTAAATTCCCTGTTAAAGAGTGTTTTGGGTAAAATCGTTTCATTTGTCGTCCGTGTTTTGACTTGTAATTATTCATATGATTACTTAGATCATGATTACATAATTCCAGAATATAAAACATGATTTATATATAATATATATTCAGAATATACATATATATAACAAATCGATAAATGGAAAGAAATACACCGTTCATGGAGACAGTAGGCTGTACGTACGCATGAACGCTGTTTTCGTTTCCTTATTGAGTTGAATGGAATTAAGTAGATTACATACATATATACATAAATCTAGTAGCTTTATAATTTCATATATTTCATTATTAATTCTTATATATACTTTATAATCATTCTTAAATGGTTAACATAGAGAATTAATCTCATCGCGTCGTGGAGACAGTAGTCCGTATGTACGCACGAGCGATGATATCGTTTCCATAATTATTGAATTGAATTAGAGTGGATGATATAATATATAAGAATCAGTATTATGTTATAATAACTATTTATAGTTATTATTAACACCATTATACCCATCTATGTAAGGTGTTGGTGGAAAAACAGATTACACCACGGCGTGGAGACGGTATTCCGTACATACGCACGCGCGGTGATTTTGTTTTCCGTAGGATGGATAGAAGGTGAAATGGGGTTGTTTCATATTTATAATAACAAATCATTATATTAGTTATACTGATGTTATAACTTTATACTGAAACAACTAAAGAAGAAGAAGTTGAAGAAGAAAGAAGCTTGAACGAATCGGGAGAAGAAATTACCTCTTCTTTGATACGCCTCTTTGAAACCTCCTCTTAGGGAACTAATATTGGTCCTTAAAGTAGAGAAGAATCTCTAGGATGTTTCTAGGGAAGTTTAGAAGATAATTTTTAGGGGTTGTCCAAGCATGAAGGCTCAAATTGGTGTGAGGATGATAGGGAGGAGGTTCGCTTTTATAAGGGAGGAGAGGGGCACCTTTGGAATAACTAAAAATATTATTTTATTATAAATCCAAATTCGGTTTTAAATAGCTCCGAATTGATTTATTTAGAAGATAAGGTGGGGATGGGTCTAAATCCTCTCATAAAATATAATTTAGGCAAGTTTGGGTTCCTATTTTAACCTTATCATTTAGATTTAACATTATATTAAATAAATTTACTTTTACCGCGTCTTCTTGTGTTCTTATACTATAAGGTTAATAAACATACTATAAGCAGCCAAAAGAACCCCAAGTTGTTTATTATTAATATATATAACCTTATCTAAGTCATTTGGCTGAACCATAGATTTTTAGGAATAAAATAACAATTACTAATATAATATTTGTTTTAAAAACTATTTTATGTCAATTTTGACACTATTTAGTAATTGATTTTTGTGAAAATCATAACAGAATTGTTAGTTCGAAAAAAGTTAATTAAATCAATAATAACATGTCATATTAACCTATAAAATTAGTGTAATTCATAAAAAGTCTCAAATTACATTTATTTTGGTGTTTATAACATCAATTATGTCAATATTTCATTAATAAGATAATTACTGCATTATTTTGTGTCATAAATAAATTAAATTATTTAAATTATAAAAATTACAAATAAAATATTATTATGTAGGAAATCTTTTTATATTTCTAATGAATATTTATAGCCGAATTTATCTTATGTATAACCCCATATTAAAAATTATTTACTTATTAAACTTTGATTCTAACTATTTTAACCCTTCTTTAAATAAATTAATAATAAATGTCCTAATCTAATCCAAGTGGGCATAAATGGTCATATTTTATTCCTAAGGTTGTTTTTGTTCGAATTAAACTTGTCCAATAGAATTAGGACATGTGTTAGGGTAATAATAATATCATTTCTACCCTTAATTACCCTATTTACTTTTAACCGTGGTAAAAAAAGTAAAAGATACTATTCACCAAAAATTATTTTCATCTCATTGAACCAAATTTTATCCATTGATATTAACTGTGTCTCTTGGATTTTCGAAATTACACTCACAGAAGCGGTAAAATTACGTTTTCTGAAAAATTCAGTTTTTTTAACTTCCACTTAGTGGTTTCACTATTCATCAAAAATTGAATGTTTTCAGAAAAATAAAAAAAATTAGGCCTATGCTATATTTGATATTATGAATTCAAAAATGATGTCTATTTTACCAAATTCAAAACATATTAGTTTCATTAACTAATTTAAAAATTAATTTCCGTTGTCAAAACAAATAGCTTGTTTTTAAGAGATAATAACTATCAAAAGATTGACAGCTGTTTATGTCTGGTTTAAATGTGAAATTACATCCAATAACCAACATTGTATTAAATTGTAAAAATATATTATAAATATACTATAAAACCAATCTAATTAATAATTTATCACTATTATTTATTTCTATTAAAAATGTTGTTTTTAATTAAAATTTAGTAATTTTCACTATTCATCAGAAAATGAAAGTTATCCGAAAAGTACCAAAATTTCAACCTAAGCTAATTTCGATATTCCGAATCCAGAAATGAAGTCCATTTTGAAAAATAAAAGTTACAAAATTTCATAAAGTGGTTATTACTATTCATAACGGCTAGTTTTATTAATATTTTAATAGCATATCGTTGTTTAGTGAAACTCGGTATTGTGTACTACACATGCTATCGAGGAAGGTCGCGATTGCGTGTAATGAAAGGAAAGTCAAGGATGCGTGCTGTGTATGCTGCTTTTGGTGTATCATACAACACAAGACATTAATGAAATTAAAAAGAATATTTTTCATAAAATCTCGGGGTGTTACAGACCCAGTGAGTATCTCTTTATACTTTTATGAATCCTTAAATGAGGATCGATCTTGGTCTTCTGGTCATCGATCTGTGGGGATCAAAGTTGATTTGAGGTGAATTCCTTATTATTTATCTAGTGGGTTCTCCCAAATCATTCTTTTTCCATCTTTTTTCTTCATTCCGTGTTACAGATGTTAAACTTCCATGCTTTTAAATGGGTTTTCATGGTTATTTTTGGTTTGTTTATAGTGAAGAATACTTGGAGTGATGTAGTTCATGTGGGAGAGGTGATCAGAGATCCACAATGTTGGACTTTTCTCACGTAAATAAAATTGTCACCAATGAGGATGAGGATTCGTTGCTCCAATGTTTATTAAAATAAAATTGAAAATCGATCATGTTTTATCTTCTTTACATGGAAATGTAATTGAACAATCAATTTTGAAACAGATTAAATAAATTTGTTGTGATCACATGTTTTTGATTTCGTTTATTTTTTTTCTCTGATATTGGTTTGATTGACGATTTTCTAGACAATGTGATATCGTGGATATTATTTTTTATCATGTTCTTATTCTTAGAGTAGCATATTAAAATTTAATGACAACATAAATTTTGGATTAATATAAAATCAATTGTCTTATGAAATTAATGATGAGTTATAGTTCTAATCTTGTTGTTGATGTAATTTGATGATGATCAAACAAATGAAATATGAATGTTTAATTAAGCATGATCTTCCATGTGATTAATACAATTGAAAAATAATTTTAAAAATGTTTATTCTTGTTGATATTAATAAAAATTAATCTTAAACAAGAATGATACTCTGTCAGTTTGGTGAAACGAATTTAAATGCAAGAGATCATGTTTAGTCATTTGATATCTTGTAATATCTTTATGCCTTAGGTTGACCATAGTTAGAACCTGTGAATAATGAATCAGTTAGTTCAATATGGTATAAGAACTAGTTTTGGTATAATGATAATTTATTATGAAGAAGATTCCCATCCTTTCTTGAAGGTTGAGTGCCATGAGTTTGGAGCTGTGAGAGATCATTTATGTGTGAAGGCATGATGCCTTGTTTTGGGGACTAGATTTTTTTGTGGGCTATTATTGTTATATTAATTCTATCTTGAAATGTTCTATGGATACAATACTTCTGATATGAGACTGGTATGGATGATCCTAGGATGGATGATGTTTTAGGGGGTAGGGAGGCCCAGATGTTATGTGGTCTTAGTATGATTGAACATTGGATGGATGATGTGATATAAGTTAGGAGAGGCCCATATGATGTGGAAACAGTTGATGTCTATGTTGAAGAGATGCATCTGGATATGCATGAGGTTGTCGAGGATGGAAAAAGTGATTATATAATGGGCCAAAGATGGGCTTACCCATTTATGTGATGCTGAGAGATGGTATTATATCTAATGAATCTATTTGATGGATGATGGAAGATTTGCATGTTTTATCATCATTTATTTCCCCACTACTTGAGGCAGATGGTTGTGTTTGGTCACATAGTTCCTCTTTGTTGTAGTATATTATGGTTTTCTTAGACTAACAAGTTTATTGAACAGTTCTAATAATGAATAAATAATTATTAAAGCTTGGGGTTTGTTTTGATGGAATGTGAATGATTAAAAGGATTAATTACTTCTTCTATTTAATGATCGATTTATTCTAAGATATCCAGTATTAGCTATAGTAGGTAGGAGTCTGAGAAGAATTTACTTCAATTGACTATAATTCAAGGTTATGAGAATTGTGTTGTTGTGAGATATATTATATAATGTATATTATATGATTTCATACAAAACCCCACCAATGTAGGTTAGGGTGACTAACAACCAGTGGACTCTAGGAGGGTGTTTTCCAAAAAATCCTATTTTGATGATGGATGGCCACCCAACCCCTTGGGCCCAACCCTCTTCTATTTTTAGTTACTTATATTGGAATTCATGGAGGATAATTTCACTATATATGTGTGTTGAGGGATATGATAGATTAAGGTTATATCACACACATATTTTTCATGATATAGTATTCAATGGATTATTATATGTGTGAAAGGTATAGGTTTTGATTACTTGAGTTACTTATTCTGTGTATGGATTGTAATGGATTGAGGTATAATACCCTATATTTTATATATTTCATATAGGCTATGTTGGATCCCAAGAACTTATTTGTTAATATATATATGTATATGTGTATTAGATGGTATGATGCATGAGATTCATGTAGTGATTCTTTTCCCAGGTATACTCAAGATGGCTTAATTTGGGAGAGAGACGGCCAGGAAGTGAAAGCATGGGGGGGGGAGTAGAAAACCAGTAGAGAATGAGTGGGATACCCTTGATGTTTCATTAATATATTATCTTTACTATTTTAGTTTATACTTGGTGAAAGTTATCCATGGTGAGTATGGGAACATAGTATATCTATTTAGGTGATGAGTTAGTTTCACTATTTTCACATTGCTTTATCGTAATTTATTTATATTTTTCATGAGTGGATCTTGGGAGAATCCAACTGAGTATTCTATTATTATCACCCTACATATTTAAAAACTATTTTTAGGTCATCCATATAAGGTTGGAGATCGGGCTAGATATTACATTCTCATGGTTTTGTAGGAGGTGTTCATTCTTCATGATCACTATCGTCTTTGCCTTTTTTTGGTAATTGTAGTTTCTGCTTCTATTATTTAGTATTTTATGACTACACATGTTTTCAATTTAATTTTATTTATATATATTTAGGTATGAATAGGTTGTTTTTAGAGTCTTTCTTATCTATCTATTCCACATGATTCACTTATAGGGTAATTACTCCAATATGCATGTTAATTATAACCTTAGTGCTAGCCTGCAATTTTGTCCTATTGGAGGCAGGATACTAGAAGTCACCATATGCCTCCCATCATTGATGTATCATTCAAGGTAGGGATTCTTGACATATTACTATAGACCAGAGCCAATTTTATTCTTGGTTTTAGTCATGATTTTAATATTTCACTCTTTTATTGCCCCCCAGTTTATCTTATCAGTTACCATAGGTTTTTTTTAATCTCCCACCATGTGACTTATATGATTTTTTTCACATCCTTGGTTTATAGGAATATGAAATGTTTAAAAAATTTAAAGGAAATTTTAAAAAGTTTTTTAAATTTAAATGATTCTATGAAACTTTTTTCAATTCAACGTTAGAACTAACAATTTCATGTTGATAAAAAATTTATAAATACATGGTTCTACTATACAATAAATTTTCCTCACACCCTGTATATGAAAATGGTAGTAAGATGAATTAGTGTTATAGGATCTAGTTAATGTATTGGGTGTCATGTAGCTTGTATAATTCTCTTGGTCTGTGTGGATTCGTATTGGTTTATGATGGTACGAAAGATGGTTAAATGGAGACATGGTTGTTGGTTGTTTCTAGGTTTATCCATCTCAATATGTTTTTTTATATCTCAGGGTTTTATTCATCATTATTTAGTGATGTACTCTGATTTTTTATCTTTATATTGTTATACATGAGATATGTTGTGTTGCGATTTTATTATGAAATATATTGCTATGTTTATCTGAATCGATACCGAAGTGCTTATCGCTAGCCCATGTCGATCAAGAAAAAACATTTGGGATTATGTCAGGCCAATTTGGGAGAAATTTCATGTTAAATCATGTTAGTTCTTTAAAAAATGGTATCATATGGTTTTTTGTTCCTAGGGGTGCTTAGTAGACTATACATAAGACCATTGTAACTCAAGTGGTATGTATGGAAGTGTTCCATTTATCTCACTTTTTTATATGACCTCAAGTTTCCATGGGTGGTCAGAGAGTTTTTATCAAACAATGAAGATTATTTTTGAGATTTATATAGACAATCCATTTTATTTGTTTCCATTATTTTTTTATTTCCTCATCTCTTTGTCATTGAATATACTACAGTATTAAATTCTTTTTTAAGGTATTTAATATGGATTCTTGAAGTTGATATTTTGATTTGAAGATGTATTTATAATCTAATTAGGTGTTATAACTTGTGGTTAATAGATAATGAATCATAAAATGATATTTTAAAACTACATAGAAGAAAATATCAGGGATGTACCATAGGAAAACCCTTTAGTTGGACTTGATTTTGTGTAAACATTAATATGGACTATTCAATCCATAGATCTAGCTAATGGTGGAAACCAAAAATATACGATGGACCATGATTTCAATTTCACATAAAAATACCTCTAAATTTTTATTGAAAAAAATTGAAACCAAGAACCCGAGGGACAGATTGAGAGAATATAGATCATTTTTTACTTTTTGAATAATATAAGGGAATCTTAGGTGGAAATTTTTACTTATATGATTGAATGACTAGGAATGAAGTAGTGGGATTCCATCATGCATAATAAATTAAATAAGGAACTCAAATGGAATACATTCACGAAGAATATAAATAAATAGTGAAATCCTAATATGTTTCATGGGGAAAAGGCTAGAGAGTTTATAACTTTGGATTATGAAAAGTGTTCGGTGATAGAGTATGGAACTTATTTTTTCTAGATGGTTCATCAGTATAATTAAATTTTCACTAATGAATACATAAATTCCAAATGGTTTCATATGGGTATGAATATTGACATTATATCTATTTTTATTCTCATTTACTTTCCAACATTTCTTATAGTAGTTGATAAAGAGGATATGGATAAGACATAGTTAGTATGGAATATTGGTCATTGTGGAACATTATTTTTAATAGTTCAAATCCATGGTATATCATATGGCTATAAAAAGAAGTGAAATAATGTTAATTATATTAAATTAGGATCATTTACTATAGATTTATTATGATAGAACTAGGTGGTTTTCTTTTAGTGTGGTAGACCTGTCCATATAAAGCCTCACTTTATGAAAACACTGTAGATCTACCATCATTGTGGACAACCATTTCACCATAATCAATTTTTCAAATATTTATCCCAATGTAGTTAATATTCATTCAAACTTAACAGAGGTTCCTAGACTTGGTTGGATGTATTGAATGGTGGTGGATATCATTATAAAAAAAAGGGATACTAATGTAGTGAATAAGGATCCGGGATGGGAAAAAGTCTGAAACCATTATGCAGTGAAGTTTTCACTAGAGAAATTTGAACTGGGGATAGCTTCTAGGAGAGGTTAAATGTTTATTTTCCCCTCTATATTTCTATATAAGTTTGATATTGGTTTATTTAATTCTTTTATGTTGTCTAATATGGTTAATGTATTGGGTTTACATTCAGAGCATATGCTATTTAGGATGGTTCATTATACTCAATTGGGAAGGAAAATAGAGCTGGGTTTTAAATGTTCCAAGTGATTGGTTACAATAGATTACCACTATTCTATATGATATTTCATAGTCAATAACCTTGATATCTTTGACCTCAGAATTGGCCTGAAATAGATGATTAGTTTTATGGACTATATTAGTTGTTTTAAAAGTTGGGTATGATTTCTATCTTACAATGGGGTTACTCACATATTTTATGTTAATTGGGATCCTAGATCTAGGAGAGAGTAGGACCAATTATTCTGGAGGTTAGAATGATCTCATTCCAATTTTTATTGAATTTTCCCAACACAGTCAACAAACATTTAAGTTGTTGGATTCCTACCATAGTTAATGAGTACCCTAAAATCATTCCTAATGATTTTTCTTGGTTTTCACACATGAGAGGGGTTGAGTTTAGTATTTAACTACTATTGGGGGTGATTCCCATATCTCATATATCTTACTATATTCAACCTAATGAGTTTAAATTAATTAATGTTTAGTTTGGATATCTTTAGGCTAATGTATTTGTTTTTTCAAACATGTTACATTGGAATTCACTGATACATTTTGAAAAGAAAGTCGTAGGAGGAGTCAAAATTTATATAGAGAACCGAATGATTCATTAGGAAACTATTGGGAAAAATTAACCATTTCCTAGAATATATGATCCATCTGATTACCATATAGAAACCTGATGGTTTTCGAGGAGTAATCTATGATTAGGGTACCACCATCTATGTTTCTATTTAAAGGATGTTTCGAAGGGAAAAAATAAGAAGATGGTATAGAAATTATGAGTATTTAGTTTTTCTATTATGTCTTATTAATTATACTAAGGTGTTTATGGTGTTAATAAATTGAAACATTCATTAGTTCGTAGACTATTTTATGGTTGTTTTTTGGATGATATTTTGATATACATTATTATGGAGGGAGAATAGATAAATAATATTGATATTGTTATCAGAAATATGAATGAATATTTTCTTTATGGAATATTTTTAAATATCAGTTTTAGATTGAATAAGTAAATTTTATGGGACACATTATATCTAAAAGACTCATCTCAGTGAACCCTAACAATATTTTTGTGGTAATGACTTGGGAGAATCCCTAGAATGTGTTTGATATTCACACATACATGGATTTGGCTGGTTATTACAATATTTTTTTTGAGTATTTTTCCAATATTACATATCATACGATAGATTTTTCCCATTAGGGTATTAATTTTGATTGGAATTACATGTTTCAATGAACTTTTGAGTAATTGAAGGTGTGGTTGAAATTCAACCTCGTTTTAATTATTTCGAAGCTAGGTTTGTTCATGTAATTTTTTTATTCATCTGGTACACGATGGGGATGTGTTTTTAAATAATAGATATAGATAGGGTACATTATATCTCACCAAAAATACCATCATGAGAATAATTATCAAATTTATGATCTTGAATTGGATTTAGGAATAAATGATCATTCCACTATCTCTTTAGAGGGTGATTTACTATATATTCGGTTGGTAAGATCTTTTATTATATGTTTACTTAGAGGGATCTGATACCAGAATGGATATGGTATGTTTAATATCTATATAATTTTCATTTTTATATTACATAAATATATAGAATAGGGTATGTGTTTATAAATGTGTTAAGTAGGAAGCTACTGACTCAAAAATTGAATGAATCAATGAAAGAATGGTTTTTGATGAGTCTTCTAGATGAGATGTTATTATGTGTGGAGAAATATTATCTTTAGGTTTTATTATATTGTGTGAAGTTTGATTATTCATTTTATGATTAGATTCATTTTGTATAAGAAATAATCTATACTTTTCATCATTTTACTGAAATTCATCATGGTTGGGATACATTGAGTGACTTCTCTCTATCTCTAGATGGTGTTTTTTGTTATCAAGGAATATTCTTCATTATTGTAACTCTGATCTAGGATTTAATCTATATTTTACATCATTCTAGTTGGTTCTTATACCCTTGGACTCCCAATATATATCATGAATGGAGTCTTCAGTATTGGTGACTATGGATGAGGTGGTAGATTGAAAACATGGTATCCTGATGTTCCTTCCATAAAATGAAATCATAAAACATTATACCTACTTGTTTGATGTAGAATTTACCCACTATGGTATGAAATTAGAATGATATATCTATAGATTTTTTTTTCATCTTTACTTATAACCCTAGTGGGGATATTTTTACTTTTGTGATCATTGATCCGCACAAAAAATCATCTCATTTACATAAAATTAAGTATATTATGAACATAGAGTGTTTTGGTCACCTATATGAATAATACATCATAATGTACCATTTATTTCCATCTATTTTTGTTTATGTTAGGGATCCGTAATTTTGATACTGGTTTTGAATGTTTTAAAAGTGGAAATGGGTACCCAGTTGATGAAAATCATGGAATATCACCCCTATATGGTTTTATATATTGATCGAGATATTAAAATTGTTGAGGATATAATTCAAGCATGAATGATTTATTTAAGTGGTCTATAGGAATACCATACTCTGTTTGATGAGTTCACCTATAAAAAATATTTTGAAGATGATATTAAAATGAAACATTTTGAAATTTTGTATAGGAATCCAAATAGATATCCTCTTTTTTGGGTGGCATTTGGAGGGTGGTCATTGGTTATACTGAGTCATGTTCATCAAAAAATAATGAAGGTGTAGTTAATCTAAAAGAGGTTAATAACAACTCAAAGTTTCCACAATTTCTATTCCAATTATCATCATCAACCATTTATTTTTTCCATTAGGCGATAATATTTTTCTCATTGTTTCACCTCATTTGGGACATCATATTTTGTTAAGGGGTGGTAAAATGGAACAAAGGTTTGTTGTCCATTTGGAGACCATCAAACGTCTTTGGAAGGTGGTCTATTGATTAGACTTACAATATCATTTGGCATTGATTCATTACATGTTTGATGTTTTCTAACTAATTTGGTATCAAACATACCCTTCTCATGTGACATAATTGGATGATATTGATCTTGAGTCTAACACCTCAGAAGTTGAGAAACGTTCTGGTTATAGATCATCGGAATATGTTTTTTCTTGGTAAAACGATTCCCTTTGTCCATGTACTTGGGATGTATTGTTGGGATAATTATTATATGTGGGTGCATGAAGTAATGGTGATGCAAAAATGGCCTTATTTATTTTCATTTCCATAATCCTAACTACTTTCTAGGGATAATAAGGGAATCATGAAGAGAATTGTGACAATCTATGGGTAACACAAATGTGTTTTTGACATATTTTGTATCCAATGTGCATATAATAGTTTTTTGGAGTTTTGGGATGATATTTTATATATTTAGGAAAAATGGGCTCACATACGTACAAAGTTAGTATTAACCATGAAGTAACTACACAATATAGATATGTTGATAACAGAGTTGTTTCACACAACTTTATAATTGATTGTATAACAATAAAAGATTCCCATGAAAACCATGAAAATGGTTTATTTTGTGTTCAAAGTCAATTTCATAGATAGAGTATGGTTTATAAAACCATGTGACTACTTCTAGGTAACTATGTACTTTGGTTTTAATGTGAATTAAGAGAGCATATATCTTGTATAACCATGTTTCCTAATCGTGTGACCCATACAACATTCGTAAAAATTAAAAATTAACTCGATACCATTACATGTTTTGTACAAAAATTTATCCATAATATCTCATTATCTTAACCCATCTATTCCCAATAAAATATATGAAGATCTCCTTTGGGTCTTTGTAGATTCTCCTTTGATCATGTGGGACATATATGAGGCATCTTCAAATGTCCACCCATTTTCAACCTATCTTTCTAGACCATTCTTTGATCTCTTTTTTCCCTCAATCATGCAAAATATTGAGGATTGTGACGCAAGGTAAAAATATTTTTAAATAAAATTTATGATGCTTCTGTTGTATTTAGGATTAAGAGGACTCAATCTCTTTGTTTCAAATAACTATTTTCGAATGATATTATGTTTCCTATATTAGAATAGTAGGTATATTTATATAGTGAGACTTTATCATGGTAAAATTTATATTAATTGTATTTTATTTTGGTTTGGCTTATGAAAATCCATGATTTGATATCTATGAGGATTTATTTGGTAATTTAAATGTTTTTCATCATGGTAAATGATTTTATAGGGTATTTTCTTTAAAAATATTTTATACATATCATGTTTTTGTGGTTTTGAATCGAAAATGGATTTAAAATCATGGGATTTATAATGATTCCATTATGAAATCAATTTATTTTTTGATAATCTCTTAATTTAATGTTTTTTTAAACACCGATTCTGATAACCTTGGGTGAATTTGGATTTTAAAAAAATAATACTTATAGTTGGTGTAGAACCAATTCAGACATTGGTTATGATATTGTTGGAATGTTGAAGGACTCAGTATTATTTGGATTGACGTTGCTCTGGCATAATATTCCTTTCATGTCTTAGTTATGTATTCTCTTAGGAAAAAGCTAAATTGTGTTTGTTTTTATTCAATATGGTGATATTTTATTTTTTGATTTTTCATATGTTATTCTTATTAGTTTCTGCGGGTGGTTTTAATTATTTCAATCTATATATCTTATTGTAATTTTTTCATATTATTGGTTTATTTGAATATGAAATGTTTTAAACAAAACCATTGGTTGTTTTATGAAAAATATTACAAATTTATTATTTATGAAAATTATTTCATTTTAAACCTATAAATAACATTTTAATTTTGATTTAAATTATATAGATTCATAGTGGTACCCTACTGGTTATTTCTATCTTATCTTGCATATGTTGTTGGGCCTATAAAGAATTGGATTTATAGGATCTCATCAAATAGAAGAGTTTCATGAATATTGAAAACATCTCTTTGTCGATGACTCTTCCTGGTTGTTTGAGATTGGGGTGAAAAATTATGACATGTATACATAGTTTTGGTTGGTTTATCGCATTATCCTTTGGTATTTTTTTGTTAAATATCAGGGTTATATTCCCCTTTATTCTATGATGTAATTATATTTTTAATCTTTAACTTGTTATAAATGATACATGTGGTGTTGTGATTTCTAGGAGGAATGGTTACCATGGTTATTTTTGTTGATACCCATGTACTTAACAATAACCCATGGAAATCAGTAACATGCTTCAGGCCTTGTAGAGGTCCAAAGTTTGTGGTGGGTCATGTCAACCGATGTTGTTTCATTACAAAATTGTGTCATAGAGATTTATGATTTTAGGAGTTTTTGGGGTACTAGTGTTTGGACTCTTGGTGATCAGGTGGTATTTATGGAGGGGTTTCTAAACATCTCACTTCTGTATCATAATTTGAAGTACCAGGGGTGTTTCGGGATATTTCATCAATATTTTGAGCTTATTTAAGATTTTATTTAGATGAACCTTGTAATGTTTTTCATTTAATTTTTTATTTATTTAACTTTTGAAGACTAAATATGTTATTTTTTAAAAATTCTTATTTTGTAAAGGATTTAATATGGAATATTGAAGTTCATATTTTTATTTGGATATGAATTATTTAGATAATTAGTTATTATATCTTATGGGTAGCAGATAATTCCACATAAAATGATCTCTTAGAATATGAGGTAAGGTTATATGTGGAAAGTCTCCAAGGTAATTCCTATAGTCAACACTTCTTTAGTGGAAATAATATTCTAGACTATTCAATCCTTCGATCAAGTGGGTGGTGGGAAACTCAAATGGATGGTGGATTAAGTTTTGGTGTTTACTAAATAATACACTAATATTTCATGACAACAAATGAAACCATGAACCCAGGGAAAATAAAGAGATAATAGAGTGTATTTACATATTTTTGAAGACTATATGACTCTAATGTAGAGTTTACCACTTATAGGATTGAAGGAATATGGAGGATGTTGTGGGATTACATCATGTAAGATAAATAACATGATAACCACACTTATACAACTTTCATGAACGAATGAAATTATAAGTTCTTTCCTGAGACATTGTAGGAATTGAATTATTTGGAGTTTGTGACATTGGATCAAAAAGATCATTTAGTTATTGATTTTTATACTCATTTCTCTTGTTAAATCATATATCTTAATAACTTGTCACTAATGACTACCTCATGGAAAGATGTTTTCAAATGGTCTAAAATCTTGAGATTCAATCGAATATTATTCACATGTTCCTTTCAATATTTTTTGTGGTGGTTGATAACGTGTTTATAATTGAGGAGAAATTACCCTAGAATATAGGTCTTAGTGTAGCTACTGTTATATTTTAGTATAACTAGGTTGTATAATCTGGATAGGGATTTTTTCATAGTAATGGTGCTAAGTTTATAATATTATCTCTTATAGGGGAATGTAGGGGGAAAAAACTAGGTGTCTTGATTTTAATGTGGAATAAATATTCATAAAATTTTTATTTAATGATAACAAAGAGGATCTCCCATCATTGTGGTCAATCTGGTCTTCTTAATTGTTTTTGAATAAGAGTATTTTAGGGAAGTATAGTTGGATCCAGACATACCCGTGGATCCCAGTCTTAGTTGGAAATAGTTAATGGTATTGGATATTATTCTCTGGAAAAGGGGATACTCATGTGGGGAAAAGTATTAGAGGGGGGATGTGGTCTTATGCCTTTACACAATAGATATACTCTATTAGAATCAGACATGGGGCCCTATAATAAGATAGGTACAATGTTTATTTTACCCTATAAAGTTATATCAATCATTTATACTGATGAATATTATATTTATATATATATAGGTTGGTTAAAAACATGGATTGCACTCTAATTTTATTCTAAATATGACAGATACTTATTCTTCATTTCCATTGAGAAAGGAGTAGGGTTTTAAATATTATAAGTGAATGTTTATGATAACCAACCATGAGGACATATGTGATTTCCAAGTCTATGATCTTGATATGTTAAACCTAATAATTTTCATGCATTTAATGATTAGTAATAAGGATCGAGTTACTTTTATCATAAGAATTTTCTGTTTCTATTGTTGGATGGGGATACACATGTCTTTTTAGGCTTAGTGGGATACTAGATCATGAATAGCATGATCTAAATTTTCTTAGGAGGGAATGATCTAATGAAAATCACTGGGGATATTTCATTACAATGTTTACAAATATTTAACTAGTCTACTTAATAACATAGTAAATGATTACCTAGATTTACTTTCATATTATTTTTCTGGGTTACCACCCAAGAGATTGGTCAAATTTACTATTAACAGAATATCTAGGATAAGTTCAATCTCATTTACATTTTATTATATGATGCCCTTTTAGTTGAAGGAACTAAATGTTTACCTTTACGATCTTGTGTCCAAGGGATTGGTTAATCAGAGAAGGTCACATTGGGATTCACTATTTCCTTTCACAAACATGGAATATGGAATCCACTAACATTTTATAGATTACTGAATGATTAACCATGTGATTTTTATGAAAAATCATAAATTTGTTTATATTGATGAACTATTTGATTAACTCAAGGGATCTTGATGGTTTTCTAGGATTTAACTGTTATTTGGTTTTCATCAGATAAGAGTCTAAGAAGAGGATGTTCCTCATAGAACATACAAGAAAAGGAATTGAAATAATGACTATTTTTTTATTCCATTAGATATTACTAGAAATACTGTGAGGTTTATTGAGTTGATGAATTGAATCATTCATTAGTTATTGGACTCTTTTTTGGTATTTTTATGGGTGATATTTTGGGGTACTACAAGATGGAGGAAGAATAAATGGATCATATATATATATGGATCTCATAACTCTAATATAAAATCATTTGTATGAAAATATTTCTAAATGGTAGTTTTGGAACAAAGAAGAGATTTTTTTGGGAAAATTTATCTTAGAATGATTTGTATCAGTGAATACAAAACATATATAGGAAGTTATGTATGGGGGTAATCCTCATAATGTGTTTTATATTAAAATCATATTGATTTATATAGTTATTATAGGCATTTTGTTTAGTATTATTTCATGATTATATATCATATGATATAGTATACCCATATAGGTTTTATGTTTGAATAGAATGATATGTTTGAAATAAATATTGGAAAAAAGGAGAGGTTAACTTTAGTTCTAGTTGTTATTCTTTTAGAGCCTAGTTTAGGTGATGAATGTTTTTAGGATGCCTCTGTTATGGGATTTGGACTTGTTCTGAAGCAAGTGAATAATGTAGCAATTAATGGTTTTTAGTACAAATTCCTTCATGAGAAGAAATTTCCCACCCATGACCTTGAATTTTTTTTTTCAGATATTCATTCCCTCAAGACATGGAACCACTATCTCTTTGAAGATTGGTTTACAAAATATTTGGACCATATGTTCTTGAAGTAAATTTTTTACCTAGATGGATTTTAACTAATGATAGATATTATGAGTTTAATATCATCATAATTTTTATTTTAATGTTTCACACCTACTAAGAAAAAGGATTGTGGTCACTAATGCATTAATAATGATGTTACTAACTCAATCCATGAATGAAGAAATAGAAGATTAGTATTTGATAATTCTATTAGATGAATTTATCGTGGATGTGGATGAAGAATATGGGATGGAAAAATTATCTTTTGTGAAACTTGATTCATAATTTTATGATTAGATTTGGGTAGACATGAAATGACCACTAATTTATAGTGTTTCAGTGAAACCCTTTGTATTGGGGAGAACTTTATGGACTGGTCTCGATGTCCTGTGTGTAAATTTCATTTATTAGGTATATTGGTTATTCTGGTAACTCTGAGTTCAGTGTTTATGGATAATAGAAATTGATCTAGTCCATCCACACAACCTGGGATTACCATGATATATATTGGTTTAGACATTTTTATTTGTGGATGTGGATGGATCTGTGAGTTGAAGACTTCATGTAATGAAAAATTACATTCCAGAAGGTTTATGTTGATTACTATATACCAGATGGTTTTTTATACATTACCCATCTCAGTAAAAAATCTGAATGAGATATCTCGACACTTCATGGTCAGTTTACCATAGACCCAGTTTGGTATAAATTATAATTGGTAGATCATTTATCAACTTATGAAATTGGATCATTTCCTTCATATTTTGCATTCAGGGAAGGTATATGTACTCTCCCACCTTTATATTTAAAAGATTACGAAGTTCATCATATTTTCATATGATATTGCTTCTTAAAGGAATATATGATTTACATACCAGTTTTATAATGGTTTACATGATGTAATGGGTACCTATATGAATTTACAAATTATATCCCCCAAAAACAAATAAATATAATGAGTGCTATATTAGAATTCATTAGGATATGCTTCAGGTGTGCGTTCTTGACATCTATGGTTCATGGGAAAAACATCCCTTATTCATGTTCTCATATAACAATAATAATTATGATTTAATTGAAATGAAAACTTATAAAGTAATATATATAATACCATGTAGATATTCATTGTGTTAGGAAAAATTTGGATAAACATATTTAGTTAGACTCAGTCTTGTTGAAGAGATGATAGAGAAGTTATAGTTGACATAAGATTGGTTAAATATAGTAAGAGTCCCCAAAAATCATATGTAGAACATCTTCATAAACCATTGGAGTTTTTAACAGATTATTTTGTTTTTACTCATGGTTTCACCTCACTTGAGACATCATTGTTCGGAAAGATAGGGTAAGATGGAACTATGGTTTTTCGACCCTTTTTAGATCATCAAACATTATGGAAAGGTAGAATACAAGTTAGAGTTAACATATAATTTGATTAATATACCAGAATTGCTTCATGTTTTCCAATTTAGGAGGTATAATCATGACCCTTCTAATGTAATTTAATGAGAATATAATAATATTAAGCTCGACACCTTATTTGTAAAGAAAATAGTTCTAGTTTTGGATCAGTAGAATAGGGTGATGCATGGTTAAATGATTCCCTTTTTCTATGAACTATAAAATTTAGAATAGTAAATACATGAGAAGTGGTATAATTATGTTATGACGATGAGAAAATGGCCTGATCTTTTCAAATTCCAATAATCTTACGTACTTTCTTTGTATAAAAAGTGGCATAGTGGGGAGAATTATGATACAAACTGGTTCACATGTATGTTTTTTTGGTTTATTTTGTATCTCTTATTATTATAATAATTTTTAGATGTAATGGGTATAGATTTTTTATTTTTGGAAGACATAGGTCAGGTGTAAAATCTACATATAGTTAGTATTAATAGTGTTATAAATATTTGATATTGCTATGTGGATTCGAGAGAAATCATTCATTGTTTCACTAAATATGTGAGATTCTTAGGAATACCATTCCAATGGTTGGGTTTGGGTCTAATAGGAATTGAATGGATGAAACTTAATTTTTTTTCTAACAATGTGGATATTACTAGAAAACCATGATCATATGTTTTTGGGGGATATTAGGGACCTCATGGATAGAACAAAGACTTTCTAATCCTAAAACCTAACTATGTGACCAATACGAATTTCTTAAAAATAGAAAATTACCCTAATAACCTTTCTCATTTTTATTCCACATCTAACTAAAATAACTCATTATCTCACCCTAGAAATTCCTTAATTCTTTATGAGGTTATTCCTTTGGTTTTTTGGAAGTTCTCCTTTGATCTTGGTGGATCTATTTAAGGAATATATTGATTCCCACCGATTTATCCATCTATTTTTAGATCAATCATAAATCACCCTTATCTTCAAATATTAGAAACCCATAATGGGCGTGATGTATGGATATAGAGGTTTTTATAGATAATTTTAGATTTTTAATGGATCTAGGCTTTATAGGACTTGATCTATTCATTTCCAATCTCCGTTTTAGAAGGAAACTATGTTTCCTCTATTGGTGAGGTAGGCGTCTCTGTACAAAAAATATTTCTCAAGAAAGAATTTTTAGTTCTTTTATATTATATGGTATTGGCTTATGGAAATGTTTTATTTGATTTATATGAGGGTTGATTTTTTCATTCACATATTTTTTTAATGGTAATGAATTTTAAAGAGGGTTTTCAAAAAAAAAGTTTTAAACACATCATATGTTCTATGAAATTACTAAATGATGGTTTTGACTCTATAATTGATTTTAAATCATTGAAAAGTTAATTATTCTATTAACTAATAATTTTATAATAATATTATGTTTGCTAGATATTTTTTTGAAAATATATCACATGGGAACCTTATGTTCATAGGGTTATGGACATATGCACATTTCTAGTTAGTGTGGATCTACTAGGGATATTTGTAATGATACAAAAACTATAGAATGACTCAATATCATTTAGATTCAAAATAAACTATATTAATGTATGTTTTAGGTCTTAGTTACGTATTATTATAGGATAGAGTCCAATTTTAATTAAATATATTCATTATGTTCATGTTTCATTCATTGATTACCCGCATGTTTATCTTATGAGTTTTCATGTCTGGGTTTGATTATTTCCCTCTACAATCCTTACATATATTTTTTCATATTCTTGGTTAATTTTAATATTACAATTTTTAATGGAAATCAATCATTGTTTTATGGAAAATATTTTCAAATTAAATTTACATATTGATTTTCTTTTTTCTTTTAAAGATATAACTAACTATTTCATGGTGGTATCCAACTATCCATTTTATCATACCCTAAATATAACATAGAACACATACAAACTAGGTTATATATGATATCGGTCAAGTAAGGTGTTTAATTTAGCTTGATAACTTATCTTGGTCAATGATGAATCATGATGGTTTGGGCCATCATACTAAGGCTTGGTTTTGGTGTATTTCTAGGTTAATACTGCTGGAAAAATTGTGTTTTGCCTCATAATTATGTACCTTTTCTTCCATGATGTACTCTAAATGTTCTTCATTATCTAGTTTTATAGGTTATATGTTTTCTTGACATTTTGGGGTGAAATATTTCCCATGGTTTTGTGTGTTGATACCCAGATGCTTGTTGATATCCCGTGATGACTCAGAATTCACATCAGGCCATATTGTGGGCCATCATGGGTGACATGTATGGGCGAATCAGGATAATTATTTACAAGATAGGTGAAATAATCTAACAAAACATAATATAAACAACATGTTATGTATCAGAAAACTAACATTCATCATTGAAATCACTTAAACTATTTCAATCCATTTTTAATTTTAAAACTATATCCTTCTCACCATTACATCTATTTTATGATATGTACATTTTATTATTTAATATTCCACCCCATAATTGTTCAAGTCATTAAAGTAAAATTCATCAAGATCCGGAAATTCAATATGTAGTGCCTTGACCTGATATCTACTCAAACGGAGCCACATCCTGGATGGCCATTAGCCCTCCAGAATGCCTCCCCATATTCAAGAGGTTATAAGACAGTAGTAAGGTTTTAATGGATGTATAGTGGGGATATTATACCCTTTTTATTATTAATATATATAGTACAAGAAATAATAATTAAATACTGTGGAATAAATTTAACTAATAAAAAAAAGAAGACAAATCACACATGAATATGAAATGATGTGAAGATAAAAAATATTCAATAGGTATAGAAAATAAATATAAAAGGAAAAGAAAAAATACCAAAGGAAAATATCTACAAGATTCTTGAGCTATGACTCAGTTATGTGCTCTTAAAAACCCACATACAAGTATAACATCAAAAGTGTGAACTGTGAATCTGAACCTGCAACCATGAGATTTATTCTAGAAACCTAGTGCAATGGATGTCTAGACTGCATGTGAGATATAATTCCTAGGGCATCACCAATGGTGTTAAAATCAATATTTTCCATGAATATAAAATAAACAGTGTGAAGGTATATATAATTAAGAAGTAACTAATAAAAAATAGCATGTCTGCTATGTTTCCATAAAGGAACCAGGACAACCATACCTACATTATCCTAAAATGAAATGTCTCTAAAAAACATCCATCATGTTTATATATAAATCTTCTAGAATATCATTTTCACAAATGAATGTTCAAAAATATTGACTCACAGTTTAGTACCTAGGGAATCTATATTGGGTAAATATCATAAGATTCAAATTTTATATTAAGGAAAACATTCCTAAAAACATCATGCATAAAAAGGGACTATAAGATATATTGAAACATAACTATAATGAGGGAACCAAGGTGTAATAAAGGAATCCTTGACCACACAGGATAAAAACCTCATAGTAATACTCATACATTCTATCCATATGGTTTTGAGTAAAACCGATAGGATAAATCCTTGGAATTTCACTATAAAAAGTTCTAACATAGTCATAGGAGTCATGCACCAAGTCATATAAGGCTAAATATGATTTGGATCTCAAGAGGGTAACATCTAGTATAACAAGATCGAGGACATCAAGATGAATCTAAGGAGTATATCTATGACAACCATATTATCTATTACACATTAATTCATGGTTTATTACTTATGAATATACATAATCCAACACAAAATATCAATAATTATAGTTCATTTGGATTATTAGGTATAGTATGTAACAACTGAATGTAGGGGGTACATCATCCTGATTTAAAAACTCTATAACATACTCATTATTTTCCATCGCCCATAAAACTGCATAGGATAACCTGGGAACAAACATAAGAAAGAGTTGAGCTATAAAGACTAGTAATGGAATAAAAAATAATAACATGAAAAAATTATTACTTGTTAGACTACAGAAATTCAAATGAGACATAAAATGGGTGAGAATCATACACATGAACAAAGATACATGATATAACTTGACCACATAAGTGGGACATGGGAAAGTGGAAATAATATTAAACATGAAATTGCTAACATTGATCAAGACTAAATTCCATGACAACATAACATTGTTTAAAAATTCCCACAATTGATTAGGTTTAATACCTAATCCTGTACATTATGTCTATTGAGACTAAAACATTTTCTATTGCGATGGAGAATTATATAATTTTGGGTGCACCTGTCACTTTCAAATCATGTACTTACATAAGTCTACCACATAGATCATATAACAGAATGATGTATGTCATAAATTTTAACACCAAAATTAAAAAATTTGGGTTACATACAAAGAAATACCCAATTAATTATGTAATTTTTCATCTAGTTGAATACCCTTGCGTTTAAATGGGGGTGGATATTAATGATAAAATTCATTTGACATGAAAAGGTGTACTAAAATTTTGGTATAATAACGATAGTAGTCAACGACTCGTAAAATGGTTTAATGAGACTGAAATGGGTATCTCATCGTTTTTATTTCATGATAAAGTAATACGGGTGTGTAAAAACATATCCCAACATAAGAATAGAAAATTAATAGACAAAAAATAGAGAATATTCTTTAATAAAGAGGAGAAGAAGATGATTCCATACTAAATTTTGGAATAGTAATATCTTAGGGTAATTCTATAATGAGAGGTGATAAATGATCTTTCCTTATTAGGAGATAAATTGGGAAATATTATAGTATTTATAATTTCATTTACATTTTATCAATTGATATTCAAAAGGAGATATACAAAGTAGGTTGTTGAGTGGAAAATAATAGATAGAGAGAGAGGTCCCCTACCTTGACATGGTGATTCCAAAAAGCATGGGAAGAGATTCTTAATAGATTGGGGGAACCATAGGAGGACTATATAGAAGGGTGGGTTGGGTAAGAACATTCTATAAGGTTTAATAGTAAAGAGTAAGGGGGAATGGGTGGTTTTTTGCCGTAAAAGGTATGGTAGTTCTTTATTATTTCCCCAAATTAAGATTTGAACTCTATATAATAAAATAATAAAAAGAAAAAAAAGATCCAATTTTTCCACATTTTTTCTACCAATGAGGAGTGGTTTTAAATATTTTATAAGGCTAGGAAAAAACTCATTAAAATATAACAATGGTTATTGGGAAGTGAGTTATGTTTATAAATATTAGATTTTAAATAAATTAAATAAAATATATGTTTTTGAGTATTTATAAAAGATTTATAAAATTAATAAAATAACCTAAAACACATTATTTTAAATGGAAAACATAGTTTTGTTCATGAATACAATTTATAGAATTTATTATATCACTTTTTAGTCATTGTTATGTCTTATTACACCATATATTTTTACCATATTTAATTTTTACATGAATATTACAATGTTTTTGAAAATTATGAAAAATTTCAATGTGATGACTCCAAAAATAATATTTAATTTTTCAAAAATATTTTTAAATTATTTTAATTTTCACTTCTAAAAGAAGAATCATCTTTTATTGAGAAATGATGTATTTTTTTTTCAATAAATGTTTTTAAACATTAAAAATTTACATTTTGACATTATATTAAAATTATAGTATAATTTTTATTAAATAAAAAGTATTTAGTTTTATTATATTATTTAAATTAAAATTATTTTTTGAATGCATGACTTTAAAAAAATGATTAACTTAACTGAAATTTCATATTATTAAAAAATAAAATTTCTATTTTATCCTATCAAAATTAGAATCATTTACATTGTAGAAACAATAAGAAGTAAAAATATTTATTATTTTTTAAAATAAAAATAATTATATTATTATATTCATGATGCGTAACCCTTTATTACACCAGAAAATTATCTAAGGGTAAGGTTCATAATGTGGAGATTTTCATAAGGTATGTCATCCCATGTTGTTTTGGTCATGATCTTGATGAGCTTGAACTAATTTGGTAAAATTGTTTTCTCATGTATTATTTGTTGGATCCTAGCTGAGGATTGGTCAAGGGAAAATTGCAATGATGATTTCTCACTTGGAATCTTGAATAAATGGCATTAATTGGTAAGGATCCGTCTGTTTGAGGTAATTTCTTCATTTTTATATGTCAATTTGAATTATCATGAACCTATATTTATGCTAATCTTATGAACAATTTTGGACGATTATTTTATCAGTGATTATGAAGCTGAAAAATCATTTCAATATGGTAAAACATAATAAAACCAAATTAGTGTCTGTGTTTTATATAACCATCATTTTGAATTTAATTCAATCCCAAAAGTAATTTTATTTATAAAATTTCATTTAATTATAATATTTCCTCCTCAGGAATTCCACCCTAAAAAGTTTCATTTTATACACTTAAATAAATAAAGGTTATTCAATTTTGTCACCTCCTCTAGTTCTGATGTATCTTTTTTAAACTTGTGGGTTCTCTATATAATTTTTCCATGTTCATTGTATTATTTAATATAACATTATCTATATGATTTAAGAACTATATTGGTTTTGTTTATATGAAAGATCATTATCCAATGGAAAGACCTCTGGACTCAAAACATATAAAAATTATGGTATGTACATCCCAGAGAGGTTTCCATGGAAGACATCACATACATGAGATATGATAGGTGGGAGTTCTATTTGATAGTACACCACTCCATTTCAATCATGGATCTCAAAGGGATCGACATATTAGAGATTAATAATTCCCTTCATTTCAAATATCATGACATTATTCCATGAAGATATGAAGAGGAATACCTTATTTACAACCTCAAACTCTATGTCTGATCAATGATTTTCATCATATATTTTTAGTTAACTCTAAGTAGCCCTAATAGGATATTGAATGGTCTCTTCCTTTTCCATCATTTCCTTATCCTTTTTAGGACATAGCAGTTTGTGTTAAAAAAATTCATCCCATCATATAGGTGTTATTCATATATTACTATAATGTGCTTCAAAGGGAGTCATTTGGATTATTTCAGGGGAACTCTTATTATATGAGAATTATAACTGAGGAAGATTATGATACCACACTACTTTTATTTCCATTGATAATGATATCAACATGTCCTCAAATGTCTATATAAACTATTATGATTGTCTATCAAATTGTGTGTGATAAGACATGATGAATTTAAACTCAGTATTTAGATATTGTTGGAGACTCCTCCAAAACATGGAGGTAAATCGTGGATCTCGATTAGATATATTCAATAGTGATTTTCTATGCAGCCTCACCACTTATATAATGTATATACATATAATTTGATTGAGTGATAAGTCATATCATATTAAAATGATGTGATTATTGTTTAAAATATGCTTTGCCACATGCCATAGAGAATTATTTTTTCTTGATGCATTCATAATACTAGTGACAATGTCTATAGTTTTGTTTTCCATTTCCAGGGAGTTATGGGTAATGGTTTCATTATCTGCTAGGATATTTTTCTTTTTGTATTCACATTCTAACATACAAGTCACCTTTATATAAATTCTAAAATCTAATTCTTCATATTTTTTCACTAATAGTTCTCTTGGAGATTTTGATACATATTCATTCTCCATGTATTGATGGACAAGGTTAGGTTTTGTGAATATTCCAATATATCCTTATTTGACATAAGATTTATGGTACATATAGTCATGAACCAAATCATAAAAATCCATATTTATTAATTTTAATCTTTATAGATTTCAATTTTTCTTATATGTTTGACAATATTATGAATTCCCACATAGTCTATTTGGTAATCATTTATCTACTCTACAAGGGATGGTTGAGAAAATATTTGTGAAAGGATTGATGATGTTTATTCCTTTATGATTCCCTTGTTCAACCTTTTTTATTCTATTAATATTTAATCCTTCTTAATTATAATCAATGATTAAATTTATATACCCTTTCTATAATGGATTTATAAAACATTATTTTATATCTCAAGATGTTAGTGGATTGAGATTGCATAGGCCTTGATTATATCTTATCATATTTTTTAGTGAATCTTTTTTTTGAATATATACTTAAGGATCTTATGATCTTTATATATTTCAAACATTTCACCAAATAGAGAATAATGCTATATTTTTAAAATGAAGAACACTGCAACCAACTCCAGATCATTCATTGGGTAGTTATATTTTAGAAATTTTAATTTCCATGAGGTATATTCTATCAATTTTTCATTCAATATCAGTGAAACACCCATACCCTCATTCAAACCATCATCATATATCATGAAAGTTCCCACCTATGGGTAACATAGGTACACATGTAATGAGAATACTAATTTTTAAATCCTTGATTCTCTCATCAAATTCATTATTAAAATTAAACATAAATCCATTTTGAGTTACCTTGGATATAGGGTTTGAATCTCATGAGAACATTCAAACCAATCGGTTATAGTATCTAGATAATATAGGGAAACTATAAATTTATATCCTAGTCAATAAACATGGACATCATTAATTTTCTTTATTCTTTTCATGGTCTTATATATCCTATTTCTTGTTTAATGTTTGCAAAGAATGATAATTCTTCTAATAATTACTAACATTTTTTATGATTATTAAAAATATTCTCCTTTCACTCGGTATATAACACGTTTCTCAAATTCTCCTTAAGATCCTACTTTATTTTAAAGTACGTTATAATATTTTATATTATGAATACCAAAACATTGTTGATTTAATCTATAAATACTCTATTCATCATTTCCATAAAAATTAGTGGGCTCTATGTTGCTGATCGAACTATTAAAAAATATATAGAAAATAATAATTTTTTATCCAGATCTCATTGATCTCATCATAATAAATGAAAAGGTGAATTGGACCATCCTTATTATGGATGAAGTGTACTGGTTCACCCCCAGGTAACATACATGGGCATATAAACTATTTATCCATATAGTACTATAGTTTCTACATCAGTTCCTAAAGATTCACAACATATATTCCTTATGGATTATTGGATATTGGAAGAGTCTCAGTTTATTCTCAATTGAAAGTTCAACCTATCTAATAGGGGAAGACCCATCAATTCATTATTAAACACATAATTTTATTCCCTCATAAGGTAATTAGCGATATGAAGAGTGATTATTATCTCATGGAAATATATGTTGGATCTAAATAAGGAAAGACAATTGACACCGAGAGTCACATCAAATTACACAAAATGGAGTGTCACAATGTTCTATAGGAAGAATAACCAATAAATATTTATGGGGGAGGAGTTATATAATTGGGATGAAATAATTACCACATTTTTCATTTCCATAGAAAAAACTAATTCCATAATTCTGGTGGTGTTTGAATTGTTCACCTAAACATGTTTGAATTGAAGTAATGCATAAAGACATAACAAAAGATTATAACCAATATTATTGAATAAATATCTAGTATACCTATCACCACTTAATTTTTTATATCAACCTCAACTATTGTGATTCCATAATCTTGTCCATGCAACCTTAGAGGTTGTTAGCCCTAGATTATCACTGAAAAACCTTAGATTAGTGAATTCATTTTAAAATTTTCCTTATCCATGAAATTGAAATAAAGCATGATAAAATGATGATTTATTGGATCATTACTTTCCTCCATTACATTAGTGTGTTTCTCGCACTATAAATCACCAACTAAGTTCCTTTCCATTATGCAACTAAATAATTTCCTCATCCTTTTCAGGTAATTTCTAGGGTTCTTCTTTCAACAGTTTTGACATGTGAGATGCTTAAATTTCAAATACCAATTAGATTTCTCCCAAAAAATACATTAATTATATTATAAATTAAAGTTATTATCTCTATGAAACCCATGAAATTTTATAATATTCATTTAAAAATTGTGGGGACATCAGAAAATTTACATATAGTTGTCGATGCCCAAATAAAAATGGATTTTTGAGCATTGAATTTTATCCCACCAAATAAGGAGTCAAATTTTCATTTAGAGGTAATTAAAATGACTTAGGAGTATAATGAAAATAATTTAAATTTTTCCTTGTACACCCTAACAGATTTATCATCTTATTTATCTACAGAAATGAAATACCTTTCGATTCTATGTTTGAGAGTGTGAGGAAAATATTTTTCAAAAAATATTTTTCAGAATTTTTTTAACCCATCACTTTGATATCTTCCTCAGGTTTCGTATTCTTGATCAATTTCCAATATGAATCAGATTATCCCTCCATAGGATAAAAAACTAGACTAACCTCCTATTTCTAAAAAAAATGAAGGATGGATAATATATTTTCAAAGCAGTTGATCCATTCTTCAACAATTAAGGGATACAATGATTTATTGAAAGTAAAAGGCCTTTATCTCATAAATGTCTCAATTAAATATTGTTCTTTCTTAAGGGTATTTGAGTGTTCCTCCTAATTCAGGTTTCAATTCATAACTCAAGTCAACTAAGAAATTATCATCTTAGGGTTCATGATTACTACTCCCATCACGTTGATAAACTAATTTGGGTGGTCATCAAATAGACCTTTAATTAGATTGTTTACTTAGTCTCTCCTGTTTTCAGCCATTGTGTAGAAAAAAGGTAAAATTTGGGTTAAGTAATTTTAAACTATTAAAAACACAATAGAGAATCTGATAAAATTAATGAAATTATTTATAAATGAAAATTATTTCTTAGATCATGAATTTTTCGGATATAATCTATGTTATCACTGAACTATTTCTTAACATAGACACTTTTTGGATTTTTTTACCTTTAATAATTGAATTAAATGATCTTGTAAATTTTCCAAAGTATACCCCTATGAGTTTCACGAAATGTGTCCAAATAAGAACATTCTTGTGCACTTGGTGATGATCATGTGTAGCACAATGAGCCTCATTTGAGATTATTAATCCTATGTAATTATGTTCTAGAGTCACATCAACTTTTAGTATCCATGTGGGTATGGATTTTCCTTGAAACCACTTAATATATATCCTTTACCCAAATTTATGGATGTTTTATTATATTTATTCTTATACCTAATGATTTTCTAGAGTTTCCTAATATGAATACCAAAAATAACTAAACTTTACTCTCATACCAACTTTGACAACCCAAGTCTTTATGAAACAATAATTCATGACTTATTACATAAGAATACACATAGTACATACAAAAATATCTATAGGTATAGTGTATTTGGGTTTTCAGGTACATTAAATAAAAACATAAAATAGGTGGGGGGTCATTGGAGTTATTGGAAACTTCTATAAAATACTGAAAGTTTTCCATCATTATTAAAACTATATGGGATAACCTGGGGGCATATATAAAAAAGGGGTGAGCTATAAATCTTGGTAAGGTGAGAAACAAAGTGTAACATGAAGAAAGAATAAAATTTTAAAAAATAATCACTTAATGTGACATAAAATTGGTGAGAATCATATAGAAGAAAAACTAAGAAATATATAATGTGATAAGATAATGGCAACATTGGAAAGTGGAAACAACTTTAAACATGACATCATAAAATTATATTGAGGATAACATCCAAGACATAATAGCATGGTTGAAAAATTCATAAAATGAATTAGGTTTACTCATTAATTCCATACATGATGTCACATGAGGCTAAATAATTACCCCATGCATTGGAGAAATATATAATTTTAGACGAACATGTCAGTTTCATATCATCTATATGAATAAGTTTTCCACAAAAATAAAAAATCATAAGGATGTATTTAATCAATTTTAACCCCAAGATCAAGAATTGTGGTTTAAATACATGTATTTACCCAATCAGTCAAGGACTGTTACATCTAGGTGAATACCTATGATTTTAAATTAGGGTCGATATTAACGACACAATCATTTGACAAGAAATATTAAAGAGAAATTTTGGTAACAACAATAATTAAAGATTAATAAAATGGATTAGTGAGAGTGAAAGGGTTGTATCATAATTTTGATATCAAAAAAATAATAATAGGTATATAAAAACACATATCCAAAAATTATATGTTATAAATAAACATTCAAAAACTATAGAATAAGGGTAATAAATAAGTGAAGGAGAGGATCCACTTATAAATATTGGTAACGAAATGGTTTATGTGAATTCTATAATTAGAGGGGATAAATGATAACTCATTATTAGTCGATAAATTTTATATCATATGATTTATTATAATGTCATGAAAACAATAACAATTGAGATTCAAAATCCTTAATACAATGAAGGTGCTTGAATAAAAAATTATAGCGAGAGGTCCCTTACCATGATAGAAAGATTCTAAAAGAATGGGAGGATACTTTTTAATGCTTGGGGGAACCATTGGAGGATTATAGTGAGTGGAAAGAATAATTAGGTCTTTCTAAAAAGGTTTTGAGTGAAGATGATTGTATATTTGGGTGGTTTATAAAGAAAATGAGAGGGGAGTTCTTTATTAATTCACAAACATTGATTTTGGAAACCATAGAATAAAATAATCAAAACCACAAACCTTCCCATGATATCTTATGGTGATTTTTGAAATGGAGGAGTGATTTTTTTTTACTTTATTAATCTTTGTTCCATACTCATTAAAATATCACCATACTAATGAGAATGTGAGTCATGTTTATATAGAATTTTTTAGAAAACCATAAAATTCATGTTTTGGAGGATTCATAATGGATTTATAAAAATAACAAAATAAAAACTAAAACATTATTTTAAATTATGAAATTAAATTTGGTCTTGTATAAACTTTATAGAATATATTACATTACTTTTCTATCATTATGATGTCACAAATCACATGTTATATTGATATTGTATTTAATTTAAGAAAAAAACCAGCTGTCATAGAAAATAATGAAAAATTAACTATTGGATAATATCAATAATCATATTCCAAAAATAACTTCTATATAAGAAAAATTCTAAATATTTTAATTGACACTCTTAAAAAAATATTTATTTATTGGGAAATGCTGGTTTTTTCGACAATAACAGTTTTCAAGCCCTTATAAGAATTACATTTGAATTTATAAAAATTATATCATCATTTATATTAAATAATTTTTTTAATTTTTTTAATTAAAATATAATTTATTTTTTAAATTAATAAATTCATTGAAAGGAAATTTCTTAATTGAAATTTCATAATACAAGAAAATAGGATTGGTGTTATATCGTACTAAAATAAAAATCATTTACAAAGTAACTATAATAATGAGTAAATATATTCATTATTTTATAATATATATATATATATATATATTATTAGGGTATTGATAAATTTTCCTTTATTACAGTAGAAAAACCCTATAGGTAATGTGCATGATAGTAAGATTTTCAGGGGTAATTCGACATACATGGTTATGGCTGTGATATTAATGAGATTGAACTTATCCCATAAAAGGTTTTAATAATGATTTAGTTATTTGATCATATATTGGGAGTTTTGAAGTGAAAATTCCAGTGATTCTATCTCCCTCGAATGATTTGATAAAATGGATTCATAGGTTATGATCCTTCTGGTTGAGGACATTACTTATTTGATCTGTGTAAAATGGATTTATCATAAACCCATGTTTGTACTGATAATATGATCATCGCTAAATGGCTATTTTTCCAATAATTATGACTCTTAATAGAATTTTCAGTCTATTGTGATTTTGAATCTATTTTTTATATCCATAATAGATAATTTAATTCAATTTCAATGGAATTTTATTTTACAAATGTTCAGGTCATTACATTATCTGTGATATTCTAATATATGGAAATAAAGAGATCTAGTAAATCATTGAGATCATATATAGAAATTCACATATAATACATTGACTGTGTTGTGAGGTGGGAATAACCATTTGAAATCTGCCCAATAATTCTGGGTGGTATCCTCTAAGTTCTTAATTCATTCCTTCTGGAATACATGGATACCTCATGTTTTCTCACCACCAAAAAAAAGAAAAAATATCAACTATAACAATAGTAGGAGACTTTAATTTCATAAATACCCTTTTTATGTAATAATAATTCCAGATTAACATTCCCATTTATTTCATCCATTACCGTTTCATTAACAAGTGACATGTTTAAAATAGAATAGTCATGAAAAATATTTACACAAATTTGTTTGCTTTATTTTATTTAAGTCTATAACTTTTCAATTAATGACGAAAAATGCCTTTATTATGTCTCATACCATATATCAATTGAGTTTGATTTAATATAATAAATTACCTTACATTTAAACATGACCAGGTTATAAAGTGGTTTCATACCAGTTAACTTTCCATTTATAGTAACGAGATCCCAGAGAAATATTCTTATCCAATAATATGTTTTCAATTAAAAAATTTAAATTAATTAAATTACTTTAGGAATTCTAACCAATACCACCAATGGGTGTTTCCTTTAATAATGTGTAAAGGTGTAAAAAGACATAAGTAGGAATCTCCCAAGGGGTGGATCACATTATGATCATCGAACTCCAAGGATAATAAAAGGATCTAATTAGTAGTTTAAATTCATAATTAACACCTTATTTTTGAAAAATTGGTTCTAGAAAAATTGAATAGGTACAAAAAAATGAGAAATATAAAAGAAAGTATTATAAAATAATTATAATTTAGGGAAAGGAAACTAGACTACTAACCTCATGCTTATGATAGTACACTGACCCAATATCAGCCATTGATTTGGGCCTGAATGAGATAAATGGGAAGAATCAACAAACAATATGAAAATTGAGAGTATTAGATTTCATGGATTTAGAATTATATATAGTGAGATAATAAATAAAATATTAAAGAGGAGTCAAATAATAACTGATATGCATCTAATTCACTAGGCTGTGTTCGATTCTGACTTGGAATTGAGGAGATCCACCCATGGAAGTGAGAGGATGATCTAGACACCCAAGGGACATACTAGGCTTAAAATGAGGAAAACCCCATTGAAGGGTAGAATATAAAAATTGAAATTATTCAAAATTAAATGAGGCATATTATTAAGATATGATTCTTTTTGTAATTGTGCCCCAACCATGTAGCCCTCATTATCAAAGAAATACATTGGCATAATTTGGCCACATAGTATAGTAAAACATGGAGTAACTATGACCTTGGCCCTATCCAAATCCACACCCAACATGGGCTAGGAAGATTGTTTGGAAAACCATTTAAAATATCTGTGGTCCACCTCAAAAATAAACTTTAGATATATTTCAAGGTTTTCACCTCATCTTCCATGATTTAACAAACTATGAGACACCCCTTTATAGGACTATACAATTTCTCTTGGGGCTGCAGGGTTCAAAAAAACACAAACCTTGAATATTTCTTTTTAAAAATTATCTTTTGAAGCCCACTTCACTCGAAAGATATACAAAATTATTAGACACCTCTCAGGGATTAAAACACATCTAAAGAAACACATTCAAGTGTTAAAAAACATGGTATTACACTATAGGGATTAATTTAAGCATCGGACCATCCACCAAAAGAATAGATCAAATTATTTTGAGAATTCAGATCGTACAAAACCATGGAACCTTATAGTCTCCCCACCATAATGATTCTAATCCTTAAGGAAATGTGGGGAATAATGAAATCATCAGCCAACTGGCTTTTTTATGATGTTTTTGTTCAAATAACTGCACTATGTTTCTAAATGACTAACACACATCTAGGAATCACTTAAGCTACACGTTACATAACCAGCTAAAACTCTAGCTGATGTTCAAAACTACCTTCCAAATACAACGAATGTCCTTACCTAAGACCTTCTTACATGAGATAGGATCACATCATTATCTCTTACACACGATTCCCTATGATTCTCCCCACCATAGGTTCATATTTTTACCCAATCAATTTTAAGTTATGGTATATCCACCATTATAATTTCTTATCAAAGCACGTCTATAGAATTATAGAGAAACTATAGGAAGATTCATCAAATTACACTTGATTAAAATTGATCGGTCTGCATTATGATTGAAATAACTGAAATTAAATCAACCAAGCATTAAATAGTCACATCAGATTTAACTTAAAATTTCATGGACGATCCTTTAAACTACACCAACCTCATCTTAATGGTGTGACTGTTTTTATCTCCCTATAGAACACATCACTATATTGGAGATAATTTATGTTAAATCTCTTCTGGTCAACTACTTTATAAAAATTCACATGTCCTTAGGAGGAACTATCAAAAATTAAGACTCTATGTCCTTATTACAGGGTGTAAAAAGATCATTCCTTACAAACTCATAGAATCCCTTAAATGAATTATAGAAACATGTCCTGATAAAACCATCTTGTAATGAAATATAGACATCTTTCAATAACACCAGCATTGAAACTATTCTGATATAGTGTCTACGGATTGTCATAAGTTACATTGGGGTTAATTACCATATCTGGATTTCAAAAAAAACATAGATTATCCCATACCAAGAATTTACTATGGATTATATCCATACATTGATTCATCTACTAAAAATTATATGATTTCTCGGATTACAATCCCATAATTTTTCTAAAGTTACCTTTACCTTTCTCTCCTTGGGGTTTCCCAAAAGTGATTGATGTCTTGCTCCCTACTGTGGATCACACTTGTGGATTCTTAGATGAATATGGAAACTAATCACTATATCACATGCCTCATCCATTTATAGGCATAAAATATATAGTGGATAGGATCCTGATCATTCCTAGCATCAATGTAAACACCAAGCATCACCCATTCCCATTTCTAGAGAATGGTTATCATGGAAAATTCTAAAAAAGAATCATAATGAGGATCATCAAATTCCAATGCCCTATAGTGCACTATAAGACATTTTCCTTATCATAAACCGATCCTTGAGTTTAAAATATATTTTTTTATTATCCATAATGGGTATATAAATAGGTATATTTTAATATAATTGATGTACTATTAGCATACTCAGGAAGATGTCATGATGAGGGCCTGGTCACCTCTTACTAAGAGCACAACAAGATTTTACCAATAGGTGTGAATAGATTCCTTATTTCCCTTCTCTCATCAACTAGCCACACACATATTTTTCAATGCATGACACCACATATTCCAACCATATTTTTATAGGTATATTCTATTTCCACCCCGATCTTGGACACTAGCTATATGATATCCAAATATCTAGTTCACCTTTCCCGTAAGAATCACATTTGAAACTGTTGATACTCAACCCTTACTCAGCTGATTGTCGAAGATTCATTATAAATAGTTTCTATGAATAATGGTGTGAAATGAATTTTCATTTATAGACATTGTACTGTCTCATACTACTTAGAATAAATCCCTAAATGCATCCAAGATTCATTAATAAAATAATTTCAATCTATCCATGATACTTAGAATTCCATTTTAAATTAATCCAGAAGTACCATTGGAATTCATCTTCAGATCTAGTCATCTTACATATTCCAGGATTTAGCAATTAACACACACCTCATATAATCATTACAAAAAACTAATCAGGAAACACACAACCAATACTAATAAACTGGTCTAGGAACATTGAAAATACATCCCATAAAAACCAATTTTTATAAAAAATAACTCAGAATAGTTTCCAAAATAAAAGACATTACCATTTTTGAGTCAGAATACTCAAGAACTAACCAATAATCATTACAAAAATTTGTGTAAAATGAATCACACCATAGAAATAAGAATTTAGTGTTGAAAAAAACTCTTCCACATGTATTCTTTAATAGAATAATGTAATTGACCTACTAGTGTCTAAGAAAAGGCGAGGGCATCTAGGTATGTCCACCAAGCCCTATAGATTCAAGAATGAAAAACCTATCCCATTAATAGACATCATATAAATATATTTTAAAATGTTTGTAAACACACTTTTATAAGAGTTTAAACTAAAATAGGTAAGAAAGAATTGTCCTACAAGGGCTAGACCACACATTTATTGGCTTAAGGAAATCACTCACCAAACATTGGGCTATCAGGCCCTGATCTTCTTTGAGAAAATAAATAGGGAAAATCTCACTATTAGAGTATAATGATAACATACTGAATTATGAGCTGATACTCCATAGTACATGTATACAATAATAACCCTTAAAAATAAAACTTACCTAACAAACATCCATCTACACAAGGGTTGATGCACCATCACCCATTGTTAAATTCGCACGGGCTTCGGTCAGATTATAATTTTATTATTTCCCAAACCATACATGCTACTATATCATAGTATAGAAAACATCCATGGCTGATCCCACAGGGTGTTAATCTAGAATAGAAAACCTATGGCTAAAAAACCTTGAGTATTGGAGTTCATTCAAATTGGTTCAGTTTGGGAAAACTATTTTTGGATGGATGATGGTTTACGTAATGAGTAAGGGAGGGATTGTGGTTAATATTTTTGGATTTGTGGAATATATGATATTAATTTAATCATGGGAGGATCATAACGTTTATATTGTGAAGAATGTATAGGTAGCTAGTTGATTATGGGAAAGTCAACTAGTTCTACATTAGAGGTAACTATTCCTTAGTCTAGAACTAGTGAAAACCATGATGCATTAAGCTTGGATTATAAGGTAGAAAGTATTATAGGCTATTAGTCATAACCTTATCTACTCCAACCAATATAGGTCCCTTCACTCAAATATCTTGTGGTTTCGGATGTTTGAATGGGTTGGATTAAAAAAATTTATTTATATGGATTACCATCCTTTAATGTTACCATGTTTAGAATTAAAGATTAATTTCATTCAGGGACACCTAATCTCAAACCCTACCCTAGGTGAGATAGAATATCATGGTAATATTGAATACAGATAAACAAGGAATTCAAATCATGGTTAACATGATAAAAAAATTGAGTTTAAATAGAAAAAAAATTTGTAATGATTTACACTAAAAAAATTAATGAACATGATACCAAGATTAAATATGGTATATTTTGAATCAAACTAAATCCGGTTATCTTTTTATATGAAATTATTATAATAAAAAATATTCCTATGATTCATATTAGCTTACTAGTTACCCAAAGATGATAAAAACAACTTCAGGAAAGAAAAACCAAATGAAGAACAACCTTAAAAATTGATCCACGAAACTTTTATTGAAGTAACATAATGAATGGGAACAATAAAATATTTTGTTTAGGTTCGAGGTAGTAGAAGAGAATGAGAGAGGAATTAAAAACATAGAAATCATCTGCTCTGGGAACCTTTTGAAATTCGATGCCCTGCTGTTGTATTTATTGGTGAAATATTTCATGATGTGAAATTAGGATTCATATCATGTAATGTCGATATGAATTTTTATTAAATTTTTTTAATCTATGCATATCTCAAAAGTATCTCATCTGAAATTTGAATATTTGACACATTTCATGTTGTGTATCCAAGAATCCATACAAACACCTTCCATCATGCTTTATCATCGGAGAGGGAATTTCATAAAAATAATTCATGATGTGTACCATAAACTAATGATGTTCAATAGATTCTACACTTGAAATTTTCACAAATTCTTTCATGGAATTATTGTAGACTTGCATAATTTTATGATAGTCTACTAAATGTCGTGTAATGTTGTTTTACAATGTGTACTAAGAAAATTATCTCCTTTTCTGAAATTTCTCCTTTGAATGTTTGGAAGCCTCATTTCTGAAAATATCTACATATAATGAGTGAATTATTCTTTAAATCATTAAACATCCTTAACTAAAATTTAAAGAAAAATTATATATGATTTTAAATTATCAAATTCCCCCCCACTTGAACAATTTCTTTCCCTCATTCAAAAATATCTCAATAGAGATTTCAAAAAGGTAAAAAAAAATTAAAGAAGGAAACATTCAGTATGTCTAGGTAAATAGAACTATTTTTAAGTAGAAAAGGTTAGTCTCTGGAATCATCCCCAAATAGAAAATTAGTAGTTCCTCATAGATCAGTTCCTTGAACAAATTCTTAATCTTTTAATTACTATCTCTCAAATGCTCCATTTATTCAATACCCATTTTCAATATACCAAATAATGAATTTTCTATCATCACTAAGGGTAAAATGAAACTAACATAAGGCTCATACCGTGAGTACATGATCTTTACCATATTCTTTCATTGGTTTAATCATTTCTACTCTGTAAAATAAATTACAAAATCATTCATGAGGGATTAAATAATTGTGTTCTAATGACTGTGAGGCTATGGGTGGGTTGATAAAAGGTGAAAAAATATCAAAAATGAGGGTAGGATCTGAAGTATAATGCTTGATTTTCATGAAAAGTGTAATTAAATTCCTCTTCCATATCCTAAAATTGATGCTCCCGACAACTCATGTTAGATCCATGTATATTTCAAGTAAGTATGAAAAGGGTAAAATGTTCATTACTTTCTCTTATATGTATATTTTTTTAAATTCATGTCTAGGAGAGATCTCACATACATCTTCAAACAACATCGGATAATTCAAGGGAGTCATTAGTTTGGGAATGGTGCTTTTTTAATTTCTTAATATACAACCCATGTCAAAGTTTCTTTATATTTTTTATTTTGAATGGAATATGATATATATGAAATAAAAAAAAAGGTTTAAATGGATCGCAACCAAATTGTTTGATATGGAACATAATACATATCTGTACTAGAATTATGTCTTGCTGAATGAAGTCCTTCTACACACTTAATAACAGTTAATTCATTCATTGCATAAAGAGAATGGTAGGAAAGGATAATTGGATTGGAATAGCAACATCCTATAAGGTCATTCATGGTAACTGTTGACTTTATGACAGGAATATGTAAGGTGGTCTCAGGAAAAGGTGTGTCAACAATTATTTCCACAATAATTTAAAAATAATATTTTTCTAGTTATTTCCTAAAAAATATCACTATGTATATTTTGATATGTTTTCATTTACCAGGTATCACTCAACAAATATGCTGATAATGAATATGTAATTGTAGGACTTGAATCCTCTCGAGAATGAGAGTAAATATAGGAACTGCAATCAATAAGGGTATAAAACCAAGTATTAAGTCAATTAACTTTACTTTTAAAAATATAATATTTGAATTAAATTAAAAAGATTTAAAATCATTCTAAAAATATAATAAGAGGCAAAAAATATATTCCCAATAATTCCAAAGAATTTTTTAAAATTAATTTAAAAGGGAAAAATATTTTTCAAGTTTATATCATCCTTTCAATATGAAAAAAATTTTCTTTACAACTGAGAATAGGAAAAAATTCAAGGGTTTCAAAAATGAAACATATAGAATACTCCCCCACACATTGAAAGAGACAATGTATGCACTATCCATGAAATTATTGTGGGAGTGTTATAGAAAATGATATTCAAAAAAATTAAGTGGAAATTAAAATATTAAATAGGAAGTGAATCGAAATTTCCTCATATGTAGTGGTATTCCATGAGAGAACATGGGTGTATAGAGTTAGACTTGGGGGATTCCATCAAAAATGGGAATGAAAAAAATCACAACACTAAATGAAACATTATCCCAAAAGTTTGAAACATTTGTAAGATGAAATATAGGAAGGCTCAAATTATGATGAGAAATGGAAAGTAATTTAAAATACGTAAAAGAATGTTTATAAAATAATTCGAAAAGAACACATAAAAAAAAGACACAAAAAATTCTATTAGAATAGGGAATCATACATAAAAAATAATGAACTATGGGTTTTTCCCATTAATTACTTATAGAATCATCATCAGCCAAACATATAGAGCAAAATATTAGACAATGATGTCCACCAGCTCGGTGTCACCTCTTATGTCTAATGTTTCTCATGGTGGTGTCCTCTAGAATGCAGGGTCTCTTGAAAGGATTGATGACTATAGGAGAATATTAAGCATGAATCATATGTGAAAGGAATGGTATTTTTGCTCATACTCGATGATGTTATGCATGAATCTATTGGGAGACTTCTTGAAGTTGATATTCTTTTTCAGCTATGCACTGAGTCACTCGTGGAACCCAAACAGATGGTATAATAGGTGCATCGTCAACCATAGAAGAAATAGAGGAGATGTAAATGGCTATTATAAAATTGAATGTTATGAAAATTAAGCCATGTAAGAGTGATGTGAAAGTAGTTCCGATATATATAGATGAGTGTTGTAGTAAAAAATAATAGAATACATAAATGATAATATAAGAATAGCCAGTCATGAAAAAATGTATAAACAATTACCAATCTGATCGACATAGATAAGATTGAAAAATCAAAAATCTCCTCTATAGTTCAGTCATGATCTGGTGGTGGTCATAGCTTCACAAAGAATTTGTTGTAGTGAAGACAACAAGGGCTGGTGGATCAACATTAGAGGGTGTTGTTGTGGTTCTATGATGATGGATCGAGGTTGGTGGTGGAGATGTGTGGATCCAATGTCGACCCTTGAATTTGAAAGTTGGATCGACATGAATCACCTTGATGGTTGTGGTTGTGGTCAGCCCATGGAACCACCGAGTCTACCTGGATATGTATAATTATTGGGCAGTAGGGTCAGAGTTTTTTGAGGATGGGTTGGTATGGGCTGCATGTGGGGTGGGAGTTGTAGAAGAGTAGGGTCCAATGAATGATATTGGTGGAAGGTATTCTATGGTAGAAGAGGGTGTCATATGGGTGTGTGTGTGTGGGGGGGGGGGGTGTGGTGGTAATGTTGGTAAGCTAATTTATGTGGAGGTGTATATTAGTACAGATCCATTGTAGGTTTTCCAAGATGATTAGCGTCATGGAATAATGATCTGGAAGGGTGGGATGGGTGGGTGGAGTAATTGTGGATGTGGTTGTGGTAGAGGCATGGATATGGGTAGGAGGGGATGGTTGAGATTGGTTGGTGTATCATTTAGTGGTTCCACCATAGTTGGTGGGTCCATTGAAGGTTCCCCCTCATGTATACCTAGTTCCTAGTGGTAATTGTCATAATCCCTCACCTAGAGTTGTATATTGTGAAGCATCATAAAAATAATGGCCTACCCAGGCTCATGGGATGTGAGGGAAAGATCAACATCAAAAATTTTGAGATGTATAGAGAGGTGGGTAATTAATGAACTTCTCATAAATGTACCCTAGTGGTTTGTGTTTATTAAATGGTGTTTGACTAATTCTTTGTTGATAATATTCCTTACTATTTTGAGGTTTCTGCTGAGATGACCTCTACTAATAATACTATTGTTTCTATTGGAATGGAGGGTTATGCTAATAATAAAAGATGTAATTATGATCAAGAGGTTTTTCTTCAACTCCTACCTTACAGTCATAGTATATGAGTTGGAATCCACATATTTCTAATGATTGTGTCTCCATTATAATAGTAGAAGGGGGTGTTGTAGCATACAGTTGGAATGATTCTAGTTTTTTTGCGATCACTTCGACATGTGATTATAGTCCTGTGTTCTCATCCACTTGGTGGATACCACATCAAGGTGGTCCATGATCACTCTTCCACATACTGAAATTGTCAGAAACATTGTCCAGAATGGATCTTTTAGATTTAGTTGTTTTGAACATTAGTCCACCATCAGCTACAACATTGACACCTCTATATGTTGATGGTTGGAGACCTTAGTAGAATGACTGGATGTGGATCGAAAAATCTTGTACAAGGTGTTGGAACATTCTCATAGGTTCCTATAATTTGTCCTATGATTCCTATGTGGACCCTCCATCAATATGAGTGAGGTTGTGAATATCATTCTAGAGTTTCTATATCTGGTTTGGTGGGTATTATTTGTCTATGGACTTCTTGCCTATATCATCCCAAGTCAAGATTGACTCAGGATAAGGACTCTTGATCTAATCCCTAGCTCAATATGTCAATGAAAATGGGAGTAAATGAAGTTTGATTCCATTAGATTATACTCCCTCATTAAAAAAGGTATCACATACTTCATTTATGTTGGGGATATTCTCATTGGGATATTCACCTTGACATCTACAAAACTGGGCCATGTTCTTAATCATGCTAATGAGTCCAGGTTTTATCTCAATATCATGGGATTGATTTGGAGGACGCAAGATTCTTAGTGAAGAACCATGGATTTATCGATGTCCATAATCCATGATGGTTCATTCTAGTTAAACTAGGTGCTCTGAAAAAACTATTTGTTACATGTTTGGTGGGTTATGTTGGTTGGGTCTTTCTTGATTGTTTTCATTGCACATGTTTGACTGGCGATGTGAAGAGAGATAATGTATGATCATAGGATCGAAGGATAACTTTTCATGTGATTCAAGGATCCTTGAATGATTTGAAGGGACTTAGTATATAAACTATTCCTCAAGAGTAGGGATGCAATGGAATCTTTGAAGAGAATAAGAGAGAATGAAATGGGGTGACGGAAAGGTAATCCTAGTTCCTTTCTAGAGGTGTGTATGTGCGATGCATAGATTTATATCCCCAGCAACGACACCAAAATTTTTCATGCTCTCATGCATCATTAAATTCATTTAGGATTCCTTCATATTTGAATTTTATTATTTCCAAAACATCACTTGCAACTAGGGTGAATTATAGTGAAAGTATGGGGTCAATACCATGGGGAGTTAAGCTGGAACTGGAAACCTATGGCTTGGAACCCTTTTTTGTAGAACTCCTTTTAAATTGGTAATGTTAATGGAAATTATTTTTAGGTTACTGATAAGTGATAAATGAAACCATTTTACCAATCAAGATGTTAAAGTATTGCTATAAATGTTTGTAATTTTCTATAAAATAGGGACTCTACCACCCACAAAAATGTGGGAAAGTTGAATTGTAAAATAAGAAGATAAAAAAATATTGGATAATACTTTAAATGTAAGAAAAAGATAATGGAGTTTGAAACTGGATGATAATCTTTGGGCGTACTACACTACATACAAAATTCCCATTAGTAGCATACCATTCAGACTGGTTTATGGAAAACTGTGTTATCTTCCAGTTTAACTAGAGCATAACTCATATTGGGAAATTAAAAAGAAAAATATCAATTCTCAAAAATATAGACAAGATCATATACTTCAATTTAAATAATTGGAAGAGAACAATAAATATTTTTATGAAAATTTCATGATCTACAAAGAGAAAACAATAAAATGGAATGATCAATGCATTTTAGACTCATCAATATTCCGAGAAACAAGGTCTTTTTATTCAATTATAGAAAGAAATTATTCCCTGGGAAGTTGAAATCTAGAGGCTATGGACCCTTAAAAGTTATTCACGTTTTCCCCTATGGGACTAATGTGATTCATAAGGGTGGTAGAAAATCTTTTGATGTTAATTTCCAATAATTAAAAAATTTTCAAGAACCCTTCTCTGATTGTTTTTTCATTCTCCCGAAGTTTATCTGAGACTTAATGTAGTGAAAAACTTAATGTTAAAGGAAGAACATACAATGATGAAACTCTTGTTATATCATCTTAGACTGTATTATATTAAAATATTATTATGAGATCGTAGTATAATCTAGGATCTAAAGGCCAGGGTGAACAAAATTTGTGCTAAAATATCAATTTCATGCCGTGTAAACCAGTTACACAATGTCTGCCTTTTCTGTCCACCAATTGAAAAGAACCATCATTACATTATTGGAAATATTTTTACATGTCATCTAATGCCTCAATATATTTTTCATGAACATTGGGATCATGACCATAAAACACGACCCTACCCAAACCCTCCACCTTCCTCCTAAATAGACGCACACTCCTCCCTTTACCTCCTCTCTCAGCCTCATGACCAACACCATCCTTACCCTATATTCTCCCTTCTCCCTACCATGAGAAGCCCTAGCCATCTCTTCCCTCCTCACTTGTGTGTGCAACCCCAAACCTCCATCCCTCCTTCCTAAACAAAAACCGACACCCCTCCCCCTCCCCATTGTTTTAACTAAACAGATCCCCCAATAATATGAACCCCTCCACTATATTCCTGATATGGTGCGGAGAAAAACCAAGAGGCCATTAACTTTTGAGTCATCACTGGACCATGAAGAGAAACCACCACCAATGAGTCCAAGACTACCCGCACCTACCATATAATCAGAACATCACACAATAGCCCATGTTGAACCTGAAACTCAATTCAAATGCTTTACATGCTCTCAGGACTCATTTGATGAGGAAAACCTCCATCTACACCCAATTATATGCTTCTGAAACCTGAAGCATCATTTCAATCTCAGCCATCTAAAAACGAATCCCATGAGAACAAAAGACCCTTTATTTAGCCACTGTCTCCCTCCAGAACATTAGCAATGACATATTAGAACTCCTCGAGAGACTTCATATCCCATACATTATTGTTGTATGTGAGGAAATATAATGATAGGTATTCATGAAATTCCTTTCCATGTTCGAGATATCATTAGATAGCATGCACTTCCGTCTGAGTGGCAGACCGTATAAGCAATCATATTCTAAATTCAAAATCAACTTGTGCATATACACTGATGAGATTTTTTTTGACTGAGGTATTTATGACACTTTGGATAGAGCCTCTAAAGTATTATTTGGGGTGTCTATGGAAGATGATTTCATGAGAAATTTCGATAGTGCATGAACCATGTATCACCATTTCTACTGAGCTATTCAACCCAACAATTGTGATACTTGATTGAGGCTTGACCCACATTTCTTTTTCCCAGGTAGAGTCACATGGGAGTGTGATCCAGTTCTTGGTGTGGGATTATGACATTTATAACTAGACATTTGGAATACATGTTGAAGCACTAGTAACAGACCCAAACCTATGGCAGACCAACCACATGATCCTCACACCACTTCTCCACTAGAACCTCCCAACCATATAACTTCCTCTACCACCACTACATCCACTATTTATACACCCACACATCCCAACCCACCACATCTCTGGGCCATGTAGAAATGCATCAAGGAGAACATGTGAGAGATATCTACTCATATGAACGTCCATTTAACCAAGCATATTGAATTCAAATCCCTCCACCACTATCTTCTACCATATACTAGCCACCACTAACATCACAAAATAACCCCTCCTCTTCTACCACAACAACACCAACCAATACCCATTCTGACCTTCCCTCAGAGATATCTATCCCTACTATAAATCATGAATACATAGCTGAGCCGACCAGACAACCAAAGGGGCCATCCACTAACAAATCTAGTGAGGTGTCACATGTCGATCTAGCTACCCTACTCACAACACCACTTCAGATTCACACCTCCCCACTACCTACCCCATTCCATATTCCTATCACCATGAAACCACCCTTTGAAGCTAATCCACTAACCCCTACTTTTATCACTTCCACTAATTCGACCAGATATCTTCTGCCTCCACTTGATAGAAATTGGACTTTGGAGGAGATTTTTGATTCTAATAATTTATCTCATTCGGCCAGTTATCTCATTTTTGTTTTAGACCATTTCTATGGGGTAGGATATTATAGCATTAACATTTGTGTATCCCATCATTTAATACTTATACACTAATCTATATATATGGGAAATAGTTTTTCATCAATATTACATGGACTAATTTCGAGAACATTCAATTTTATAATATCCATGTCTAGTTCCTATGATTCATCTATGGTTGATGATGAATATGTTCCACCATATATTCATGTTCAATGAGTGACTCAACATGTGGCAAAAAACAATTGCTAAAATAAAGAACCCTTACTAGAGATTCATGCACAAAATCAACTGACACAAGAATACATATGATTCCTTCCACAATTAATTAATGTTAACAATATTCCTGAAGTCATAAATCTTGTCAAGAGACCCCATGAACTGGAGGACACCATAACAAGCAACTGTAGATAGCAGAGTAGACACTGATCCAATAGACATCACTTACTGATATTTTGGTCCATCTGTTTGGATGATGGCATTTCTATTATTACCTAATGGGGTGAAAACCATTGTTAATCCTTTATTATGCATGATTCCTTATGATATTTTCTGTTTTTGAGCCTTTTTATTTTTTCCATGTGTTCATTTTACTTTATTGAATGAAATTTCATTCACTTAAATAAAATTTGTCTCTAATATTAATCATATTGTGAACCTATGTATATTTCTTCTTACAAATGTTTATACTTTTGGACTAATTTTCAACTTGTATAAGGATTGTTTTTTATATACATTTTTAGGTACCCCTAAAATCCAAATAATGACACCCAAGTTCCCTCATGACATATTATTTCTTATAAGGATATCTCGATTCCCTATGTATTTAATTTTTCAATATCCTTTTATTTTTTATGAGCATAATTCTCAATAACATTCCCAAAATACCTCCATGGATTGGGCACAATTTTTTTTATTTCTAAGTGTGGGGGAGTTTTTAATAAGGATTACATTCGATACACATGAATTTTAACATGTTCTAAGTTGTCCAAGAGATAATATTCAAATTGAAATAATGATTTAAACATGAAAAAATTATTCCCATTTTAGTAACAGAAAATTTTAAGTTAGGAATTATTGGAAATATATGTTTTTTCTCCTCTCATATTTGTAAAATTATTCTTGATCTTAGTGATTTAATTAAATTTCCATTTTTTTAAATTATGGATAATTAAATTATAACATGGTTTTATACCATTTATGATTTAAGGTTTCTATATTTTAACTCATCCCCAAGAGGATTATGAGCCTACAATTTCATGTTCTTCCAAATAATATTTCTAGAGTGATAACTGGGATATGTAAATCTATCTAAACATGCATTGAGATCTTGTTGAGGCTGTCATTGAAAAAATAAAATTTTAAAATTATTGAGGAAATCATTGTTGAGAAATTTCTTCCAGAGACCCAGCTTACATCTTCCCATCATTAATATCTTAGTTCCCATGAATGACCTTATAAGATGCATATATTCCAAGCTGATTATCTCTTACTACCCTATACTGTGTGTAATGCATGAATTTACATTGAACATGTGTGGGTGAGGAATTCATTCAACACAGGATTATTCCAATGTGGAAATGTATTTTGTTTCTCATTAGTCTATTTTTTGGGTCCATTTATACATTGAATCATTTCATTTATGTCATGTTACTTTTAAAAATACATAAGATAATGAAAAATTGACATGGGTTTCATATTAGGAAGGTAAAAAATCATCATTTCCAGACTGATGAATCCCTGAAAGATCCATTTTGTTAGGGGAGAAATGTTAGATCTTCCGAGGACATTAATTTAAAAAAAAGAAAAAGGAAGGTACATGATATCTTATTTTTCACACACTTGATATATAAATGGGTGCAACATGAGCTACCAATAGCATGGATTTTATGATAGAGATGAGTCATTTTATTACAATTGTCATGAAATTCATGCGTTATACTGCATATCCTACCCTCCTTCTTTATCTATTTTTTCACTTTTTATCTACCTATATATATCCTTAGATTCATTAGAACCCAATTTTGAAAACCCTCATGATTGATTTTTTGTTTTCCATTAAAAGTGGATATGATAGAACCAATTAATTCCAATTCTTAGGAGCATATATTCATGGTATGATCATAAATCAAGTTTCATTTTACATAAATATATAAGAGAAAATTATTTGTGATGTACATTTAAAATGGGTACAAAATTAAAGGGACTATTTTCAGATTTAAATTAAAAGATTAATATTTTGTTCAAAGAGATAAACTACAAGGAACGCCTAATTTTCTAGACAGAGATGATTCTAGAGGCTAACATTTTTTTTCCTCAAGTTAATTTTATTATCCCATAAATGATAAATGTTTCATTATTTAGATTTTTCTTACCATTTTGAAATCCCTATAGGGATGTTTTTATCTGAGGGAAAGTAATTGTCATGTGTTGATGAATCTGATAATCTGAAACCATATATACATTCTTATTTCATTTAGTTAAGGATTTTAAATTATTTAAACAATAATTTCCTTAGTATGTGTGGATTTTTTAAGAAATGATTCTTGCATAGGTTCAAAGGATAAAATGTAGAAAATGAGAAATATTTCTATTACATTTTGTGGAATAGAATTACAAGATGTGTGGTAGACTTTCATAGTATGATGCTACTCACTAAGCAAGTCATGACATAAGTCATGAAACCTAAAATAGGAGAATCAATTAAATATCATGAGTTGAAGATACCCATTGTGAATGATTTTAATGCAATTACTACTTTGAAGATAAATTTTGAAGGATGTTTCACTTTGTGAGTCTCAGATACACGATGTGAAATGAGTAAAATCATCAAATCTTGGACAAGATACACGTGATATATTCATATATTCAAAATTAAATAATATAACCATCAATCAACATTACAAGACGTGAATCTTAATTACATGTGATGTAATATTTTTCAATCAAATTCAACATTATGGCATTAGGGAAGATTATGCCAAGATTTTTTATGCCGAATGATCAAGAGATTACCTATTGTGTAACCAATATACACATCCTGATGATGGTGGTATGTAGAAAAATAAATGTGGATGTAGTGGAGGTGATGATGTGTCTTCCTATAAATAACCCCTCTGTCACCCTTCCATGACAATCGGGGACCGATAGGAGAAAATTTGATCGCAACAAAAGCCTATGAAATAAAGAGTGACGATCTAGGGTCCCTCTTCACCGTGATTCCTCACTTCGATTATTATTTGTGTACCCATGCTACTCGTTCTCATCATGTCTAAAATGAGTGAGTAGTTTCTCTAGTGTAGGTTGATGTGACTCTAGGGGGAAGCATTTTTAGGGATTATTTCTATATATTATTCTTGTTTTGGATTGTTACAACTCATTCTATCAATTCTAATTCTCTCTCTTTCTATAATTTCATGAAAATTTCATATATTCCAAAGAATATTATTCTTTTTCCTCAATTAATGGACATATTTTTTGTATGAAAAATTTGCAATCTTGGTTAGTTATGTTTAAATATGGTTTTGGGTCACCTATTTATATGATTCAACCTATTTGATGACCATTCCAATAGTGAAAATACATGATTAGGACAAGGTACCCAAACCAATGATCTTTCTAGACCCAATACCAACACAAATCCTAAGTAAATATTTTTTTCAATTAAATAACTACCACATAAACTTGATAATCATTGAACCTCACATTCCTCTGTCTTGATATTCAAACCTAATCACCACTGTAGTCTTTTTCATTCCATCCAATCAAACAAACAATTATAATTTTAGTTTCCTTAAACTATGTTAGAATATTTTATCCCTCACTATGAGTTCGAAACTTGTAAATTCTAGATACTACATATTTATTTTGGTTTTATGAGTTTAATAAATAATTAAAATTTTCAGCCCCTTATGAGTTAACGATGCCATGCGGGCTGCCAATTTTTTGGAACCATTGTCGTGGATCATACCTGGATCATCAACATGAAAAGAAGATATATATCTTATAGAGAATTGTTAATTCCTTGGGGTTAAAAAAATTATTTATTTATTAAACATAGAATAACTAAATAAAATGTAGTATATCTAAATTACAAGTGTCAACCCCACTATAATAGACTATATATTCTAAAATAATTTAAGGAAACTGAAATAAAAATTATTTTGTTGATTGGAATGAATGAAAATGACAAGAACGATGATTGGGTTTGAATATCAAGATAGAGTCATGTTAGGTTGAATGATTTTCATGATTGTTTTCTAGGGATTAACCTGATAAAATATTTACTCAGGATTGGTTTTAGAATTGGTTAAGAAGGGATCCTTATTTTGGGTACCTGGCCATAATCCTATGATTGCACTATTGGAATGATCATCAACCAGTTTCAATCACATAAGTAAAAGACACCAAACCATATTTAAACATAACTACCCTAGACTTCATAATTTCCATACAAAAAATTGGATAATTCATTGATTCAAAATAATAATACTCTTTAAATCTAAAGAAATGGTCACACAATTGTTGAAATAGAATCAATTACAATTGATAGAACAAGTTGAAAAAATCCTAAACAAGAATAATAGATAGAAATAATCCCTAAAAAAAATCCTCCTAAAATCACATCACTCAACACTAAAGAAACTAATTTCTCATTCTAGGCATGATGAGAATGATTATCATGAGTACCAGAAGATGAATGATGCTGAAACTGGACCCCGATCATCACTTCATGTTCTATAGGATTCCATTGGTGTCACACATGTTACCTTTGGTCATAGAATGTATTGGAAGGGCTTCTAAGGGGTATATTTAGTGGAATATCCCTCAACACCACGGTTGTATATGCATTTATTTTCATCTTGCTTCCATCATCAAAACAAGTAACTTGGTTACATGACATGTAATATCTCGATCTTTAGGCATAGTGAATCTCAGCATAATATTATCCAAAAAACATGTTCCAAAAAATTCACATCGTTTAATGTATTTACATGACATGTTATGGTCTTTCACAATATGTTACAGGGATGACCGCTAAGGGACAACCTCCATATGATGGGATTATGATTCAGAGCCTAGAATCACCACCATTCTTCACCTCCTTTCTTCTTCGGGTACCCATGATGCTCATTCTCATCATTACTATTATGAGAGAGTAGTTTCTTTAGTTCTAGGTGATGTGCTTTTAGGTCCAAAATTTATTATTAAACATCATGAAATAGATTTACATGACATGTAGTAGACAATCATAGCATGATGAAATTCATGTAGAATGTCATGGAATCTACATTTGAAGAATCCACTATATGTCCTGAGTCAAAAATACACATTATGAAAGATTTGAATGAAATTCCAACTCCAAAGATAATGTTTAAAGAATGGAAAAAATCACGAGTATTAGATACATCACATAAAAGGAGTAAAATATTCAAATCATGGATGAGATACCCGTGAGATGCACGTAGATTCAATATTCATGGAAAAAATCCCAGATCTACAATATACAACATGAATATTCATTACACATCATGTAATATTTCACCTAAAAATGCAGCCACAAGGAAGCATAATTCCAACGGTTCTCAGAGAAAGAGATTTCTATTTTTTAATTCCTCCTTCATTTCATTCTACTTCCTCATCCCAAAAATAATGATTTTGTTCTCTTTAATTATTTTACTTCAATAAAAGTTCCATGGATTGATTTCGTAGGATGTTCTTCACTGTATTTTTAATTCCTGAGACCGTTTTTCTTTCCTTTTTTCTACTATCAAGATATGATGAATCATTGGTGTTAATTTTCTCCTTTTAATTTCAAGTAAGTATTTAATTATATTGTGTTTGATTCTAAATCTACCTAATTTAATCAAGGTTTCATGTAAGTCAACTTTTATTTCCGGAATCATTAAAAGTTTTCCAACTATTCAAACATGATTTTTTAATATGTTAAGAATGATTTCAATTCCTTATTTATCTACATTCAGTCCTACCATGAGTGGATAAACCACTTAGAGTAGTTATGAAGAGTTGTTGTATGAAAAAATAATAAATATTTAATTCTCAACATGGTAACCTTAACGGTTAATAATCCAGATAAATAACATTTGTTAATCAAGTTCATTTGAACATCCATGAACATGATATATTTGAGTGAAGGACCCTATCCGCTTTGGAGTAGATTATGTTATGACTAATAGACTAAAATAATTTATACCATAGAATCCATGATAAATGCATCTCGGTTTTAACTATTTCGAGACCATAGAGTAGTTACCACTTAGATATTACTAGTTGATTTGAAAATAGTAAATTAGAGACATATCCTTGCTTCAAAATCTAATCCTTAGGATCATACCAAGTTAGAAATAAGCTCATCTTTTCTACAAATCCCCGAAAGTGATCATGATCTCTCTGTTATTCCATAAGTGAACTATAAACTCTCTAGAAATAGTTTTCCTGAAATGAACCGATTGGAAATGACTCCAAAACTATAGGGTTACAAGCCATAGGTTTCAAGTGCCAACTTAACTCCCCATGAGATCGACCATATAATTTTTTTATACTACTCCCTCATAGTAGGTGAAGTTTGAGAAATAATAAAATTAAAATATCACCACAACCCTTGATAATTGAAATATGTGTATGGGAACATCAAACTTTGGGGATGTTTCATAGGATATGATGTAGTCCATATCATAGAAACACCTTTGTTAAGGATTTTTGATATTCATTCCCTCCCCCCATTTATTTCACTCTTCTTTTCTTTGAAGATGCCAATGTGTCCCTACTCTCGTCACAAATTGCATGTACCAGGACCCTTAGACTCATTCAAGGAGCCTTGTAGACTAAGAAAAGCTATCCATTGATCCTGAAATCAGACACTATGGTTTGAATTCCCTAGATCAAATAGGAGAGATTAAAAAATCAGGTAGGTCCCAACTCACCTAACCCACCTAACCCACCAATCATACAACAACTTGTTCTAGGGGAATACCAAGTGCGACAAGAACGAACAATCATGGATTACGATCTGATATCAATCTATGGTGTTACACCAACCATCATGCATCCTACCATTAAATCTATTACCCTTGAGATAAAACCTAGACTCATTAATATGATCCAGAACATGGATCAACTTATTGGAATTCAATGAAAATATCCTTATGAGCACATCTCCAACTTCCTAGAAGTATGATATACCTTTAGAAACTAGAGAGTATCATCAAATGAAATTAGACATCACATCTTCCCATTTTCCCTGAGACATCGAACCAAGTATAGGCTCAACAGTCAAGATCCCAAGTCACTCATGACATGGGATGATCTAGCCAAGACGTTTATAGGAAAATACATATCACTATTCAAGACTCAGAAACTTCATAATGATATTCAAAACATTGCTCATATTGGTGGAGAGTCTTCATGGGAAGGATGGGACAAATTTAAGGAACTAACAAGGATATTCACAATCCACAAACTAGATACGAGGATCCACCTCCAGACATTCTACCAAGGTCTCTAACTATCCATAAAAACAATTTTCTATGATGAAGCTACCGGAGGACTAATGTTAAAACACCAAATGTCAGAAGAGACGTTCTCAATGATGTTTCTCACACTGAAAACCTATGGATGAGTGATTTTGGAACACCAAGATGTGGTATTCTCTAAGTGGATGAGAAAACCAGACTATCAACACAAGTTGAAGTGATAAAAAATCTATAATCATTCTAGATTCCAACTACACCACCCTCTTACTCCTGTAATAGAGATATAATCATGTGAAATGTACAGTGGCCTTCACTTATACCATTTCTACATATAAAGAGTTGAGAAAAAACCTTAAGATTATAATTACATCAATTATAGTCTGAAAAACCCACCATACAAACATAAATAATAGAATTATCAGCAGAGGCTAGCTCAGCAACAACCTCAAAACACCGAAGGATATTATCGACAACGAAGTGGTCAAGAACTATTGCATAACCAAGGACCGCCAGGTTAACCACCCAAAAACCCAATACAAGATGAATTTGCTTTAGAAACAACCATTCCCATAGAGATCCCAGAATCAGTTTAAAAAATCTCAACAAATACCTCAACAACAACATGATCCTTTCTAGAATAACATGGAAAAAATCACGGATAACTTTGTTCTAAAATAAGACAAAAAAATGACTACCCAAGATACATAGATATTGATCCAATGAGATTCCTTGAAAAATATCAAATTTCAGATGGGTTAAATCTCAAAGAATTTTTCTGATTGATTACTAGGTACTCTACCTAGTAATACAGAGACATACCCAAGGGAAGAAGCTTATTTTTATTTCTGATAAGTGGAAAAATTTTGTGTTTCCAACAACCCAATGAAAGGGTTGAAAAAAAATTGAGGATCTTAAGAATCAACCACAATTAAAAAATGAAAAATATTATGATACCATTCAAGTTATACACCAAGATGGATCACCAGTGAAGAATATCCAAACACCGGAGCAACCAAAAGAACCAATTTATGTTTCCCTACCAGAAAAAAATCAACTTCCTCCTTTTCTTGAAAGAGATAGAAAATTCATATATGAGGGAAAATACAAGAAGTTCCATGAAATTATCAAACAACTTCATATCAACTTACCCATTCTAGAGTCCATTTATCAAATTACAATGTATTCTAAATTATTAAGAGGTATTCATTCTAAAAAAAGAAAAATGGAGGACCTTGGTGTCTCCTCATTGAATGAAGAATCCTTTGTTGTAGTTTAGTAGAAGATCCCACCAATGATGAGATACCCATGAAGATTTTCAATTCCATGTTCTATTGAGGAATGTAAATTTGGAAGTGTTTAATGAGGCCTCTGAGAAAGAATCAACCTAATGTAAATGAGTGTATTTTGAAAGGTATGACTTTAAGAGCTCAAAATATCTCGACTAGCACTGAAACTTGACGATAGGTCAGCAAAGTACCCTAGAGTAATTCTTAAGGATGTTTATTCAAGGTCAGAAATTTCAAATTCCTAGAAATTTTCCATGATACAGAAGTGAAATTTTTAGAAAAGTTCATAGATGTATTCTATGTTTACTGAAGTTTTTTAAAATTCTATATAAGAAATATTGAGTTAGTCCTATGATATGAAGATAAATGATTAATTTTCAGTTGAAAAAAATGTAATTTTATGGTTCATGAAAGTATATTACTCATACATAAAATTTTCAAAGAAATCATAGATGTTGAACCAGCTAAGATATTGGTGATAAAAGTTTTACCTTATCCATCAACCATTATAGTTATAAGAATATTTATAGGACATGATGGATTATATAGTACATTTGTAAAAAAATTTGAAAAGGATTCCTACCCACAGGCGCAACTATTTTCAAATTAAATTCCTTTTGAATTCCTTGAAAAGTGTTGGTATGCATTCAACACACTGATGAAAATCCTAATATAATCTCTTGTAATCATTTCACTTGACTGATACCATGAATTTGAATTTATGGGTGACAATAGTAAATATGTTGTTAGAGCTGTTTTGGGACAATGATTTGGAAAAATATGATATCATATTTAATATGTTAGCCACACACTGAATGTATCTCATGTCAACTTCACAAATAAAAGGAAATATCTCTTTCCCACTGTGTATACCTTCAGAAAGTTACATTCCTATTTGGTATCATCCATGGTGATTGTACACACAGATCATACTACCCCCAGGTATTTAATGATAAAGAAGTATGCCAAGCCAAGGCTGATATCAGGGATTTTACTGATCCAAGAATTTGATATTATCATCAAATATACTAAAGGAATGGTAAATCTATTCACTGATCATTTTTACGGACATCCTCTTCCCCTTATCAAGGATGAAGACGATACTGAAATTGAAGTCGATTTTCTAGATGAAACCATTTTTATCATTAAGGTTCTACCATTTTTCTCTGATATTGCTAATTATCTCAACATATGATATTTTCATCAACATAACACGTATCACTAAAGGAAAATATTTTTAGTTGAATAGAAACATTACTAATGGGATAGACGACTCTTTTTAATGTGTTGCGATGATGGTTTGACGAGACATTACATTCTAGAAAATGAAATCCCAAATGTGATAGAAATTTTTGATACATCAACAAATGGAGGAAATCATAGACTCAAGTGCACTGTTTAAAATATTATACACTATGGAATTTTATGGCCCACTCTATAATAAGTTGTGAGATAATTTTTTAAAAGTTGTGATATGCTCTGGAAAAATGGGACCATTTTGAAGAGAAATAAAATGCCTCAAAAACCAATCATGGAGTAAAAATATTCAACATTTGTGGAATAGACCTCTTGAAACCATTTCTCAATTCACATAGAAACTCCAACATTCTTGTTTCTATTGAATATTTCATAAAATAAGTAGAAGATAAGTCCACATCACATGATACAACAATTTCGGTTATGAAATTTTTGAAAAAGAATGTTTTTTCACGATTCGGATTTCTATGGTTACTCCTAAGTGATTAAGGAACCCATTTTACCAATAAAACTGTTAATGGATATATGGAAATGTATGGAATCCACTATAACAAAAGTACTCCAAAACCAACCATAGAAAAGTAGAAAAATTGAATTTTCAAATATGAAGAAAAAAAATCATCGATTAGAATGTTAACACAAGATGAAGTGACTGGAGTTTGAAACTTGACGATGCACTAATGGAGTACCACACTACATTCAAAATTCCCATTTTATCCACACCAGTCAGAATGGTTTATGGTGAACTATGTCATCTTCTAGTTCAACTAGATCATCACTTGTACTCGGAAAACAAAAAGATAAATTTGGATTCTCAAAAATCTAGATAAGATCATATGCTACAATTGAAATAATTGGAAGAGATCTGGAAGGATGATTATGATAATGCCAAGATCTATAAATATAAAACAAAAAAGGAATGATCAAAACTTTTCTTGATGTATATATGTTCTAGGAAATAGGGTCCTCTTAATCTATTCTATTCTGATTTTATTCAATGGGATGATAAAATATAGATGGAAGGACGGATTCACAGACATTATAGTTTTTTCCAATGGGACCATTGAGATTCATAAGGAAGGTGGAACGCATTTTATGTTAATGGAATATGGATGAAAATCCTTCAAGAACACTTTTGTGAAGGTTGCTTCATCTACATAATGTTCATATAGGACTTAATTGAGTCATGATTTTGATGTCAAATGTAGTCCTGACAGAGAGGAAACCTAGGGTAGGTCATCTTACATGAAATTAGATTAGAATATCCATATTAAACGTTTGGATAATCCAGGATCTGATAGCTACGGTGAAAAAAATCGAGCTAAAAAAGTTAATTACATGTTGTGTTACCCTGTCACATTATGTGTACCTTCTAAATCCATAAATTCAACGAACCCATCAATAAATGATGTGAATTATTTTTACACATCATGTAATTCCACATGCCAACATTCTTTAAAAAAATAGGTCATAACGATAGGGTTCATGACATGAAAACCTACCCCCTCACTTAACCCTCTACATTCCTCCTATGCAAATGCACACCCCTCCCTTCCCAGAACTCCTCTATATGAATCACAATAATCACCACCCATCCATTCTCTCCCCCCTTTTCCTTGTTGTGAGAAAATCATTCCCTCTATTCCCTCTTCCCTTATCCAAACAACCCCAACCTCCTTCTCTCTTTCCTAACCAAAAACATAGACCCCATCGCCACCCTATTCATTCAAAGACTACCCACCATAAACAACACCTACTGACCCCTCCTCTATTACCACTCCCATCCCAACCGAGTCCTATACCGACTTGACCTCAGAGACGTCTGACCCTACATCCTAGAAGGAATACATCTTCGAGTTGTCCAGATGGTGAAAGGGGCCAACCACTACCACATTTAGCGATGTGTCACATGTCGATCTAGCTATGAGACTCATGGACCCACTTTGGATCAGCAAATCTCCACCACTTTCCCCATCCCATATTCCTAGAATCACAACAATACCCTCCAAAGCTAATCCACCTACTGAAAATACCACCACTTCCACTAATTTGAATGGGTAAATACCAGTGGCACATAATCACATGTGGACTTTGGAGGATATTTTTGATTCTGTCATCTTATCTTAGTCTGTCACCTTTTCCATTTTTAGATTTTTTTCAAGATTGGCGATTCTTCCATTTTCATCTGTGTATACTAACATTTTTTACTCGTATTCTTATCAATATATATGGTAACTAATTTTTCATTACTTTTACTAGGATTAATTTTCAAAACAATCAATTTATACTATCAAATACTAGATCATATATTTTTTGTATGGTTGTAAATTTAATTGTGCTACTATCTATTATAGTTTAACGGGTTAATTAGAACACGTGAAAAATTGAATGTCAACATAAAGAACTCTAATGGAAGTTTTATGAAAATTAGTAAGTGGTATAAGAAAAAATTCCATTCCTTCCACATCTGATTCATGCTCCCAATGATCCGGAATTCAACAATATGGTCAAGAGTCCCTATGAGATATAGGGCACTATTATGAGTAGTATAAATATGCCAGAGGAGGCACTGAGATTATGTACATCATTTCCTCATATTTTTGTCCATCTATTTGGATGACAACATTTTTGTTATCACTTTATGGGAAGAAACCGATAGTTCATCATTTTTCATGTCTCGTCCCTTTTGTTAATTATAGTTTTGAGTATTGTTTTCATGACATCCTTTACCTGTATTTTATAAAAATGTTTTCACTTGAATAAAATTAGTTTCCACTATTCTATATAATGTGGACATATATATATTTATACTTTTAAATTCATTAAACCTATGGAATAATGTTTTATCTAGTGAGTGGATTATTTTTCTTACCCATTTTTGCAGGTATCCCCTTAGTCCAACTTGAGACACACAATTTCCCTCGTGGTATACCAATATTTAATGGGAACAATTGATACCATTTGTGTTCAATTTTTCAATTTCAATTTCATTTTTGTATTCTTTATTTTCCATAACAGTCCCACAATACTTCCATGGTCAGTGAAAAACAATCTTTTTCTTTGATTTGGGTAGTTTTTAATATGTTTCAATTTCGATAAACTTGAATTTTTTCTTGTTCTCAACTATCTAGGAGAGATTTTTCATTTATTTAAGAATTATTTAAACTTGAAAAACATTATTACCATTTAAATAAAAGAGAAGGTGATGTTACAAATTGTTGGAAATATTTATTTTCTCCCTTCTTATATTTTTAGAATGATTAATGAGCTTAGTGATTTAATTAATGTTATAAAATTTTGAAATTACAGTTAATTGAATTATTACATGTTTTTAAACCCGTAGTGAATACCGGTTTCTATATTTCATCCCATTCCAAGAGGATCATATGCCTATAATGGCATATTCTTTCTGATCATATTTCATGAGTGATACCTGGGACATGTAAACCTATTAGAACATTCATTGAGATTTTATTGAGGATATGAATGAAAAAGAAATTTAAAAATTATTAAGGAAATAATTATTGATAAAACTTTTCTTATGACCCACATTACATATACATCTAATTAAGCCCATAATTTCCAGAAATGATCTTATTGGATGCAGATATTCTAAAAAAATAAAACCTTCCAACCCTACTCTTTGTGCAAGGAATGGCTTTACATTAAAAAAGTGTCGGGGATGCATTCAGTAAGCACATGATGATAGTATGGTGGAGATGTATTGTGTTTATAATCATAATATTTGGTTGTGATCCATTTATACCATGTAAAATTTTATATCTATCACGTTCCTTGAAAAAATACAAAAAAAAAATCATGGGTTGCATATTAGGATGGCAAAAAATCACCATTTCCAAACTAAATAATCACTTGAAGGATTATATGTGGTTAGAGGATGGATATGAGATATTTCCTAGACATGAATTTTAAAAAAAATAATACAAAAGAAAAATAAAGGAACAATATTACCTTTTTTTACTTACTTGAAAAATACATGGTTTCAACATAAGATGTTGGGATCACAGATTTTATGTTATAGAGGAGTCATTATACTCATCATGACATTCATGCATTATAATTCATATCCTATACTCATTTTGAGATATTTTTCACTTTTTACCTACTTACCCATAGACACAATGTCATTAGAACCTAATTTATGGAGCCCTCATGATTGATTTTTTATTTACCTTTACAACGTGGAGATGATAGTACAATGTAAGACTATGGTTATGAGAGTGTACTCTGAGCATGAGAATTGATTTATTTTCATTTTACCTTCATTTATGAGAGAAAATTCATTGTGAGGTACATTGAAAATCTGTATAGAAATTAAGGAATATTTTTGAGATTGTAACTAAATGATTATGAGTTTTTCAATGAATTGTGCTATGAAGAATGAATAATTTTCTATAAAGTGATGAATCTAGAGACTGAAATTTTATACTTACACATAGTTTTATTCTCTTGAACATAATGAATGTTCCCTATTTTAAAAATTACAATCCTTTTTGAAATACTTATTGAGATCTTCTTACATTATGGTAATTAATTGTTCATGTGTGGGGGAATTTGAAAATATAAATTCATATATACTTTTTACTATCATTTAGTAAAGGGTTTTCATGGATTTAAACAAAAATTAAATCGGTAAGTTTAAATATTTTCTGAAATTATCTTTCCAATGTTTCAATGGGTAAAATTCAAAAACGAAGTATAATTGCCTATTACACATCGTGAAATAGCATTACTCAATGTGTATTAGACATTCAAATCATGTTATTAGTCATGATTAAAGTCATAAAAACTACATGTAGAGAATCCATTACACATCATGAGTTGAATATACACATCATGAAAGACTTGAATGCAATTATTTCTTCAATGATAAACCTTGAAGGAAGGTACACATCATGAGTCTCAGATACACAATGTGACATGAGTCAAATCCAAAAATCTCAGATGAGATACATAAGAGATGCATCTATATTAAACATTTATGGAGAAAAACACATATCCACATTACACAACATTAATCCTCATTACCCATCATGTAATATTTTACCAATAAATACATCAATGGGGCTATAAATTTCCAGAGGTTCCCAGAGTAGATGATTTATGTTTTTTTCCTTCCTCTCTCATTCCATTCTACTTCCTCAACCATAAAATCAATATTTCTTTTGTCTATTTAATTTTTTTAATTCAATAAAAGTACCATAGATCTATTTTGAAAGATATTCTTCACTCTATTTTGTGTTTCTGATGTTGTTTTTCTTGTCATTACATGACTATAATGCTCTGAATAATCATTTGTGTAATTTTTCTCATCCTAATTTCATGTAAGGTGTTCATTTAATTGTTTTTATTCTAAATAATCCTTATTAAATATTGGTTTCATGTTCATAAAATTTGGGTCGCCAGAATAATTTCATTGTTTTCCACTATTTAAAATCATTTTTCATTATCATGTTAATCATGATTTAAAATCATGGTTTATCTAAATTAAATCCTATTGTGAGTGGAAAAACCACATAGGGTAGGGATCTAGAGAAGGTGTATCTAAATTCATCAAATCATTAATTCTAAATATGGTAATCACAGGCGTTAATAATATGGATAAATAAAATATTTCAATCTATTTCATTCAAAAATCCTTGTCCATGGTATATTTGAGGGAAAAACCCTATCTTGGTTTTTGTATATTAGGTTATGAACAATAGTATAAAATAATTTCTTCCTCAGAATCCATGCTTAATGAATCTAGTTTTTCAATATTTCCAGACCATGGAATAGTTACCTCTGAGGTAGAACTAGTTGATTGGACTATAGTAAGCTAGAGATATCCACATTATTTTCAGTATAAACCTAAGGATCCTACCATGTTATAATTTAGATAATCATTTCTACCAATACATTTAATTGATAACAATTAATATCTTATTTATGAAGTGAATCATTAGCCTTTTAGAAATACATTTCCTAAAATGAACCAACTTGAAAGGACTCTGACACTATATGGTTCCAAGATACAAACTACTGGTGCCGGTTTAACTCCCTGTGGGATCGACCTAAGGAATTAGATATACTACACCGTAGTAGAATGTGATGTTTGGGAAAAAAAATAAAATTCTAATCTGACCGCAACCCGCAAAAATTGAACAAAGCGTCCTGGTGAGCCAATGATTCTGTTTGCGAAAAATATTTCTAGAGGATTGATGGTTTTCTTCAATAATAATAGTGGGATCATGATCAATTTTAGGGATATCTATAATATATGGCCTTAATTATAACTTGGTAGGATCCTAAGGATTATACTTTTAAGCTAGCAATGGTCGAAGGTTGACTATGGTGAACTCTACTTGTTCTACCTAAAAGGTAACTATACCTTGGTCTGAAAATTGGGAAAACCTAGATGCATTTATCTTATATCCACAAGAAAAATGTAATTTAAGCTATTGGTTATAACATAATCTACACCAAACAGGATAGGGTTCTTCACTTAAATATCCCACGGTCAGGGATGTTCAAATGAATTGGATTTAAAAATGTTTTTTATCGAGAATACTAACCCTTATGGTTATAATGTTTTGAATTGAAGAATTATTGAATTCAGATACACCTACTATATATATCTACACTAGGTGGTTAAGACACTCATGTATGTATTAAATTTAGATAAATAAGGAATTTAAATCATGATTAGCATGCTATAAAAATTCAAGTTTAAACTGTTAAAAAAATGAAATGATTTCTGAAAACCATATTTTATGACTATGAAATCAAGATTAAACGAGGTATATATCAAATAAAAAAAACAATTAAATTCATACTTTAAATTAGGATGAGAAATATGACATCAATGATTCATTGTAGCTTTATAGTCACACAAATACAAGAAAAACAACATTAAGAAGGAAAAATGGGATGAAGAACAACCTTCAAAATAATTCTATGACATATGTATTGAATTAATATTATGAAAGGGAACAAATAAATTTTGATTTTAGGGTCTATGAATTATAATGGAATGATAGGGGAATAAAGAACATAGAAATATTCTACTCTAAAAACCTATGTAAATCTACTTCACCAAAGTAATATTTATAGGTGAAATATCACACGACGTGTATCGAAAATTCACATCGTACAATTCTAATCAGTCATTTTCTATGTGAATTATGATTATACACATATCTCATATGTATATAATATGATATTTGAAGATATAACTCCTTTAACATCATGTATCCAAGACTCATGACCTGTACCTTCCTTCATGATTTATCTTCGAAGCATGAATTGCATTTAAATATTTTACAACATGTATCATCAACTAAAAATGTGTAATGGATTCTCCACATGTTGTTTTCACAACTTCTATCATGACATGCTTCATGAGTTACAACATGCCATGAAAGTCTACTACATGTCATGTAATGCTATTTCACGATGTTTAATATGCAATATTTCTCATTTTCCACATTTTCTAATTTGAAACTTTGGAAGCCTCATTTTTTAAAAAATAAACACAAAAAGAGTGAATTATCATATAAATCATTAAAAATACATAACTAAATGATAGAAAAAAGTATATATGAATTCATCTTATCGAATTCCCCTATTCACGAATAATTTCTTATTCTCAAGAAAAAATAACTGAATATGGATTTCAAGAAAGAAATCAATTTTTAAAGGAGAAAAAATTAATTGTATCTAGTAAAATAAAACATTGTGTAAGCAAAAAATATAAGTCTCTAGAATCATACCAGCATAAAAAATTAGTCATGCCTCATAGCTTAGTTCATTGAAAAAATTCATAACCATTTAATTATAATCCTTCAATTGTTCCTCGAATTCTATACCCATTTTCACTATACCTCACAATGATTTTTTTCTCCTCACTCTAGGTAAAATGAAACTAGAGTTATGGTAATTCATTGAGTACATTCTCATAACCTTAGGATTTCATTGGTTCCATCATATCTACTTTGTAAATGATAACCGATAATATATCATGAGGGAATCAACAATTAGTTTTTAATGACATTTAGGATATGGGTAGGTATGTAAAAAGTAAAAAAAAATTAAAAAAGGATTGTAGGCTTTGAATTATAATGAATTAATGTAATGAAAATAGTATTAATATGAGTCCTCCATAGATTAAATTCCATGATCTCGATAGATCAGGTGTGATCCAAGTATATATCGTGTAAGTGAAAAAATGGTATCTTGTAACTTCCTTTTTATTTTGTATTTGATTTTTTTTCAAAATTCATGTTTATTATAGATCTCACATCCATCCTCTAACCACATATGAACCTTTAGAGGATTAATTAATATGGAAATAGATATTTTTTCTTTCTAAAAACATAACCCATGTCAATTTTTCTTTTTCTATTTTATATTACAATGGAACATAATATATATGAAATGATACAAGGTATAAATGGATCAAATTCGAATAGAATAATGAGAAACACAATGCATCTCCATAGTAGAATCATCCCAGGAAGATTAGAAGCCTCCCCCACACTTATTCTATGTAAATTCATGTATTACAAAAAGAGCATGGTAGGAATGGATAATCAACTTGGAGTATTTTCATCCTATAAGATTATTCTTGGAAGCTAGATGATTATTGAGGGAATAGATAAGTAGGGTCTCATGAAAAATAATCTCAATAAAGATTTTATAAATCATTTTAAAATTATATTGGTTCAATCATAACTTCAATAAGATCTAAATGAAATTTTGGATAGATTTTCATGTCACAGGTATCACCCAAGAAATATAGTCATAATGAATATGAAATTATAGGATTAGAATCCTATTTAGAATTAGAATAAGTATAGAAACTTCCAATAATTAAGGGTATAAAAACAATTAATAAGTTAATTAACATTAATTTAAACAATTTTTAATTTTAATTAAATCATTATGCTCATTAATCATTCTAAAAATAAAAAATGGCCAAAAAATAGATTTCAAAAAAAAACATAACATAAAATTATCATTAATTTGAATGGGTATAATGTGTTTCAAATTTAAAAATGATTACAATATAAAAAATATATCCTATATAGTATAGAATAAGAAAAAATTAATGTGTATCAAATTTGAATGTTACAACACCAACCCCCCACAAGCTTAGAAAGAGATAGTGTTTACATTTTTAATGGAAGTATTGTGAGATTGTTATGGAAAATAAAGCTCTGAAAAATAATATGGAAATTGAAAAATTTAATATGGAGGGAGTTTATATATCCTTATATGTTGTGGAATTCAATTAGAGAAAATTGTTGTCTTGAGTAGTAATTGGGGTATACCAGCATAAATGGCTATGAAAAACAATCCCTACACTAGAAGATACATTAGTCCATAGGTTCACAACATTAGTAAGAAGAAATATAGGTAGTTGTACTATATGATGAATAATGGAAACAAATATTTTTTATGTATAAGAAAGGTTATAAAATAATGTTACAGGAACTCATGATAAAATCTACAATTAGAATGAGGACTCAGACATGAAAAATGATGAACAACGGGTTGCCTCCCATGAAGTGCTAATAGAGGTGTCTTAATCCAAACAGATAGACCAAATTATTAGGTAGTTATGTTCATCATCTATGTGCCTCCTCTGGTATCTACAACTACTCCTTGCGGTGACCTCCAACTCACATGTCCTCTTAATAAGATTGATGACTTTAGGAGAATTGTTACTATAAATCAGATGTGGAAGGAATGTTATTTGTGATCGTGTCAGTTGTTGTTGTGAATTAATATCTAGCGTGAGTTATTGAAGTTGACGTTTAATTTTGGCCACACAGTATGTCACATGATGATCCAGAACAGATGGTGGAACAGGTGCATCGTTAACCATAAATGAAATAGAGGAGCTATAAATTTCTGTTATAAAATTGAATGTTATGAAAAATAAGCCAAAAAAATGACACAATAGTATTTCCCATATATATAGATGCGTGTAGTAGTAAAATATTATGGGATACACATATGAAAATGTAATAATATATATTCATGAAAAATAAAGTATAAAAAATATGAGGAATGCGAACAAAAAAGATAAGCCGGCTGAAAAAAAAAAGCTCTTCCAAAGACCACACGTGCTCAGGTGGCGGTGATAACTGTCTAGCCGAATTAGTTGTAGTGTTAAAAACATGTTCTTGTGGATCTCCTCTATAGGGTTGTGTCATGGTGCTAGGAATATAGTATGGGGTAGGTGGTGGAGAGGAATTGATCCAAAGTAGAGACCAGAGTCTCGAAGCTAGATTGAAATGTGTTAGCTTGTGTTTTGAATCCTCATTACACATCATGAAATATTTCACCTACAAATACAGGAGTGAGGAAAAAATTTTCCATAGGTTCCAAGAGTAGTCTATTTTTATGTTTTTATTCCTCTGTCATTAACATATATTTTGAAGACCCAAAAATAAATATTTATGTTTCCCTTTTGTTATTTTACCATAATAAAAGTATTATGGATCGATTATGAGGGTCTTTATTCATTCCGTTTTTCATTCCTGATGTTTTTTTCTTACATTTGTGTGACTGAGATGGTATGAAAAATTGTTTATGTGATAGTTCTCATTATAATTTCAATTAATTAGTTAACTATATTGTGGTTGATTACAAATATTCCTCATTTATTCAGGGTTATAGGTTTTTCAAATTCGGTTATCCTAAAGCATTTTATGTTTTTTAAGTGTTTAAACAAAATATTTCTTAGCATGTTAATCATGATTTCAATTACTTGTTTATCTATATTAAATTATACGATGAGTGTATAAACCATGTAGGGTAGTGATAAAAAGTTAGTGTATCTAAATTCAATAAATATTTAATTCTAAACTTCATAACCTAAAGGGAAAGAAATTCGGATAAATAAATTTTTTTAATCCAATTCATTCAAACATCCCTGACCATGGGATATTTGAGTTAAGGACCCTATCCTTGTTAAAGTAGATTAGGTTTTAACCAATTATCTAAAATACACTCTTCCTTAGATTCCTAGCATAATTTATATGGCTTTTCACTACTTATAGACCAAGGAATAGTTACATATTAGGTAGAACTAGGTTATTTGACCATATTTAACTAGATATTTCAGTTGAATTAATTTTTTTTTGTCATTTTTGAGGATATAAAGTAGTGCTTCAGATAAAAAGACATATAAAATGTACCAAGATAACCTTTCCCTAAACCCATTAATTTATCTCTTATTTCTTTTAAAGATGCCACTACGTCCCTGCTCTTGTGGCATAGTTCATGTGATAAGGCCCTATGACTCTTTCATGTACCCTAGATGAAAGACAATAACTAGCCTTTGATTCTGAAATCAATCTCTATTTCCCTATAAACTTCTAGGGAAACTTTTTTAATGAAAAAAATTAATCCCAAACCAACCTTCCTATCCCACCAAACATGCAATAGTTTTTTCTAGAGGAGTAACCAGCATAATAAGAACAATCCATTATGCATTATAGTATGCCATCAATCCATGGTTCTACAACATGCATCGTACATTATCCCTTCAATCCCAAACCTTTCTGATAAAACCTAGACTTGTTCACATGATCCAGAACATGTGGTAGTTCAGTGGACTTCCATGTGACGATCCCCATGAGCACATCCCCAACATTCTATAAGTATGTGATACCTTTCATAACCGTGGAGTATCATATGACACAAACTTAATTCATTTATTTACATTCTCCCCGAGAGGTCTATCCATGGATTGTCTCAAGAGTTATGTTCATGAGTCAGTCATGATATTGGATGATCTAACAATGAATTTTATAGAAAAATAATTCTCACCAATCCATACATGGAAACTCTAGAAATATATTCAAAACTATGATCAGATTGATGGAGAGTCCTCATGGGATGCATGGGATATATTTAAGGAATTTATGAGGATGTGACTACACCATGAACTAGATACATGGATTTATCTATAGACATTATACCAAGTTCTCCAGCCAGCCTCACAGATAGTTTTTTATGATTTAGTTGATGGAACACTAATTTTCAAAACACCTAAAGCTGGAAGAGCCATTTTGGATGATGTTTATCTTAATGAAATCCTGTGGTTGAGTTATCTTGGACATCCTTGAATTGGTATCAACCATGTGGATGAGATAACCAAACTAGTAGTTAAAGTCGAATATCAAAAAATATCTAGAATCATTCCAACCACCTTCAACACCACCCCCTCCAGCTCCTGTAATGGATATATAGTCATGTGAAATGTGTGTTGGCTCACACTAATATCATGATTTAAAGGAAGGAGTTTAATAACACCCCTAAGATTATATTTTCATAAATTATAATCAATAGAACTCACCAATCCAACAACAAAATTAGTATTATCAGTAGAGGCTAGCTCAATAGACACCTCAAAATAGATTGGGAAATTTTCAATAGAGAAGTGGTCCAGAAACATTTACTAAAGAAGGATCACCAGGGTACCAATCCATGAACCCTGTAACAAGACCACAAAAACAAGTATAATAACAATGTTTATGACAGAGAGCACAACAATAGTTTCAATCAGATTAATAAATACCTTAGCAGAAACCTTCTCCTCTCTACAATAAGTTGGAGAACCCCATGGCTACTTTGGTTCGAAAACAATTCCAGCGAATGACTACCTAATAGATAGAGACGCATAACCAATGATATAATTTTTGGAATATCGAAGTTCAGATGGGTCAGATATCAATGACATTGTCTAATAGATAACCCAGAACTCTATGTGGTAATAAATAGACATACCAAAGGGAAGAAGATATGACTGTAATGTAGAGAAGTAATTTTTATTGGATTTAAAACAAGCCTATGAGAAGGATTAAAGAATAACTGAGGAACCCAAGATGTAAACACCAGAAAAAAAAGACAATATTGATAAAACCAGTAAGGTGATACCCCAAGATGCAACACCAACTATGAATACCCAAAAAAATAAGAAACCAAAAGAAAAATTTTATATCACCCCACCAATATACAAGCCACATTTTCCATTTTCAGAATGATATTTATAAGTCATATAAGAGGAATAGTACAAGAAGTTTCTGGAAATGGTCATGAAACTGAATATCAAATATACCCTTTTTGGAGTCCATTTCTCAAATTCCAAAGTAACAAAAATTCCTAAAAGATATTTTAAAAAAAAATGAAAAATGGATGATCTTGGTGTCTTATTATTGAAAAAATAATTATCAACTGTCTATAAATAGTCAATTTGACCAAATATTAGAAACCTTGGAATTTTATCAATTCCATGTGTCATTGGGGTATATAAATTTGTAAGACCTCTACGTAATCTCAGATCTAGTATCAACTTAATGACCCTGAGTGTGATTTTCAAGTTCAAGCTTCAAGAGATCAATCCAACTTGAGTATCACTAAAATGAATAAAATGTTAGTATAATAACCTAGTGTAATTATTGAGGATGTTATAGTTAAGTTCGAAAAGATTATCTTTCTTGAAAACATCATAGTTTTAGACATGGAAGAAGAAGGTAACATCCCCATTATTCTCAAAAGAACATTCATTACCACTAGAATGGCTCTAATAGATATGAATCAAAGGTGTTTGATATTTCTAGTTCGAGAAGAACATGTAGTCTTCAACCTCATCGAAGATTCTCAATAATCAGATAATTCCATCAATAACAATGATATCTCACATACCCAAGGATGAAATGAATACAAGGTCACACAAAACATCAAATATTACATTTATCAACACTAGAAAAGGGAATTAATAGCACAAGAATAGTTATGATAATCGAGGAGATGATAATGGGGTCCCTTTTATCAGCGCTCAGAAAAGCGCTGATAAAAGTTAAAATATAGAAGTAAAATAAAATATGTTTTTATATGTGTTTATAAAAAAATAAATACATATATACACCACACACATAGAGATATATATTATATGTATATCGGTATGTATAATTATAAACACACACACACACACACACATATATATATATATATAAATGTTATATATTAATATCTATATACATATGTTTAGAATATATAGATAACATATATCAACTTGTCAATACAGATGAACACAAATATATATATATAGACACGTACACATTATATAGGTATATAAATATACATATATTTTTATTTTAAATAAAAATGATATTAGTTTCTTATATAGATATGGATTATATATTGGAAAATTTATTATATATGTAAATATGTTTTATTATTTATTTATAAAATTAAATTTTTACGTGAGAATATAATAAAAATAGGTATATATTGTTATGTATCTTATTATAAATTACATTATATTATGAAAAATGATAAAATATGAATGCCATAATATGAATATGAATGTAATTAATTAAAATAAATTTATTCCCCACTAAAAAAGGGAAAAAAATCACCCCTTAAATGATGCTGAAACTCAATCGAATGTTAACAAATTGGGTATCCTGACTAAGAACATAGTATTGGAGGCCTTTTGGTCCTTTTTTGTCCTAAAAAAATGTTAACAAAGTTTTCCTTCAGTCATTAGCACTTAGATCTCATTATATGATTCTATTTTATATGCTGTAGAGCTCAAATGGCCACCCAAATCAAAAGTTATGGCTATATGAAGTTTGAGGTACCTAATCAACTTATTTTAAATCTTTCCTTAAATTTTTTATTTTTTTGTGTCTTAAAATTGTTATTAAATGTCTATCAATTGATGATAATTAAAAAACAATGAATAAAAAACATTTTTTAAAATATTCTAAAGCTATTTTCACTATATTTTTTTTATTTTAAATTTAATTGTCTGTTTATAATTATATAAAATATAACTGAAAAATATATATTATATGTAAATAAATATAAAATACTTATTTATCAATATATTATTTTTAAAAACATATTTTATTGAAATATACATGTTATCAATTCTAGGAAAAATTGTTGATAAACCCCCTACAGGCGCTAGTAAAAAAGAACTGATAAAGGGGGTGCCATTATCAGTGCTAAAAACGTGATGGTAAAGGGTCACTTTTAACAGTGCTTCTTTTGTGATCTTAATAGGGCCCTTTATCAGCACTTATTTAGCATCAATAAAGTCACCCCCATTAACAATATTTTTTTAGCGCTGTTAAAGGGTGGATTTGCGGAAACCCAATTTTTTTTGTAGTTATATAAGAAGACAATGTGGAATCACTCCCTGATGTAGAAGAAGAATAATATTTTGAGGATTTTAGATTCAATGAGCCTCTAACAAAATATAATTTTTGACCCATTATCCCTTCAATTATTCATCCCACAACATTGGATTTTAAGCCTCTACCCATCACTCTTAAGTATTCACACTTAAGGGATTGAATATATCTTCTAATAATCATCAACATAGAACTATCCCCATTGTAAGAAGAAAAATCTATTGATGTCTAGAAAAGATAGAAGAATCCAATTTCCTAGGGAGTATTTGGAATAAAGGAATTAGTTGAGATATATTCACCCAAAAAATTATACTTGAGGAAGTTGAAAACCCCATATGTCACCCTCAATGATAGCTCACACCACCAATAAAGAAATTTGTAAAAAAGGATGTACTGAAACTCCTAGATACTGAAATAATATTTTCAGTCTCTGATTGTGAGTCGGTGAGACAAATACATGTAGTTCATAGGAAAGTTGGACTCACAATGGTGAAAAAAGATGAATATAAATTTATCTTAACTCTTGCAATCCCTGGATGGAGAGTTTGTGATGATTATATAATATTGAATGGAGAAACAAAAAAGGAAAATTTCCCTCCACCCTTTATGGATCATTTGTTGGAAATAATTTCAAGACATGAATTATATGGTTTCCTGGATGGATATTCAAGGTACAACCAGATTGTAGTCGACCAACATGACTATTGAAAAACCACCTTCACATGCCTATTTGAATCCTTCACCTATAGGTTCATGTAATTAGATATGTGTAATCTTCTATCAAAATTTGAAAGATTCATGATTCATATTTCCCATGATATGGTAGAGGAATATGTTGAAATATTAATGGTTGACTTCTCAATTTATGGAAGAGCTTTCAAATAATTCTTAAGAAATCTTGAGTTAGTCCTGTGACACTTTGAAGATAAATTCCTCATTATGTATTTGGAAAAAGATAATTTTAGGGTTCAAGGATTTATATTCCCAAAATATAAACCATACAAAGAAGGAATATAATTTGATCAAACTAAGATAATGGTCATAAAATATTTACCTGAACCATCAATATTTAAGGGCATTATAATATTTCTTGGCCATACTTGATACTTTTAGAGATTTGTAAAGACTTTGAAAAAACATTCCCTCCCACTAATGAAACATTTTTCAAAGTAAGCTCCTTTCAAATTAACTTATGAATGTTAAAAGGAATTCAACACTTTTAATATAATATTGATAGAATTCTGTGTAATTATTCCACCTTGTTGGGGAAAATAATTTGAATTGATGTGTGATATGAGTGACTTTTCTCTCAGAGTTGTTTTAGGAAAAATATTTGGTCAAATATTATATCCTATTTACTATTAAAAACCCACACCAAATGAATCTCAATTCATCTAAACAACTTTATAGAAAGAGATATTTTATATTGAGTATGCCTTCAAAAAATTATGCTCCTTTTTTGTCTTATCCAAGGTGATTTTAAATATCAATCATGCGTCCCTCAGGTATTTAATACACAAGAAGGTTGTCAATCCAAGGATTATAAGGTGGATCATCCTACTCTATGAATTTTATATTATCATAAAAGACACTAAATGTGCAGAAAATGTGATCTCTGACCATTTATCCCAACTTCCTCTACCACTCATCAAGGATGATGATGATACTGACATCAAAGTTGATTTTTCCGATGAAACCATTTTTAGAATTATGTTTAAAATGTTTTTCTACGATATAGATAATTATTTTTCCATGATATATTTCCATCAATATCTCTCCTAAAAATAAAATAAAATATTTTTAGCTTAGTAGAAACATTACTACTAGGATAAACCACTCATATACAACCATTGCACAGATGGATTGTTGCGACATTACATTCCTGAAAATTAAATCCCAAAAGTAATAGAAATGTGTCATACATCACCAACTGGAGAAAATCATGGAACTAATAACAATCAATGATTCTATAAATTTATCTTTTATGGACCACACTACAAAAATATGTGAGGGATTATTGTCAATTATTTGATAAGTACCAGCGAACTGGGAGGATTGGGAAACAAATGAAAAGACTCAAAACCTAATAATGGAAGTCAAAATCATATATGTATGGGTAATAGACAACATGGAGCCATTTACTAATTTTCATGGAATGTACTACATTATTGTTGGAATTTAATACATCTCAAAATTGGTAGAAGTGGAATCCACCTCACATGAAACATCAATAGTGGTAATTAATATCCCCAAAAAATTGGTTTCTCCAGATTTTAATTTCATAGGTTACTCATAAGTGATCAATGATACCATTTAAACAATAAAGATATAAAAGTATATTTGAAAAGTATGGAATCTTCTATAACATGTAGACTCCCTACCACCACCAAACATGTGGTAATGGAGATTTGTCAAATATGGAGATCAAAAATATATTGAAGAATACATTGAATAGAATCCAAAGTAATAGGTGTCTGAAACGAGATGATACACTATGAGAATAACATACTACATACAAAATTCCAATTGTAACAACACCATTTGGAATCATTTATGTTAAACCATTTCATATTCATGTTGAACTAGAGAATCGCTCATACATGGAAATTAAAAAGATAAATTTGGTTTCCTAAAAAGCTTTAGAATATCCTTTTCTACAATTCGATTAATTAGAGGAGATAATTATATATTCTTATTATAGTTCCCAGAGCTACAAAGAGAGAAAAATATAGAATGATGAACACTTTGTGAGATGTATATTTGTTTTAGGAAACAAGTACCTATGGATTAATTTTAGACTGAAATTATTTATTGGGAAGCTAAAATATTGATGGTTTGTGACCATAAAAGTTATTCATGTTTTCTCCTATAGGACCATTGATATTTATAAGGAAGGTGGACCACCATTTAAAGTTAATGTCCCAATTTCAAAATCCTTCAAGAACCATTCCATGAAGGATGTGTCATCAACTTGTTGTTCATATGAGTCTTAATGGAGTCATGCTCGTGATGTTAATAGAAGCACTGACCAGGAGGTAATCCATTATAGGTTATCTTAGACATGATTTGAATTTAATATCTTTATGAAGGGTTAGGATAATATTGGAGTTGAACTCTATGGTGAACAGAATTTGAGAAAAAAAGTCCATTACATGTCGTGTATCCTTGTTACAGGACGTGTACCTTTTTTGTCCAAAAATTCAACAAAACCATAAGTACAAAAAATGAAACATTGTCACTTGTAACGTAATTTCTTGGGCCAGTTGTATTATAAAATAGGACATGAAACTAGGTTCTATGACCTGAAAACCCACCCCTACCTGACCTCCAATTTCCTCTCTATAAAGGATGCTAAAATTAAACATTCCCACACCCTTCATTAAATTTTCATGTGTGTTGATCAGATTTGAATTTTAATATTTTTCAAAATTAATATTCTACTAGGGTGTAGTATAGTTAAATTATGGGTTCAATCATATCATGTGTTTTGTTGGAAGTAGAAACCTATGACTTGGAACCCTTTACTGTTTGAGTCTATTGATATTGGTTTAGTCTGGGAAAACTATTTCTAGAGGTCTGACAGTTTACTTTAAGAATAAGAGTGTGATCAGGAACAATTTTAGGGATCTATAGAATATATTACCTTAATTCCAACTTGGTAGGGTCTTAAGGATTAGACTGTGAAGCTAGCATAGGTTGCTAGTCGACTATGGTCAAATCAAATAATTCGACGTAAGAGGTAACTATTACATGGTCTTGAAATATTAACACCCTTTATGATTTAATCATGGATTATAGGGTAGAAATTATTTTTGTCTATAGTTCATAACCCAATATACTCTAACCAGGATGGTTTCCTTCACTCAAATAACCCATGGTTAGGGATGTTCAAATGAAATGAATTGAAAAGTTTTATTTATCTTCATTTCTAAACCCTATGGTTACCATGATGAGAATTAATGATTTATTGAATTCAGATACACCTAATCTAGATCCCTAACCTAGGTTGTTTAGACACTCATTGTAGGATTTAATAAAGATAAAAAAGCAATTGAAATCATTCTTAACATGCTAGGAAAAATAAACATTAAATAGTTGACAAACATAAAATGATGTAGGCTAACAAAATTTGATGAACATGAAACCTAGATTAAATTTGGTAGATTTTGAATCAATCAAAATCCAACTAACTAAATAAATGAAATTATAATGATAAAAATCACACAAATAATTCATCGTAGCATGCTATTTGCTAGAAGATAAGGAAAATGGCATCAGAAATGAAAAATGGAATGAAGAATGACCTTTTAAATCGATCCAATTAACTTTTATTGAATTAAAATAATGAAATAAAACAATAAAATTTAAAATTTAGGGTTGATAAAGTAGAAGAGAATATGAGTGGAATGAAAAAATTTAAATTTTCTACTCTATGAACCTATGGAAATTCATTTCCCCACTGCAGTATTTATAAGAAAAATATTACACAATGTGTAATGAAGATTCACATCATGTAATGAAAATCAATGTTTTTCTATGTATTTTTAATCTACACATATCTCACATGTATATAATAAAATATTTTAATATTTTAATCCTTTTATGTCATGTATCAAAGAGTAACGACATGTACCTACCATCAATATTTATCTTCAAAGTGTAAATTGCGTTCAAATATTTCATGATGGGTATCATCGACTCACGATGTGTAATGGATTCTCCACTTGTAGTTTTCACTAATTTTTTCATGACAAGAATCATGTTGTGAAACCCTAATACATGTTTTTAATTCTATTTTTGAACATATAATCAAAAAAATTTCTCCTTTGATTCATTTTCTATTCTGAAACATTGGAGGACACATTTCTACATAAAATAAACACATAGAAAGTTCATTATCATTTAAATCATTGAATATACTTAACTAAATGATAAAAAAATTAAATATGATTTCAAATTATCATTGGTTTCCATTAATTATCAAGAGTCCTAAAAAAGAGAGTTGGTTCCCAAATAGTACCTCTCATTTGAAACAAAAAAGAATCATTATCTATTATTTAAGATCAGAATGCACTACAATAACTTGGAAACATCCTTACATAAAAAAGACATAAAAATTATAAAAGTTTCATGATTTAAATGATCAATAAAATATACCACCCAATCTCTTTGTCTAATATAGACTTGGAAGAATTCATCAAATTTCCATGGTAATGGTTATATTCCTTCTAAAGATAAATCTCAAGGAAAAATTTAAAACTTCCCCTTCATAGGGGTCCTTAAAAAAGAACATAAAAAATATTTTATTTTTAAATAATTTAAATTATCTCATTCATTTCATAAATTAAATTTGTTCATATATAAAATATATAGAGTACTGGTTTTCAGATAAAGATTACCACTCACATTACTTAAATGACATTATTATGCATTATAATATTATCTCATAATTCATTTCAACCACTTATTTGTTTCCAAATTTCAACACCTTTTTTTAATGAATGTTTCATTTTAAAATCTATAGAGGAGAACACTCTTTAGTTTAAATTTTCATTTTAATTAACGGAAACATCTGAATAAAAAATTTCCCAAGCAGATAACAAGTCTTTTATTAATTATAAGGAACAATAAAGTAATATTCCAACATATGTTTATATGTAACAACATATAAGTATCAAAAGAAACATTATATGAAATTCCAGTTTCATAAAAATACCCCCATTGAGTTATGTACTAAGTTGTAAAAGAATAAGGTGACTTACAAGGGTCACTTAATGAAAGGAACAAATAATTCATACAAAGTTCCTAACATTTCATCATGGGTTCAATTAAAGGAAACTGATAGTAGTTTATTTTATTGAAATTTAAAAAACCATTAATGGGTTTATCTCATAATAAATAATTACCTTATGAAATAATTGTGTCCATTTGAAAATTTAGGGATTTTTTCATACAGGTCGTCATGCCAAAGTCCTAGAGGCACAACTTCCTAAAGTCATAATTATATATTTATTTAAAATAATTCTTTTTCTTTTATGAATTACCATTTCATAAATTATATATATATAAATAAATCATGGTTTTGTTAGAGTAATTATCATTATGAAAATTGAAATATACTTGCATTTATATGTTATAAATGAAATTAATTTCACTACAACCAGTTTATCACACTTTTTTCAAGAATAGAACCAGTCCATATGTGACAGATCAAATACATGATTTAGTGGATTGGAGAACATGGATCACATGCATGCCTTAAGTAACTCATTCCCATGAAATCTCATATAATGATATTCTTAATGACAGTTTTTGGTGGAATATAAATCCCTCATATATATGACAATGATATTCAATGAAGGTTTCATACGTCATATGACACTACTTAGTTGTAAAATATGATTTCATAGGGAACAACATGAACATATAATGTAATATCGTTTAATTAATTTCTATAAAATCGAATCAATAATATTATAATATTGAGATTTTATATGAAGTAAATGACATAATATTTCCTTAAAAAATGGTATTAATAAAACCATATGTCAGTGTACTTCATTTTAATGAAATCATATTTCATTTATGCAAAAAATATATAAACATTATTGATATCATTCATAAAAATTTAGGGTTTATATATCCTTTAATATGTAAATTAAAAACAACTATTGGAAGTTTTCATATTCCTCGTTGTATCATATCATATACGATATCCCATGAAATCATATCCAAAACTATTTTAGAAATATTAGAATTTTTTTAAATGCTATCATCATATTCACCTTATATCATATTTCATGTAATACCTTATAATCACCCACCAAAAACCTTTTGGGTTTTACCATAAAACACATTTAGAGTAACTCATTGAGCCATAATAAATTCACATTCAGTCAACCACAAAGAGTAACCATATATCCCCTTAATGGATTAACAACAAACATGAATCACTATATCTATATACGTATGTAAAGAGAGATCTATAGAAAATAGTCAATGGTACTCTTGATATAAAGGCATCTAATGTGATCTATATCAAACACATGTATATCTATACCTATGTCCACCAACCAAGTCTCATGATAACATGAGATATCATATATTTCCTTCGTACATGAAATTAATAAACCACGAGAAACAGAGTATAATAATCCCATATAAATAATAATTTTTTTTGAATTATAAAGTATAGACTAACTTGGTTTATGAATACATCTCAATGTATTCACATTTAAGATGATCACATTACTTTTCCCTCAACTTAATAGACAAGAACATCTTATATACTATTTATCTATGGAAATAAAATACATATTTTATAAAAAATAGAGTTATCATATGTTATAATGATCACATGAGAGGAAAAATCCCATCTTTATTGAGATCCAAATGTTAACATGAAAAAAAATATCCTAACCACCACCTTATTATCTAATCTGCAATGAGTTCGGAAAAAAATTATCAAAGTATGATGGTTCTCATGCTAGGTATCTCACCAACCACTAGTTATAGGGACTAAATATGGTTAATTCACCCTTAATATACCTAATATATAGTATATGATACTCCATGTGGTTCACATAAGGGTTCATCAAGGTATAAGTAACATTTTATAAAACATGAGTATATCTCGTATCTCATAGAAGAATCAAAATCTTTCACACCATAATAATTTCATCACAATCGATAATACTCTATAATGAAATTCAGTTTGGGATAACTCAAATTCCTACATTTTGTGGTCAATTATACTGCATTAAATGTATATCAATATATAAATTTATACATCCAATTTTAATGAATGAAATTATAAATATTTCATGTAATATGATACATTTAATATTCCTAAGACTATAATAAGAATATTTAAAAAAAATCTAACATCATCACCTATCTATCATATCATATATGATGTTCTACTAGATTAGTTTTTTTTCACTTTCTATGGAAATGTTAACTTGTAACATCTATATGTAATTCTTTCACATCTCTATGTGACCACCCAGTAAAACAATCCCTGATTTTTTTTGTGATAAACCTCAATGTAGAAATCAATTTTTTTGGATGATGAGATTTAGGAATCATATTCCCAATGTTCAGTATGTTCCAAGGTCTTTATTGAGTTACATATCTATCATATCTAGTTAAATGAATTTATATTCCTTTTCGGATTATACCCTAAGCAGGGATGGGGGCCAGTTGGGTTATTTTTGTTAAAGGAGAGAAAAATGCTCAAATCTGGTTGCAGGCCTGGTACACGTTGTGTACTTGTCATACACATTGTGTACTAGTCCAAAACATTGTGTACTAGATAGTAACAATGTGTATCCTTTATGGTTTAGAAAAATAAAATTGGGTAGTACACATTATGTACGTTATGTACACATTGTGTACTTTCTCTCCGATTTTAAAAAAAGAGGCAGTAGCCACTAATATTTTTTTATGCCAAGCCGATTCCTCTCATTTTTTAGAACCTAAAAACTCTTAATCTAGTTTTTCAGATATAGTAGCTTTTTGGACTCCGATTCAAGCGAGTTTTGTCCCATTGGAGCCACATAAGTTTATAATCGATTCCTTTTTAATCAAACATGATATTTTGTAATAACATCAGTGCTATATGGATTTAGTCTTAGATGACATAATATTCCATTCTTCAACCATTCTTCAGATTTCTTCAAAACTAGGATGAAACAAGGCTTGATACTAGATGAGATCTCTACTACCAAGGTGTGGTAGGTGTTCTATACATTCATTCATATTTTCGAGTTCTTTTCAGGTGTTCGTCATTTCCTCCATCCATCAGAATTTCCAACGAGGCCTGATTGTTTAGTGAGTTGCATTTAGTATTTGTATTTAGACCCAGTGAGGACCCCCATAGTTTCCATTTAGCTTCACTGGAACCCATTAGTCAATTCAAGGGGACCTAAGGGGGTTGAATTCTGAAAATACCCTATTAATGCCTATTAAACCCACCCAAGGGGTGTGTGCTTGTGATTTACTAGTTAGAGGAAGCCGTATAGATGCCTGAATGGTTTGATTTATATAAATTTGAGATGTAATACCTCATTTATTAGTGAAATCTTGTGATTACTTACCTATTTTGATAGTTATTCATAAATTGATATGGATAAAAAAGTGGGTCTACTTGTAGGTAATTGTTTAACTGCCCAAGGGGTGAGTTGGGAAATAGTGATATGTGAGAGGGTTTGATCACATGAAATGTTTAATGGATAATATGGGGTGTATACCTATATAAAATGTATAATGGAATGTTAATTTCATTATATGGGAGGGTAAACCCATATGATTTTAATTGATAAATTGATTTCATGAGTGGTTATACTCATGGATTTTTCTTGTTGATATCGGTGGGTAAACTCACATTGAATAAATGCTAAATATATTATATGGGAGGGAATTCACATATTATTTGAAATTAATAAATGTTTTTCAAGTGTGTGTATACTCAGGGCCTGTGTAAGTTAATGTTAGTGGGTATACTCATATGTAATGAATTATTTAATTTTAAGGATTTGTATGAATGGTTTTATAGATTCCATGGAGTACACTGCATGGATCTGGAATGTGGTAGTTGATTCCTTCAGTTAACTCTACCCCTTGGGTCTTGATTTTGTGGGATGCCATATACCATTCTACCCTATGAATCCAGGTTTATTATTCTTGCGTAGTACACTCCATTTCCATACTAATAAGACCCCAAAAATTTCCTAACTAAGTTTATACTAGGTCTCCCATGGGACTTGATGTGATACCTTGAAAAATCTCCATTTATCCGACCCTTGGTGGTATAGATATATTACATGGATGTCCTAGTATGTGACATCTCGGATCCAACCCTTTGGGTGTATAGTACACTATTTGATGTGGTTGTGGGATTATACTCTTTTGTATATGGTGTGGTCATGGGACTATTGATCATTATACATAATTGTTGTGGCATTATTGGTATTGATGGATATACAGTGTGGATGTGTTACTTTTTTTTACTTAGTTATATATTCCTTCTTAATAGATTTCTGTTTCTCATTTAGCCTTGAGGGGTTATTTATTTTCAATTTTTAGTAGACTTATGCCATGGGAATACACACATAATTTCTTACTTTATTTACACTTTATAGAACATTGTATATTATTTTTAGAACTATATAGACTTAGATGGATGCCTATTGATATGTTTTTCTCACACTCTCTTTGGGCATCCTCAGTGACCAAACTGATTATATGGTTCTAAGAGATGACAGGGGCAAGAGCCCTAGGATAAGTTGTTTATATTAGATTTGGATCAGCAGAGCATACTATGAAGATGACACTTTTGACTCTACATACCCATTTAGGTCTTGTTTTATTTTTATATACTTGTATGATCTGCATCATTTTGTATATGAGACGCTTCTGGTTATTGATATGTATTTTTGTCTCCTATTTCTTTTATTTGACTACTATTTATTTTTCTTTAGATACTTGGAATGTTTTTATTCAACAATGCTACTCTATTAATGAGGGTATAGTCTCCCCACTGAGTCACCTATGACCTTTCTACTAGTCAACAACCTCTAGTGTTTTGGGATAAGTGGTTTAGGCAATTTGGGCTACTAGGATCAGGGCACCATTGGGTGGGAACCACATTCAGGATGTTAAAAAGTTGTATCAAAGGATATTTTTTCTTGTTTGACATAATGTTGGTTACAATATACAAGGATAGGAAATAAATGGGGTTTGGTAATAAACTATACCCAGAAGTACCTTCACTGTGTATTGGGACAAGCCAAATTTCCTTGAATATAATTGGGATTTTCTGGATATTGACTATTACAGTTGATTTGATTTCATTATTGGGTGACATACTTGATTTCTATTAATACTATTATTGAAAAAGTGGGTTATATTTCTGTCTCAACACAATGATTTTAGGGAATTACATATCATGAATCATATATACACTTGGTGGAATATAACATGTCATGCCATCTTGGACACCTTAGTTATTGCATACTGTTGGGATAGTTGATGTGAGAGTTGTGCATACTTTTGTGTTAGTTGGGTGCATTAGATAAAGGTTTGATGTCATCATTAAATACATAAGTATTATGGGACCTTATGAATTGGTAAATGATGAACCAATTGAATGAAAATTTTTATATGATCTTTTTATACATTTTGTTTAAACGGGAACCATATTTTGGGTCCATGAGGTGTTATAGACCCTCATAGATTTGGAATTGGTTAACCCTTGGTATAATATCTTGGATAACTGAATGTGAAATGGAAATTGATACATGAATTTAAAATAGAGTCTTGACCTAGACCAAGGTTTTGAGTGGGCCAGATGCATAGTTTCTAGTGGTTTGTTGGATATTCATGTTACAGTCCTAGATTTTGGAGTAGGTTATGGGTTGACATGGTTTCTTTGAATGTTTTGACCTGTAAAATGATTTTGAGCCTTGAGATTTGATGTTGTTCTTTCCAGAGGAATGTTTTTGGAATTATAGATAAATTCCATGAGGAAAACCTCTAGTGGTATTCCATGAGGTAGGCGATGGACATACATCAGAGACAATGGGCCATTAGCTACTGGTTGATCCTCCTATTGTACCAGATATGACAATAGAAGATTTTATGGACATAGTTGTTGAGGCACAATTCCCCAAGGGGTTATCTGCTTATATGAATACGTTCTAGGGATCACCGCATCCAGAATTGACTATGTACGAGCTAACATGGTTGTTCACGCAGAAGTATCCTCCAACTTTTTTGAATGATGGCAGTCCACAGGCAGCATAGCAATTTTTTTGTGACCAATTATGCATTCTTTGAGCATCCAGAGATGCCTCTAGAATAGAGGGTCAATCTAGATACTTATATTCAATGTGGAGTGGAAAAGCGCTGGTGTGGAGTTTTCATCCTGGATAATGGGCTATGATATAAGGGTTGGGTTGAATTCTAAACCCTCTTCTATAACTACTTCTACCCCATCACACTTCGAGTGGAGCGGGTTAGTGAGTTCTTACATTGGTAGAAGGGAAAAATGATGTTTATGAAATACTCAGAACACTTTATAGAGTTGTATAAATTTTCCCTGATGTATATCATATATAATCTATTGAGGGAGATATTCTTCTAAGAAGGTGTCAGAGATGATATCAAATATTAGGTCAATGTGTTTTGGTTGAAAACTATTTCCGAGATTGTGAATCAAGTGCTAATTACATAGGGGAACCTGAGAGAAGTTGGGGGTGTAGAATAGGGGAGTGTTGTTTCTCAACCTAGGGGATCTACATCTTATTATATGAAGCACTGTTTTGAGGCTAACTGTGAGGTTGGTACTGGTCAGGCTGCCAGTGCAGGTTTCTTGGTGTTTTTTTAAAATGTTTTAGGGAGTTCCACATTAGGAATCAGTTCGACTGTAACCCAATTGAGTTCTGATATTGCGTCCGAATAGGGCACATGAATTGGTTTTGATGGACCTTCTCTACACCTGTGAGTGGTAGGGGGTCATCTCTGACATCAAGATCTAAGGAATGATACTTATCTCGGAATCAGGCTGGTAGTTGGAACAATGAATGCCCATCAGGAGAAGGTAGTGGTGGTTATGGATGGGGTAGATAGACATCATGTTTTTAGAGATAATAAGGTGGATAAGCACAAGGTAGTCAAGAATGCTGTAGTGAAATAGACCCAATTGGACCAGGATCCATGAATATCTACTATTAGAGCTATGATATTAGTATATTATACTATTTAATATTCTATTTTTGACTCTGGTTCCTCTCACAGTTTTATCTCTACATGGGTGGTTAAAATCCATGGGCATATAGTTTTGCATTCGAAGTGATTATTGATGCTAGACACACCATTGGGAATCAGAACGGGTGATGTGAAAAAGTTCATTGAGTTTCCCCTTGAGGTTGGTGGGTTCCAATTCCTCTGGATTTCATATTTATTTGAGATGATAGGGTTTTATTTCATTCATGTGATAGAGGAACTTGTAGATTATTGAGCGCACATTGACTGTTATCACTGAAGGGTGACATTCACATAACCAGAGGGTCCAGTGTCTATTCACAAGGGTGAAATTGATTTCAAGGAATGTAGATATTGACTACAAAATTATGGGATGGGAAATATGACATCCTAATATTTGAAGATTGTTTCTATAATATTAGAGTGTGAGTGCGGGGGACTTTCCTCCATTGGTTGAGTACTTCAGGGACGTCTTTACTGATGACTTTTCATGTTTAACTCCTAATAGAGAAGTTTTTTTTATATTGAGTTGGTTCTAGGAGCTATGCCAATATACATTCCACCATACACGATGGCTTAAAAGGATTTATATTAGATCAAGTTGTATCTTGATGATTTGGAGATGAAGGGTTTATTCAACCGAGTTCGTCTTCATGGGGGTTTATGGTCCTTTTTTCTACAATTATAACATGCATGGATTATCAGAAACTAAACCATCTAATAGTTAAAAACTAATATCCCCTACAAAAGATATATGACCTATTTGATTAGTTTTGAGGAGACCAAGTGTTTCCGCAAATCGACATAAGGTCAGGATTTCACCAGGTGCATGTTCAACCTACAGACATATGTCATAAAAATATTCATAAAAGGTATGGGTTATATGAATATATGATTATGTCATTCAGTCTCATGAATGCACAAGAAGTTTTCATGGTGCTGATGAACATGGTGTTCCATCCTTACATGGATTAGTTTGTGGTTGTTTTCATGAATGATATCTCTGTGTATTCTCATAATGTACATGATCATTCCAACCATATTGAGATCATTTTTAATACCCTGAGAGATCATCAGTCATATTCTATGATAAAAAAGTGGAACTTTTTGATGGATCCGATTCACTTATTGAGTCACATAATGTCAAATACATGAGTATTAGTGGACCAAGATATGGTGAGAGTTGTAGTGTCCTAGAAAAAGACCATGAACGTTTTTGACATATTTAGTTTCCTCTGGATATCTAGTTACTAAATGCATTTAATATTGTATTTTTCATCCTAATAATTATTTTGGATGCACCTGACTAAGAATGTTTTGATGTTTTGTGGTAAGATTCTTTTGAGATAGCCTTCTATGAGCTAAAAGGAAGGTTGATGTTAGCACTAGTCTTGATTCTTCTAGATATTGTAAATTGTTACACAACTTACTGTAATGATTTTGATTTTTGGATGCAGGCCATGCTGATGTAGAGAGAATGAGTCATGGTGTACAAGTCTCATTTATTGAGGCCTCATAAGAATAACTACTCTATGAACGATCTTGAGTTATCTGAAGTTGTTTATGCATTGTGATGCTGGAGACACAATTTTTTTGGAGATCATTTTGTGGTATACATGGACCATAAATTCCTCAAGTATATCATTATGCTACATGATTTGAATTTGAAGTGTTGATGGTGGGTGGAGTACATATCGTACTTCGACATCGAGCTTGCCTATATGACTGGTAAGGGAAATGAAGTGTAGGATGCACTGGGTAGGTTGACTCAGATAGAGGTGGTGGAACATGCATGTTGTGAGTGGATTCTTATGGTTTTTTCTAAGAATAATTTGGAGCTTCTTGACAATCATGGGAAGACTTTTCTATCATCCATAGTTGTTACCTCTACCCTACTAGATAGAGTTTGGATGAGTAAGATATCATATTCTGAAGGAATTCTACTAAATTAAGGTGTGGTAGGTGATGAACCTCCACCTAGTTGGACGATATGTGATGAAGAGATCCTTCATATATGTAGATGCATTTTGGGTTCAGTGGATATATGAGAGGATCCAATTTTGGAGTTTTGTGCTTTAGCTGGTTCAGTTCATCTCGGTGTAACCAAGATGTTCCACGACATACAACATCAATATTGGTGGGCATCAATGAATTTTGTATTTCTTAGAGTTAGTATAAATACATGGGGTCCTATGAACTATTTTTTTGATAGGGATTCTTGCATTATATATCTTTTATTGAAGTGTATTCACAAGGAATTTGGTACACAACTAATTGTGAGAAAAAAGTTCCTCCATCAGACAGATGGACTGTTAGAGCATACGATACAGGTGATAGAGGATATGTTCCGAGCATAAATCAGGGATTTTGGGGGCTTCTGGGAGAGGCACATTACCCTAGTTGAATTCACATATAATAATACTTATCAAGAGATGATATAGATGAAAATTTATGTGGCTTTATATGGTAGGCTATTGCGTTCTCCCCTATGCCGGCTTGAGGCAGGTAAGTCATCTTTACTAGGACCACATCTCATGCAGGAGACTTTTGGGTAGGTCCAGTTGATTCAGAAGTAGATGTTTGCTACACAATCTCATCATAAATCATATGGAAATCACCATAGATGACCTATAGAGTTTGAGGTAAGGGAGCTTTTTTTCTTACATGGTTTACTATGGTTGGGAATTAGATGGATCTAGAGATAATAAAAGCCTACACCGAGATATGTCAGGCCGTATGACATTCTGGAGAGAGTCGAGTTGGTTGCCTATCGGTTGAAGTTACCTAAGAGGTACTGATCCATGCATGATATCTTCCATGTATCTTAGCTACATCAATATAACTCTAATCTATCTTACATTTTTTATCCTGAGGAGGTCGAGATTCAGGTTGATATGTCATTTGAGGAGCATCTCATTCATTTGGTTGACAATATCATGAATGTTCTCTATGGCTAGTCTGTTTGAATAGTATGGGTGATATGATAGCACAAACTTTTATAGGATGAGACTTGGGAGAGGTAGGCTGATGTATGTGCTCAGTGGCACATGTTCTTTTCAGAAAAAACGTGACCATCCTTTAAAGATAAATGTGGGGAAAAATTTCTATAAGGGGTAAAAATGTAAGATCCTAGGTCATTATTGAGATATAGATCATTCCTTTCAGGTTAAACGTGTTTACATTCCTTCTTGGATTATAACCTAAGCTGGGTCGTGGGCCGGTTGGGTTTTTTTGAGAAATAAGGGATGGAAAAGGATGAAGGACGGTTGTTGTCGAGGTACATGTTGTGTACATGGCCTAAATGTTGTGTACATGGCCTACACATCATTTACTGGCCCTTCATGATGTGTAGACTTTTTAGTTCAGAAAAATAAAATCGATATGTACACATTGTGTAATTGATGTTAATGTCGTGTACTTTCCCACAGTGTTGTTAAAAAATAGAGGTAGTAGCCTCTAATATTTTTTTACTCTCAAAAAATTAATATCATTTTCTGAACCTAAAATCTCTTAAGATAATTTTTGATATCAATAAGCCTTGTCGACTCAAATTCAAGCATGGTTTGTCTCTTTGGAACAAAATCAGTAAGTATTCAATTTTATTTTAGTCATTCTTTATTATTTGGAACTATGAATTTGATATTTAGATTTAGGATCATATTACATAATATTCCATTATTCATACAGTCATTATATTTATTCCAAATTAGGAAGAATTAGTTCTTTATACTGTATGAGATATCAAGAACCAAGGTGAGGTAACTGGTCTATACTTTCTTTCAGCTTTTAGGTGCATTTCGGGCGTTCGGCATTTCTGACATCTGTCAGAATTTCTGTTGAGGCATCATTTTTGAGTGAGTTACATATAGTAGTTGTTGTCGGACGAAGTGGGGATGAGTATAAGTTTTGTTTTGGGGAAATGGCACGTGTTTCTTGAATCAAGGTCACCCAAGTGGTGTGACTTATAGAAGTACCATGTTAATTTATTTTTAAAGAACCCAAGTTGTGTGTGTTTTTGATTTCATATTAAGAGGAATACCATTAGATACCTGAAGGGGTTAATTTACATGGTTAGGAGATTTAATTACTCTTATCATAGTGATATCTTGTGATTCCGTACCTATTTTTAGAGTCCGATCTAAATGGAAATGAATGAAAATTCTGGCATAGTTGTTTTAATTGTTTAACTGCTCAAGGGGTGAGTTGGGAAATTGTGATATGTGAGAGGGTATGCTCACATGAAATATATAATGAATAATATGGGTGAGTATACCTATATGAAATGCCTATTGGAATGTTTATTGGTTTATATGTTTGGATAGTCTAACATGCTATGTAATTGATAAATGGATTGCACGAGTGGGTATACTCATGGAGTATTCTTGTTAATGTGTGTGGGAATACTGACATGAAATAAATTTTAAATGGGTTATATGGGAGGGTAGGACCATATGAATTAAAATTGGTAAATTTTTTTCATGAGTGTATATACTCATGGCTTATTCATGTTAATGTGAGTGGTTATACTCACATGGAATGAATTTTTTAATTTCAATGATTTTCATGAATGGTTTGATAGATTCCATGGATGACTATCCATGTATCTAGAAAGTGTTTATTTATTCCTTGGGTTGACTCTACACCTAGGATCTGTATTTGATGGGATGCCCCAGGTCTTGCTACCCTGTGGATTTCGGCTTACTTGGGATCGTATAGAACATCTCATTATCATGCTCCTTAGAACCCAACTAGTGCAAAACTGAGTTTCCATTGGGATGCCCACGGGGCTCAAGGGGATTCCTTTGAAAAAGTCCTTGGATTCAGACCATTTTGGTCTAGATATATTACATGGATTACCAGGTACATGACACCTTGGATCTGGCCCTTGGGGTATACTTTTCATTATACGACATGGTGGCGAGATTCTACTTTTCACTATATATTGTGGTAGTTGGACTCCTGACTTATTTATAAAGAATGGCTTTTGATTTTTTTGGTATTGATGGATGTACAACATGTCCATGTTACTTGATTAATTTTTTATAGAAGTATTTTTATGATCTGACACTTTTACATGTATCCTTGATGGGATATTTAGTTTTACTTTACAGTAGATTTTTTCATTGGGAAAACACACTTACTTTACAATGTTCATAAAACATTCTAGAACTTTTAATAATTTTTTAAAACTATATATACCTATGTGGTTTTTCTACTGGTATGTTTATCTATAAAACTATTTTTTCCTTCTCAAGGACCCAAACATGTTATATGGTTTCAAGTCATCATAGGGTAAAGTGCCCTGGTACAGGTTAATGACTATGGAATTAGAGCAGGAGAGAATATGACCTAGTAGAGTCTTGCGATGCAACATAAACTTGTAAGTATTTTGTTCTTTATATATACCCGTATCATCAACATCATTTTATATATGACACACTTCTAGTTATGGATATAGATTCTTGTCCTGACTTACTTTTAGTTGACTACTATTTATTTATCTTATGCTATTTGTAATATCATTATTCCACTGTGATAATATAGTAATGAGGGAATAGTCTCCCCACATACTCACCTAGTCCCTCACTTATAATTAGCAGCCTTTGGAATTTGTGCAGATGCCTTTGAGGTCATATGGCCAACCTGGTTCTGGGCACTGTTGGGTGGAATTTGGATTTTGGACGTTACAAAATGGTATAAAATGAGTTTTTTCTTGGTTTTCTTTACTGTTTGAGACAATAGATAGGAATAAGAATAAATTTAATTTGGTAACAAACTATTATTAGGATTTACTACCCTGTATATATGGAAAATACAAATTTCCTTGAATGGACTTCTAATTTTATGGATTTTGACTATTATAGTTGATTAGATTTCAGTATTGGGTGACCCACTTGATTTATGTTATTACTATTGATGAAAATTTGGGTTCTATTTCAGTTGGAACCTGATGATATGAGGGTGTTAGATATCATTAATCATATAGAAACATGTTATAAAATCACATGACTTGCATTATTCCATGCCATCTAGGATGCATTAGTTACTACACACAGTTGTGATAGTTGATGTTATAGTTTTACCTACTATTTTGTTAGTTAGGAGTAGTAGGTAAACGTGTGACATCATCATTAAATCCTTAATAATTATTGTCCCTTATGAATTTTGAAATTATGCACTAATGGAATAAAAATGCATAAATGAACAAATTTTATATATGATTGAACGAAAGCCATGTTTTGGGTCCATGAGGTATTATGAGCCCTCATGGATTTCAAATTGGTAAACCACTGGTAATATTGTTTGGTTAACTGAATGTGAAATTTAAATTGAAATATGAATGGAAAATAGAGACTTAACCTAGACCTGACATTTTAGTGGTATATAGGCGTAGTTTCTTGTGGTTCAATGGCTGTTATTTTTACAATCGTAGATTTAGGTGTAGGCTATGGGTTGACTTGGTTTCTAAGAGAGTTTTGACTTGTTATGCACATTTGAGTTGTGAGGTTTGATGTTGTTCTTTCCAGATACTTGTAATTATAATTTTATAGATATTACTCCCGGACACCCTCAAGTGGTGCACCACAAGGGAATAAATGTCCATACATAGGAGATGATGGGACACGGGCTACTGGTTAATCCTCATAAAGTGACAACGATGAAACAAGAGACTATTCCAGACATATTTGTTGTGGCATAGTTCTGTGAGTGTTTATTTCATTATACACAGATGTTCTAGGGAGCACCACAACGAAACTTGAGTGTAGTTGTGATGACACAACTATTCTTGTAGCATTACTCTCCACATTGTTTGGGGATGGAAGTCCACGGGTTGCAGAGTTATAGCTAGAGACAACATTAGTGATCGTTGAGAATCATGAGATGCCTCTGGAACAGAGGGTCAATCTTGGTGTTATATTCCACGTAGATCAAAAATGTGTTGGTTTGAAATTTTGATCTTTGTTTATGGGGTGTGATATATGGTTTGGGTTGAATTATAAACCCGCTTCTATGACTAATTTTACACTAAAACTCTACGATCAGAGTGAGCTATTGAGTTCATGTGTCTGGAGCAGAGTGCGATGATGGTTATGGAATTATTATTACTCTTTACATATCTGTAGTGATTTATGATGACGTATCTTACATATGATTTTTCTAGGAAGATATACATTGAGTATGTTCTTGAAATGATATCAAATATTAGGTCAACATATTCATGTTTCCTTTTACCACTATGATTATGAATCAAGTTCTAATTATAGAGTGGAACCTGAGGAAATCTTGTGGTGAAGAATAGGGGAGTTCTATTTCTCAACCTAGTCGATCTATGTTTTTGGTAAGGAAGCACTGTTTCGAGGCTTCCTGTGAGGTTGGTGCTGGACAATCTGTAGGTGTAGACATCATGGTATTTTCTATCTATGTGATAGGCAGGGCCTCATTATGAATCAATGATACCACAAGCCAGTCAAGTTCCAAGATTTCTGTAGGATAGGGAACATCCATCAGTATTGCAAGACCTTCCCTCCCGTTGTGTGTGGTAGGGGATCATCTTTGACGACGAGATCAGGGGAAGGTTAATCAACTATATGTTAGGATGGGAGCTAGAGAACTACAATATTGTTGGGCTAAGGAAGTGGTGGTCCTTGCCATAGTATCCAGTCACCAGTTTCTCATAGAAAATAGGGTGGATTAGGTAATGGTATCCAGGTATGGCGGTGGTACTGGAAAGACATATGTAGTGAAACAAACCCAACCGAAGAAGGATCCGAGACCATCTATGGTGAGAGGTACAATATTAGTAGCTTCTACTATTGCATCTAATCCTTTCAATATTGTTGCATATAAAAGTTTTATCTCTACACATGTCGTAAAAAGACTTGAGCTGGTGGTTTTTCATTTGGATTGAATTTTAGTGCTAGAAACACCATTAGTAATCATAATGGTTGATGTGAACTAGTTTATGGACTTTACCCTTAATGTTGTTGGGTTCCCCTTCATAAAGAGTTTAGATATCCTCGAGATGACAAGGTTTGATGTCATTCGCAGGATAGGCTGGATCGTAGCTTATCAATCATACGTTGACTTCTATAGCCAAAGGGGGACATTGAAATCACCATAGGGTTCAATCTCTATTATAAAGGGTGAATGAGATGTCCAGGAAAGAAGATCTGGTCTAGTGATTCATGGTCTGGGTTGGATGAATACCCATATTTTTAGTTTGTTTATGGATTATCAAGAAGTGAGTTAGGAGGAAATTCGTCCAGTGGTTGAGCACTTCAGGGATGTATTTAATAACAAATTTTATGGTTTACTTCCAGAGAGAGAGGTGGAGTTCTCCATTATGTTTGTTTTCGGATCTGTGCTGTTATCCATTACTCCTTACATGATGGATACAAGGGAGTTTCATGAGATCAATAAGCAGATATAGGAATTTGAGGAGAAGGGGTTTATTCGACCTAGTAATTCATAATTGGTTCACTAGTCCTTTCTGAGAAAAGGCAGACAAAAATCTTAGGCTATGGATGTATTATCAGAAACTAAACCAGCTATTAGTTAAAAACCTATATCCCCTACCAAAAAGAGATGACATGTCTGATTAGCTTCGAGGAGCCTAAGTGTTATCCAAAATAAAAATGAGGTCATGATATCACTAGTTGGGTGTTTGACCAATAGAATCACCTCGTATAACCTATCGTAGTTGTTATGGGTTATATAAGTATTTAGTAATGTTTTTCAGTCTCACGAATGTGCTAGAAGATTTTATAGCACTGATGAAAAGGGTGTTCCACCCATACTTCGATTCTTTTTTGTTGGTTTTCATGGATGATATATTGATGTATTATCATAAGAGACACGACCATGAAAACCATATTGATATCATTTTTAATACACAAAGAGAGAATCCATTATATTCTAATCTCGCATTGTTCCACTTTTAGATGGACCAGATTCACATCCTAGGTCACATTATCGTAGATATAGGAGTATGAGTGGACCTAGATAAGGTGAGAGCCATGGTTTCCTAGTAAAATCCCTATAATATTTTTGACATAGAGATTTTCATGGGGATAATTGGTCAATACATGCATTTTATACATGAATTCTCATGCTTAGTAGTGTTGTTAACATGCTTGACTAAGCAGGGTATGAAGATGACATTGTCAAATTCTTATGAGTTAGCCTTACTGAAGATAAAAGGGAGGTTGAACGTAGCACCAGTCCAGATAATACCAAAGTAGGGAATGTGATACATGGTTTACTATGAAAATCTAGTTATTTGACTGTTTGTAGTGCTGATATATAGAGAAAAAGTTGTGGAGTATAGGTATCACCAGTTGAGGCCTAATGAAAAGAACTACCATACATAAGATATCAAGTTAGATATAGTTTTTCATGCATTGTTCTATTGGAGAAACTCTTTACTAGGATAGTATTTTGTGGTGTACACAGGCCACAAAAACCTCATGTATATATTTACATAGTGTGATCTGAATCTGCGGAAGTACAGGTGGGCGAAGTACCTAAAATTATTTGACTTCATGATTTCATATAGACCTAGTATTGGAAATTTTGGGGCTGATGCACTGAGTATGAGGACTCAGATTCAGATGCTTAAATAGGCTAATAGTGAGTGGTAGACTATGGTATTATTTTTTGAGATGGATCTGGAGGTGTACTATTTTCAGTGGATGAATTTTCTATCATCCTTAGTTGTGACCTATACCATGCTGGATAGGGTTAGGATTAGACATATATAGTATTCTAAAGGCCTAGTTCTATAATAAGGTGTAGAAGGAGGGGATCCTCCTCTGGATTGGATTGTAGTAAATGATGTGATCTTATATATCCATGGATGTGTTTGGGTTATTTTGGATATACGTTAGTAGATGATGCATGTGTTTCATGATTCATCATGGGAAGTGCATATAGGGGTCACCAAGGTGTACCTAGACTTGGAATGTTAGTTATGGTGTCCAAGAATGAATCATGAGGTAGATTGTTTTTTTATGAGGTGTTCTACCAGTCAGTACATGATGGTATAAAATTATCATCCAACTGGGATTTTATTGTAGTTAACTATTCTAGAATAGAAATGGAATGGTGTCGCAATGGATTTAATGACTATTTTACCGATGTCACTTCAATGAAACAATGATTTTTGAGTTATTTTTTACAATATTACAAAGTTCACACATTTCATGATGACAAAGGGGACATTAAATGTTGATGATTTTAGAAGGTTGTATATCCAAGAGGTAGTACGACTACATGTGGTTCTGTACACTATCATTTTAGATTGGGATTCCTAATTTATGTATCATTTATGGATGAGATTTCCTAGGGTTCTAGCTATATTTTTGATTGTTAGAACATCATACCACCTTAAGACTGATTTCAATTCTGAGTGTAAAATACAGGTTCTAGAGGACACGATGCAAGCATGCATTATAGATTTTGGGGTAACTTGGGAGTGGAACATTCCCTTGGTTGAATTATTCTATATTAACAGTTATTATGAGACAATACTAATGGAACCTTATGAGGCATTATATTTTTTGTCAAGCCCTTATCCCATGTGATTGTTAGAGGTAGGTTAGGCTTTTTTACTAGGGTCATGTCACGTGTAAGAAACTACTGACCAGGTCTAGTTGAATCAGAATTGGATGGATATTGCACAGTCTCCTCATAAATCATACACTGATCACTGTATATGACCTCTAGATGTCGAGATTGAGGATCATGTTTTCCGGCATGATTCACCATGGTTGGGACATAGACAGATCAAGAGACATTGTAAGATAACACTGAAATATTTTGAGATGTTTTAGATTATGGAGAGAGTCATGATAGTTTTCTATCGATTCTATTTACCTCAGAGGTACTCAGCCATGTACGACATCTTACATGTATTATAGCTATGACTTAATCACTCGGTCCTATCTCATGTTTTTCAGAATGAGGAGGAAGAACTTTATGTTGATGTGTCCTCTGAGGAGAATCTTACTTGTATCGTTGACATGAACTTGAAGGTTATCTAAGGAGAGTCTATTTATCTAGTATGTGTTCTATGGAAACCCAACCATTTATAAGCTGAGACATGTCATAGGGAGGTCGATGTACGTTATCAGTGGCCAATGTTGTTTTCATTTAAATCTTGACTCCCCTTTAGAGATCAATTCGGGAAAGAATTTCTAAAACTGTGGAAGTTTTTAAGAAACCATGACATTCTTGAGGTATGTATCTTTCCTTTCATGTAAAAGTTTTTTACATTACTTTTTGTCTTAGACCCTAAGATGGGACATGTGTCGGTGGGGTTTTTTGGGAAATAAGGTTACAGAAAGCATGAAGGTTGGCTTCGGGCCAGGTCCACATCATATACATGGACTACACAACATGTACTTTCCCATCATGATGTGTATCATTTCTGGTTTAAAAAAATATACTTGGGAATTACACATCATGTAATTGAGGTACATGTCACGTACATTCCCACTAGGTTTTTAAAAAAAGAGGCAGTAACCACTGATGTTTTTTCACACATAGCCTATTCCTCTCATTTTTGAGAACATAAAACCCCCTAAGTTAGTTTTTCAGATCTATATTCAATTCAGACTCTAATTTGAGAACAATTTATCTTATTGGAACCGTAATGATAAGTACTCAATTACTTTTTAGTTATACTTTATTGTTAGAAACAATGACTATGCTATTGGTATTTTGGCCCATATGACCAAATATTCCATTCTTCATCCATAATTCATGTTTATTAAAAAATAGGATTAATCGTGACTTAATACTCGATGAAATATCTACTACCAAGGTGATGTTGTACGTCTATAGTTTCTTGCATCTTTTCTTGTGTTTTTTGGGCTTTCAACATTTTGGCCATCTGTTGGAATTTCGATTGAGGACTTGTTTTTGAGCGAGTTGTTAGTTATAGTTGTAGTTGGACCCAGTGAGGATTCCCATTGGTTCCATTTAGGTTCATTGGAACACGTTTCTTGATTCATGATCACTAGATGGGTTCAACTTAAGGTAATACATTGTTAAAGCATGTTAAAACCACACAAGGGGTGTGTGCTTATGCTTTCCTAGTTATTAGAAGCCCTTTATATTCTTAAATGGATTGATTTATCTGATTAAAAGATGTACTAACTCATTTTTTAGTGATATCTTGTGATTCCACAAATATTTTTATAGTTTAGAATAAATTGAAATGGATGAACAAGTGGGTATAATTATTGATAATTATTAAACATCCCAATGGGTGAGTTGGGAAATGTAGATATGTGAGAGCGTATGATCACATGAAATGTTTAATGGAGAATATGGGTGGGTATACCTATATAAAAAGTCTAATTGTATGTTAAATTCCTTAAATGGAAGGGTCGGACCATATATTTATAATTGATAAATGGATTGCATTAGTGGGTACACTCATGGCCGGTTCTTGTAGATGTGAGTGGGTATACTCACATGGAAAAATTTTTAAATGGATTATATGGGAGTGTAGGACCATATGCTTTGAAATTGATAAATGATTTTCATGAGTGGGTATACTCATGTATTGTTCATGTAAATGTGAGTGGGTATACTCATAAAGAATGATTTTTATAATTTTAATTCATTGCATGAATGGTTTGTTAGATTCCACATACTACACTCCATGGATATGGAATGTGGTAGTTGATGACTTGTGTTGACTTTTCCCCATGGGAATTGATTCCGTGGGATTCCTCAGGCCTTGCTACCCCATGGATACAACTTGCCTGGGATCGAAAAGGGAATTCTGTTTTCATGATCTTAGGACCCCAAAAAGTGCCTAACTGAGTTTCAACTGGTAAACCCATGGGACTCAAAGGGATTCCTTGGAAATTATCCTTGGATCCATACCATTGTGGTATAGACATATTACAAGGATTATCTGGTATGTGACACCTTTGATCTATTCCTTGGGGTCTACTTGTCACTATGCAACATTATCGTTGGATTCTACAAATAACTATAAATAATGGATGTGGGACTGTTGACATTATAATACAAAGTGGAAGTGGATTTTTTTTGTATTGATGGATGTACGGAGTGGCTATTTGACTTCAATGCTTTTTTATAGCTCCATTGTTAGGAGTTAACACTTTTGCAGGTAACCTTGAGGGGATTCTTAGTTTTAAATTGTCATAGACTTATGCCATTGATATACAATCATACATTCCAATTTTCATTACACATGATAACAATATGTATATTGTTTTTATAATTTTGTAGACCTTCTTGGTCCCCTAATAGTATTTTTAACTCACACTGTATTTTGGCCTCCTTAAAGACATAAACATAATATATGGTAGCGGGTGATGATATGGGCAAGAACCCTGGTATAGGTTGTTGAAGATGGATTTAGAGTAGGGGAAAATAGGACCAAGGAAATCCATGGGATGCTACATACACTTTTTGGTATTTTTTTATTGCTAGATACTTTCATCATCTGTATTATTTTTTTTACGAGAGACTTATGATTATTGATATGTATAATTTTAATATCTCAATTTTAGTTTACTACTATTTATTTTGTTTCCAATATTTGTTATATATTTATTCAATTTCAATAATCTAATAATGTGGGAATAGTCTCCACACTGACTCACCTAGGCCCTTGCTACTAGTCGGCAACTTCTTGAATTTAGAGAGACGGGCTTGAGGCTATGTGGCCAACTGGGTTCTGGCCACATTTGGGTGGCATGTGGGTCTGAGACGTTACATGTTCAACTCCATTGATCATATTTAAAGACCAAAATTTATAGAAATAAAAGGTTTTATGTCAAATTATATTGTTTTATTTGATCATTTCTTCGTTTAATATCGTATATTATGGAAATTTTCTATAGTTATTTTCAATTAAAAAGAATTTAACTATTTTAATTTTTATTTTCCATCACATTCCATACACATTTAGGATAGAGTTACATTCATTTTATATCGTATCATGAATAAACATTAAGAAATAACATGTCCTAAAAAATTTAGGATTCTAAGTTGAAATCACTGTTACATTATACATGTATAATATTTTATTTTTTAGTATTGAACTTCTCCATGTTCAAACATACTCTAACTAGAATCTAAGACATAATATTATTTTTGTAATATCATTCAAAGAATCACTTGATTGAGAAATAACTATTAATTCCACTAAGTAGAAATATTAACAAATAAACTATTGAATCCATATCATATATAGAGTATTATGTTTATTAGAATTTACCTATTAAAACAAAATTATTCATAAAATATACCAATGATAGTTAGCAGGAACATCTTCCATTTTATTTTAATAATCAACTAAATAAACTATTTATCATAGATAATTTTTTTCCTTGTATCCTTATGAAAACATGTTATATTATCTAACGAATAATGCATGACGTGTATACAATTAAACAACATTGTTTACAATATAGTTATTACAATGAGAAAATTTTCCTATCATATAAGATAAATGATATAAATATTCACATACATTTAAGATCTATATTATCATGATAAATATTTAATTTATTGATGTATAAACTCTCATGTCATTATTTGAATGAAAATTATAAGACCATATTAATTATTCTGTTCATATTTTCATATTTTTTATTTAAAACACTTAAAATAAAAATATGATATCAAAAAATCTTCAATTTTAGATAACTTATTTTTATACCACTTATACCTGAAATCAACAAGAAATAGTGTTTCCAAAACCCATTTAGGTATTTTTACACAATTCCATACATGGAATCATTACTCCTTCTAGATTTAACTATCATGTTTCAATTATCATAACTGGATACATGAAGAAACATAATTGGGTTCTGCAATAACTTTTATTCTATTTTTTTGAATGTTATCCACTTTTAGTATGTATATTTTATTAGAAATTAGAACTCATATTCCCATTTCATATATTCTCAATACTTGATAATATTTGGAAAAATTCACTCTAATTCCTTTTTCTTTTCAAAAAATTAACGTAAATGACTATAGGTTGAATTATTTTACTAAAATAACCCCTTATTATAAATCTATAGAATCTATAATTCATTAGTATAATCATTAATATTGAGTATATGATGTAAAATTTATTTCGGTTTTGTTTCTTATAATTCTGTTGAAACTATAAGTGAATCATTATATGCCTATTATAAGAATCCTCATTCAGATTTTGAGAAACTTTAATAAATTATTAATGAGGATAGTTTATCTCTAATACATAAATTTATTTTATTTATGAAATATTATTTTGATAAAAATTCATAGTGTTGTTTACATTAATAATATTCTTCTAAATTGTTAACGTCATATTTATGTTTAATGAGGTTGTTTTTGTTTTACGATAATAGAATCTATTATCAGATGAGTATCATACATTTTCACTACTTTACAATGAAATTTATTAAATATACACACACCAAAATATTTACACATTTTTAACTACATATATATATATTTGTAGGCTATGATCTATATTTTATGGTGAAATTACTCCACTGGGGATTTAATGTCACCACTTATGTATTTTGGTAGGGCATTATACTAATCCTATTGTATATGATTCTTAGACAATGGACCAGAAAACTATATTTCTAATCAAAATATTCTGATAATCCCAATACTATTCCGTTGGTGTCCTAAAATTCAAGGCTTCCTAGTTTAGTTTCACCAAAATATAGGCAATGTGATTTGATAGCATAATTTTTTGGTTTATCCATTTTATCCATTCCTAACATAATATAATTCATGGGAAACCTATTATGGAAGAACCTACCATGTTGAATGATTGAGGTCAGGATATGTACCTATTTTGAAGGAATCTAACACATATTATTTATAAGGGGATTAAATATGACCATATTTATCAAATTTTATTTCCTTAATGTATACATTCTTTTAATGATTTAGTTTTGAACTATTATTCCTTCTGTAAAATCAATATGTCCAAACCACATTACTGTGTAAATATTTAAAAAATATATATCATTTTTCACTCACCTAAAAATAGATAAGAAACATATTTACACATATCCAAATGAATATCATGCATATGATAGAAGAAATTTTCATGTAAAGATATAGAGTCATGTGAGATTAAAAATCTACACATGAGAAATATTAGATCGATAGATAACAAACCCCCACCATTCTAGGAAAAATAATAGACTCCCTGTCAATGGTATGTCTAACCCCAAATCACTATCCCCTAGGAAAATTCACTTAGGGGAGAATTAAACTCATCCTAACTCTATCACATGATATCTATAAACTATGTCCAATGACGAAATGCAACACCAAAACATTAAATACAAACTAAGGCCAAGGGAGAAGGAAAATTAAATCATAGGTTGATGTACCAAGAATAAAATGATGGGATTTAAAATTTTATAAGAATTATATAATCACATATTCTATAGAATACACATAATAATAAAATAACCAATTTATATTAATGAATAAATCAGGTAACAACATTAAATAAACAAAAAACTCAAAACATTTAACATTAGATAAAAAATCGTGAACTATTAAATAAATAGAGAACCACGAGAATACATAAAAGGTAAATAATATAGCAATTTCTTGAATTATAAATATTCCATATTATATTTTATAAATTCATATTCACTATGATAATTTTAATTATTTTTTCTATAAAATGAATCATTTTTAATATAACTATGTTGTTTTCCATATATTATATGGGATTATATAAAAGTTAGAATTATAATTTTTATAATAATAATTTTATTAAATGGTTTTAAATTTTGATATCATCATGTAAAAACTATCATATGATGATTCTTATTGGTATTTATTTGAAAGAATTTATTTTTAACTGAATAGTAAAAAATACTGATTTTAAAAATACTATAACATTTATGAAATAAATATGATATAATCACGAATTAGAAAATATTTAAAACAATTTAATAGAACAAATATGTACTTTAGGATTGAAATAAATCAATTAAAAAAATTATTATTATTTTTGGAACCCATACATGACATTATAGAAACTAATTTATATTTTAATCTAACACGATTTTTTTATTATTTTCTTTTAATTGATTAGTGGAGAGATTAAATATAGTTTTTCATTTGAAGTAAATTATAATAACAATAGTTTTATTAATAATAAACCTTATAAAATCATCATAATCCATACTATACCTAATTTATGGAAAAAATATTTTAAAAATTAAAAAATGAATTTTCAAAACATGGGTTTTACTGCGTTTTTCAAACATTTATTAAATGAAATTTTTTCCACTTTGAGAAATGTAATATTATAAAATTATTTCCATATTTTAAATCAAAATATTCAAATCAGTAAATATGTTTTCTTTCATTTATAATTATAATCAATATTTACCACAGTAAAGTATTGTTACCATGGTAAAGGTTAAAAGGGTTAATGTGGGGGTTATACAAAGAGAAAAGCCATCAAATATCACTAAAACTTGTCTATATTTGATTGGTTTTGGGTAATTATGAATTAAACTATTTTATATTTGAAATCATATTTCCTAGTAGATAATTTTCATGAGATATAAATTTAATATATTTAAAGGTTCTTAATATATATTAGGTTGCTACTCCTCTCACTTATAAAGGAGAACCACCCATCATAACTTCTCCACACACTATGATCACTCTTGATTTACCATTATATGACACAATACTTACCCAAATTTCCTTACCATGTCATATATCACCTATTATAACTATAATACCAATCCCAAAATGCTTTTGTTGTAAGACAATAAGAGATATCCAACGATGTGGTATAAGTCTTAGCTAAATAATTTGATGTTCATTTAGTATTTTATCTAATTAAATATTTTTTAAACATAGAAACATAATAAAATCAGTATATATACTATAAATTTATTTTTTATTTTATTTAAAAGCTACATTATCATATGAGGGATGTAAAATTCGTTCATAAAAACGTGTGTAATACCGTCTCCATGAAGCAATGTGTTTCATTTTTCATTACCACCTAACAAAATTGGGCATAATGTTTTATTTAATTAAATTATATGATATTTATGAAATAATTATGTTTCTAAAAAGTTAAATTTTTTTCTATCTTCTCACTCACCCATCAGTTGGTATATGATAAACATGATTATGAGTACACGTGGGTTATCACCTCCATAAAGCAATGCAATTAATTTTTCATTTCCAAAACACATGGCCAATTATAAGGATGGATTTAAGGATCTAATTTTATATCTATAATATTATTAGGATTATTTAGATGTAATTTGTTTTCTATTTTTTCACTTATCCATTAGAAAAATTGAATCTTCACTCATGTGTATGTGAACACTATCACCTCCATGAAATGATGCATCTCAATTTTCACAACAACATTATAGGGATGGTTTAAAAAGATTAATAGATGAATAAAAATTATATATATAACATGTTTAATATGCTGGAGGAGATGGAACTAGGACACCTTTGACCAAAGTTAATATACCAATGTCATTTTTGGAGATTATAAAATTACCTCAAAACAACTGACATAAAATTTACCATCTTAGTAAAAAAATAAAAATTGGTTATAAATGAAATAAATGGAATAATATATATTGAAAAAAAAACAAGAAACTTTATAATGAAGTAAGTAATTAATATTATTTTATTATTATGGAATTTAAATGACATACATAGTGAGTCATGACTACAGGTAATATATTTTCTTTCAAAAATTCTTTTTTAATGTTTCAATCTCTTATCTTGTATATCTATAGTATTTTAAATGTATAATTATTGTTATAGTTTCAAATATAGTTAAAGTTCATTTTAAACATCATTTTACCTACTATATAATTATTTTATATGGGACTTTTCAATGTTTTCATATTATTTAATTTTTAATTTCATTGTAAAAAGTGTGAAAATAATGTTTCTTCACATATAACACTTGTGTTGAATATTAAATCATTATAGATTTAATTTTTAATAAAGAATAATAAATTATGTTTTATGGTTTTCCAAATAATATCATATCCAAAATGTTTTGGGAATTTTTTTTATAAATTATTCAATAGAAAATTATATTTTCCCTCATTTATAAAGGATAAATAAAATTAATTTCTTTTATGGGATAAAATGAAAATAATTGTGTGTTTTCTGAAGGGAAAAAATATTTTATGTATTTTTTTCATTATATATTATGTAAAAAATTTATATATTGATGAGTGGGTCCAATATATATCTCAGATGCTTTGGGTGATGATTTTTTGTCAATTTGAGACATGTGCAATTAACAATTAATGTTATTCCTTTGTAAGGGTTACTATGAGGGTTCTGGTAAGGGTTATTATAAGTGTAATTTCCAAATATTCCTATTTGGTTTTCAAATAATATCTATGAGTTTTAGAAAAAATATTCTGATTTCGTGAGGTAAGTGAATGGGTTTATAAAATGTAGTGACCTTGTAATGGTGAAGGGAATGTTTTTTAAGTAAAATATTTTTATGGGGAATTATATTTCATCAAGAAATTATCATGATGTTTTTTTATTTAGGACTGATAGAAATTATTTTTTGAAAATAATTCATCTATAATGTTTTTTTTTTCATGAGTAGTTAAATGTTTATTTGAGATCAACGGTTATTTCGTAAAAATGAAAATTTCCTTGTAGATTTCAATTTTGTTAAATAGACTAAAATGTTTCATTTCCTTTTTACATCTATTACAGAGACTCTTTTGTTATTACATGTATTAAAATGTTTTTTATAGGACGCAAGGTTCTGTGTGGATTATAACATGGTCAATGATGATATTCCTTGAATTAATTAAAAAACATCATGAATAAAATTCAATTCTAAAAGTAAGATATTGTTTTGTGAAAACATGTAGGCATTATAGAAATTCCCACTTTTTATGTAATGTTTTTCTAATTCTCTAAAAATCCAAATATAAAGTATCCTAGAAAAGTAGCAACATTAAACCCTTATTAAAAGTCACATAATATTGGGTTTATTATGATGAAATGTGTTATACATACTATAAACTTGTTATCATTTTAGTTTATTTACTATGGAAATTATATAATCTTGAATATAATGTTTTTATATTTTTTATATTAAATGAACCTTTTATATAATATATTTTAAGGAATTTCATATTAAATATGTTCTAAATTTCTGAATTATAAACATTTAATTATTAAATTATTTAAAATATATAAATAATCTTAAACCCCACATATTTAGACATTATTTAATCATTTAAAATTATAATTAATACCATTTTATGAGGCTTAAATAATTTCCAAATAATGATATTTTACTTTGAACATTTCAAATTAATTTTTATTAATGTTGCATAATCTTATTAAATATAAAAATTTCATATTAAGAATTATTTATTAATATTATACTTAAAAAATTTCATATATTGTAATAATATTTATATTATATCATGTTAAATATATATCTGTTAAAATTTACATAATATTAACTTTTAATATTTTTGGAATATTTCTAAATAAATGTATCACACATATTTAATTATTTTTTATAAATTATTTATAAAAAAATAATTTATAAACTCTTCATAAGTTAATAATTATTCTAAAAACACCCTTTTTCATTATTTATATTTTTTTTATAAATAATTAATTTGATTTTTAATTGAATATAAATAAAAAAATTCTCCATGAATCATATTTTTTTATTTATCAAGAGTTATCATGTATGATAGATATGAAACTTCTCAAAATTTTATCAATCATACACTATGATTCATAATTGAGTTTCTGAATATAATAATCTCATGACACACTACTAGTCAGATTCTTTAATCGAAAATCTCTATCTCTCGGTATGATATTGGAAATTTAAATTTATGATACACGTGCTACTTTTTTATATTATAAGTTTCATTTCTAGTTATGCGGCGCAGACTATCATTTTATATGATATGAAGGAGTCATATGATATGACTCGAAGAAATCCATAGATATTACCAATATCACAATTAAAAAAATCCTATAATATAAACTATGATATTAAGCCTATAGAAAAAAAAAATTAGTCATAATTTATGACTAGTTTCACTCAAGGCAATTTGATTATGATTTATTCATTTTTATAAATTATTTCATAATTATGAATCTATGTGATACTCCAATAACACTTTTAGTATTATTAGTTGTCACCTAACTAATAATATGACCTAAATAAGTGATCAAATCCCAATCCAAAGATCTACCATTCTATGAGAAATGTATTATGTGAAACAAAAAATAAATTACTACTGATATTTGGTGTACCTTAAAAAATAGTGCTATTGATTAATCAACATCACCTTTGAACAAGTATAAGATATTCCTTATTATAATTCCTAAAGTATAATTTGAAATCATCCCACCTTCAAATGTATCCACACGATATCATTAATAACAATCAATAAATATTGGAACTATCCTAAAAATTTAAATTTCTACTGAATCAAATATAAAGATAGTAAAAAAAGAGAAAAAAATGGAAGGAGAAGTTGGGATGAGATTGTGGTTATGTCACAAAACTACTAACCCTTGAAATTACCCCTTTTATACCACCAAATAATTCACCATAGTGCTACAGAACATTAAAAAATGTGTTATAACACATGAGTTAATGCCTTGATAATATGAATCACATATATGTATTAAATAACCCCTTCCCAATAAAACTAACACATTTGGATTAATAATGATAGTTTTTCATGAAATATTTCCTGAGAATCCATATACCACTAATATAATTGTTAGGATTTATATTTCATAACACACGGAAGAGAGAAAATTTGGATATGTTTTCCATTATTGTTAATGGGTTTCTAAGATCAAACTACTAGTAATGCGATGAATATTGGTGATGCATTGATTATTAACGCATTATATGAATGTGTATTTCCCATAAAATATAGTCAAAATCTATTTATGTGGTTTATATTATATTTGAAAAGTAATATTGATATATTTGGAAATTTTATGGAAAGAGTATGTTTCTACTACATATGAAGATTTTGTTTGGAAAGAGTATGATTCCTCCAATGGTTGAGTACATCAGGGACGTCATTACGGATGACTTTTCATGTTTAACTCCTTATAGATAAGTTGTTTTTTATATTGAGTTGGTTCTAGGAGATATGCCGACATACATTCCACCATACATGATGACTAAAAAGGATTTATATGAGATCAAGTGGTAGTTTGAGGATTTGGAGATGAAGGGTTTATTCAACCCAGTACGTCTTCATGGGGTTTTATGGTCCTTTTTTCTACAATTATAAAATTCATGGATTATCAAAAACTAAACCATCTAATAGTCAAAAAATAAAATCCCCTACAAAAGATATATGACCTATTTGATTAGTTTTGAGGAGACCAAGTGTTTCCAAAAATCGACATAAGGTTAGGATTTCACCAGGTGCATGTTCGACCTATAAACATACGTCACACAACTATTCATAGAAGGTATGGGTTGTATGAATATTTTATTATGTCATTTAGTCTCATGAATGCACCAGATGTTTTCATGGTGCTGATGAACATGGTGTTCCATCCTTACATGGATTCTTTTATTGTTTTTTTCAAGAATGATATCTTTGTGTATTTTCATAATGTACACGATCATGACAACCATCTTGAGATCATTTTTAATACCCTGGGAGATCATAAATCATATTATATGATAACAAAGTGGAACTTTTTGATGGATCTAATTCACTTCTTGAGTCACATATTTTCAGAGACATGAGTATTAGTGGACCTAGATATAGTGAGAGTTGTAGTTTCCTAGAAGAAGACCATGACCATTTTTGACATATTTAGTTTCCTTTTGATATCTAGTTACTAAATGAATTTAATATTGTATTTTTCATCCTAATATGTATTGTTGATGCACTTGAATAAGAAGGTTGTGTTCTTTTTGTGGTCAGATTCTTGTGAGAAAGCCTTCTATGAGCTAAAAGGAAGGTTGACTTTAGCACTAGTCCTGATTATTCTAGAATTTGTAGAATGTTACACAAATTACGGTAATTCTTTTGGTTTTTGACTGCAGGCCATTCTGATGTAGAGAAAATGAGTCATGGTGTACAAGTCTCAGTTATTGAGGTCTCATAAGAATAACTACTCTATGAACGATCTTGAGTTATCTGCAGTTGTTTATGCATTGTGATGTTGGAGACACAATTTTTTGGAGATCATTTTGTGGTGTACATGGACCATAAATTCCTCAAGTATATCTTTATGCTACAGGAGATGAATTTGAAGCAGTGAAGTTGGGTGGAGTACATATAGTTCTTTGACATCGAGCTTGCCTATATGACTTGTAAGGGAAATGAATTGTAGGATGCACTATGTAGGTGGACTCAGATAGAGGTGGTGAAACATGCATGTTGTGAGTGGATTCTTATGGTTTTTTTCTAAGAATAATTTGGATCTTCTTGACAGTCATGGTAATACTTTTCTATCATCCATAGTTGTTACCTCTACCATACTAGATAGAGTTTGGATGATTATGATATCATATTTTGAAAGACATCCACTAAATGAAGGTGAGGTAGGTGATGACCCTCCACCTAGTTGGATGACATGTGATGAAGAGATCCTTCATATATGTAGATGTGTTTGGGGTTCAGTGGATATATGAAAGGATCCAATGTGGGAGTTTTGTGCTTTAGCTAGTGCAATTCATCCTGGTGTAACCAAGATGTACCACGACCTACAATATCAATAATGGTGGGCATAAATGAATTTTTTATTTCCGAGAGTTAGTATAAATACATGGGGTCCTATGAACTATTGTTTTTGATAGGTATTGTCGCACTAAATATCTTTTATTGAAGATTATTCACAATGAATTTGGTACACAACTGATTGTGAGAAAAAAGTACCTCCCTCAGACAGATGGACTCTTAGATCGTACGATACAGGTTCTAGATGATATGTTCCGAGAATAAATCATGGATTTTGGGGGCTTCGGGGAGAAGCACATTACCCTAGTTGAATTCACATATAATAGTAGTTATCAAGAGATGATATAGATGAAAATTTATGTGGATTTATATGGTAGGCTATTTTTTTCTCCCCTATTCCTGTTTGAGGCAGGTAAGTCATCTTTACTAGGACCGCATCTCATGCAGGAGACTTTTGGGTGGGTCCAGTTGATTCAGAAGTTGATGGTTGCTACACAATTTCATTATAAATCATATGGAAATCACTATATATGACCTATAGAATTTGAGTTAAGGGATCTTTTTTTCTTACATGGTTCACTAAGGTTTGGACATAGATGGATCTAGAGATAAGAAAAGCCTTCACCGAGATATGTCGGGCCGTATGACATTCTGGAGAGAGTCGAGTTGGTTGCCTATCATTTGAAGTTATCTAAGAGGTACTGATCCATGCATGATATCTTCCATGTATCTCAACTACATCGCTATCACTCTTACCCATATTACATTTTTCAGCCTGAGGAGGTCGAGATTCAGGTTGATATGTCATTTGAGGAGCATCTAATTCATATGGTTGATAGGATCATGAAGGTTCTATGAGGCTAGACTATTTGAATAGTACGGGTGATATGATAGCACAACCTTTTATAGGATGAGACTTGGGAGAGGTATGCCGATGTACGTGCTCAGTGGCACATGTTCTTTTCAGAAAAAACTTGACCATCCTTCAATGATAAATGTGGGATAAAATTCCTATAAGGGGGTAAAAATGTAAGATCCCAGGTCATTCTTGAGATATAGATCATTCCTTTCAGGTTAAATGCGTTTACATTCCTTTTTGGATTAGACCCAAAGCTGGGTCATGGGCCGGTTGGGTTGTTTTTAGGAAATAAGGGATGCAAAAGGATAAAGGATGGTTCTTGTCCTGGTACATGTCGTGTACATAACCTAAATGTTGTCTACATGGCCTACACATCATGTACTGCCCCATCATGATGTGTAGAAATTTTATTTTAGAAAAATAAAATCAAGAAGTACACATTGTGTAATTGAGGTTAATGTCATATACTTTCCCACGGTGTTGATAAATAATAGAGGCAGTAGCCTCTAATATTTTTTTACAACCAACCAATTAATATCATTTTATGAACCTAAAATCTCTTAAGATAGTTTTTGAGATCTATAAGCCTTCTCGACTCCAATTCAAGCATGGTTTCTCCCTTTGGAACAACATCAGTAAGTATTCAATTTGATTTTAGTCATTCTTGATTATTTGAAACTATGAAATTGATATTTAGATTTAGGATCATATTCCATAATATTCCATTATTCATCCAGTCATTATATTTAATCCAAAATAGGAAGAAGTAGTAATTTATACTGGATGAGCTACCAACAACCAAGGTGAGATAACTGGTCTATACCTTCTTTCGACTTTTAGGTGCATTTCGGTCGTTCGGCCTTTCTAACATCCGTCAGAATTTCGGTTGAGGCATCATTTTTGAGCGAGTTGCTTATAGTAGTTGTTTTCGGACGAAGTGGGGATGAGTATAAGTTTTGTTTAGGGACGTTGGCACCTGTTTCTTGATTCAAGGTCACCCAAGTGGTGTTCCTTATAGAAATACGTTGTTAATTTATTTTTAAATAACCCAAGGTGTGTGTGTTTTTGCTTTCCTATTAAGAGGAATACCATTAGATCCCTGAAGGGTTTAATTTACATGGTTAGGAGATTTAATTCCTCATTTCATATATATATCTTGTGATTCCGTACCTATTTTGAGAGTCCGGACTAAATGGAAATGAATGAAAATGCTGGAATTTGGGGAGATGCCTTTGAGGTCATATGGCCAACCTGGTTCTGGTCACTATTGCGTGGAATTTGGATTTTGGACATTACAAAATGGTATAAAATGAGTTTTTTCTTGGTTTGATTTACTGTTTGAGACAATAGATAGTGATAGGATGAAATTTAATTTGGTAACAAACTATTCTTAGGATTTACTACCCTGTGTATATGGAAAATCCAAATTTCCTAGAATGGACTTCTAATTTTATAGATTTTGACTATTATAGTTGATTATATTTCAGTATTGGGTGATCCACTTGATTTATGTTATTACTATTGATGAAATTTTGGGTTTTATTTCAGTTGGAACCTGATGATATGAGGGTGTTACATATCATTAATCATATAGAAACATGTAATAAAATAACATGCCATGCATTATTCCATGCCATCTAGGATGCATTAGTTACTACACTCTGTTGTGATAGTTGATGTTATAGTTTTGCCTACTATTTTGTTAGTTGGGTGTAGTAGGTAAATGCGTGACATCATCATTCAATCCTTAATAATTATTGTTCCTTATGAATTTTTAAATTATGCACTAATAGAGTGAAAATGCATAAATGAACATGTTTTATATATGGTTGAACGAGAGCCATGTTTTGGGTCCATGAGTTATTATGATCCCTCATAGATTTTGAATTGGTAAACCACTGGTAATATTGTTTGGTTAACTGAATGTGAAATAGAAATTGAAATATGAATGGAATATAGAGACTTAACCTAGACCTGACATTTTAGTGGTATATAGGCATAGCATCTTGTGGTTTGTTGGCTGTTATTTTTAAAATCGTAGATTTAGGTGTAGGCTATGAGTTGACTTGGTTTCTAGGAGGGGTTTGACATGTTATGCACATTTGAGTTGTGAGGTTTGATGTTGTTCTTTACAGATACTTGTAATTATAATTTTATAGATATTAGTCCCTGACACCCTCGAGTGATGCACCACGAGGGAGTAAATGTCCATACATAGGAGATGATGGGACACATGCTACTGGTTAATCCTCATTAAGTGACAACGATGAAACAAGAGGCTATTCCAGACATAGTTGTTGTGGCATAGTTCTGCGAGTGTTTATTTCATTATACACAGATGTTCTAGGGATCACCAAAACTAAACATGAGTATAGTTTTGCTGACACAACTATTCTTGTAGCTTCACTCCCCACATTTTTTGGGGATGGAAGTCCACGGGTTGCATAGTTATAGCTAGAGACAATATTAGTGATCGTTGAGAATCAAGAGATGCCTCTGGAACAGAGGGTCAATCTTGGTGTTATATTCTGCATGGATCAAAAATGTGTTGGTTTGAAATTTTGTTCTATGTTTATGGGGTGTGATATATGGGTTTGGTTGAATTATAAACCCGTTTCTATGACTAATTTTACACTAAAACTCTACGAGCAGAGTGAGCTGTTGAGTTCATGTGTCTGGAGAAGAGTGCGATGACTGTTATGGAATTATAATTACTCTTTACATATCTCTAGTGTTTTATAATGACGTATCTTACATTTGAGTTTTCTAGGAAGATATACATTGAGAAAGTTCTCAACATGATATCAAATATTAGGTCAACATGTTCAGGTTTCCTTTTATCACTATGATTATGAATCAAGTTCAAATTATAAAGTGGAACATGAGGAATGCATGGGGTGAAGAATATGGGAGTGCTATTTCTTAACCTAGTGGTTCTATGTTTTTGGTATGGAAGCACTGTTTCGAGGCTTCCTGCGAGGTTGGTGCTGGACAGTCTGTAGGTGCAGGCATCATGGTGTTTTTTATCTATGTGGTAGGTAGGGCCTCATTAGGAATCAATGATACCACAAGCCAGTCGAGTTCCAAGATTGTCGAAGGATGGGGAACATCCATCATTATTGCAAGACCGTCCCTCCTGTTGTGAGTGGTAGGGGATCATCTTTTACGACTAGATCAGGAGAAGGTTCATCAACTATATGTTAGGATTGGAGCTAGAGAATTACAAGATTGTTGGGCTGAGGAAGTGGTGGTCCTGTCCATAGTACCCAATCACCAGTTTCTCATAGACAATAGGGTGGATTAGCTTAGGGTATGCAGGTATGGATGTGGTACTGACCAGACTTATGTAGTGAAACAAACCCAACAGAAGCAGGATCCCAGACCATCTATGGTGATAGGTACAATATTCTTATCCTCTACTATTGCATCTGCTCCTTTTAATATAGTTGCATCGAAAAGTTTTACCACTACACCTGTTGTAAAAATACTTGAACTGGTGGTTTTTCAAATGGATTGAATTTTAGCACTAGAAACGCCATTTGGAATCATAATGGTTGATATGTACTAGTGTATGGAGTTTACCCTTAATGTTGTTGGGTTCCCCTTCATATGGAGTTTAGATATACTCGAGAGGACAAGGTTTGATTTCATTCTCAGGATAGGCTGGATCGTATCATATCAATCATACATTGACTACTATAGCCAAAGGGGGTCTTTAAAATCACCATAGGTTTCAATCTCTATTCAAAAGGTTGAATGAGATATCCATGAAAGAAGATCTGGTCTAGAGCTTCATGGTCTGGGTTGGATGAATACCCAAATTTTTAGTTTTTTATAAATTATCAAGAAGTGAGTTAGGAGGACATTCTTCCAGTGGTTGAACACTTCAGGGATGTCTTTAATAACAAATTTTACGGTTTACCTCTAGAGAGAGGGGTGGAGTTCTCCATTATGTTTTTTGTCAGATCTGTGTTGTTATCCATTACTCCTTGCATAATGGATACAATGGAGTTTCATGAGACCAATAAGAATATAAAGGATTTTGAGGCGAATGGGTTTATTCGACCTAGTAATTCATAATTGGTTAACTGGTCCTTTTTGAGAAAAGGCATACAAAACTCTTAGGCTATGGATGGATTATCAGAAACTGAACCAACTATTAGTTAAAAACCTATATCCCCTACCAAAAAGAGATTACATGTATGATTAGCTTCAAGGAGCCTGAGTGTTATCAAAAACAAACATGAGGTCATGATATCACTAGTTGGGTGTTTGACCTATAGACTCACCTCATATAACCTATCACAGTTGTTATGGGTTATACAATTATCTAGTAATGTTGTTCAGTCTCACAAATGTGCCAAAATATTTTATAGCACTAATGAAAAGGGTGTTCCACCCATACATCGATTCTTTTTTGTTACTTTTCATTGACGATATATTGATGTATTATCATAAGATACACGACCATGAAAACCATATTGATATCATTTTGAATACACTGAGAGAGAATCCATTATATTCTAATCTCGCATTGTTCCACTTTTGGATGGATCATATTCACATAGTGGGTCACATTATCATAGAGATAGAAGTATTAGTGGAGCTATAAAAGGTGAAAGCCATGGCTTCCTAGTAAAATCCCTATAATATTATTGACATATGGATTTTCATGGGGATAACTGGTTAATACATGCATTTTATACATGAATTATCATGCTTAGTAGTGTTGTTAACAGGCTTGACTAAGAAGGGTATTAAGATGATGTGGTAAAATTCTTATGAGGCTGCCTTACTGGAGATAAAAGGGTGGTTGAAGGTAGCACCTTTCCAGATAATACCAGAGTAGGGAATGAGTTACATGGTTTACTATGAAACTCTAGTTATTTGGATGTGTGTAGTGCTGATACATGGAGAAAAAGTTGTGGAGTTTGGGTATCACCAGTTGAGGGATAATGAAAATAACTACCATACATAGGATATCGAGTTAGCTATAGTTTTTCATGCATTGTTCTATTGGAGAAACTATTTACTAGGATAGTATTTTGTGATGTACAAAGACCACAAAAACCTCATGTATATATTTACACAGTGATCTGAATCTGAGGAAGTACAAGTGGGTGAAGTACCTAAAATTATTTGACTTCATGATTGCATATAGACCTAGTATAGGAAATTTAGTGGCTGATGCACTTAGTATGAGGACTCAGATACAGATGCTTAAATAGGCTAATAGCGAGTGGTAGCTATTGGTATTATTTTTCGAGATGGATCTGGAGGTGTACTATTTTCAGTGGATGAATTTTCTATCATCCTTAGTTGTTACCTCTTCCATGCTGGATAGGGTTAGGATTAGACATATATCATATTATAAAGGCCCAGTTCTATAATAAGGTGTAGAAGGAGGGGACCCTCCTCTAGATTGGATAGTAGGAAATGATGAGATCTTATATATCCATGGATGTGTTTGGGTTATTGTGGATATACATTAGTAGATGATGCATGTGTTTCATGATTCATCATGGGAAGTGCATATAGGGGTCACCAAGGTGTACCCAAACATGCAATGTTTGTTCTGGTGTCCAGGAATGAATCATGAGGTAGCTTGTTTTTTTATGAGGTGTTCTACCTATCAGTACATGAAGGTATAAAATTCGCATCCAACTGTGATTTTATTGTAGTTAAATATTCTAGAATAGAAATGGAATGGTGTCGAAATGTATTTAATGACTATTTTACCGATGTCACTTCAAAGAAACAATGATTTTTGAGTTATTTTTGACAATATTACAAAGGTCACACATTTCATGATGACAAAGGGGACATTAAATGTTGATGATTTTAGAAGGTTGTATATCCAAGAGGTAGTACGACTACATGGGGTTCCACACACTATCATTTTAGATAGGGATTCCTAATTTATGTCTCATTTATGGAAGAGATTTCCTAGGGTTCTAGCTATATTGTTGATTCTGAGAACATCATACCACCTTAAGACTGATTTCCATTCTGAGTGTAATATACAGGTTCTAGAGGACACGATGTGAGCATGCATCATAGATTTTGGGGTCACTTGGGAGTGGAACATTCCCCTGGTTGAATTCTTCTATATTAACAGTTATTATGAGACAATACTAATGGAACCTTATGAGGCATTATATGGTCAGTCAGGCCCTTATCCCATGTGATTGTTAGAGGTAGGTGAGGCTTATTTACTAGGGTCATGTCACGTGTAAGAAACTTCTGACCAGGTCTAGTTGATTCGGAATTGGATAGATATTGTACATTCTCCTCATAAATCATACACTGATAACTGTATATGACCTCTAGTTGTCGAGATTGAGGATCAAGTTTTCTTGTATCATTCACCATGGATGGGAAATAGAAAGATCAGAAGACATTGTAAGATAAATTGATATATTTTGAGATGTTTTAGATTCTGGAGAGAGTCATAATAGTTTTCTATCGATTCTAGTTACCTCACAGGTACTCATCCATGTACGACATCTTACATGTATTATAGCTATGCCTCAATTACTCGGTCCTGTCTCACATTTTTTAGAATGAGGAGGATGAACTTTAGGTTGATGTGTCTTTTGAGGAGAATCTTATTTGAATCATTGACACGAACTTGAAGGTTCTCTAAGGATAGTCTATTTCTCTAGTATGTGTTCAATGGAATCCCAACCGTTTACAAGCTGAGACATGTGAGAGGGAGGTCGATGTACGTCATCAGTGGCCAATATTGTTTTCCTATAAATCTTGACTACCCTTTAGAGATAAATTCGAGGAAGAATTTCTATAACTGTGGAAGTTTTTAAGATACCAAGTCTTTCTTGAGGTATGTATCATTCCATTCATGTAATTTTTTTAAATTACTTTTTGTCTTATACCCTAATCTGGGACATGGGTCGGTGGGGTTTTTTGGGAAATAAGGTTAGAGAAATCATGAAGGTTGGATTCAGGCCAGGTCCACATCATGTACATGGACTACACAACATGTAGTTTCCCATCATTATGTTTATCATATCTTGTTTAAAAAAAATATAATTAGGAATTACACATCATGTAATTGAGGTACATGTCATATACGTTCCCACCAGGTTTTTAAAAAAAGAGGCAGCAACAACTGATGTTTTTTCATGAATAGTTGATTCCTCTTATTTTTGAGAACATCAAACCCCCTAAGATAGTTTTTCAGATCTATATGCAGTTCAGACTCTACTTTGAGAACAATTTTTCTTATTGGAACCATAATGATAAGTACTCGATTACTTTTTAGGTGTACTTTATTGTTAGAAACAATGAATATGCTATTGGTATTTTGGCCCATATAACCTAATATTCTATTCTTCATCCATTATTCATATTTATTAAAAAATAGGATGAATCATGACTTGATACAGGATGAACTCTCTACTATAAAGGTGATGTTGGAGTTCTATAGTTTCTTTCATCTTTTCTTGTGTTTCTTGGGATTTCAACATTTTGGGAATCTGTTGGAATTTCAGATGAGGACTTGTTTTTGAGCGAGTTGCTAGTCATAGTTGTAGTTGGACCTAGTGAGGACTCCCATTGGTTCCATTTAGGTTCATTGGAAACCATTTCTTGATTCATGGTCACCAGAGGGGCACAACTTAAGGTAATACATTGTTAAATCATGTTAAAACCACCCAAGGGGTGTGTGCTTTTGCTTTCCTAGTTATTAGAAGCCCTTTAAATTCTTAAATGGTTTGATTTATCTAATTAAAAGATGTACTAACTCATTTTTTAGTGATATATTGTGATTCCATATATATTTTTATATTTTAGCATAAATTGAAATGGATGAACAAGTGGGTATAATTATTGATAATTATTAAACATCCCAAGGTGTGAGTTGGGAAATGTATATATGTGAGAGCGTATGATCACATGAAATGTTTAATGGAGAATATGGGTGGGCATACCTATATAAAAAGACTAATTGCATGTTAAATTACATAAATGGAAGGGTAGGCCCATATATTTATAATTGATAAATGGATTGCATTAGTGAGTACACTCATGGCCAGTTCTTGTAGATGTGAGTAGGTATACTCACATGGAAAAAATTTTAAATAGATTATATGGGAGTGTAGGACCATATGATTTGAAATTGATAAATTATTTTGATGAGTGGGTATATACATGTCTTGTTCATGTAAATGTGAGTGGGTATACTCATAAATCATAATTTTTATAATTTTAATTCTTTGTATGAATGGTTTATTAAATTTCACATACTGCACTCCATGGATATGGAATGTGGTAGTTGATGACTTGGGTTGACTTTTCCCCTTGGTTTTTGATTCTGTGGGATTCCTCAGGCCTTGCTACCCCATGGATGCAGCGTGCATGGGATTGAAAAGGGCATTCTGTTTTCATGATCCTAGGACCCCAAAAAGTGCCTAATCGAGATTCAACTGGTAAACCCATGGGACACAAAGGGATGCCTTGGAAATGCTCCTTGGATCCATACCATCGTGGTATATACATATTACATGGATTCTCTAGTATGTGACACCTTTGATCTAGCCCTTGGGGACTACTTGTCACTATGAAACATTGTCATTGGATTCTACACATAACAATTAGGAATGGATGTGGGACTCTTGAATTTATAATACAAAGTGGAAGTGGATTTTTTTATTCATGGATGTACAGAGTGGCTATTTGACTTCATTACTTTATTATATCTCCCTTATTAGGATTTGACCATTTTGCAGGTAACCTTGAGGAGATTATTTGTTTTACTTTGTCATAGACTTATGCCATATAAATACAAACATACATTCCAACTTTCATTACACATGATAACAATCTATATATTGTTTTTAGAATTGTATAGACAGGGTTGGTCCCCTGATAGTATTTTTAACTCACACTGTATTTTGGCCTCCTTAAAGACATAAACAGATTATATGGTAGCGGGTGATGATATGGGCAAGAACCCTGGTATAGGTTGTTGACGATGGATTTAGAGTAGGGGAGAATAGGACCAAGGCAAGTCATGGGATGCTAAATACAATTTTTGGTATTTTTTTATTGCTAGAGACTTGCATCATCTGTATCATTTTTTATACGAGAGACTTATGATTATTGATATGTATAATTTTAATATCTCAATTTTAGTTTACTACTATTTATTTTTTTCCAATATTTGATATGTATTTCTTCCACTTTGATAATCTAATAATGAGGGAATAGTCTCCCCACTGACTCACCAAGGCCCTTGCTACTAGTCGGCATCTTTTGGCATTTGGAGAGACGGGCTTGAGGCCATGTGGCCAACTAGGTTCGGGGCAAATTTGGGTGGCATGTGGGTCTGAGATGTTACATGTTCAACTCCATTGATCATATTTAAACACCTAAATTTATAAAAATAAAAGGTTTTATGTTAAATTCTATTGTTTTATTTGATCATTTCTTTGTTTAATATCATAATATATGGAAATTTTCTATCATTATTTTCAATTAAAAATAATTTAACTATTTAAATTTTTATTTTCCATCACATTCCAAACACATTTAGGATAGAGTTACATTCATTTTATATTTTATCATGAATAAACAATAGTAAATAGAATTTCCTAAAAAATTTAGGATACTAAGTAGAAATCACTTTTACATTAAACTTGTATAATATTTTATTTGTTAATATTGAACTTCTCCATGTTCAAACATACTCTAACTAGTATCTAAGACACAATATTATTTTTGTAATATCATTCTATGAATCACTTGATTGAGAAATAACTATTAATTCCACTAAGTATAAATATTAAAAAATAAACTATTGAATCCATATAATATGTTGAGTATTACGTTTTATTAGAATTTACCTATTATAACAAAATTATTCATCAAATATACAACTGATAGTTGTCCGGAACATCTTCCATTTTATTTTAATAAACAACTAAATAAACCATTTATCATAGATAAATTTTTTCCTTGTATCCTTATGAAAACATGTTATAGTATCTAACGAATAAAAAATGATGTTTATACAATTAAACAACTCTGTTTACAATATAGTTATTAAAATGATAAAATTGTCATATCATATAAGATAATGATATAAATATTTACATACATTTATGATCTATATTATCATGATATATATTTAATTTATTGATGTATAAACTCTCATGTCATTATTTGAATGAAAATTATAAGAACATATTAATTATTCCATTCATCTTTACGTCTTTTTTATTTATAACACTTTTAAAATAATAATATGTTATCAAATAATCTTAAATTTTAGATAACTTATTTCTATACCACTTATACCTGACATTAACATGAAATAGTGTTTCCAAAACCCATTTAGGTATTTTTCCACAATTCCATACATGGAATCATTACTCCTTCCAGATATAACTATCATGTTTCAATTATCATAACAGGATACATGAAGAATCATAATTGGGTTCTGCAATAACTTTTATTCTATTTTTTTGAACGTTATCCACTTGTACTATGTATATTGTATTAGAAACTAGAACTCATATTCTCATTTCATATATTCTCAATACTTGATAATATTTTTTAAAATTCACTCAAATTCATTCTTCATTTCAAAAAATTAACGTAAATGACTATAGGTTAAATTATTTTACTATAGTAACCCCTTATTATAAATCTATACAATCTATAATTCATTAGTATAATCAATAATATTGAGTATATGATGTAAAATTTATTTCGGTTTTGTTTCATCAAATTCTACTCAAACTATAATTGAATCATTATATTCCTATCATAAAAATCCGGATTTAGATTTTGAGAAACCTTAATAAATTATTAATGAGGATGGTTTATCTCTAATACATAAATTTATTTTATTTATGAAATATTATTTTTATAAAAATACATAGTGTTGGTTACATTAATAATATTCTTTTAAATTGTTAACTCTATATTTATGTTTAATTAGGATGTTTTTGTTTTACTATAATAGAATCAATTATTAGATAAGTATCATACATTTTCACCACTTTACAATGAAATTTATTAAATAGACACACACCCAAATATTTACACATTTTAAACTAATAATATATATTTTTAGGCTATGATCTATATTTTATGGTGAAATTACTCCACTAGGGATTTCATGTCACCACTTATGTATTTTGGTAGGGCATTATACTAATCCTATTGTATATGATTCTTAGACAATGGAGCAGACAACTCTATTTCTAATCGAAATTTCATGATAATCCCAATAATATTCCCTTGGGTCCTAAATTTCAAGGCTTCCTAGTTATGATTCACCCAAATGTAGGTAATGTGATTTGATAGCCTATTTTTTTGGTTTATCCATTTTATCCATTCCAAACATAATATAATTCATGGGAACCCTATTATAGAAGAACCTACCATGTTGAATTATTGAGGTCCTGATATGTACCTATTTGGAAGGAATCTAACACATATTATTTATAAGGGGATTTAATATGAACATATTTATCAAATTTTATTTCCTTAATGTATACATTATTTTAATGATTTAGTTTTGAACTATTATTCCTTCTGTAAAATCAATATGTCCAAACCACATTAATGTGTAAATATTTAAAAAATATATATCATTTGTCACTCACCTAAAAATAGATAAGAATCATATTTACACATATCCAAATGAATGTCATGCATATGATACGAGAAATTTTCATGTAAAGATACAGATTCATGTGAGATTAAAAATCTACACATGAGAAATATTAGACCGATAGATAACAAACCCCCACCATTCTAGAAAAAAGAATAGACTCCCTGTCAAGGGGATGTCTAACCCCAAATAACTATCCCCTAGGAAAATTTACTCATGGGAGAATTAAACTCATCCTAACACTATCACATGATATCTATAAACTATGTTCAATAACGAAATGCAACACCAGAACATTAAATACAAACTAAGGCCAAGGGAGATGGAAAATTAAATCTTAGGTTGATGTACCAAGAATAAAATGATGGGATTTAAAAATTTATAAGAATTATCTAATAACATATTCTATAGAATACACATAATAATGAAATAACCAATTTATATTAATGAATAAATCAGGTAACAACATTAAATAAACAAACTCAAAATATTTAACATTAGATAAAAAATCGTGAACTATTAAATAAATAGAGAACCATGAGAACACATTAAAGGTAAATAATATATCAATTTAATGACTTATTAATATTCCAAATTATATTTTATAGACTCATATTCACTATGATAATTTTAATTATTTTTTCTATAAAAAGAATCTTTTTTAATATAACTATGTTGTTTTCCATATATTATATGGGTTTATATAAAAGTTAGAATTATAATTTTTATAATAATAATTTTATTAAATGGTATTAAATTTTGATATCATCATGTAAAAATTATAATATGATGAATCTTTTTGGTATTTTTTTGAAATAAATTTTTTTAACTGAATAGTAAAAAATACCAATTTTAAAAATACTATAACATTTATGAAATAATTATGATATAAGTATGAAATAAAAAATATTTAAAACAATTTAATTGACCAAATATGTATTTTAGGATTGAAATAAATCAATTAAAAAAATTATTTTGATTTTTGGAACCCATACTTGACTTTATAGAAACTAAGTTATATTTCAATCTAATACAATTTTTTATTATTTTCTTTTAATTAATTAGTGGAGAGGTTAAATATGGTTTTTTATTTGAAGTAAAGTATAATAACAATAGTTTCATTAATAATAAACCTTATAAAATCATCATAATCCATACTATAACTAATTTATAGTAAAAATATTTTAAAACTTAAAAAAGGAATTTTCAAAACATGAGTTTTACTGCGTTTTTAAAACTTTTATTAAATGAAAATTTTACCACTTTGAGAAATTTAATATTATAAAATGTATTCCATATTTTAAATCAAAATATTAAGATTAGTTAATATTTCTTATTTCATTTTTAATTATAATCAATAGTTACCACAGTAAAGTATTGTTACCATGGTAAAAGTTAAAAGGTTAAATGTGGGGGTTTAAAAAAGAGAAAAGCCATCAAATATTACTAAAACTTGTGTAAATTTGATTGGTTATGAGTAATTATGAATTAAAATATTGTATATTTTAAATCGTATTCCCTTGTAGATAATTTTCATGAGATATAAATTTAATATATTTAAAGGTTCTTAATATCTATTAGGTTGCTACTCCTCTCACTTATAAAAGGGAACCACCCATCATAACTTCTCCACACACTCTGATCACTCTTGATTTACCATTATATGACACAATACTTACCCAAATTTCCTTACCATGTCATATATCACCTATTATAATTATAATACCAATCCCAAAATGCATATGTTGTAAGACAATAAGAGATATCTAAGGAGGTGGTATAAGTAATAGCCAAATTATTTGATGTTCATTTAGTATTTTACATAATTAAATATATTTTAATCATATTAACGTACTAAAATCAGTATATATAATATTCATATATTTTTTATTTTATTAAAAATCTACATTATCATAGGAGGAATGTAAAATTCACTCATACATACGTGTGTAATACAATCTCTATGAAGAAATTTGTTTCATTTTTCATTACCACATCACAAAATTAGTTATTAAATTTTATTTTATTAAATTATATGATATTTATGAAATAATTATGTTTATAAAAAGTTAAAATATTTTCTATCTTCTCACTCACCCATCAGTTGGTATATGATAAACTTGATTATGAGTACATGTGGGTTATAACCTCCATGAAGCAATGCAATTCATTTTTCATTTCCAAAACACATGGAAAATTATAAGGATGGATTTAAGGATTTAATTTTATATCTATAATATTATTAGGATTATTTAAATGTAAATTGTTTTCTATTTTTTTCACTTATCCATTAGAAAAATTGAATCTTTATTCATGTGTATGTGAAAACTATCACCTCCATGAAATGATGCATCTCAATTTTCACAACCACCTTATAGAGATGGGTGAAAAATAATAATGGATGAATAAAAATTATATATATAACATTTTTAATATTCTGGAGGAGATGGAACCAGGACACCTTTGACCAAAGTTAATATACCAAAGTCATTTTTGGAGATTATAATATTACCTCAAAACAACTGACATAAAATTTACCATCTTAGTAAAAAAATAAAAAAAATTTATAAATGAAATAAAAGGAATAATATATATTGACAAAAACTAAAAACATTATAATGAGGTATGTAATTAAAATTATTTCATTATTATGGTATTTAAATGACATACATAGTGAGTCATGAGTAGATGTAATATATCTCCTTTCAATATTCTTTTTTACAGTTTCAATCTATTATATTGTATATCGATAATATTTTAAATGTATAATGATTGTTATAATTTCAAAGATAGTTAATGTTCATTTTAAACATCATTTTACCTTCTATATAATTATTTTATATGGAACTTTTCAATTTTTTCATATTATTTAATTTTGAATTTCACTGTACAAAGTGTGAAAATAATGTTTCTTCACTTATAACACATGTGTTGAATATAAAATCATTATAGATTTAATTTATTATAAAGAATACTCAATTATGTTTTATGGTTTTCCAAATAATATCATATCCAAATTGTTTTGGGAAATTTTTTTATAAATTTTTCAATAGAAAATTATATTTTCCCTCATTTTTATAAGATAAATAAAATTAATTTCTTTTATGGGATAAAATGAAAATAATTATGAGTTTTATGAAGGGAAAAAAATATTTTATATAATTTTTTCATGATATATTATGTAAAAATTTTATATATTGATGAGTGGGTCCAATATATCTCTCAGATGCTTTGGGGGATGATTTTTTGTCAATTTGAGACATGTGCAATTAACCATTAATGTTATTCCTTTGTAAGGGTTCCTATCAGGGTTCTGGTAAGGGTTATTATAAGGGTAATTTCCAAATATTCCTATTTGGTTTTCAAATAATATCAATGAGTTTTAGAAAAAATATTTTTATTCCGTGAGGTAAGTGAATGGGATTATAAAATGTAGTAACCTTGTAATGGTGAAGGGATTTTTTTAAGGAAAATATTTTCATGGGGAATTATATTTTCTCAAGAAATTATCATGAATATTATTTTTTATTTAGGACTGATAGAAATTGTTTTTTGAAAATCATTCATCTATAATGTTTTTTCCTGAGTAATTAAATTTTTATTTGAGATCAATGTTTTTTTTCCAAAAAATGAAAATTTCCTTGTAGATTTAAATGTTTTTAAATCGAGTCAAATGTTTCTTTTATTTTTTACATCTATTACAGATACTCTTTTGTTATTACATGTATTAAAATATTTTTTATTGGACGCAAGGTTCTGTGTGGATTATAAAATGGTCAATGGTGATATTCCTTGAATTAATAAAAAACAACCTGAATAAAATTCAATTATAAACGTAAGAAATTGTTTTGTGAAAACATGTAGACATTATAAAAATTCCCTCTTTTTTATGTAATGTTTTTCTAATTCTCTAAAAATCCAAATATAATGTATCCTAGAAATGTAGCAACATTAAACCCTTATTATAAGTCACATAATATAGGGTTTATTATGATGGATGGTGTTATACAAACTATAAACTTATTATGATTTTACTTTATTTACTATAGAAATTATATAATCTTGAATATAAATTTATTATATTTTTTATATTAAATGAACCTTTTATATAATATATTTTAAGGAATTTCATTTTTTAATATGTTCTAAATCTCTGAATTATAAACATTTAATTATTAAATTATTTAAAATATATAAATAATCTTAAACCCCACATATTTATACATTATTTAAACATTTAAAATTATAATTAATACCATTTTATGAGGCCCAAATAATTTCCAAATAAAGATATTTTAATTTGAACATTTCAAATTAATTTTTATTAATGTTGCATAATTTTATTAAATATAAAAATTTCATATTAAGACTTATTTATTAAAATTATACATAAAAAATTTCATATATTGTAATATTATTTATATTATATCATGTTAAATATATATTTGTTAAAATTTACATAATATTAAATTTTAATATTTTTGGAATATTTCTAAATAAATGATCCACACATATTTAATTACTTTTTATAAATTATTTATAAAAAAATAATTTATAAACTCTTTATAAATTAATAATTATTCTAAAAACACCCTTTTTCATTATTTATAATTTTTTAATAAATAATTAATTCGATTTTTAATTGAATATAAACAAAAAAACACTCCATGAATCATATTTTTTTATTTATCAAGAGTTATCATGTATGATAGATAAGAAACTTCTCAAAATTATATCAATCATACACTATGATTCAGAATTGAGTTTCTGAATATAATAATCTCATGACACACTACTAGTCAGATTATTTAATCGAAAATCTCTATCTCTCGGTATGATATTGGAAATTAAAATTTATGATACAGAAGCTACTTTTTTATGATATAAGTTTTATTTCTAGTTATGCGGTGTATACTATCATATTATATGATATGAAGGAGTCATATTATATGACTTGAAGAAATCCATAGCTATAACCAATATCAGACTTAAAAAAATCTTATACTCTAAACTATAATATTATGCCTATAGAAAAATATTCTAGTCATAATTTATGAGTAGTTTTACTCAAGACAATTTGATTATGATTTATTCATTTTTATACATTATTTCATAATTATAAATCTATGTGATACTCCAATAACAATTTTAGTATTATTAGTTGTCACCTAACTAATAATATGACCTAAATAAGTGATTAAATCCCAATCCAATGATCTACCATTCTATGAGAAATGTATAATGTGAAACTCAAAATAAAGAACTACTGATAATTGGTGTACCTTAAACAATAGTTCTACTGATTAATCAACATCACCTTTGAACATGTTTAAGATATTCCATATTATAATTCCCAATGTATAATATGAAATCATCCCACCTTCAAATGTATCGACACGATATCATTAATAAAAATCAATAAATATTGGAACTATCCTAAAAATTTAAATTTCTACTGAATCAAATATAAAGATAGTAAAAAAGAGAAAAAATGGAAGGAGATGTTGGGATGAGATTGCGGTTATGTCACAAAACTACGAACCCTTGAAATTACCCCTTTTATACCACCTAAAAATTCACCATAGTGCTACAGAACATTAAATCATGTGTTATAACACATCAGTTACTGCCTTGATATTATGAATCATATGTATGTATTAAATAACCCCTTCCCAATAAATCTAACACAATTGGAATAACAATGATACTTTTTCATGAAATATTTCATGAGAATCCATCTACCACTAATATAATTGTTAGGTTTTATATTTCATAAGACACTGAAGAGTGAAAATTTGGATCTGTTTTCCATTATTGTTAATGGGTTTCAAAGATCACACTACTAGTAATGCGATGAATATGGACGATTCATTGATTATTAATGCATTATATGAAAGAGTATTTCCCATAGAATATAGTCAAAATCGATTTATGTGGTTTATATTATATTTGAAAAATAATATTGATTTTTTTGGAAATTTTATGGAAAGAGTATGTTTCTACTACATATGAAGAGTTTTTTGGATAGTTTCTAGATTGTGGATATTTAAATTAGAAAATAGTGTTACATTATCATTACTTGAACAAAATGATATTTACAAATAGAGGCGTTCCAATTCTGAATATAATACATTAAGAAAGTAAGGGTGAATCTAGATACATAATAAAATTGAATACATGTGATTGGTGAAAGAATATAGAGCTAGAAGGTGTTAGAGAATCTATCCTAGTGTGATACTTTTATTAACTACAATCGTGATCTACCTTAAAGACTCAACAAGGAGTTCATATTCTACAAGGGTTATTATAAAATGACCTAAATAGTTTCCAAAATATTCAAATATTACCTAAATTGTTTTCATGTGTTTTAAGAGGAAATGATATGATTATATGTGAATATGAGATCAATAGAAGAATTATGTATTTTTAGAGTTCAAAGATGAAATTTTGATAAGTTTAGCATCTTGTGTAGCCATCATATGAGGGATAAGTTTCTAGAATAATCATTATTCTAGTGTTGTGATCCACAATATAATCCAAAACATCCATTGTGAAAATATTATATATGATCCATGTAAGCATCATCTACTCTCCATGAAATTATCACAGGATGCTTCATAACTATCATTTTTAGTATGATGACATGAAGAGCCTCTGTGTAAGAATTATCTTATAAGGGGTCTATCTAGATACACATCACTACCCCAAGATAGAAATAATTTTTTTAGATTCATATGCATATTTTTCTAAGGGTAATATTCTATATAAACATTACTAATTATAGATATTAAATATTTCTTCAAACTAAGATATAAAAGATATAGATTTTTTGTTCGATAATGAAACTAAATATTAATATTCTTGGACTGAATTTCATAGAAGAACTCATCATAATAAAATGTGATACATTCCTAAATTTTGTATAAATCCAACTATTAAATGAGAAATAAAAAGATTAAATAAAGAGATAGTTTAAAAGACTTTTGTATGTATGAAAATAAAGTATCCGGAATTGTTTAATTCAGATGAAGATATATCATATGATTATATTGACATGTTTTATTGTTTTAAATATCACATAGAATATTTATATTCAATAATAATAATAATTATGTGCAGTTTGATCAATGAAATTGACCTGTATTAAATGATTAAATCTGAATATATATATGTTAAATATTGAATCCCTATAGTTGTGAAGAATAGGACAATTGACAAGATGAATGATTGATTATTTGTCATACAACCATGGTGAACGGTAAAATATATATTTACACTAGTTTATCAAGAGAATAAATAGTTGTATAGGAGTGAAACGATATTACAATATAAGTGTTTGAATATTTTTAAATAGAAATAGATAGTGAATCACTGTTGTCTAAAACTACTGGTTATAGAAGGAATATCCAAACAATCGTGTATTATAATTTGGTGTTTTGGTCACTGTGGTGAATTAAAAAATAATGTGTTTTGAGATTTATGTGGTAATGAGTAGGGAGATGCAGATGAAGTTATTTCATCATGTATTTCATATAAGTTATCTTCCATATATTAATAGTGAGTTTAAGTATGCCATTGAGGTGTTCATGGTTTATCAAATGAAAGAATAAGGATTAAAAAGTAAAATGATATGAACCATGATATGGTCTATAGTTTTTGTTAGTTTCCAAAATCCCCTGATGATTGAAGAGAATATGGTAAAGTTGAATCATATTGTAATAATAATTTAGAAGATATACAACCAAGATAGATAAGAAATAGAAATCAAGGGCACTCCTAGAATTCACTAGGAGACATTGGCTAGGGAGACAAAAGAAATGGAGTTCACAGTGAAATCCAACATATAAAAATGTGAGGTAAATATGATATGGATCATGGGAACCAAATAAAATTGAGATATTATGAATATCTTATATAGAAACAAAATTACTCATTTTAACTTTATATAAAAAGAAAAATATAGGGATGCAATTATACTGTGTTATAGAAACCAAGTGTTTCAATCTAAGAAGAAAAATTGAGAACTCTCAAAGAGAAGAAAGAGATGGAGAAGTTTTTCTTCATAGGAGAAAAACATATTGGAATAGAAGTGATTGTTCTATAAAGATATAATGTTATCTTGATTTACTAAATCATGAATAAGAATAAGAATAATATATGGGTATAGAATAACACTATTGTTTAATTTTTTGATCAATGTGTCGAGCATCTATATGGACGAGGAGTTTCTAGATTGATAGAGATCAAAAGAGCTTAGATTGTGGTTAGATAACCATGTGCATAATATTTGTTAAATATATGAGAATCTAATTTGAAAAATGGACTCAGTTACATGTATTATATCTAAAGAACTTCTATCATTCAAAGACCTTTTATTGAGAAGAAGAAGATCCATATCATTGATGGAGAAAAATCCAATGTATATCTAGAGAGAGAATTATAATAAGTAGAGGAACATAAAATTTTAATGGGTTCATATGATAATATTGAAACTGTATTTAGTGGACGAAAACCCAAACACAGGTAGGTATGTTTTCAATGGATATATGAATCTATTCAATATATTATTTAAAAATATTCCCAACCCATTATACTACATGATGATCACCATTCAAGGAAAAATCAAATTTTATACTATTATGGTATACTTATTATTGTTCCATTCGTATAAAATATATGAATGCAGAAATGAATTAATTATAAAAGGATATGAGATTTAATATAATAACATGATACATTTATTACCATGAAAACCAATTTCTCATTTCATTAACACTGTAATATTATATTTCACCCTCATAATGTTTTTTTGGTAATGGTTTTGTTGACAGATCGATTACATTCTCCCATTTAGCATCCCAAGAGATCATTAAATCACACCTCCCAACAATCTATCATATGAAATGGGTTTTTAATGATTTTTGGCCCATTTTTGAGACTGAGTTTCTTTGTTTTAAGAAACACCACCATTTTTCACAATACCACTCAATTTAACCCCCAATGCTATGTACAAATCCATGTTCAGAATTTATCATAGTTATTTATATAGATTCCTTAATAATAAATGATGCCTTGATTTATTATAAATATTTTTTTAGTCTACTATTTTAGCTTATTTGGAACTTTTCCAACTAACTTCTCCACCATTTACGAAAAGTGAAAATCCTAGTTGATATGTCATTTCATATTTTTAATATTGGAAACTAGCATACATGTAACCCCTTAAACAATGATCATACACTCCACTAAACACCAATAACATATCATTAGTATTTCTCAATTATATAATGATGTTATTTATAGAAATCTGGTGAATCACTTTAGTATTAGATTAGTATCTTCTCATTATGATCATTCCATATGAGAAATCTAGTCGAGTACATAACAAGGTGAACATGATAGATCAAATGGAAGATAAGTAAGGAATCATATCCACTATATCACACTATTTAGGTGTATCCTAAAACATTCTATGATTTATTCCAAACAACATGGATAAATACCCAATTATGTAGTTCACCATGTTAAAGTGATTTTGTACATAACCAATATATATGATCTAACTATTTTCATGAATATTTTTTGATATATATAAATATATCCTCATACTTAGTATAAAATTTTCTTCACCCCTATATTTCCTTGAGAAATATTTACCTTAAAAAATATTCATAGTCTGTTGTTTCAAGAATTCATTTACAACAAGTAGTATGTCATCAAAATAAAGTATTTTAAATACTACTATTATCCACCTATGTCACTTGTATAAAAATGAATCATCCAATTTTTTGATGTTACCAAACTCTTTGACGTCTTATTTACACTATATATTGCAACTCCAAGATTATTTACTTAGTCCATATATAAACCATTGGTATTTTCTAGACTTATAATTCTAATTTATAGCTTCAAAACCCTGAGGATGTATCATATACATATACTCAACTAAATTCCTATTATGGAATGGATTTTTTTAATCCATTTAGTATCTCTAGGAATCTTGTTAAGCATATACAACAAGAAAATATGAATGGAATTTATTATCATGATAGGTGATAAGGTCTCTTCATAGTGAATTAGATGAATTTGTTTTATAACTCTTTTACAATATGTGTTCTTTATAGGTCAAAACTCAACCATTATTGTAATTTTTATTTTAGAAAACCTAATTGAAACATATGGGTATCAACCTTTAGTTTCATCTACCTTGTTTTGTAATTGGTTAGTGTACATGGACTCAGATTCCATGGTTTTAAACTATTTATTAGAATCTTAAATCTCAATGGACTCTCAGTAAGATGTAGGTTCATCTTTTATGAATTATAATTCACCATCATTAGACATGATAAATCAATATATATTGGTTTCCAAATGATTCCTACTAGACCATTAATTTTCTTTTATAAGTTGAGTTAGTTCTTATTCCACACATATTTATGGAACCTTCTCAACATCCATCTAAGGAACACTTTTTGTTTGTTATTGAAATTTTCTAAGTTCAAATATTATCCCATTAACTCCAAAATTTATGTATATATTCTCATGTAATTTATGCAATTGTGAAAAAAATATATTTTTATTACTATTAATATGGAAATAACAACACCTTGTTTCCATGGTATAACTAATAAATAAACATTTGTTAGATTTTGGGTCACTTTTTTATGAATACAATCATGATACAAATTCATTGAAACCCAAAATCCTCATAAATGATATATTAGGATGTGTCTTATTCTATATCTCAGATAGTTTATTAATGTTTTCTTTAGATGTAACGTAGTTAAGTAAAACAAATTAGTCTGAAGAGAATACCCCCAAAACTATAAAGGAAGGTAACATAGATTAATCCTCAATCAAACCATTTATGTAATGGTAATATTATGACTTTCATATAAAACATTTCATTTTGGTGTTCTAGGATGAGAATTTTCTAAAATGATTCCTCATTATATGACATGAGATATGAATTATTGAATCAGGTATTGAACACCACAATATAATTAGAGGACATTAAGAATGTTACCTTGCATAATATATACATCATTGTAAAACTATTTGAACTTTTTATATTTTTTATACTTTTGATTCATTAGAAACTCATACCCCTACATACTAATTAATCTGTAAAAGTAACAAAGTACTTATAAATACCATTTTATTGTGTAATCATTTGTCTGCATACATCACTATATATATGATCCAACAATCTAATTTTATCCTAAAATGAGACTATAATTTTTTTCCAATAAGTAATATTTTAATATATAATGTGATTCACAATCAAAAGAGTCTAACAGTACATATCTATGGACACTTTAAACAAATTTCTTTTTTATGTGTCTATGGAAACAATGGTAATGTTTGGTGAGATTAGAATCAATATCCACATGGTTTTTGAATTTTATAAATAGAATTATCCATATCAGGAATATATAAACCATTCATTATATTTCCAATGAAAAAATATATTTAATTCTTATATATAGAAAAAAAAATTCGTAAAAATGAATGAGTATCCCATCTTTTCAAAATAAGATACACAAATTAGTCTCATATTTATGGTGGGAATAACATTATTGTTTTTGAATTCATGGATCAATCCACATGTTAAAATTAGACAATAAGTTCCATCCTCTAATAAAATAACCTTTTCTCCATTATTGACATGAAGATAAACTTAACCCATCATCAACCCCCTCATATATTACTGTATGTGTTTATAAACATAAATGCGTTAAACACACACACATTTTATGTAATGCCCAAGAGTAAGATATGGAGAAATTTATTACTATAACATTCAAATTTTGGTACTCTAAATGTTTCACCAAGATAACACTTCTCAATCCAAGATTCCAATCACAAACTATTTTATAGCTTTTACCTGTTAATGATCTCAACATGGATAGTGTGAATTATGACATAATATAAAATAAAGACATATCAATAGGTGAGATTCTGGTATTATATATCATCATTAAGGTATTTCAAGTAACGTGATCCCACTAAAAATTATAACTGATTTCATCTTATATATTCAGCAAGCCAATATCTATATTTTACTATGTAATGAGTCCTATATTGAATTCATACGACTACTTAGTTATTTATGTTGGTAATATCATAATCACAATAGTTTTGAATATTGTATAATTGAGAAGATATTCACTTATCCAATTCCACCATATTGATTCACTCAACATTATTCCTATGGTATCCTTACCAAGGGTTTCCTAGAATAGTGTATCCCAAAAAAATCTCCGTGATCAAAATAAAAAAGTCAATATAAGGGAACCCTATTGTGGTATAGACTATATAAGGATGATATGGTGTTATCTATCACATACCTTACTTGCACATGATAATTTTGGGGAACCCTTTTGTGTAGAAACTAACCAGTCGAATGATCTATGTATTGACAAGTTCCACTCAATAAGGAATACAACATGTAGTATTTGACGTATTTTAATATAATCAATTTAATATACATAATATTCATATTAAACTATTACATCCTATGTAATCATTTTCATTTTATAATTTATTTCATTTTCTATATGCATGCTTCTAATAATTTATTTTTTGGAATACAAATTACAATCAACATATTAATTTGTTCACACTACATTAATTTGTAACAATTTACAAAACCCACAAGTATACTCTAATAAATAAACTATATAATTCAAGTATACCAATACATATACAAATTTATAATATTCATATTGTACATTAATGCTTAATGTAAATTCATAGTGTTATATGATATTAGAAAACTCCCCATGTCTAATACCGAAGAGACATATAACTAACCACATTCAATTTACTTATCAGGAATAACCTCAAATAAAATAGGTGGTTTGACCCCAATTCCTTCTACCTAAGGAGACTTTACACAAGATATAATTAAATTCATGAAAAATCTAACAACTATTATGAAAACACTATTCCCAACAACTATTCTCATGCTCCTGACTCTAAAAATAAACCATTATAAAGGTAGATGAAAAAGAAATTTTATGATATCAAATGTAGAATTTTATGAATGTATCAATATTTTATGTAATGTATCATATTAATGGGAATACAAAATATTCATATTTCATAAGAAATTAATTAAACATGAATATCAATGAAATATTATAAAGAAAAAAATAATTTAATTATTTGCCAAAACAAGAAAAATTCAATAACTATTTATAAATATATTTAGATTATAAACACTTTATAAATATTAATGAATATAAAAATTATACATTATTTCAATATGATCCCCTTTATATTTTATATAAAATAGTATTTTTATGATCTTTGATAAATCATAATAATTTTAAAATTCAATAACTATAATATTAACATTTTTATACAATCTATATGTAATATATGTTTTTATTTATAGACACTTTATAAATCAGTCTCATTGATTTATAACTAAACCATTTACTTTTTTTATCATATAGCATGCCATTTTTTTGAAAGTTATTTTAATTTTTTACATTTAATAATTTGAATTTTTGGTTAATAACTATTTCAAAAACATTTATGATTAATCATAAAAAATTTAAAATTATTTAATTTATAATCCAATTATAAATTAAAGAATTCCAAAAATACCATTTTTTATGATTTATAATTGTTTATAAACAATACAAATTATAAAAATATTTACCAAATAACTATAAACATTTTATAATTAATTAATACATATAGAATTTTTGTAAATATTTATGGATATTTAAAAATATCATTTTTAATTATTTATAAATAATTTAAAAATGATATAATTCAATTAATAAATTAATAAAATTGAATAAAATAAATACCTTATTATTTTAAAAAAATATGGGTAATAAATGTGAACATTTCATATTTTTATCCAGGAATAAACTTTCTCATTTTAGAATTTATAAAATGTGTTTTATTATTAATTAATAAACACATTGATTCAACAATAAATCTAACCCTTTGTTATCACTTATGGGTTTCATATGCTCATCATATTGTCATATACAAAGGAAGACAACCCAAACATAGGATGATCAATCCTGATGAGTCAACATGTAACTAAAATTGTAAATCAGAGTACATAGAAAATGATAAGAGTAATAATATACTTATTCATTGTTTATGGAGAATTATTGATAGATAACATTAAGTAGTGAATAGAAAAAACCTACCTCAAGTATAGAATACTGACTAATGGAACTGCGATAACATCATATAGATACAAAAAATGATAATATGGTGCTAGCATCTTCATCTCAGGAAATGAGTAGAAGTATGAGAGGAGGATAGAATCGGCCACACACAACATAAGAGGACAATATACTATAATATAGGTAGTGCCTGAGTATACATTCATAATATGTATTTCATACTCTTGAATTAATTCATTGATTATTTTCAAGGATTTAATATAATTTCATTAAAACATTGATAATAGTTTATAACAGTTAATAATACCATTCAAAAGAAATAAATATATATCATCTATAATTTTACTATCACATGTATATTTTTTACACATATAAATGTACCTTCATCACATGAATTTATTAAATAATAACTTATATATTTTTATAATATCATATACAACATATATATTAGTGAACAACTAATATAATTGGATATTCATGGTGATAAGACATAAAACATATAGGAATCAGGGTATACAGGGAGATCATAGTGAAATTTTTTGACTATAGTGAGAAGTTATTTAGTTAATTACCATGAGTATAAAATATGTGTTTGCAAAAATATATGCTATGAAGGTGTGGGAGGAACCGACCACTACAGTAAATATTGGTTTATATTGGATAATAATTGATTGGAGAGGATAACCAATCATTGAAAAGAGTTGGTATTAGTACCAAACCTTGTAAACATCATAATTTATTTTTATCTTCATTACATAAATTCTTGTGGATGATGATTTATTTATTAAACAAGAACATATTAATTAATACTAACCGAAAATAGAGGCCAAATTCTAAAGTGGGTAATATATTCCAAAATAATTTAGAATTTTTAAAAACAATGAACCACCTAATTCACCCATAGGTGTCTTCAGTGGTACTAAGAGGAATATCATATGGTATTAGGGAAATGGTTACCACTAGTTTGATCTAAATCTACATAAACATGTGTTATTGTCTGAGTTGATGAAGTATCAATTTGGTGATCTATTTGTAGAAGAGACTCAATTGAAAGGACTAGATTTCACTCTTATTATTACACACAGGTAAGTATCTATGAAGACAATTAAAAATAAAATAAAAATAAAGATACTAAAAGGATGATAAAAATATTTTTAAATAAATAAGGATCACCACTATTTGAAGGTAATTAGAGTGATGTTAATATTTTAAGTTGTGATGAGACTGATGAGACTATTGCTACTAAAAACCTCTATGGATAGGTTAGAATTTATTTGAAGAAAATTCCATTCTAAATTTTTTATCATATATATAGTTATATTTATATATATATGATTAAAAATAATAGCTAATATATTTTTCTAATCCAATTAAAAATTTACTGGAAAGACTTTTACAGAATTGCAACACTAAGTTTAAGGAATTAAAATACATAGATAGATCCTTTAATATATATATATATAAATATTCTATGGCTGGATATGACATGAAATATTTTATTAATGACAAATAATTGTTATAAAATTTATTGAATATAGGTTCTATTCTTTGTAGTAATCATAGAATGTAACCCTTGATGACACATAAGATAATGTAGAATACAAAGCTAGAGGATTCATAGAACATGAAAAGTATCTAAATGAATATATAAAATTACATGAGGATCATGTTCATTATTTAAGGATACAATATAAAGAGTGGTTGGAATCAACCTTAGATAAAAATAAATTTCTCAGTATGAAGTGTTTGGAGATGAAAATTATGTTGAAGAATATAGAATCAACCCAAGAGAGACCTTCCAAAAGAACTAAAATAGAATGAGTAATCAAAAGTAACTCAAATAAAAGTGTTCACTAAAAATGGGATTCAAAATAGTTTTAAAGAGAGTCTATGAATATATTCTAAAGAATCCACCTTTTGATCAATGATAAAGGAGAATTACAATCCAAGTATTTTTAGTTTCACAGATTCTATTTTGAAAAATATTTGGGGGAAAAATAAAAAATCAATATAGATAATGTTTGAATAAAAACCATATAATCACACCACATCATTATGTGTTGAAGAAAATGTTTATAAAATAGGTAGTTCCCCATGAGAATCACAAAAAATGGTATTTCTAAAAAACATAATAAAGAGAAATATGGATATATTTTCATTCAAATAGAAGATAAAGTTGTTTATTAGACTTTTTTGGTGTTTTTGGTGGTTTGGATACAAAGATACTAAATGATGAAAAATTCAAGTGACAAAAAGTCTAATGTGAAGGTTATCAATGCTAAAACAAGGAGAATACTTTTTTATAACGTGAATATTTCACACTAACAACACACTTTTTATTTTTAGAACGTATATGCTTTTCATGGGAATTTATTTGATTATAGCAATGGAAATAAATATACAATTATTGGATGGTGTTAAGTCCCAAAAACCAAAATATCTCATACTGATGAAATAAAAATTACATAATAACATATGAAAATTAGAAACAAAAATGAAGAAAATTTATCATTGGGATGAAAATATTTGAAGACGGTTATTTAGAATGACAATACCCAGATATAAATGAAGTTAGTTGAGATGTTTCCTAATGAAAGAAACTCAAATATGAAATATATTTTGCGTTAATGATGAAATATTTTAGGATACATATCAAAGGGATGTATGATATTTGTTCCTGTTCAAAAATATATTAAAATTGATAATTTTAATGTACCGATATTTTAAAATTCTAATGATGGGGTTATAAAGAACAATTCAATAACAAATATGATGGGAAATAAAGTGAAAAAAAAGTGTTTGGATGAATGTATATCCCATATAGATGAATATGAGAGATTAGAGTAAGATCAAAAGAGTAAATATTAAATTGTTTCCAAAATGAAGATTCCATTGCAACTATAATAAAAGTTAAATTGGAAAACGATTCCATGATTCCCATATGAGAAAAAATCTAGAAATGTAAAGTCAAATTATGAATGAAGATTAAAAAGAATTTTATTTATATAATTAAAAATATAGTTGGGCTATGTAGAGGTTTCTACTATAGTGCTCTAACTAATGAGAAATTGAATCCAAAAATTTTTCCCACACCATTATGATTGTGATTTTAGGAGTGAATTAAAGGTGAATCTATAGATGATCACCCATCACAGTGAACTAAAATTTCAAACATATTGTATTTTAGTTGGTATCAGGTTTTTAACATTTATGAATATTGTTTAAAGTCTAGTTGTGGAAGAAAAAATCCATATTTATGGAGTATTGAGATAATCCCTTGAGGGGTAGCTTCCAAAATATAGGAAGGTTTCAAAAAATATTATTTTAAGATTAATATATAATTCCAATCATCTTCATAATATACGAATTTTTTTCGTATTCATTTCACACTCTTAATCTTGTTTTTTATGTTGTTCATATATTAAATGAGAAGTGATTGTCTAAAAAAATAAGTGAAAGAATAACATTAACTTGATAATTTTGATGTGTTTTGTGAAGTTGGGTACACCTGTGTTTCATTTCTTGAAAATATGATTGAGTAAGCCACAATGAAGTGATTTTTTTGTTGGAACTGAAATTAAAAATTTGAATGGAAAACACTAATGCTTGGGAAAAATCACTCTTTATTTCTAAAATTTGATATCCCATATATACATAGAGATGAATTAATGAAGGCACATTGTTAAGAAATATTTGGTTCATTCCTTCTGTAAATGGAATGAATGATCATTAGTGAGAAGATGGTTTTTGAAATTAGATGTGAAATAGGGATAAATTGTTTTCTATATAATGTCTCCCCTATTATAGATTTCCAAAACATATTTTAAGGAAAACCCTTTTATATCCATCGTATTTGTTTTCATTAAGGTAGAGAGGAAAAGTTATATGATATGAACATTAATTGTTTAGAATTTGTTAAATGTTATTGAGAAGTTCACAACAGGGGGATTAATTATCTTAATGTTATGTTTAGTTTTATTTTCTATTAACTGTTTTCTATGGGCATGTAAATAGGGATATGATGATGATGGGTGATAGATTGAGAATACACCAATTATAAAAATATGGTGATTCCTAATAATTTTAGGAAAATGATATTGATGTGAATTTTATTGGTGTTGTAAATGAATATTCATATTGTGGAAATAGATTATGAAAAGAGAGAACACACCGTCCTATGATGATGTCGATGAAAAAAATTCTTTGTAGTTGATATTTAAATATGATAATATTTTGAGATGATATTCAAGAAAAAATAATTAAAATTACTGATGGATATGTTCCTTTAAAGACCCAGGGATGACCAATAAGACATAGGAATATTGATAATAACTTTTACAATGTCTGGAACTATGTCTATATAGAGTTCTGATGCCTTTAGATCCTTTGTGATGTGATAATAATAATGTTAAATATAATTTATAATTGACACCTGATTTCTCTTGAGACATTGAATTACTCATGAGTGGAGTCTTGGAATGGATTTACGAAACATTTTCTATGTTCTTAACTTCATGTTTACCCAAGGTATATCATTATCTTTTTTGGTGCATGGTGTTCGGTTGGAGGTGAGTTGGGAGAACGTGTTATTATGGAGAGTTAAATGGGAGTATTGTTTTAATAAAGATTTTAAAAAGTAATCTTCTCCCCCAAACATTTGGTGTTCACGACAGAAGGAGTCAAGGACCCTCTCCTTTCTCTATAGAGTCAGATGACCTAAGAACAAATTTTTAGAAAAGAGGCACCATTGTTCTCGGATCATGATAGAGAATTCTCTCAGATCATGAAGAAATAGCTTCTGAGTGTTGTTTTGACCCTGAAGCATTCATTTTTCTCCAATAGGGTGGAGGTTTGAGATTTAAGCCCTAATCCCCATATTCATGTAGTATTTTATGTTTTTATATCCCATAGACCCAATCTAGTGACCCCTTTTGAGATTATATATGTGTTTCCGTGTGAATGGGTGTGATCCCTACTGCTCATAGGGAATTGTTGATGTATTTTCCCATCTAAACGGCATGTAGTCTAGAGGTACACATAACTTGTTCTTCCCATTTTGAGAATATGAATTTTCAAAAAAACACGCAATGTATCATGAGTTACACACTCTGTAGTGACCCCATTTCATGTGTCCAGAGGAAATAGAATGACAATTTGTGTGGAATACAATACCATGTAATACGACATGACCCGAGTAAACGTAAACATGGTGCTAGACATGGGAACCAGAAAGAGACACAATAATTGGGAATGATATATGTGATATTCCATGTGCCATGGGGTAATCGCCTTTTGGATTACATAGATAGATGAACTTTGTGATGTTATTTGATGTTTGAGTGTTCAATTTGTGTCACACGCCATGTATCCCACTTACATGATTTGTAGTATTTTTTTGGATGAGTTTCCACCTTTTATATGTCTTCTTTCAAGGATCAGAATTTGGTTTACAATTAATCTACCATTAAAGATTTTCCACGTAGAACATGAATGTGGACATGGTTTGGTTTTAGAATGTGTGACGTCATGAGATTTTGTGGATATCTTGCGATAGCGACATTCTAACCTTTAATGGTTTTGTGAGCTCCATCAGTTCATCCATATATGGTTTTGTTTCCTTACAAACATACTATATTATTATGATCCCCTCAATAGGATGAGCTTTGAAAGAGTTGTAGTATCCCCATATAATGATCATGGTGGATTCCTAGACCATTTTGTTATAGTTTTTGTAACCCTCCAGAGTGGATGGGGATGGGATACTCTTGAATATTGTTTCCCAATATTGGGTTCTCATAATCTCGATGACCAAAACTACATGGGTGACAATCCATTATATAATAGGAAAACTCTATATGGATTGTGGTATCGTCAAGAGTATGATCCTCTACTATATTAAGTATACTAGATGGGGTTTATGGAATTATCATGAAAAAAATTACATGGGGAACAATCCTTAATATGAGTGATATGATATCTAGGATGTCAGATTGGATTGTGGTGTCCCTTAGTGGATACTGGGAATGATCCCTATTCCAAGAGAAATATTTGAGATACTGGAGTTGGTTGGTGGTATCCCCAAGTGAATCGTATGAGTGATCCCATATCTAAGGAGTTATGTTTTATTGTTTTCTAGATTGGGTTTGTAGTGTCTCATAGTGGTTCATGAGAGGGATCCCCTTTCTGTGGATTGAGACATTGTGTGGTTCTAGTAGGTTTTGTAGCATCCCCCACCTAGGATAAGTGAGATCCCCTATCTAGTTAGTCAGATCTACTAGGTTCTACCCAGAAATTTTTAGTGGCGAGATCTAGAAAGTGTGTTCTTTAGGACGTGTTCCCCTAGGATGAAAATGTTGTTCCATTTTCTTTTGATACCTGATTGAGTGGTATCTCCCAGATGAGTTTCATCTAGGATGACTAGGTTCATAGAGTTTTTTCTCTTTATCGAGTGTTTCCACTAGAGACTTGTGTAAAATCATTTGATGGCTATGAGTTCACAACCTCATGTGACATGGTGTGTAAAACATGTTTATCAGGACGTATTTATTGGTTTTCTTATAATGTTATCACATATTAGAAGACAAAAAATGGGGTATGAGTAGACGAGTTGTGTTTATCAAAGGATGGTCTTGCGATGGTCATTCTCTCTCATTTGGGTTACCTCTGGCTGGGTGTAGAAGATTGTAGCCTTTAATCTTCTCAATTTTATTTGGGGGTTATTGGGGTTCCTACTGATTATCATTATATCCACCCATTCATTGGAATTTTCAACACGTTTCTTTTCTTGTTTAGATCACATGGATTTTGATGGAGTCCTTGGAGGACCCAGAGTTGGTGGAGCTTAGTGAGTTGTACTGAACATGGTGTTTACCAGATCTTGGCCAAGGAGATTTCTGATGGGTTCATTTCATAGAGATCCCATACGTTTAATTAGGTTGGAAACTTTTATGGTTTACTTTTGGTGGGTGTCTATTTGGGACTTTTTTTAATAATTCTATACTCTTCATTGAGATAGACATATGAATCCATTTATTTTCATTTTTTATGTATCTATACACTGTTGTAGGGAGGTATAGGTGGGTGCATAAAAAATGGTACATTGTGATAAGGCCTCCCATGTGTGTTAAAGCCTACTCGGCACTAGAATTCATCTCTTGACCTATGAAGGAGGTCTTTGAAAGTCATGGATTCATCCCCCATTTGGTTGGGTCATAAAAAAGTGGTATCAGAGTGGGTTATACTTTGGGACCTCAGTGTTGTGACCTCGGTTTGGGATTCATAGTAATAGTGCTAGGATGTTTTGAGTTTTACTATCAATACATGGACTCCATTGTTGGTGTAACAACTGATGTTACAATTAAATAGCACTCATATAACATGATTTTTGAATTGGAACATTGGAAAACTAGTATCAGTTAAATCATAATACCTGCATCCTAAAAGACTACATTTTGGATTTTCATTCTTTTTACTTTTTGTGGATGCTCTTTAGTTGTACTCTTTGAGCATGGTGCATCTGGATAATATTATAGTATTACACCATGACAACAACTAGATAGGGTTCTATGATTGAATTGTGAAGATAATCCTCCATGAGTTGAGGATTCCATGCCTAATAATAGTTTTTAGTATAGAACTATGTGTAGTATACCAGTTAAGCCACCAACAATTAAGAAAGAGGATGTTTTGATAGTGTATGTTGAGGATAAGCATAGACTGTGTGCACTTCACGAGTTCTATAGGCAGTAACCTCTATGTTAATTTTGTGATCTAGAAAAGTTGGCAGTTTATGACTAGCATGAGGTAGTCACATGTGTTTTCTTCCTCATGAGGACACCTCACGATTATATGGTGTTCATAGCGGAGATCCTTCAGTATGGTTTGTCTAAGAGATGGTGGAGTCTGGTGACATAGACCCAAGATGAGGTGACAGTCACATGGGAAGAGTTTTAGAGGCCCTTTAGGGAGGTTTTCTATCTAACCATGTAGATATAATTGAATATCCAAGAGCTTCTGCATCTTTAGTAGGATAACATGAACGATGAGGAGTTTTTAATGAGGTTAAAAGACCTGTTTCTATAATCTATGGATATGTTTATGGATCCATAATTCAACGAACAAGCCATTGGTATGGCCTTTCAATAGGAGATCAGGGTTTTTGTTGCACCGATGTATATTCCCACTTATGCTTGTGTTTTAGAGTGGGCCCCACTGGTGGATATATTTTTTAATGAGCATACTCTGACTGTTAGTGTTGGGTACATGAGAGATGAGACCTCAACAGATGGTTTGGTAGCTGGTATTTGATGTTTGACATAGGGATCCAACACTTTTTTATGATTTAGGATGCGATACCATTATAGAGGTTCTGAAGCCTAGGGTGTCCATGAAATTTATGGTCATCCACAGGAGAGAAGGTGTTACACTTGCTACATCTTGGGAAATATTTCTTTAGACTGTCCAAACAATGAGGCTTCCGAGGGGGAGCCAATTAATGGACCACCATGGTAGAGGTATATTTTGGAGCACAAAAGTCCATAGGGTGGCATACATATCGGGTGAGTAGTGGAGAAGTAGGAGGGAGTAGATGATATGAGTTTCCATAAACACCCTAGGTGGTCCATGTTAGGATCATGGAGCTAGAGGATTGGGTGAGGGAAGATATATGTTGTATTTTTCATTAAACCATAGTATAATAGGGATATAGGTACACCCTATATCCTTTCTACTTTCTACAGTAGTATTGTTAAACACTGTTGTGGGACATTCATTCTTTCCTCTTTATTATCGATGATTGTTCACAGTGATATGATTCATCAATGGGACCCTGTGTGGGTGTTGTTCGATAGAGATCTACATGCATGAGGAATATGGATCCTTCCACCACTAATATTTATATTTTATGTGATTATAATATTGTGGGAAATTCAGTGCCTCCCAATGTGTATAGTGATGAGGTGTAGTGGAGTAATCCCTCTGACTTGAGCGTTCAGGGATTGGTTGTGTGTTGGTGTTTTTTGTATGAGGGACTGGTAAGACCAATGAGTGTGCTTGGGAAACCCTTTTTTTCATTAGTACCATTTTGTGTTTGGCTACAGTTTTTACATGAGACACATGACGATGGCATGGTTTACTTTGATGTGGGTTCAGACTCACAAGAATAAGGGACAATTTCTCAACTAAAATGTATTATTCAGTCATGATCAAAAATTGTGTGGGTGGTTCAATACTCCCCATAGAGTATTATATCTAGGTGTAGTTGATGGGTTCCATTTACTTGTGTGTTCCATGTACGGTTTCTTGGTTTAATGTGTTAGGATATAGAGTGATTGTTCCTCTAGGCAGTGTGAGTATAGATGGACCAGGTGATTGGTGTTTTCCACCTTTCTCATTTAAGGATACATGTGCCATCTAGCTGAATGATGTTGATCCAGTAGTGTTGGACATGGGTAAGGTATCTATTGTGGTTCTATTGAGTGAATTCCAAATATAATCATGGCAATCCATTGTGGCCTTTGTGATGGTCTTGGTGAGCTCACTGGCTAGCTGAGAGATCAGTTTATTCGTTATGCCAATGATTTCTATTTTCCGGGTAAAGAAGCCATATGGTGGGGAGTACATCATTACATGGGGATGACCTATTAGACTCTAGAATATTCCTAATAATATTTCAAAATTCGGGCATGGAGATGGCAAGGAGTTCCAGGCCCATTGGGCCACAGTGGGGTGATAATAAGAATATTAAATATATTTTATCAGGCATCCATATTTTCTCTTAATACATGGAATAAATTTCATATAGATTCTCAGATCGGGTTTTTAGGACCATGGTTGTGTTCAAAAACTCATTTTTACCCTAGTTTTGGCATAAAATTTTTAATCATTAGGTGATAGGTTTGTTGTGAGTTCGTAGAGCATGTGATGGTGGGGATTCAAATGGGAGTATTGTTTTAGTAAAGAAAATTAAAAAACTCCCTTCTCCCCCACTCCTCCAGTGTTCATGATAGAATGATACTAATACCCTATCTTCTCCCTTTGGAGATAGATGGACTGTGGTACAAAATCATAAAATGATGCATCGTCGATACTTGATCATGTTGACAAACTCTCCAAAATTGTGTAACAATATCTTCTAAGCTCTGTTTTAACCCCGAAGCTTTATATGCTTACCACAAGGTAGGAAGTTTGAGTTTAAAGTCAAGAAACCCATGTTTATGTATCCTTTTAAGGTTGTAGTGTGCTTATTTTATTTTTAGAGACCCCTCGAGGGTCGATATGGGTGTTTCAGGGAGAAAAGTGGAGATGTATGCTTCTTGTAGATGAATTTCAATGGATTCTCTTCTCTACAAGGTTTATAAACCAAAGGGACACATTGGGTGTTCTTCCAATTTAGGAATGTTGAGTTTTCAAGAATACACATAGTGTATCATGAATTTCATTACATATAGTGACCCCATGACATGTGGAATTAGGACATAAATAGGGAATTAATTTAATGTATATGACCGTTTAATAGTACATGTCTGGAGTACACATACATGGGGTACTAGACATGCACATAGGAATGAGACACAGACAGAGGGTTGTGTAGATGAGACACACCATTTTCCAAAGGGTAAACTCTATGTGGTTGACTTAGATCTTTGAGTCGGGTGAAGGGATTTCATAGTCAGATGTTCAGTTGGGGTTACACGCCATGTGACCCCTTAAATACTATGTAGTATCCTCTTAGAAGAGCTTCTTCCTTTGGTATCTCCAACTTTGAGGCTTAGTTTCCAACTTGTGAGTAGCCTATACTGAGTATTTTTCTGTGTAGAATGTGATGGTGGCCACATTTTGGGAATACAATTCTTTATGTGTGGTGATGTAGTGAATATATTAGTCAATAATTGTTTAGATGATCAATGGTTTAGTGAGATCTGTGGGTTTTTCCCTATGATATTTTGTGTGCCATTATATACTCGGTACATGATTATGATCCCCTCGATAGGATGAGATTTTGTAGAGTTGTAGTACTCTCGGTGTGGTTAGGGTGGGATCCTCTACCATTTTGTTTGAGTTGTTCAATCCCTCTAGAAAGGCTAGGGTGGTATACTCTAGTATATCATTTCCCTATATCAGGTTATCAGAATCATTGTAACCAACACAACATGGGCGGTGATTCACTATCTAATTGTATAACTCTTTAGGGTTTTTTTTATCATTGGGATTATAATCCCCTACTTTGTGGATTATACCATATAGGGTTTTTGGAATTTTCATGACCAACACTACAAGAGATATGATGTTCTATATTAGTTATATGATCTCTAGGATGACATATTTGGGTGTCGTGGCCCCCAATAGATCTTTGGTGTGATCCCCTCTCTATGAAAAATCATTTTGATACCATTTTGGGTGGGTGGTATCCCTTAGTGGATATGAGGAGCGATCCCAAATATGAGGATTTGTGGTTTATGATTTTCTTTATTCGGATAATAGTGTCCCCTAATGGTTTTTGGAGGGATCATCTTTATGAGGGTAGAGACCATACATGGTTCCAATAGGGTTTATAGCATCTCCCACCAAGAATGAGTGAGATCACCTATTTGGGTAGTGCGATCAATAGAGTTCCATCATGACATTCTTAGTGGTCATATCCAATGATCATATTCCCTTAGATGCATGCCCTTAGAATGGCAGTGTTGTTCCATCAACTTGTGATACCCAATTCAGTGGTTCTATTTAGACGAGTGTCTCCTAGGATGACTGGGCTCATGTATTTTCCTCTCATAGTTGAGTTTTTCCTTTAGAGCCTCGAGAAGAATCTTTCGCTGGCTATGAGGTCAGAACCACGTGAGAATTATTGTCAGAGATGAGTATATATGCATTTATTTCAAGTTTTTCTTGAGTGTTTTTCTCATATTTGATGAAATAAAATGTAGTATGAGCTGACTAGTAATTTTTTGTTTAGTATGTTCTCAATATGAAGTTTCTTTTTTTTTGTTTCTCTCTAGATTGGTCGAGTGAAATGTTGTATTTTATTTGATCCATTTATTTTTTGTGTTTTTGGTGTGCCTACTGAGTATATTTATACTCACCCCTTCAAGGGAATTGACAACTTATGTTGTGTTTTGTACATACCACATGCTTTTCGATAGAATCCTAGAAGGACCTGAAGTAGGTAGTACTTATTGAGTTAAACCAACTGAGGTGTTTACCATATATTTATATTTGATATTTCTATATGGTTAATTTTACAATGATCCCATACTTCTGAATATGTTAGATACTTTTATAGTTTCCTTTTGGTGGGGGTAAATTTTTTCATTTTTGTACTTCTACTATAATCTGGTTTGGGATAGATGTTTGAATCCTAATATTTCCTTTTTATATATATCTCTGCACTATTTCATCGAGTTATAGGTGAGAGAGTGTCTATAGGGATCCTAGGTTAGGGTTTCCCATGTGTGCGATAGCCTACATAGTGCTTGACACTATCCCATGGCCTAAGGAGGTGGGATTTTGGAGTCACGGATCAAAACCTATTGGGTTGGTTTGTGACCATTCCATTACTGTCTATGACACATTATAGAAGTGAAAGAGAAAATAGATATGTGGGGAGATTGAAGATTTATGATTAGTTTCAGAATAACTAGTTAGAATGTGGTGGAGAATCCATCTTAGTTGTAGCAACTCGGGTTTTTGGCCCTGTCAGACTTTGGAATATTTCTACGAATAATTCCAGAGCTAGGCGCGAGGACGGCGTGCGATTCCGAGGCTCGGTGTGCCCGGAATTAATTTTATAAAAATATTAAGTATTTTTATACTATGCACGTGGAGGGAGTGTGATATCTCCTAAACGGTAGCTCAGAAAGGGAATCTGAGGGCACAGTTGCGTCCGGAACGTGCCGTTTACCCTAGGCGGGGTGTAAACTTTGCGGGCACGGGCCTGCGGTGAGAAACGCCACCAGGGGCGTTTCCGTAAATAAGTGGCAAGTTAGTGTGCGAGCGTCGGCTCGAATAACTTCTGAACGGAGTCTCGGATGAAAAATCTGAGACCGCCGTTGCGTTCAGAACGGCGCGTTTACCCTAGGGGTGACCTTACTTTTGTTCGCATCGGGCGTCGGGTCCGAGGCGGGTTTGGCGCCGGCGGGCCGCTGATATAAATATCAGCGCCCCCCCCCCTTTTATCGTTCTTCGCTGTTCTTCGTCGTTCTTCGCCGCCACTCTGCCGAATCGAGCAAACGGAGCGCCCACGAGCTCAGAATTCGACGGCGGACGTTCCAGGAGCGCGCAGCGGAAGCTTTGGAGCGCGGATCTGAGGCAGAACGTCGGCGTTTCGCCCGCGAGGTAGGCGGTTTGAGTTTTAATCCCCGATCCCGTTTTTGCTGCGTTTTTCTGTAAATTGAAGCCGTAGCAGTGTAGATCGGGTCCCGAGGGTCGCGTAGGCGCCTTCGGATCGCAAAACGGACCACCGGGGTGCCCCCGGCGGTCCGCGGAAGATCCGCCGGCGCGGCACCGGCGCGGCGGAGCCGCGGCCGCCGGCGGCCCAGCGCGGCGGCGCGCGGCGGAGCCGCGGCGGCCGGCCGCCCAGCGCGGCGGCGCGCGGCGGAGCGCCGCCGGCCAGGGCGGGCCGGCGGCGGCGGCCGGTCCAGGCCGGCCGGACCGGCCGGTCCGGGCCGGTCCGGCCAGTTTTTCGCATACGGGGGTCTTCAAACCCCCGTATCTTGCACCTCGGGAGTCGGATTCGCGTGCCGTTTGCGGCGACGTGACCCTGACGACGAGGCGAACCCTCCGGTATGGGTTCGAGGGTTTAAAGGTTCGGGATCGTGGCCCAGGAGCGAGAAACGTCGTATAAAATAATATTATTTTATTATTTTACGACTTCGGGCCGTTGTAACTCCTACCCGGAGCGTCCGATTGACGTGCCGTCAGTGGCGTTGAGACCCTGATGGTACGACAGACTTTTTGAGATGGTTTCCGGGTGTTGGGTCTGTGAACGGGGTGCGGGCCCCACGAGGCCGGGTTTTGGCGTTTGCTGGGAAACGCAGCTTTTGCACCAGGAGTCCGATTTTGGCGGATGAATAGTCGATCCTGTGTGTTTTTCCGAGAGGAACGCAATGGTGCGTTCCGTTCGATGAGTTTCGGAATCCAGGCATGGGCCCCACCCGAGCCGGCCTTCGGTGAATAGTACCTTTTTCACCGGGTGTCCGTTTTGGGCGAGCGAGTAGTCGATTCCGCTTGTTTTTTCGAGGGGATCGCCGTGGTGTGATCCTCTCGATGGGTTTCGGGATCGTTCTGTGGGCTCCGCACGAGCTAGCTACGGTGAATAGTGTCATTTTCACCGGTGCTCCGTTTCGGGCGAGTAAGCAGCCTATCCTGCGTGTTTTTTCGCGTGGAACGCGATGGTGGCTCCGGCTTTGGCCTAGGAGGTGCGCAGTGTGGCGTTGTGGCGGGTCGCTCGGGTTAGCGACGTTTGGACCAGCAGTGGTTGAGGGTTCTCCCTTGGTTCGTTCCCACGAGGGTTCGTGTGGCATCACAACCTTCGTATGGGTTTGTGATCCTCTCGATGGGATGTTTAAACTGTTAGAGTTGTGGTATCCCTCAGGTGGGCCCGGAGTGGATCCTCTAGCATCTTTACCCTAGATCGGGTTCTTGGTATCGCTGTGACCGCTTATTCACGGGCCGCGATCCCCTATCTAGCAGGTTAACCCCGTAGGGTTTGTGGCATCATCGGACTTATGATCCCCTACGCGGTGGGTCGTGCACAGTAGGGTTGTGGCATCGTCGGGTTTACGATCCCCTACTCAGCATGATGTTTATAGTAGGGTTGCGGCATCGTTGGTTATACGATCCCCTACTCAACGCTTGGTGTCGGTAGGGTTGCGGTATCGTTGGTTATGCGATCCCCTACCCAGCGCGTGGTTTCGGTAGGGTTGCGGCATCGTCGGTTCGATCCCCTACATCGCGAGTTATACCAGATAGGGTTCCGGTATCATCGTGACCATCTTTATATGGACGATGATCCTCTATCTGAGTGTTAAGCTTCTGTCGAGTGCAGATCGGGTTGTGGCATCCCCCAGCGGATCCTGGGTGTGATCCCCTATCTGTGAGAACTACGTATGCCAGATCGGGTTGTGGTATCCCCCAGCGGACCCTGGGAGTGATCCCCTATCTGTGAGCTATGTATACCGGAGTGGGTCTTGGTATCCCCTAGCGGACCCTAGCGGTGATCCCCTCTCCGAGGAGTTTGGTGGTTATGTTGTTTCGGTGATGTTTCCTCAGTGATGCTATCCGATGAGCGTGGTCTCTCGGGTGAGCGTCTATGATGTTTGCGAGTATCCCGATGGAGTGTATCTCTCGGATGAGTGTCATCTGGTATGACAGTGTTCGTGGTGTACTCTCCTGGTTGTGGACAGTTGCTGGTGATGAGGTCGGTACCTCTTGTGGCTTGTGGCGTGAGCTGTGTATATCTGGTTGTTCAAGGTGTGTGTATGGGCATACACCTGAGCTGAGCCGAGCTGACTTGTTGTGTTTAGCTGAGGATGGTCACGAGATGGAGTTTCTCTCTCGTCTGGGTTCCCTCTGGCTGGGTTGAGCGGGCCGTTGCCTTTCAGTTGCTCCCTTGGGTTTTGTTTTTTTTGGGGTGCCTACTGAGTATGTTTATACTCACCCCTGCACGGGCTTTGCCCGCACATGTTTGTGTCTTGTGCAGACCACAGACCTTTTGACGGAGTCTCAGGAGGACCCGGAGCAGGCGGAGCTTTGTGAGTGAGTTGACTGGGGTGTTTACCGGAGCTGTGCCGAGCGAGCTTTCCAGCGGGTGTTGTGGCAGCGTTCCCCTTCTTCAGAGCAGGTTGGACGCGCTTTGTAGTTTCCTTTTGGTGGGCCCTGTTTTGCCCTTGTACTTTTGCTGTTGCACTCTGGTTTGGGATAGATTGTATGCATGCATTTACTTTTCAGTCTCTATATCTCTGCACTGTTGCATAGAGATGTTTGTGGGTGCGTGTGTACAGGTACCTTAGGCTAATGCCTCCCATGTGTGTGATAGCCTACCCGGCGCTGGTCGCCAGCCCCTGGCCTATTGGAGGCGGGCTTGGGGAGTCGCGGATCGAGCCCCGTTGGGTCGGGTCGTGACAGAGTGGTATCAGAGGAGGTTCCACCTTTGGGATCTCAGAGCGTAGCTGGTCTAGCTGTGAGTTGGTTTGGGTTGCATAGCGGCAGTGTTAGGGTGTTTCGAGTTCGGCTTTCAGGCCATGGACTCCAGTGTTGGTGCGGCGGCCGACGTATCCATACACCAGGACTCTGATAACCTGCCTTTCGACTCGGGACATTCGTACACTGGTCGCGGGGACATCATGGTACATGCATCATATAGGACTGGGTTTTTGGTTTTTCCTTGTCCTTCTTGAGTCAGCTCTCCAGATATACTCTTTGACTGTGGTGTGTCTTGAATGTATTTCAGGATGCCTCCACGACGACAGCCAGTGAGGGTTCCGCAGCAGGATTGTGCTGATGACCCGCCCCGTGTAGTGGCTGTGGAGCAGGGCGCAGGTTCTGAGGTTGCACCTCCTGGTGGTCTGCCAGTTGAGCCACCACCTGTCGAGCAGCTGGTTGTGCCGGCGGTGCAGGACGAGGTTGCACGCAGGCTGAGTGTGTTGCACGAGTTCCAGAGGCAGCGACCTCTGAGGTTTCGGGGTGATCCAAACCCCCAGGCAGCTGATGACTGGCTTGAGGCAGTCACCCGAGTTTTCCGGCTAGTGAGGACACCTCCAGATCAGATGGTGGTCCTAGCGGCGAGCCTTCTGCATGGTTCGGCCGGGCGATGGTGGAGTTTGGTGACGCAGTCCCATGACAAGGAGACGCTCACGTGGGCAGAGTTTGAGCGGCTCTTCAGGGAGGAGTTCTATCCGGTGACGCTGAGGTCAGTGCGGATCCAGGAGCTTCTGCAGCTTCGACAGGAGAGCATGACTGTGTCGGAGTACTCAGCGAGGTTTACAGACCTGTCGCGCTACTCCCTGGATATGGTTCGAGACCCGTTCTTTAGGGCTCGGACCTTCGAGCAGGGCCTACGCAGGGACATCCGAGCAGGTGTGGTTTCCTTGTGCCTGCCCACCTATGCTGGAGTGCTGGAGCGAGCGATGGTGGTGGAGAGTTTTCTGGCTGAGCAGTTTTCCCCTGGTAGTGCTGGGCACTCGAGAGCGGAGACTTCATCGGTCCGATCGGCATCTGGTAGCCGACGTCAGACTCAGGGGTCTAGACGTGGCCGACGATGCAGGAGGCGACCCCAGGATGGAGGTTCTGAGCCTCGGAGCTCACAGGGCTCGCAGGCCAGTTTTGGTCAGCCGCAGGAGAGGCGGTGTTACGCTAGCGATGGTCGGGGACATCTGGCTAGAGATTGTCCGACCCGACGTGCTGCTGAGAGGGAGCCGGTCGATGGACCGCCTTGGCAGAGGCAGCGTCTCGAGCAAGGAGGTCCGCAGGGCGTCGGACGTGGCGTCGGAGCTGGTGCAGCGGGAGGCGGTGGTAGACAGTACCAGTTGCCACCACCCCCACCCCCAGGTGGTCCCCGCCAAGCTCAGGGAGCTGGTGGTCGAGGGCGAGGACAGCTGCATTCCCTGGAGGCAGTCGACCCAGAGGCACCACAGATGGATAGAGGTACGCCTTGTGTCTTTTCTACTTACTGCAGTAGTTTGTCAGACACTGTTTAGCGGTACTCTTTCCTTTTGTTGCTTGCTCGAGTTTTGCTCAGGGCGTTGGTATGACCCTGTGTGGGTGTTTGTTGGTGAGCTTGCTGGTATGTGAAACCCAGTTTAGAGTCCAGTCGCTTTCCGTGTGCTTAGGGCTTTTCGGGGACGAAAAGTTCTAAGGGGGGGAGGATGTAGCAACTCGGGTTTTTGGCCCTATCAGACTTTGGAATATTTCTACGAATAATTCCAGAGCTAGGCGCGAGGACGGCGTGCGATTCCGAGGCCCGGTGTGCCCGGAATTAATTTTATAAAAATATTAAGTATTTTTATACTATGCACGTGGCGGAAGTGTGATATCTCCTAAACGGTAGCTCAGAAAGGGAATCTGAGGGCACGGTTGCGTCCGGAACGTGCCGTTTACCCTAGGCGGGGTGTAAACTTTGCGGGCACGGGCCTGCGGTGAGAAACGCCACCAGGGGCGTTTCCGTAAATAAGTGGCAAGTTAGTGTGCGAGCGTCGGCTCGAATAACTTCTGAACGGAGTCTCGGATGAAAAATCTGAGACCGCCGTTGCGTTCAGAACGGCGCGTTTACCCTAGGGGTGACCTTACTTTTGTTCGCATCGGGCGTCGGGTCCGAGGCGGGTTTGGCGCCGGCGGGCCGCTGATATAAATATCAGCGCCCCCCCTTTTATCGTTCTTCACTGTTCTTCGTCGTTCTTCGCAGCCACTCTTCCGAATCGAGCAAACGGAGCGCCCACGAGCTCAGAATTCGACGACGGACGTTCCAGGAGCGCGCAGCGGAAGCTTTGGAGCGCGGATCTGAGGCAGAACGTCGGCGTTTCGCCCGCGAGGTAGGCGGTTTGAGTTTTAATCCCCGATCCCGTTTTTGCTGCGTTTTTCTGTAAATTGAAGCCGTAGCAGTGTAGATCGGGTCCCGAGGGTCGCGTAGGCGCCTTCGGATCGCAAAACGGACCACCGGGGTGCCCCCGGCGGTCCGCGGAAGATCCGCCGGCGCGGCACCGGCGCCGGCGGATTCCGGCAGCCCGCGGCGGAGCCGCGGCGGCCCGCGGCGGAGCCGCGGTGGCGCGCGGCGGAGCGCCGCCGGCCAGGGCGGGCCGGCGGCGGCGGCCGGTCCAGGCCGGCCGGACCGGCCGGTCCGGGCCGGTCAGGCCAGTTTTTCGCATACGGGGGTCTTCAAACCCCCGTATCTTGCACCTCGGGAGTCGGATTCGCGTGCCGTTTGCGGCGACGTGACCCTGACGACGAGGCGAACCCTCCGGTATGGGTTCGAGGGTTTAAAGGTTCGGGATCGTGGCCCGGGAGCGAGAAACGTCGTATAAAATAATATTATTTTATTATTTTACGACTTCGGGCCATTGTAACTCCTACCCGGAGCGTCCGATTGACGTGCCGTCAGTGGCGTTGAGACCCTGATGGTACGACAGACTTTTTAAGATGGTTTCCGGGTGTTGGGTCTGTGAACGGGGTGCGGGCCCCACGAGGCCGGGTTTTTGCGTTTGCTGGGAAACGCAGCTTTTGCACCAGGAGTCCGATTTTGGCGGATGAATAGTCGATCATGTGTGTTTTTCCGAGAGGAACGCAATGGTGCGTTCCGTTCGATGAGTTTCGGAATCCAGGCGTGGGCCCCACCCGAGCCGGCCTTCGGTGAATAGTACCTTTTTCACCGGGTGTCCGTTTTGGGCGAGCGAGTAGTCGATTCCGCTTGTTTTTCCGAGGGGATCGCCGTGGTGTGATCCTCTCGATGGGTTTCGGGATCGTTCTGTGGGCTCCGCACGAGCTAGCTACGGTGAATAGTGTCATTTTCACCGGTGCTCCGTTTCGGGCGAGTAAGCAGCCTATCCTGCGTGTTTTTTCGCGTGGAACGCGATGGTGGCTCCGGCTTTGGCCTAGGAGGTGCGCAGTGTGGCGTTGTGGCGGGTCGCTTGGGTTAGCGAAGTTTGGACCAGCAGTGGTTGAGGGTTCTCCCTTGGTTCGTTCCCACGAGGGTTCGTGTGGCATCACAACCTTCGTATGGGTTTGTGATCCTCTCGATGGGATGTTTAAACTGTTTGAGTTGTGGTATCCCTCCGGTGGGCCCAGAGTGGATCCTCTAGCATCTTTACCCTAGATCGGGTTCTTGGTATCGCTGTGACCGCTTATTCACGGGCCGCGATCCCCTATCTAGCAGGTTAACCCCGTAGGGTTTGTGGCATCATCGGACTTATGATCCCCTACGCGGTGGGTCGTGCACAGTAGGGTTGTGGCATCGTCGGGTTTACGATACCCTACTCAGCATGATGTTTATAGTAGGGTTGCGGCATCGTTGGTTATACGATCCCCTACTCAGCGCTTGGTGTCGGTAGGGTTGCGGTATCGTTGGTTATGCGATCCCCTACCCAGCGCGTGGTTTCGGTAGGGTTGCAGCATCGTCGGTTCGATCCCCTACATCGCGAGTTATACCAGATAGGGTTCCGGTATCATCGTGACCATCTTTATATGGACGATGATCCTCTATCTTAGTGTGAAGCTTCTGTCGAGTGCAGATCGGGTTGTGGCATCCCCCAGCGGATCCTGGGTGTGATCCCCTATCTGTGAGAACTACGTATGCCAGATCGGGTTGTGGTATCCCCCAGCGGACCCTGGGAGTGATCCCCTATCTGTGAGCTATGTATACCGGAGTGGGTCTTGGTATCCCCTAGCGGACCCTAGCGGTGATCCCCTCTCCGAGGAGTTTGGTGGTTATGTTGTTTCGGTGATGTTTCCTCAGTGATGCTATCCGATGAGCGTGGTCTCTCGGGTGAGCGTCTATGATGTTTGCGAGTATCCCGATGGAGTGTATCTCTCGGATGAGTGTCATCTGGTATGACAGTGTTCGTGGTGTACTCTCCTGGTTGTGGACAGTTGCTGGTGATGAGGTCGGTACCTCTTGTGGCTTGTGGCGTGAGCTGTGTATATCTGGTTGTTCAAGGTGTGTGTATGGGCATACACCTGAGCTGAGCTGAGCTGACTTGTTGTGTTTAGCTGAGGATGGTCACGAGATGGAGTTTCTCTCTCGTCTAGGTTCCCTCTGGCTGGGTTGAGCGGGCCGTTGCCTTTCAGTTGCTCCCTTGGGTTTTGTTTTTTTTGGGGTGCCTACTGAGTATGTTTATACTCACCCCTGCACGGGCTTTGCCCGCACATGTTTGTGTCTTGTGCAGACCACAGACCTTTTGACGGAGTCCCAGGAGGACCCGGAGCAGGCGGAGATTTGTGAGCGAGTTGACTGGGGTGTTTACCGGAGCTGTGCCGAGCGAGCTTTCCAGCGGGTGTTGTGGCAGCGTTCCCCTTCTTCAGAGCAGGTTGGACGCGCTTTGTAGTTTCCTTTTGGTGGGCCCTGTTTTGCCCTTGTACTTTTGCTGTTGCACTCTGGTTTGGGATAGATTGTATGCATGCATTTACTTTTCAGTCTCTATATCTCTGCACTGTTGCATGGAGATGTTTGTGGGTGCGTGTGTACAGGTACCTTAGGCTAATGCCTCCCATGTGTGTGATAGCCTACCCGGCGCTGGTCGCCAGCCCCTGGCCTATTGGAGGCGGGCTTGGGGAGTCGCGGCTCGAGCCCCGTTGGGTCGGGTCGTGACATTAGTACACTTATGTGATTGACTACCATAATAAGAAACCTTGAAGAACATAAATAGAAGTTTATATGCTATAAGGGTTCTTGAAAATGGAGACGAATAGTTTATAAAGGTTATATAATACCTCAAAAGTGTTTTCAAGAGATAAAAGACGACCTAAGATGATTTTAAATGAATTTTATATTAACTAGAGTAGTCTATATTTTATATTTCATATATATTATTCGTCTATGTTTAGGATTCTATGAAAGAATCACCACAAACATCAATTCCATGGGTAATAATTATTCTTGGGATGTGTGACCATCATTTGACAGGAACTATCTAGGGAATAAGAATCAATTAGCTTATGGGTAAGAATCATCTAGAGTGTACATAAAAATTATGTGATGATGAAAAACTATAATCTACAATATATAGAAATAATGTGATTCATTAACACCCACATAGTTTTTGAATTATTTTTCCAAATAAATTAAATTTCATTGAAAACATACGTTAAAAAAAACATTCAATTTTAAAAAATCACAATAATTTTAAAATATAATTATTTTTATTTTATTGTTATATCGTACCTGTAATATTATGTTGAATGAATTTGCATAACCATATTATTAAATATAAATAAAGGTTAAACTCAATAAAAATTTGTTGATTAATTCTTAGTAAATATGCACTCAATTTTTTAGTAATTATTGTTTATAATTCAAAATGTATTTCCCTAAAATATGATTTTATTGAATTTTCAACATGAAACTTATAAATAATTTTACCATCTTTATAATTTTTATTTTAAAAAATTAATTAAAATATCATAATTAGTAAAAAGTTAATTTTGTGAATTTTATGAGAAGTGTATTCTTTCAATAAATAGTAATAAATTATGATTTTTATGAAAAATTGTTTCTTATTTTAAGGAATTTACAACGTTTCATTTTTATTAAATTTTTTTTAAAAGTAAAATTACTTAAATTATATTATCATTAATAAAATTTTGGTAAATGGATTCAATTTTATATTGAATTTTGAACTTAATAAATTTTATACATAAGAAAACATTTTCTTTGGAAAGCTATTTCTCATTATAATTACTGGATTAATTTTGAAATTAAATTATGAAAAATTTATGAATTTAATTTTCTATAATAAATTATACATTTGGAATTATCCTAATTAATTTTATTTTATATGTTCAATTTAACTTTTGTTCATCATGATTTGTAATATAATTAAATATTTGTCCCATGGTAAAGTTAAAATGGGATAATTAAGAGTAAAAAATATTTTATAGTGAATAAAATGTGACTATAAAACATAATTTAACTTTATTTTATGATTATATTTCGTACATAATCTTCCAAGATTATAATATATAATATTTGAAACAAAATTTTCATGATTGAGGCATTTATAATTGTTTGGGCAATGAAATGACAAAAATGCAATTTTCTTTGTTTTATTACATTTTAAATTTTCACAGAGGGATTAAAATAAGGTATATACATTTATATATTTTATTTTAATGATAAATAATTTTTTTAAGATAGAAATTTATTTCTAATTTTTTGTGATGAAATAATAACTTAATATTCCTACACAACACTGATGCAATAACACTTTAGTTAAAAAAAATTTATAATAAATGACTTTAAAAATACTTAAATTAATATATGTTTTATAAATTATTATGTTCCAAAAATAATTATGATAATTATAATTTCATTTTATTTTATTAGGTTTATTTATATTAATTACATCCCAATCATTACTTTTTAATGTCAAATTAAATTATTAGTTTTAAAATTTACATTAACAATATTTTATAAGAAATACTTTTTTATAAAAGGATTTGAAATTCCTATAAATATTATATTTAACCATGTGAATATGAATTTGATATTAATACAAAAATTTTCCAAATTATGGTCCATATATCATTTTATAGTAAATTTATTGACCCATATATTGTAAAAGTAGTGATACCACAATAATTTTAAAAAATGCTTAAAAAAGGTTAAAACAATTAGATAAGGGTGAAAATTTCACATAAAAGTTTTCAATTTTTTATGAGTTTATTTTGAATAAGAATATTTTTACCTTAAAATATTTTTATTTTGGAGACATTTATATATGAAAAATATTTTATTTTAATTCAATAATATAAGAAATTCCAACATTGATGCTCTCTTATCTTATAAAAGGGAACCTATTATTTTCATTTCATCACATATAGTAAACCTTTTTGTTCCCCCTAATATAGAACAAATACATTATTTATAACCATAACCAAGTCAAAGAGTAATTTTTGTGATTTTAAAACCCTCATCAGATAGTTTTTTTGTGCAAACCTAAAGATGTTTTCTGAAGAATAGATATCATTCATAACTGGGTTTTTTTTATTTTTTTTGTCTTCTATCTCTTTCAAATATTCATCAAATGTGATAAAATAATAACAAATGTATTTTAAATATACATAGATAATATTATTTTAGGGTAGTAACCAATATCCTCGTCGTCTTTTGTTGGATGGTAAATAAAACTGTTGATCATGTGTATGGTGGACTATCACTATGGGAACCGATGTAATTCATTTTATATCAATAAATTTAATGACCAGATATAATAAGGAATTATGGATTATATATGATATTTATGATTAAATTTTAATTATTGAATTATATTATCATATCTATCTTCTTACCTTCCAATCCAGTTGAATATGATAACATATCACATGCATACGTGTGGACTACCTCCTCCATGAAGTGATGTGATATGTATTTCGTATTATTTTTTAATGGATGGTAATAAGGATATATTTAATGATTATATATGATTATATATTGTATAATTATTATTATTTAATGATTAATTACTACTTAAATGTATTTATTCCACCCATCTAAAAATGAAAATGATGTCCATGCGTACATATGACCTTCAATCTCTTGGAATTATGTGATTTATTTTTCTATATCTCACACTTATGAGTTAATATAAATATTAATATAATTATAATATACAATAAGTATAATATTTTTAACATTAGGGGGTTTATTGAACCATGATCGATTTGCAAGGAAAAAAATTATACAAAACATTAAACTAAAAACGAACCAGTTATCAACCAGAACAATGATTTTAAAAAATAATTATTAATAAAAAAGTGATAAAACATTATATGTAAATCATATATGGTATTATATATATAATTATAACCATAAAATAGACTACTATATATATATATTATTAATTAATATTGTACACGTATTCATGAATTCGTACCTGAGGTAAGGGTTTATTTCACAATCTCCTCATTATTTGGGATTGTTTTAGTTTAAGTCTATGTTAGAGGAATTATTTAATATGTATATATTAAAAAATAAAATTATATTTTAATCTACATATTTATAAAAATTAAAATTTTTTATTTAATTTTCCTCTATTTAATTACTCATGATATAGAAAATATGTATTGAAGGGAAACCAACCATATATTCTTTACTCCGTCAAGAATACTTCTCATTGATGGCCTTGTTTTACATATTGTATTGTTAAATAATACTGTTAAAATTTTACAATTAATTATTAAATATATTTTTACCCCTATATTTTTAAAATAGGTTTTAAAAGGAATTTACTTGTCATTTTCCAAACAAGGTACTTTTTAATATTTTCACAGAATTTTTAATGAAATGGGTTTTTAACATAAATGAATCATTTGAAATTTAAAACCATTATGAAAAATAATTTCATTAAGTATTTCTATAATTTATTGCAGGGTTTCATTCTTAGAAAATTTTTTGTTAATATTTGTTAAGTATTTTAGACTTTAAATAAGTGATTTGAAAGTGAAAATGGTATTTTCGCTAAGAAAATTTTCTGTGATCTAACAAATTATTTTCATAAATATAAACATACATTGAATAATAATATTTTAAGGATATAATATAACAATAAAATCTACATATTTCAATAGTTTTATTATGATCCATCCGACTAAGGAACATATTGATATTAAGTATTTTATTTCTTTTAATATAGACTGTAATTGATTTTAAGGCTTTTTGATTAAGTTATGTTGTTTATTTATATAACGAAAAAGTTATAATTATTATGTAATGGGTGAGAACAAGAAGTAAATAGCTATTTTATGCATTGGTATGTCTCATGAAAAAAACTATATTCTGTATTTTTTAGGGCTTACCAATTTATATAATATGTCCTATCATGAGGACATTATAATTTGCTTCTGTTGATTGAAATTATTCAATACATTATTATGAAATTTGTTATTGAGTTTAATGTGATTATTTTATGAGTAATGATATAAATTTATAATTTTCTAGAACATGTTATTATTTATATGGAACTTATCATCATTTATTTTATAGATATTATTCATTCATTATTTTCTTTTGTTGTAAACATACCATTACTATGAATCTATTATCTACCTTTCTTATCTTTGGTTTCCCCATGATTCTAGGATGTATATTATGATTGATATGAAGATATATGTTTAGGGGATACAGGTGTTTAAAATTAAAATACTATGTTTTATTTTATTTTTTTAAATATAATGTTAGATTCATGAATGCATCTATTTTTACAATACTACTAATCTATTCAATCATTTAGGATGACATTTCATGTTTCTATGACCAATTTAATAATATAAACATTGAATTTTAGCTTCTAGGTCTAGGTGTTTTACATTTTCTACCAAATAAGTTTAAGAGAATCCCTGGTAACTAGATTTATGAAAACATATAACATGGAACATAAACCCATATCTAACATTTATGATAATTCTAAGTAAATGATATCATTCTAAATAATTTTAAGGTGAATATTATATGGTATTCCTATAAATACATCGCTATTTTTATACTATATGTGGATGTGGTTTTGGAATATATTTATTAAGGGGAAATAAACCCAAAAGAGTTGGTTTGAGTATATCTCAACCAACATTCAAGTGCATGGTGACAATGCCCTTTATGCATTTTTTGGATGAAACACCCAAGAGATATGCTACGATTAATTAAAATTTTCTATAAAAACAATAATGAATGAATGGAAAATATTTTTATGATTTGAGAAATTTCCCAAAGAATGAAACTTTATTATTCTGAGATTTTATATTCCTAAATTTAACAATTTATATTAGGTGTTTCGCCTTTTTGTAAATTATACATTATAATTAAAAATGTTTAGATCTAATCAATGTATTAAATTATTTATAAATAGAACTTTGATGAAGGAATAAAATCCATTTCAATGAAGGAATAAAATTTATGTATTTTTATCTAGGGAATGATAATGAAGGTGGTGATGGAGCTATAAATGGAGGTGAGCAAATTATTGAAACAGTAGGGAAGCTGACTCATGTTTTGGGAAATAACATTAATTCCCTGAAATTCTAAAATATATTGATTTTATTTTATAGTGTGTATGACTTGAAACACTAAGAATAAATGAAAATATAACACCCCAATACATTACTATATATATAATTTTAAATAAAATCAATATATTCGATAGATTGATTTACACACAACATTGATTATAGCATGTGTTACATGGAATACTGACCTTATCTTATATTGCACACATCACTGTGTTTAAAACGATTGTCACATATTATGAAAATATACTGATTTATTAAAATATTCATATTTAAGTGTATAAATATTAATTATTAAATTATGAAAATTATATGGTTTACATATAAAAAAATTATTGATAATAAATCATTTAGGAATAAAATAAGAGTCATTTGAATGAAAATAATTAGATTTCTGAAATACAATAATTTTTTAAAAGTCAGGTTTGCCGAATATTGCACCAAAAATTTGAAATTAATTTTTACAAATTTGGGAAAAATTATTTTTAAAATTAAATTAATATCTGAAATCAATATATCAAAATTATCTTATTTTATTTTTTTTGGATTTTATTGGGAAGCTTTATGTTATAACGAATAATTGATAATAATGAATTTTAACCGAAAAAAGTCATCTCATTTAAATATTTTATAATTTTATTTTCAATTTTAAATAGGTTTTAATGTTAAATGACTTCCATTATATATACATTAATCAAATTCTTTTATTATTAATCATTTTCACAACGAGTAATCATATAATAACTCTGTAATATTTTGAGCAATTTCTATTTAAAACCCTTTTTATCATCACGTATGTGGGATTAGTTTGAAATGAAAATATTCCAATTATATGATTTTAATTTAATAAAATGGATTGTTTATTTTGAATCCGCATAATTTATATTATAAGGTAAGTTCAAATTAATTTTTTACCAAAATGAAGCGAGAAAATGTAAAAAATTATTTACTTTTGTTAAAATAATTGATTGAGTAGAGGGAAAACTAAAATGATTAGGGTTAAATTGACATAAAAATGTATAAAAAATTATTTTAATGGAAATATAACAAATTTTATAAAATTATTCATTTTTAATCTTTGAGAATGATAAAAAAACAGGAATGATTGAATCATTTCCAAAAATTACATTTGTGCCACTAACCTCAATTATAAATTGCCGCCCACTCTCTGCTCAGCTTAGCACCTTTAAACCCATTTTTATCAGAAAATACCTACCTAAGTATCATAAAAAATTCCCTCATACCAAACTATAATTCTTATTTTTTCCAAAAATTCAATATAGTAATTCTCTAGTGAAACACGAAGTAGGATACATGATAAAGAGTTGACATTCTTCAACAATCCTTTTTATTTTATTTATTTATCCTCTTATGTAATTATTATTAAAAAATAATAATGTAATAAAATACGAACATTTAATATATTTTTATGTTTTTATAATAACTATATTACCTAGACGCATATCGAAATCCATCAAATTTGTTAAGAAATCAACATTAGTGTGTATGACATCATATTGCCTCATGAACCGAGGTCATTCATTATTCAATTAACACCTTTGATGGTTGGGTATGATTATGGATTTATAGTATATATATTACATTTATAATATATGTATCCTCTTAAATTCATTATATCACATATATATATTTTAAATTTCCATTTCGTAGGGGATACAAAAATTTCTCTTGTGTGTACAATGGACTACCACCCCGCGAAGCAATATGATTCGTCGTATGCCAAATGTAATAAGGATAATGTTAATTAATACATATGATATAAAATAAATAATTATTCTATTAATTTAATATTTATTATTATGAAAACTTAATATTATTTATTACCTTTTCCTTCACTTAAACAACAATACATTATTCGTCTACGTGTGGACTGCCGGCTTCGCAAAGCGATATGATTCTCTTTTCATCACCACACCACATGGATGATATATATAAATATAGTTACAGAAATAATATTGTATATATATGGTATTATTATCATTATTTATAGATAAAATTTTACTTGACTTGTTTCTATAATGATCTTTGAAAAATGGAAACACCACTCATGAATATATATGTCATACCATCTCTTTGATCGTAATGTACTTAATTTATCGTACCCATATTTCACGATTGGTTTTGAAAGTATAATTTATGTAAAAATATGATAATTATGTTATTTTTTTGTATATAAATATATTATATGTTCATGAATTGGATCTGTCCTGATGAAACACACGTGAGAAAATTAAAAAATTAACACCCAAAACAATGAAAATAAATAAATATTATAAATCAAGGGGTGATGATCTGTAATAAAAGTATCATATATGATATTATAAATATGAATTTAGATATGGAATATGTTAATTAAAATTTTAAAACTTATATTAAATAGGGTAAATAACTTTCAACCAACAAGAAGCATGAGGTAAGGAATTTTGTTTCAATTTACATTCCATTAAAACTTATTTGTCATTATGCATCAATTCACATTTTTGTAGAGTTTAAAATGAACCTTAAACATGTTATATAAATATTAGTTAATAATTATCTTTATTTTAGGTTTCAATTGTAATTTTTCAATCCAAGTGGATTTGAATTAAAAATTACATTGTGGAAAAGAGTTTCATAATTTACTTTCTTTTCTTTGGTTATATCACTTCTTTGTCGTCTTTGATATTCTAGGAATATTTTTGAAGTTAAATTTTAAATTTTTATTTTTTTATTTCCACTTATTTTATTTATATTTATATTTTATATAGATAATATATTGATTTATAAATTATCATTTCAATTTTATGATAGTTTAATTATTTTATTTCATAACCACATTATAATCGAAATTATTAATTCTTGAATTTCAGTTAAAGAAAAGTATTTTTCCAATTACTAATAATTCAATATATATTTATTATAATACTTTTATTAATTATATTTTCAATTAATCGAAATTTTTATCACTCGTTGGTACTTAAAATTATTGATTAAATGTTTTTTAAAAACATAACTTCATTTCTCTCTTCAGCCAGACATCTGTATACTTTCAAAAAAATGTTTTCTTAAAATGAATTAAAAATTATATTTAGCATTATTTAAATTATTTATTAAATTAATTTATGTAAATTTTTATCTTTGAAAATATTCAATTAAATACTTATCTCATTTTAAAAATAATTCATGTTTGGATTTTAACAAAAAAGCTAAATGATTATTCATTTTATTATATATGGATGGAATGAAATTTCCATCCATCATGACCACTAAAAAGATTGAAATCCTGTTTTATATGTTTCAATGGTTATTTTGAATGAAAATTATTTTCAAAATGTTTTATTATATTTTATTTTTGAAAGGTTATTTTCAAAAGGAGAATGATATTTTCCTTAAGAATTTTTTAATGATCTTTTTAGGGTATTTCTATTCATAAATTAATAAAACCCTTTATTCTTACTCCAATGGGTATGCGTTACATTGATATCATACTTATCATTTATTTAGATGAAATATGAACAATTTTACAAGTAAATTATTGATATTCTCTTATATGATCCATTTTCATAGTGATTAAAGTTCCCTTGATTTATTCACTTTCATGTGTACATTAAATTTCCACAAAATATCTATATAATTTATCATGGATATATTTATTTTTGGAACCGTATATAATATCTACATATGTTGATACACATTGAAAGTTAATTTTTTATCTGGGGAAATATTGATAATCAATATTCATTCATTAATATGGATATCTAATGGTAAAGAATATTGATTGCTGAATTAAATCAATTATTCAACATATGAGAAATGATTTGGACCTATAGTGATGTGTGAGGAATTGTATTATATATTCCATTAATGTATCTATAGGTCTCCTAAGACAAATAAGAATGCTATAATTATACTTTTAGTTTTAAATGTCTTGTAAAAGGTCTCATTAATAGAGGTATCATGATGCATGAGATCATAGTGTCCCATAATTAAGCATTTAATTCATGAGATTTTTTGTTATTATTATCCATGATATTTTTCATAGGAAATTATATTGGGATGAATTTAATTTTCAATTTATTGATTTAAGGTAATGTATTTTTAGCTATTTTCCATTCCATTTTGTTTAAGCATTATCTAATTATTACAACTAAGTTATTAATTAAATGTCATGTATGATTAGCGGTTTACCGTGACATATTTATTATTCCTTATTGATTCATGATAGGTTCCAAAATATTAAACCATTACCTAGAATTTTATCTTGCATATATTTTTTTCATTTCTAAGGATTCCATGAAGAATACTGTGATCGATATACAAGGATATTCTTGAGAGAGTTATGTTATTCATGAATAAAATGAGTTATAATTTGTTTATTTAAATATAATGAAATATTAATGTATACATATTGTTTATTATGTTTAATAATATAGTTGGACCTTTAGGATAAATTTCCATATATATAATTATAGTTTAATACCATAGACACCTTATTCGATCTATTAGGTTTGGTGTCTCTACACATGGTAATAATGGAAGTTTAATGGATGCCTTGGGAATTTTTTTTGGGAAAACATATATTAGGGATAATAACAATTATATATAATTTGATTATTATAATTGATGAACATCATAATGTTTTGGTCAGGAAGTCATTATGTGTTTATCTCTTAAAAAACATCCCTTTTTGGATGCTATAGGTGGATATAGTATTTGCATAAAAATACACAGGGGTAATAAATCGGAAAAGTGTGCAAATGGAATAAATCTATTGTCACCTAGTGCATAAAAATGGGTCTTATGAAACACCTAGTTTGAAAATCCTTATTATGATCCACAATAGAATTCACATTTTCTTTACAAACCATTATTAGAGATTTAAATAGGAAATTAAAATTAATGAACTAGACTATAAATAAGGTATCTTATATTGAAAATAATGTTTCAGGATTTAGACATTCTATAAATGATTCTTTGTATTTATTATATGGGTATTTTTTCTCAAATTATTTTATTAATATTAGTAAATGGATGGTACACTAATGAATCTTATTGATATCAAACATAATGAACAATTTTGAGAATATGAGAAACAAAATGGGAATATTATATGAGTGAAATTTATCACAACTATTTCAAACTAGTTAACATAAAATATGATTAAAAAATTATACATTGACCAACTCTTGGACTCAATACATAAGATAAGGAATTTGATTTCTATGTTATCATATTGTGAATGACATATAGGAAAGTATGTTAAGTTTTCTAAATGTTAGGAATTTTTAGAGAGAAACCCCAGAATGGTTTTCAAATGAATTAAAAAATGATAAATTTTTCAAAAAGAGTGGTATAATTCAAAGAATTACCAAGTAAAAATATAGGGCATGATGAAAGGAAATAAACATCATTATAGGGATCCATTTATAATTTATTATCTTAAATGTGGAGAACATAAGAAATATCAGAGTCAATTCCCTCTTATAAATAATAATCCCAATACTATGGAAGAACATTTCTTGAAATAAAATGGTTGACATTTTTATGAATTGAGAATAAATAATTAAATAATATAATTATTTAATCAATGGTATTATATATATATTAATCATTAAACATATAATAATTCTAATAAATATTAAAATCATATATGTATTCATTAACAAAAGAGTGATGGATACAACCATGTGTTATTATTTTTAGGTTGATTATAAGTTAAAATTCTTAAACAACCCTTTTGAACTTTTTTGATTGTTGGAATATAACATTATTGATGATATTTTCAGAAAAAAATTATTCGAATAAAACACATTGGTTTAGAATATGTTTGAGTGAAAATGTTATTTAAGGAATTATTACTTCTAATTATTTTGAAATATGTTTACAGGGATTGATAACAATTTGGTTTAACATTATCATTAATTAAATTTTTATAATAAAGAAATAGTAATATGTTAATTTATAGAAAAAAAGAAAAAAATATATGCATTAGAAAATATTATAAAAAAGGCTATTTAATGACCAATTTTATTTAAAAGATTTTCATCATATATTTTGGGAATTTTATAGGAATTATTTTAATATTTTTTAGAAAAAGGAAAAACCACATGTTTGGTGAATACCCATCACATGAATAAAGGTATCAGGACATGGAACTATGACTAAAAGGAAATAAAGGATTTGTCACTTACCACTGACCTACACAATGTACTGGTTAATATGAAATATTTGTTAGTTATATTATTTAAAAAAAATTAGTAATAATGATGATCCAATGAAGGTAATTTTTATTTTAAGTAATTAATTTATTATATTGGATAACTTTTGATAACCATATTGGTGTTGTAAAATAGTTAGAGACATATGGACATATGTTTCACTATTTTAAATATATTATAATCCATTAAAAGAATTTTTTTTACTTTAGTATTCAAAAATATTTTTTTGGATATTCATTTTTTATAGTAAGGGATTAATTTAAAATTTATCAAAGGAAACTGAAGGATTAAAAGTTTCTCTTGAAATAGAATCATCTCATGTACTTATAATTCCTTATATTGGTAGACTGAAAAATAATTCCTCAACGTGAAGGAAATGAACTTCAAAAAAATGTTATCCTACTAAATTTATATTTGATTATTTGGATAGTCTTTTAAATAATCATGGATTAATGGTTTAAAATCCCATAAATTTTCTTTCACCATTCACTTTATTGAGATAAATAAACTCAATGCCCTCTATAAATTTTTACACATTTATTCCATCTATATATCTTCACATTACACCAATTTTCTCTCAATTATAATCATAATAATATGTTATTTTATATGAACTTTGTAATATTATTTCATTCTTATTAACATGATGTTTTATTAACTCTTATTTCAATGTGGGTTTTTCAATAATTGTATATAAAATTTCAGAACTATGATTGCTGAGATCATTTTTAAATTCTGATGATGTGATTTATTTATGATGGTGAGAATATAATAGACGAAAATTATAAAATAATATCTTTGTAGTCGATACTGTGTACGAAACACAACACCAACATTAGAAGAAAATATAACACCATGTGACTCTAAAATATATTTAATTTTAAATAATTTAAATATATTCAATTTCTTTTATTTGACATAAAACCGAATTTAGATTGTGTTACAAACAACATTGTGCTTATCATTTGTTTCACCAAAACTGAGTTTAAATGAAATGTGACATATAATAAAAATATTTATATTTAATATGATAGATTTAAACTATCCATTAAATTAGAGGGAATGTTTAGTACTAAATAGATTAATAAATGTATACTTCTGAGACATATAAAAAGAAATTCATTGGTTATATATTTATTTGGAATTAAATATGAATCATTTTAAAAAAAGAATTGTTTTCTGAATAACTATATATTTCAAAAAGACGGTTTAATCACTATTTGCCGATATAATTGAAAAATAATTCTTACCAATTTTAGAAGTTGTTACTGAAAAATTAAAATTTAAAAATTAAAATTTAATATCAAAATTATATTATGGTGACTTTTGGGATATTTCTAAGAAGTTTCATATTTTAATTAATAGTGAAAGAATAATAAATTTTATTTAGAAAATTCCATTTCTTTTAAATAAATTATTATGTTATATTATATTTTAAATTAGTTTTATAATTATATTTGGTTAAATAATATATCAAATAAAATAATTCATGTTGTTGGAATCATTCTAATATTGAATTTGTTTATAAAGACTTTGTAAACTTTTGAAAATTTTCTCTTTAAAAACTACCATTGCCATCACATCTATTGGATTTATTTTAAATTAAATTATTCCACATTGGTTAATCAAAATTATTAAAATTAATTAAATATTTTTCATAATAATATTTAACATTATATAATAATATAAAATAAATTTATTTCCAAAAATATTTTTCAAAACAATAACATTTAATTACTAAATTTATTGGCCTATAAGCGGTGGAGCGCAACAAGATCTTACATAGAGATCAGGGATCCTCTAATATCGATCATACATTCTCCACCTATCAATCTTCCTAGTCAGTGCGATCGGGGTTTGGGCTGTGGGTGGCATAGAGTGTCGACCACTCTTGTCCTTGAGAACTGGAAAGGCCTCCGGAGCTCTGTCGATAGAGATTGTCATTTAACCTCCTATGATGATTCAATTTTAAAGTCTTCAATCTTTTACCCATGACAAAATTTCCTCTTCTCCAATGGTTCCACCCCAATTTATTTCTTATTGTTTGGATTCTGTAGGGATATCATCTTCTCTTGGGTCAGTATGAAGTCACAGGTGGCGTCCTCAAGAAAAATCAGTGCCAACAATGTCACTTTATGTTATGGGTTCGCAGTGGCTCGTTGGGTTTTTCGGTGTCTTATGTTTTGGCATGGTATTGCCCATGTGGTGGTAGCGTTCCTTGTGGTTCTTGGGTGAAGATCTAGTTCTTGTTCCCTGTTTTGGTTTTCTCCAGCGGTGTTGTTTGTGGTGGTGAGGGGCGTCATGGTGGCCCCTTAGGATCGATTGAGGGTTCAGGCTTTGGTAGTCGGTGATGGTTGGATTGGGATCTATGTATCCTAGGAGGTGATGTTTGTTGATAGGGGAAAGACACTAGGGTTATTGGTGTTGCGGGTATGTGTGGTGTGGTGTTGGTGGTTCCCAACCCGTTACTTTGTTCTAAGCAGGATTGGCTTTAGATCAATTTCTAGTCTAGGAATACGGGTCTCCTAATCAACTCGCTTTTTCCTTGATGGATTTAATGTTTTCAACCTGGTTTCTTGTTAGGTTATCTCTAACCAAAATTTTATTGATTTGAAATATCCAAAAAATGATCTTTTAGTCAAAGGGTAAAAATGGATTTATGAGGTGTTAAAATAAAAAATTAAGGGTAAAATTGGAATAAAAACTTGTCTAAAATATTTTTTAATTTCATATTTTGACATTATATCTTCTATGTTTTTTATTTATAATTTTTTAATATATTTGAATAATTAAAATGTTAGTATGATTTAATGTTGAATAAAAATTTACATGTGAGCCACTAACCTCACTTATTAAAGGCCACCACTATCCTCTTTGATTCAGAACATGAAACCCATTTTCATGGAAGATAACTACCCAAATCACCTAAAAAAATTCATGTACTATTATTAGAAACATTATTTATGTATTATAACCAACAAAGAATGATTTTGGGGAAATCCTAAGGAGGGAACCCAAAGAAGAGGATACACTCTTCAATGAACGTTTTTATTTTATTTGTTTTTCCACCTCCTTCAATTCTTATTAAAGAATAATGATATAATAACATAAATATCTTCCTTATAAATTTTTTTAATTATATTTTAATGACCTATAACAATATACACATCCATCATATGGGTAACTAAAGTATTGTTCGTGTGTACGACGGACTACCACTTGGTGAACTGATGTCATCTGTTATTAAGTTAACAACGTTCAAAATTGAGTATGATGATAGATTTACAATATATAAGTAAGAAAATTATATCATTTTTATAACTCTATATTAATTATATCATATATAAATATTTTTCCTTCCCATTAGAAGGGGATGCGATACTAACGCTCGTGTGTATTACATACTATAGCCTCATAAAGCGATGTTATTCGAATTTCACGAACACATTACATGTAATATAAAAAGATTATATTAAGTCAATATATATGATATAAATGAAATAATTGTGGTATTGAAGGCATATTTATGATTATCAAAATTTAATTTTCCTTCTTACCCTTTCCCTCACTTAATGAGGATAACATCATTCATGTACAGATGGACTACCGCCATCCCAAAGCGATGTGACTCTGTTTTCATCACCAAAACCCATGGATTATATATATAAGTATATTTAAAGAGATAATATGGTATTTATGATATTATTATAATTAAATAACTATATAATATTACTTACTTCTTTCCATAATGATCGCTGAAAAATGGAAATGTTACTTAAGGGTACCCACAACCTACCATCTCCATGACCATAATACACTTCATTCATTTGTAAGAATGTTTTATGATTGGTTTTAAAAGCATAATTTATATAAAAATATGGCTATTATATAACTATTATTAAATTTGATATTATATAACTATATAATATTCACAGTAATCAGATCTTTCAGGATGAAACACATATGAGAAAACAATGGAATTAACATTCGAAATAATAAAAATAATTTAATATTATTAATATAAGACTTATAATATGTTTTAAAAGGATCATATATGATATTATAAATATTAATATAGTTCTAGTATAAGTTAATAATAATTTTAAAACCAATATATAAGAGTTTAAATCACGTTTAACCAAAAGGGAGCTTGATTTAAGTGATTTTGTCTCAATTTACATTCCATTGAGACTTATTTATTATTATGATCCTATTAATATTTATCTACTATATGTACATCCCGTTTTAAATGTTATATAATTATTAACTAATAATTAATTTAATTATTATTTTCAATTTAGAATATTTTATCCATGGGGAATTATCTTGAAAATTACCAAGTTGTAATGAATTTCATAACAATTTTTTTTCATTGGGTTATATTACTTATTCATCAACATTGATATTATAAATTTATGGGTGAAATTAAATTTTAATATATTATGTTTAATTCAAAATATCTTATTTTGATTTACTATAGATATTCAAAATATATTTATTGATTAATTCTCACATCAATGTTAGGATCATTGTAATAGTTTATTTCACAATCTCATGTTAATCAACATTATTTATTCATGAATTTTAGTTAAAAGTAATTATTTGACAATTTCCTAATAAACCCATTAAACATTCTTATAATCTGGTTATTCTTTATATTTTCAATTAATAGTACAGTTTCCAAACGCTTTTGTAGTTAAAATGATTGAGTAAATGTTTATATGAAAACATGAATTAAGATTACTCTTTGGCCAGAAATTCATTTTCTCCTAAACCCATGTTTTTTTAAAAAAATTCAACAAAGTTTTTATCCTTTATAAAAGTATTTATTAAACAAATTTTACAAATTTTTTTAATTTTTAATTTTTTACAAAGGAATCATTATGTTGTTTTCAAAATAATGTTCATATGGATTTAAAAAAAAAAGAAACAAACACATGTTTTATCGTGTATGGAATTAACAAAATTTCTAACAATTATGACCAATAATTTTTTATGATTATTTTATATAATTTAAATGTTATTTTCAAATAAAATTATTTTCAATTTTTTGTAATATTTTAGTTTTAAAAAGTTGTCTTCATATTGGAAATTATATATTTATCAAGAATTTTTTAAAGATGTTTTTTATGGTATATCAATTAATACATAAAAATAAACCTTTTATTATTAATGAAATGGGTATGTGTCATATTGATATCATTATTATCCTTTATCTGGATGGGTTATGATCATTTTGACAAATTAAATAATTAAAATTAAATTCTTTGATTCATTTTTTTATTCAATAAATTTACCTTGAATTATTCATGTTATTATGGGCATTAAATTTATCCTAAATATCTATATTATTTATCTGGGATATTTTTTTCATAAACTGTATATAATTTATACATATAATGTCTTATGTTGAATTTTATTTTTTTATCTAGGGAAATATTGATAATACATATTCTTTCTTCAATATAAATATTTAATGGTAAGTATTATTGATTGTCGAATTAAATAAAAAAATGATTACATGCTTCCCAGATGGGATAAATTCTATAAACATAATGATGTAGCAAGAAAGAAGAATTAATAAAATTTTCCTTTCATCAAATTATAATATAGTTGGGTTGTGAAAAAGGTTTCAACTCTATTTCTCCAATAGATGAGAAATTGATTCCTTAACTTATTCCTCCACTATTGTTATTATGATTCGAAGAGGGAATTAAATGTGAATCTAGAGATGATTACTTCTAATAGTGAACTAAAATTTCAAGCGATATTGTTTTTTAGTTGGTTTCATGTTTTCAACTTTTAAGAATATTATTTACATACTATTTATGAAGGAAAACAACCATGGTGATGGATTATATAGAGACTACCTTGAGGGAAATCTTCCAAAATATATGATTGCCCCAAATATTTATTATTATTATTATATAAATATGAAATTCAATAAATCTCCATAAAATTATATTATATTATTTATTAATTTTTATCTTTTAACCTTTTTTTGTATATGTTGTTCATCTAATAAATATGGAGCAATTTTTTAAAAAAATGGGGAAAAAATAACATTAACTTGGGAATTTTGATATCTTTTGTGACGTATGTGACACGTGTGTAACATTTCTTGAAAATATGATGGAGTAAACTCCAAATAAGTGAGTTTTAAATTTGAACCACAATGAAAAATATGTATAAGGCCCCAGCCTTAAACATTACTTAATCTTGAGTTATTTCAAGAATACAAGTTGAGGATCTTTTCAGGTTTAGAGCTTTAGAGAATTAGATCATAAATCATGCATTACATTATACATTTAAACAAAGTGGTTATATAAAAGATTGTACTCATTTTTTCCTTTAACAGAAACATAATTAAAATAAAACCTGGATTCCTTCTTGACACTTCCATGAAACTATGATCACATCATGTACCTTTCCCTTGACCTATGAAATTTTTTTCAAAAACTTGGGATTAGCATAAAAATCTTAGTAAGGGATATAAAATTATGAAATGAAAACATTAGTCCAGGTATGAAATCATACTTTACATATAAAACATAAGCATTTTAACAAACCTCGTCAAATCATAAATAAATCATAGATATCATAAGACATAAAGGTAAATTGAGGAATTCATAACATTATTACGTAGGGAGTAACCCTCATGGTTACGTTTGGAATACCCATCACAGTATATTCCCTATATATATTTAGATAAACCTTAACGTTTAACCCCTTTACGTTACAAAATGCATTGGAGAGCTATATCGGGCTCAACCGCCCTTAGTTTATCACGTAACCACCCGTATTCATTAAAATTTCCCAAGAACCATAACATAATAATAGCACAGAACATAAGCATAATGTAGTGATTAAATTCCAACATTGCAATAAAAATATAACATTTTATGATAATGAAATAATGAATACATTCTAAAAGCCATTTTCAAAACCATTTAAAACATTTAATAAAGTGATTTCTTGAATAAAAGTGTCCCATACCACTTTGAAGATTTTAACATTTTAAACAATTAATATCCATATAAATAAATTCTTAAAACCATTTTGGTAACATTGATATTAATGATATATATTTATAAGAATAAATCATTAATACATTTAAAATGATATTTTAGTTAAAGGGTTTTTAACAAAATGAGAGACACTTGAATACAATAATCAAGGAATAACATTTAATTAGAACTTTATAATATCATGAGAATAAAGTGATTCATGATATAATATTCTAAAGGACAGTATATACACCTTATGAGAGTGAACTAGTGCATAACAACAATGAAGTCTCAATAGAAATGTAAAATGAGATGAAATCCATTATAAAGAAGGTATCCTTAAATTAAGGATAAATCAATCTCATAATTATGTGTGAAAAATATAAATACACCCAATATAAGTGGATATTATGTGTAAAACAATAAAATTTCATTCACACATATTCAAAGGATGACATATTCAATAACTACATGTTGAACCCAAAGAAATTGAAAATGGGTTAAGAAGTTCCCTTGGTAAAATTCGACAGCCTAACGACATCACATTAAATTTCATAAAATTGGTTTATGAGAGAGATAATGGTATCTCATCACTTGGACATAAAATGTACATAAATAATGATATAAAATAACATATCACAACATAAAATGATGTAAATTAAAAGACATAACAAAATAAGTTTTTTAAAAAGATGAGTGTGAAAGGTTCCCTTACTGATTTGGGAAACTTTGGAAATGTACACCACATGATGGAAGGGTCATACGATGAAGATGTAAATACCCATAAATGAAAGTATAGTACACAAATAGTAAAATAATGGGTAGTACATAGACCACAAAAAAATAAATAGTGGGAAATGTATCATGAATCTCACGGGAATAACAAGTGAGATGAAAATCCCCTTATTAAAATTCGGCAGCCCAATGACGCCACATAAAACTTCCAAAAATGGATTGATGAGATCAAATAGGGTCTCTAGTCATATTAACATAAAATTTACAGAAATAAGAATATTAAATAACATCCCCCAACATAATAAAGAGGATCTTAAAGTAAGTTACATAAAAAAGAGTACTTAAAAAGAAAGAGAGAGGTAGGATCCCTTAAAAAAACCCGGCAGCCTAACGGCGCCACAAAGAAATTCGTAAAATGAATTGATGAGTGAATGAGGGGGTCTCTCATCATATGAACATATAAAGTAAGGTAGGATGAATTTAGAAGATCATCCCCAACATTATAACATGGAGATTAAAATAATTGACATAAAGGAGAATACATGAAAGAAAGAGAGGGGTAGGATCCCTTACCTCAAGTCCGACTTGTATTGTTTGTATCTTTATATTCCTGAATAAAAATCTTTTTTCATTTTATAATTTATTAAGGAACTCCTTTAATGTTTATTATTAAATTCATATCACATATTATGATGTTATAATAATTAGTTAATTATGTGAGTTCATATCAGTTGTTTTTGTTGAGGTTTGGTACATGAGTAAAAATTAACTTGTTTGAAAAGAATTGTCCATGTAGTTATAAGTACATAATATCCCGAATAGTATTAATGATTTAAATTTCATATATATCCAGTAAATATTCATTTTATACTATTCCATAACATTATGAGATAAAAAGAAATGAAATACACCGTTCATGGAGACTATAGGCCGTACGTACGAATGAACAATACATTCATTTCTTTGTCATATTAATGAAATTAAAAATAATTGAGAGAGATATATATATTATAATTCCAGTATAATATATATGTTATATATGCAACATATTTTCATTAATTTCATTCTTTATACATTCCATGTATTGCATGAACGAGTCACATCACTTGAGGGGGCGGTAGTCCACACTTCCTCATATGAAATTATCGCATTTCCACAAAATGAAAAGAATAAATATATGTTTTAAATATAAAATACAGAAGCTCATAGAAAACATAAATACTATATATATCATATATAAAATACAATCACATCATAATGGCCAACTTTAAAGCTGTTAAAAGAATATTTAACAATCATTGTTTCGTGAGGCAGTAATTCGCCATCCACAGAAACAATATGTTCTTTAACCATTATACAGATGTGTGTGTAAGTGTATCTTTAATCCATCTTAAAAAAACATCCTAGTATATTTAATATACTGGTGTTGTTACAAAATAAAGGAATAAAAAGAGTTTATGGGGTTGGATAAGAAAAATAAAACAAAAGAACATTAGAGAAGTCTTTACTTTTTAATCGGGTAACTTCTCTTGGTTTGAACCAAAAGGGTTTATTGAAGAGATTTCTACCTAAGGTAAGGCTTATAGGATGAGGAGATATATGAGGATAAATACAATGATCATATCTTGGCTGAGCCAATGGCTTGGGAGGTGTGTGTAAAGAGGTAGAGGTGGAGGCCTTTTATAAGAGGAGAGGAGGGGCACTCTAGGAAAGTTATAAAATGTTACTTTATATTAAAATGAGTTTCTGATTTTTAAAGGTCCAAAAATGATATATTTTAAGGATAAGGTGATAGGGGTTAGAAATATACTCATAAAATATGCTTTTACAAGTGTAAATATTATATTATACATTATCTATTCATTTTATTTAAATCATTCATTAATGAGGTAATCGCTCCATCATCATCATGTCATAAATAATTTAATTTATTTAACTTCTAAAAATTATAAAAAAAGTACTATGATGTAGGAAATCTAATTACCTTTAAAATTAATAATTATAGACCAAGATATAATTTATGTCGACAAAATTAATTAATTTTTACTCGGGTGATACATTCTTTAGTGATATTCTGTTTCCTTTAAAAATAAAATGATAAAGTGTCACTGTCACCAAAAAGTGATTCCATGGGGTCCTAGAGTTTGGCACAAGGAATACCATGGTCGGCAATGACAATACCAGTAGCATTAGGACACATTTTGGGGTCATTTGTTATTATTATAATATTATTTTATTATCCTTAACTACCTATTTACTAAATAATCAAGATAATTAAAGATAATTATTGTCGTTACTATTCATAATGTCCAAAAACAAAAGAGTCTTAATTAAATAATTTGGATATACTGATACCAAATATAGAATCCATTTTACAAAATTACAAGCATATAAATTGCAATAATTAATTTAAAAATAATTCTCGTTGTCAAAACAAATAGCGGGTTTTTTTGAAACAATATCTATGAAACGTTTGGCACTTGTTCATGACCAATTCCAAAGTGAAATTAATTATAACGACAACAATTAGATTAAATGGTATAAATATATTCAAATTACAAATTAAAACCATTTAAAAAGATAATCTAACCATATAATTAAATTAGATTAAAAACTAGTTTTGATGTAAAATGCAGTATTTTTCACTATTCATTAAAAAATGAACATTGTCAGAAAAATACCAAAAAATTATCTAAAGTAAATTTCAATGTCCCAATCATAAATAATAAGTTTATTTTGACAAATAGAGATTATAAATTTTTTAAAAGTTATCTTTTCAAAAGGTTCTCCATCAAAAGGCTGTAAAACAATTTTTTTAATAAAATATTCGAGTATTTATTCTTAAAATTGGATTCATTTGAATTTTAAGCCTCTAAAATTTATTGGATAATATTAAATATATTTAAAAAACATATGTAATAATTTTTTAGTTATATCTGTTCATTTCCGCCATTACAACGGCTAAAAATTAACTATTATAATATTATTATATTATTAGTGTGCATCGTAAGATTTTAATGAAACTCGTTGTTTTGTATTGGGTATGCCATCAATCATAGCATTCCCTTTAAAGTAATATTAACATTTTATTGAAAAATATTGATAAACATTATAATGTAATATTATTTATTTACCTGGGATGTTACAAAGTGAATGGAAAACTCTGACACGTGGGAAAGCTCACTAATTTTATTTAAACATTGATAGCATATGTAGTCCTATATACGAATTAATTAAGGTACATTATTTAGAAATTTGTGGTCCCTTCCTTATCTAAATGAAATGAGTGATCATTTTGGAGAAGCTGGTTTTTGAAATTAGATGTGAAATGGGGAAATGTTTTTCTTATATGGTATCCCCTACTATAGATTACATAAAAAATGTTTAAGGGAAAATATTTTACATCCATTGTTTTTGTTTTCATCAAGTTAGGGAGAAAAAGTAAGAAGATATTTACATTAATTGAGGTAAATTAGTTCAATGTTATTGAAAAAATCATTATATGGGGATTAATGATCACAATGATATGTCTGGTTTTGTTCTCTATTAATTGTTATCATTCATCATGTTAATAGGGATATGATGATGACAGGGGACGGATTGAGAATCCACCAATTGTAAAAATTGGTTGAATCATTTGAAATTTAGTGAAATTATATTGATACAGCTATAGTTGGTTTGGTAAAGGAATATTCATATGTTGTAAATAGATTATGGAAAGAGGAAACACACCTACATATGTTGATATGGATGGAAAAACTATTTCTAGTGGATATTTAAATCAGATAAATATATGAGATGATATTCTATAATAATTTATGAAATATACCAATGTATGTCTTCCTTTAGCATCTCCAGGATGACTGATAAGACATTGGAATATTAATAATAATATTTTCAAAGTCTGGTGATAAGTCAATATGGCATTCTGAGGCCAAGAGATCATTAGTGATGTGATAAAAAAATATTAAATATAATTTATCATTAACAACTGATTTCACATGAGACATGGAATAACTCCTATGTGGAGTCTTGGACTGAATTTAAAACACATTTTCTATGTTATTAATTTCATGTCTAACCAAGGTGTAACATAAATTTTGTTTGTGCATGATGTTATCAAAGAGGTGAGTTGAGATAGAGTGTGATTATAGAGAGTTAAATGGGAGTATTGTTTTAATAAAATATTAAAATAGTAATAATCTCCCCCTCCCATTTGGTGTACACAAAATTAGGATTCGAGGAACCTCTCCTTTATGTATGGATATAGACTACCTAATGACCAAATCTAATAAAAGAGGCACCGTAGATCATTGATCTTGATGGAAAATTCTCTCAGATCACGCAGAAGAAGCTTCTGAGTGTTGTTTCAACCCCGAAGCTTTTCTGTTTCTCCAAGAGGTAGGCGTTTTGAAATTTAAGCCATAATACCATTATTTATGTATCATTTTATGTTTTTAGATCCCTTTGATGAAATATAAAGAAACTTTTAGGGTTGATGTATGTGTTTTCAAGTGAATGGGTGTGATCCCAAATACTCATAGAGATTTTCTGATGGATTTTCCCATCGACACAACATGTCGACTAGAGGGACACACCATTTGTTCTTCACATTTAGAGATGATGAATTTTCAAAACTACACAGCATTCACCATGGGTTATATACTATATAGTGAATCCATGTCATGCATCTTGAGGAAATGGAATGTGAAGTTGTGTTGAATACCTTACCAGGTAATAGTACAGAGCCAGAGTAAATGGAAACGTGGTGCTGGACATGGTCATGAGAAAGACACAAAACCAAGTAGAAATGTTTCTAGTAAATTCCATTTGCCAATGGGTACACACCGTTTATCTAACATAGATAGCTGATTTGTGTGAAGTGATTACATGTTTGAGTGTTCAGGTTGGGTCACACGCCATGTATCCCCCGTACTTCCATGTATTATTATTTTGGAGAAGTTTCAGACATTGATATATCCTCCATCTATAATCAAGAAAATATTTTTGAGTATTCTATCATGATAAATTTTCCACATAGAACATGAATGTTGATCGGGTTTGGGCCTTGGATATGCAATGTGAGGTGATTTTGTGGATATCATAGCATAATGACATTTAGTACTGTATTAGTTTAGTGATATACCATTTGTTCATCCCTATGAGGGTTTTCGGAATTACAAACCGAGTAAAATATTTCTATCCCCCTAATAGGATGAGATTTGATAGAGTTTTAGTATCCCCCTTAGAAAGACATGGTGGAATCCTATACCACTTTTTTAGAGTTTTTGTATCCATACAGATAGAATGTGGTGGGATCCTTTTGAATATTATTTTCCTAGATCATGTTATCAAAATCTCTATGAGCATCCCAACATGGGTACCAATCCAATATATAGTTGGACAATTCTATATGGATTATGTTACCATCATAAGTATGATCCCCTACTAGATGGAGTATACTATATGGGGTTTGTGGAATCTTCATGACCAACACTACATGGGAAACAATCCTCTATAGGAGTGATATGATCTCCAGGAATGTCAGATTGGTTCTTGGGGTCCCTTAGTTGATCATGGTTATGATCCCCTTTCTGAGAAAAATATTTATCATACTAGATTTGGTTGGTTGTATCCCTTAGTGGACCTTATGGGGGATCACCAATCAGAGGAGTTATGGGTTATTGTTTTCTATATTGGGATCATAGGGTCCCCCAATGGTTCTTGAGTTGGATCCAATTTCCGAGGTTTGAGAAATTTCATGGTTATAATACTGTTTTTATCATCCCCCCTCTTGTATGGGTGATATCCCCTATCTATTTAGTGAGATATATTGAGTTCCAACATGATTTTTTTTGCTGAGATCTGATAAATGTGTTCTTTATGATGTGGGCCCTTTGTGATTGTAGTGTTGTTCCATCTTCTTTTGATACCCAATTGAGTAGTATCTATCAGATGAGTTTCATCTTGGATGACTAGGTTTAGAGAGTGTGTGCTACTAGTTGAGTGTTTCCATTAGATACATGAGTAAAATCATTTGATTCTTATGAGGGTGAAACCTCACATGACATGGTGTCTAATAAAAGTATATCAAGGTGTATTTATAGGTTTTCATACAATGTTTCCCGATCATGGATGACACACCATGTGGTATGATCTAACTAGCCGTGTTTATCCATGAATGGTCTTGAGATCGACATTATATCTCATTTGGGTTCCATCTAGATGGGTGTAGCAGACAATTACCTTTCTGGTACTCTCTTTTATTTTGGGGGAGGGGGTATTAGGGTGCCTAATGAGTACCTTTATACCCAACCCTTATGGGGAATTCCCAACACATGTTGTTTCTTATTTAGACCGCATGGCTTTTGATGGAGTCCATGGAGGTCATAGAGCTGCTGGATCTTAGTGAGTTATACTGAACAAGGTGTTTACTAGAGCATGGACAAGGTTATTTCATATGGGTTCATTACATAGAGATTCCAAACATTTGAGTATGTTATACTCTTTTATGGTTTCCTTTTGTGGGTGTGTATTTGGAACTTTTTTACTTCTCATATACTCTTGTTTAACATAGAAGTATACGCCCATTTATTTTCAATTTTTATATATCCCCAAACAATTGTAGGGAGGTGTAGGTGGGTGTATGAAACTTGTACCATAGGATAAGGCATCCGATGTCTATGAAAACCTACTCCAAACTAGAATTCAGACCCTTACATATGGAGCTTGTATTTGGAAGTCATGGATTGCATCCCACTGGGTTGGGTCGTGAAAAAGTGGCATCACACTGGGTTTCACTTTGGGACCTCAGTGTCATGACATTGGTTTTGGTTGTATAGTAATAGTGTAAGGTTTTTTCGAGTTCATATTTTTGTCATGGGACTCCAGTGTTGGTACATAGGCCTATTTATCCCTTAAATATGACTCATATAAAAGGATTTATGAATTGGAACATTGGGAAACTGGTCTATGGGAAATCATAGTACTTGCATCCTAAAGGACTAAGTTTTAGATTTTCATTATTGGAAGTTTTTGAGGAACCTCGCTATGTATACACTTTGATCCTAGTTTATAATTATTATATTTCAGTATTACACCACCAAAACAACCATATAAGGCATGATTATGGGATTGTGATGATGTTTCTTACCGAGTTAATGCTTCCATTCATGATAATAGGTGTTAATATAGACCTATTATTAGTCTACCTGTTAAGCCTCCATCCTTCAAGGAAGAGGTTGTTTTGACAGTGCATGTTGATGATAAGTTCAGACTAAGTGCACTACATGAGTTCTATAGGAAGTAACCTCTATGGTAAAAGGTTTATCCATACCACATGACAGTTTATGTATAGCTCAAGGTAGTCACATGTGTTTTCCACCTTGTGAGGACACCTCTAAATTAAATTATGGTTATAGAGGAGATCCTTCTATATGGTTTGGCTTAGAGATGGGGGATTCTGGTTACATAGACCCATGACGAGGTGAAAATCACATGAGAAGAGTTTGAGTGGCTCTTTAGGGAAGAGTTCTATCTGACCTTTCTCAGATCATTGAATTTCTAAGGGAATATCTATCTTCGGTAGGATAGGGTAACCAAGGAGAAGTTTTCGACAAGGTTCACAGACCGATTGTGAAATAATCTGGATATGGTTCCGGATCCATTATTCAATGTAGAGACCTTAGATTTTTTAATTTCCAATTAAATTACTAGTTTAAAAATTTACATTAACAATATTTTATAACAAATAATTTGTTATTAAATGTTTTAAATTATTTAATAATATTATATTTAACCAAGAGAATGGGAAATGAATTTTAATATCATCTATTTCCCATTTATAGTCCATATATAATTTTATAGTAAATTTATAGACCCATATGTTGTAAATATAACAATTCTACAATAATTTTTAAAAAGGGTTAAAACCGGTCAAAATAATTAGATAAGGGTGAAAATGTCACCTAAAATTATACAATTTTATGAGTTTATATTAAAAAAAATAATTTTATCATATATTTCTTTTTAATTATTATACATTTATATATGAAAAATAATTCATTATAATTTAATAATTTTAGAAATTCTAAGAGTGTCGCTCCCCTCTCTTATAAATGGCCACTTATTATTATATTTTCATCACACATAATATTACTTTTTGTTCACCAAAATATGGACCAAATGAATATTTTATACCCATAACCATGTCAAAGAGGAATTTTTATGATTTTAAAACACTAATATGATAAATATTTCGTGCAAACCTAAATATGTTGTCCCAAGAAGATATATCTTTCTTAACTAGGGTTTTTTATTTTATTTCTTCTTCTACCTCATTAAAATATTCATCAAATGTGATAATATAATAAAAAATGTATCTTAAATATAATTACATAATATTATTTTAGTGTAGAAACCTATATTAATGTCCTCTTATTTTATATTGTAAATAAAACCATTGATCATCTGTATAGTGTACTATCGCCTCATGAACCGATATAATTCATTTTCCAGCACTACCTCTAATGAAAAAATATTATGATGAATTTAATTATTATATATGATAAATATGAAAAAATTTGTAAATATTGAATTATAATATTACATATGTCTTGTTACCATCCAATCTATTGGAAGATGATAACATTGCTCATGCGTACGTGTGGACTTCCTCTTCCCTGAAGGGATGCGGTTTGTTTTTCATTTTATTTTGTCATGGATGGTAATAAGGATATATTTAATGATTATATATGATATATATGATATAATATTTCTTATTTTAAGAGTAATGAACTATTAAAATTTTTAATCCACCAATCTAAAAATGAAAAAAATGTTTCGATGTAGGTACGACCTACAATCTCCAGGAATAATGTTATTAATTAATTTATTTCTTACTTTTATAAATTAATATAGATATTAATAAAATTATTACATATTATATTAATAACAAGTTTAAAAATATGGAGTTTATTGAACAATGATCAAATTTCAAGGACCAGATCAAATAAACAAAACTTTCAATTAATATAGAACCAGTTATCAACCAGATCATTGATTTTAAAAAACTAATTTTTGATAAAAAGTGATAAAACATTATTTGTAAATCATATATGGTGTGTTATATAGATGTAAAAATATATAATAGATTAATAATATATATATATAATTAACTAATATTGAACACATATGAAGGAATTTTTACCTGAGGTAAGGGTTTATTTCACAAATCTCATCATTATTATATGTTGTTTATGTTTAAGGCTATGTTTCATGAATTAATTGATATTTATATCTTAAATAAAATACATTCTATTTTAATCTATATATTTCTATTAATTAATATTTTTATCTCATTTTCCTCTCATTAATTACTCAAGATAAAAAAAAATGTATTTAATGGAAACTAACTCTATATTCTCTACTTGGTCAAGAATAGTTCTTATCCATGTCCTTATTTTAAATAATTATTCAAAAAGAATAATAATACAATTTTCCTATTATTTATGAAATATATTTTTACCCATATTTTGTTTTATAAAATATTGTTTAAAAGGTATCTTTTTATCATTTTCTAAACAAGGAACTTTTTTATCTTTTTACAAAAGTGTGAATGGAATGTTTTTTAACATAAATGAAACATACGACAATTTAAACCATTATGAATAGTAATTTCATTATGTATTCCTATAATATATTACAAGGTTTCATTAATATATTTTTTTGGTTAATATTTGGTATTTATTTTCGACTTCAAATAAGTTATTTCAATATGAAAAGGGTATTTTCCCCAAAGAAATTTTTTAATGATCAATTGAAGTATTTTATTAAATATCATCATACATTATTGAATCCTATTTTAAGGATATACTATAACAATCAATTCCACATATTTCCCTTGTTTTTTTATTATTATATTTATTGGGGAATATATTGATATTTTGTATTCTATTTATTTTAATATAGTCTGTTATAAATTTTTAGGCTTTTTCATTATATTATGATGTTTATTCATATAATGAAAAAATATGAATTATTATTTAATGGGTGGGAACTAGAAATACATTACGTATTGATGAATAAGTAGGTCCCATTAACTAAACTAGATTGTGTATTTTTTGTGGGATTACACATTTATATAATATATCCTGTCATGAGGACATGATTGTATATTTCAGTTGTTTGGAATTATGCATTCCATTATTATGAAAATTTTAATTAACGTCTATGTGATTATTTTAATAGTTATGATATAAATTTAAAATTTTCTATCACATGTGATTATTTATATGGAATTTATTATCATTTTTTTATCTATATTATTCATTCTTTATTAGTTGTTGTTGTACATAAACCATTACTGAGAACATAATCTCTCCCCTCTTATATCATTCGTTTCCCCATGAATTTAGGAAGTATATTATGATTGATATGAAAAGATATGTTTATGGAATAATAATGTTTAAAAATAAAATACTATTTTTTATTTTATGTTTTTAAATATAATGTGATATTGATCCATGCATCTATTTTTACAAGACTAATAAAATATTCTGTCCATTAGGATGAAATATCTTGTATCTTGTAGAAATTTAATAATGTAACAATTGAGTTTTGGCTTCTAGTTCTAGGGTATTTACAGTTGGTACCATATAAGTTTTGTGGAATATGTGGGAACTGGATTTATGAAAACATATATTAGGGAACATAATCTTTTGACTAACAATTATCATAATTCTAAGTACACGATAACATCATAAATCATTTTTTAAGGTAGATATTATGTGATTTTACTAGAAATACATATCTTTTTGGATACAAGTAGTGGATATGGTTTTGGAATAGATAGATCAAGAGGAAATAAACCCAAAAGAATTGGTTTGAGTATATCTCAACCATTATTCTAGTGCACGGTGAATGTTCCCTTAATGCATAGTTTGGTTGACACCCCCATGATATATGCTATGATTAATTCACATTTTCTATAAAAACCGTTATGAATGAATTGAAAATATTTTTATGATTAGAGAACATTCCCATAGAATGAAATTATATTATTATAATATTTGATATACATAAATTATCTATTTATATGAGGCCTTTCCCAGGTTTTTAAATTATACATTATGATTCAAAAGGTTAATTTCTAATCAATGTATTACATTCTTTATAAATTTACCCTAGAAGAAGGAATGATATCTATTTAATTTAAGCTAGACCAAGTATAGATTTGTATCAAGTGAATGATAATGAAGCTAGAACAGGATCTACAAATGGAGATGAGAAAATTATAGCAACATTTAGGCAGATGAATGTGGTTTTGACCAATAACATTAATACCCTGAAATTTTAAAATAATGATTTAGTATTTTATAGTTTGTATGACATGGAAAACCAAGTATAAAAGTAAATCTAACTCCCAAATACAATTTGATATATTTAATTTTAAATAAAATAATTCTATTTAATATATTAATTTACACAAAACATTGATTCTAGCTTGTTCTACCTAAAATAATAACATTATCTTGCATTGCAGTCATCATTTCATTTAAATAGATTGTGACATATTATGAAAATATTATGATTTATTAAAATATTTATATTTAAGAGTATTAATAGTAATTAATAAATTAAAATATATATATGGTTTACACATGTAAAAAAATCATTGATAATATATCAATTAGGAATAAAATAAGTTTCATTTGAAAGAAAAATAAATAGATTTATAAAATACTATATTTTTTTAAAACAAGGTTCCATCGAATATTGCAATGATAATATGATATTAATTTTTACCAATTTTAAAAGAATCTTATTAAAAAAAATTAATATTTGTAATCAATATATGAAAATTATCTTATGACTATTGTTATGGGAATTTTCAGAAGACTTCATCTTTTGATGAATATTGAATAATAATGAATTTTAATCGAAAACAATGATTTCACTTAAATAGTTTATAATGTTTTTTTATATTATAAATAGGTTTTAAAGTTAAATCAGTGAAAATTATATATCCATTAATCCAATTCTTCTATTTTTAATAGTTTTCACAATGAGTAATGATATCATAACTTTGTAATCTTTTGAGTATTTTCTCTTTAAAACCCTCTTTCTTATCACATTAGTGGGATTAGTTTTAAATTAAAATTTTCCATTTATATGAATTGAATTCAATAAAATGTATTATATAATTTGAATCAAAATAATTTATATTATCTAAGAAGTTGAAATTAATTTTCTACCAAAATGAATATAGAAAACAGTAAAAATTAATTACTTTTGTTAAGTAATAATTGATTTACTAGGGGATAAAATAAAACAATTAGGGTTAAATTGATATAAATATTTATAAAATATTTTTTTACCAGAATATATAGAACATATATATATATATTATTTTAGACAATGAACCATTTTTAATCTTTTTGAATGATAAAAACGTGGGCATGATTGAATCATTTCAAAACAATTACATGTGTGCCTCTAACATAACTTATAAATGGTCAAAAACTCTCTCCTAATCATCACACCTTCAAACAATTTTTAATCTGATAATAACATCACAGAAAACATAAAAACTTCCCTCAAACCAACCTATAAGTCTTATTTCGAAAAAATAAAACACATGAGGGCTCTGGTGGATAGATAAAGAGGATATCTGATAAAGAGGTAACGTTCTTTAGTGATCATTTTTATTTTATTTTATTATCGACCAAGGTAATTATTATTAAAAAATCATAATGTTATAAATTATGTTTATTCAGTATATTTTTATATTTTTATAATAATTAAATTACCGAAAACCATATCTCCATCAATCAAATGGGTTGTGAAATCATCGTTCGTGTGTAAGACATCATATAGCCTCGTGAACTAATGTCATTCATTCTTCAATTACCACCTTTTATGGTTAGGTATGATTACGAATTTAGAGTATATATATTATATGTATATCATAGGTATAATCTAGAAGTCATTATATCATCTATATTTTTTATATTTCTAATTATAAGGGATACAAAAAATGTTGCTTGGGTGTACAACAGACTACCACCCTGTGAAGCGATACGATTCTTCGTTCACTAAATATTTACACGAAATGTAATATGGTTAAAGTTAATTAATATATGTGATATAAATGATAAAATTATAATATTAATTTCATATTTTTTTATTAAAACATAATATTATTTCTTAACTTTACATTCACATAATGATGATAACATTATTTGTGTGCGTGTTGGCTACCACCATCACAAAGTGATATGATTCTATTTTTATCACCACACCACATTGATGATTTATATAAATATATTTTAAAAAATAATATATTATATATTATATTATTAAAATTATTTATAGATAAAATATTACTTAACTCATTTCCATAACGATCTTTTAAAAATGGAAACGCCACTCTTGCGGATGTACGACCTACTATCATCTTGATCGTAATGTACTTAATTCTTCATACCCATATTTCACAATTTGTTTTAAAAGTATAATTGATGAAAAAATATGATAATAATGTGATTTATTATTGGATATAAATATATTATATGTCCAGGAATTGGATATTTCATGATGAAACACACATGAAAAAATGAGTAAATTAACACACAAAATAATGAAAATAAAGAAATCTTATTAATCAATGGATGATATGATGTTATAAAAGCATAATATATGATATAATATATATATATATATTTAGTTATGGTATAAGTTAATAAAAATTTTAAAACTGCTAGCAAGTATGTTAAATAATTTTCAACCAATAAGAATCGTGGGGTGAGGTATTTTGTTTCAATTTACATTCTATTGAAATTTATTTGTCATTATGCACCAATTCACATTTTTGTAGTGTATATAATGATTCTTCAACATGTTATGTAAGTATTAATTAATAATTATTGTTAATTTAGGTTTCAATTCTAATTACTCAATCCAAGTGTATTTTAATTGAAAATTACCAATTCATAAGGAGTTTCATAAATTAGTTTATTTTCATTTCGTTATATTACTTCTTCATCATCATTGATATTACAAGAATATGTGTGAAGTTACATTTTATTTTATTATTATGTTATTTCCACTTGTTTTATTTATATTTATATTTGATATACATTTTCGATTCATTGATAAATTATCACCTCAAAGTTATGTCGTTTAAACGTTTTATTTCAAAACCACATTATAAATGTGATTATTTATTCTTTAATTTTAGTTAAAAGAAAATATTTGAAAAATTCATAATAATTCAATATAATTTTATTATACTCTTATTATTAATGATATTTTCAATGAATATCGAATTTTTTCAGTCATTGGTACTTAAAATTATTGATTATATTTTTTTTTAAAATCAAACTTCATTTCCCTCTTCATTTAGACATCTATTTACTTCTAAAAAATGTTATCTTAAAATGATTTTAAAAATACATTTGACATTATTTAAATGATTTATTAAAGAAATTGATGAAAATTTTTATCTTTTAAAAAGTATAAAATATAATATTTATGTCATTTTCAAAATAATTCATATTTGGATATTGGCGAAAAATTTAAAGGATTACTCAATTTAATGTATGCAGAATGATTGAAATTTCCATCCGTCAAGATGAATAAAATGATTTAAATCCTATTTTATGTGTTTAAAAGGATATTTGTAATGAAAATTACTTTCAAAATGTCATTTGATATTTTATTTTTATAATGTGATTTTCTAAATGAAAATGTTATTTTCTTTAAGATTTTTTTGATATATATTTTGGGTATTTCTTCTCAAAAATAATAGTAACCCTTTATTCTTACTTCAATGGGTTTTTGTTGCATTGATATCATACTTAACCATTATTTAGATAGAATATTATCATTTTGGACAAGTAAATTATTGATATTAAATTATATTATTCATTTTCATTATGATTAACATTCCCTTGAAATATGCTCTTTCAAGTGTATATTAAAATTCCCCTAAATACCTATATTTTTGTATCATGTATATATTTATTATAGGAACAACATATATTTTCTAAATATGATTATACAAATTGAAAATTAATTTTTTATATTAGGGATTTTTGATAATCAATATGCTTTCTTCAATATGGATATTTAATTGTAAAGAATATTGGTTTATTAATTACATGAATTATTCAATATATGAGAAATGATTTGGACATGTAGTAATGGGTGGGGACCTTAATATGATATTCCATTAATGCATCTATAGTTCTCTTGGGACAAATAAGAACTGAATAATTATACATTTAGTTTTAACTATCTATATAAGGACTTAATAGTATAGGTATCATGATGCATGAGATCATGGTGTCCATTAATTAAGAATTTAATTCAAGATAATTTATGTTAGTATTATCTGTGAATTTTTTAGTGAAATTTTATTGGGTGTCCTTTCCATTATCAATTTTTTGATTTAATGTAATGTTTTTTTATCTATTTACCTTTCAATTTTTTTTATACATTATCTAATTATGATAGTAAAGTTATTCATTAAATGTCAAGTATGTTTAGTAATTTACCAAGATATATTGATTATTCCTCATTGATTATTAATACCTTCTTCAATACTACCCTTTTCTAATAAAATTAACTCACCCTAATTATTTTTCCTTTCCTAGTATTCCATATAGCTTACAATGAATGATATACAAGTATATTCTTGATAGAAAAATGTTATTCATTAAAAAAACGTGTTTTAATTTTTTTTATTTAAATATAATCCATGAATCATATATTAATATAGTTTAATAAGATTACTAAGAAATTAGGTCCTTTAGGAAACATTTCCTTATATATTATTCTCGTGTAATACTTTAGACACCATCTTTGAGCTACTAGGGTTGGTGTCTCTATAGTTAGTATCAGAGGATGTTTAGTGGATACCATTGGAACTAGATTTTTGAAAAAATATATTAGGGATGATAACAATTAGACATAATTTGAGAATTATAATTGATAAACTTCATAATGTTTTGGTCAGGAAACGATTATGTGGTTATCCCTTGTAAAACATCCCTTTATGGATTCTATTGGTTGATATTTTTTTAGCACAAATATACTTAAGAAAAAATAAATATGAAAATTGTTCAATAGGATTGAATTGATAGTCTTCTAGAGCATGAAAATGGGCCTTATAGAACACCTGGTTTGACACTCCTTGAGGTGATTCAGTGGATGATTCACATGTTTATTACAAAACATTATTAGGTTTTTAAATAAGAAATGAATATAAATGAACTTGGATACAAATAAGGTGTCTTATGTTGAAAATAATGGGTCATGATTTAGACGTCCTATAAAATATTATTTTTTTCCACTTTGGTTATTGTTTCTCACAATATTTTTATTAGTTTCAGTTAATGGATGTTACTATTAAGAATAATATTGGTATCAAACATTATGAACAATTTAGAAACTATGATAAACAAAATGGGATGATGATATGAGTGAAATTTATCACCAATATTTCTAATCAATTATCCTAAAATATGATTAAAAAATTATACATTGACCAACTCTTGGGCTCATTATATAAGAGAAGTATTTTTATTCCTATGTAATAAAGTTTAGATTTTGTCATGTTAGAAATGTGGAGAGAGACACAGGGGAATCTATCTTGAAAGAATGGTTAAATGATTTATTTTTCAAAAAAGAGTAATAATTTAAAGAATTAATGAATAAAAAAGAAGAGTTTGATGGGAGGAAATAAATATAATTATAGGGATCCATTTATAATTCATTTTCTAAAATGTGGATAACCTTGGAAATATGCGAGTCAATTCCCTCATATAAAGGATAATACTAAGACCAAAGAAGGACATTTATTGAAATAAAATGGATGAAGTTTTTATCTATTGAGAGTAAATATTTAAACTATTGAAGTAATTTATTAATGGTATTTTAGTTATATAAATCATTAAATATGTAAAAATTCTATTAAATTTTATTATCATATACTTTTTTATTAACCTAAGAGTGATGGATACTATCATTTGTTATGATTTTAAGGTTGATTATAAGTTCAATGTCTAAAACACCCGTTTTGAAAATTTTTCATCATTGTAATATAACATGATTATGTATTTTTTCATAAAACATTTATTTCAATACAAAAAATTAGTTTAAGTTATGTTTTAGTGAAAATTTTATTTTAGGAATAATTTCTTTTAATTATTTTGAAATAATTTTATAGGGATTGATAACCTTTTGGTTTAATATGATCATTAATGAAATTTTAGTAATAATTAAATATTAATATTATAATTTATTGTAAAAAAAGATTCAATGAAAACATTAGAAAAATAGGTTATTTAATTATTAATTATATTTAAAGGATGGTCATCATTTTTTTCGGGAATTTTATATAAATTATATTAATATAGTTTAGAAAATCGACAAACCACACGCTGGGGGAATACCCATCACATCAAGAATGTTTGTAGGGCTTTAACCAATGACCAAAAGAAAATAGGGGGTTTATCACCTACCACTAACATACATTATGTATTAATAAATATGAAATTGGTTTTTTTTAAACAATTTCAAAAAATATAAATATTAATGATGAAAAAAATGATGTTACTTTTTAGTTTTAGAAATTAATTTATTATATTGGATGACATTTGAAAACTATATTTGTTTTGGAAAATAGTTCGAGACATAAGTACAAAAATTTTACTCTGTTATATATCTTAAAATCCATTAAAAATAAATTTTATTACTTAATGATTAAAATATTCATTTTTTATATTCATTTATTATATTTAGGGATTAAAAGAAAATTGATCAAAGAATAACTCATGGATGAAAATTTTATCTTGAAATAAAATCACATAATGTACATATATTTTGTTATATTCATAGAATGCAAAATAATTCCACAACCTGATGAAAATATTCTTGAATGAAATTTTATACTGTAACATTTATATCTATCTTTTTAGATAGTCTTGTAAATAATCAGTGATTTATTGTTTTAGAGCCCATAACATTCCATTCACCATTAAATTTATTGAAATAAATGAACTCAGTACCCTATATAATTGTTTAAACTTTTATCCCATTTATATATCTTCACATTACACCAATTTTATCACACTTAAAAACCTAAATATGTGTTATATTATAGGACCATTGTACTTTACTTTAATTCTTTTTAACATGATGTTTTATTAACTGTTATTAAAATATTGGTTTATCAATAATTGTATACCAAGTTTCAGAACTATGATTAACTAGATTATTTTTAAATTATGATGATGTTTTTTATTTAAGGAGGGGAGAACATAATACCCAAGAATTATTAAATGATATCATTGTATTCGATAGTGTATATGAAAAAAAACATATCATAGAAGAAAATATAACACCATGTGACTCAACAATATATATATTTTTATATAATATCAGTATCTTCAATTGGTTTCTTGACAGAAAAAACTAAATTTAGGATATGTTACATGCAATATAGTGCTTATCATGTGTTTCAAAAACACTGAGTTTAAATGATATGTGACATATTGTAAAAATATAAATATTTAATATGAATGATATAACTTATCCGTTAAATTATTTGGAATTTATAATACTAAATAAATTATTAAATTTATACGTTTTATACATATAAAAACAAATTACTTAGTTATATATTGATTTGGAATTAAATAGGAATCACTTGAATAAAAAAGAAGTGTTTTTTGAAAAATAGTATTTTTCTTAAAGGCGGTTTAACCGCCCATTTTCGACATAATTAATAAATATTTCTGACCAATATTATATTTTTTTTAAAAAAATTATAAATAATTTTAAATTATAATATAAAATTTATATTATAGTGATTTTTTGGGATTTCTCTAAAAAGTTTCATATTTTAAATATTAGGGAAAATAATTAATGTTTATTGAAAAATTCTATTTCATAAAAACAATTAATAATGTTATATTATATTTTGCATTGGTTTTTTATTAAATTAATTAATTTATATAGCAAATAATCCAATTTAGGTCCTTGGAATCATTCTAATATTAATTTTTTATAAAAAATTGTTAATATTTGAACATTTTCTCTTTAAAAACCTGCTTTCTCATTGCATTAATGGGATTAATTTTAAATAAAAAATTACCACTTTTGTGAATTGAATTTATTAAAATGCATTAAATATTTGGAATAATATTATTTAATATTATTTAATATTATAATATAAAGTAATTAACAAAATTATTTTTCAATATAATAAAAATTAATTACAGAGATTAAGGAAAAAATTGATTTACTAGGTGTTAACATAAAAATAAATGGGATTAGTTGACATAAAAACATGGCTAAAATATAATTTATCCATATATTGACCCTATATCTTCTCTTGTTTATAATTTATAATTTTTTTATCTCTTGGAATGGTCAAATAGTAGGTATGATTGAATAATATTTAAAAATTTCATGTTTTCCACTAACCTCAATTATAAGAGGCCACCACACTCATCTCTTATTCAGAACATCAGAACCATTTTTCATGGAAGATACCAACAAAAATCAATTAAAAACTTCAATTCACTAATATTAGAAACATTATATATGGATTATAACCATCTTATAATGGTTTTGGTGAAATACAAAGTAAGTATCCCGAAGAAGAGGATACGTTCTTCAATGCAAGTTTTTATTTTATTAATTCATCACCTCATTCAATTTTTATTATAGCATATAGATATAATAACTTCAATATATTCTATATAATTATATTTTTTACTAATAATTTAATGACCTTTAACAATCAACACATCCATCATATGCGTTACGAAATTATCATTCGTGGGTCCCACATTGTACCGCCTGGCGAATTGATGTCAATTGTTATTTACTTATCACCTTTCACAATTGAGTATGATGATGTATTTAAACTATATATGTATATTATTTATATAGTATTTATAAATCCTTAATAATTATATCATATATATATATTTACTTTCAATTTAATATGGGATATAGTAATGATGCTTATGTGTACTAAATAATATAGTCTCACGAAGGGATGTGATTCGACTTTCACTAACACCTTACATGGAATATAATAAGGTCAAATTTAGTAAACATATATGATATTAAGGAAATAGTTATGGTATTAAATAAATATATATCATTATAAAATATAAATTTTCTTTCTTATACTTTCCTTCAATTAATGTTGACAACATCATTCGTGTATATATGGACTACCGCCATCACAAAGCGATGTGACTCTACTTTCATCATCAAAACCCATGGAAGATGTATTTAAAGAAATTATATGGTATGCATGATATTATTATAATTAAATAAATATATAATATTATTTACGTTTATTTCATAATGATCACTGAAAAATGGAAATGTATCCTAGGAGTATGGACAACCTACCATATCCATGACCATACCACACTTCATTCATTGTAAGCATATTTTATGATTGGTTTTAAAAGAATTATTTATGTACAAATATTTAAATTATGTAATTATTATTACAATGGATATTATATAACTATATAATATGCACAATAATCATATATTTTAGGATGAAAAACAGTTGAAAAAATGAAATTAACACTCTTAAATAATCAATATAATTTAATATTATTTATATAAGGGTGATAAAATGTTATCAAAGGATAATATATAGTATTATAAATACTAATAAGGTTCTAGTATATGTTAATAGAAAATTTAAAACCAATATATAGGATTTTAAATCATGTTTGACCAAATGGAAGCTTGATTTAAGTGATTTTGTCTCAATTTACATTCCATTTAGACTTTTTTGTTATTAGGAACCAATTAATATTTATGTACTATATATACATCTCTTTTGAAACGTTATATAATTATTAATTAATAATTAATGTAATTATAATTTTCAATTGGAATTATTTCGTCCATGGGGATTTGACTTAAAATTTAACAAGTTGTTATAAATTTTAAAACTCATTTTTTTCATTGGGTTATATTACATCTTCATCGTATTTGATATTATAAATGTATATATGTAGATAAATTTCAATATATTATATTTAATATAAATTTTTAAATTTTTTATAATAGATATTCATGATATATTTATTGATTATTTATCACATCAATGTTATGATCATTATAATAGTTTATTTCATAAAATCATTCTAATCCAATTTTTTTATTCATGAATTTTAGGTAAAATAAATTGTTTGACCATTTCTTAAAAATCCCATTAATTGTATTTATAATTTGTTTATTCATGAAATTGTCAATTAGCAGTACCACTTTACAACTCTTTTTTAGTTGAAATAATAGTGTAATTTTTTTTATGAAAATATTAATTAACATTTATTTTTGGCATGTAATTCATTTTCTCCTAAACCCATGTTTTCTAAAAAAAATAAAATTTTTTTTATCCTTTTTTAAAAGTATTTATTAAACATATTTTACCCATTTTTCTCTATTAATTTTTCTTTCAATGAAATCATTATGTTGTTTTCAAAAAATTGTTTGTTTAGATTTACCAAAAAAAAGAAAGGATTCTATATTTTAACGTGTCTTGAGTTAACAAAATCTCCAACCATTTTGACCACTATATTTTTTTTTAAAAAAAATCATATGATTTAAATTGTCTTTTCAACGAAAATAATTTACATTTTTTTTGAAATATTTTATTTCAAAATTTTAATCTTCCAATTGGGAATTATATTTTTTCAGTTATGTTTTAAATAAGTTTTTATGGTATATCAATTAATAAATGACAATAACCCTTTATTCTTAATGAAATGGGAATGTGTCATATTGATATCAGTTTTATCCATTATTTTAAAGGTTTATGATCATTTTAAAAAAGTAACGCATTGTAATTCACTTATTTTATTCATTTTATATTTACTAAATTTACCTTTAATTATTCACTTTATGGTAGACATTAAATTTCCCGTAAATATCTATATTATTTCTCATGGATGACTTTTTCTTAAACTGTATATCATTTATACATACAATGTTTTATATTGAAAGTTATTTTTTCATCTAAGAAAATATTTATAATCTGTATTATTTCTTCAATACGAATATTTAATGGTAAGGAATATTGATTCTTGAAATAAATTGAATACAAAATATATGATGAATGATTTGGACCTACAGAGATGAATGGGTGTTGAGATTATATATCCCCTCGATAAATCAGTATGTCTCATGAGACAAATAATTATTTTAGCAACAAATGGGGTTCTAGATATTGTTTAAACAATGATTTGAAATTTATTCGTCGTAAATGAATCATGATTCTTGAGATCATGTAATCCACTAATTAATCTTTTCATTCACTATGATTTTTGTTATTATTATCATTGATATTTTCACAATGATATTAAAATTAAATTCATTTAATTCTCTATCAACTAATTAAATGTCATCTATTTTTAAATATTTAACTTCCTCTATTGTTTATTCCATATCTAATTATGATAGACATGTTATTGATTAATGGTATACGAGTTCATTTATTTACCAGACCATATTAATTATTATTTATTTATTCATGATAGCTTCCACTACACTTAACCCTTACAATGAATTTCAGATCACCCTTAGTTTGTTATATTTCAAAGGAATCTATAAACATTACTATTATTGACATGAAACATTATTATATAGGAAAATATGTTATTCTCAAAAAAATTTGTTCAATGTTTTATATTCAATTATAATTAAGGAATCGAGTATATATCTATTTTAACTAGACTACTCGACTATTTGGTCATTCAGGATGTGATTCTTTATATAAACCACCAATGTAATAAAGTATAATTTAGATCTGGGCTTCAGGGGTTAGGGTCTCTATAACATCCACTACCTTATGTAGAATCATATGGATCTAAAATGTTGTGTAAAAATTCCTGAACACTTCTTGCATCAACAACCTCCATAATTTAATGGGAATAAAAATGAATTTGTAGCTGAGTAATGGTAAGTTCCCTGAAAAATTTGATATCATCCTTCCATATGTAATGAAAGGGATAAAATTCTCTTTGATGTTTATCATATCTTAGGGGATAAAGATCAATGGTGGCCATTGATTAAAAACACTAAGGGTGAGAAATAAATAGTAATCATAGAGTGGATAGGTTTTAAAGAAATTTTCATAGAAAAATATTATCCTAAAATCAATTAGTGGATATTTAGGGGAAATTTTTCTGTAAAATAATTAAAGAAAAGTAAAATTTTATGTAATTAATGAGATGGAAAGTTAGTGCACTTGTGCTTACAAATAAATTTATGGAGAAGGGTTTTTAATATATTTTAATGTATGAAATATGGGGTTGGGATTATTTTTCAAGAAGAATTATATTATCGTATCTTGTGCCTCATAAAAATTCAAGTATCATGATTAAAATTGCATAACTCATGATTTGGATTAATATATGGTAAATTTTTCATTAAATATATGAATACATTATCTATATGATGAAAGGTGTTATATATTAACTTATTATAAAATTTTGAAGTATATATTTACATAGAAGTAATTTAACATTCAAAATAGAAGATGTTTTGAGATGATTAAATATTTGGACTCCTCAATGCATTACTACCATGGAAAAGAATACAAGGTGGTCGATGCTTTGATTTGAATGTATCATGATATACTGTATTTTGATGAGGACCACAAAAGTTCTAATATTTATTGATTTTTAATGAATTAAGATGTAAATATTGAAGGATGGGAAGAAATATTATCTTGATCAAATGTGTGTTCAACTATCTATCCATGTTAAAATGAATAAAATAATATATAGATCTATAAAATAAGGTAAGAAATGTTCCTAAATAAAACCTTGATTATGATGGAATGTTATGTTTTAGATAATTTCAATGTGTTCAATCCATACTAGAATTTAATGATCAATTGGTTTAAGATCATATCTAGTCATTCTCTATTCATCATGTAAGTAAAAGAAATATATTGAGATATAAAGGATTATTTATGGTGGGATAATATGAAGAGGCATGTTTCAGATTATGTATCTCGATGCATGGTATTTATTATGTAATATTTGAGAGAGATAAGACTATGGTAATATTAAAAACAATTACCTATAATATAATGGATGTGGGAAAACATCACCTTGGATATTTTAATTGGACTTCCCAAAATATTTGATGTCTATAATTCTTTCTGGTTTGTGGTCAATTGCCTTACAATGTCAATACAATTTATTTATATTAGAGAATATTTTTTTGTGATCATATTTCTAGGATATACATTATGTATGTTCTAAGGTTTCATATAGTACAATATTTTATTGAATCTAATAAGTTTCTGAGGTTTAGCTTGATGTTCTCTAGATGTCATCAGAAAGATTTAGATACATTGTTGATTTTCATTAACGTGTATCATCCTTAGACAGATAGTCAGTCTGAGAGAACTATTCAAATCCTAGATGATCTGTTGAGGTTTTACCATAATATATTTCACTCGAGCATTCAAAATGCTCATTAAAAATGCCTCTTTATAAATAATGGTAACACCATAATGTTTTTAAATTAATTTATAAAAAGAAATATTTTAGGAACTGATCCATTTAAGGAAATGGAATAGAAATTCATAATTCTTTAATAACAAATCATGGTAGCTTGGAGTTTACATTAAAGTTACATTGAAAATAATCAATGTAATGTGGAATTTGAAGTTAGTAAGAAGGGTTTTATGTGAATTTCTCCATGGAAAAAGGTTATGAGATTCAGAAAGTCGGGAAAGAAGATTCATAGGTATATTTTACCTTTCATGATTCTTGATCTTATAGGGATGGTAAATTATCATTTTCCACTTCCACCAAACCTCTCTCATGTTAAGGTTGTGTTCTGTGTATCTCTTTTTAGGATATACATACCTAATCCATCACATGAGCTGAAGTCAATGTTCATACAACTGAAGAATGATATTTACTATAAAGAAAAACAAGTAGAAATTATGTATTATAGAGATAATGTTTTATATAAAAATACTACACATTTGGTTAATATTATTTAGAGGAATAAAAAATATAAAGAAGTTACAAGGGAACCTTAGAATATAATGAAACATAGATATAATCCATCTTTTTGTCAAATTGATGGAACTTGAAGGGTGGCTTTTTAATGGGGTTATAATGTAATACCTAGATATTTTATAAGTATTTTATAAAATAAATTTAATTTCTTCAACAACATTCATTTCAACTAACATAGAGTATTAACGAACCACAATAATATTAAAATAATATTATTTAAATACTTCCATTAAAACCTAGTCATTAAAATTGGTGTTCTAAAATTGAATAATTAAATTATGAAATATAAGAAAGGTAATAATAAATAAAAATGTGTTGATTAGTGCTTAGAAAATTGGTAATCAATTTTTCACAAAGTCTGTTTATGTTTCGAAAATACATTTTTTTAAAAAATTAATTTTATTTCATTTTGAGCGTCGAACTTATAATTAATAACAACATTAATATTTTATTTAAAAAAATTAATTTCAATTTTTAAATAAACTCATCCAAATTATCTTATATTAATTTTTTTATAATTGTTTTGAAAATATTAATTTTTCAATGAATAGTAAAATATAGTTATTTTTATTAAAAATAATATTTTCATTAAATAAATTATAAAGTTAATGATTGTTTAAAATTGTTTAAAGAGTAAAATTACTTCAATTATATTATTATTTTCAAAATTTTGATATTGGAATCAATTTTATGTTGAATTTTGGTAAAAAAAGTTATATTCATAAAGCTAATTTTTCATTGAACAACCATTTTTAGTCACAATTCAAGTGCAATTTTATATTAAATTATAGTAATTTAATGAATTAAATTTTATAAAATATATTTCTTATTTTGGAATTTCAAAAAAATTAATATTATTTAATAATGTCAACTGAATTTTTGGTCATTTTGAATAACAAATGTAGTAATTATTTGGACAATAGAAAATGAAAAATGGGTTAATTTATGGTAAATATAATTTGATGAGGAATACAAAGTAACCATAATAATTACCATAAATTTATTGGATGATTATATTTATTCCATTATCATCCATGATTATAATGTGTAACCATTTTTCAATATGATCACGATTATGACTTTTATACTATTTTATGTAATGAAAATATAAAAATACAATTTTATTTGTTTTAATATAGTTTAATTATTACACAATGTAAAATAGAAGGAATGTTCTGTTATAAATTCATATTTTGAAGTATGATATTTTTTAATAGGTATATTTATTTCTAATTTTTAGTGATTAAATTATTAATATAATTTTTTTTGTAATGTGAGTGCAATAATTTTTATAATTAATAGGAACTAAAATTATTGATTTTAAATTATTTAATGTAATATAGTTTGAATATGTTATTATATTACAAAATTTTTAGTTAATTATAACATTTTAGTGAATCATGAGAGGTATATATTTGAAGTCAATATTTTTTCATGATGTTTTGAATGTCAAATTAACTAAATAGTGTTTATATTATCATTAATGATGTTCTAAAATAAAAAAAAATTATTCAATAATTTATAATTCCTGAAAAAATATTTAGACAAGTTAATCTGTAATGATTTATAATATAAAATCTGGTCAATATAAGGTTGGTTTTACATATATGGTATCTTTCTTGACCCATAATGATTAAAAATATATAATACTGGAGTAATTGTCAAAAAAATGGCAAAAACAGGTAAAAAACAAGGATAATAACATCACTAAAACAAATTAATTTTTTTTGATGAGTGTATATAGACTAAATATCAATTATCATCAAATCTGGTAAATTTGGATCCATTTGAATATGAATTTTAATATATATTAATTTAATACATAAATAAAATTCCATGAGTTCCCCTCCCCTCTATTATAAAAGGGAACTTTTTCACTTTTCTTCACACATTAAAAGAATATTGGTTTGCCTAATCAATTCCCAATAAATTCCAAAAAACCATACCCACTTCCTATATTTTTTTCATTATAAATACCTTATACGAAGTCTTTTGGTGGAATCCTAATATGGTGGTCCAAAGAGTAGGTATAGTTCTAAACGAGGTGTCTTCATTTTATATCTTCTTCTCCCTATATAAAATACAATGAAATAATAACAACAATATATTATATAAAATAATTTGTTGTTATGTTTATGTAACAATCTATATATAAATATATCATCTTCTATAAAATGGAAAACATACCCATTGATCGTGTATACATCAGACTACCACCTTAAAAACTAATGTAGTTCATTATCCATCACAACATCTCACAATTTGATATAATGGTGGCTTTAATGCGGTTTTATGTACAAATATATATGATATTTATGACATTATTTTACATCTAGAATTTCTGAATCACATCTAACTTCATACCTTCCAATGTGTTGAATTATGATAATTTCACTTGTGCATTAGTGTAAACAACCGCCTCCACAAAGCGATGTGATTAGTTTTTAATTATATTTTTCAAGTGATGGTAATCATGACAAATTTAATGAAAATATATGTGATAAATATCATGTAATAATGTATATTTAAATTTTAATTAATAATTACTTTTATTTTGTTCTAACCATTGAATGATGAAACAAATCTTCATGTATACCTAGGACCTACCGTATCTACGAACATATAAATTCATTTTACGATATAAAACATATATATATGAAGGTAAATAATTATATAATGAATAAATATATTATGTTTAGATCATTTTTAAAATTATGTAGGTTATCAAACCATGATAAAATTACATGTACAAAATCTACTAAACCAACACAAACATAAAAAATGATATAGTTATAAGCCCGAATAGAGATTTAAATAAAACATTAAATATAAATTGTGGATAAAAAGATATAATTAAATAATATATGCTATTATATATATGAGTATGGTAATGAAGTAGTTTTATAATAAATATATATTTATGAAAAATGTGTTTATAACACATATAAATGAATTCATGCCAAAGGAAACCATTTATTTTAAAATGCCATCAATGTTCTAAATTGATTATGTTTAAGTATCAATTGGGAGAATTATTTGATATTTCAATCATAAAAAATATTCTTTTTTATCATCTAGTTATTTCATTAAATTTAATGTTTTCCTTTTATTTTTTCCTCTTTGATTAGTCATGATACTGAAATAATCTTTTTAAGGGAAACCGACCATGTATATTCCACTAAGACAAGATTTTTCTCTTCCATGTCTATATTTTAAAAAAAATCAAAAATAATATTTTTAACTTAATCCAATGATTTATTACGGAATTTTTTACTCATTATTTAATTTTTTCATTTTTATAATAATTATTATATAATTTTATGAACTAGTAACTTTTTATAAATTTTACAAAAGTATGAAAGGAATGGTTTTTACTTATAAGAAATGTACATATTTTTATGACATCAGGAAAAATTACTCAATTAAATCCTTAATTAAAATTTTACATGGATTCATTGAAATAAAATGTTTCATTAATATTTAGTAAATATTTTGGACTTTAAATAACCAATTTCAATTTAAACAGGTTATTGGTCTCAAAAAAAATTAAACTCATATTTTAAAGTTTTTTTTCTATGTCAACATCCATTTTTTAGAATTATTATTACGATATAATATATTTATACAAAACTACATAATATTATGGGATGTTTATGATCTTTTATTTAGGGAAATTATATATTTTTCAAATTCTAGTACTTCCAATAAAAATAATTACTAATTTTTATTGCATGTTGATTAAGTTATGTTGTTTATTCATATGATGAGTGAGTTGAAATTATTAAGTGAAGGGTGGGGTCTATAATCAAATAACCCCTCAATGCATCAATAATTCCCATGATTAAAAATATATTCATTATTTGGGTAATTCCTTACCCATTTTTGCTACATGTCTTTCCATGAGGCCATGACGATATGTTTCAGGTGTTCTATATTTCCAATTCCATTATTATGAAATAAATTATTGATGTCCATGTGATTATTTGTGTAGTTATGATATCTACAGATACATTCCAATGACAAATGAATATTTATAAGAAATTTTTCCATCACCATTTATTCTTTCTATATTATTCATTTCTTATTACCTTCTACCATACGTATACACTTACCAAACATTTGAGGAAATCATTATCATATTTTTGGTTTAACTTGGATTATAAGAAGTGTAATAAGATTGATATGATGTGATTTTATAAAGGTAATAATTTTGTTTTAAATGAAAATACATTTTGGTATTTTATGTTTTTACATATAATGTCAGATTCCTGTATAAATTTAATTTTTCCAAGACTATAAAATTTTTCAGTTCGTTGAGATGTGACCACTTTCATCTAGTACCAATGTAGTAATTTAAAAACCAAATCTACGATTCTATGGTATGGGACTTGAATATTCTATGTTGGAATCATATAATGAAATATTTTTCTTTGTATACATAATTTTTCCCAATGGAGACAACATTATTGAAGCGCCGTAAGAATTATTTCCCAATGGGACCAGTCTATGTAAATATCAACAAAAAAATTGGGATTTCTATAGATTAAAATATATATTTTTATAATTTATTTCTGATGATGATTTTGAATAAAATGAAGCTGGAATGATTTTTAAGTATGAAAACATCACAAATAAAATTTTATACATTCTTGAAATTATGAAACCACAATGTTAAAAATGGGAATGAATATTCATAGATGCTGATTAATTATGAAAATATAGTTTTTAGAATATTTTAATTTCAATGATAAAAAATAATATGATGTGTATTATGAGTTTTACAATTTTTAATATCACATTGAATATTTTTTTCAAGATGAATTTATTTGAAGTGGATTTTGAGATGACATGAATGTTGGTATTTTCAAATTCATGTATAATTAATAAAAATTGAATTTTAGTGATCTAATGTTGTGGTAAATGATGTAAACCTAAATTAGAATACTAAATGATTTATCATACAACCATATAAATTTACTACATATATATTTATAAGGATTTAGTTTGAGAAGAAATAGTTGAAGATGACTGAATTGAGCAGTGTGTAGAAGATTTTGTTTGACTATTGGATTGAAATGGTGAGGAATGAATTTTTTTTCCTTCTACAGGTTGGAAAGGAAAATATAACATAATGATATATTAAAAGTTTTTTTGGTAACTAAAATGACATAAATTTATGCATTATGAAATTTAAGTGGAAATGTGTATAGTTGTTTGAATCCCAAAATTATATTGATTTTTTCATATGAGAGATCAACCTATGATAAATGAAATTTCGAGATATTGTCTTATAGTTTACATGAAATCAAAAACGATATATGAATAAATTAAAAGAAAATGGATTGAACAATGTTGTATTCCCAAGTTGAGGACCATTTTGAGAATCCCTCGATAATGGAATATAATATAGATGAGTTGATGTCTTCTTCTATAAAAATCTTGGAGATCTATGGCTAATAAAAATGTGATGTATAGATTAAGGGAATTCCTATGATTCCATATAAGATAATGGTTAAGGAGAAAAAAGTAAGCGGGATCATGGAGACTCCCATATATGAAAAATTATTATAAAATTGAGAAGGATCATGGGGACCTAATCACTTGGATAAATTTTATATTTCATATATTAAAAATATATTATTCATGTGAAAAATATATAAATTGAAAATTATGGATAGTTGGGTAGTGTGTTACAGAAACTGAGATATGAAAGGTGAGGAGAAAAATAGAGTTCTCTAGAATCAAATATGAATATAAAACTAATCCAGTTCTGATGTGAAGATTGTCTATGAAACAAAACTTATAATTGAGAAGTACCCTTGGGTAGATTATGTTATAGAATCTAGAATAAGAATAGCATATATGGTTAAATATAAAATTTTATTGATGTTGGTGATCTATGTGGATTTCATTTTATTGGATTCAGTGCTTCTAGATTTATAGAAGTAACATGTGCTTAGTTTTTAGTGATAGATCCAAGTTACAAACATCAATTGACGATGTGTGAACCTGAGAAAAAATAATGACCTAGATTCATTTAATATCAAAAGACCTATTGACATTTGAATACCTTGGGTTGAAAAGAATAAATAGATATTGTTGACATAGATTCATCGTATATGGAACTAGTGATCAAATTCCAATAAAGATTATAATGGAACTATTTTTTATACATTTTTTGTATCCATAAAAAATATGGGACTCTAGGTATGCAGGGAGAAAACTATGAAACTATGTGATTGTAGTAATGAGCTATTTGTTGATGTCATGGGTGAAGAAAGAATGTATATGAATAGTGAGAAATTTTGTAGGTGTCAGATACACAAAAACATTTAGTCAACATTTGATTATAGTGTGTAATCATTGATTTTGATGAATAACAAATAAAGTAAAGGTATATTTCTTTGAAAAACACCATCTAAATACCACATTCTCTTTTTATGTACTTTACATTCATGCAGGTAGATAATGATTATTGGTTTAACTAAAATAGTTCCTCCCATAGTAATAGGAATCATATGTTAAATTAAAAAGGGGGTAAAATATTCAAATAGAATTTGAAATCTAGTAAAAATATAAAACACATGATTCACCCCTTTTGAGGTTTTTACACTAATCCTAAGTGTAATTTTAGACATGAACTAGTTATACAATATAACTAAAGAAGAATCAACATGGGAGTTCCTTGGAATCTCATTTAATTCTATCCCATATGACTTCTTTAATCATATTTTGATTTTGATATTTTATATGAAGGAATAAACATAATTTTTATTACTAAATTTATCTTATCACCCCACACGAAAGGTATAAGTACTTTTTATGAAAACATATTTCATGATTGAATGGCCTTTATAACGTTTATACATCTCAATTATTTAGATTTATGTCATATATATCCTATATGTTAGCTATTCAAAATAAATGGTCACATCCAAGACATGACATGGGTTAATTTATTGTTATAAGATGCACTGGAATCAACAATTAAATTATGAAGGGAAGGGTTTATTCTTAAATTCCATGTGTTTACAAAAATATCTTATCAAGTAAAATTTTATCTCTTATATAAAAAATATAAAACATAAAAAATATAGTGGAAATAATTTTTTATAAAAATTAATACTCTATGAATTTTATGTCAAAAGATTATAACCACATATTCTCCTCTTCGATCATTGGAACTCTTACATTCTAAGATAATCAACTTCTTATAGTCCAGAAAGCATATTTTTTTCTTATATGGAAAATAAATTCATTATTATTGATTTGATATTGGACATCAAAAAACAAGAAAAAATATATAAAATCACTGAAAAACCAATGTATTCCATATTATCTTGATACCATTCCATAAAACATCACCTTCAGAATATTTCTCTCCAAGATCATATCATAATCAATAGAAAATTTTTTTATTGGTTGTCACACTCCTCTTATCTCTATATATATTCTTCATTTTGTGCTATTAATTTTTTCACTATAGAAGAATAATTATCAACATATTAATTTAATTTTAAATTTCAAATCAAGAATTCAATATTCACGTAAAATTTTAATTTCTCACTATTTAGAATGATTAATTAGATCAATCTATACATCTCTGTCACTGTTTAGTTGTTTAAGGATTGAAAATTTTTGATTTTGAGTAACCAATAAGTAACCCATGAAGCCATATCATCAACATATCTTGAATGTATACCATAATATGTCTCATTATGTAACATGCGTGGTTATAAAACAGATACCTATGAATTCCCAAATAATAACTATTCTATCAGTAGAATTACAATGCAATCACAATTTTTTGAGAAACGAGATTTTATCTAGGCTACCACCATTATATAATGATTAATGACTTTATGAAAATACCACATACCTATCATTGAAACACTTTCACCTACATAAAACAACTTGAAGACATAACATCGTGGCTTGTACATTATGACTTTATCTATGTTATACTAAAAAAATCTGTTTATCCCGGGCAACATCTTGAACCTGTATCAAAATAGATTGAATAAATTTTATCATGAAATTAAATTGTGGTTTTTCATTTAGGTAATTAAATACAAATATAAACATATTTTCATATAGAACTCATATTATTATGTATGAATTCTTAGTGGAGTTTTTTTACTCAATGAAAAAATTCATATATGGAAATAGCATTAAAAACCCAAGATAAACATATAATTATTTTACATCTTTCATTTAAGATAAGAATTATAACTCATAAATTATCACATGATCCTAAAAATGATAGGTTTAGCATATTTAAGGAATATATACAAAAGTAAATATTGGACTCGCCACTCTGACTAACAGTAACTTATTCATCCACACGTATAACATTCCTCGAAAATAGAGACACACTAGACTCCCTTATAAAATTCTCACACATTGAAATCATCTTCATAACCTTTGGAACTGAAACATAAGAATGGGTAATGATGAAACTCTTAGTAAGGAAAAAATATTTTAGCATTTCATGAAGTCTTAGATCATATGAACAAGATAAAACATGATAAGGGGAGAAATATTTTTTTAATAGAACATATCAACATAAGAGTAATCCATAGGTTATAATAGATGGAAATAGAATCTTAAATGAATAAATAAAATACCATGGAAAAAAGAGTGCATAATCATGACATTATAAACATGATACATGCTGGGTAAACATCGGAATATGACATGGGAATGCAGCATGCCCATGAGAAATAGAATAACCAATAAAATTTGAATAAATATAAGCACATGGTAGAATCATATTATGTGCATATCAAAGAAGGTACACCCTTTATGTTTTGAGTGTAATCTTAAAAGGTTGACCCTTAGATTTATGACCGTATCAAATAAGTCACACACTAAATTACGTCATAAGATATAAAATATTAACCAATGTATGGTAGTGAGATATAGGACCCCACCCATCATCATCCATATATATTTGTTCTATAATATATCAATCATTAAACACAACATGAACACTTATTCAAAAAAAAATGGGGTTAATTTCAATTCGAAATGAAATCACATAACATGATATCAAAACGAATTCGATTGATAAAAATATTTCAATTACCTAAAATGATAATTTGATAAAATATTTAGAAGGAGATTTATTAAAAATAACCCTGTAAGAGTTAGATCATTGAAGAGGAAAATGGTTTTGAAACCATGGAAAATATATTTTTGAAACAATTTCATTACATTTTTATATAAAATTTATGTTAATAATTAATTTAAAATATAATTATTAGAAATCTATCCAAAAAGAACATTAAAAAAACTAATTCATACGATATCCAAATAATTGTTCCTTGAAATGATATATATATTTTACATTGTAAATATGTAATCAAGGATAATTATTTTAACATGAATAAGAAATCCCACTTAATTTTGTCAAAAAACCTTTATTAAAACTCAAATCGTAAATATAGACATAAATCATTAATTTTAGATGAGTTAATGTTAAATATTAAATTTCCCTAAAATAATTAATAATTGGAGATCATAGAAAGAGTAAAAGAAAATTTATGGGAAGGGATATATATATATATATTATTGAAAAAGAGTTCAATAAGAAAGAATTATAAATATTAAAAAAACATCAAATTATATGAATATAGAACATCATAAATGTAATTACCTAAAAATATATTAAGAAAACATGTTATAAGATCATAAAATTTCATAATAGTACCATTTTTAATAACTATTGGCAAGAAACAATCATTTTGACTCACAAATATATGTTTTATGATGAAAAATCCATAGCTTAATTCCCAAGATCCACTAAAGGACAAGAATCACCAATATAAAAAAATTATCAATATACTATTTATGAAACATATGAATATATATAATATTTTAAAATATTCATTTATAATTATTCTATACATCTATATTTGTTAGTTAATTTAAAATTTCAATATCCAGTGTGCACAATCTTGATTCTTTTAAACAAGCATTGTAATAGAAGTCTTGTTCTGTGTTTTTTTTGACAAAGTCCATCTTTCCAAGATCATATAGTGTACCTTGATTGATTATTCATAATAATTTATAATTATTTAATATCATTCTATGATATTATTGGTTGTGATCATTAATAATGAAATGTACACAAGGTATGTTTTTTGTGATTTTTAATGAATGGACATTGGTATCTTAATCAATGAATTTACTATTATTATTACCATCCAATATCAAAAAAAACATTTTTTAATTATTTATATCATATATTAATAATTATTATTTTATAGTAGTCATAAAAATATATAATTTCTTATCATTATTGAAGATGCTGGTTAAACCGAACCAAACATGAACAAACCGTAATTAATTGATGAGTATGGTTATTAGAGTAGATTATTTTGATAAAATATCATTATTATAGATGAATTTTTTTTTTATTTTTAAAGTGTAGAATAATATATTAATAAATTTTAATAAATAATATATAAAATAGATGAAAGATAATATGTGTTACATAATGGATACCATAGTCTGCACGTACGCATGATTAACATGTTCATTTATATAAAAATTCTAGAGAGTGATAAAAGATTATAATTTATTACTTCATTATAATTATTTTTTTGTATATTAAACCTTTATTAATCATTCCCATAATTTTTAATTAGTTAAGATAGGGATTGGTGAAAAATGGAAGACATTAATTCATGGAGGTAGTTTTCCACACAAACACATGAATGGTGTTTTAATTTTTAGTAATGAAAATATGGAAATGTGGTTGTCATTAAATCAGAAATACAAAATTCAACATAAAATACATACAGTTGTCATTAAATCAGAATGAAAAAATAATATTTTTAAAATTAATCGATAAAATAAAGGAAAATAATGAAATATTTTTACTCACATTGAGAACGTAAGTATTCATCAGTGGAATCCTTGGAAATTAAGAGAATAAGTTACAGTATTGTGATAAATATATAAAGGAAGTGGAAATAGATTTTAATTGAAGGAATAAATGCTATATTTATTAATAGAGAACATAAATTTATCGTGGTCTTGAAGGGGTAGTGGAACACCCGTTTAATAAGTGTTTAGAATGACATTCCTCTAAATATTTCATCATAATAAAAAGAGAGAACATGTTTTACATACAAAGAAGATTTAAAAAATAGAAAATAATAGTGTGAGGATAAGGTTTTTTAAGAAAATTTCAATCACTCAATTAAAAATAGTTTTTAAGATGCCTTCCCTTTTACCCATTTCGTTAAACAATTTTATGATTTTGACATTCACAATGGTAAATTGTTTTTAGCTAAGTAATTAATTGTTATGAATCAAAATAAAATGGGACCTATTACAGAAAATGAACTTTATAATTAATATTTTTAAATATATTTCAATAGATTAACTTTATAAAATTGATAAAAAGTAATATTAATAAAATAAATGTTTAATGAAATAAAAATAGTTTTAGGGATAAAAAAATACATTCAAAAATATTAAAAATATGTTAGTTATAACCGCCTTATATTTTCATAGTAATACATGAAAATATTTTAAGGATTATTATAAGAGGTATGTGATGAGACAGAATGAAATTCTATGGCCCTATGTGACTGGTATGGTTATAATAAAAATATTAAATACTTTATAACATATACACATAGTTTTCTTGAAATAGTGGAATAACTCAGAAATAGAGGCTCATATTAGAAATATGGGGCTTTTATTGGTTTCATATCATCGACTTTACACTATAAATGATATAACTCTAGAGAGCATCAGATTTTTTGGTTGAGTTCCACCATGGGAAGATAAAAAAAATAACTTATTTATTTTTATAATTTCCATGAACTAATTCATCCACTATAAATACTCAGTTATCAGTAAATCACAAGGTTAATCCCATAACCTCAAATATCATGAGAGGATACCTTGTAATATAATTCTTAGTGGAATTATGACTGAATAATGGATCAAAAATTGATGAATAGCAGTGTTCATGGATGTTTCCAATGATAAGAACACATAACCGTTCTTTAATAGTGATCGATCCAAACTCCAGGTAAGATTTTTGTTTTATGTGGACTCATACCATTTGTTTATCCTATTATGAACATGTGTCAATTACGATAAAAACAATTGAATCATGTAGGGACAATTGATTTATGGTTGATTTATTTGACATTTCACTACTAAATTCATTGTTCATTCTAATGGAAACATATTGGGGCTAACCCAAACACAACTGTTGTTTATTACTGCATTTATTTTCATAAATTTTCCATTTTTAGCACGTTAGTTATTATAAATTTCTCTGTCCCATTGTTTTATTAATAAAATTTATTTTATCATTAAGTGATATGATGTTTTACATGGATCAAAATTTCAATTGTTTCCATTTCTACATGAATATTATAGTAACATGATGTGTGTGGGGACCTGAAACTCAACAAGTCTAATCATGGAAAACACAAAATGGTGAAGGAATGTAAAAAAAATCACTAAATATATAATATAGTGTGGTCATTATTGTTTTAAAAACTAATAAATTCATGATTACTAGCTCCAGGATATATACATTCTAACCATTTCTTATAGGAAAAACATTAAATAAAAATTTCCATTGAACAAACAATAGAATATGAATCTTTCTATTTTAACATTATTCCTGAAAATATATTGTGAGACACTATGATTATGAACATAACATACACCATGTCAGGAAATATTCATCATTTATCTTTAGTGATTTTATTAGACAAAATACTTAGTATTAATTTATGGTTCCCATCCCTTTCCAATTTTGCAATAAAATAATAAATAAATCACCTAAAATTATCACCACCACACCATGGTGATAAACAATTTATTATTTCTATCATAAGTGGAATTCATATTTTTAGTAGAAAGATGAAAATAAATAATCATTTTTCCATATCATAATATTAATTTTATTAGAGCTACTTAATTAATGATTACATAGGTGAGGTGAATAAAAAAAATCCATTTGGTATTTCCCCACACAGTTGCTCACTTGTGCCACCCTGCATGAGTTCCTCCTCCAATAATCCAACCAAAACATGATTTAATGTAAACTGGCTACCAAAACATCATGTTCTTTATAAATTTATCTCACATATATTGAATTTATTATCTCTACCCATAATTTAGTTTTTTTAAACATCCATTTTCCTAGTCTAGGGGATTGGCTATTTTTAAAATTCCTATATATACCCTTTTCAACTTTTGTAGCCAATATATGTTACATCATGTATGACATGAAATTAATTCAATCTTTTTATCACATCTTTAATCATGTTCTTAATATCATACAAAACATTCTATTGAATGTTGAAAGCAAACATAACTTCACTAACAATTCTATGGTCACATTTATCTCCAATATTGGATTTGATGTCAAATCAATAAAATCATAAATAATATGATTGAAATTGAAATTCACATGAAATAGACAGTATATATATTTTTTATAAGAAAAACATCTTGAAACTGAACCATATGTTAGATTAGTTTATTTAGAGAACTCTATATCTTGGTGACAAGAAATTTTTTGGCCTAGTAAAAAAGATCCGTCCCACCACAATTAATAAACCCACCACTACAAACCACATAAAACTACCCAATTTGAATATAAAAACAACCATTAAATTAATGATATGGAATGAAATTTAACTATTCCAATTTTACCAAACACTCACCCTTTGTGAAGGAAATTTACTCAGCCAAGATAAGAGTTGGGACCTCACTTCTCCCACTTGGACACCATAATACCACGCCCAATAAGGAAACCTCCCAATGAATATTAGGATATTTAGAGGGTATAATAAAACCAAGTCCCCCACAAGGTATCATATTTATCATTAGAGACATCCTTATAGAAGATATTTTACAACTAATCTTAGGTTGGAATAAATTCAACCTTAATATATCCCTTTTTCACCTTCTCCATGATTAAATAAAATACTATATTAATTTACATACACCATAAATATTTTAATGTAATTTTATAATTTTATATAGAACATTGATGATCAAATAATATTATAAGAGGTTTTTCATCCATCAGCCTCAAATGAATATGTGTTTCTTTCATGTATATAATCTAGGTTCAAACACTACCTGCTGTTATACACACCACATTGGTAGAATTCGGTTTCACCGAGCTGTATTACATATATTGAAAACTCACACAACTATATCCTAACCTAACTAGTCAATATCTATAAATTCAAATACATTAAACTATTTCTCGCACTTATATAATAGTCCATTGGTCATTTCCCTATTGGAATATATAAGGAAAATTTAGAAACATTAATATTTTACTCATTTGGTTCACTATAATATCTAGAACAAATACTCAAAATATATTGAATATATGGTCTCAATTATGTTAGATAAAGGGTAATTGAAAAAAAAATTTCTTAATTTTATTTGATTTATACTTTCACCTTAATCATTATTTGATAATTCCATTCCAAATTGAAGGGGTATAGATGATGGATTTGATTCCTCTACCTTAAATATCCTCAAATAATATCTTGAATAGTTATCATGGGATATAGAAAAAAATCAGCTTACAGAACATGTAACCCCATGAAGTATTTTACCTCAACCAGTATGGGTATTTGAAATTATTGTTGTATTTTTTTGGAAAATTCTTGACCTAAAATCTTGAGATCACTTGAAAAAATGATATCAACAACATATAAAATAAAAATGAGTGTACTTAGATCCACTTCATTGATATAATGGCTACTATAAACTTTTACTTTTATGGATTTTAATTCCTTTAGTTATTTAGATATCCTTTATTACAAGGATCTTGTGGTATTTGTTTATAAATAGAGGGCCTTATTCAAATTTCGCACTTTGATTCCATCACCATCAAGAAAAAAACTTGCAAGATAGTAAATATATACCTCTTATTCAAGAAAAAATTTATGAAATATAATTTTATGTCTTTATGATATATTTTATACTACCAATAAGTTTCTATAGTAAGGAACATCCTAATGGGCTCAAAAATTGAAACTAGAGAAAACAAATATCCACAATCTCCGCCCATAACTTGAGAATACCTCTGGCACAGTCGTCAATAATTGTTCCTAACAACCATTAATTTAACATTTATAATATTCATAAATACACTTTTTATTCTAATTAAATTCATGTCACTGGTTCATAAAATTAGTACCAATCTATCATTATTTTTATTTTATTTAGCTCATAATATATAGTATCAATCTAATCCATATATTAAATTAATTATTTCATTGAATTTGGTTCTACATTAGAGTTTAGTAAGGTATAATTTTCATATCACAACATTATTTTAGTAGGTTAATATATGTGTTCCTCATATAAAAACTTCCTTTGAGTTTAAATATGATCAATTTTATATATAATTATATTTTCTTCCTATACATTCTTCATCAATGACTGATACATTAGCATTATACATTCATCATCATTTTTTCATATCATAGGTATGATGTAATTCATATATTTATGTACTTGTTTGAGCATCATCCTATATCTGATTGATGAATCTTGATATATGATTTCTGGATTTATCAATTATTTTAAAATATTTGGCATCTTGACCAATATTTATGGGTCTATTTTCAATAATTTTGACATCATTACAGTCAACCAAATTGAGATGTTTTTAATTTCTAGAATATGTGTAACAACTAAAACAAAAGATTCACTATTAATTTACAAATATTATATATTTTTATTATTCGATATATTTTTTGTGTAAAGACCCATAACATCCATGGATTTTTTTTTAAATAAATGGGAATTTTATTAGTCTGTAGTTTCTGACGGAGCATGATTCCGAGACCTAGTGTGCCTGGAAACAATTTCAGAAGTTTTGTTTGGGTAAGTTCAGTAAACGTACATACAAGATTTTATAATGTCTGAACCGGTGCTCAGAGTTAAAATCTGGGAGCAGCATTGAACTCGCAACATCGGTAATTTCTTAGTGAAACATTCACCGCAGTTGCATTTTAACGAAAATTGAAGTTAGTTTTTGGGGGTTTTTAATTAAATTCAATAAAAATAAAGTGTTAACTTTATTTTTATTCTAGTGGTTGAAACCTCCAAGGGGAGGTTGAAGGTGGGGGCCACCACACCAAACCTCCCTGGGAGGTTATGGTTGTGGGGCCCACCCATGAATAACCTCCCTTGAGAGGATATTATTAATTTGGGTCTCAAACGGGTTTTAAGCTCCATTAAGTTCCCTTGGAACCCCCAATTTAATGGTGAGCCTCTTCACCTTCCTTGCAAAATTAATTGTGCCAACTTCACCCATTTAATTAAGTGAGATAGATTAATTAATTTAAAAACATTTCAAATTCATGCGAACAATAAAATAATAGGAAAAACAATTATTTCATTTTGTTTTGCATTATTCTTGGGTGGAACAGAGAAAGGGGAGAGCTAGAAAGGATCCATTTCTCTACAACGATGAACGTCGAACACCATCTTCTTCCTTCTTCAACCGGGGAAACAAAAGGAAGCACCACCACCCAAGAAGAACGCCGACAATGTCATCTTCGACTTGTCTTCTCCGAAATATTACTCTTCGGATGTTGATGAAATGACACCGCCTTCTGCGACTCCACCATCGATCACCGAACTCGAGGTAGGGGGATTTGAGTTGTTTTATGTATGTGTTTTATTTCCGTTAATTGTTATTCAATTGATGGTTGAGAAATTCCAATTGTTATCAACGTAATGTGGTGGGCTCGGACCGCATGAACCCAGCCCGAACATCCCCCTTGTTTGTTCTTGTTTGATGTGACCGATGTGGAAAAACGTGACCGGGATCGGACCGGCCACGAAGGAACCGGTGGCGCAAATCCACCGGGTCACCAAGAGGGCGTGGCACCACTATGCCGCACGGAAGGAGAGTCACGACCATGACCGACCACGATGAAGGAACAAGACACCATTTCACCATGAGGAGTAAAATAGAGGGCCACAGAAGAGGGGAACGATTCAGTCCTGACACACGGTGGCTTGGAGCGGCTTGCCACTTGGGCCAGCTGGGAGGTGCGGGACCCCATCGGGTCCTGTGTGTGCTGGATGAGCACCACCTGGCGCTGGTGCAGTTCCACCCGAACGGTTCAATCATATGGGTGCATGGGGGTGCACGCCTCCCTCCCTGGGTGCGGCAAGGGAAGGCCAACGGGCCGCTTTCAGGTGGGCCGCCGTCGGCCGGGCCGCACTTTGGCTGGGATGCCCTTCGGTTGGGCCGCCCTTCGGCCAGGCCACTATCGCCTGGTCTACCTTTGGTCGGCCCGCTTTCGATCGGGCCACCCTCGGTCATTCCATTTTCTTAGATCGGGTCAGACCCGCAGACTGGGTGAGACCCCGGTCAAGACCGGGTCGGTCCCACTGGGTCGGACCGGACCCGGACCGGCTATGGCTAGTTTAAACCTTTTGCCCAGATCCTGGTCTACGGGTGTCTGATTGAAGAACAGCCTATGGCTATGGAGATCATGAAGAGAGAAGGTTCTTTTTCCATACCCCAATTGATGATTGTACATAGTTGGAGTATGGTCAGGTTGGTTAGATCCAAAAAAACAACCGGGCCCCTAGAACGGAAATGCCAATAACATGCATATCAGGCGTTTGATTGACACACCATGTATCGCGTTGGAACCCTTAAGACAAAGCGGTCCTTTGGGTTACTCCTTTGTGGAGTTTAGTGGTAGTGGAGGTATGGCAGATATCTCGAGGGTAGATCTTACGAAACATGAGCACACTGGGTGAGAGGAATCCAGTGGCTGATAGTGAGACGGAGGTTGGAGATAGATCATACGGAGGTTAGGGCTCAGCAATCTTGTGTGGGTCAGCGCATACCAATCCTGTGTGGTTCAGATCCTGTGTGTTTCAGTGCTCATGGATCCTATGAGGGTCTGCGGATACCGATATAGTGTGGGTTAGATCCTGTGTGGGTCATTGCGAGGGTTAGTACCTATAGATCCGGTGTGGGTCAGACTCTGTATGGTTAAAAGTAGTGCCTCTTGATAGAATAAGATGATCTAGCTTTGTGACTAATCATCTGTACATCTATATTTCACTGAAATCCTAGTTTGAGATGAGTCAATGAATTTAGTTTTTTCCTCATGATTGATATGGGTTACTAAATAACTTAGGTATATGTATGGGCATATACCTATATAAGGTTTATCCATTTCTTCCATACTTTGTGGTTATCCTTGTTAGATTTTGTGAGACCCAGATGGTCTCGGGGTCCCTATTGAGTATCACTATACTCGCCTGTGCACGAGATATTCCCACACCTCATTGTGTTGGTTGCAGATGATGGATAGTTCCGATCAGGTCAGAGAGTAGCAGAACTAGACGGTACTCGAATGTGGACCACTCGGCGAGATGTACACAGAGTGGAAGGACAGACTTCGGGTGCTGGGGAGGCCATCTGTACCCACCCTTCAGGTTGGAATTTCGGAGGACGACCTAGTATCTAATTTACATCTTTTCTTCATTTGTATTAGCTTTTCAATTGTATTGTAATTTACTATTGGGCTTGTATTTCTGGCCCCATTACTTTTAGCACACTCTTTTGTATATATTTCTACTTAGTGGTTTACTTCTAGTTGTGTGCTCTGCTGTGCTTGTTTATTTTTATAAAGGAAATTACTTCCTAGTTTAGGGATTTATGCCTTTGGTGCTTGTCGCTAGCCCTGGCCTTTGGATGGCGATCTTGGGTTAGTCACGATAAAGTCCCAGGGGGACGGGACATGAAAAATTTGTATCAGATGAATTTGTTCAACTGTAGTACACAGGACTCTGAACTTTCTTTTCTATGAAGAAATAGTTGTAAGGAAACTGTGTGCGCTTTTCAGTTCATGGAGTTTAGTGTTGGTGCAGTGGCCGACGAATCCATACACCAGGACCATGACTACTGATTTCTAGCCTAGTGCATGAAAACACTGATTGCGTGTGTGTCTTTAAAAGTTTCCATAAGTCACCTCAACCAAGTCAGCTCACTTGGTCTAAAATTTTGATTGTGTCGCATCTCTTTCGTTTAGGATGCCTCCTCACGGATGACCAGTTAGAGCCCCGAGAGTCGTACACTCTGACATCCCACCGAGTGAGAAGGCCTCGGTGCAGGGCCCTTTAACAGCAGAGGCACCAGCAGTACCACTACCCGTTGAGCCACTAATTCCACCATCCCCAGTAGTAGACGATGCATGGTGCATCGGTATGTTTTATGAGTTATATCAATAGATTCCTCCGAGGTTTTGGGGAGATAATGACCCACATGCGACTGAGGATTGGATAGAGGCTATGGTGATAGTCTTCATGTTGGTATGGACATAGCAGACCTCATGATGATTCTTGCATCCAGTCTCTTTCAGGCTGTAGAAGGCCAGTGGTGGAGCTTGATGTTTCAGGTCCACGACGAGGTGAAATTACCATGGATATACTTCAAGAGCCTGTTCCAGGTAGATTTTGTTCCTGTCACCCTTCGTGCGGTGTAGATACAGGAGTTACTTAATCTACAGCATGGTAGCATGACAGTGGCGCAGTACTCATCGAGGTTCACGAACCTCTCGCGCTACTCCCCAGATATGGTGCGAGACCCGTTCTTCAGGGCCCAGATTATCAATCAGGGGAACTGGTGATAGATCATACCCTCTATAATCTCCCTCAACATCCCGATGTAGGCGGGGGTGTTAGAGAGAGCCCTTATAGTGGAAAGTTTCCTTGTTGAGCAGTCACCATCAGAGAGACCCACACCTAGTCGACATACAGCAGACTCTTCTGCAGTTGGAAGTAGACAGATGACGCAGAGGTCCAACAAGACCAGATCCATAGGTGGATGACCACATGAATTAGGATCGGTTGTAGAGTGTACATAGAGCAGAGACACATATGCCAGTAGGGAATAGTGCTACTCATGCGGCGGGCAGGGTCACATGGCACGTGACATTCCGACCCGCCCTATAGAAGATCAACAATCAGTTGAGGGACCTCCCAAGTAGAGGTATAGGTTTGATCAAGGAATTCCACAGGGAATATGAGGATGTGGTAGAGTAGATGGTCTAGCAGCTAGAGGTGGAAGACATTTCGATGTGTTGCCACCGCCACCACCATGAGGACCACCCCCGACCACAGGGAGCTGGCGGACATGGGAGGGCTCAGCTTCAGGCAGCTGAGGCATACGACCATGGAACTCTAGAGATGATTTGAGGTACTATCTATGTCTACTCCACCTTAGTTGTATTTCTTATAGACATAGGTTCCATTCACTCTTTCATAGCCACTTCCCTCTTTCGGAACTCAGAGATTCTGACGTAGCCATTGGTTCGATCCTTACGGCTAGATACTCCTACGGGACCAGACTCGATGATTAAGAACTGGTGCATACAGTGTGATCTTACTCTAGGTGGTGAGATCTTTGGCGGGGATCTCCTTTAAGTGGCATCGAGGTCTTATGACTTCATCTTTGGTATGGACTGGTTATCCACATTCCATGCTAAGATTGACTGTATTAGGAGAAATGTGGGGTGTGTCTGCATGGATGGGACCAGGTTTACCTTCACTGGTGAGAAGGGAACCTTTACAGCATAAGTTGGACTTCCTCAGAGGAGGGTGCAGACGATCACTCATCAATTGGCCTGCCTTACCCTCGAAGCAGTTGATGTGGAGAATCCGAATTATCCAGTATTAGTGGATCAATACACTGATGTTTTCCCTGACGATGTCCTAGGACTACCTCCTCACATATAGGTGGACTTATACATTGAACAGTACCTCGGGATGGCACCAATATCTACTCCATCATATCAGATGTCTCCTTCCAGGCTTCGTGAGCTGCGGGTACAACTGGAGTACTTGCAAGGAAAAGGATTCATCTGGCCCAGTGTTTCCCCCTCGGCAGCCCCGATTCTCTTCACCAGGAATGCAGATGGGAGCATTCGGCTTGGTGTTGACTATCGTTACCTAAACCAGGTAAAAGTGATGAACTAGTACCCACTTCCAAGTATTGACGACCTATTTGATCAGCTCAAGGGAGCTCGATAGTTCTTGAAGATAGACCTCAGACCAAGATATCACCAGCTCAAATTTCGAGATGTGGATGAGAAAAAGACAGACTTTGGTGTCAGTATGACCACTAAGAGTTCTTGGTTATTCCCTTTGGCATAACCATTGGTCCAGTAGTGTTCATGTGTCTCATTAACAGGATCTTCCAGCCATACCTCAATCACTTTGTTGTAGTCTTCAATGACGACATTTTGTTCTATTCGACAACTGAGGAGGTGCATGCCTACCTTTTGTGGGTAGTACTGGACACTCTCTGAGAGTACCAACTTTATGGTAAGTTCTCAAAGTTCCAATTTTGTATTCGAGAGGTTCACTTCTGGGGACATGTTATCTTGGAGGCTGGAGTTGCAGTAGATTCCGCGATGATTGAAGCAGTACATTCTTGGGAGCCACCCAGGAGTGTGACGAAGGTACAAAGTTTCCTAGGATTGGTTGGATAGTATTGGAGGTTTGTTCTGGAATTATCCAAAGTTGAAGAACCACTATCAGCCTTCGGGAAGAATGGGAAACCCTTCGTGTGGTCGGAGAGATTCCATCAGAGCATTCAGGAGCTATGGCAGAGGCTGACTAGTGTCCCTATCATGAGGCTTCTAAAGGAGGGTGTAGGGAACGTAGTTTAATGTGATGATTCATGGACCAGTCTTGGGTGTGTCCTGATTTAGAAGTGATCTGTGATCATGTATAGCTATCGATAGCTGAGACGACATGAGTAAAACTACACTACCCATGACCTGCAGTTAGAAGAAGTGGTCTTTGACTTGAAGATGTGGCGGAACTATCGGATTGGAGAATGTTTTACCATGTACTCTGATCACAAGAGTCTTAGGTATATTTTCTCTCAGAAGGACCAGAACCTGAGATACTGGCGTTTGCTTGAGTTCCTCTAGAACTATGTCTTCGAGATACTCTATACTCCTGGGAAGGGGAACGTTGTTGCGGATGCACTCTGTAGGAGATCTGGTATACATCTTCTAGGAGAGGCGACAAAGTTGCTGGCTGCCTTGCAGAAATCCTTTGTTGATGGGGATGGATCAGCCAATCTACAGTCTCTCACAGTCACTCCTCCACTTCTTCCGTGACTTAGGGAGGTGCAGCATGGGGAGGCAGACTACGAGACACGACATGCTCAGATATCTATAGGGCATGCTCCTTATAAAGTTTAAGGCTCTCCTCGTTAAGTATTCATGTGCATTTGGGTTGGATAAGGGTAATAAGTACCACCATCAGAGTTGGGATGGATAATGGTTAGGGCTTCTCCCCTCTTCTAGATGGTTGGTTGCATGGGGTTGTGGAAATGGTTGGGTCTTCCAAAAAAAATGTTTTTGAAATGGTTCATAAGATTGTTTAGTTATTTTACTGGAAAAATAAATTTTTGGAAAAGTTGGTTTCAATTGTTCTTGGAATGCCATTAGTTATGAATGGTTTTGCAAAAAAATTTATATTTAGTTATAAACTTCATTTGGGAAAATGTTTTACATAATATGTTTTTTTATAAATGTGGCGAACTCTTCTATCCGATTGGTGTTAGTATGAATGTCATTGGGGAAAACCTAATGAGTTTTATACTCACCCCTACTTTGGCACATGGGTGATTTTGTAGATTTCATATTCCAGGACACAGGTAAGGTAAGGCATCGTACTACTTGAGATTTGTGGTGATGCTTGGGAGATGTTGTGGATCTTGGAGCTGGTAGAGCATGTAGTTGTGGTGTCTTTTGAGAGTCTTGAGTTGTTCATCTGCTATGTACTTTGATGCTTATTTTGTGCTTCTACTGCTGTATACTTTGATGTGGTTTGATATAATTGAATTTTTTGTTTTTATTTTATTTGTTCATGCATCATATAGTTAATTCTTGGTAATGGTTGGTTTATGTATTATTTCTAAAATGCTAAATCGTCCCCCAACTTGTATTTGAAACCCTTTGGCATTTATTGTCAGCCATTGGCATCTTCAGGATGTCTCTTAAGGCCTAGTAATTACTCATTGAGCTCTCAAGACAATGAGAATAGGTGGGTCATTAATTTTTTTTACTAAAATCCCCTGATAAAATAAGTGTTTTTTATGGTTAATATAAATAAAATATACATAAAAGGTATACAAATAGATCTTGTAATGTAAAAAAGAAATATAATGAAAATGGAAGAAAATAAAAATGAATAAAGAAGATAATCAAGTTGAGTAAACATATATAAGATATTTTTTCGTCATGTAGTGACTCTAATGAAGGTTAATATAGTAAAGATACCAATTTCTTGGATTATGAAAAAAACATTCATGATATATCATGTAGTGGAGATGAAGAAGGAGAAGAAATCTGTATAGATAATATATTAAAATAAGGACTTGAAGTGTGTCCGGAGGGAAATACACATCATAATAAATAAATACAATACCTCTTGAAATATGTTAGTAAATTAAAAAAATATTATTTCTTTTTATAGTAATAATAATGTTCACATTGAGGAAATTAATATTCTCAATGTGAAGGTAGTTGACCATTAATTAATCATAAAATAATCTTTGAAGAAGATATTATAACAATATTTAATTCATAAAAAATCTAAATGAAGGTGTATTTAGGCTAAAAATACCATGTTAGGATAAAAAAAAATGCTTGATATAAAAATTATATGTAAAGAATGATTCATGAATGGGTATTGAGTATACTTGTTCATCACTTTAGCAAAAAATGAAAACATATTTATAATTACAAGTTCAATAATTTCTTATAAAAACTAGTTTTATATGATATTTTTGTTATATCAGGATATATAGGTAAAAATAATTCTCCTGTAGGAATAATATGTCTCTTCCATGGAAGCAAATTAGGTCAAAGATTAGGGGGAGCTACTCTAAAAATCAATTTAACTTATCTAAAATTATTAAATGTGGAATTAAAAGGTCAATATGTGTACCTATCCAAGGGAGTTATAATGGTATTGAGGAGATAATTGTATGTTTTTAAAAACATTTCACAATTAATAGCGTGTGTTATTATGAATCTAGGAAAATTAAAATAGACTTCAAAAAAAACATGACATTAAATAGAATTAATATGGAAAAGTCAATTATTTTTTATTTATCTCTCAAAGTTAGTAAGTGAAGTGAGACAAGATTATTTATAGTGGGTGACCAGCACAAATTTATATAGATAAGTTTTTTAAAAAAATATAATGATAACCATTTTGGTGGGGTAGTTACATTTTGTGATGAAAGATCTTGGAATATCATTTGCATTGGAACAGCTGAAATTTAGCCCAAAAATTTGAAGTTAGAAAATGTCTTGTTTGTTGATGGAGACAACCATAATCTGTTGAGTGTATTTTAAATTTTTGATCAAGTTATTGTGGTTAATAAAAGTAAATATACAAGTCTCATAAAAAGAAACAATTAAGGTAAAATAATTATAATTGGAGAATGAACCATTGGATTTTTATTCAAATTAGTGATCTTAAAAATTTATTCCACCTTAGTTGAAGAGAATAAATAATATTTTCTAAAGTTGACATGAAAAAATTGACCAAATAATGATATGTGATTTTTTTAATTAATTTTCTCTAATATATGTTCCCTAATTAAGTTTGAAGGGATATCCTTTTTATATCCTACAGAAAAGGGAATGATTAAAGGAAATACAAAATTGTAGAAAAAAAATTAGCATGGACTCTTGAAATAGTTTTCTCAGATTTTTATATACCATTGAGGCACATGTAGAAAATATTTTTCCTAAATAATATCACTTTAATTATCATTATAAAATTATAAAAAAATCAATTTATTAAAAACAAGTCACACGTATTGTAAATGATAAATATTTATAAAACAAGAATTTAAATGAGTGTTTGTAATTTATATCAAGAAATAGATAACAGAAAATGGAAAAGTGTTAACTGTTAATTTATTTGAATATTTCATTTTCATGTATGGGATGAAAAATCAATATAAAACCTCTTAATCACCTAAAAGATGGTATTACTAAAATAATGAAGATAATTATTGTCGAAATGTGGAGAACAATGATTTTTGTATTCAAAATATCAATGTTCTATTAGAGAGAATGTATTTTCACTATAGTTCACATTCAAAATAGTCTATTTTTAGTAAAAAAAATAAAAGTAAATTAATGTGAAATATTATAAAATAAACCTATGGTGAGTTATCTTTGATCTTTGATATAATATACATTATAAAAATCAACAAATCAAATCAAGTAATATTCGACGAAAGAGATGAGCATGGTGTCATACATTGATACATATATAATGGAAAATTTTATTGATTGTCATGAACTAACCTATGATTACCATGAACATATCACCTAATTTAGACCACAATAAGGTATGATAAGTGTTCCTTATTCTCCCTAGATGACAACTAGTATTGAGATTTAGATATATCTCAATTGGGAATGATTATTCCAAAAAAAGACCAGTTCATAAATTTGAAGAACTAGAAGGAAAAAAAGCAATTTCAGAGAAAATAAAATAATTTTAAATAGCTAAACATGTCTCATAGTGAACTCATGGGTCACCAATAATCACAAAACAACACTCAATCTAAGAGAAATTTCAATGTTGAAGAATCTAAAACTGAAAAATATAATATACACATGAGCATCGAGAAACTCACTAAGGATTCTAAAACAAGATTTAATCCATGTTCCTTTCCTTTAAAAATAAATCCATTTCATTCGAGTTTTAAATTAATATATTTAAAATAATGTTTTCATTCCCTTTCTAAAAGAATTATTAATTAAAAACTCAAAATAAAAATGTACATTTTTTCTAATAAAAGTTTTTAAATAATATTCTTTTTCCAAAAATCCATTTATAAAAAAAATCATTTAGGTAAGATACATTTCAATGAGATTTAGTGAATAAAATATTGAAATTTCAATTCCACATTTAATCAATTTAGATCTGCTAGTCTGATTTTTAGAGTAGCTCCCCCTAAACTTTGACCTAATTTGGTTCTATGGAAGAGAGATATTATTCCTACATGAAAATAATTATCACCTATACATCCTGATATAATAAAAATATCATATAAAACTAGTTTTTGTAAGAAATTATTGACCTTATAATTATAAATATGTTTTCATTTATTACTAAGGTGATGAAAAAGTATACTCAATAACCTTTCATGAATAATCCTTTACATATAATTTTTTTCAAGCATTTTTTAACGTAACATGGTATTTTTAGCCTAAATACACCTTTATTCAGCTTTGTTAAGAATTAAATATTGTTATAATATATTCTTCGTAGATTATTTTATGATTAATTAATGATCAACTACCTTTAAATTTATAATATTAATTTACTCAAGGTGAAAATTATTCTTACTATAAAAAATTCATTATATTTCTTTAGTTTACTAACTTATTTCAAGAGGTATTGTAATTATTTATTTTGTTGTGTATTCCCCTCCAGACACACTTCGAGTCCTTCTTTTAAAATATTATCCATATAGGTTTCTTCTCCTTCTTCATCTCCACTACATGATATTTCATGAATGTTTTTTTTCATATTCCATGAAAATGCTATCTTTACTATATTAACCTTCTTTTGAATCACTACACGACGAAAAAATATCTTATATATGTTTAGTCAACTTGATTTTCTTCTTTATTCATTATAATTTTCTTCCATTTTCATTATATTTCTTTTTTACATTAGAAGATCTATTTTAATACCTTTTATGTATATTTTATTTATATTCACCATAAAAAAACACTTATGTTATCAGGGGAAGTTAGTAAAAAATTTGTAATGACCCGCCAATTCCCATTTTTTGAAAGCTCAACGAGTCATTACTAGGCCTTAAGCGACATCCCCAAGATGCCAAAGGATGGAAATAAATGACAAAGGGTTTCAAATAAAAATTGGGGGACGATTTACCATTTTAGAAATAATACATAAACCAACCATAACAAAACATTCACTATATGATGCATGAAAAAATAAAAGACAAACAAAAAATTTAGTTATATCAAACCACATCAAAGTATACAGCAGAGGAAGAAAAAACTAAGCATCAAATACACAACGGATGAACAACTCAAGACTCTAAAAAGACACCAAAACTCCATGCTCTACCAGCTCCGAGATCCACAACATCTCCCAAGCATCACCACAAATCTCTAGAAGTAGGATGCATTACCTTACCTGTGTCCTAGAATATGAAATCTACAGAAGAACCAATGTGCCAAAGTATGGTTGAGTATAAAACATAGTAGGTTTTCCTAAATGACTTTCATACTCACACCAATATGATCGATGAGTTATCCACATTTATATAAAATCATTTTATGTAAAACATTTTCCTGAATGATGTTTATAACTAAATATAAACAAGTTTTTAAAACCATTCATAACTAAAGGCATTCCAAGAGCAATTGAAACCAATTTTTTGAAAAAGTTATTTTTCTATAAAAATAACTAATCAAGCTTATGAACCATTTCAGAAACATTCCTTTTTGGCATACCCAACCATTTCCACAACCCCATGCAACCAACCATGAACGCTACTTGGAAGAGGGGAGAAGCCCTAACCCTTATCCATCCCAACTATGATGGGGGGGGGGCTTATTACCCTTATCCAACCCAAATGCCCATGAATACATGACGGGGGAGAGCCATAACCCTTATCCATCCCAACACTGAATGGGGGGACTCCTAACCCTTGTTCGTATCAAAAGAAATATGAATGTTCTATGGGGGAGAGCCTTTACCCTTATCCATACCAACAATGATGCGGGAGACTCCAAACCCTTATCCGTCCCACATGCCCATGAACACACACAACCATCATATAAAATCAATGTGCGTTCTTCCAATTCAAACCATCTATAATGTTAGAAAATAAATAATTTAAAATCAACATTTTAAATTCAACAATACAAATAAATTTCCATAACAATTCACCAAGATTTCACAATCTCGTCAAAATTATAAATCATCACTGAAGAAGATTTATTATCTTATTTTACCAATCAAATCCATTCAATCAACCCAATTTAATACTAATCCAATCAATTATAAAAATAGGAGTCGAGAGTGAAGCCTCCTACCTCAATGGTTTTAACGAAAACCACAACGATCGAAGAACGCTCAATAAGACCGGGTAGCTTCTTCAGGAACTAGCATTAGATCTCTTCTCATAGAAAGATAACTACTAAATATTATCATATTTGGCATCCAGACACTTATATATACCCATAATGGGCATATATCTAAGAAATAGAGGGAAGATGAGAAGTTGATCTAAGTAGATATAAGAAACCAAACACGAACGATCTCCAACCTCAAGAATCCAGCTTCAAATCACCAAGAGAAGCCTTCAAATCACCTCCAGAATGATGGGATAACCCACCTTGACCTTAGGAGAACAAAAATCCTGAGTTAGGGCCACATAGGAGGAAAAAAATATATGTAGAGGAAAAACGATTGAGATCCACCTTTATAGGATCTTGTTTATGTGGTCGCATAGTTAGTTCACACTGTTTGACAAACCGTGCGCTAACCGTGCATTATCTACTGCCTAGAATTCTCTTCTTGCATGGTTTATCCACTTAGTTATAAAAACTGTATGCCAATCATACAGAAGTCACTGCCTACAAGACCCACTGTGCACGGTATGGCAGTATGGTTTAGAAAAACCATGCGCTTCCCGTGAGACTTCCCCTTTGCCTCAAAACATCATACCAAGTTCTCCCAACTCTCCCATTCAACACCCATAAATATAAAACTATGAAGAAAATAATGAAATGGTTACACACCAGAATCTGGGGGTAATAATTCTCCCCAACATTGGAATTTTTGTCCTCAGAAAGTAGAAAACCTTCAGCCAACTAAAAGAGTTTCGACCACTGCTCATTCATTTCCTTTTCTCGTTCCCAAGTCTCTTCCTAAATCTGACCATGCTTCTATAAATCCTGCACTATACTGATGCTTTTTCCATGAAAGACATTGTCTTTCTTATCCATAATAAATATCCTGATATATATCAATGAATCATCTGGCTCTAGGTCCACGTGATCCCATCTGATTAAATGGTCAGGATTAGGCTCATACTTTTTCAACAAAGATACATGGAACACATTATGAACCGAACAAAATGTTGGTGGTAATGCCAAGTGATATTCCACCTCTCCAACCCGTTCCAGTATCTCAAAAGGTCCAATGTATCAAAGAGATAACTTGCCTTGCTTCCTGAAATGAAGATATCTAAGCCTTGGAGAGATCCTTAAGAAGACATGATCACCCACAATGAACGACAATGGTTTTTGATGGTGATCATAAAAAGATTGTTGATGACTCTATGCCGTCTCCATACTTTTTCTAAACAACTTAATCTTCTCTGTTGTCTCTCGGACAAGGCCTGGCCTAACTACTGATGTTTCATCCGTTTCCACCCATCATAGTGGAGAATAACAAGGACGCCCATACAATGATTCAAACGGAGCCATCCCTATCGAGGTATGATAGCTATTATTGTATGAGAACTCCAATAAGGGTATATGATCCTCCCATGATCCACCAAAATCAATTACACAAGCCGGCAACATGTCTTCCAACGTTTGTATCATCCACTCAGATTTCTCATCCATCTAAGGATGATACGCCGTTCTCATAGTCAACTGAGTCCCAAGGGCTTGCTATAATGATTTCTAGAAATGGGATGTGAACCTTGGATCTCTATATATGACTATAGACACTGGTACACCATTACTCTTTACCACTTATCAAATATAGATTTTTGAAATATCTTTTACCATATCAGTTTCACGAATAGGGATGAAATGTGCCGACTTCGTTAGATGATCCACTATCACCCAAATGGCATAGTGTTTCCAGACCATTCTTGGAAGACCTATAACAAAATCCATTGTTATCTGATCCCATTTCCATAATGGGATAGGGTAAATATTATAACATACAAGCTAGTCTCTGATGCTCTGCTTTAACCTGCAGACAGGTTAAGCATCGTGAGATGAACTCGGCCACCTTCCTTTTCATGCTGCTCCACCAAAACCACGCCTTCAATGACTTATACATCTTCTATGTACCTAGATGTACAGCTCATCTTGAACGGTTATAAGCATGAAGGAGTTGTTCATGATAAACCATAGGTACAACCGTCCGATCCTTGAAACACAAAACTGAACCCCCATAATGTTTCCAGCCATCAATGGTCTCCCCATAGTGTTACTTAACACAATATATTATCTATAACATCAAAATAAAAATCTCATTTATTATTTTTAATGTTTCTATTATATCATTTTTGTGTAGTTTTAATGTTCCACTAAATGTTTGGAATATTCTATGGAATTGGTTAGGAAATCTTTGTTATCAATAACTCATTCTATCAAACGTTATCATGTTTGATTTGAGTTCTATATATTTTTCCATATTGATTCTCATATAGAGTCATTTGAATTATATAATTTATTTTTATGGAATATGATAAATATATTAGGTGAATTTTTTTTTCCCAAAACCCATTTAGGTAATTTTAGAATGATCTCAACATATCCACCAGAGTTTGAATAGTACTTTTATATAGACCACAAGATTGAGGATGATAAGATATGCTGAAGATAAGCTCCATATGCAACACTTTCATAAGACTCATCAAGATCATTGAGGTAAACATTAGATGTCAATTATATGAAATGAAATTTATCACTCCTTTCAACATTAAAAATTCTTTTATATCTATCTAGTTATGTTTATCATGATTGAAATATTTTCAAATAATAATGGAATGTTATATCATCATAATGAAATCAACTACAAATAAAATAGCTTTATTGATTTTGGAAGTATTAGTAACAAACAAAACTAATTACATAGTGATGTGATCCTATTTTGATAAAAGTACGAGAACTTATTATATTACCCCTATTAGGCTTCTTTCATTTTACAATGAAATTATGGAATACCAGGTGGTGAGATATATACTCTTTAGTCAGCATCTTCATATTTCCAACCAGAAATTCTCCTTGAGATATAAATACATTTCCCTGCTTCTAAGATGGATAAAGAATGACAGTCTATGTAAATGATCAAAAATATCTCCTTAAATATTTGGTATTTTTATAACACATATTCATTTATATAATCAAATAAATTAATAATTTTCAAATGGAAACTCCATAATATTCCATTCCATATTAAATAGATCTATATATATTTGGAAAAAACCCCTTAAGGTATTATTGAAGCATTTTTTAGGTGATTGTGTTTATTGACAAAGTGGGCATTAGTGTTGTGATTGTTGAAAAATCAAACCATGACACAAAAATTTGTTGATAAAGGGGATTTCATGGTGGAATTTCATGATCAAGAACTGTGGTCAATGATCCATGTTGGATTCAAGAACATCGAAAAAGTAATGGATGATATGGAGGTGGTATAAAAAAACATATACAAGGTGGCTCTGTTTTGCAGTGTCTGCCACATTTTTGGGCTTGAAAACCATCAAATGAGGAAATGTGGTTTTTGGAAAAGGGTGTTGCGAACCCGACACATGAAGGCTTGGAAACATATGCGCCATATGTTTTTCAATATTAGGACATCAAAATATGGAAAAGTAAAGTGGGTCGCGCAAGTATTGGGTTGGTCGCACAAATTACTTACACGCCATGAAGAGACTTGCGCTCCTTCGTGCAGGGTGTTCAAATTACTATAAATATAGGACCACCCATCCTCATTTTGAACTAAGTTCAACACTTACCAAAATCAGAGCTCCCGTTTTGTAGGTGTGGATGTTTCGTAAGTGGTGGTGTGTCGCGCAAGTAGGACTTGTGCGCCAGATTTTAAGAATGGATATTGTTGTTTGTTGCATGCCAATATTGGTTTGGGCGTAAAGGGAAGTGTGTCGCACAAGTTTGGAATTGATGAAACATGTGTCACACAAGCGTCTAAGGTAGACTTGCGCACTAGTAGTGACTTGTGTGTCGATACTTTTGCACCTTATTTGACTTGCATGCCAAGTAAGGTTGATTCCCCGGTAGTGTTTTTGGGCTGCGTGGAAGCAGGAAGTTTGCCTGATACCTTGTTGCAAAGAGAAATTCATCTACGGGAGAAAGTTGTACTTCAAAAGAGAATCCACATAAAACAGAGGATGCATTCATTAGTGATAATGAAGAGACCTACATGCCTATAAACTGTGAGTGGATCATTTCCAGAGCAGTGAGCAAAGGAAGAGGAAGAAGGTGATCCTCTCCACCGTCAGTGAGCCAGAGAGAGAGAAACAAGGAGTGACCCTTGGGAAAGCAGTGAGCTGACCCTAAACCATGTAAATGCAGTGAGCTTGGGACAATGTGACTGTTCCTGAACCTTGTAATCCACATCTAGTAATGTTTTGTGGAATTTAGTATGACCGAAAACCTATCGGCATATGCTCCTTGGACGTAGCCCTTAGTGGTGAACCAAGTATATATTGTTCTGTCATGTGCTTGGTTTACTTTTTGTTTATATTGTGCAATAGGAAATAGAGAGAAGGGTGTTTTTATTAGCAGTAAAAAAAGATCATAACGAGCTTTAATTTGAAATTAGTCAAACCCCGATTCACCCCCCCCCCTCTCAGGGTATTCAGCCTTGTGGACCAAACAATTGGTATCAGAGAGAAAGTTTGATATTTGTTCTTCTCTAAATGGAGGTCACTAATCATAAAGGGATTCTGATCATCGATGGAAGTAATTTTTAGATATGGAAGAATCAAATGCAACACTATTTCCGATCCTTGGGAATGGATGTGTTTTCAGTAGCTATGCATGGTATCACTGCTGATATTAATAGTGGGGCATTATCAGAAGCTGAGCATAGAGAGTTGGATGCTGATTCCAAAGCAATAAATGCCTTAGTGGAATCCCTTTCCAATCCCATAAATACAATGATTATGTCATTAAAAATGTCACATTTCATGTCGGAAAAGATTTTGAATATATATGAAGGGGATTCAAAGGTCAGAGAGGAAAAGCTGTAAGTGTTGTGGAACAAGTATGAAGATCTGAGAATGAACCCGAATGAGTCTGTTGATACATTTTTTGACATCGTAAATGCTGTGGTAGAAGACAAGCATAGTCTTGGTGAAATTATCAAATACATAAAAATTGTGAAGTGCATCTTGAGAAAACTTCTACCTCTGTTCAATCTGAAAGTTTTGGTTTTGGAAGATAATGACCTGAAAGAATTAACATTGGATAACCTGCACAACACTCTTGTCACTTATGAAATGAGAATTGATAAAAACAATGCTTTGGAAAAAGGGAAATCCAAAGAGGTGGAATTTAAGGCCAATGAAGAAGTTCACCATTGAAGATTCTCAGGTCGAAGAATAGATAAATGAGGTAATGTCATTCCTCTCCTCAAACCTTCAAAGAGGAAAAGGAATATTCAAAGGGAAACATCCTCTTGCATGCTTTAGATGTGGAAAGGTTGGACATCTCACATCAAGATGCCCCAAAAAGTTTCAAAAAGAAAATGATGAAGATGATGTTGAATTCCCAAGAAGAAATGTTCAGCCTATTTCAAAGGGAAGAAGCAGTTCAAGAGAAATTTCTTCAAGAAGAAGAATCTTCTTTCACAAGAAATTTATAGTTCAGATGATTCTGAGGTTGAAGAGGATGAGGAGATTGAAAATAGCAAGGATCATAGAGAAAATGATATGGTGGTGATCGTCATCAGTTCTCATGAATAGGAAGAAACTTACGCTGGAGAGGAAGAAGAAGAAGTTGAAGGAAGAGTTGATATGGAAGATGAATTGGAAGCATCTCTTGAGGAGATTGAATTTTGGAAATCCAAAAATATGAAATCCAATAAATTGGTTCATGATGCCAATCTCTATATGCTATAACAGGACGAAGAAAATTCTAATCTGTTGGATGAAATTGAATGACTAAAATCCTAAACACCAGAGAGCTCAGAAAATATTGTTGAGTATAAGATTAAAATAGGGGAACAAAAGAAGTAAATTGATTGTTTGACTAACACAGGAATGGAGTTGGTCAGACGTATCAAAGAGCTTGCAGAATAAGTATTCGGTCTGTGATGAAAAATAAAGGATCAAGAAAAACTCTTGACCTCTAATGTGATTTCAGGAAAGCAGGTCATTCCAAATAGTAAAAAGGTGAAAGAGGAGCCTAGTTTTTTAGCATGAAATAAGCAGTAATTGAGCTCAGACGTTAAGGATGATTTGGGCTTGATAAGAGGAAAAAATATGTGGTAATTTAAGTTAGAGCGCAAGCACCCGTCTTGAAATTGAAGGTTTATATAGCCACAAAGAAGAATTATAATATTCATAGATCCCTAGGGGAAACTCGTAGTACTGAAGTAACATGAAGGAATGCACCTTATATCAGGTGTTATTGTTTTGTGAAGATGGGACATTCACAATATGTGTGTTCTATATCCAAGATATATCTAAGGGAACAAGAACAGAGGTGGAAGCTAAATAGAAATTTTCCAGAACATATTTCGAAGGACACTATTTTTGATGTAGTGGATTTGGGAACATGGCTAGGTACTGCACTTTGACTATTCAGAGAAATATGCCAAAGAAGAAACAAAAGGTTTGCAAGAATCAGATCAATAAACCAACATGTGAGATAAAAATGAAGAACAAATTTACGGCTTTGCAAGATGAAACTGGTCCATCATACTCTGAGAACTAACAGAAGTCTCAATTCATGTCGAGTTTGAAGGTAAAAGTATGGACACATAAGAAGATAAATGAGAAGGATGTGGTGGAAGAAATCTCCCTTAAGAAATCTGATCGCTCTGGTGTATGAATCCCTGATAGTGGTTGAATTTCTCACATTACAGGTAATAAGGATCTTGTAACAAGCATAAAATATGAAAATGAAGGAGTTGTAAAATTTGGAAACTATGAAGGCCTGAAGATTGTTGGCTTAGGAGAATCCATGTTTGGGGGAAAATAAATGAGACATATTGATGTCTTGGTTGTAGAGGGTCTTAGTCATAACTTGCTCAGTATCAGTCAACTATGTGACTTTGGGAACTCTATTTGATTTACCAAGAAGATGTGTGTTGTGAAAGAAAAAGATGGAGCAGTTGTTCTATAGGTAAAAAGGATAAAGGGAAATATTTACCTTGTAGGTAGTGAAGAATATATGTCCCTTTTATCCAGAGAGGAAGAAAAGCTGTTGTGGTATAAGGGACTTAGTCATCTATTCCAACCATCCATGGAAGATCTGGTAAAGTGTACTACTGCTAGAGACCTTCCCAAACCATCATGACATCGCACTCATACGTGTGATCCTTGTTAGGTCGGAGAGTGATGGCAAGATGGGGGTTGAATTGCCTTTTAAGAAATAATTAACAATTTAAAAACAAAGTTAAAGGTGCAGCGGAAATAAAAGAGGCAAGACACAAAACTTGATAACGGAGTTCGGCTTAAACCAAAGCCTACGTCTCCGCTCCCAACTCAACCATTGAGAGATTTACAACCGCTTACATTTCAATGGTTTTAGCAAGAAACCCACTATACTTTAAGGTAGTCTAGAACCTATTACATCTTGCTTTTAATGGTTGTGCAAGAACCCACTAGCCATCTTACAGGTGAAGGCTAGCTCACCTATGACACAAGCCTTTTAAAGGGAAGGCTTGACTAACCTCTTCACACCTTGAAGGTGGTGTGAAAACCCAAACAAAGAGAGGATGAGAGAAAGTGGGGTTTGTAGGCACAAACCCAAATTGATTCTCAAAATAAATAAATAATGAAAAACCGTAAGAGGAGAAGTCTAGGGCGCCAATGGATTGGTTGGAGTTGATGAAGAGCGCTCCCAAGCTTCTATGGTGGTGCTCCTTGGATGTGGAAATGAGTTGGAGAAAATGGGGATCTTTGAAGGAATGCGCCGGAGGTTCGCCAAATGATCGAACAATGTTCCTGTGGGCTACCGTACATTACCGGGGCTTCCTAGTCCTTTATTTATAGAGGGGGAACCCTCAAATGGCCTTTGGAGGGCTTTGGAGCCGTTGGAGAGTCCTTCGGAGCCGTTGGGGGTCAAGTGGAAAAGTCTGGTCAAAGCCCAACGGCTAGTTTGACTGGCTCCACCGGTTGACCGGTGCTTGGCCACCGGTTGGCCGGTGCATTGAAAAAGGAGAGGCCTTCGGGCTCAGGCACCACCGGCTGGCCGGTGAGGAGGCCACCGGTTGGCCGGTGCTGAGACAGTAGCAATCACTATTTGTCTGGGTTCCACCGGCTGGCCGGTGGTGGGACACCGGTTGGCCGGTGGTCTGGAAAGAGGGATGCCATCTGTCCAGGCTCCAGCGGCTAGCCGGTGGTCTTCCACCGGTTGTCCAGTGGACTGATTTTCAGTCCACTTTTGGTCCTTCTTGGCCCAATTCCTTGGAAACCTTTTGCCTATCAACAAAAACACTTAAAACAAGATTATATAAATAAGAGAGTGATTGTGATCATGAAAATTAAACCACGAGGGGTACGAGAGGTACAACAATCTCCCCCTATTTTGGTGATCACAATCACCAAAACAAGCAATGTAAAAGATTGAAATGAGAGGCATGCTTTAAAGGATAAAGCAATGCAAAGTAAAGCATGAGAGAAAGATTTGTCCCCCAATCAACCAAGAATTTCTCCCCCTTTGTGATTATCAAAATTGCACGGGGCATAAAACGTGATTGAGGGAAAGGTTGAAAAAACAAGATAGAGTTTTTAAATCAATTGAAATTTTTGAAATTTTAATTGAAAGTTTTGAATTGAAAGTTTTGAAATTGAAAGTTGTGAAATTGAATGTTTTGAAAATAAAGCAAAAAGGCTTAAAAAATCCTAACTCCCCCTAAATAAAAACAACAAATCATCGGGGAGAGGATTTTAGAACCGAGACAAATTTTGGTCCGGTGAGACTCGCTAAAAGGGATTTTTCAATCCATACTTGTCTAGTGGCGGGTCTTCTCCAATGAAATTCATCATTAAAGAAAATAGTTTTGGGCCTTCCATACCGGGCATTTTTGTAATCGCACTCATAAATTAAGTTCCCGGGTTTTTTACAATAGTTGCTAAATTTATATTGGGAGCTCCCCCTTACAAAAAAAGTTGGAGCATGGGAAGAGGAAGCTTGCTTGGAATAGCCAAGCCCTTGGGTGGTTCTAGATATGCGTTGGGAACCAAGGAGCTTCGAGAGGTTATGTTCACCTTCGGTGAACTTAGCTAGGGATTCCCTTAAATCCTTGATTGTTGATTCCATAGAATCAACATCGGGAAGGTTTTGGATCTTGAGGGACAACTCCTCCTTTTCTTTGAGAAGTTGTTCCTTTTTGGAAGAAAGTTTTTTGAAATTCTTATTTAAAGCAACAAATTTGGGAGAAAGTTCGTGAAAACCTTCCTCCAATTGATCTCTCGCATGTCGGAGATCCTCATAAGATAAATGATTAAAAGAATTTGAAGAACTAGAGGATGAGGAGTCGGAAGAGGATACCTCATGAAATGCCATTAGGCATTTTTTACCGTTGTCACTTGAGGAGGAGGAGGAGGAGGATGTGGAGCTATCACTCCATGTGGCCTTGAATGCCTTCTTCTTTTCCTTTTGCTTGGCCTTTTTCTTGTGGAGTGGGCAATCGGGCTTGTAATGGCCTTTCTTGCCACACCCGTAACATGTTACCTCGGGCTCAGATTTTTCGTTGGATTGAGCCTTGCAGGATTTCTTCTTCTTGTGCTTCTTCATGAATTTGTGCATCTTGCGGGAAGGTTCTCCATTTCTGAATCGTCGCTTGAAGAGGAAGATGATGAGGAGGAGGAGCTTTCTTCTTTTTGAACTTTGAAGGCGATGTTCTTTGGAACTTTGATCGGTTTGCCTTCCTTTTCAGCTTGCCTCCTCATGGTGATCTCGTAGGTCATGAGGGATCCGATGAGCTCTTCGACCGGCATGTTCTTGATATCTTTTGCTTCTTGAATTGACGTGACTTTCGGTGCCCATGAGCTTGGTAGGATCCAAAGGATCTTCTTGACCATTGTTTCTGCAGACACATCATCACCAAGGGACTTTCTCCCATTGCAAACATTAGTAAAACGTGTAAACATATCAGTTATATTTTCAGATGGATGCATGGTAAAAGACTCAAAATCTTGATGGTACATGTCCAATCGAGTATCCTTGACTTTGTTGGTCCCCTCATGGGTAACCTCCAATAGTTTCCAGATTTCATGTGATGAGGTGCATGTGGAAACTCGATTGAATTGATTACGATCAAGGCCGCAATGAAGAGCATTCATGGCTTTGCCATCAAGCTCGAAATTTTTAATATCGTCTTGGGTCCATTTGGATTCATCGGGAGAAGATAGAGAATAACCATGCATGACAATTTTATAAATAGGATAACCTATACTTCTAAGAAAAGTGTTCATGCGGGTATTCCAATAAGTATAGTCGGTTCCATCAAAGAATGGAGCACGACCAAAAGAATAGCCTTCGGGGGCGAAAGAGGTTGAAGCCATCACAATGGATCTTGAATTTGAAACCGGTTAGGGTATTACTCAAATTTTCCTTTGATACCAAATGTTAGGTCGTAGAGTGATGGAAAGAGGGGGGGTGAATTACCTTTTAAAAAATAATTAACAATTTAAAAACAAAGTAAAAGGTGCAGCTGAAATAAAAGACGCAAGACACAAAACTTGATAACAGAGTTCGGCTTAAACCAAAGCCTACGTCTCCGCTCCCAACTCAACCGTTGAGAGATTTACTACCGCTTGCTTTTCAATGGTTTTAGCAAGAAACCCACTAGACATTAAGGTAGTCTAGAACCTATTACAGCTTGCTTTTAATGGTTGTGCAAGAACCCACTAGCCTTCTTACAGGTGAAGGCTAGCTCACCTATGACACAAGCCTTTTAAAGGGAAGGCATGACTAACCTATTCACACCATGAAGGTGGTGTGAAAACCCAAACAAAGAAGGGATGAGAGAAAGAGGGGTTTGTAGGCACAAACCCAAATTGATGCTCAAAATAAATAAATAATGAAAAACCGTAAGAGGAGAAGTCTTGGGCGCCAATGGATTTATTGGAGTTGATGAAGAGCGCTCCCAAGCTTCTATGGTGGTGCTCCATGGATGTGGAAATGAGTTGGAGCAAATGGGGATCTTTGAAGGAATGCGCCGGAGGTTCGCCAAATGATCGAACAATGTTCCCGTGGGCTACCGTACATTACCGGGGCTTCCTAGTCCTTTATTTATAGAGGGGGAACCCTAAAATGGCCTTTGGGGGGCTTCGGAGCCATTGGAGAGGCCTTCGGAGCCGTTGGGGGTCAAGTGGACAAGTCTGGTCAAATCCCAACGGCTAGTTTGACTGGCTCCACCGTCTGACCGGTGCTTGGCCACCGGTTGGCCGGTTCTTTGAAAAAGGAGAGGCCTTCAGGCTCAGGCACCACTGGCTGGCCGGTGAGGAGGCAACCGGTTGGCCGGTGCTGAGACAGTAGCAAACACTATTTGTCTGGGTTCCACCGGCTGGCCGGTGGTGGGACACCGGTTGGCCGGTGGTCTGGAAAGAGGGATGCCATCTGTCCAGGCTCCATCGGCTAGCCGGTGGTCTTCCACCGGTTGGCCGGTGGACTGATTTTCAGTCCACTTTTGGTCCTTCTTGGCCCAATTCCTTGGCAACCATTTGCCTATCAACAAAAACAATTAAAACAAGATTAGATAAATAAGAGAGTGATTGTGATCATGAAAATTAAACCACGAGGGGTACGAGAGGTACAACAATCTCCCCCTATTTTGATGATCACAGTCACCAAAACAAGCAATGTAAAAGATTGAAATGAGAGGCATGCTTTAAAGGATAAAGAAAAGTAAAGTAAAGCATGAGAGAAAGATTTGTCCCCCAATCAACCAAGAATTTCTCCCCCTTTGTGATTATCAAAATAGCACGGGGCATAAAACTTGATTGAGGGAAAGGTTGAAAAAACAAGATAGAGTTTTTAAATCAATTGAAATTTTTGAAATTTTAATTGAAAGTTTTGAATTGAAAGTTTTGAAATTGAACGTTTTGAAATTGAATGTTTTGAAAATAAAGAAAAAAGGCTTAAACAATCCTAACTACCCCTAAATAAAAACAACAAATCACCGGGGAGAGGATTTTAGAACCGAGACAAATTTTGGTCCGGTGAGACTCGCTAAAAGGGATTTTTCAATCCATACTTGTCTAGTGGCGGGTCTTCTCCAATGAAATTCATCATTAAAGAAAATAGTTTTGGGCCTTCCATACCGGGCATTTTTGCAATCGCACTCATAAATTAAGTGCCCGGGTTTTTTACAATAGTTGCAAAATTTATATTGGGAGCTCCCCCTTACAAAAAAAGTTGGATCATGGGAAGAGGAAGCTTGCATGGAATAGCCAAGCCCTTTTGTGGTTCTAGATATGCATTGGGAACCAAGGAGCTTCGAGAGGTTATGTTCACCTTCGGTGAACTTAGCTAGGGATTCCATTAAATCCTTGATTGTTGATTCCATAGAATCAACATCGGGAAGGTTTTGGATCTTGAGGGACAACTCCTCCTTTTCTTTGAGAAGTTGTTCCTTTTCAGAAGAAAGTTTTTTGAAATTATTTTTTAAAGAAACAAATTTGGAAGAAAGTTCGTGAAAACATTCCTCCAATTGATCTCTCGCATGTTGGAGATCCTCATAAGATAAATGATTAAAATAATTTGAAGAACTAGTGGATGAGGAGTCGGAAGAGGATACCTCATGAAATGCCATTAGGCATTTTTTACCGTTGTCACTTGAGGAGGAGGAGGATGAGGATGTGGAGCTATCACTCCATGTGGCCTTGAATGCCTTCTTCTTTTCCTTTTGCTTGGCCTTTTTCTTGTGGAGTGGGCAATCGGGCTTGTAATGGCCTTTCTTGCCACACCCGTAACATGTTACCTCGGGCTCGGATTTTTTGTTGGATTTAGCCTTGCGAGATTTCTTATTCTTGTGCTTCTTCATGAATTTGTGCATCTTGCGGGCAAGGTTCTCCATTTCTGAATCGCCGCTTGAAGAGGAAGATGATGATGAGGAGGAGCTTTCTTCTTTTTGAACTTTGAAGGCGATTTTCTTTGGAACTTTGATCGGTTTTCCTTCCTTTTCAGCTTGCCTCCTCATGGTGATCTCGTAGGTCATGAGGGATCCGATGAGCTCTTCGACCGGCATGTTCTTGATATCTTTTTCTTCTTGAATTGCCGCGACTTTCGGTGCCCATTAGCTTCGTAGGATCCAAAGGATCTTCTTGACCATTGTTTCTGCAGACACATCATCACCAAGGGACTTTCTCCCATTGTAAACATCAGTAAAACGTGTAAACATATCAGTTATATTTTCAGATGGATGCATGGTAAAAGACTCAAAATCTTGACGGTACATGTCCAATCGAGTATCCTTGACTTTGTTGGTCCCCTCATGGGTAACCGTCAATAGTTTCCAGATTTCATGTGATGAGGTGCATGTGGAAACTCGATTGAATTCATTACGATCAAGGCCGCAATGAAGAGCGTTCATGGCTTTGCCATCAAGCTCGAAATTTTTAATATCGGCTTGGGTCCATTTGGATTCATCGGGAGAAGAAAGAGAATAACCATGCATGACAATTTTATAAATAGGATAACCTATACTTCTAAGAAAAGTGGGCATGCGGGTTTTCCAATAAGTATAGTCGGTTCCATCAAAGAATGGAGCACGACCCAAATAATAGCCTTCGGGGGCGAAAGAAGTTGAAGCCATCACAATGGATCTTGAATTTGAAACCGGTTAGGGTATTACTCAAATTTTCCTTTGATACCAAATGTTAGGTCGGAGAGTGATGGTAAGAGGGGGGGTGAATTGCCTTTAAAAAAATAATTAACAATTTAAAAACAAAGTAAAAGGTGCAGCGGAAATAAAAGATGCAAGACACAAAACATGATAACGGAGTTCGGCTTAAACCAAAGCCTACGTCTCCGCTCCCAACTCAACCGTTGAGAGATTTACTACATCTTGGTTTTCAATTGTTTTAGCAAGAAACCCACTAGACTTTAAGGTAGTCTAGAACCTATTACAACTTGCTTTTAATGGTTGTGCATGAACCCACTAGCCTTCTTACAGGTGAAGGCTAGCTCACCTTTGACACAAGCCTTTTAAAGGGAAGGCTTGACTAACCTCTTCACACCTTGAAGGTGGTGTGAAAACCCAAACAAAGAGAGGATGAGAGAAAGAGGGGTTTGTAGGCACAAACCCAAATTGATGCTCAAAATAAATAAATAATGAAAAACTGTAAGAGGAGAAGTCTTGGGCGCCAATGGATTGATTGGAGTTGATGAAGAGCGCTCCCAAGCTTCTATGGTGGTGCTCCATGGATGTGGAAATGAGTTGGAGCAAATGGGGATCTTTGAAGGAATGCGCCGGAGGTTCGCCAAATGATCGAACAATGTTCCCGTGGGCTACCGTACATTACCGGGGCTTCCTAGTCCTTTATTTATATAGGGGGAACCCTCAAATGGCCTTTGGGGGGCTTCAGAGTAGTTGGAGAGGCCTTCGGAGCCGTTGGGGGTCAAGTGGACAAGTCTGGTCAAAGCCCAACGGCTAGTTTGACAGGCTCCACCGGCTGACCTGTGCTTGGCCACCGGTTGGCCGGTGCTTTGAAAAAGGAGAGGCCTTCGGGCTCAGGCACCAGCGGCTGGCCGGTGAGGAGGCCACCGGTTGGCCGGTGCTGAGACAGTAGCAAACACTATTTGTCTGGGTTCCACCGGCTGGCCGGTGGTGGGACACCGGTTGGCCGGTGGTCTGGACAGAGGGATGCCTTCTGTCCAGGCTCCATCGGCTGGTCGGTGGTCTTCCACCGGTTGGCCGGTGGACTGATTTTCAGTCCACTTTTGGTCCTTCTTGTCCCAATTCCTTGGAAACCTTTTTCCTATCAACAAAAACACTTAAAACAAGATTAGATAAATAAGAGAGTGATTGTGATCATGAATATTAAACCACGAGGGGTACGAGAGGTACAACAATGCTTGCCAACAAGGGAATATCATCAGAAAGACATACATTCCAAAGGAAAATAAATCAACTAGAGTACTCGAATTGGTGTATACTGATGTACGTGGACCTATCTCAGTACGAGCTATAAATAGGAAAAGGTACTATGTTCTTTTCATTGATGATTAAAGCAGAATGGCTAGGTATTTGTTCATAAACATAAGACAGAGGTGTTTAGTTTCAATAATAATTATAAAAGGGAATCAGAGAGGATGCTTGGGAAGGAAATTCTAATGTGTCGTACTGATAACAGTATGAAATTCACAAACCGTCAAGTCGAAAACTATCTCGAGAAAGATGGGATAAGGCATCATGTTTCATCAGTGAGAACTCCCCAACAGAATGGAGTGGTTGAGAGGAGAAATTGGATAATCAACCACATGGCTAGAATGATTCTTATTGAAAAGGAAATAATAGAGATGTTTTGGAAGGAAGCAGTTTTGAAATCGGTCTATATTTCGAATAGGTATTTGTTGTATCTGAAAGAAGGGACGACTCTGTATGAAATGTGGTATGGAAAGAAGCCAACATTTAAGTACTTTCGAATCTTTGGGAGTATTTTCTTCATTCTCAACAAATAAAATCACAGGAATTTTGAGTCACGAGGAGATGAGGGGATAATTCTCATCTACAGAGGCAAAAGAAAAGCATATAAATGTTTCAACCAAAGACTGGGAAAATTTGTTGAGATCAATAATGTCACTGTATTTGAAAAGGAACAGAATACTCAACTACCCAGTGAATAGTTTCTGGATGAAAGTGATGATCAGGTAAGAAACACTGGGGGAGCAGAAGTGGCTGAGGATGACTTAGAAGAAGATACTGATAATGAACAAGAAAGAGTCATGTCTGTGTCTGAGAGGAAGCCAAAGAGTCGAGCAAAAATTGATAGGCAGAATATCATTAGTGATCAGGCTGCTCCAGTTCAGACTTGAAAAATGAAATCATTACAACAAAAATTCTTTTTATCTCAGGTGGAGCAGAAATTTTTTTCCGATGCAGATGAAGATGAAAACTGGGTTCAGGCTATGAATGAAGAGTTTGATCATATTGAGAAGAACACGATATGGGAGATTGTTTCGAGGCCCACAGACAAGAATGTCATCAGGACTAAATGGGTATATTAGAACAAGATGAATGAATATGGCACAATGATTCATAACAAAGTATGGTTAGTGTGCAAGGGATACTCCCAGATAGAGGGAATAGATGATGATGAGACTTTTGAAGCGATTGCAAGGCTTGAGACAATCAGATTATTTTTGGCCATAACAGTTGAAAGAAAGTTCAAACTGTTCTAGATGGATGTAAAATCCGCGTTCTTGAATGGAGTTCTGGAAGAAGAGGTTTATATCGAATAGCCAGATGGTTTTCTCATTCATGAGGATGAGAACAAAGTTTTTAGGCTGATAAAGGCATTGAATGGGATGAAACAAGCACCAAGGGCATGTTACCCAAGGCTTGATCAGTACTTGAAGAAGCTTGGTTTCTAGCATGGAGGATTTGATTACAATATATATTTCAGCAATGAAAATAATCAAAGGATGATGGTGTTATTGTATGTCGATGACATAATTTTTGGCAGTTCAGATGAAGCTTGGGACATACAGTTTTCCAAATTCATGAAAAATTAGTTTGAAATGTCAATGATTGGAGAGTTGACGTTTTTCCTTGGTCTACAGGTGACACAAGGAAGGAAGGGATCATTAATTTCTCAATCTAAATATGCCCAATAGGTTCTAGGAAGGTTCATAATGGATAATTCCATGGAAATGAAGACTCTGGTTGCTACCCAGATGAAATTATCAAAAGATTAGAATGGAAAGGTATTTAATATCAAATAATACAGGAAAATTATTGGAAGTTTTCTGTACTTGAACGCAAGAAGGCCTGATATTGTTTTCGCCACATGCCAAGCAGGGATATATCAAAGTAATCCCAAGGAAATCCACATGCTTGCAGTGAAAAGAATACTTCAGTATATACAGGGCACAGTGGATTTCACCTTGACATATACTGAAAAATCTCATATAGAGTTATTGGGATATACTGGTGCAGACTGGGCCGATTCAATGGATGATAGAAAATAAACGTCAGGTGGTGACTTATATCTTGGGGATTGTGTATTTATTGGCTAAGCAAAAAAAGCAAGATTGATTTTCATTGAACACCGTGGAAGATGAGTATATTGCGGCCAATCAAGCAATCACACAGTTATTGAGGATAAAACAACAGCTTGAAGATATGTGAGTTGAAGTGATGTCTCTGATCGGAATCCTGTGTGATAACTCAAGTTCTATAAATCTTAGAAAAAATCCCATCTATCACTCAAGGACAAAGCACATTAAGATAAAGTATCATTTTATCAAATAGAAGGTCGATCAGAGAATTGTGATGTTGGAGTATGGGCCTACAGAGCTTCAGGTTGCAGACATTTTGACAAAGGACTTACACAAAGAAGCTTTTGAGAGGCATTTACTGGCTTTGGGAGTTTAGTCGACTCCCCAAACTTGAAAGATTGTGGATGTGGGACCTTACTCCCCCTCTCCCAGAGGGATGATGTGTTTTTCCCAATTGTGCTGATATGCATTCTCTACACTGTTACAGTCTACAAAGGAGTGATCATTGGGTTCGTTGACAAAGGGGGAGAAAATAGTGATTGTTCAAGGGGGATACAGTGTGGATATTTGATAAATTATGAATGATAAGGGGAGAAGCTGACAGGGGGAGCAGCTAGATAATGGAAGCTGAAGCTAGTTGAACATGCTTAGCCAGATCATAGCTTGGGAAAAACAAGAAATAGGGATAAAGAGGTTTTGTAGGTGACAAGAGTAGAATCTATGAGCAAAAAGGGGGAGATTATTATATCCGATGATGCTAGAAGTGATCAATCAAAGAATATATATCATGATTTCTAATGATCGTGATAAAAGCAGAAGAGTGTTGGGATGCAGTAAGAATTTTTCCAACATTTGGTATCAGTTTGGTAAAAATTGGTATCAGTTTGGTGTCGACAGTGGGTGTTAGAGATGAAGTGATTCATTGATGAACTTTTCATTTACCGTTGTTTATCATGACGATCATTGCTCATGTGGGCTTAGAGTATGTGTTAAGTAAATCATTGATCATTATCAGAATTTCAAAAGCCGAATGGTGGCTAAATAATTAACAATGAATCTTCATATGGTAGAGTTTTCAATAAACCCAACAGGGGAGATTGTTGGGAAAAAATCCCTCATGGTATCATTGAAGCATTTTTTAGGTGATTGAGTTTGTTGACAAAGTGGGTATCTGTGTTGTGATTGTTGAAAAAGCAAAACATGACATACAAATTTGTTGACAAAGGGGATTTCATTGTGGAATGTCAAGTTCAAGAAATGTGGTCAACGATCCATGTTGGATTCAAGAACGTCGACAAATGAATGGATGATATGGAGCTGGTACAAAAAGAACAGATACATGGTGGCATCGTTTTCCAGTGTTTGCCAAATATTTTGGGCTTGAAAATCATCAAATGAAGAAAAGTGGTTTTTGGAAAAGGGTCTTGCACTCCATGTACTTGAAGGCTTCGAAACTTGAGCACCATATGTTTTTCAAGAAAAACACATCAAAATATGTCAATGGAAAGTGGGTCGCGCAAGTATTGGGTTGGTCATGCAAGTGACTTTCGCACCGTGAAGAGTCTTGCGCGCCGTCGTGCAGGGTGTTCAAATTCCTATTAATACAAGACCAACCCTCCTCATTTTGAACGAAGTTCAACACTTATAAAAATCAGAGCTCATGTCGCGCATGTGTGGATGTCGCGCAAGTGGTGGTGTGTCACGCAAGTAGGATTTGTGTGCCAGATTTGAAAAAGGGAAATTGTTGTTTGTTGTGCCCCAATATTGGTTTTGGCGTAAATGGATGTGTGTCGCGCAAGTTTGGAATTGAAGAAGCTTGTGTTGTGCGAGTTTATAAGGGAGTATTTCATGCCAGTTGTGACTTGCATGACGATACTTGCGTGCCAGATTAGACTTGAGTTCCATGTAAGGTTGATTCCCCGACAGTGTCTTGGGTCTAAGTGGAAGCTGGAATTTTGCCCGATACATTCGGTGAAAAGAGAAATTAATATACGGGTGAAAGTTGGACTTCAACAGAGCATCCAAATACAAAATAGGATGCATTCATTAGTGATAATTTAGATACCTACAAGTCTATAAAATGTGAGTGGATCCTTTATAGAGCAATGAGAAAAGGAAGAGGAATAAGGTGATCCTCTCCATCAATAGTGAGCCAGAGAGAGAGAAACAAGGAGTGACTTTTGGAAAAGCAGTGAGCTAACCCTAAACCTTGTAAAGGCAGTGAGCCTGGGACAAAGTGACAGTGCATGATCCTTGTAATCCACATCTATTGATGTTTAGGGGAATTTAGTACGATCGATAACCTATCGGCGTATTCTCCATGGACGTAGCCCTTCACGGTGAACCAAGTAAAAATTGTTGTGTCCTGTGCTTGCTTTACTTTGTGTTTATATTGTGAAACATGGAAGAGAGAGAAGAGTGTTTTTCTTAACAGCAGAACAAGATCAGAACATGATTTTATTTTTAATTTCTCATACCCTGATTCAACCCCCCCCCCCCTCTTAGGGTATCCAGCCTTGTGGACCTAAAAATATACTTTTTTTCTTCATTGATCTTTATATTAATGGATGGTTGAGTATTAATTTAGTAAAATAAGATCTATCACATTCCTTTGAGATTTAACGATATATCTATGGTAAATCCTGGATGATTTTTTCTCATTGAGACATCATTATAGATAAGGTAACATGATATATCTTTCTCATATCATCAACCACCCAGTTTTAATCCATGTGGTGGTAATATATGGAGTATTCATTTTCATTGAACAATTATAACCTTATATATTGGTGTATTTTCCATTCCATATGCGTAAATAGGTAATTTAAACAGTTATGAAAAATATATATTCTTCATAATTCAAAATAGAGATAATTCTTCCATATATTTAATGAAAATATTAGTGTATAATGATATCAATTGAGAATAGGGAAATTTTTCACATGGAATTTCAATTGACATAACACATAATATACAACCATTTTTTTACAAGATCAAATCCCAATCAATTCATTGATACATAAATTTATATGACAAATTTTTCTCCACTATTAGGTAATGTCCGTACATGTGCAGTGACCAAGCTTTTCTTAAGTACCTAAAAATATTCTTCACTATCCTCCATTAAATGAATCATAACTACCTCTGATGTTAACTAGGTCAGTCGAGATGATATCGATGATAAAATTCTCAAAAAATATTAATATCATCTATGTAACACCACAAGCTTCCATGGTATGTTTCCTTTGGAATAATGCAGTATCTTACATTGTAGGCAACTTGGATTTTAACACACAACGACCATTTAAACTAGCCGTCATGAATAGTAATACCTAATTTTTAAATTATTATAATTTTTTTCTCAAAATTGACCTAAATTTTTAATTTGGAATATAGAAATTAGCTAAGGTTTTATTTTTTGGTATTTTTCAGAAATCTTTCATTTTTTGATGAATAGTGAAAAACACTACGTTATGATTTAAAACTGAATTTTTATTTAAATAATTGCTTTTTTAGGTCAAAATGTATTGTGATGATAAATGCATGTTTTATCAGTGATTCTTTAGTGCTGATAAAAGATCCATTTACCAATTCTAGAATAGCACTGATAAATACCCTATCTGCTGCTTCGAAAACATCTACAGTAGCACACCCAAACAACTGCAAAAAAATTCATCATCTCAATAAGGTAATTAGAGAAAGTATTCCCATGTAAAATTAACACAAAAATCATAAGCTAATTAGACCATGTATACCCCTACAACAAATATACCCATACACCATTAACACATAATTCATAAGTTAATTAAGTACATAAAGAATTCAATTCAAAAGTCACGGGGTTGGGGGCTATTCAAGGGTATGGGGTGGCTCTCCAAGAGGGGGTAGGGGTGTCTAGGGGTATGGGGGTGTCCAGGGGGCTTTCCAATGGGGTGGTATGGTGTCCAGGGTATCGGGAGGCTTTACAGGGGGTGGGGGTGTCTATAGGGGTGGGGGTGTCTAGGGGGTGGGTTGGTGTCCAGGGGGTGGGGGTGGTCTAGAGGGTTAGTGGGGTTGACTCATAAATTTCACAAAGGACCCATGGATCCTTCTAATAAAGTTCCAAAAAAATCCGAATGGGTTTGTTAGTATTTCCGTCTTTCAATTGTTGTTTTCACTAAAAATTTTGTCCATTTTTAACAAAAGAGAGACCCTTTGAGTGGTACCGTCCACACCGTGCCTCAGATTGAGGCGGGGTTGACTCTTACACATCAGAAAGAACCCATGGATCATTATTATAAAATATAAGGAAAATCCAAATTCATTTGGTCTGATATTTGTAGGTCAGTTGTTGTTTTCAGTTAAAATAGTGTCCATTTTAAACCAAAGTGAGACTCTTTGTGTTCTACCGGCCATACTGTGCCTCAGATTGAATCGGGGATGACTCTTACATGTCACAACGGACACGTGGATCATTATAATATAGTATAATTACAATCGGAATGTGTTTGGTCAGATTTCTGTAGGTCAGTTATTGTTTTCTCTTAAAATTGGGTCCATTTTAAACAAAATAGTGAACCTTTGAGAGATACCGGCCACACCGTGCCTCGAATTGATGCGGGTATGACTCGTACATGTAAAAATAACTCGAGTATCGTTCTCTTAAAGGATAAACACAATCCGAATGCGTTTGGTCAGATTTCCGTAGGTCAGTTGTTGTTTTCATTTAAAATTGTGTCCTTTTTAAACCAAAGAGAGACCAATTGAGTGATAGCGGTCACATCGTGCCTCAGATTGAGGTGGGGATGAATTGAACATGTCAAAAAGGTCTTTTGTGTCGTTATACTAAAGTATCAACACAATCCTAATGGGTTTTGTTGGATTTCCGTATGTCAGTTGTTGTTTTAACATAAAATTGTGTCCATTTAAAACAAAATAGAGACCCTTTGAGTGATATCGCACACACTGTGCCTCCGATTGAGGCGGGGATGAGTTGAACACATCACAAAAGACCATTGATCATTATTCTAAAGTATCAACACAATCTAAATGCGTTTGGGTAGATTTACGCAGGTCAGTTGTTGTTGTAAATTAAAATTGTGTCCATTTTAAACCAAAGAGAGACCCTTTGAGTGATAACGGTCATACTGTGCCTCGGATTGAGGCTAGGATGACTCTTACACATCACAAATGACCCTTGTATCATTCTCCTAAAGTATAAACAAACTCCGAATGGATTTGGACAGATTTCCATAGGTCAGTTGTTGTTTTAACTTAAAATTGTGCCCATTTTAAACAAAATTAAGACCCTTTGAGTGATATCGGCCACACCGTACCATGGATTGAATCATGGTTAACTCCTAAACATCAAAAAGTACCTGTAGATAGTTCTTATAAATTATCAAAAAAATCAAAATGCATTTGGTCAGATTTACGTAGGTCTGTTGTTGTTTTCACATAAAATTGTGTCCATTTTAAACCAAAGTGAGACACTTTGAGTGGTACTGGCCATATCATGCCTCAGATTGAAGTGGGGATGACTTATACACATCAAAAATAAAACATGGATCTTTATCCTAAAAGATCAATACAATATGAATGTGATTGGTTAGATTTTGGTAGGTCAGATGTTGTTTTCACTTAAAACTGTGTCCATTTTAAACAAAATATAGGACTTTTGAGTGATACCGGCCACACCGTGCCTCATATTGAGGTTGGGATTTCTCATACACATCAAAATAGAATGGTGTATCTTTTTAATAAAGTATCAACAAAATACTAATGGGTTTGTTTGGATTTTCATAGGTCAGTTTTTGTTTTCACTTAAAATTGAGTCCATTTTAAATAAAATAGAGACCCTTTGAGTGATACCGGCCACATAGTGCCTCAGATTGAGGCGGGGATTACTCTTACAGGTCACAAAGGACCCGTGGATCGTTATCCTAAAGGATCAACACAATTAGAATGGTTTTGGTTGGATTTCCATAGGTCAGTTATTGTTTTCACTTAAAATCATGTCCATTTTAATCAAAATAGAGTCCCTTTGAGTGATACAGGCTATACCATGTCTCGGATTGAAGCGAGCATGACTCATACATGTGAAAAAGGACCCATGAATCGTTCTTATAAATGATCAAGGAAATATGAATGTGTTCGGTGGGATTTCCATAGGTTAATTTTTGTTTTCACTTAAAATTGTGTCCCTTTTAAACCAAAGAGAGACCCTTTGAGTGCTACCAGCCACACCATGCCTCATATTGAGGAAGGGTTAACTCTTTCACACCATAAATGACCCTTGGATCATTCCCCTAAACGATCCAGGCAATCTGAATGCGTTTGGTCGATGTTCTATATGTTAGTTGTTGTTTTCACATAAATTGTGTACATTTTAAACAAAATAGAAACCCTTTGAGTGGTACCAGCCACACCGTGCCTCTTATTGAGGCGGGGTTGACTTGTACACAACACCAAGGACCCTTGTATTGTTCTTATAAAATATCAAGGCAATCCAAATTGGTTTGGTCATATTTCTGTAGGTTAGTTGTTGTTTTCACTTACAATTGTTTACATTTTTAACAAAAGAGAGACCCTTTGAGTGATAGCGGTCACACCACGCCTTGGATTGAGGTGGGGTTGACTCGTACACATCACAAAGAACACTTAGACCGTTACTATAAAATATCAAGGCAACAAAAATGCATTTATTCATATTTTCAAAGGTTAGTTGTTGTTTTCAATAAAAATTGTGTCCATTTTAAACAAAAGAGAGACCCATTGAGTGATAATGGTCACACTGTGCCTTAGATTGAGGGGGGGGGGTTACTCATACACATCAAAAATGACCCATATATCGTTATTATATAGGATAAACATAATCCTAATGGGTTTTTTTGGATTTCCATAGGCCAGTTGTTGTTTTCACTTAAAATGTTTTACATTTTAAACAAAAGATAGACCCTTTGAGTGATAGAGGTCAATCCCTGCCTTAGATTGAGGCGGGGATGACTCGTACATGTCACAAAGGACCATTGGATGGTTCTTAAAAAAGATCCTAGAAATCCGAATGTGTTTGGTCAGATTTTCATAGGTCAGTTGTTGTTTTCAATAAAAATTATGTCCATTTTAAACAACAAAGAGACCCTTTGAGTGATAGTGGTCACACCATGCCTCGTATTGAGGAATGGTTGACTCATACATGTAAAAAAGTAACTTCATATTGTTCTTCTAAAGTATCAACATGATACGAATGGGTTTGTTTTGATTTTCGTTGGTCATTTGTTGTTTTCACTTAAAATTGTTTACATTTTAAACAACAGATAGACCCTTTGAGTGATAGCGGTCACACCAGGCCTTATATTGAGGCAGGGGTGACTCGTAAATGTCACAAAGGACCCATTGATTGTTCTTATAAAATATTAAGGTAATACGAATTCATTTGTTGGGATTTTCATAGGTCAGTTGTTTTTTTCAATTAAAATTGTGTTCATTTTAAACAAAAGAGAGACCTTTTGAGTGGTAGAGGGCACACTATGCCTCGGATTGAGGTAAGGTTGACTCATAAAAGTCACAAAGGACTAGTGGATCATTATCCTAAAGGATCAACACAATAATATTGGGTTTTGTTGGATTTACAGAAGACAGTTTTTGTCTTCAATTAAAATTGTTTACATTTTAATCAAAAGAGAGACCCTTTGAGTGATAGCGGTCACACCGTGCCTTAGATTGAGGCGGGGTTGACTCGTACATGTCAAAAAGGACCCTTAGATCGTTCTTATAAAATATCAAGTCAATATGAATTCATTTGGTCATATTTTCATAGGTTAGTAGTTGTTTTCACTTAAAATTGTTTACATTTTAAACAAAATAGAGATCCTTTGAGTGGTACTAGACACACCGTGCCTCAAATTGAGGCGAGGTTGACTCATACACGTCACAAAACACCCATGTATCATTCTTAAAAATGATCAACACAATCTAAATGCATTTGGTCATATTTCCATTGGCCAGTTGTTGATTTCAATTAAAATTGATTCTATTTTAAACAAAAGAGATACACATTGAGTGATACTGGCCACACCATGCCTTAAATTAAAGCAGGGTTGACTATTAAATGTAAAAAATGACCCGACTATCATTCTTATAAAATATCAAGTCAATCCGAATGCGTTTGGTCAGATTTTCGTAGGTAAGATGTTGTTTTCTCTTAAAATTGTGTCCATTTTAAACCAAAGTGAGACTCCTTGAGTGCTACCGACCACACCGTTCCTTGGATTGAGGCAGGGATGACACGTATAGGGCCCAAAGGAACCTTGGATCATTCTTTTAAAGTATCAACGTAATCTGAATGGGTTTGGATGGATTTATGTAGGTTATTTGTTGTTTTCACTTAAAATTGTTTACATTTTAAATGAAATAGAGACCCTTTGTTTTATTTGGTCCGATTTTTGTAGGTTAGTTGTTGTTTTCAATTAAAATTGTGTTCATTTTAAACAAAATTGAGACCCTTTGAGTGGTTCAGCATTCTTACATTTTGTTGGTGCATATCATCTGTTAAAATGGGAAAATGAATCATTGGATATATGATGTTTTATTTAATAGCAATTACAATTTTCCTATGAACATTTAAATACAATAATGTTTCATATTTTGATCCCCATAACCCCTCTCAAAAATGACCTCCAATTGTACATGTCCCCAAGTCAGATCTCCATTGTATTTGTGTACAATCTTCCATCAGTTATACGGCCCACTCATTTATGAACACTTTTATATCGTCTTGTGAGTATGAGGCTTTTCGGAAGTCAGATTAGTACTTCAAAATATAAAAATAAATAATTAGTAAATAAACTAAACGAACTAGTAGTTGTTTTTGAAAATACCACTTTATGTATGCTAGTTTGTTGATGAAAAAAATCTATTTCATAAATTTACAAACATAATAACCACAATCATTATCGTTTGTTTTTTTGGACACTGTAAAAATATTGTTCATTATGAGAATAAGTAACTTGGGTTGATATGTGTTTGGATAGTGAAATTTTATTATATATAACCCGATATTTGTTCTGACATAGAATTTGATCGCCTCCTTATGCTTATCCCTTGTCCTCATTCCTTTTTTAGATGATAATGATACACCGCCCTATCATAACAAAATCCTCAGTAAAAGATAATATTAAATATATTACTTGATGTTTAGACCTAAAACGTAAGATCTAGTGCCTTATAGATTCAAAAACTCCATCATGTGTGGTCGATTTGATGGATATCCTTTCATTGAATCCAGAAAATAAATCTTTGGAGTATCCAAGTTAACCACAATTAGAAACCAATGTTTCCTAAAAACACAAAAAGGAATAAGTAATAAAAGAAGTGAATGTATAATGGAATTTCTTTAATCATAGAGTTTTACCCTTGCATGGTTCGTACTAGAAAGAGTCTTTCATCTGTAATCTTACTTTCAAATGTTTTTAGGAATCCGTTCAATATTACATCCCTTTTTGGTGGCTCTATTTTTTTTGGTGTGTTGATGTGGTATGAGGACTAACAAGTCCAAATCTTGGCTCATGGGAAAATTCCTTCAACTGTTTTTCATAAATGTGTCTCTCTACAATATAAAAAGCATTTAGTCATAATTTACACATTATACCATCTTTTAGAAAATCAATTCCTCGAAGCATATCTCATATATACATTTACAACTATGATGCCTAGCCAACCGTTTTCAAGGATCTCATTTACATTTTCAGCAGCGACTAAATATTGACATTCCCCTGTATATAATCTCTTTGAAAACCACAATATGACTATTACCATATTTTAGCTTCATATGAACCCGAGTCATCAAGGATAGTAAATTTTGATAGAGAACAGGATGTGTTATTGTTCTTTCAGTTGTTCCTTGGGATCAGTTGGTTGATCCTTTAGATGGTTTTGAGCTGACATTTGTCACCCCATTCCCTTTCTCCGTCTATAACAACAATCATTGGTTCAGACCATTTTCTTGTTAATTGTTAAAGGTTTAGCTTGAAAAAAAGGAAATAAATACCTCTTCTTCTGCATGTACTCTTAAAATTTGTGACAGCCTACAATGAATATCCCAATTGCCTTTTCAACCATAAGAATTTCATCTCCAACAAGTCGAATAAGAACCTCTGCATTTGGCTCATGAGCTACAGTAATCGTTACATTCAGATGATATTTTGAAAGTGGTCTATTATGTAGCGTGGCATCTGGGATATTGAACATTGTAGCCCTCACTACAAGGTGATGGGTGGGTGTTGACGGATATAAATCACAATTATTATCACACTGTAGGATATCAGTACAAAAAAATTATCAGTTTTTTTCTGATTCACATTTCATGGGAAAAATTATTAGAATATTGATTACCACGGCTAAGAAAGTTATTTGAAGGGAATGGATCACCTCAAAGCTGGTGGGGGGTGGGGTGGGATGTTCATGCACTGGTTTTTCCTGACTTGTGTCCTCCCTTTTCTTCCCACCCATAAAAGTTTCTAGAAACTCTCCCTTCCATTGCAATAGTTCTTCAAGTGTTGCTATTTTTTCTCATTTCTTCCAATTTTTCATCTATATCATATGTTTTTTGCTTATTCTCAAAATATACTTGGGTTCTCACCCCAAACACCGCACCTCTGACACAACCGTATTTTTCTGGCTGCTTATAAGCCATCGATAATAGTTCTGTATCTGCTTTAGGCGTAGATGATTCCTATGACTATCGGATATAGAAAAATAACTAATTATTTTAATGTAATAGAAATTTAAAACAAATATTTTTATCATCGTGCAATACATACACATATTTCCCACACATTTTTAGTGTTCTCATCTACTAACATTCATTTCTTATTCACATGCCCCTCCTTCCATAACACATGATGTGGTATGGAAGTGTATTTGGTTTTACACTCATCAATCAACATATAAACATAGAAAGATAATTATGATATTGTTTATTGTCACCTAAAAATATTACTGTAAATTTAAAATACATACCATTTTATTTTCTAATGAAGCGTAGCCCATCCTGGATTTATGATAGGGGTATGCTGGTTTTGATGCATGTTCCTTATTTTCAGTACAGATTTTCAATATCTTAAATGAAATATTGACAATCAAAGTGATGAATACAGGTATCCTCAAACAATGTATTATCAACCACAATGTACCTGAAACTTCTCACCCCCATGTCGGCCAATAAATTAATCCCATTCTTCTTGGGATACTAGGTGAGCATAGACAATGGGTGGGTGCATGATAATTTTACCTTTGGAGTCTTTCATGTGACATCTTGTTAAAATAGTGTTAAAACCTCGCTGAATCCTTCATGTAAGCCTTAGTACATAATCATTGTGTGAATCTTATACTATAAATGGACTCTGTAAGAGAGTGAGAAGAGTAAGACATTGTTTTATTATTTTATTTACTATTAAATTAAAGAAATAATTTCATAATGTTACTATAATTTCTTCCCAGATCACAGCCTTCAGCGCAGACACAACATGGTGCCAAGAATCTAAGTCAATCATCACTCTTTGCTGAGTGAAAACTCTAATATAGCTGCTATCATAGCCTTATTGTGATTCACATGTTGGCCTCATGCATTCCATCCGACTTAAAATTTTTTGTCTTTGCTTTTCACATTTATAACATTGGCTAACACTGTCAAACTACGATGCACCTGTGTTTTCTGTGACATCGGTCCTTCATTCCTGACCATTTTATCAATATCAAAATCATCTATACGTTCATCTGAAATGGTACCAATGAAATGTGTTGAAGTTTGTTGGACCTCTATACTAGAATAAGTAGGAGCCACAACAGCAAGAGCAGCAACAGCCGTAGCAAGAGTAGCAGGAGCAGCAGGAGCCGTAGTAGGAGGAGCAGCAGGAGCACCATGAGCCACAGCAGGAGCAGCAGCTGCTGCAGGAGCAACAGCAGCCGCAACAGTAACAACTTGAGAGAATTGGTCAGCCTCAAGGTTAGGAGCACCATAATGTGAAGAATTCATTATCTACAAAAGGGATTGAACATTTAATTTAGATTACATAAATTCAGTAATGATAAGATAATAACATGAGATAACACGATCTATATTAAAAACAAATTAACATGTTTATTGAACTCTCTTTATTTTTTTCAATGGTTGAAGGGATTTGAAACCTTTATCGATTATCCAAATCCCTTCATTGTGGTCTCCTCTAACATAAAAAACATCATCTACATTGGGACCGCTACAAAATTATTGTGATGTTCCACTGAAAGGATCATCCTAAACTGAATTTTCACCAGACCCTTCAGTAGTTTTCGACGATAACAGAACAATTGACCACTTTTGGTTTGTGGGATCTAGAACATAAAAAATTTGAACCTCTTGTGATGCCATTATAAACTGTTCGTCTTTGTACCCTTCTTTACTAAAACCAACTTTCACAAATCTCCATTCATCTATTTTAACACCCCTATTTTTATCAACCCACTTGCATTGAAAAATTGGCAATTGGAATGTCGTATAACGCAACTCCCATATTAGTTTGATAATGCCAAATTATGACATATTTTGATAAATTGTATTTCTATCCTTACTACCAAAAACATGCATCACTTCACCCACTAGTGTAACTCCAATATTTTTCATGGTAATTTCTTCATCATGTTCATCTGTATAGAATGTAAAACCATTAATTACATAAAATCTATAAGATAATACATACACACTTGGTCCAGCGGCTAGAAATCGAAGTCGTTCTTAAATTGAATTCGGGTTTTCATCCAACTGCTTGAAAATATGGTCCTGAAACTGTTATATAAACAGGTGATTATGTGTATTTGATAACCTTTTTTCATCCCTTGATGGATTCAACTGCCTAAGAATTTCCTTGTGAGTTTCAATATATAGAGAAACCTCCAAACTGTTATTCGAAACATAATGATGGGCCTGCTCCGGATATGTAATACTAATTGTCACAACTTATCTTCCAGAAATTCCCTCACCCTCAATGCGTCCAGTGTGATGAGATTTCGGGAGACCAATTCTTTTCACATCAGATAGGTATTCGGTACAAAATTAATTGGCTTCCTCAACAATATATCACTCCACTATAAAACCCTCTAGAAGACTTCAATTTTTGACATACCCTTTCAAAATCATCATATATCGTTCAATAAGATACATCCATCTATAGTGCACAGGACCACAAAGTCGAATCTCTCTAACCAAGTAGATCATTAAAAGAACCATCATATCAAATAATTTTGGTGGGAAGAAATTTTTTAATTCACATAATATAATGAAAATTTCTTTTTCCATAGCGGGTAATTTCATTGGGTATAAAACCTTTGTACATATAGATTTGAAAAAGAAACAATGTTCGGTTAACCTATGACAGACATTCTTGGAAAAAATGCAACATAAATCAATAGGAATTAGATCTCACATCAAAACATGTCAATCGTGTAATTTCAACCCTTTTAACTTCAAATCATTCATTGATACAATGTTATTGATATTTGATGAATACCCATCTGAAACCATTACATCATTGAAGATGTTGCAAAACTGATATATCTCCTCCCTAGAAAGAGTATAAGCAGCTGGAGGGAGAGACATTCAATTTTCAGCCTTCACGATAGCCAACACTTCTCGTATTCCCATGTCAACCCTGACCAACCTTGCCTTAATTCGATATTTTGTTTTTCCAGGGGAATTTTTCAATGTTTCGATAACACCGTCACATAATTTTTTGTCCACATGCATCACATCAAGAAAATTTCTGATGTACAAACAATTCCAGTATGGTAATTCAAAAAAACTGATCTCTTTTTCCAACCGATTTTCGTAAGGTTTTTTGAAAATGTTTTACCAAAAACACTATTTATATCTTTTACATTCTCAAACAGATGATCACCTGTTTGTGGAGATGGTGTTGCGCGTTGTTTTGAGCATCCATTGAATGATGTCGTCCAAGATTGGTACTTATGCCACTAAGGTAGAAATCTATGATGTCGTAGAAACACAGATTTCAGTGAATGTTTCAACCTAATTGATTCTGTATATTCTTCCCACATGGGACACCCTTGAGTTCCTTTAATGATATATCCTGAAAATTTTCCATAAGGAAATCATTTATTGTCCCACATGAAATCTCTCTCAATATGAAGTATTCACTTTTATATGCATCATACAACATAACACCTGAATCCCACAATAACATCAAATCATCGATCAAAGGAGCCAGATAAACATCAATATCGTTACAAGGATGTTTTGGTTCGGATATAAGCATAGATAACATGATGAATTTCCGCTTCATTCATAACCTGGGTGGAAAGTTATAATTTACCAACATAACATGCCATGTACTATGAGTGTAGGTTTGAAAACCAAAAGGATTCACTCCATCTGTAGATAATGCAAGAAAACATTTTCTCAGCTCTTTTCCAAACTCAGGAAACTCATGATCAATTTTCTTCCATTGAGGAGAGTCGACCGGATGATGTAATTTCCCATCTTTATTTATTTTATCTGAATTCCGTGACATTTGTCTTGAAGTTTCTTCACTTCCATAGACACTCCTAAACATTGGAATGATTGGAATGTACCATACAACATTCGTTGGATTGGATTTACCTTTCTTGTATCAAGAAGCAGCATACATTGGGAATTCAATAAGTGATTTTTTCTCCTTATGAAATAGTACACAGTATTTTGGGAAGCCATGGATTTTTTGAGAAATCATACCCATTGAGCGTAGCATTCATCTAGCTTCGTATGTCTGACTTGGGAGCTCATTATCTTCCAAGAGCATATCATTCAAGAGAGCAAGTAGTTTTGTAGAACTGACATCACTTCATCTGTTGCCTGCATTCAATTTATACAACATCAGTACATTTGAAAATGTTGAATACTTAGTGCAACCAGCATACAATGGAATCTTTGCACAACTTTTTAACTTCTAAAATAATTTTGGGCAAACACAGAGTTTATCTTCAATTGACTTTGTCATTTCCTCAATAAGATCTTCATCATCATTGACATCTGAAATCACATCCTCCATATGGTCTTCTACATTATCCATTTTTGTATTCATATCTGATGATCAATAAAACACAGTTTTATCCGAGCCAGTAGCTATATTTTCTTTTTCTCCATGTTTATTCCATCATTTATAACTCCGATCTATTTTGTGACATATCAAATGTTCTTCCAACTCCTCTGGAGTAAGTCTTCTAGAATAAAAACAATGCAAACACAGATGAAGGATTTGAGAAGGATCCTCTGTGTGATCCTTTACAATCTTGATGAACTCTTTAACTCGGTTCTCATACTCTATTGTCAGATAATTAGCATCCATCCAATATTTATTCATGTTCATCCTATTTTAATATCAAATATTAGTATTTATGGTTCAGGTATAGAAAACATGACTTCCAAATACCTTATAAGATAACAACTTCTTTATAAAAATAGAGATCAATAGAGCCTAACCATTAGTATTTATTCATCTTCATTAAATATATTTACTTTAGATTCATTATAGTATCCTCAAATCAGCCCAAACAAGACACTAGAATAATCAAGAATGATACATATACCACTCCTAGGTCTATGCCCTACATTCAGTTTCATCATGCCTAAATACCCATATATCCACACATACACATGTCACAAAGACATAAAAAACCATATACACATTAGAAGCAAAGTACCAATATGGATTTCAATCAGGTAACTCGACTCAAGTTGTGGTGTGTAAGAAATAATAAGAAAATATAATAAGTATATAGTCACATAAAAATCTCAAACTGGTGTTAATAATCAAATAAACAAAAGGTAACATTCCATCTATCAGAATAATCTGAAGGATACCATATGCGACAGTAGTCCCAGGTGGTTAAGGTTCCCGAGGAAGAAGGGGAGAACATGCACCAATCGGGGTTCGAGGTCAGGTCACTGAGGTTGAAGGTGGACTAATACTCTTACAAGGGTTCATTCTATATTTCACAAACCATGTCATATTACCCTAGGATGTTAACCCACTTCTGGTGGAAGTGAAATAGTTCCTGATGATCATGCCAAGAAGAAATGGAAACCAAGTGGGGGGAGTGAATCAAAATACCTCAAGCAAGATGAAAAAACGTAGTATTTTAGAATATGTTAGTGGCTTTGATGTGGCCTAGACAGCTATCCAATAGACTCCAAAAGTGGTGATGGCCCCTACAGTTGTTGCACCAGGTGAAACTGTCACCTGAGAAGCTAAGATAAATGAGGCCCTTCCCAGCCATGAACTGATCAAACTCCATGATGACCTTCCTCTAGAATGTGATTCTACCTTTCTTTTCTTTTGGGTTGGAAATGACATTAAAGTCACCCCCAACAAATAATGGATGGTGGCTGGGATCGAAGGTATTTTTTCACTCCATAGAGGATCCCTTTGAAGAGGGTCATAAATTCAAAAAACAAAAGTCATAAAGAAGGAGGTGTCACCGTTGTACACCTTAGTAGTGATGAATTTATTGCATTCTTGAATAGTCTCAAAAAAATATTTACTATGCCAAAATACCCATTTGTGTCTGCTGGAGGGGTCAGAGTGTAGAAATCCATGCGACTTAATCTTCTAGGAGAATTCTATGATTATTATAGGGTGTTTTGTGTTACTGGACAACAACAACAATGACATTATTCTTATTGATTTCTATAGTGAGGAAGTATGATTTAATATGCCAATTAAGACCATGAGTATTAAATATGAAGATAATAATGATGGGTATGACAGGGATCTGGAATTGGATCTAGAGCTAGTAGCCTTATTGAAGTGGGGGGATGATTTCTCATTGAGGTCCCTTGATTTTGAACATGTTCATAATCCCATCTGGTTGGTAAGCTTCATATGAGTGAGAGATGGGGATCCAAAGTGGCAAGGGAAGGATGGTTAATGAAACATGGGGTCTTGTGAGAGAGTTCTCTCTGGATCAATAAGTATTTGGAGCTGGATGACAGGCTCGGAGCCAAGGTAGACAGAACAAACACTGCTAGGAAGGGGCCTGGCCACTAAAGAGAAGCAGTAAGTAGCCTCAGTGAGGGAGAAGGATAGAGATGGAGGTAGGGGTGGCATGGATAGAAATCTTGGTGGTCTTGGAATCATTCCATAAAAGTGCACTTCCATACAAAGTCACTTAGATAGAATTAAGAAAAGAAGGGGGGAACCCCTCATAGAATATAGGGCTCAAGCATTGGATGACCTAGAAATGCATGAGAACCGGGTGGTGTTTTCCTTAAAGAAAATGGTTATCCTTCATTCCTTACATTACGGTGACATGGTGTTGGATATAAGGGAATCGATGATACCTGGGAGGAATCTAGTGAAACTGGAATCCAAGGGTGATGGACCTTAAATATTTCATAAACTTCCCTCTGATAGTGTAAACTCATTGATCGCCATTGATGATGAGCATATAAATCATTCCACCAATACAAGGTTTATCAAGAGATATTTTACATGAATAAACCACCCCTTTTAATGAAAATCAACCCATGTCAAACATTCCCCAAAGATTCCACATTTTTATTTATAGTAAAAAAACTATATTAATAGAATATTATAGAATAATGGAGTAATGATAAAAGAAAAAATAAATTTGTCATAGACACATATGTTCAAATATTATGTGAAATTTTAAAAAATACCCCATAAAACAACACTAAATTCAAATTTCAAACAAAAATATGCTATTGAATCATGCCAAAAATCATGATGATACTCATTCCTTGATACGTACTCCGTGATGTGCCTCATCAACATCATCATTAACAACTTCACTAAAGAGATAACAAACTAGAATTCATCACCTTAGGAACCTCATCAACCATTTCCAACCCAACATAACCTAATAATGTAATTAAATAAAAGAATATATATTATATAATTCAAACCAAACATTATCATAAATGTGATTGTGGGAAGAATTTATATAACATATCCAGCCATACCACCATCAAATTGAATGGTTTCTAGGATCTAGAATAAACAAATACCAAATCACCTAAAACCCACCGTAATCATTAGAAAAAAAATGATACCTTAGCAGTAATAGAAATAAAATGGATGATCACCCCCAAGAACCACATCACAAAAATTAGGAAAACACTCATGAATCTACGATGAAACAGAATCATCACCATCAGAGGAATTGAAACCTAGGGATGAAATAATTCAACAAAAAATCCAATAGAACACCATTTATGGGAAATCCTCACATCCCAAAACTCCAATTCAAAATGTTGTAATAGTGTGATACGATTTATAGAATAATAGTTGTAGAACCATTAGAAGAAGTTGGACCAAACTCGAGCTTCGACAAGGGGCATTACCCTAGAGACAAACATGAAGAAAAAAGGATGATTCATGTAGCCTAAAACCATCAAAATCCCAAATATCCATTAAATCTATCATACCAAATCAACATATGGTTATGTGTGATGGGAGAGGAGAACAATATTAAATAATGATTTGGAAAATATGCCTTAAAGGGAGGTCTAGAAAACCAATGCTAGAGGAGGGTGGAGGTCTGGAAACATGAACACAGTAGGCGGAGGAGGTCCGGCAATGATAATCGATGGCGGCAGAGGTCCGAAAATGCGAAATCAGCTGGCGGTGGAGGGGAGTCGCAGGGTTCTTGTACCGCGAGTTATTTGGTCGTGATAAAATGGGGGCACTGTGCAACCGACTTTATAAAAAAATAGACTAAGGTTTTATCAGCGCTAAAAATGTGCTGATAAAGACTACCATTATCAGCGCTAACATTTTAGTGCTGATAATGGCCCTCTTTATCAGCGCTACAAAAGCACTGATGAATCATGCATGTATCAGCGCTAAAATTTTAGTCCTGATAAATGGATTCTTAATCAGTGCTTTTCTATCACTGATTAAGGGTATTTTAATCAGTGCTTATTTATAACTGATAAAGGTTACCCTGTATCAGCCCTAAAATTTTAGCACTGATAAATGAAGGATTTATCAGGGGGTTTTCTTAGCGATGATATAAGGGGGAGCTTCCCTTGTCTGTTTTTTTTGTAGTGATAGGGATGGAACAACCTATCAATGGTCTCTCACAGTAACTCCTCCACTTCTTTTGTGAATTAGGGATGTGTAGCATGGGGATGCAGACTGCGAGACATGACGTGCTCAGATATCCACAGGGTAGGTGCTTGATGAATTTTCCGACGGTGGGGAGAACATCATCCTCTTCAGAGGATGTACCATGGTACCAGTTGATCTTCAGGAGGAAGTGTTGAGGGAGTTCCATGCTTACCCTTTATCGGTACATCCAAGAGTGGATAAGATGTACCCGAACCTTAAACGATAGCACTGGTGGCTGTGTATGAAGATGGCGAAGGAAGAGTTTGTCTCACGATGCCTCACTTGTCAGAAAGTGAAGGTGGAGTACTAGGTACCAGCAGGCTTGGTTCAACCATTAGTGGTTCCAGTGTGTAAGTGGGATGGGATATACATAGACTTCATGACGGGTATTCCATGTGCATCTAGGAGTCATGACTCTATTTGGGTGATTGATGACCGACTCACCAAGTCGGCCCACTTCCTACCGATCAGAGAGAAGGGATTAGTTGAGATAATGGGACGCCTCTATGTGCATGAGATAGTCATTTACATGGAGAACCATATTTTATTGTCTCCGTCCATGACACATGCTTTACTTACCACATATGGAAGGGGTTAGAGGAAGCTTTTGGGATGTAGCTTCACTTGAGCAACAACTTCCATCCTCAGACGGATGGTCAGACTGATAGGACCATCTAGACTCTCGAGGACATGCTCTCTGCATGTTTCCTCGACTTTGGTCGTAGCTGGGAGGATCACTTACCTTTGGTGGAGTTTTCCTACAACAACATTTATCACTCCATCATCGGTATGGCACCATATGAGTCCCTAAATGGTTGACCTTATAGAACACCATTGTGCCAGACTGATCCAGGTGAGTCAGCACTAGTAGGACCATAGATGGTATGTGCTACCACAAAGAAGGCTAAAATCATCCAAGAGTGGATGAAGACTGTATAGAGTAGGAAACATTTGTATGTGGACAACAGACAGAGACCTCTGGAGTTCGAGTATAGAGACTACGTCTTCCTACGGGTCTCACATCGATGAGGCTTGCGGAGATTTGGCCGAGGTGGAAAGTTATATATGAGGTTCATATAAACTTTCTAGGTCCTTAGTAGAGTAGGTGATGTGGCTTAATGTTCATCTCTTCCACCTCAGTTGCACTGGGTGCACGACGTCTTCCATGTATCTCAGCTGAGGAGATACGTGCAAGACCTACCCCACATTATCGACCACGTGGAGATGGACATCAATGATAGGGAGACTTTCACAAAGGTTCCCGTAGAGATTGAGGATTGACAAGAGGAGTTCCTATATGGATGGTCGATACATCTGGTTCACATTCATTGGCATCATATGAACCTCCAGGAGAGCACATGGGAGCGAGAGGCTCAGATGTGTGCTCAGTAACCATTTTATTTCCATATTTCGAGTTGTGGATTACGGGGACATAAAGCCCTTAGGTGTGATGAATGTAAAGACTCATAATTTTTATGGATATTTTTTAAATACATGGGAATTTTACAAGTCCGTAGTTTCTAACGGTGCTATATTCTGAGGCCCGGTTTTCCCGGAATCAATTTCTGAAGTTTTGTTCGGGTACGTTTAGTAAACATACCTACATAATTTTATAACTTTTGAAACAGTGCTCAGAATTGAAATTTGAGGGAACTATTGAACTCGCAACATTGGTAATTGCTTAGGGAGACCTTTCACTATAGTTGTATAATGACAAGAATGGAAGTTAATTTTTGGGGGTTTTAATAAAATCTAATAAAAATAATTTGTTGAATTTAATTTAATTTTGGTGGTTGAAACCTCCATGGGGAGGTTAGAGGTGGGGGCCACCACACCCTAACCTCCCATGGGCGTTATGGTGGTGGGGCCCACCCGATCATAACCTCCCTTGGGAGTATATTATTCATGTGGGGCCCACATTAGCTTTAAACTCCCTTAACCCCCCTTGGAACCCCCAATTAAATGGGGAGACTCTCACCTTCCTTTTCCAATTAATTGGGCCAACATCACCCACTTAATTAAGTTATATTGCCTAATTAATTTTTAAACTTTTCAAATTCATGCCAACAATAAATTATTAGGAAAACCTATTATTTCATTTTGTTGGGCATTATTCTTGGGTGGAACAGAGAAAGTGGAGAGTTAGGGAGGAGAAATTTCTCTCCAACGAAGAACGTCGAACACCAACTTCTTCCTTCATCAACAGGGGAAAGAAAAGGACGCACCACCACCCATGATGAATGCCGATGACATCATATTTGACTTTTCTTCTCCAAACTCTTCCTCTTCCGATGTTGAAAAAATGATGTCGCATTCCGCAACTCCTCCATCGATAACCGAACTAAAGTTTGGGGGATTTGAGTTATTTTATGGATGAGTTTTATTTCCATTCTTCATCATTAAAATGATGGTTGAGAAATACCAATTGTTATCAACGTATCATGGAGGGCTCAGACCGCATGAAAACGGCCCGACCATCCCCCTTGTTTGTTCTCTTTTGATGCGACGAAGGTGGAACATCATGACCGGAAACCGACGGGCCGTGAAGGAACTAATAGTGCAAAGCCACCGGGTCACCAAGAGGGTGCGACACCGCCGTGCCATGGAGAAGGAGAGCCATGGCCACGATGGGCCGTGGAGGATGGGTGTGGCCCCATTATTCCATGAGAAGGCCTACAAAGGGCTGTGGACAGGGTGGGCCGCAGTGGAGGGGCGCGGTGCTGGTGCACCACGCCGTGGCGGGGAGCGGCAGACCTCTTTGGCCAGCTGGAAGGTGTGGGACCCCGTCGGGTCCTAAGTGTGATGGACTGGCACCACCTGTGGCCGGTTCGGTTCCACCCAAATGGTCGAACCATTCGGGTGCCAGGGGGTGCGCGCCTCCCCCTGGGCACGGCTAGGGAAGGCCGACGGGTTGACTTCATCTGGGGCGCCCTCGGCCAGGCCGCCCTTTGGCCGGGTTCCCTTCATCCGGGGCGCCCTCGGCCGGGCCTCCCTTAAGTCGGGAGCCCTTCAGTCGGGTTCCCTATGGCCGAGCCGCCCTCGGCTAGGCCACCCTCGGCCGGGCTGACCTCGGGCCGGGACGCCCCCTCGGTCCAGGCCATTTTATCGGACCGGATCAGACCCGCGGACTGGGTCAGACTTTGGTCCGGACCGTGCCGGGGAGGGTCGTTCCGACTGCGTCGGACCGTACCTGGACCCGCTATGGCAAGTTTATACCTTTTTTCCCATATCCTGGGCTACTTGTGTCTGATTGATGAACTGCCTGCTGCACTGTAAGGCTTGGAGAGAGATGGTTATTTTAGTATACCCCAATTGAGGATTGGTCCTAGTTGGAGTACGGTGCGTTTGTTTGAACCTAAAATCCAACCGGGACCCTGGAACAGAAAATCCAATAACACATAGAATGAGCATATGATTGACGTACTCTCTATCACATTAGAACCCTTACGACCTGACGAACCTTTGGGTTATTCCTTTTTAGAGTTTAGTGACAGTCGAGGTATGACCGATATCTCGAGGGTAGATTCTACAAAACACGAGCGCACTAAGTGAGAATAATTAATTGGCTAATAGTGAGGTGTAGTTTGGAGATAGATCATACAGAGGTCTGTCCTCAGCGATCATGTGTGGGGAAGTGCATACTGATCCTGTGTGGGTCAGATCCTGTGTGGATCAGTGCACAGTGATCATGTGAGGGACAACGTATAGCGTTCCTGTTTAGGTCGGATCCTTTGAGGGTCATTGTGGGGGTTAGTAGCTATCGATCCTATGTGGGTCAGACTTCGTATGGTCAGAAGCAGTGCCTCATGAAAAAATAAGATGATCTAGATTTGAGACTATTCATCTGTACGACTATAGTTCGCTGAAATCTTGGTTTGATTTGAGTAAATGACTTTCGTGTTCTCCTCATGATTTATATGGGTTACTAAATAACTTATGTATATGTATGGTAATATATATATGTAAGGGTTATCCGTTGATTCTGTAATTTGTGGTTATTTTTGATGGATTTTGTGAGACCCTGAGGGTCTCAGGGTCCCTAATAAGGATCTATATACTCATCCCTACACGAGATATGTCTGCACATCATTGGGTTGGTTTCAGACGACATGCAGCACTGATCGAGTCAAAGTGTAGCAGATCAGTATGGTACTCAGGGGTGGACCAGTCGGCAAGACATACACAGAGCAGACAGAAAGAATTGTGGTGCTGAGGAGGCCATCTGTACCTAGCCTTCAGTTGGGAATTCCACCAGACGACCCAGTAGCTACTTTACTTCTTTTCTTCAGTTGTACTAGATTTTCAATTGTATTGTACTTTACATTAGGTCTTGTACTTCTGACCCCTTTACTTTTAGCACACTCTTTTGTATAATGTTTTGCATAGTGTTTTAATTCATGTTGAATACTCTGTTTTGTTTGTTTACTATTATAAAGGCAATTCCTTCCCATTTTAGGGATTTAAGCCTTTTATGGTAGTCTCCTTACCCTAACCTATGTAAGGCGGGTTTAGGGTAGTCATTATATGGGCCTCGGGGGACAGGTCGTGACATGTTTGGTTATTTAAAAAAAATGATTGTTTTAGATGACTGAAAGGTGGAGGAAATTTGGTGCATCGTTACGGGAAATAGTTCACTAGGTTAGGGAATATTGTTCACCCTATAAAATGGTTATGTCTCAGATGCATGGTCAAGATATTGGATGTATTCCATAACTAAAGATCCCATTAGGTCTTGAATAGAATCGCTACGAGACTATATGGTTAGAACTATGATTTGTGGGACCATCCAACCTAAGCTGATTTTTTTTAAAATAAATAGTAAAATAAAATAAAAACATTTTAGTTTTTTTAATTATGATATTTATTATTGATATCATAATTATTATTATCAACTAATATCCTCATCCACATATCAAACATTCACCCACTCCTATAATTCATTGTATCCCCACCCACAAAACTAATCATTCCCCTGGGCGCACAACCCCCCACCTCCTAGCTACCTTCATAGCCAATTTTCAACAATCTATTTGGGGAGATCTCCTCTGGTGATTTCCTCCTACATCTCCCTTCATCCTCCTCATCCTCCTCCTACTCGTTTTTATATTTCTTAGTTTTCTTTCTCATTCGTTTAGTGCATGTGAAAAGAGAAAACCCTAACCCAATTTTTTGTGTTTCTATTGTTGATTCTCAATGTCTAGGGTTCATGGTCCTATTAGGGGTAGTTGTTTCCCCATATCATTAATGTAGTTACGTTCCCATCAGGTTTGGATAAGGTTGTTTCTATTTTTATTCTTTGATTAGATTATAATTATGGGTTTTTATAATTTTTTGGGTTCTTAATATTTTTTTTATCATACCTTGGAAGACTTTAGGGTATATCTGGACTGTTATTGTTGAAGGATTCTTTCCTATTTATAAACAGGTAAATATATATATATATATATATATATATATATATCAACCTTGTAAATATTCCCTCATGGAAAACAGAATAAGTAAATTTGGTAAATGTGTATATATTTATATCTGATGGTTTATATACAAGTATGTATGAAAATGATTCATGTTTCTATCATCAAAAGAAGCATGATTTGAAATGGGTTCCCAATGTCTGAGAATTTAGTTAGGAAAATATAATTACATTCATGTTTTATTGGGTGTTTTTATTATATTATTGAATAAGTTTTATATAAAAAATTATTTTAATATAGTAAATAAGCCACTTTTTTCATGAGTTATTATTCTTTGCACCAGGGTTTTATCTAATGAAGCACATTTCATGAAAACATGTTTGGATTTCCGAATAACAATAGTTATATATATAACTTGAATTATATTTTATTTATAGAAGATAGAAAATATCAACGATTCTATAGAGGATCGGTAGGTTTTTTCCTTAAATTGTTAGTAGAAAATTAATTATCTAAAGAGTTTAAAAATGGTAATCAAATGCAAGAATTGTTTTTAAATGATGAGACCCATTTGATACCATTGAATGACTACTTAAAAAAAGGTATACTCTATAAATAATATTCTTTGAAAGAGGATATCTCATTGATGGTGTTGGGTGCTGGGATTTAGCATGTATGGTATCTTTTCTTATGTTCAAGCATGCTTCCTCACCTCTAACATTTTCTTATAACTGGTGGATCTGACGATTGAAATTGAGAGTTTAGAGAAAATTTGTATTGTTTCCATATTAGATGAACTAGATCCATTGTAGTAGACAAGGGGGTTGTGCCACCGGTGTGGCTAGTTGATAGAAGATATGTTGGTAAATGACATTGGATCACGACGATAGGTAAACAAATGGATTATGAACTGAGTGCATGTAGGGTATATTCAGTTATTGTATAGCTATATCCCAAGAAAACTATTTAACATAAATTATAATTAGCTCTATTTTTTATTGTTATTATAAAATCAGTTTAACAATTATGCATCTATCCTAAACTATTAATTTAATAGTTGTGAAATGTCTTTCACTACATCTTATTGAAATATTTATTAGCTTCATGTTTATTATTATAAATAGTTTTTGGAAAAATATTTTATTATTGAAAAACTATTGCTATAAGAATAATGCTAAATATTTATTTAGAATTAAAAACTTTTCACTTGTTTTAAATAGATAATGAAAACAATATTTTTAATATATATATATATATATTTCAAAATAAATTGGAAATTTATTTATTTTTATATTTATTTCATGTGGTGTAGTTATTATTTTATTCATCCGTACAGATCCTCTCGTTTCTCATTCCTATATTATATATTTCAGTTTCTAGTTATTTATGTTCAGGATTTATCTCATAGTGATCTTGGTTTTATGGTTAGTGATGAATCAAGAGGTAACTTTGAGGTATGATTAGTCATTTAGTTTTATTTATTTTTCTTTGATAGTTTTTATTTTTATTCATGTAGTTTTTTATTTAGTTATCATTTATAGGGTAATTCATTCACAATTAAGTAATATCCAATGTATAAAACTAGTTACATGCCTTGGTGGATCGAGAATACATCTTAGCCCTTCTTAATTGTCTACTCATTTGAATGATTTGAGGTTCACCTAGGTTGGTTCATGAGAAAATGGTATTATTTTAATTAACCCTTTTATATGGTAATATCCAATAGTTCCGAGCATGGATTTTTAGAGATTATTTGTTCATTAATGGGTAGGTTCTTTATACCTGTATATTTGGAAGCATGCCTAAATTTACAACATGGTTTATAATGGTTAATACTCAAAATAAATTCTTGCATATCAGTTGTTTTAGATTTTTTAGATTTTTGATAGAGTTATTCATTTATAATTGAATATTAATGAGTTATTTTGGTAAATTTTGATCTGAAGAGTGGTTTTTTTGGAGGAATTAAAAGGGGTTTATGGTTGATTATCATGGTATAGAAAACCATTCATCGACTATGCAATAAACATTGATGAGCTCCAATATACTCACAAGGTTGGTTCACATCCTTCCAAATTTTACATCCAATCCATTTTAGCAGTTCTTCTATTCATGTTTTCATATTTTGAGTTGAAAAGTAAATAGGTCACTCTATTTGTTTCATGGTATTTTCTAGATGAATTTTTTTTGATTCCAGTGTATTACAAAATGGTTTTTGGTTTATTAAAATTAGATTTCCACAATGATGTCCATGGATCTTTTGAATATGTAATCATTTTTCTATAAATGTAAAGTGTTTTATAAAACTATTCAGGAATAATGAGAAGTTTTATGAAATTTTAATTGAAAATTTCATTAGAAAATGATTTCTGATTGGGGAAAATTTGTTAGTTGTGTAAAATAGATGTTTCAATGTAATTTGGGAATGTGTTTCTTGAATGATAATATGTGTCATTAAAAATTGTTTTAAAATTTTATTACATGTTTGGATGTTTTTCTTTTTTAAATGGAAATTAATTTTTTACCCATTTAATTTCAATGAATGATCATTTATATAAATATATACGCATCTATTAATATAGTAAGAAGATGATTGTAGGTAATTTTTTGATTTAGTGGGAAAGGATTCATACATGAGAGTATTTCTAAAATACGATTTCTTAGGTTCCCAAACATTGGTTATGTTTTAATTTTTGGATGTTTTGTCATTAATAAAAAGTGATTTAAATGTTTCAAATAGAAAAGGAATAATTCTTCAGTGTTTTATTTCCATGATTTGTGACTTATTTCATGGTTTTTCTATTTTGATGTATTGATGTGTGGTTTTAATGATGTTATGATTTTATATTTCTAGTTTATTATTTAGAAAATGATTTGGTGTTTTGAGATGTTTTTATTTGGTATTATATTTCACATTATTTATGTATTCCCAAAAAATATATCCGTATTGAGTGGGTGGTAAATATCTATAATTTCTCCATATTCATTGTGGTTTGGACATTTAAGTCACCCAAATAGGTTGTATTAGTGTCCTACTAGAATATGGGGTTCCATTTAGTGATTAACAGCTCCATACTATAACATATAAAATGATTCAATACATCATTTCTATATCTATAACCCTCATAGTGAATCTTTTTTCATAGTGAAAAATTAACCATGTGTGGGGATGTATATCCAACATGTTGTTTATAACATTAGAGTAGAAACTATTTATTCTTGACATCTCTATAGAATAATTTTTATTATTTTTGAGATCATGGTTTCCTATTTTCATTTGAGATATTTGTGGTTGTGTCTTATGGATGTTCAATTTTGAATGGTTGTCCTTCTATTGGAGTGGTTTTGGTTTCAGGTGTCTCTAATTTGGAGATGCACAATCATGGGAAATTCATTAATCATGATGTATATTGGTTCCTGATTTGGATTTCCAAGGTTGGTTCAATATTTTCTTATATGGTAATCCATTAAGGGTTCCAATTAGTTTATTATCATGACTCATTCATTCCATAATGGTGGGGATGACCACTATGGTTCTAATTTCTATCTTCTACTAAATTTTCATGTGTGAAATCAAAATTAATACGTCACAATGGTTTTATAGTTTATTTTAGTATTTTTGAGTTGTTTTAGCTTTGTAAATTAAGGTCTGTCTAGAGTTCTAAAATGGTGGGAAGAACACTATAGTAAAAGGATCCTGGTAAACATATTATTAAAGTTATTTTGTTTCCACTTTGGTGAATTTTATATTTTTTTTCCATTTTGTTTCTTTTCTTAGGCCTCGTCGAATCTCAATCATGGATGTTGGTTGGCCTGAGTAGTAGACCACGTGATAGATTCTTTGGGATATCCCAAATGGACTACAAAGAGAACCCTTAATGATTTTTAGTTAAGTGGTAAGGGTGTTCATTTTTCATTTGTGTTTAGAAATGAGAGTTCCTTCTGTTGGTCCTTTCCATAATTGATTCTTGTACTTCAGTTTTGCCCATAGATTTTCTAGTTATAATGATGGTTTCTTGAGGATGTTCAAACAAACTTTTATGGATCTTTTAGTTTCCAGTTTTTTGTAGAAAGTGAGTTTTAAATTGTTTGTCTTTTAGGGTTCAGGGATTTATATTTTAAATGAATTATTTATATACCAATTAGTCAATTATATTGTCAATTTAAGGGGGAATAAAGTGTTAAATGTTAGGAGAAATGACACACCTCGACCAAACACATCTCTATTATTTTATTTATTATTTTATTCAAATTATTCTATAGCATATCTGAGCAGGTTTCCTGGAATAAGAGATATTTTTGGAGGACTAAAAGATGGTGTACAATTTTTGAATGGTTAGGTGAATACATGAACCATCGTAGGGAAAGATGTGCACCCTGGATAGGGCTATGTCCAGGGTTCATGGTAATGTGAATTTTTCCATACCATCCCCTATGATCATGTGAAACCTAGAGTAGAATCACAATGGGACCGTACAGTTAGATGCATGATTTGGGAAACCCTTCAACCTAAACCTCTCAACCTCCTCCCAGATGTGAGTGAAGTCCCCACACAGTTAGTGCATTGTATAGAATATTGTGTAACAAGATCATACAACCTATCTTAGGTTTTAAAAAATTAATAAAATAAAATATTAAAAATAAAAATGTATAAATGTTATTATTTTTTAATTAATTAATTATTAATAATGTTATTAATAAAAATATGATTTTTATTATATAATACCATCCTCCCCTCTCATAGATCACCCAATCTCTCATTCGATATCCCCCCCATCCCACAACCACAACTCCCCTCATGCACATGACCCATCTTCCAAATTCCATTATTGGCATATTTTTGTACTCATTTGGTGTGACCTCATTCGATGTGTTCCTGTAATTGTTCTCTCCATCATAGATCTTCTATAACATGTTTTTATTTCTTGCCAATATGGTTCTTGTGCATAGGGAAAACCCTAACCCTATTTTGGTTATTTCTCTTATTGATTCTTGGTCTTATGGGTTCTCAGGTGCTGTTTGGGCTAGTTCCTTCCACAAAAATTGAAGGAAGTGGTTTCACTATGGGTATCAGGTATGGGTTATTAAATTTTAATTCATTTTCTCATTTTAAATTAGTGTTTTTTCTTGTAAACCATCAACCACATTGGGTTAGCATTGGACTTCTTTTGTTGAAGAAGTCTTGTACATGAAAACATAGGTTAGAATATATATATATATATATATATTCTATGTATATATTCTTTAATGGAGATGAAAATATGAATATTGGTTAAAGTGTTTATATATATATGTATTGGTGTATAAATGAGTATGTTGGAAGTGGGTTTGGGTTGCCATCGCCAAAATGATTATGTTTTTTGGTAGGTTTCCAATGTATTAATCATTAATTTGGAAACTATAATTTCCATTGTAATTTATTTGGTGTTTTTAATAAATAATTAAAGGAAGTGGTTTCGCTATGGGTATTAGGTATGGTTTGTTAAATTTTAATTCATTTTCTCATTTTAAATTAGTGTTTTTTCTAGTAAACCATCAACCACCTTGGGTTAGCATTGGACTTCCTTTGTTGAAGGAGTCTTGAACATGAAAACATAGGTTAGAATATATATATATATATTCTATGTATATATTATTTAATGGATATGAAAGTATGCGTATTTGTTAAAGGGTTATATATATATATATATTGGTGTATAAATGAGTATGTTGGAAGTGGGTTTGGGTTACCATCGACAAAATGATTGTGTTTTTTGGTAGGTTTCCAATGTATTAATCATTAATTTGGAAACTTTAATTTCCATTATAATTTATTTGGTGTTTTAATTAAATAATTAAATAATTATAATACAAAAAATTATTGTTCTCTAGGAAATTAACCACTTGTGTTTTTAAGCTTCATAATACATTGGCCATGTGTCTTCTTCGATGAAACATGTTAAAAAATTTGTTTTTGAATGGAGAAGCACACATGCTATAGGTTTGACTTTTAAAATAATATATTTACCCATGTTGTAAAATATCAAAGATTTTTTTACCTTATTCTGGTGTTTTATGTCATTTCTAAATGAAATATTAATATTACAATGTGTTTCAAAAATGGGGTTTTAAATGGAAAATTTTGATTTCAAAAGATGGGTATGATTATTACATTGGAAAATTTTCATTATAAGTGGTCAAATACATGGATAAAATCTATTATAGGTGTAAATGACATGGATAGTATTAAGAGTTTGGCCTCAAAATGTTAGAGGATTTCCTTATGTACATGTATGCATCCTCACCAACAACGTTTTCAATAGCCATGGGATTCTAGGAATCATAGTGAGACTCAAGAGATTATATATATTTTGTTTCAATAAGGTGGTGTAGATCCCTAGGGAGTAACAATGTGTTTTTTTTCCACATGTGAGGTTATTTGGGAGTATTAGAGTTGGTAACTACCTTAGGATAACATCATAGGTTGATAGATGGATTCTGAACTATGCATTTCTAGGGTCTCTTCACTTAGTGTCTCTGTATATCCCATGATAAATTTAACAAATGCACTATAATTTCTATCAATTTAATTTTTATTGTAAAATCATTTTTACAGTTATGATTCTACTAGGAACTGACACATTATAACTTGTGATATGTTATTCACTGAATGTCATTGAAATTTATCTTACCTACATGATATTTCATATAAATAGATTTTTGGAAAAAAATTATTATTTAAATATGTTTATTAGAAAAAATGTAAATGGTTCTTTCCATTTTTTAAATTCATAATTCCTTTAGAAAGGGAAAGAAAAATTTATTGTAAATATATTAATTTAAAACTAGAATGAAATGGTTTTATTTTTTAAGGGAATTAACATGGATTAAATCTTGTTTAGAATCCCTACTGAGTTTCTCGGTGCACATGCGTATATTATAATTTTCAGTTTTAGCATCTTCTAGTTTGGAATTTCTCTTAGAGTGAGTGTGGTTTTTGATTGGTGGTGACCCATGAGGTCAATTTGATGTATTTATAGTTATTTATAATTATTTCATTTTCTATGAAATTTTTTATTTTCCTTCTAGTTTTTCATATTTATTAACTGGTCATTTTGGGAAAAATCATTCCCAATTGAGCTATATCTAAAGCTCAATACTAGTTTTAAGCCAGGGAGAATAAGGAACACTTTTCATGCCTTATTGGGGTATGAATTAGGTGATATGTTCATGGTAATCTTAGGTTGGTTCAAAACAATCAACAAAATTCCCCATTATATATCTAATAATGAATGACCCCATGCTCATGTCTTTCGTCAAATATTACATGACTTGATTTTTTGATTTTTATAATGTATGCGATACCAAATATCAAAGATAACTCACCATAGGGTTGTTTTATAATATTTAATATTAGTTTACATTGATTTTTGACTAAAAATAGACTATTTTGAATGTTCACTGTAGTGAAAATACATTCTCTCCAAAAGAACATATATATTTCAAATCCAAAAATCATAGTTCTCCACTTTTCCACAAAAATTATGTTCATTATTTTAGTAATCCAAATTTTTTTGAGGTGAATAAGAGGTTTTATATTGACTTTTAATCCCATACATTAAAATGAAATATATAAATATATTTACTATATACACTTTTCCATTATTCGTTATTTATTTCTAGATATGAATTACAAACTCACTTTTAAATTATTTTTTTGTAAATATCTATCATTTCCACTATGTGTGACTTGTTTTTAATAAATTTATTTTTTATAATTTTATAATCATAATGAATGTGATATGATTTAGGAAACTTATTTTCTATATGTGCCTCAATGGTATATACAAATTTGAGTAAACTATTGCAAGTGTCCTTGCTGACTTTTTATCTACAATTTTCTATTTCCTTTAATGATTTCCTTTTTCTATAGGATATACAAAAAATATATCCCTTTTAACTTAATTAGGGAACATAAATTAGAAAAAATTAATTAAAGGAAGAAAATATATTAATTTGGTCAATTGTTTCATGTCTACTTTAGAAAATATTAGTTTTTTCTCTTCAAATAAGGTGGAATAAATTGTTAAGACCACTAATATGAAAAAAAATCCAATGGCTCATTCTCCTGTTATGATTATTTTACCATAAATGATTCTTTTTACGAGACTTGTATATTAAATCATATTAACCGCATTGACTTCATCAAAATTTTTACATACACTCAACACATTATGGTTGTCTCCAATAATAAACAAGATATCTTCTGACTTCAACTTTTTGGCCTAAATTTCAGCTGTTCCAATGAAAATTAATTTCATAGAGCTTTCATCACAAAATGTAACTACCCCACCAACGTGGTTATCTTTATATTATTTTAAATTTTTCTATCTATAGACATTTGTGTTGGTCACCCAATATAAAGAATCTTGTCTCACTTAACTTACTAGCTTTGATAGATAAATAGAAAATAATTGAAATTTCGATATTAATTTTATTTAATGCCCAATTTTTTTGAAATCTATTTTCATTTTCCTATATTCATAATAACACACTTTATTAATCGTGAAATGTTTTTAATGAACATCCAATTATCTCCTTAATACCATTATAACTCCCTTGGATAGGTACACATATTGACCATTAAATTCCACATTTAATCATTTTATATATATTGGTCTGATATTTAAAGTATCGCCCCCTAAAATTTGACCTAATTTGGTTCCATGGAAGAGAATTATTATTCCTACAAGAAAATGATTTTTACCTATATATCCTGATATAAAAAAATAACATAAAAAAATAGTTTTTATAAGAAATTATTGACCTTGTAACTATAAATATGTTTTCCATTATTGCTAAGGTGATGAAAAAGTATACTCAATACACTTTCTTGAATAATACTTTACATTTAATTTTCTTTTCAAGCATTTTTTTATCTTATCATGGTATTTTCAGCCTAAATGCACCATTATTTAGCTTTGTAGAGAATTAAATATTGTTATAATATCTTTTTCATAGATTATTTTATGATTAATTAAGGCTCAACTACCTTCACACTGAGAATATTAATTTCCTCAATGGGAACATTATTCTTATAATAATTTTTTTTTTCATATTTCATTAGTTTACAAACATATTTCAATAGGTATTGTATTTACTTATTATGTTGTGTATTTCCCTCTGGACACACATCGAGTCCTTTTTTAATATATTATCTTTATAGATTTCTTCTCCTTATTCATCTCCACTACAAGATATTTGATGAATGTTTTTTCTCACATTCCATTAAATTGGTATCTTTACTATATTAACCTTTATTAGAATCACTACATAATGAAAAATTATCTTATATATGTTTAGTTATATTTATTTTATTCATTATTCATTTTAATTTTCTTCCATTTTCATTATATTTCTATTATACATTAGGAGATCTATTTGATTACCTTTTATGTATATTTTACCTATATTCACCATAAAAAACACTTATTTCATTTGGGGATGATGTTAGTAAAAAATATTTAATGACCCACCTATTCTCATTGGCTTGAGAGCTCAACGAGTCATTACATGGCCTTAAGAGACATCCCCAAGACTCAAAAGGTTGACAATAAATGCCAAATGGTTTCAAATACAAGATTGGGAATTATTTAACCTTTTAGAAATAATCCATAAACAAACCAAAACCAAACATTCACTATATTATGCATGAACAAATGAAAGGCAAAAAAAATTCAGTTATATGAAACCACATCAATGTATACAGTAGTGGAAGCACAAACTAAGAATCAAAGTAAACAGTGGATGAACAACTCAAGACTCTCAAAAGAAACCAAACCTCCATGCTCCACCGGATCCAAGCTCCACAACATCTACCAAGCATCACCACAAATATCTAGAAGTAGGATGCCTTACCTTACATGTGTCCTGGAATACGAAATCTGCAAAATCACCAACGTCCCAAAGAATGGGTGAGTATAAAACTCAATAGGTTTTCCCCAATGACATTTCTACTCACACCAATAGGATAGACGAGTTAGCCTCATTTATATAAAAATATTTTATATAAAACATTTTCCCCAAAACATTTTATAACTAAATATAAACAAGTTTCCAAAACCATTCGTAACTGAAGGAATGCCAAGAGAAATTGAAACCAATTATTCCAACAAGTTATTTTTCCAGAGAAATAACTAGACAGGTTTAAGAACAATTTCACAAACATTCCTTTTTTGAATACTCAACCATTTATACAACCCCACAAAACAAACCATGCACGCTACCTGGAAGAGGGGAGAAGCCCTAACCCGTATCCATACAAACTATGATTGGGGGGACTTCTTACCCTTATCCAAACCGAGTAAACATGATTACTTGACGGGGGAGAGCTTTAACCCTTATCCATCCCAACACTGATGCGGGAGACTCCCAACCGTTATCTTTACCACATGCCCATGAACACCCAAAACCATCATATAAAAACAACTTGTGTTCAACCAATTCAATCCATCTACAACTTTTGCAAATCCATATGTCCAAATCAACATTTTAAATTCAACAAGCCAAATCAATTTTCACAACAATTCCCCAAGATTTCGCAATCTCATCAAAATCACAAATCATCACTAAATAAGATTTATTATTTGATTTTCACAATCAAATCCATTCAATAAACCGAATTTAAAATGAATCCAATCAATTATAAGAAGAGGAGTCGAGAGTGAAGCCACCTACCTCAAAGGTTTTGACGAAAACCACAATGGTCGAAGAACGCTTAATAAAACTGGGTAGATTCTTCAAGAACCCGCCATAGATCTCTTCTACTAGAATGACCACTACTAAATCTTATCATATTTGGCATCCACACACTTATATATACCCATAGCGGACATAGATATATGATATAGAGAGATGATGAAAAGTAGATCAAAGTAGATCTATGAAACCAAACTCGAACGATCACATACCTCAAGAATCCGACTTCGATTCGCCTAGAGAAGCCTTCAGATTGCCACTAGAATGGTGGGAGAATCCTCCTTATCCTTAGGAGAACAAAAATCCTGAGTTAGGGCCACATATGAGAAAAAACAAACTACATAGAGGCAACAAACGGGTGAGTTCCACCTTTATAGGATCTCGTTTAAGTGGGAAAACTATTAGTTCACACGGTTTGACAAATTGTGCACTAACCTTGCATTAGCTACTGCCTCGAACAGACTTCTCTCATGGTTTGGCCATACAGTTATACAAATAGTGCACCAACCATGCAGACGTCAGTGCCTCCAAGACCCACTGCGAACGGTTTGGCCGCATGGTTTAGAAAAACCGTGCGCCGCCCATGCGACTTCGCCTTTGCCTCAAAACATCATACCAAGTTCTCTAGACTCTCCCATTAAACACCCTTAACATTAATTCCATGAAAAGAAACACGCAATTGTTAAATACCAGAAACCGGGGGAACTACATTCTCCCCATCATTGGAATTTCTGTCCTCAAAAAGTTGAAAACTGTCTGCCAACTAAAAGAGATCTGGACACTGCTCTTTCATTTCCTTTTCTTGTTCCCATGTCTCTTCCTGAATCTGACCAAGCATCCATAAAACCTACACTAGACCGATTCTTTTTCCATGAATGACTTTATCTATCTTATCCACAATCCCTTCCGGGATATGTATCAATGAAGCATCCGACTCTAGGTCCACATGACCCCATCTGATCACATGGTTAATATCAGGTTGATAATTTTTCAACAGAGATACATTGAACAAAATATGCACCAAACTAAACCATGGTGGTAATGAAAAGAGATATTCCACCTCTCCAACCCGTTCTAGTATCTCAAAAGTGACAATGTATCTAGGATATAACTTTCCGTGCTTCCCAATATGAAGTTATCCAAGCCTTAGAGAGATCCTTAGGAAGACAACATCACCCACAAAGAATGTCAATGGTCTTCGACAGTGATCTTAATAAGATTTTTGATGAATCTAAGCCATCTACATCTTCTTTCTAAACAACTAAATCTTCTCCATTGTCTCTTGGAAAAGGCTTGGCCCGACTAGTGAAGTTTCACCCGTTTCCACCCATCATAGTGGAGAAAAACCAGAACACCCATACAATGATTCAAACGGAGCCATGCGTATCGAGTATTGATTGGTATTATTGTATAAGAACTCCACTAAGTTTATATGATCCGCCCCTGAGCCACAAAAATCAATTACACAAGATCGCGACATGACTACCAACGTTTGTATCGTCCGGTCAGATTTCCCATCCGTTTGAGGATGATACGCCGTGATCAAAGTCAAATGAGTCCCAAGGGCTTACTATAATGAATTCCAGAAATGGGATGTGAACCACAAATATCAATATAAGACAATAGACACAGGTACACCATGACTCTTTACAATATATCATATATATATTTTTGAAATATATTCAACCGTATGAGTTTCACAAATAGGGATGAAATGAACCAACTTGGTTAGACGATCCACTATCACCCAAAGAACATCGTGTTTCTAAAACGTTCTTGGATGACCTATAACAAAATCCATTGCTATCTAATACTATTTCCATAATGGGATAGGTAAAGATTGTAACATACCAGCTAGTCTCTGATGCTCTGCATTAACCTGCTGAATAGTTAAGCACTATGAGATGAACTCTTCCACCTTACTTTTCATGCCGCTCCACAAAAACTATTCCTTCAATGACTTATACATCTTCTATCTACCAGAATGTACAACCCATCTTGAATGGTGATAAGAATGAAGGAGTTGTTCCTGAAAAACCATAGGTACAACCATCCGATCTCTAATACTCAAAACTGAACCCCCATCATGTTTCTAGCCATCAATGATCTCCCCACCATTGAGTTTGGAACTTACAACCCATCATTCTGTATCAGATGTTTGTGCTTCTTTAATCATCTTTACTAATTTCTGAACATGTGTAGCTGAAAAGAAAATAGTAACACCACCTTGGTCTTCACATTCCACATTCATATCGACTAGGACCGACATCAACTGCCATTCATTTGAAGCTTCTTCTGCTAACTGAACATATGACTTTCTACTCAATGAATCCGCCTCTAAATTCCTTTTTCCTAGTGTGTACATCAACTTGAAGTCAAACATCTAAAGATACTCCATCCATCTCCTTTGTCAGAGAATCAAATATCGATGTGAGAAAATGTGTTTTAAGCTTTTGTGATTCTTAAACACAGAAAATTTCTCACGAAATAGATAATGTCTCCATGTTTTTAATTCATGGATGAATGAAACCAACTCCAAATCTTGTTTTGGGTAATTTCTCTGATGCACTCTCAAATTCCTTGAACCATAATAAACCGCATGATCTCTTTGCATGAGAACACAACCCAACCCTGATCCTGAAGCATCACAATACACCACAAACCCCTGTCTGGATTCTGGAAAGATCAAGATAGGTTACGATGAAAGTCGAACTTTTAGTTCCTTAAAGGATTTATGAAATTCTTCTATCTATTGGAAGAGATCATTCTTCTTAGTCAGAGCTATCATTGGTGAATCTAGTCGTGAGAAATCATGGACAATGTGTCAGTAGTAACCGGCTAGACCAAGAAAATTGTGTATCTCGAACATATTCTTCAATGGTGGCTAAGAGATAATAGATTCTATCTTTTCAGGATCAATATAAACTCCTTTATGATAAATGACATGGCCAAGGATACATACATCCTGTATCCAAAAATCGCACTTTGAGAATTTGGCATAAAAATAATGATCTCTCAAGATTTGTAACACTATTTCTAGGTGCACCTCATTCTCAACCCTTGTTATTGAATACACTAAGATATCATCCAAAGACACTACATCAAAAGAATCTAGATATCATTGAAATATCTGATTCATCATATCCATGAAGACCGCTGGTGCATTCGTTAGACCGAAAGGTATGACTACATATTCGTAGTGGTCATATCTGCTTCTGAAAGATGTCTTTGGAATATCCTTTTTCCGAAGTCATAATTGGTCATATCCTGATCGCAAGTCCGTCTTGGAGAACCACTGATCTCTCTTTAATTGATCGAATAGATCATCAATGCAAGGAAGTGGATATATATTCCTTATTCTAACTTGGTTAAGCTTATGATAATCAAAACATAGCTGAAGAGTTCCATCTTCCTTCTTTACAAACAACACAGGTGCTGCCCATGGAGATGTACATGGTCGAATGAAACCCTTTCTTTATAGCTACTCTAACTGCACATTCAATTCTCGTAAGTCTATTGGTTCCATCCTATAAGACGGAATGGAAATAGGACTATTCCATGAATGGAGATCAATCATAAACTCCACTTCTCTTAGAGGTGGTAACCCTGATAAGTTATTGGGAAATGCATCTGGAAATGGATCCAAAATAGTTGAAAAATATTTTCCTCAATATATTCCATTGATTCCAAAGTCAACACTTCCAGTTGGTGAGAGATAATTCCCACCATTGGTGCCAACAAGCTCTTTTAATCTCTATTTATTATCCTCTCACCAATGAAGAGATGATTAATGACGTCCTCAGTTCTGAAACTAACAGTTCTCCTATAATAGTCGATGTGATCCTTAAACATTGGCAACCAGTCCATACTCAGGATTATGTCATAGAAATCCATGTCCAACATCATGAAGACCCATTTTAAATCAGCTCCATCAACAGTTATAACACATGCTCTTCACAGAAAGGCTTGACATTCACTTTCACCTAGAGGATTTTTTAGTTTCAAAATAGAAGGAATCATTTCCTGTTTTAAACATAGAAAGTCAACAAACTGAGAAGCAATGAAGGAACGCGATACAATAGTATCAAAGAGCATTTCATAAGGGTGGAATTCAAAATAATTGTACCTCTCACCATAGATAGTCCATCCTGATCATCGACCACCATCTGATAAGCTCCATAAAATTGCTTCATCACTGGAATTTTCTCCATATTTCCTTTCTGAGATTGACCTGGTTGAGGATTCATGGTATTTCGAGAATCATGATGGATTTCTCTGTTATGCTGATGAGACTGATTCTACTGTCCACATATTGTCGAAGAATGTGATGCTTGTGGTGCCTAAGGAGTGTCACATGCCCCCGACCTCGGTGCATTTATACAATAGCGTTATAAATGACCCATTTGCTTGCAATTGTGACATGATCTAAGTTGCGCCATATAATCTCACCTATTGTGTTCAAGCGAACCACATAGAAAAAAACCTTCTTTACTCTGTGGTCATGGAGGAAGGTTCACTGATCCCATTGTATAGTTTTGATTTCCACTTGCACAGTAGAAATAGGTGTCCCATTTCCTCTTTTTCCCAGAGGTTGAGTTCCCACCATTTCCCATAGGTATCAACATTCCTCCTCTTATAGATCCCGAGATATCACATTCAAAAACAGTCACTATGTTCACCACCTCTGTGTAATCTGTAATATAGTGCACCACAATATTTGATCGAAACTCCTGCCTTAGCCCCGATTCAAAGATGCGTGACTTCAACGATGCACTTGCCCCATCCTCTGGTGAAAAACAGACTAAATTCCTGAATTTAGCCCCATACTCTATGACATAGTGACTCTCTTGTTTAAAGCTGAAGAATTCTTTCATTTTCTAGATCTTGAATGTGTGAGGATCGAATTGTTTGTTGAACAATTCTTCAAAATCCTCCCATGTAAGGCCTTCATCCAATTTAGCATGCACTGCTAAATCCCACCATTGAAGTGCAAGATCCTCAAGCATATACATCACCAACATGACCTTGAGCTCTGATGGTGTGCCGATGAAATCGAATATACGATTCATCCAACATAGCAACACCTCAGCCTTTTCTGGTTCAACATCACCCCGAATGTTTGGTGGATTCTGCTTCATGAGCTGGATGGTATGATCCAAATGAATTGGTTCATTCTTCTGGTTCCTTGTATCCATAACTTGAGAAGCTTGGGTGATACTCTAAACCAGGTCTTGGTTCACCCGTGGTTTAGGTGACAAAACATTCTTTGTATCTTCTTTGGGTTGGTTCCGACGACGCCTACCTGGTGCCGTTTTATAAACCAACAACAACCTCTGTCAATATCATGCTCTAGAAATTGATGGATTATCATTTCAAATTCTATCACATCATCTATCAAATAATTTTTTTTCCAATCAAACATTTTTCCATGTTCTACCATTTTTGAAAAAATTCAACATACTTTCTGAAAATAAACTTATTTTCAAAATTCATCAAATACCCTGTTTTGAAAATCATTTACCTAAGAATAGTTTATGTATTTTTTTCCAAAGTGTGCACCTTTCAAAACATCCTTAGACATTCCTCACATTGAGAAATGAAATCCTAGGGGTAATTCATTCCTCTATAATACATTTCATGATAATCTCATTGGTTATACCCATGAAAATGAGATTTCCAACATTTTAGATGTGTACCCAAAACACTTATGTACCCAACACCATGGTAACTTGAAGTTCAGCATAAATAGGTTAGCGATGTCCTTTTATACTATACATTTCATGTTCTGACAATCCTACTCCTATCTAAGATTTCCCAAAGAATAGACAAGAATGAATTTCAACTCTAAGACCAAGAACATTGATGACAACTTGTTAGGAAAGGACCGAACAAGCTGATACCATTTGTAATGACCCACCAATTCTCATTGGCTTGAGAGCTTAACGAGTCATTACTAGGCCTTAAGAGACATCCCCAAGATGCCAAAGGATGGAAGAAAAATGCCAAGGGTTCCAAATTAAAATTGGGGGATGATTTAACCTTTTAGAAATAATCCATAAACCAACCATAACCAACCATTCACTAAATGATGCATGAACAAATGAAATACCAACAAAACCTTCATTTATATCATACCAAATCAAAGTGTACAGCAGCGGAAGCACAAAAAAATCATCCAAGTACACAACAGATTAACAACTCAAGACTCTCAAAATACACCACAACTCCACCCTCCACCATCTCCATGGTCCACAACATATCCCAAGACTCACCACAAACCTCTAGTAGTAAGATGCCTTACCATTACCTGTGTCCCGGATTACGACATCTGCAAAAGCACCAACGTGCCAAAGCATGGGTGAGTATAAAACTCATTAGGATTTCCCCAATGACTTCCATACTCATTACACTAGTATAGAAGAGTTAGCCACATTTATATAAAAATGGTTTATATAAATCATTTTCCCAAATGCAGTTTATAAATAAATTTAAACACTTTTCCAAAACCATTCATAACTAAAAGCATTCCAAGAGAAACTGAAACAAATTTTTATCAAAAAGTTTTTTTCCATAAAAATAACTAAAAAAGATTAAGAAACATTTCAAAAAAATTCTTCTTTGGCATATCCAACCGTTTCCACAAGCCCATGAAACCAACCACGCATACTACCTGGAAGAGGGTTGAAGCTCTTACCCTTATCCATCCCAACTATGATGGGGGAGACTTCTTACCCGTATAAAACCCAAATGCACATGAATGATTGATGGGGGAGAGACCTAACCCTTATACATCCCAACACTTATGGGGGAGACTCTTAACCCTTCTCCGTCCCATATTCAATATGAATGTTTGACGGGGGAGAGCCCTAACCCTTATACATCCCTACACTGATGGGGGAGACACCTAACCCTTATCTGTCCCACATTCCTAAAAACACACAAAACCGTCATATCAAAACCAAGCGTGTTCAACCAATTCATAAAATTTAAAATTTTAGTAAATCTGTAATTTAAAATAATCATGTTAAATTCAACAAGACAAATCGCTTTGAACAACAACTCACCAAGATTTCACAATATCGTCAAATTAATAAATAATCTCTAATAAAGATTTATTATATCATTTTCAAAATAAAATCCATTCAAAGAACCCTATTTTTATCTAATCCAATCAATTATAACAAGAGGAGTCGAGAGTAAAGCCTCCTACCTCAAAGGTTTTGACGAAAACCACAACGTTTGAAGAATGTTCAAGAAGACCGGGTTTCTTCATCAAGAACCCACCATAGATCTCTTCTCCTAGAAAGATCGTTACTAAATCTAATCATATTTTTAATCCACACACTTAGATATAAAAATAAACGGCGTAGATATTATAAATAGGGAGGAGATTAGAAGTATATCTATGTAGATCTAAGAAACCAAACACGAACAATCACATACCTCAAGAATTCAGCTTCGATTCTCCAAGAGAAGCCTTCATATCACCTCTAGAACGATGGGAGAACCCTCTTGAAGTTAGGTGAACCAAAATCCCATGTTAGGTAAACATAAGAGGAAAAAAAAGCTACATAGAGGAAAAAATGAATGATATCCACCTTTATAGGATCTCGTTTAAGTGGTCGAACGATTTGACAAACCGTGCACTAACCGTGTGTTAGCTGTTGCCTCGACTGCCCCTTCTTGCACAATTTGGCCACATGGTTAGACAAACCGTGCACCGACCGTGCGAAAGTCAGTGCCTCCAAGACCCACTGTGCATGGTTTGGCCACATGATTTAGACAAAATGTGCGCTGCCTGTTCCACTTCCCCTTTGCCTCAAAACATCATACCTTATTTTCTTGACTCTCCCATTCAACACTCTTAACTTTAAACCCATGAAAAGAATCAAGAAAGGGTTACATACAAATAACTGGGGGTATTATAAAATTCCCCACCACATTCAAAATTATAGTATTTGATTGTGAGATTCCCCATGCATTATTCCGTAACAATTTTAACATCTTTAGAGATAAAATCCAAATCAATTTTAGATTATCATCACTCTCATTATCTTCTACAGTGTCACAAGATGATTCAACATTTCCTTCATTAATGGTATTTTAAATCATGAATTTAAATGTATTATCCTATTTAGGATGGGGGTTTTCTCCATTTATAGTTCAAAATAGTATTGTGTAACTCATTTGAAAAATATCTTCTCTATATTCTATAGACACTTTTTTGTTCAAATCTACTAGAAATGTTTCTCATTAACTACTTAAAAACTATAGAATATTATATATTGTCTCAAAAACATATAACTTTACTGACTAAGTCATTCACCCTTGCAATGTAGTCATAAATAGTGTCATTTTTTTTTCAAATTTTCAAATTTAAATTTATACCTCAAAATTTTATGTTTTACCTCCTTATATTTAAATTTTTATAAGATATGTTTTCTAGATTGTCCCACATCTCATTAAATTTATAAAATCTCATCCTATTTTTGTGAAATTTATGTGAAATATATTATTATATTGAATTAATGAAATTATAGTATATTTATAAATTTTTAATGTCAGACAATTCGATAGCTCCATCTCTAGTAATAGGTTCCCCAAACATACTAAAATTAGGGATCACTTATAGTCCTTTTGAGAGAAGATATGGTAGAATCTTAAACATCCGAAAATAAAAATTACTTCCATTTATTTTTGACAATACTTTTATATATACATAGATATATTTCTCTATGACATAATTTATGGCGAGAAGTATCTCTGGGGAACCTCTTTCTAATACCACTTATATTTAAAAGATCTTATTAGGTTATTGGTAGGGATGAATTAATTAATTTTTTTTGGAATATACCCTTATAATATAACCCCTATGACCATTTTAATTCAGTATTGTATTAATTAAAATATTCTCCTCAACTGTAAAAAATTATAGTAAAGAACCACAACAATTTTGAAAATTGATAGGGACTATCCTTAGTGTGAGAGAATACTAGTAGCTATAATAAACATTTTTTTGACTCATAGATTTTAATATCTATAAATTTATAGTGATTACAATTGATTAAATATTGGGACAAAAGTATTTAGATGGTATCATCCACATCTCTATGTGGGTTGGTATTATTCACATAAATTGATGAATACTCGATGATGTTTTTGCAAGAACCACCTATTATAAAGGCCTATTTCATTACGTTAGAATTAATCAAATCAATTAAAAATATCTAGATTCATTAACATCAATGATTAGAACTTATTTTTAAGAGTATATAAAATAAAGAATTAATTTAATTCATTATTATGGATGTCTCCCTCTTCCCACATTATTATCGATGATCAACCCATGTATGAGAACATGCACACATGAACCTGATCTATTCTATATTTAGCATTAAGCATATAATTATCAATTAATGTACTAGATTGCATTTATCTACGTATAATCTACTATATATCAGTATTATAATAGAAAATTATTTCATTATAACATAATATCATATTTCCATATTCAAGTTCCATTATTTTTGGATATTTTCACTCATATAGTGGATCAATATTAAATATCATTCAAACCAAAGACAAATTACACTTTCAAATATCCTAATGTATCACTAAGGAACATACACATGTTATTTGAAATACCAAAGATTAAAATTTTGTATTAATTGTGATACATTTTATATTTTTCCATGATTACTTGAATAATATCGTTGCCTAATGTGTTCAATATCATTGAGATCACCCATCTGAATCATAGAAAAAATAAAAAAAATGGAATATCTAAATGGCTACCAATTATATTAAAAAAATATACATTATCATTTTTACTTCCCAAATAGTCACCATGACAAACTCCACAACATAGACTACCAAGACCATTATCATGGAAAAAAGTACCAGTGGAAATGCCCATTGAACAAGTATGAAAGCTTGTGACTTTTCATTTTCACTCCCAACATCCTGCTATAATATAAGGTTTTATGATTTTTACAAGGAATGATCCATGAAATAGACAACTAATCACTTAACATATGTTATTATCTCCCAAAACAATATCACGAAATAAAATTTGGTTATCCCTATAGGACCATATTGAAACTCATTAGGTAGCAACACACTTAACACCCTCACCACCAAAACAGAGTAATTTATATTTTCAAATTTCACTCATAAAACATGGACATCATTTAAGTGGAACAGTTCACAAATTTTTTTAATTTCTCACAACATAGGATTCAATGGAGGAGATCTTATTAATAAAATATGAATCATTTGAGGGAAAATGTGAACTCTTTTTGGTGTCTCCCCACATCAGTGGGTCACTCATGCAACTCGGAAAAAGTGCCACCTTCTATAAATAACCCTATTCTATTCTAAGGCTATGATGTTCTATATGTTTTCTTTATATTCCTACATTCCACTCCCATATAAAACATTTTCATGATTATCCTTACCTTTGGTAATTGATTTCTTCAAATATGTTTGTATTGAGGGATGTGGATTTTTTATTCTACTTAATTATATACTTTAAATTCCTATTTTTTCAATGTGGTAACATTATATTAGTATAATAAATTAATTAAAACATAATATTATTTCTCCAATAATATTTTTAGCATCTTATAAAACATTCTCTTCATGTTTTAAAATAATGATAACTTCTCAAAAAATTCTAGGGGTACTTCTTATTCAATGGACATATTTCCAACGACCATATATCCAATAACTATATTTTAAATGTCCATATATATAAATATAATATTTCATTCAAATATATATACTTATTTAGATTACTAAAATATCTAATCATATTCATTTAACTCACTTTTAACATGTACAAAATATTTCTAATTTTTAGCCTTATTTTAATAGCTATAATAGGGGTTATGATAGTCTTCGAAAACCATGAGGAAACAGATTTTATACTCATAGATTTTATATATTCTTGTAGCTTTATTCCTTTTATAGTTTTTAATGACGCTTCTTATTGTTCCATGATATACAACCAAAATTTATTAATGTTTATCTTTTATTATAAAATTTTCATTCTTGCATGGATCAAATACCATCATATTTTTATTATTATGATAAACCACCTTTCAAGGGGTGAGGTGTAAACCTTACTAGTAATAGATACTAAGAGGTAAATTAAAATCTATTCAACAAAATATATATTTAATGGGAAATACAAATTAAAAAATATGGGTTTTACATTATCAACACAATAAATGAATTTCACCCATAATCTTTTGTTAATTTGATGAAGAAAAATGAGGATAATTTTTCCCCATTATATCATTGGGTTCTCATGTGGATGTATAAATGTTATGATTCTTCAAAGAAAATAAAAACAAATAGTATTTTCAATTCATTGTAATTTATCTCTATGATTCATCTTTTTTATCAATTGTTTCCTGCAAGAACGATCTTGTTTTATTGGTACAAACTCTGATGTTACTACATGTGAAGGGTTGGGTATATAATTCTTCTAAAATTATACATGTAACACAATTTTCACTTTAGATATGTAAAATGAAATTTAATGATGAAAGAATACCATCCCCACATTATGAAAGATCTTGAAAGGGACAATGTGTCTATGTCGAAAATTTACCTTCTTAGCTAATCTTTTAATATCCCCCGTAGTGTTACTTAACAAAATATTTTATCTTTGAAATAAAAATAAAAATCTAATTTAGGATTCAGAATGTTTCTATTCTACCTTTTTCGTGTAGTTTTAATGATCCACTAAATGTTTTCAATCTTCTCTGAAATTTACAAGTAAATATATGTTCTCAATAACCCATTCTATTAAACATTATCATGTTTGATTTGAGTTCTATATATTTTCCCATATTGATTTTCATATAGAGTAATTAGAATTATATAATTTATTTTTTTGGAATATGATAAATATATTAGGTGGATATTTTTTTCCCAAAACCCATTTAAATAAATTTATAATGATCTCAACATATCCACCAGAGTTTGAATAGTACTTTTATATAGACAAAAAAGTTTGAGGATGATAAGAGATTATGAAGATCAGCTCAATATGCAACATTTTCTTAAGCATCTTCAAGATCATGTAGGTAAACATTAGATCTCGATTATATTCAATTAAAATTATTAGTCCTTTCAGCCTTAAAAATTATTTTATATCTATCTAGTTATGTTTATCATGATTGAAATATTCTCGAATAATAATGGAATGTGATATCATCATAAAGAAATCAACTACAGATGAAATAACATTATTAATTTTAGAAGTCTTAGGAATAACCAAAATGGATTACATATTGATGTGATCCTATTTTTATAAAATTAAGGGTACTTGTTATATTACCCCTCTTGGGGTTCTTCAATTTTACCATGACATTATGGAATACTACATGGTGAGATATATACTCATTAGTTTCCATCTTCATTTTTTCCAACCAGAAATTCTCTTTGAGATATAAATACATTTCCATGATTCTAAGATGGATAAAGAATGACAGTCTATGCACAACATCAAAAATATCTCATTCAATTTTGTGTTTTTATAGAACACATATTCATTTATATATAAAAAAAATTAATAATTTTCATATTAATACTCCATAATATTCCCTTCCATATTAAATAGATCTATATACTTGTTTTTTTTCTTCATTGATCTTCGTATTAAGGGATGGTTGATCATTCATTTAGTGAAATAAGATATATCCCATTCCTTTGTGATATAAAGGTATATCTATTGTAAATCATGGATCATTTTCTCTCGTTGAGACATCATTATAGATAAGGTAACTTGATACTTCTTTCTCATAGCATCAACCACCAAGTTTTAATGCATGGGGTGATAATATATGGAGTATTAATTTTCATTAATCTATTATAACCTTATATATTGGTTTATTTTCCATTCTATATGTGTAAATAGATAATTTAAATAGTTCTGACAAATATATATTCTGTAGTATTCAAAATAGATATAATTCCTCCATATATTTATTAAAAATATAGCTGTATAAAGCTATATATCGAGCATAGGGAAATTTTTCTCATGGGATTTCAATTTAAATAACACATAATATACAACCATTTGTTTTTATGGGATAAAATCCCAATCAATTCATTGATACATAAATTTATGTCACAAATTCTTCTCCACTGTTAGGTAATGTTAGTACATGTGCAGTGACCAACCTTCTCTTAAGGCCCTAAAAATATTCTTCAGTATCCTCCATTAAATGAATCATAACTACCTCCAATGTTTACTAGGTCAGTCGAGATGATATCAATGATAAATTTCCCAAAAAATATCAGTATCATCTATGTAACACCATAAGCTTCCATGGTACATTTCCCTTGGAGTAATGCAGTATCTTGCATTATACGCAACTTGGAGTTTTAACACACAATGACCAATCAAACTAGCCGTTATGAATAGTAATATCAACCTTTTAAATTTTTATAACTTTATTATCAAAATGGACTTCATTTTTAATTCGGAAAATCGAAATTATCTGAGGGTTGATTTTTTGGTGTTTTTCTGGAAACTTTCAATTTTTGACAAATAGTGAAAAATACTGCGTTATAATTTAAAACCAAATTTATATTTCAATAATTAGTTTTATTATTTTAAAATTTTTGGTGTAAATATATACATAATAACTATATATGTTTAATGTAATTCATTGAAGTCATTTTATAATATTTTTAGATATATAAAATTTTATTGAACTTTTTACCGTCTTTTACACACCCTATAAGAGCATTTAAAATTTTTCATAAAACATAATTTTACCACTTATTTTAGTTGGATTTAAAAAATATGAGAAAAATTTTGACATAATTATGTAATATGTGGTTCAATAAGATTAAAATAATATTTGGTGAATAATAAATTTTGATTTTTCTATACCATGGTTAAAAGAAATTTCGGTAATTAATGGTAAACATGATATTATAATTACTCTAACACATGTCATAATTCTATTGGATAAGTCAAATTAGACCAAAAACAACCTTAGGAATAAAATATGATAATTTTGGGCCACTTGTATTAGATTAGTACATTTTTTTTTTAAAGATGAGTTAAAAGAGTTAAATTCAAAGTTTAATAACTAATCCATTTTTGATGTAGGGTTACACACAATCTAAATTAGACTATAAATATTCATTAAAAATATAAAAATGGTTTCTTATATAATTATATTTTCTTTATAATTTTTATTCATTAAATAATTTAATTTATTTATGACACAATGATGATGAAGTAATTACCTTACTAATGAAATATTAAAATAATTTATATTATAAATATCCAAATTAATGTAAATTGAGACTTCTGATAAATGAATCTAATTTTATAGGTTAATATGACATGTTAGGGTTCATTAAATAAATTTTATTCGAAGTGATAAATCTTTTATGGCTTTTAAAATATCAAATACTAAATAGTGTCAAAACTGACATATTTGAGTTTTTCAAAAAAAAAAACTATATTATTAATTGATATAATATTATTAAAAATAAAAGGTTCTACCAAAAGACATAGATAATAGTATATATATTAACAATGAACCACATGGGGTTCTCTTTTCTTGTTATAGTATGTCTGATAACCATAAAATATATGAATACAAAGAGACAAGGTAAATATCAAACTATTTAACTAAGAGTTAAATCTAAAATATAAGGTTAATATAGTGACCTAAACATGTCCAAAACCTATTGGTTGAGATATTTTTGACCTATAACCACCTTATAATCTGAATAAATCATTTTTTATCCATTATAAATCAAAAATTATTTTACTATAAAATAATATTTCATTCTTTTTCAAAAGTGACCCTCACCTCTCTTATAGAAGGGTACTTCCCTTATATTAATTTAGACCCTCCAAAGCCATTTGAATTGGCTAAACCTGGCCCAAATATTTTCCAAACATTCCTTACATAATCATAGAGGCCTTCCTTTTGTAAAAACTCTTACCTATGAATCCCTTTTGGTCAAATAAAAAAGAAGTAACCCAAAGATGTGGTAAATATTTCATCACTACGTTCATGTTTTTTCATCTTGTACATCCTCTTTATCTGTTGTTTACATTATTAAATAATATCTCCATTTTATTCTATATACATTGATATTGATATAAAAATGGTAAAACCATATTCATTATTCTATCCATCGTATGAATGACAATGTCAGCATACGTGCGTACGTACAGCTTACCGTCTCCATGTCGTGGTGTAGTTTGTTATTCGAACAGTTCATTTTTTGGAAGGGTATAAAAATGAGTGTAACTGATGTAAATAATAAATATAACTTGTTAATTATTCTTTATATATGATATACCATCCTATTACTTATGATTTCACCATTAATATAATGATATTGTCGCTCATGCATACGTACGGATTACCGTCTTGACGAACGCGATGAGATTCATTCCCCATTGTAATCATTCAAGAATAATTTTCCTTTTATGATTAGAAATAATTTTTATGAACATAATATCATTATTTATATGAATAAAATATATCCTATCCATAACAAACATGACTTGCATAACCAGTCACATATAGAAAAACAAATCATTTACCACCCGAAATAATGATACTTCTAAAATAATATTAACAAAGAAATAATATAAGATTATATATGATACAATATTCATTTATATGATTCTTGTATAATTTAATAATAATTTTTTAACTATTATACAGTATTTTAACATACCATTAACTAAGGAAAAGTACAATCTAAGAGTTAATTTCAAAATATTTTTATTATGAGAGGTATTTATCTACTGGGACCACTTTATCACCAACATCATTGTTTTCATAAAAATGAATTTCAAATAATTTTTACTATTTACTAGAATATGGGTAAATGAAATTTAAATTCTTATTTAACCTTATATTTTTTGAAAGTAATCTTTCCGTTTTCTTCCAAATAGGGTATATTATGTCCTTTTCAACAAAATTATTGTAAGAATATTTTTTTAACTTATACAGTGGGTGCAGATATTTTCTATCATTATTACATCATCCAAGCTTCCCTTAAAAGATTATATGAATATTTTCAAAATAAATGTTTTCTTTTATAATTATGGGTCTCTTAAATGATTTCAAAATAGAATTATATATTTCTCTCAAAATGTTTTTAATTCATTGATGTCAAAGTCCTTTGATATAATTTACACTTGTTCGAAGATGATTCATTATGATAAAATATTCCATATTTTATTTAAGGTTCTATGATATTTTTGATTGGGGATGTGTTACTTTTATACCATTCTTGTTTTATGGTTAAAGTATTGATATTTCATATGATAGTTTTAATACGAATGTTTATGTTATGTTTCAAACTTTTTATATAAGGAGTGTATTGGACTTAATATGCGATGGGAGGAGCCAACTATAGATACTAGATGCATCAGTTAGTCTCAAGAGACAATTAGATGTGGAATTGGCTGAGGCCTTTACCATTTTGATATATGGTTTTGGTCGAGGCCTAAATCATTTTTACAGGTCTTGGTCGAGGACATGACAAGTTGTTTTAGAAAGTACAACATTATACATTCCCTCATTATGAAAATATTAATGATGGATCATGTGATTATTCGAATATTGTAATACCCATGACTATGTTTTATTATGTCATTATTTACTCAACCCCTATTCCATCCATAAAGAGTTCATTTTTATTATTTCTAAAGGCTTGAGTTTTCAATTTGTCAACATGCCTAATGTTTATGTTATCTTCGGTCATACTTCTTACTCTTTCTGAGAATTTGAGATCACCCCTTTATTATGTTTTATTTTCCCAGGATTTGAATAATTTAGTTATGAGTGACATTCATGCATAATCTTGGCTGCTTGGATGTTTCTAAAGGAATAAAATAGTTTTTTATTTAATCTCAAGTAGTAATTTTATGCTTGTGTATATATATGGTTTCCAATAATACTCAAATGTTCGGTACTTTAGACCTAATTCCTTGTATCATTATAATTCTATTTAATAAAGAACTGACTACAGGTAACTGAGGTCGGGGCGTTATATTTGGTATCAAAGGATGTTTAGTACAAACCTTCGAAACTATATTTAGATAAACTAATATAAGGGCACATTCCCCTAATATAGTGTTTGAGGATTGGTATACAAGATCTTCTTAGAATCTAGGTAATGTAGAGATTTTGGGTATTTTCCAAGAAATAAATCCATGTCTGAATATGAACAAGTAGAGGCGGCTCTGGCACAAATGTACCTAGGTGTAAAAATTCTGACAAAGAGTTTCAGGCTTGAACTGGGGTATCCTGATACACGATGACGGGCCTTGCTGCTCTCTTGGTTACGAAACTCCTGGGGGATATGGAAAGGACAACTAAAATATTATTTAAAAACCATTATGAAGTATTTATGAGTATATACCACCAATAAGAAAACATTTTTTTATGATTATGGATTATATCAATAAATTGTTCAATTTATGTTTAGTTTTTTACAAGTTTGGAATTATATAATGTGATTCATAAATTAATCTAGTGTATTCCATTTTAAAGAAATGGCACCTAGTGGGAGGAATGGAAACCATATCAATGCATGTAATGCATGTAGGGATTTCCCTCCAACTCAAGATAATTATAGTGGAGATGGTGATACAACTGGTGTTGACCAACTTATCACCATACTGGGACAACTCACTCAGGTTACGAACAATACCCTTACCAGTATGGAGAACGCTGATCTACTTCACAAAGGATCAATGTTAGACCACTTCATGAGGCAACAAACCCAAACATTCAATGGTATTACAAATCCATTAGTAGCTGAGAGATGGATAAATTCTTTAGTGAAAATATTTCATGCTTTGGGGAGTCGGGAAAGAGAAAAAGTTTTCATGGTAGTTTATCACCTCATGGGAGATCCAGATCAATGTGTATCGTTAATGAAAAAACCAAAAGAAGATGAATACATATCAAAGTTGGAATATAGGGAGTTTAGAGATATTTTATTAGAAAAATACATTCCTCATGACCATCGAGAAGATATGGAAGGAAAATTTTTGAGTCTGAGGAAAAAGGAGGATAAAAATGTTGTAATGTATGAGGCTATCTTTACAAGGATAGCAAGTCAAGTAAAAACTTTTATACCTAACCCAAGGAGTAACATTGATCGATTAATTGATGGGTTAAAAAAATTTCTCTGCTGAGCATTAGTCTCATAATCCTTCTCATCATACGAAGATATTGTCTCATGTGCTATCAAGACAGAAAAGCAATTATCTAAGTCTTATTACCTCAAAACAAAGAAAGAGAAGAAGAGATATGTTGATCTATTTGAAAATGGAAATAAGGGGAAGATGGTAATAGTTGATTATCTATCATGTCATAAATGTTGGATGAAACACCCTGTTAAATTCAAGAAGGGAAGGAGAGTCTGTTATAAGTGTGGTAAAAAATGACACCAAGCCCGTTATTTCAAGGTAATGAAAGAGTTTGTAAATGTTAAATGCTAAAATTGCAGAGAAAAGTGATGTTATGAAAATAAATGTACTAAGATCCAAGGGAATGTACCTCAGAAAAGGCTGAGGGAGCAAGTCCTTGCTTATGTGATCACTAATGCTAAGTTTGGAGCTCCAAAAGATGTGGTGTCATGTAATGTGATGGTTTTTTCATGTTTATCCATTGATTTATTTGATTCTATATCATCACATTGTTTTATAATTTCCTAATTTTCTAAGAAAATTATACATTTTTAATTTGAAATATGAAGGGAGTTTTCATTCAAAACTCCAAAGGGATGTATAATCACAAAAAAATTGTGAATCAGTTCCCATTAAGGAATGTTAAAGTTATTTATCTACTGATCTCATCATCATACCCATGATTGAATTTCATATAATCCTCCGAATGGATCACCTTTCAGACCATGATGCAAAAATATATTTTAAGAAAAATTAAGATACAATTTTCGATGATGGTATAGAATACCATATCTTTAGAGAAGAAACATCACCACCTGATTCTTATCTAGATCTACCCTGAGTAGATCTACAAGATTCAATTAGTTGGGAGGAATATAATTATAAAATTATGGGTGAGGAAAAGATTGTTGGAATAGAGGATGTTCCTATTATTCATGAATATGTTGATGTGTTTCTTGAGAATTTACTTAGAAATCCACCAGAATGAGAAATTGAGTTTTCCATTGATTTAAATCTTGGTTTAAGACCCATATCAAAGACCCCTTATAGAATGGACACGACAGAATTAGTGGAACTAATGAAACAAATATAGGAATTGATTAATAAGGTATTTATTCACCCTAGTGTTTCTCCATGGGGAGACCCTTTCATTTTTTTTAAGAAGAAAGACAGATCTATGAGGCTATGCATTGAATATAGGAGGATAAATGAAATAAAAATAATGAACAAGTATCTGCAACCTCAAATTGATGATTTATTCGACCAACTTCATGGTGCTCAATATTTTTTGACGATTTTCCTTCGACATAGATATCATCAGTTGTGTGTGAATTAATAAGACATTTGGAAGTCAACATTTTGAACCAGGTACAGGTATTATGAGTTTACAGTAATGCCTTTTGGATAAACTCATTCACACACTGCCTTAATGGTTTTAATAAATAATGTTCCCATAGAATATCATTTTGACATTATAGGGGTATTTATTGAGGATATAATGGTATACTAAAAAATATACAAAGATAACAAAAATCACTTGTGCACTATTCTGGATACCCTAAGAAGAAATGAATTATATGGGTAGTTTAGAAAGTGTGAATTATGCCTTCATGAGATTTTTTTCATGTCCATTACGTCTCTAAGGATGGAATCTCTATTGATCCTTCAAAGACCAAGGCAATCCAAGAATGACCAGCACTGATGAGCATAACAGTGGTACAAACTTTTATTTCTTTAGCATGTTATTATCGATGTTTCGTCCAAAATTATTCCTTGTTCGATAACACATTATCCATTCTCACACATAAAGGGGTTAAATTTGTTTGTACAAAAGTGTTTGAAGAATGTTTTGAAGAACTTAAGAGAAGAATATTCAACTCTCTTATCTTTAATCTACCATCATGGAACGATGGGTTTTTTATTTTTAGTGATTCTTCAAACAAAGGACTTGGTTGTATCCTTATGTAGAATGATTGAGTTATTTGCTATGCATCACGACAGCTAAAAATTCATGAGAAAAACTATCCCACTCATGATCTTGAGTTAGCAGCTGTAATATTCTCTATGAAGATTTGGAGACACTATCTCTTTGGGAAAAAATTTGAGATTTATACAGAGCATAAGATTTTGATGTATATTTTTTTACAGAAAGAACACAACATAAGGAAAATAAGATGTCTTGAACTAGTCCAGGATTATGATTCAAAATACACTACTACTAGAGGAAGGAAAATAAGTTAGAATATTCTTTTAGTAGAAAAGATCATGGAGTTTCGAAAAGGATTAGTGTTGAATTGGATTCTATTTATATGGATCTAGTAAGGATGGATATGGGAATAACCATGGAAGGGGAAACATCAATTAGTTTTCCAATGGTCTCCAAACCATCCTTACTAGAATGGATAAAGAGTTATCATACTGATGATGAGGAGTTTCAATAGAAAATTAATGCTTTTAATGATAGAAGATTGTGTGACTTTATATATGAAGATAAAAATTTGAAATTTGGGAAGAGACATTGTGTTCCTTACATACCTGCTCTATAAAGGGAATTGTTGGATTGTGCTCATAGATCCAATTTCTCTATACCCCCTGTGAGAAAAAACATGTATATAAATTTGAAATAACATTTTTGGTGGGACTACATGAAGAGGGAAATTGTTGATTTTGTGTCAAGATTTAAGGCTCGTCATCAAGTGAAAGCTCGAAGGCAACAACCTGGAGGAGTCATGCATCATCTTTCAATACCTGATTGGAAATGGGATAATATTATGATGGAATTTGTCATGGGGATTCAAAAGACTCCTAGAAGGAATGATGTAATATGGGACATTATTGATCATCAAACAATGTCAACACATTTTCCTGCAATAAGACAATATTTACCACTTGAATTGCAAGAAAGACAATATACTAATGAATCTGTAAGACTCCATGGTGAACCCTTATTGATTGTTTATGATTTAAATCCCCGTTTTACATCGAGATTTTTGAAAAGTCCTCAGAAGTCCTTGGATAATGAACTTTGTTTGAGCACTACCTACCACCCTCAAACTGGTGGACAATCAGAATAGATTATTAAAACCTTATACGACATGTTGAGAACATTATCACATGACTATCAAGGTATATGTGATCAATATTTACCTATGGTAAAATTTTCCTATAACAATTGCTTCCATTCAAGCATTTATATGAAACCATATGAAGTGTTATTTTGAAATAGATCTAGCTCACCAAATTGTTGGGATAATATTGGTGAAATAAGTTCATAGATCTAGAACATGTTGAGGAAACAATAGAAAAGGTTAAGGTTATCCAAACCCACATCAAAGAAACTCAAATTAGGAAAAAGAGATATGCCGATAATTGGTGGAAGGATTTGGAATTTCAAGTATAAGATCATGTTTTCTTGAAGGTATCTCCATGGAAGGGTGATATACGATTCATTAAGAAGGGTAAATTGATTCCCAGGTACATTGAACCTTTCAATACTCTAGAAAGAAATGGGGATGTATATTACCATTTGGAAATGCCGCCAAGCCTCTTCAAAGTTCATGATGTCTTCCACACATCACTATTGAGAAAATATATTCCTGACCCAATGCATGTAATCACCTATTATGAAATTGAACTACAACATGATTTGTCTTATTGTGAAGAGTCTGTCCTGATTTTTGATACCAGAGATCAAGTGTTGAGAATCTAGAAGACTTGTCTGGTAAATTTTCTATGGACAAACCATAAGATGGAAGAGGCAACATGGGAACCCAAGGAACTTTTGATGAAGAACCCCCCGAATATTATTATGCAATGACATTCAATAAATTTCAAGGACAAAATTATTATAACGAGTGGAGAATGTAACGCCCCAAGTTTCCATGGTACGTTTCTCTTTGAACAAAGCAGTAGCTTGCATTGTACGCAACTTGGAGTTTTAACTCACCACGACCAATCAAACTAGCTGTTGTGAATAGTAATACCCACTTTATGAAATTTAATAAATTTTATTTTTAAAATGGACTTCATTTTTGAATTCTTTTTATCGAAATTAACTTGGGGTGAATTTTTTGTATTTTTCTAAAATCATTCAATTTTTGATGAATAGTGAAAGCAATGTGTTATTATTTAATACGGAATTTTTATTTAAATAAATATTAATATTATTTCAATTTATTTTAGGTATAAATAGATACATAATAACTATATATGTTCAATTCAATTCATTGAAGTCATTTTAAAATAATTTTAGATATATAAAATTTTATTTAACTTTTTGCCATCTTTTACCCACCACCTTGGAGCATTTACAAATTTTTATAAATTTTTTTAACATTTGTGTGAGTTGAATTTAAAAAATTTGATAGAAATGGTTGACATCAATTATTAAAATGTGGTTTAATAAGATGAAAATAATTTTTTGTGAATAGTGTCTTTTGACTTTTATTTAGCCTAGTTAAAAGTAAATTATGTAATTAAGGGAAAACATTAAATCATAATTACCCTAAAACGTGTCCTAATTCTTTTCGATAAGTGTAAATATTCCAAAAAAACCATAGTAATAAAATATGATCCTTTTGTTTCACTTTGATAAGATTATAACATTTATTATTATTTTATTTAAAGAAGAGTTAAACGAGTTAAATTCAATGTTCAACAACTAAACAATTTTTTATATAGGGTTACACAAAATATAAATTCTACTATAAATATTCATTAGAAAAATAAAATTAATTTCTTAATAATTATATTTTATTTATATGTTTTAGATATTAAATAAATTAATTAATTTATGACATAATGATGATGATGTAATTTTCTTAAAAATGAAATAATAAAATAATTGATATTATTAATATCCAAATAAATGTAAAATGAGACTTCTAATAAATTACACTATTTCTTTATAAAATATTGAATTTTGGGGTTGATTAAATAAATTTTATTCTAAATGATAATGTTTTATATTCTTCAATAAAATCAAATACAAAATTGTATCAAAATTGACATAATTGAGTTTATAAAACCAATACTATATTATTAATTGATATAATACTGGTAAAAATATAAGGTTTGGAAAAAGGACATAAATAAGGTTATATATATTAATAATTAACCACATGGGGTTCTCTTGGCTTGTTATAGTATTTTTATTAACCATATAATATAAGAATACAATGAGACATGGTAAATATCAAACTATTTAACTAAGAGTTAAATCTAACAGATAAGGTTAATATGGTGACCCAAAGCTGTGAAAAACATATTGGTTGAATTTTTTTTGACCCATAACCACTTTATAATTTAAATAAATAATTTCGGAGCCATTAGAAACTGAAAATGATTTTATTATAAAATGATATTTTATGATTTTCTGAAAGTGACCCTCACCTATCTTTTAAAAGGTTACATACCCTTCCATTAATTTCACACATCCAAATCCATTTATCGAAGACAAAACCTGACCTAATTTCCTCCCAACCTTCCTCAATTCATCCTAGAGGACTTTATTTTTTCATAAATCCATCATAAAGAGCTCTTCTAATCAAATAAAAAGGAAGAACACAAAGAAAAGGAAAATATTTCATCACCTCTTTCAAGTTCATTTCTTCTTCCACTTCCACTTTTTTTTCAATTATTAAATAATAAATCTAGTATATTATATATAATTTTATGTTATTATAAAAATGTTACAACCATATTCATTATTCAATCCATCATATGAATGACAATGTCACTATACGTGGGTACGTAAGACTTACCATCTCCACATCATGGGGTAGTTTGTTATTCAAACACTTCATTAATTGGATGGGTATAATAATGATTATAACTGATGTAAATAATAAATATAACATGTTAATGATTATGTATATATGATATAACATTAAATTAAATACCATTTCACCATCAATATAATGATATTTTCACCCATGCATTCGTACGGATTACCCTCTCCACGAACACGAGGAGATTCATTCCCATCATAATCATTCAAGAATAATATTAATTTTATGATTATAAAATATGTTTATGAACATAATATCATACTGTATATGAATCAAATTCATCCTATCCATAACAAACATGACTTACGTAACCAAGCATATAAGGAAAACAAATCGGTTAATACCCGAAATGATGATACTCCTAAAATATTGTTAACAAAGAAATATTATAAGATCATATATGATATAATATTTATGTATATAATTATTTTATAATATAATAACAATGTTTTAACTATTATATATGAGTTTTAAATACCATTCACTAAGGAAAATTACAAGGTAAGAGTTAATTTCAAAATCACTTTATTATCCGATGTTGTTATCTATTGGGACCTCTTTATCATCCAAATCTTTGTTTTCATAAAAAAGTATTTCAAAACATTTTTACTATTTACTATACTATGGGTTAAAGCCATTTATACCATTATTTTAGATTTTATGTTTTTTAACAGAATCTTTCTATCATTTTCCCAACAAGGTACTTTATGAACTTTCCGAAAAAATAAGCTAAGAATGTTTTTTAACTTATATGGTGGGTGCATCTATTTTCTTCCATTATAACATCTTAAAAGCTTACATTAAAAGATTATTAGAATATTTTCAAAATAAAATTTTCCTTCTATAAATATGTGACTCTTAAATGATTTCAAAATTGAAAGAGAAATTTTTCTCAAAATGTTTTGATTTCATCTATGCCATAATCCTTTGATAAAATTTACACTTCTTTGAAGTTGATTCGTTATGATACAAATATTCCATATTGTATTTAACGTTCTGTGATATGTTCAACTACAGATTTGTTATTTTTATACCATTTCTGGTATATGTTTAAATTATTGAAATTTCGTATAGTAGTTTTAATACGAATGTCTGTGTTATGTTTCAACCCTTTGATATGAGAAATGTATTGGACTAAGAATGTGTTGGGTGGAGCCCCCTATAGCGCCTCAATGCATCGGTATGTCTCATGAGAAAATTAGATGGGGAATTGGATAAGTCCATTCCAATTTTGATATATTATTTTTTCCGAGGCCGAAATCATTTTTAGACGTCTTGGTCGAGGCCTTGACATTATGTTTTAGAACATCAGACATTATACATTCCCTCCTTATGGAAATAATAATGATCTTTCATGTGGTTATTCGACTAGTATAATAACCATGATTATGTTTTATTATGGGATTATTTAAACAACTCATATTCTATCCATAACGAATTCACATTTATTATTTCTAAAGGCATGTGTTTTTAATTTTTCAACATTGATAATGTTTATGTTATCTTCTACTATATTTCTTACTCTCACTAAGTATTTGAGCTCACCCCATTCTTATGTTTCATTTTTCCTGGATATGAAGAAGTTAGTAATGAGTGACATGTAGACATAATCTAGGAGGATTGGATATTTCTAATGGAATAAATTAGTTTTGTATTTCTGCTCAAGTTGTAATGTAAAACTAATATATGTATCTTATATCCAATAATATGAATGTTTTCGGTCTTTTGGGACATGATTCCTTGTATCATTCCAATGTTATGTAATAAAGCACCAACTTTAAGTAATTGGGCTCGAGGTGTTACAATCTATCAAATCCAATAAAAATAAAAATAACTAATATAGTTGTTGGTAAGGGATATAAATAAATTACCTTTATCATTAAATGATAGATATACCCTTTCATATAATTACATGACTAATGTGTAATACATTCTATATAAATAATTCATACATTCTAAATTTTTCATATAAATTAACCTTGCTCAAGGTCTTTAGAATAGACCTCAAATAATATTCTTCCACATAAATATATGAGAATATAATTTAAAATATATACTACAAATTGGTCATGGTAATATTTAAAGTCTCTCTTTATGATTTTTAGTTATGTAAAACGATAATTTTTTAGTTTGAATGGAATCTATAAAAATTAACAGTGTCTATACCTTGTAAAAAATGTTTTCTCGGATATATCATCCCTTCCCACCCTTAATTAAAGACATCTATATCAACATTTAATCGTTTAGAATTATTGAGATCCTCTAAACTGATCAAAGAATTCTTAAATATATGAAAAATGATTCTTGTTCATGATTATGGTTTTTTATGATCACAATAATCAACATAAAGGCACATTGTTCCATAATTCCTCATGAAAAATACAATGGGTTTGCCTCATGTGGAAGTATGTGTAAATATAAAACCCCAGTCTATATTTTCATGATGTTTTCTTATTCTTTTAATTAAAATGGTATCATTTTATAGGGACTATTTGACATGGTAATATAACATGATATGAGTTCAATTAAAATGTCAAATTTATAGTCTAGGAGAAGACTAGGTAATTCATTGGGAAATAAATCCACAACATCTGATATAATATCCATATATTTTACATTGGTTTCCTCCCTAGTCATTTGACAATTTTATCCTTTATTATTTGGTTCCATAAATAAATTATAATTTTTTTCAAAGTGTTTCCATTAACCTAATATCACCAAAACATGGTCATGATTAGTTTTAGGGAATGAAATAATATTTAACTCTATTTATAATTAATATTAGATATATAATGGTGGAGACAATCCATGCCCACTATCACAAATAATTTCACAATAGGAAAAAAAAACTAGATCATTATAATGTTCCTTTCCGCAAACATCAATCAGAGAAGAGTTATATAACATTGATGAAATCTTCAAGCCATAAGTCATTTTCACCAATAATTAAATATCTAATATCTCTATTATTGAGTAAAAATTATTAGAAAACTTATATGATATGAATAAATGTGTTGATATAGAATCAAGTAATACTTTATTAGTTCTTGAGTGGATGATGAGTGTAAATTTAACCACTTAATTTTCATAACAACTTATGTAGTTGTGATTACATATATTGAATCTTTATATATCTTTATAATTAATGTTCATGATCTAATTATATTTGATAATCCAATCATTAACATATCTATTTGAAGAAACTTTCTCCATGATTCTTTCCACATTTTCATTATGAATAAAGATTAATTTTCTTACCCGCATGGGTTTCATCATTTAATATTCATCCAAATTATATTTTATTCATTTTTTCCTTAATCAATGTGAACAATGATAGTCTCAAATTACAATTTCCACCATTAAAATTAATCAATCTATGCCTTCATAGAAACCAAAGTACCATATAACTAATATATACTAGATATATGTTTTTGATTATGTAAATAAATGATTTATTTTTTTATGGTGAATGATAAAACCAAATGTGTTACTTCTTTTTATTTATATGGTTTAGTCATAGGCTGTATTATTTTTTGCCTCATTTTGTTTAATATTTTTAAATTATATTCCAATTTAAATCGTAAATAATTCATGGCAAATTATTTCTGAAAAATATCATCTTAAACTCTTCTCATTCAATGAATTTGTTTTATTCCTCTTTCATTGTATTCATAATGAGGGACCACTGTTGATCAAATACCATTTTCAAATAATAAATAGATAAATAAATTATTTAATTCTCAAAGAGTTAGATACTATAGAATATAGTTTCTATTGTGTTAATCCATTTCTCCAAAATTAGTGGATTGAATAATCTGTAAATAGAGGGTGGACATTACAATATGAAGGATTCAAAGGTGAGTTGTCCCCCCATTGTGCATTTTGGATTTTAGCATGATTCATATTATTAGTAATATATTGAGATAGTTGGATCATAATATTTACTAGATTTTTTACATCACCAATTTGTTTTCTAATTGGTATTGTCATAGCACACTGATCATATTCATTGATAATTCAATTACTTTCACTTCAAGCCATTGAGTAATATCCAAAAAGGTTAGTGTAATAATTATGAATCTGATTTATAAATCTTATATTGGAGAAAATGTATTCATATTATTTCATAAATTATAAATCATTAATTTCAATATATTTCTTTTGATCTTCCTCTAGTATAACCTTTAATTCAATATAAGTTTTGTTTGAATATATTCCTTAATTATTCATAACCCAATTCCCAAAATTACTAAACTCGATATTGATTCCAATGGTGGTGACCTAAGGAAAAAATATATACATATTACATAATTATAAATTTATATTCATTATATCTCAAAATAAACATATTCTATAAACTATAGGTTTAGTTTCTTAGGAAATTAGATACATTACCCACTTATTTCTCAATATTTTCAATGTCTCGTATTAATAGTCTTATCATATATTTCCCATTAATATACAAAACAAATACAACTATTGATAATTACCTATGGAATGGAAATATATGAAATGGTGTGCTTAGAAGCCCAATTACGATATACATAAATGATATCAATCGAACATGATAAGTGAGTATAATAAGAGAATTTATGTAAGAAAACATAATAAATGTACACTCTTATAAAATAGAGAATCATAACCTATAAATCATATATCTTAAATCTTGTCTCTTGGAATAATTTTCAAGGTATAACATAAAGAGTGATATTCATGAATGGGTAAACATGAGTCAATAATCATGATCCATGTTAATATAGAAATATGCATAAGAACGTTCCATATTTAGAAGAATTAAAAATCAAAAAATTTAACAAGGAAAACAATAAAGACCATCATAATATAGTGTAAAAGATAGTTAATGTATTAAATATTCCCTTAGAACACATACACATCATCTCATGTGATATAAGGGTTAAATAATGATTGTAGGTATATAAGGTACCCACCTACCACATAGTGGATAGAGTTCCCTGTGGGTTTGAGTTCACTCCCCATTCAAAATAATTTTTGAAAATATAAATTTTACCTAATTAATTTGATGGATATAATAGATCCACCCAACAAATTAGTATTTCGAATATATATTTTTTCCACATTAAACATGAAAGCAATCATAAATCAATCCTATCGTCATTAACTTTAAAAAACATGCTTTGTGAAAAAAACATTAAATATTAGTATATACCATTAGAATGAAGAAGTTGGATGGTATAATTTTGTAATATAACCATTTAATCTTATGAAACATTAAGGTAGGTTTAAATAGATTTTAAAAATTTAAGATCATTTGAAATTTTCCTTAAAAAATAAGAAGATATTTATATTAATTTTAATAATTTATACAAGGAAAATAATTTTTAAAAATGGATATAAAAATTAAGATTTAAATGTATACAAATATGTCTGGAATATTAACAATAAAATTAGGATATAATAAGGGAAAATTTTTTCATGTTTAAAGATTTCAAAAAGAATATTCTTTTCAAACTTTTATAAAGATGTCAAATCAAAAAAATGACTCATATGGAAAATCATGAAAAAAAATAATTTTAAACCCATATAGATAAAGTAGATTTCAATAATTATTTAGATGATGGAATTTGAAATATATATATATAAGGGTATAAATAAATCTATTTGATGAATATGGACAAGGATGATAAATATTTTCATCCAAAAAGAAGTGATAAGGTCATATCTACATATATATAATATTTTTGGATGAGTTGCGAACCAAAGAGAGGTGAATCTATTATTATAAATTTCAATTCAATTAAAAATATTAGGTGAAAAAAATTGGAGTGTTTTTAAAGGTAAATAGTGTAAAAATTATCTCAAAATTAATCTATTTAAAAATAAACTCAAATTCAAAATGAGATCAGTAAAGAAACCCTTTAGGTTTTGGTAAATTTTGATTCAAAATACACTAGAAAATAATAAATTATATGTATTTTAAAATATATAGAATAAAAATTAAAAAATATAGTGTAATACAATGTAAAATTATTATATAAACCACAATAATAATAATTTTTTTGAATATAGATATATCTCAAAAAAGAATTTTGAAATGAAAAAATCTTTTAATTTATTCATGAGTTATATGAAAGTTATTTAACCTATATTTTAATGAACACAACAAACATAATAAATTATTTTATTTCCTTATTAAAATATATTTCATTTTACACTTTTTAGTTATATTCATTCATTACAATTATATTATATAGTTTCTGTTTATTTCCATCATCAATTGTTTTTAATTTTTATTGTTTCATACAATTAACACTATGGTGATTCAAGTCCTCATTATTTGATAATAATTTATTCATTTAAAAAATAATTAAATTGATTGTAATAATTTAATTTTAATGATTTATTTAGTCCCATGTTCTATTAATGTACTTTGTTGGTATGATTCACATGAATGGTAACCATGTCAAAAATGTTTTAAGAAATTTTCTGATGATAAAAAGTTACATTCTATTGATCATGAATTTAGTGTCAAACATACAGAATTATATTAATAAAATAAATTTCACATTAATATCACATATTACTATTATTTATGTCTTGATACTTATTTATGTGAGAAATGGTGATGTTAGTATAATTTCTTTCGCAATGTTGGTTGAACCAACCCAAACAAGAACATGATATACTAGTGAATGTGTATGAGATTATTGTTAAATAAAAGAAGTAAAATTTTAATATAAGAATATTGATAATACCAAAACATTATTAATATGGATAATTATATTTTTTAAAATTGTATATTATATCGCAATTCAAAAATATAGTGAATAAGATGGTACACTCATTGATGAATTCTCCCCTTCATCATATGGGTTCCTTTAGAATAAAGCTTTTAGTATTCCTTCCTGGAACCATAGGCTCCAAAACATATGATTTAACATCCGATGTTATTAAATAATAATATGTTTTCATATCAATGTCTATTTATGAATTAGAGAGTGTTTTAGAGGCTTAAAATGAGAATAAATCCAATATTAAGCATAGAATTCTCTAATATTTTAAAAGATTATTTTATCACCTTTTTTTGGAGAACCATTTTTAAATCTATATTTTGACAATTTTATAAGTTCTATTTGTAAAAATTAACTTATTCTTTAGAATAGGCACATTGAAATTTACTTTGAATAAATTTTTTCTATTTTTTCATACAATGTTCATTTTTAATGAATAGTGAAAAATACTACATTATACTTCAAAATAGCTTTTTAATATAATTTATTTATATGATTATTTTATATTTTTAATTGGTTTTAAATTTAAAATAGAATATATTTTTACCATTTAATCCAATGGTGGTCATTTGAATTAATTTCCCTTTGAATTTTGACATAAAAAATTATCAATATTTTGATAGATATTGTTTCTTAAAAAAAATGCTATTTGTTTTGACAGCGGGAATTATTTTTATTATAATTACTAAAATTTATTTTTCTAGAATTTGGTAAAATGGATTTCATATTTGGAATCATAAGGTCCAAATTATGTAGTGATGACCTTTTTGTTTTTGGACATTATGAATAGTAACGATGACAATTTTCATTAATTATCGTGATTAATTAGTAATCGGTTAGTTTAGGGTAATAAAATAATATCATAATAATATAAAATAACCCCAAATTGTGTCAACATAGTTTTTTTAGTCATGACCGACCATTGGATTCCTTGTGCCAAACTTTCGGACCCCATGGAATCACATTAGTGTGATAGTGTCCTTTTATTATTTTTTTAACGAAATTATAACCAAAGTATGTATCCCCTAAGTAAAATAATTTTAGTTATTTTTATGTAAATTATCTCTTAGACTATAATTATTCATTGTAAAGCTAAAAATATTTTCAACATATTTTTATTTTATATATATTTTTAGACATTAAATTTAAAAATTTATTTGTCACACCACTATAATGCAGCGATTACCTCATTAATGAAAGATTTAAATAAAATGAAAAGATAAGGAAAAACCTAAGACTTAAAATTTTCAAAAACCTATTGGGTGTGTGGATTTAGAACTATTATCACATTATACATTAAATATATCATTTTTAAACCTTTATAATCTGAAAATCATTTCTTAATAATGTAATATTTCATGACCTTCCAAGAGTGCCCCTCCTCCCTCTTATAAAAGGCCCCCACCTCTAACCATTTACCCACACCTCTCAAGCCATTGGTTCGTCCAAAAAATGATAATATTATCTGTACAAATCCCTCTCTTCATCATAGAATCATTAACTAAGGCAGAAATATCTTCAAGAAACCCTTTTGATACAAAACAAGAGAGTTACCAGATTTAAAGGTAATGTCTTCTCTTAAGTCCTGTTGTTTTATTTTTCTTCTCCAATCACCTAAACACTTTTTATTAATATATTTTGTAACAATAAAAGTATCTTAAATATAAGAGGATGTTTTTATGATAAGTATTATAGCTACACTTATACACACCTCCATTTAATGATTAAAGAACAAACTGTTTCTGTGGGTGGCAAATTACTACCTCACGAAATGATGATTGTTCAATATTATTTCAACACATTTCATGGTGGCCATTTAGACGAAACTATTTTTATATATGATATATATTATGTTTATTTTTTTACTTTATGATTCTTTAATTTTCATTTATATCATACCTTTATAGTTTCCATTATGGGTAAACACGATAATCTCATTAGAGGAGGTGCGGACTACCTCCCCCTCAAAGTGATGTGTCTTGTTAATACAATATGTGGTACATATAAAGGATGGAATTAATGATATTATATATGATACTATAATGGAATTCTAATAATACTATTAATAATTATATTTTAATTCCATGAAATATGAAATAGAAATTGAATTAGCGGTCATACGTACGTACGACTTACCGTCTCCATGAACTGTGCATTTCATTTTTACCATTAAATGTTATGTACTATTATAAATACAAGTATATTCTGGATATATATGATATATATGATATCCAAATCATGAATATAATTCTGTATATAATGAACCTTTGACCACATGAACTACATGTAATTATAAGAAGTCCGTTTTTGACTTAAGTACTAAATATCGACAATATGAAAATTAGTATCTTAAATGATTACATAATGTTTATAACATGGAAATAATTGATATAAAATTAATAATAAACATTAAAAAGGATATTAAGAATGTAGAAATTAACATTAGATTATTATTCTGGATATTATGGAATGATCGAGTCAAGTCAGACACGAGGTAAGGGACTTCATCTCAATCTCCTTTCATTGAGGCATATTTTGTTCTAATACAAGAATTTATATTATATGATGTGTTAAACACCTTTGAATCTTCATTTCATTCAAAGAGAATGTTTTTATATGAATTTTTTTACTAAATGGAAAAAATGAATGTTTCTTTTAACGTACGCGGTGACAATGACCTTTTCCGCCGTCGCAAGTATTGTTTGATCTTTGGTTTCCTCAACTAGCTGTAATGTTTTTAAAATTAAATAAATACCATATACACTTTTATGGATTTTTATATTGAAAATGTTTTTGATAATGGATTTTTTATGTCAATATATTTAAGTTATATATTGTGATTTAAATGTGGAAATGTTTTCTTTCCATTATAATTGTTTTATGTGTTATGATTTAATAATGGTACTTGGACATTTAATGGGTGGTTACGTGATAAACCAAATGACGGGTGGTTTTTTGAATACCAAAATGGGTGGTTACGTTATAACATCCAATGCATTGGGTATGGAAGTTGGTTGTATGGCTATTTCATTTATTGATATGTGTTGAAGTCGACCGTATGGTTATTCCATTTATGTATTTTTATGTCCCAAGATTCCAATATATGTTATGTGTTATTAATATGGGTTTTATGGTAATATTTTGGTTATAAAAGGCAATGTAATGATACTTTATTTAGTGAAGTGTATTTAATACTTCATAAAGGTGAATTTTTTTACATTGATAAAGTATTCATGGTTTACTTTATGTTTTGAATAAAAATAACAATTTTCCTTCTTTGTGTATCCCTTACTGAGATTTTAATGCTCACCACAAGTTTTTGAATTTTTTTCCACAGGATATAATGTAAAATTGGGTCAAGGATGGGTTCAAGGAAAAGTCATGCTTTCTTAAACATGGAACTAGACATGACTCTTTTTTTGAAGAGTTCATGTTTTGTAAAAAAAATGTCAACTGTGTAGAAGTGTCTACATTGTAATTATTTGAGATGTAATAGTTATGTCCTAATTCTCTAAAACTCTAAAACTGAAAAGATTCTCAATGTGAATTAGTCTCTTAATTCAAGATTAAGTCATGTTTTACGGTTGGGTCCTTATAGTTAGTATCAAAGGTTGGTTTAGACATCTTTAGGAGTTAGAAAATTTTTAAATTCATGTAGTTAAATTAATTTATGGTATGATTGTAATGATATAGCATTTAAAGATTTCCATGTTGCTTCACCTAAGATATTTCTGTGTTTGGAATGGTTTTCCACAGAGGAAACAAGGAAGCTATGTTGGGACGACATCAAGAGGAAGACAACCTTCCAAATCAGCACCCTGAGATGGTCAGAATCGGAACTGAATAGTTTGTTGTAGTGATGACACAGTTGAATCATGCTATAAATGGTGGTGGTATCCATGCACGTGATTAGCCTGATCAACCACAAAGGAACATGTCAGTGGTGTTACATTGCATGAGGCGATATACCCCATCATTCATAGGATCATATGACCATGTGCTAGCAGAAAGGGTGGATTAATGCACTGGAGAAGATTTTTTATGTCATTGGGTGTTCAAAACATCAAAAGGATAGTCTCATTGTTTACCTTTTTTAAGGTGAAGCTGATCAGTGGTGGTCGATGGTGAAAAATATCAGGGATAGTGACGAGATTGATGATATTCACTAGGATGAATTCAAAGGTATGTTTCTTGAGAAATATTTTCCTAAAGAGTTTTATCTTAGGTTGGGAAAACTATTCCTATAATTGAGGCATCAGGATGACTCAGTGGATGCTTATGAAGCAATGTTCACTCGACTAGCAAGGTCTGATCCAAATTCTATATGAGATATTGATATTAAAATCAACCATTTTTACTCAGGGTTAATACCAAAGTTTCAAAGGGATTTAGATTCTCGTGAGTTCAAGAGTTTGGAAAAACTTCTTTGATGTGTGGAGAAGGTGGAAATGGAGTTTGCTGATGATCATGTGTTCTTTGGAAAGAAGAATAAGAGGTCCAGTTGGCAGACAAAGGGAAATAATTCATCAAAGAAGCTAGGAGGTTAGAAAACCAAATATCCAACCTGTGAGAAGTGTGGTAAAATGAATCCTATAGAATGTTTATCCAAGTCCAGAAAGGGATTTTGGTGTGGAAAGTCTGGTCATATTTCTCGTAACTGTAAGGAAGATGATCAAGCAGTAAATGAAAAGCTAGGGGTAAGATGTTTTAATTGTAATGAAATGGTCCATCATGCAAATGAGTGTCTAATGAAGAACTCAACTAAGGGAAATCATCTATACTACAAGTAGAAAGGGGTGGTGAAATCCATTTCATCTTCTTCAGCAGATGTTGGGCCATCGAATGAAGTAGTATCAGGTACATAGTTTGTTTGTTCAGATTATACCAATGTGTTGTATGATTTAGGGTCTACAAATTCTTTCATTTCTGATAAGTTTTCTAGTAAATTGGGAATTACATCTCAAGATATGAATCCTGAACTTATGGTAAAAACACCCGGAGGAAACGTTGAGACAAAAAGAAATTATTAGAACCTCCCTATCCTTGTTGGCGGAAAGAATCTACCTACAAACATTATTATTTTTCATCTAGAAGAGTTTGATGTTATTTTGGGCGCACATTGGACATTTTTTAATCAAGCTATGATCGAATGCAGAGCTAAAGTGGTTTCTTTTCAGAACAATTTTCAGTTTGTGTACAGGAATGAACCCTTGCATTTGATAACATATCAGGAAGTTGAGAAACTAGTAAAATATGGAAATGAATGTTACCTTGCACATATAAATGAAAATAAAGGAACTGTTTAGATTAATGATGTGTCAGTGGTAAATGAGTATCTTTATTTTTATTTGATAACTTTCTTGGTATTATTCATGATCGAGAAGTTGAATTTACTATTGACATAGTTCTTGATTTTAATCAAATTTCAAAACCACCTTATCGAATGGCTAAAGTTGAACTTTTAGAGTTAAAGATGAAATTGAAGGAGTTATTAGATAATGTTTTCATTCGACCTAGCACATCACCATAGGGTTCTCCAGTTTTTCTTGTAAAAAATAAATTTATTTCAATGAGACTTTTCATTGATTATAGAGTATTGAATAACATCACTATTAAGAACAAGTATCCTTTGCCTCATATCGATGATTTTTTTTGATCAGCTCCAGGGAGATGAGAATTTTTTGAAGATTGACTTGTGGTCAGGGTACCATCAATTGAAGGTAAAAGAAGCAGATGTTCCAAATACTGTGTTTCATACTAGATATGGCCATTATAAATTTGTAGTTATTCCTTTTGGGTTAACCAATGAACCTGCTGTATTCATGGATCTAATGAATATAATTTTCCCTGAGTTCATGGATAAGTTTGTGGTTGTGTTAATTAATGATATTTTATTGTTTTCTAAAAGAAAAGGGGAGCATGAAAGTCATTTAAGGGATATGTTGAAAACCTTAAAATAAAAGAAAATGTATGGAAAATTTAGGAAGTGTGAGTTATGGATAAAACAAATTTCCTTCCTAGGTCACATTGTTTCAAAAAATGGCATTACTATTGATCCTGCTAAAACAAAAGTTGTTAAATAATGGCCAAGACCCACAAACATAATAGAGACCCATAGTTTTCCTGGTTTGGCAGGTTATTACTGGAGGATTGTTGGAATTTTTTCACAGTTATCTAGTCCAATGACTTAGTTAACTCGAAAAGGTGTTATGTCCATCTAGAAAAAAGAATGTAATGATTGTTTTCATGAATTTAAAAAAATATTGGTGAATTATCCTGTTTTGGAACTTCCTTCGAGAAATGGTTATTTTGTTTTCTACAGTGATGCTTTGCTGAAGGGAATTGGTTGTGTCCTTATGCATAATGATCAGGTTATTTCTTATGCTTCACATCAGTTGAAAACTCATGAGTTAAATTACCCTACACATTATTTGGAATTAGCTGCTGTTGTTTTTTCTATAAAAATTTGGAGGCATCATTTGAATGGTGTAATGTGTGAAATATATACTGATCACAAAAGTTTAAAGTATAAATTAACTCAGAAAGAATTGAACAGAAGACAGACGATATGACTGAAATTAATCAAGGATTATGATTGTGCAATTCATTACTATCCTGGAAAATCAAATAACGTGGCTTATGCTTTGAGTCGAAAAAGTAATGCTTCATTAACCATGATACTTTTGGAATGAGATCCTTGGGTTTTTTATTTGATGAAATTTGGAAAAGAAGTTGTTGGTGCAGGATGTTCTTGTGTTTTGTTTAAGGTGTCAGTGAGATCATCTCTAATAGATAGAATTAAGCATGCACAAAAGAATGACAGTGGGTGGCAGAAAAAGGTAGAGCTGGTTCATATGTGTATTTTGCCTGAATTTAATGTTGATAATGAATGTTTTTTTAGGTTTGGGAAGAGATTTTGTGTTCCTTGTGATTCACAATTGAAGAATGGGTTGTTATGTGAGGCTCATAGTTCCCCATTGTCAGTTCATCCTTGAAGTACTAAGATGTACAAAGATCTATGGGAGTATTACTGTTGAGATGGAATGAAAAAAGATATTGCTGATTTTACTATGAAGTGTTTGACTTGTTAGCAGGTTAATGCTGAGAGGCAATTACCGAAAGGGATACTTCAGTCTTTACCAGTGCCATAGTGGAAATGGGAAAATATGTTTATGGAATTCATTGTGGGATTACCAAAGACATCTCTATGTAATAATGAAATATGGGTTATAGTTGATCGAATGACTAAATTTGTTCATTTACTTCCTATTTGAGATACTTTTTCTCTTGATCAACTTGGTCGGTTGTATGTTAAAGAGATAGTCAGGCAGCATGGAGTTCCACTCTACATTGTATCGGATCATGATCTCAGGTTTACTTCTAACTTTTGGAAAGGCCTTCAGAAGTCGTTGGGTACGGAATTAAATTTTAGTACAGCTTTTCATCCGCAATCAGATGAGAAATTAGTTTGAACAATTTAGACCATGGAGGATATGTTACATTCTTGCACGATGAATTACTAGGGAATATGGGACCAACATCATTCTTCGGTTGAATTTTCTTCTAATAACAGTTTATATTATAGTATACAGATGGCTCTGTTTGAGGCATTATAAGGTAAAAGGTTTCAAATTCCAGATTTTTGGGATGAAGTAGGGGACAGGAAGTTGATGGAACCAGAATTGGTAGAAGAGATGGCAGAAAAAGTTCAGTTGATTCAGAAGCACATGAGAATATCTCAGATCATGTAGAAAATTTATGCGGATAACCGGAGGAAGGATCTATCTTTCGAGGTAGGTGTTCATGTTTTTCTCAATGTTTCTCCATATAAAAGTGTGATGCATTTTGGCATGAAGGTAAAGTTGTATCTGAGGTCCATTGGACCTTATGAAATCTTAGAGAAAGTTTGATCAGTTGCAAATAGAGTGGCTTTACGTCCATGTTTGTCCCAGGTACAGAATTTTTTTCATGTTTCGATGCTGAGAAAGTATATGCCAAATCCATCTCATGTTTTGAGCCCAAAGGTAGTTCAGTTGGAAGAGAATCTCTCTTATGAAGAATAAAAAGTCTAGATTTTGGACTGTAGAGAGTATGTGTTGCGGAATAAGGTAATTCATTAGGTGAAGGTTTTATGGAAAAACCATATTGTTGATGAGGCAACATAGGAATCTGAGAATGCAATGAGGGATAATACACCCACTTATTCAATAATTAAATAAATTGTTGGGACACAATTTCTCAAAGGGTGGATGATGTAACATCTCAAGTATGTAAAGAATAATATATTTTCATTTCTTTGTCGATTTATAAATTATATAGTGTTTTAGAGGCTTAAAATGAGAATAAATCCAATCTAATGCATAGAATTCTCTAATATTTTAAAAGATAGTTTTACCACATTTTGATGGAGAACCATTTTTAAATCTATATTTTGACAATTTTATAAGATATATTTGTCAAAATAAACTTATTATTTAGAATCAAGACATTGAGATTTAATTTTTATAAAGTTTTGGTATTTTTCCGACAATGTTCATTTTTTAATTAATAGTGAAAAATACTGAATTATACGTCAAACCTGATTTTTAATCTAATTTATTTATATGATTATATTATCTTTTGAATTTTTTTTAAAGTGAAATTAGAATATATGTTTACCATTTAATCCAATTGTGGTCATTATAATTAATTTCACTTTGAATTTGGACATAAATAATTATCAATATTTTGATAGATATTGTTACTTAAAACGAAGCTATTTGTTTTGACAACAGGAATTATTTTTAAATTAATTAATGAAATTTATGTGTTTCGAATTTTATAAAATGGAATCAATATTTTTAATCAAAAGGTCCAAATTATGTAATTAAGACCTTTTTGTTTTCAGACATTATGAATTGTAAAGACGGAAATTATCTTTAATTATCATGATTAATTAGTAATCGGGTAGTTAAGGGTAATAAAATAATAGCATAATAATATAAAATGATCCCAACTTGTGTCCAAATACATTTTTGAGTCCTGGCCGACCATGGGATGAATTGTACCAAACTTTGGAACCCCATGGAATCACTTTAGTGTGATAGTGACCTTTTATTTTTTTAAGGAATGTATAACCAACGTATGTATCACCTAAGTAAAAAAAATTTGTTTTTTTATGTAAATGATATATTAGACTATAAATTGTAATTGTAAAGTTAAAAATATTTCCTAAATCATGGAAATTTGTTTATAATTTTTAGTCATTAAATAAATAAATTTTTTTATGACACATGATGATGCAGCGATTACATCATTAATGAACAATTTAAATAAAATGAAATGATATGGTAAAATATAAGACTTACACCTATCAAAACCCTATTGTATCGGTGGATTTCGAACACTTATCTCCTTAACATCGAAATATACCATTTTGGGGACATTATAATTCGAAAATCATTTTATAATAATGTAACATTTCATGACCTTCCAAGAGTTCCCCTCCTCCCTCTTATAAAAGGCCCCCAACTATACCCCCTTACCCACACCTCTCAAGCCCTTGGCTCATCTGACCCCTACTCATATTATATCTCCACAAACCTCTATTAATCATAGAATCCTTACCTAAGGTAGAAATATCTTCCAGAGACCCCTTTTGGTTCAAACCAAGGGAGTTACCCGATTTAAAGGTAATGTCTTCATTTAAGTCCTTTTGTTTTATTTTGCTTCTACAACCACCTAAAAACTTTTAATTAATTTATTTTGTAACAAAACCAGTATATTAAATATACTAGGATGTTTTTATGATAATTATTTGATCTACACTTACACACACCTCTATCTAATTGTTAAATAACAAACTATTTTTATGGGTGGCGAATTACTGCCTCACGAAATGATGATTGTTCAATATTATTTTAACACCATTCATGGTGGCCATTAAGATTAAACTATTTTTATATATGATATATATTATGTTTATGTCTTCTTTATGAATCTGAATTTTTCTTTTATATCATATCTTTATTGATTCCATTATGGGTAAACATGATAATCTCATTAGAGGAGGTGCAGACTACCGCCCCCTCAATGTGATATTACTCGTTAATACCATATATGGTATGTATAAAGGATGGAGTTAATGATATTATATATGATACTATACTGGAATTATAATACTACTATGAATCATTATGTTTTAAATACATAAAATATGAAATACAAATGGAAGTAGCGTTCAAGCCTATTTACGGCGTACCGTCTCCATGAATGGTTCATTTCATTTAATACTTCTAAATTTTATGAACTTTTATAAATAGATGTATATTCTGGATATATATGATATATATGATATAAAAATCATGAATATCATTATGGATATAATGAACCTTTGATCACATGAACAACATGTAACTATAATAAGTCCATTTTTGACTTAAGTACCAAATATCGACAAAATGAACATTATTATCTAAAATGATTACATAATGTTAATAACATGGAAATACATGAAATAGAAGGAATAATAAACTTTAAATAGGTTCATAATCAAGTATAAATTAACTTTAGGTTATTATTCTGTTGATTAAAGAATTATCGAGTCATGTCTGACATGAGGTAAGGGACTTCGTCTCAATCTCCATTCATTAAGTCATATTTTGTTCTAATACAGGAATTTATTTTTTACACTGTATAAAACACCATTGACATTTTATTTCATTCAAAGTTAATATTTTTCTATAAATTGTTTTACTAAATGACAAAAATGAATGTTTCTTTTAACGTACATGGTGACAACGACCTTTTACACTGTCACAAGTATTACTTGATCTTTGGCTTCCTCAACAAGCCGTAATGTTTTTAAAAGTAAATAAATACAATATTCACTTTTATGTATTTCGGTATTGAAAATGGTTTTGACAGTGGATTTTAAATGTCAATATATTTATGTGATATATTTTTATTAAATTGTGGAAATGTTTTCTCTCCTTTATAATTGTTTTATGTGTTATGATTTTATAATGGTACTTGGACATTTGACTAGTGGTTATGTGATAAACCAAATAACTATTGGTGTCATGAATACCAGGAAGGGTGGTTATTTTATAACCTCCAATGCATTGGGTATGGAAGTCGTCCATATGGCTATTCCATTTAGTGCTATGTGTGGAAGTCGACAGTATGCTTATTCCATTTATGTATGTTTATGTCCCAAGATACCTTTATATGTTATGTGTTCTTTATATTGGTTTTATGGTAATATTTTGGTTGCAAAATAGTAAGTAAAAATCTTTTATTTGTTGAAGAGTATTTAATACTTCATAAAGGTGAAAAGTATTACTTTGATAAAGTATTCATGGTTTACTTGATGTTTTGAAGAAAACTAACAGTTTTCCTTCTTAGTGTATCCCTTACTGAGGTTTTTTTGCTCACCCCAAGTTTTGGAAATATTTTTCACAGGACGTAATGTGGAATAGGGTCAAGGATGGGATCAAGGAAAAGTAATGCTATCTTAAACATGTAACTAGACATGACTCTTTTTTTCAAGAGTTCATGATTTGTAAAAAAATTGGAAACTGTGTAGAAATGTCGACTTTGTAATCTTTAGAGATGTAATAGTTATGTCCTAATTCTCTAAAACACTAAACCTGAAAAGATCCTCAATGTGAATTATTCATTTAATTCAAGATTAAGTAATGTTTTAAGGATAGGTCTTTATATATGATAATTATTTTGGTGAGTAGAAATAGATATTTATTGAATATTTTATTGAATAAAATAATTGGGTTAAAGGGAATCAATGTGAGTTTATTTTATAGGTTGGTTTAAGTGGTATTTTTATACAAATTAATTATATAATTTATAATTCTGTTATTTTAAATGAAAAGTGGAAGAACAATGTAAAATAATGACTATTCATCATTTATACCCTCATAAAAAAAATTAAAATTTATGTTCATATATATTTTAATATTCTAAAACATAGTCAAAACCTATTCCCCTTTATCATGAAAAATAGATTATTTTACTTTGGTAAATTATTTTTATTACCAAAGAAGATGAATTTTGGATCTTGGGTGTTAGATATAATTCTTGGGTATTATGAAAAGTTAGTAAGTTAATAAACATGTTTTTAAGTGTTAATAAGAATATTTTTAAGTGTTGGTAAATGGTTTATTAATTACCATATTCATAATTGTTCTTATAAAAAATTCTACACCGTATATACCATGTATGAACCATAATAATCATACCACAAACATTATAACACAAAGTAAAGGGACTGTTGGAATCATGATCTAAATGTAGTGTACTAGGTCAAGTAAACAAATTGAATGACCGAACATCCCCTAATAACTCTAAAATTCACCAATATAACCACCTCTAGTAAAAACTATCTAAAAGAAATTGTTAAAAATTTTATACATCATCATCACAATAAATATCTGATTGGGTAGAACTATTGAGATTATGTTTATACTGTTAAATAATTTGGTCAAGTAAAAATATGTTTCTATCAAGTAAATCATAATATCAATAATACATTTAATGTAAATATACAATCACCCACCTATCAAAGAATCACAATCCATGTAAAATACTCTTTTGTAATATAGAGAGAAGTAGAAATTAATTTTATAATATCTATTGTCACATAATAATAAAAGAGCCACAACTAATCAATACCACATGGTTTAAATCTTAAAAAAAAATCAAATCTGTTACATCTCTAAGAGAATTATTCAGAACCATTAGAGGAAATGTACAATTATCAAACAATAAAAGTATCAATCAATAAATTTTCATGTCAAATCACCTTAACAGCATTAAAAATCAAAAGGAGCATTTCCTTTCTAATAATACATTATTAGTTTTATTGCAATTCACCATCATGAATAACATCATTAAATAATTTTAACATGACAATTGACGAATTTTTTACCTATTTTTGTAGTCATGGTGTGTGTATCATTTAAGATCATTTTCTATGCCATTTTCATCACAATAGTCATAAGACATAAAAGCTGCAGACTTTAATACAAGACATTATTCTATATGTCACGACCTGTCCCCTAGGGCCCATGTCAGGACGACCCCAACACTACCTTTCATAGACCAGGGGATGGTGACTAGCACTGGAATGGAAAACCCCAAAAAGAGAAGGAACTAACTTTAAACCTATATTCACACAGATATGAAACATTACATACAAGAACAACCTAACAAAAAAGATGTAGTACAACCAGCATTAAAAACCACTATTGAGAGTAAAAGTAATAACTAAAAGAAATATGGGCCAGTATACAAGCCCAACTGAAAGAGTAGTACAAAAAAAATGAAACACAGCCTCCAAAGATCATTCACCAAGGATTCATCCTAAAGGGTAGGTATGACTCGTCACTACAACTCAGCATGTTAATCGGTCACCTCAGTGTACCATTTATCCCTATCTCTCTAATGTACCAGTTATATTGTCTATCATCTACTCAAGACATGAAATTGAGCACATGAATCATGTTGATGGCTGAGAATAATAATTCTCAGTTAGGACCAAGAGATCCCTGATGGTCTCTCTAAATTCCTCAAGGGAAAACAAAAAAGAATGACCTCAATCAAAGGAAAAAATATAAAAGACTCAACTCACACCACGTATACCATAAAGTACCGAGGTAAGAATGATTTGTAATAAATCTAGATCATATAATTCTATTGAGAGGTTGTGCTTCTAATCCCTGAAGGGTCACTATACTTATTATCCAAAAAGGTTCTCTCTTCTACAGTTCCACAAAGGGTCACTCTATTGTAGATCCACAAAGGATCTGTACACTGCTGATCAACAGTGGGTTGATCTACATGTGATCCACATAGGTCGTGATACTGATTATCCATGAAGGGTCTCTACTATGCTGATATATAAGGGTTTATTTTAGGCTGATGCAGAAAGGGTCTCTTTTATGCTGATCCATGAAGGGTTTCTCTTTATTACTTCAGTTCACAACAAGCCACTAGATTCCCTCACATGGAAATCTTGATTTGTAGAATATCTTCTCCTCAAGTCATTAGTCAAACATAAACCACCATGAATTCCATAATAGAGTAACCTATAGGATCATCTCGTCATAAGGATTCCAATGTAGTAGATATCATGTCGATCAGAAACCTAGTCTGTAAGATATTTGTATTTTTGTAAAAAGGGCCTGGTTGGATTCGAGTCCAATTCATCACATCCATTAACAAATCTCCACAAATTCCAATATAGGGACTTTAAAAAGGATCTCCTCATTGAAAGGGTTCTTTTTTTCATAGAAAGTGCATCAATCGGGCTTCTGGTCTGATTGTTATTGGTGTTTTATAGAAACGATGCCGATTTTGTCCGGGTCCGGTCTGACCTGGTTGGACCGACCAGACTCGACCATGTCTGAGGGTATGGTGTGGGTCGAAAAAGTGTCTAGAATTGCGGGACCATTAGGCCCACTGGTTCCACATAGTAAGATTGTTCCGTCCTGGTGGTGGGTCTGGCCCAACGACGCAGGTCCGACCCAACAACACGAGTTTGTTTGATGGTGAGTCTGACCCAATGTTTTCCCATCCCACCTTGTGCGATTCATCCCTCCTAATGATGCTCAGACCACTAATGATGGCCGGTTCATCATCTCAAACACAGATCGTCCATGTTCGATTATCCAACAGCTGGGGCTGGCTCGTGCCGCCCCTTCCCCTAGTGCGACCGACCGTTACCTTTGCACATAGTCGAGGGAACATGTGTTGCCTAAGTATTGAGCGACATCACAAAAATCCTCCTCCACACAGTTCCAATGGGCACTACACATATTCCCCTCTGCAACCAACCACCATAGCACGCCAACTAGTGGCCCGCCACCTGGTGCCCACTCTTGGTCGTCGCCGGTGTCGGCATGCCAGCACCATAGCTGGTTTCTCGGTGAACCACATGATTCACTCTGGTGGTCTGTTCTTCATGCCACCTACTCTAATGGTCCTCAGGGATCTCCCTCCTCACCGCGAAGACCCCAAAACACCCACAACGGCATTTCTAGAATCCGGTCACCAATAACACACAAGCAAGGTGCTTGGGCCTTGTTCAGGTCTTCCCGGGCCCTCTGCATTTGAGGTTTAAATAAGGGGATGTTCCAGGATTGATGTAAAATCATGCTATCAAAAAAAATACTACATTAAAGCAGAAGTGAAACACCCTCTTACATGAAAATAATATCCATGGATCAACCCATTTTTTGGTTGATCTGAACTATTTATTTTAGAATGAAGAACAGGGAATTTGGATATAAAGTAAAACCCTACCTCTTTGACGTTGAGGTCAAAGCATTCATTCTCAAGGTTTCAAGGTGTCAACATCTCATCCTTCTTTGTTCTTCATTGTTTTTCGAAGTCGATGGAGTCTTAGAGGCATTCTTCGTCATTATTCATGGGAGAGGAAAATATTCCAGAGTTTCTTCACATAATCCTCCAAGGTTTTTATTTCCCAAACAAATATTGGAATATTTAAATTAAACAAAAAACACAACGATGGTGCACCCATTAATAATGATAATTAAATTATCCTCATTTAATGAGAGAAATTTAATAAAAAATCATGCTAATATAATCAAGATTTTAAATGAGCTATTATTGCCCTCCACTAATGTGCCTCATCATCACCTCATCGCATCACCACAGGGTTGTCGTCCGCCACCAATAGTGAGAAAGAAATAAAATAATTTTTTTAAATAATTTTTTTATTTTTCTCGAAAAGTAAAAAAAATCCTTTTCCACTCAGTCCTTGCTGGAAGAAGTTAAGTCATACCTAGGAGGATCCTGGAATTCCGAATTCAATTATGCCCTTAAATTTTTTATTCGAGTACCGTATCAAAAGATAAAAAAATCTCATGGATGTTTACAAAATGTATCTTAAAAAATGTTAAAAAAAAATAAAAAATTCACCCTCAACCAACACCGGTCATGGATAGGATTATCCTAAGGGGAACACTACCTCAGAAGTAGAACAATACTATATAATTTTTAATCCAAGTAACCAAGTAAGAGTTATAAGGATTCGAAAATAAAATTATTGTTAATTAATTTATATACAGCCAAAAAACTAACTTCCACTATTGGACTGAGCTGGCCAATGTTATGATATGCCTAATGAAAACATACCCTCAAGAGTTTAGCGATGATCATGGATTTTTAATTAGAATCGCCATTTGTGAGATATAAGCATTTGAAAAATAATATAATTTTTAATTAATTATTTTATTTATGGTTCAACAATATTTAGATTTTTTCTCTGGGGGGCTTCATTGACTAAAATTTTGTTACGCAAAGGGTAATCCCACCATCCAGAATGTAATGGTGCCCTCATGTTTTTTTATCAAATAAATCTTTTAAGTATTATTCTACAATTTTAGGAAAACAATTCAAGAACCCTATTTAATGCTTAACAATTTTTGAAGGATCATTTCAGGAACACCAGGCCACAGAATCCAGGCCTCCCACTCCCCACCATAGCTCCTTACATTCCTAAAATTCAAAACAACATCTAAAAAAAATTGGGTGTACTGATCCTTAATCAGGGCCTCCCAATCCCATGTAGTATCTTGAAGATTCTCATGCTGACATAGGAAGCATGCCCGAGGAATCACCCACCCTTTTCAGAGCTACTCCTGTTGATCCTCCATCTCCACCATGTACTCTGAAAACCTCACCCTATCACCAATATCTAGCTCGCCCTAGTAGATGACGTGTGATAAATCATGAATGTACCTCCTCAACTATAAAACATGAAAAAAATCATGTAATTGGTACATCTATGGAGAAATAGCTAGGTGGTACACCAACATGAAAATTATGATCAGGATCTGAAAAGGCCTGATAAATCTCAGGATAGCTTGCCGCCATGGCCAAATCTATGTAATCCTTGTTGGGGTGAGACATGAATAAAAAACCTGATCTCACTAGTCAAAATCCAAGGGTATCCATCTCTAGCCGTAATAAGACATTTTTCTACTTTGTGTAGTCCTCATCCACTCATTGATGATCCACATCCTCTCAGTTGTAGTCATACCAACAATGCACCCATGAGGGTTGACTCCCCTTAGTTTGTTAAGCATGGGGTTATCTACAAGTCCTCCCTTACAAGGCCTCAAATGATTACATTCCAATGATGGAGTGATAGCTATTCATGTACGCAAACTCTAAAAGTGGTAATTGGTCTTCCCAACTGTGACCAAAATACAAGAAACAAGCATGGAGCATTTCCTCCATGGTCTATATGGTCTGTTCTATCCGTCCATCTGTTTATGGGGAAATGGTGCGCTCTAATGTGCTATAAACCTCATGCATAGATTTCACTAACTAATAAGTGAGTCTTTGGGAATGACCTCTGCCACCTCTTCCTTCATTCCTGACAACTAGTACTAACATTAGAGGTCATTGTATATTTTCACCAAAAAAAGATGTACCGCCAAAGGGGATATATGAGATTTCCTAAACACCTCCTCCAATAAATTAACTAGTACCATGGTTCATTTTACTAAAAGTATGACGTTCTCCCCACCTATTGAAAATACATCAAAGACTCTATTGATGATATTTGAGAACTTTAGGACTCACAGTAAACATCCGCAAGTTGTGCCTCCCTAACTTACTGAAGGAGTGGTTGAGTTACTATTATAGACTAGAGGTAAGCTGCTCCATCAGTATCTACACAGGAAACTATCATCACAGATGGTTTCTTTGACGCCTTACTCATAAGCTATAAACATGAACTCCTACAGAGCACATATTCCACCTTTACCCCCTTTCCTAGGAATATGTAGTAACTCAATGACATTGTCTTAGAGTAAATCCAACCAACTCCACTGTCTCAACTGACGAAAAGAATATGGGAACCCTTCCATCCATGTGAAAGGCTAACCACATTAACTAATTATTGTGCCCATAGACCCTTTGGTAGTTGGCACTCACTATCCATGACCACATGGGCAAGGTTCTAGTAGTCCACAAATAACCTTGAACACTATGTCTTACTAATCACTTCCTCTACAAGTACCCCACATACTCCACCTTCTTCTTAAGCTCTACAAAATCCCCTAGATATTCTGATATGGATATCAGTTACATCACGGGGTGTAGAATAATACATAAGTCCCTCCACCTATGTGGTGGTAATCCTAGAAACATCATTTGAAAGGTTGTTCCCGCACTCTGCTACTAATTTTAGGAACTGAAAAATCAAAACACCTACTACTATGAGAGTAATGCTATTTGACTCAAGAGTTATTGGATACACCCTCAGATGCATGTGTTTATGTCATTCTTCTTGGGATTACTTTTTCAACGACCAAGGGAAACCCCATTCCAATTATACCGATATACCACATCCTTTTTCCTGAAATAGTCAATCTAAGAATGAGCTATGGATGACCTATCCATCCCCAGTCTAACTTTGTAAGGACATGACACTTCCACCAAGAGGTTAGAACCAAAACTATTGCTTCAAGGGTTATATCACATCGTCGACACATGTGTGATTATCAAGTCTCCCCCAAAGGTATCTCCATATGTAAGGATCAAGTCATCAATTTAACAGGAAAATCTCGGTCTTGAAAAAGAATTGTGAATAAAATAATTGATTAATACATATTTCTATTAATATTCCATCTAGTATTAGACACATGCTGCACCTCGAATCATTCCAAGAGCCCTTGGTTCATACTCCTTGACTGCATGTAGCTACTCCCTACACATATCTCCCAGCTACCAGTGCCTGGTGGGGAATACATTAGGGTGCTGATTGTAATATGTCAAAAAGTATACCACCTCCTACTAATATCCAATATCCTCTTCCACATCTGCTTCCCTGTAAATTAATTTTTCCTTATAAATTATTCTTCCAAAATATTGTACACATCCAAGTCTCTAAGATTGATTTTGGTTTTTGGATTTCCCACAGCTGACATTCACTTGCTGTATCTTTTCAGAAAAAAAAATTTCAACCAAATATGATATCTTTAGCACCCTAACAAAAGTAGGAATTCATTGTGAAATACTGATGGATCATATTTCTCTAAACACATCTCACTCGGAGGTCTGATCCCTAATGATCTAGTTGTACTGTATTCATTGACTACCTGGAATGGTCGTTATACCTCAACGATTACTCAGTTACCAAAATGTCGTCCAATAGAATCTATAGAAGATCTTGGGAACACAAATCCTTTAACTTTTTTTATTGAAATATACCCCTTATTAATGGAAGGTTCACAAGATATTTCCATAGAAGAGTAGCCCCATTATAAGATCAGGGTTAAATTAACCCTTTCAATGCCCTGCTGAGCCATGTTGAAGGCTCACTTCCCGGACCACCATATGATATAATGGTACCCTGGATATATGAAAAATCAATAACCACCTCAATCTAGTCATTAGATTCTAGTGAATCAGGCTCTCTTGGAAACATATGGGGTATCTGTCGATGAAACTCGTGTGAGGAACTGATCTTATGTGTATCCTCTATATGTAGTGTCGGTAGTAACTGCTGACCTATAGGAAGTGGTATTGCTGAGACACCCCCCAAATATACTATCATGGACAACAGTCCCAGTACCAAAGCCTCATCACTTTATGGAACATCCTTATGGGCACATAATGGAATCATGGCTAGATATCTTCATTAAGGCATCTTGAAAGAGAGTCAATATGAACCACGATCAAAAGTCCAAACCAGGTGATTTGACTCAAAGGAGTTATAGATAAAAAAATCAAAACAAATGTAACTAGTGTTTTCATGTATTGAGAAAGAAAGGTGAATTCAAGATCCTGCTACATGGATACGTCGGACAATGCACTAACACTGAACTCTTGGACAGAAATCTGAGCTCATTAAAATTAAATCTATTGCTCCCATTAAAAATACTGACTTTTAGTTCTTCTAGTAGAACTGAGATCCCTCTGATACCACTTTGTCATGACCCATCCCCATGGTCTTATAACATAACCACCCAAAGCACACCTTCAATAGGACTTCCACATGTGAATAGAACTAGAAAGGATAAACCTGAAAGGGGAAGGCGTTTTCTTTGAATCAGCACACACAGAGATTTGGAACACTACAAAAAACCACAACACAACATAATAGTTTTTGTACAACCACCACTAAAAACAACCCCTAATAGTGTAATTAAACGCTAAATGGAAAAGGGGCCAGCATACAAGTCTAGTTTAATAGGTAGCAAAAAAAATGGAAAAAAGTCCTATAGTTCATCTACCCAAGATCTTTCCTGATGGGTAGGTTGTTCTCATCACTGCGACTCACCACATCAATTGGTCACCTCCATGTACAATATAACCCACTCTCTTGAAGTCATAGTGAAGCTTTCCATATTCTGTAGAAGACCTAAAATGGTGAGAGTGAAGACCATGTAGGGATGAGTTTAACAATACTAAGTAGAGACCCGATACCCATGAAGTTCTCTCATAATTTCATGAGGAAAACCCAAATTGAATGACCTCAATCACATGACACAATGTAAAAGACTTAGATCCCACCAGGTATAACTTAATGTATAGAGGTAGGGATGATTATTCATAAATATAGATCTTGTTATTCTGTTTATAGGTTCTACTGTTGATTCCTGAAGGTTCCCTATACTGCTGATCCACAAAGGGTCTCTCTACTACTGATACATGAAGGGTCACTCTAAAACTGATCCACAAAGTGTCCCTCAGCTGTTGATCCACAACATGTCACTTTATGGATGATCAATTCCTAGTTACGCTACTAATGATCCATCAATGTTCGATCTCGTGATGATCCATGAAGAGTCACTTTTATCATGATCCATGAAGGGTATCATTTAAGATGATCCAAAGAGGTTTTCTTTTATGTTGATCCACAAAGTGTTGCTCTTCAGTTTTCACATCACAGTCAGCGATTGGATTCCTAGACATAACACCATTGATTTCTAGAAGATCTACTCCTCTAACCATCTCTCATATTTGAACTGCCACGAATTCCCAAAAATAGTATCCCAAAGGATGGTCACATCAGAAGTGTCTCAATGCCATAGAAAATGCATCGATCAGACCCTTGGCATGTATGATATGTTCCTTTTTGGTAAAAAGGGATCAGTTGGATTAGAATCCACTCCATCTCTTCCATATGACAATATCCAAAAAACTCAAATAGAGTATCACTATAGAACAAACTTGTCTCAATGGTCCTTATTCCATAGATGGTTTGTCAATAATATGCTAGGTCTAATAGTTATTGGTGTTTTAGTGAAATGGGTTTGGTCGCATCTAGGCCAGTCCGACCTGGTCAGACTGACCCGAATCAACCTGTTCTGAGGGTTTGGTGTGATCACATCATGGGTGCTGCCGAGCCGGCCTAATGGGCCCATGAGTCTAACCTGGTGGTAGGTCCATCCAGATGGTGACAGACCATTGGAATGTAAGTCCGTCCCGCGGTTGGCCCGACCCACCATGTAGGGTGCAAACCACCCGATGAAGCTTGGATAACAAATGCGGGCCGGTTCCCCATACTAGACGTGGCTCGTCTGCATTCGGTTCCCCAGCAAGTGACCACTATTGGTGCCTCCCCTTGACCCTGTGTGGCCCACTGTTATGATCGCCTATGGTTGACATACAATGTTTCACCAGCGCATCGAGCGGCCAGACACCGATTCTCTTCCATGCAGTGCCGATGGGCACCCTACCTCCTCAACACTATGGTGCACCACCACCCTCCACCAGCATTCACCACTATAGGCTGTTACCTGTAAGCCCTAGCCTAGGCGTATCAGCTTGTTGCTCGGAGGACCTCCATATGCACTCAGGTGATCCGTTCTTGACACCACCTACGTTTAAGGTCCTCAAGGACCGCCTTATTCATGGAGAAGCCCTCAAAACTACCACTTCATCATTTCGAGGATAAGGTCACCATGAATAGATTAGAAGAGGTGCTCGGTACTTGTTCTTTTTGGCTCAGGCCCTCCATGTTATAGGTATATACAAGGTGGATGTTTAGGAACTGATGTAAAATCATGTTATCAATAAAATCCCACACAAAACACAAAGTGAAACACCCGTTTCAACAAGAACATATAATCTGTGGATCAACCTGTTCGATGATTGATCTGAAATCATTGTTTTAGAATGAATAAGGAGATATTTAAACAAAATGTAAAACCATACCTCTTTGACGTTTGATGCCGAAATTGAATTTCTTGATGATTAAATATGTAGAAATCACTTCCTATTCTGTTCTTCATGGTTTGTTGATGTCAGTGGAGTCTAGACGGCGTTCTTCAACATTCATTGTTGGAGAGGAAAATTTTCAAGAGTTAATTAAGAGAATACTCAATGTTTTTATTTCCCTAACCCCACATGTTGGATTATTTAATGAAATCAAAAAGAGCAGTGATACTGCAGCCATTAATAATGCTCATTAAATTAGCCTTATTTAATGAGAATTAGTTAAAGATCCATTAAGATAATAGCTTCATGTTTTCAAACAAGATATTATTGAACATATATTAAAGCTTCTTGTCATCACCTCATGGATGCACCACAATGTTGTCATCCACCACCCAGTAGTGAGGAAGAAATAAAATAATTCTTCTAAATTAATTTGATATTTTTCTTGAAAAGTTAAAAAAGGTGTTTCTTCTCCTTCCTTGTCAACCGAAGATAAGTCATTTCTAAGAAAATCCCAGCATTCTGAATTCAATAGTTCCCTCATATTTTCTATTCAAGTACAGGTTCAAATGATAGAAAATCCACCTTGAACGTATACTGAATGTTTCTTAAAAAGTTTAGAAAAAATTAATAGTCACCCTCAACTCACACCGGTCTAGAATAGGCTTTTCTTAATAAGGACACACCCTCCCGAGCTCAATGATATTGTCATATTTCTGATATGAGTTACCATTTAAGCATTATAAGGATTTCAAAATAAAATAATTATTACTTAATTATTTTATTTATGGAAAAAAACTAAATTCCTTAATTGGTCAATAGCAGATAATGTTAGGATATTCCTATGGAAATCATATCATCACGAGCTCAGCGGTGGTCTCATATTTTTAATCCGAGTCACCATTCGTGAATGATAATCATTTGAAAAATAAAATATTTTTTATTTATGGTTATGCCATTTTTGGGTTTTCTCATTGGGGGGCTACACTGGCAAAACATAAGTCATGCGTAGGGTAAAATTTCCATCCCAAATGAAAATGGTGCCCTTGGATTTCTGATTTGAGCACCCATTTAAGGGTTATTCGTCTTTTTTAGGAAAATAGATCACACACACTATTTAAAGTCTATTATTTTTTGACGGATCATTCTGAGCACTTCAGGCCTCGGAATCACAAGCCATCAAATTTCACGGTCTCAAAAATAATTCCATATAAAAAAATAATATGGAAATTTTATGATGGTAGACTATAGTTTTTAAAATATTTATAGAATAAAATGGTTTAAGTAAAGTAATTTTTGTCATATATTGAATAAAATAATCTTGAACATTCTCTAAAAATCCTAAAGTTATTAGTCATTTCCAATTTATGTATTCAGTTATTCAAAGTACAAAAATTATGCATAAATGACTTCTACTTGCCAAAAAATGTCACTATCGTCCTTTATTTGAAAAAAGAAATATTTCTCATATGAAATTATCACACAAGATTTTAAACCCTAGATCCACTATCCTTTACCACCACTACCACACCAAACCACTATCGACCCTTTATCCCATCCCCCTACTCACCCTATACAATACATGTCCACTATATTAATGATCGCTATGACTCGCCTTCTTTTTGATGAACCATAATAATCAATCCATCGATGCTTGTCTAATTTCCCAAGAAAAATCCAAATTTTGTATCCAATCTATGTTTTCATCAACCATAGCATATATTTTTTTAGAAGAACAAGTTTTATTATCTTCACATCACTATTACTTCATTTTTCTATCATTAAATATATTTCAATATATATAAACCATCACCATCATCCACAGTAATCATCAAATCCTCCTCAATCTTATCCAAAGATTAAAAAATTCACAAAATTTTTCTATTTCTGTGTTTGATAGTAATAGCTAGTGAGTTATGGTCATCAAGATACCAAATAATAAGTAGTAATAGTATTATAATAGTAATAAGTTTTATTAAAAAATGAGAAATTTTTTAAAAAAAAACTGGACAAAAAATATTAAAATACATTAATGCAATTCAAAAATAAATTCAAGATCCAATGCCATAGGACCATAGGATCCTCCTCTCAGACCCTAAGAATCCTCTAATTCATCACCATTAAATTAGTTCCTAAAATTATGAATAAGGTCAATAAACAATTTATAAAAAAATTAATCTATGAGGATCCTATTGCTTGGTGTCATTTTATGTTGATGTTTAATGAAACATGATGTCCTGAAAAGTATTGTACATATGGAATTTCAATCCATGATTTCATGTAAATTTTTTCTTTTTCATAATTTAAAACAAAAAAATGGAATACATGAAATTAAATCAATTAAAAAATTAAATTTAATTAAAATTTTGAAAATCAAATCTCTTTTGATTCATCCAAATAATTTATCAAAAGGGTATACAATATATTACCTAATCAATGAATGTTTAAAAACATTTATTATGGATATTTCATTATGTTAATATTAAAAAATTTAGAATCATGTATAAAAGGACAAAAATATACTTGAAATATAATGAAATCCAAAAATAATTTTTTGGACCATTATAGATATCATGAATCATCATTTGTTGTACGGAAACACTGATGTATCCTCTTACAATGATATCCATCAAATTTCTAAATAATAACAATACAACCCCAGTTTATCTTATGCACATCATGATATTCTTTATAAAGAACCAATTCAATTTACTTTGTAATAACATGTTTTACTCGGTGTATAGAAATCCATGTTTATCATACATGGATATTAAATCATTTTTTATGAATATTCAATATATTACACAAACACATTCCTAATGACCCAAATATTTTAGTGCCTTTGCAAATATGGAAACATAATAATGGGTCCATAAGTGAACAATTACCACTACCACTCTATTCTTCACAACAATCACCCTTCTTAGACATATCAAAAATAATACATATGTTCATAATATTTAGAAATTAAACATAATAAAGGGTTAGATTAGATTCCAATTAAAGAATAAAAAAGGAGAAATGTAATCATGAAATAAAAATATGGGTATGATAACATGATCATTATATTGGAAAACCATACTCTCCATATGATAGATAATTATCTATAGTCTTGTCATAAATATTTTCCAGTCATATGAGAAGAATATAAAGGTAATAAATTAACATGATCCACAAGAAAATAACATTGAAATAATATAGGGATTTGTGTAATAAACATGAGAAAAACAAATCATTCCCCACTTTGTAAAGGCTCTCTACCAAGACAAACAAATAGGAAAATGTAAATTAATGAACAAGGTTTACACCCCATGGTAGTCCTATATTACTGAACTAGGAATACTATCAATTCCTTCCACATTTTTCTGAACTGGTTCACACACAATTAACCTCCAATATATCTTATAAGATAATAACCCTTACCCAATTCATTTTAAGAGAAATAAGTTATACCATTCATATAATAAAACCAATATTTATTTGTTCCACTCGATCCAAAACATTAATCATAACACAAAACATTTCATCATATCAAAACCTATGAAAAATATAATATTTTATAATTAATTTCATCCAAGAATAACCATTGAAAATAATTATGTTTCTTAAATATTTACTCATTGTATAACTGATAGAAGAGAAATGGGGGTCAAAAAATGTAATTATATAAAAACAAAAACCATATAGTGATGAATATATATAGTATCCTCAGATAATATCCCCTATAATTCATAGGTAACTCCAGATAATATCATCATAGATGGAAAATAAATTTTAATGATATGGTTAGACATTTTTTTTTAAAATAACCTTTCTTATTTTAAATAATATATTAAAAATAAAAAAAATAATTTTAAAAAAATCAAATTGAAAATAACCTTTAGAAATAAATTAAGCATCAAGTAAATGGCTGGTCATGAAATTGGAATTTTTTTCATGTCATAAACATTTTAATGAATATTCCTTTCACATTTTCATTAAAATCCTATCATTCTTTTTTTGGAAAACGAAAAGAATAATCATTTCAAATATTCATGTAAAATTTAAAAAATGGGTAAATATGTATTTTAAAAATTCTACTCATGTAATAAATAAGTTATGAAATTTTTTTTATAAAACATGTTTGTGGAGTAAAATAAACATTCGACCGAAGTGAAAAATAAATTAAGATATTCATAAAAATGCATTCCTTACAATACTAACCACCATAGAGTGGGAAAATGATACCATTAGTTAAATATTTAAATATTAATAATTTAATAATAAATGAAATTATAATTATTGATAGGTTTATAATGTTATTGGTACAATGGAGTCTTTATCCTAAATAATCGTGATAAATAAGGATATTTTAGCATAAAGACTTCATCACTTCGGTGTCATTGGTTCATAATACACATGAGGAAATAAAAAAATTGGGAGATAAAATATCATTAGTATGGATTAATTATTCATATTAAAAGTAAGAAGATATATATATATATATAACATGTTAATGAATATGGGTTCATAACATAATGCACCTCTTAATAAAGTCAAATAAAGGAAACAATCCATTACATATCTGTTCAATTTTGAACTGTAAACCCCATAAAAGAGAGAACATAAAATGAATATATAGATATATAATTATTATTATAAAAATCATAAAATACATTCATGAGATTTGAATACACTAAAGTAATTAAATAAGTGGTGAATATGGAATGTGTCCCACATATGTAAAAAGTGTTATAAAAACAATTACCTTATGTCTTGACTTCAGTAATGCTAATTATAAAATAATTTATAATATATATAATTTTATTTTAAATATATTAGTTAACCATAATCATATATACCACACCATAAATTATTTTTTTGTGTCCTTTTATTAACTATTTATTAACAATCACATTTTAATGTTTATTTTCAGTTAATAACTACTTTTATTTTCTTATATGTTTTGATTTGTTACAATTTTGGCCTTATTTATTTGATCCATGTTCCATAATATACACAATAATATCCATGATATTAATGTCCTATATATTCTGTATACATAAATATTTATATGAATTCATAATATTAAGTCATAGGAAACAAAATACACTGTTTTTGGAGACGGTAGGATGTACGTATGCGTGAATGTTGTTTTTTATTTTATTTTATGGATGAAAGAATAAAATTTAAATCATATATATTATAATTAAAGAAATTTTTTATGTCATATATATATATATATAATAAATTATTATTCATTCCATCCTCAATACTTTCCATGTAAATCAGGATCAAATTATATCGCTTCGCAAGGTGGTAGCCCTCCGTACATACAAACGACATTATCATATTCCAACGAAATAAAGAATATGAGTGTATTTGTGACGTAGTAATAAAATTATCATAAAAAATCAGTAAAATTATATATAATATATATAAAATATACTCATCATTTTTTTCATCTTTTAAAGGTGATATTGGTAAGCAATTACATCGGTTTACAAGGTTGTAGACTACTGTCCACACGAATGATGATTTTATAACCCATTTGATGGAAGCAGAGGTGGGTTTAGTTCATTAAAATGACATAAAAACATCTTAGTATATTTAATATTCTAATGTTATTTTATATTCATGATATAATAAAAACTGATGTGGTGGTGGAATAAATAAAACAAAAATGATCATTGATGAACATAAACATTTATTTTGATATCCTCTTTATGTTTGAACTAAACGGATTCTTATGACAAATTAATGCCCAAAATAAGAATTTTTGGATTATTGGAGGGATTTTGGAATGTTATTTGGTTATATAATGGTCGAATGAAATGGGATTTAAGATGTGAATAATACAAGAGTGTGGGTGGCCTTTAATAAGTGGGAGGGATAACACACTTTGTATATTTTAAAATAATTGAGTGATCCCAAGTTTTTCCTATGTCCCAATGGTCCAAAATAGACATGTATTCAAACATAGAGGTAGAATTATCAATATATATTCATGAAAAGTTTCTTATTTAATTTTATATGTCTTTTTTCCCTTATTTTTTTGGTTTAAACCCCTGGTAAATGAAATTTTACCTTAACCGTGGTAATAATTTTTTTTACAACATTCACTATTCATTTAGGTAAAATAGTAGGTTAGAGTAATTATAAATTAAAATTTATGATGATTCCAAATATGTATACCATTTTTATAAATTACATGCACATAAGAATAAAAAATTAATTTAAATGTAATCCCATAGATGTAACAAGATAAGAGGGGTTTACAGTGAAAATAATCAAAATTTTATAAAGTTTTTTAAATTAAATATCCATATGCAATTTATTAATATTAATTAAATTGGATTAATTTATGAATAATATAAATTATTTTAGTTAGAAAAAACAAATATTAATTAACTTAATTAATAAAGTATACAAAATATTGTTTTCAATGAAAATTCAATATTTTTAAGTTTTCCTCAAAAAAATAATTAAAGGAAAATCCTAAAACTTCACCCGAAGAGAATATTTACATTATAAATTTAAATATGAAATTAATTTTATCAAATTATTTTTCTCAATGTTTAAAAATTTAAATTTTATTATTTTTCAATAAAAAATACAAAAAGAGGGGTGTTTTTGAAAAATATAATTTTGGAAACATATAAAGAGTGTGTTAGAAAATTAAATACCTTTTTATTAATATGTTATTATAATGAAAACCCATTATACAAAATATTTAAAAATTAGTAATTAAAAATAATACATCATTGTTTAGTGGTCAAACTTTTTATGAAATTATTTGAAAAACAAAATTAATCATATATTATTGTTTTGTTAAAACTCAATGTTGTTTTTAATAAATTCTAATAGTGTGTTGTCTATACCACAAGCTTAACTTGTTGTCTCATGTAACGAAATCCATCAAATAAAATTTCATTTGATAAAAAATTAATTCATAAAAACTTAGAGTGTTACATTCCACTCCCCTTAAAATTAATTTCTAACTCAAAATTGGTCATTTTGATGCAAATCTATTATGAAACTTTTGTGTCATTTTATCCTAAAATTCTTATGTAATATCATTAATATGGTAGTTTTAAACCAAAAAATTTCATTAGATAAGTGGTCTTATTTTTTTGATCATTCTCTATATGATCCAAATTCACCACCGATTGTTCCTCAAAATAATGACCTTACTCTAACTGTTTTCCCACTGAGTTCAGAACATGTGAAGAGTCCCAGTGGTACTTCCTCAAAAGAGATACATGAAAAAATCGTGGAAATGAGAGTGGTTTGGTGGATTTTTAAGGTGATAAGAAACCATCGAGATACGATCACAAATTTTGAAGGGACCAATAAAACTAGGGCTTAGTTTCCATTTCTTCCTAAATATGATAACATTTTTCCTTGGAGAAATTATTAGAAAAACCTTGTCACCAATTTCAAATTCTAAATCACACTGGTGATTGTTAACATAACATTTATTCTTAATCTATGATTAAATTATGTGTAGTTGATATGATTTAACATTCGTTGGCATTTCTTTAGCTATCATAAGTCCCATTATAGTTATTTCTCTAAAATAATTCCAGAAAAATAGAGCTCTAAAATTTATTTCATAGAATAATTCATAAGGATCCATTTCATGGAGTTAGTGAAATATATTGGTGTAAGAAAATGGAACTAGTGGAAGGAGTTCATCCAAAAAAATATGAAATCCAAAGAACATTATCTCAACATATCCTCAAGGGTTTGAATTATTATTTTAGAATAACCATCCTTTTATAGATTATACATAGTGATGGAACTCAACTCTATATAAATATATTTATAATGTATAAACAAAAAAATAGATAAAAATTGGGTCCTGGTCATATTCAATGGAATTTGGTAATCCCTGAAACATTACCACTTCTTTAATTTATATCATTAATGGATTATCTATAGATATTTATTCTATAATATCAAATAATTATGTCTACTTGGTACGTATAATGACTACAAAACATATAAAAATACCCCTTTACACATTTTCGGTATTCATATGAAGAAAAATACATCTTGATGTTTTCATATTTCCATTATAATTAGTGTAATATATGCAACATACCCATACTTTTTTTATATTATCAATTTCTTGTTAACATACAATGAACATAGATAAACACATTATGATATCTCTCTTAATTTTAACCCTCGAGAAGTATTCATTGAAATCCTTATACATCTTCATAATTCTAGGATGAATTGAGAATGATGATCTATGTGCATCCTCTAACAACACATTTTTAAACACTAGTATGGATAGAACACATACAATAATCAAGAACATTATCACTCCATCATGATCAAGGTGAAACTCATGAAAATCTATAAAATTAATTTATAGCACCATATCATCATTTTGTTCCTCATTAGTAGTCACTTAGTTAAATTGTTGAAAATTCAGGTTAGCAAGATAATATTCATCCCCTTTATTTAAGATTTATAGATCCTCCCTTTTAAAACCATTAAATATCATATCTTTTATGATCCTAATCATCTACATGACAACATGATCATTTCAACTCAAAGCATCATCCACATTGTCCGCTTTCATAGGGTGGTAATGTATTGATCTGTCATAATATTTAATATTATATTACCATATTATATATCACTTATTTTGATCATTTTATGATATCATCTGCATAAAATGTTTATGATCGGTATACATATCACAGTTTTTTATATAATTATATTTCCTCTATATCATTAATGAAAAAAGTACTGTATAAAACTACAAATCAAGCGTGTGGTAATTTTTATTAAGAAACATCAATTTCCATGAGGAAGAAGCTATATCTATGTAACTATCCATAAGAAAATATCCTAATTGATTCTTGGATAATTACCAATATATTACAATGTCTTCGCTACTACATGGTGATGTATCCACATGTGCAATGAAAATTATTCTATTTAGTTCCTTGAAATTTTCTTCATCTTATTCTATCCAAAGGAACATGCATCTCTTCTAAGATTAATTGGTCATATGATTAGAAATTCATGAGAAATTCTCAAAAAAAACTTATAATATCTATATAATCTATGAAATATATAGATAAAAATCATCATGGTCAGTCTAGGACAACATTCAGTAGCACTCATCTTTTATGAAACTACTGATATACCCTCTCTTGAGATTAAATTTCCACAAAAAAATTCTTTTAATAGAATAAATTCACTACTTTTAAATTCTTCATATAGATTAAAAATCTTTAGGGTATTTTGTAATATTCTCTAATGGTATTCATTTTCTTCCTTGCTCATTATATTAAATTATATCATCTATAATCACTACTACAAAATGATCAAGGTAATGTGTAAAGACACAATTTCTTAAATCCATGAATATAGAAGAAAAATTAGTAAGAATAAATGGAATTTCTATATATTTGTAGAGTATATAACATGAATAAAATTTAATCTTGGCCGTATCCTCATTCTTGACCCTCAATTAATAATGTATAGAGTGAAGGTCAATCTTGAAAGAGTATTGAGTTCTTTACAACTAATCAAAGAAGATATCAATTTTAAGAATAGAATACTTATTCTTTATTGTGATTGTATTTTCTCCCAATAGCCAAGGAGAATAAGAATTTATCCAAATTTATTTTCAAAAAATGTAATTGGTTCACCACAAGGTTTTACACATATAAGAATGAATCCCTTGTCATTTTTTTCTTGGAGTTGATTTTTTAATTCCTACAACTAAATCAGGGCCATTCTATTAGAAATATTTAAAATTTGTGATGTAAGTAGTATGGGTTCTATTGATAAATCAACATTTTTTTTGGTGGAAGACAATGAGACACTTCCAGAAATACATCAAAAAATTAACAAACAATTTCAATATCATAGATGTTTAGTTTCACCTTTACAATTTTATATAAAAACCATTTTAAATTGGAATTAAAACCGATAAAATGGATGTAATCTCTATAAGAAGTTTATAATTATCATCACATTGATAATTGATCATAAGTTGGTTGGAAATAACAATTGTGACATCCCTTCCATGAAAACTGGTATAATATTTATACAATGAAATCCAATCCCAAAAAAAGGTTACATCGAACTACAAAAGTGTAAGAAGGAAAATATATTCTACAAACAAATTCCCATAAACATCAACTATGGGGAATTCATAGAAAACATATGAAAAAATGATCCACTAGGTTTTTTCATAGATAATTCGGCATCTAATCATATTTGTGGAATCATGAAACCCTTAGAATATTATTTTTATATTAATGAATAGCCAGATCCAGTTTCAAATATGACATTATAAGTTCTATAGTGGATGGTAAGTGTACCCTTCACTATGATGTTATCACGCCCCTCATTAGCACCAACAATGACATGATATTTTCAATTGACCCTATTATTAAGAGATTCTTTATGTCACTCATTTTCATTAACCCTCAGGTTTGATTATTTGTTTGAAAATGCCCATTCTCCTTACACATAATTCACAAAAGTGGGGGAGGTTAATTATGTACAACTTTCTCAGTATTTGACTTATTATCATACGTTTTACCCTCAATTTTATAACAAATAGGTTGATGAACTTTTATCCCCTATTTAAAATTTTATTATTATTATTATGGAAATATCCTTCACACTTCTTCATATAAAATGATTATAAAGGAACAATCATATACTTCTCTCCATGAGTTTTTCCTTCAAATCTATTTTTATCTTCTTATCAAAACCATGGGATTGATACATAAATAAAAAATAAATTTCCACCATGATAGAACATAGAATATTATATTCATAGATACTAAATTCTCTTATGTATAAATAATTTGAGAGACATTATTTTTTGCCACTAAAGTATCGATCAATATTACTTTTATGTTGGATGATAATACCAGAAGTAAACCTCACAGGTGTTGTAAACATTTATTTATAGGTAACAACAAGTTCATAATTATTTCACATTATCCCAAATATATATTTCCATACCTTCATATAAACAATACTAGGAAAATACTAATTGATAATATGATGTTGAACTCATCCCAATCCACATATTACATTTCATTTGGTTTGCTGATTTTATTGATAAGAGTCCACCAAAAATGTGCTTCACCTTTCAAATGGTAGAAAAAATTCAATTCTTTTTGTTATGAACAATCAAGAATAGAAAATAGAATTTAAGTAGTACTGATCTATTATTTCGGAACTGTTTTATTAGATGACTGACAGAATTAATTCAGACGTTTTCTCATGAGGGAATCAACAAAATGTTATTCCCTCGTTTGATTTTTTGGAAATAAAACATGATTCAAATCATAGAAAATTTGTCTAGGAATCATAAAAATATTTTAAATTCATACCCCCATAATGGTTGGATTTTCATGAGTAAACTAATTTCATTTTCCATCTAACTCAGCATGATTAAGGATTCTTTAAGTTACAATAATTGATGAAAACCAAATATCATAGTGAAAGAAACAATAATCATAGTGGGAAACCAAATAATAAAGAAAAATATTTATAAGATGTATAAAAATGGATAATTTCTATTAATATATTGATCCATAGATTTATCCTATAGTCATATTATCTTTAAATCCATTATAGTGGATTGCAAATAGAATATGACTACTAGATAACTCTATGGATCCATAGCTTTATCCTATAGACATATTCTCTTTAAATCCATTTTTATGGTGGTTTTCAAATAGAATATGACTTGGTCTACAACAAGTGATGGTAAAGTCTATCTATTAGAATCCTTTACAATGTTATTACCATTTTGTACCTCGATTACGTAACTAAATCCACTTGTAGTATCCATACATGGATATAATTTCTTGGAAACCATTCACTCTACCCTTTAAAAAAATTCATGTTTTTACCCTAAACTTTATATCATACATAGACTTATCTTTAGTCATGTACTTAGGGACATCATTAAGGTTATATCATCCTAGATTACAAAGGTTATCTAAAACATTCCATAGATACCTACTATAGAAAACCATAATTATCATAAAAAATTATTACATCATTTTATGTTTTTTAATGACATTACACAAACACACGCTTACAGACCGTAAGAATTTATTACCTTTTGATACATGAAAACATATACAATGGTCTCTAAGTGAGATATGTGATCTACAAATATGTTCTTCACAACAATAACCCTTCATATATGTGTCCCATATAATTCATATCTTCATAAACTATGGATATGAAACAAAAGATGGTGTCATCTCAGATGCTCAATAAGAGTAATCAAGGGAGATACATATGCATAAATTGATCATAACAGTATCATAACAATATCAGAACATTTGTAAACCAAGACCTTCCTATGAAATGTCATAATAATGAGTCATGGAATAAATATAGGAATTTCATAAGACATATATCAGAAGGTAAACAAATTATATTAGCCATGAGATCGTAAAATTTTCATAATACAATGATTTATGATATACACTTATGAATAGAAAACCATTTCCATATTAGTCAAGGATCTCTACAAAACCACCATAGAGTAAAATATACATTAATTATGTGGATTCACACACCATTCTAGCCATGTATTACTAAAATGGGTTCAATACTCATTCCATCACTATCTCATAGAAATGGGTTCACTCTGGATTCTAGTTCTCTCTATATCATGATATATAAATATTTAACCAATGCATTGGGGGGGGGGGGAATAGGTCTCAATTTTCACATAATGGATACCAATTTTATGTGTTATAGAAGGCCATAAAAATTATTCTTATCATAACCCATGTAATGAAATGGGAATCGTAAACATTTCATAATATCATAAACTATAGAGAATATATAGGATTCATAATCATTTCCCACCATAGTATCCCATAAAAAGGTGGGTTTTATAAGAATTTTTTCATGGAATAACCCATGGAAGAGACACAGGATTCCAAATATCATGACATCAAGAAATAAACCATATATAGAGGTAATATAAATTTTATCCATGTTTTATATCCATAATAATACATAGGTAATATCAATGGATGATATCTAATATGTAAAATTATTTTGAAATATAATTTAAAACATTTATTGATGAAAAATATTTTTTACACTTTGAAAAATAATTTTTTGAATTATAAAATTTTTAGAAGATTGTTTTATTTGAAAATAATAATGAACACTAATAGTGGAATATTCAATGTAATTATTGTTTAGGAAATCCATAAATTACATTCATTCCATTCATGGTAAAACAAATATTTCTTTTATATTTTCAGAAAAAACTAAAGGATAATTGTTTGAAAATAAACATGAGGTTTACAATAAAAATATTTTGTAAAGATAAATCATGAGTGAAAAATACTTTTAAAAATCATAATATAGTAACAAAATGTATTAGTCGTTTCTTTGAAAACATGGTTTTCGAAGAAACAGATTTCTGACTGAAAAGTGAAATAATGTTAGATTTTCATTATATATTTATGTACCAATGAGTGTAAAAATCATAACATTATTTAAATATAAAATGAATAACCCAGGGATAAGAAAATAAATTATATTTTTTGATAGTTATATCTTGATATTTCAGTATTGGAGACTTAATCATAATTAATCCAAATAAATCATGAGGTTGTAAAATAAAATGAATACCACATTGGTAGCATTGATTCACAATACCCATGAGGTAATAATTAATATGAAACCTAAAATATCATGATGATGAATAAATTCAGGATATTACATATCAATTTTTCTCTATATACACCATGGGAAAGAATATAGGTGCACAAAATAATGTACGTCATTAATAAGACAATTTGTGAAAGACATCTCTTACTGATTTGTTAACTTTTGAACCATAATCCCCATGAAAGTGAATTAATAAAATAGATATGTAATAACCAATAAATTTAATGATAAGAATAATAAAATAACTTATTGGGATTTATGTACACCATATAAAATAAAGGGGTGGTGGATATTGTATGTGTTTCACAAAATTAAAATGTTAGATGTAAATTCCTTACCTTATGTCCTGAATTATGTCATACTCATACAAAGACCCTATATAAAAAAATTAATTTAATTATACACATATTATAGAACCATAATATATATATATATATATCATATCATATTTTATTTTATTATGAAATTTTATTACTTATTTATTAGAAATTCAATGTTAATGTTTCTTTTTAGTTTATAATCGTTTTGTTTTTCATATATGTTTTGATTTGTTATATTTATGGACCTATTACATTGATCCTAGTTCCATAATATCTAAGAATATAAAAATGAAATAAATATAATATATATTATGTATATATTTATTTTGAGTAATTCATAAAAATTAGTGACAGTAAATGAAATACACCATTCATAGAGATGGCAGGTCGTAAGTACGCATGAATGCTTATATTAATTTTCTTATTGAGTGGAAAAAATAAAATAAAATTGATATTTATTATAATTAAAAAATAATTTATATATATATACAATTTTTTCATTAAACTAATTTTTAATACATTTCATTTAACTCCTAAACGATTCACATCATTTCACAAGGAGGTAGTCCACTTTATACACAAACAATATTATCATATTCCCCTAAAATAGAAAACATGATGGTATGAGAGAAATTTTAACTATAAAATGATAATTAATCCATATATATCATAAAAATCATATATAAAAAATATGTCCCACATTATTTTAAGCCTATGGGGGAGGTAATAGAAAAACAGATGACATCGATTCATGATTTAGTAGTCCTCCGTACAGAAGAATGCTGATTTCATAACACATTTAATTGAAATAGTGATGGTTTTAGGCCATCAACATGCTATAAAAATATCTTAGTATTGTAAAGTTAATTATTTTTATATAATTATTTTATAATAATATTATATGGTGGTGGTGAAGAAATAAAATAAAACTGCTCATTGATGAATGTTACCTCTTCTTCAGGTATCCCTCTTAGACTTTCAAAAAATTAATTTTGTGGATTGATTTCCACTCAGAATAAGGCTTATAGTATGAGATGATGGATTTTTTTAACTGAGTTTGGATGGTATTGGATGATATAAAAATATTTTAAGCTACAAATAAGGGAGGAGAGGAGGTTTCTTATTAAAAGTGTGGGAGATGACACACATGGTGTTTTTGAAATAGATAGAGTGCTTCCTCGTTTTTTATAAGTAAAAGGGGTCCAAAATGAACCATTATCTAACAATATAGGATTCATTGCATAAATAAGTACATTAAATTTTATTTAGGAAAATTTATTGGTTATTGTTGACCATATATTTTAATTTTACCCCCATAATAAACCATTTTTTATCTTAACTATTGTAATAAGTTTTTTACTGCATTCAATATTCACCGTGGTAATCAATTCTGGTGAAATAATTAAAAATTAAAAATTATTATGCTTACCAATATGGAATACATTTTTATAACATCTATTCATAGAAGTGAAAAAAATTTAATATAATAATAATCCAATAGACATGATCTGGTACCAATGTTTTAAAGTGAAAATGATAGAATGATTATAATGTTTTATAAATAATTTAAATATCAAATTTAATAAAAAGGCCAAAATTTTATCAATTGATGTATAATTTTTAATTTAATAATAAAATTAATATAATTTAAGTTCTTAAAAAATTAATCTAAAAGGTAGTGTTCAATTAAAATTCAATATTTTTCATTATCCATCAAAAAACAATATTTTCTGAAAAATCATGAAAAGTATTCCTAACTTGTTAATTATAAATTCAAAACTAACTTTTACTTTATAAAATTATTTTTTAAAAAGTTCCACAAATTAATTTTTTATTGTTCACAAAAATATATATAAAAATAGCTATTTATTAGCAAATAATATTTTCAAAACATATAAAAACATTATTGATAAATTGAGTACATTTTTTATTAAAATGTTGTCTTTATATAAACCCATTATAAATAATATTAAAAATTTTGTTATTATGATATATATTTCAATGTTAAATGGAAAATTTTAATAGTTGTGTTTAAAAAACTAAATTAATAATATGTCATGGTTTCATTACAACCCACTTCTACGTGTAGTGCTAGCTATGCCAGTGTTGAATGTATCAAAATGGTTAATTAGTGTTTCAAGTAATTAAATCCCTCCAATAAAATTTAACATCATTAAAAAAATTACAAAAACATGGAGTGTTAAACAATGCATAACAGACATCAAGAATCATATACAAAAAGACCAATATTATGTGACCTATCTAAAGAGCATAATATATATCATTTATATGTTACTATTTTATATTAATAAAATAAAATTGAGTCATTGTATGAAATATAAAATAAAACATTGGTAATGGATCCTTATTGATGTTAACCATGCTAAATAAATTTAGAACATTGGTAATAATTTTTTTTGACTCAATAAAATCACACATTTAATATATCTCTTTATATATTAATTAAAATTTTAAAAGTTGTATCAAAAATTTATTTCAATAAGATTCACTATTTCAATTTAGCATTTTCTATTTGTAAATTTTTTTATAATTTATGACGGGTAATATTATATCCACATATAACACCAGAAATATGATAGTGTTCCCACAATGAAACTTATATATTAAACATTTCATAATTAATATTAATATAAAATAATGCATTGATTACAACATCAATATAAATATTAAATGATGAAGAAGCATGATCCAATTTATAAATGTATTATTTTAACTATTTGACACTAATCTTTAAATATAAGTACAAAAAATACCTTCCATGTTTTTTTATTTTAAAAAAATAACATACAACATATTATCTCTACCCAACATTGTGGTTAACAATATATTAAAAATTATTTTTCTATATAGTTTCCATCACAAATCATATAAATTTTATCAATATCTAACAAAAAAACACATAATAACCATTTTTAAAAATCCTATCCCTCATATTTGAACAAAATAATATCATTATTCATCATAAAAAATTAATATCTCTTATCATCATAATAAGTAATAATATAATTTTAAGTTTCTATTTATTATTAAGTGATTATGTTTTTAAAATCAATAGTAGAACTAAAACAAATTAAATTTCAAAAATAATTACTATTAATCATTATTGATCTTTATAAAGTTATTTTTTTCTCAAATAAAATTATCTAGTGCTATATTACATATTAATAAATATACTATTATAATCCAGAAAGACTTTTTCATCGACTATATGATAAAAATAATATCCTTATGATACATTTTGAAATCCAAAACCTAATAATTTAACCTATTTATAACCAATATTATTTGAAAAATTATCTTTAATATAAGTTTAAAAATCCCAAATCCTCATTATAGATAATTTAGTATTCTTACCATTCTGTATCTTCAAAAGATTAAACGTGATAGTACTAGATTAAATTTTATTAAGAACTAATGTCACTACCTATGAATTATAATCCTAAAAATGATATAGTTATGTTTTTTTGACTCATCATTAAAAGAACCATATCTAAAAATGTTTGGTTTCTATTTTCAAAGAGACCCTTCTTATGTTGTTTATCTAACATAATGTGTTTTGAAACAACTCTAAAATCTATATGATGATGAGTAAACTTTATTCTCAACTATTTCCCACATCCATATTATAATTTTACCTAAATATAATTTCCATGTTGATTTTATACATTTTTCTTTAAATTTGTCAATATTTAATAAATTTCATACTTATGCCTAAATAACTCATTACAATAAATACTAAAATAATTCATTAATGTTAAGAAGTACATATAACCACATATTTAAAGCATACTCATTATCCAAAATACATCATTTATTTATTGTTTACAAATTTCTACTAGATTTATCTCATTTTCAACTAAATGCAAATTTTCACATTTTTCATAATTTTTTTTAAATGTATCAAAATATTTCTATAACTTGTAATTATATAGCTTTTATGTTTGTTTCTCATTTCCATAAAGAAAATATTTATATAACCATTTTTTTTAAATTTTTGGGAAGAACACACATTTTTATTTTTAAATCAAAGAAACGACCTCATTTAACTTGGTAGAGGGAAACCCATTACATAGCCTGAAGGCCAAGTGGGCTTTGTAGCCCATTACATAGCCCGTAAGCCAAAATATATGACCAAAATTAATACAAGTTTTTTAAATTAATTTTTTCTCTAATATTTAGTAAAGATGAATTTTTTTCATAGTTTAGTTAAGTTTATAATATTTTAGAATTTGTGAAAATTAATTATTAATTAATCATAAATTAAAAAAATATTGATTTGTATATTTTTTATTAAATTGAATGGTTAATCATCAATTTTCTATAGAACTATTAATAAGTGATTATTTTAAATTCCATTTATCTAATATTATAAATGAATTGTTAATGATCAACTTTGTTAAATGAACATACTAGATAATTGTCTAAAGGTTTTCTTCTTTGGGGACATGATCCATATAGACAAATTTTGTAAGGTAATGGAGATATTGAAAAGGTTGACAAGAGTTTTCAGTATAAATGAAAATTAATGAATGAAATTCATCAAATAGTATAATAAATTATAAAATATGTGATATGAAACCTGGAGGATATTATTAGAGAGGCCGGAGATTCCTTATAGACGAATATGTTCCTTCACCATTGAAGTCATATGTCATAAAAATGATATGAAGTTTTCAGAACCATAAAGGATGCACCATATATGATTCAATACTACCTTTACATGTGATTGATTTAATAAATGTGATATGATTATATTATCATTAAATGGTTGGGAATGTACATCATAAACATGGAAAACATTTATTATGATTGATGATACCATAAAATATGATAAAATCACTCTTTATGATATAATGCATTCACCAAAATCTGTAATGAATTTTTCCCTTGGAGAGCAGACATAAATATTTTTTTATATATAACATAGATGAATTAATAAAAATTATTATGAGCTTCATAGATAATTGTGAATCAGTACATAATATGGGTTAATTTTATTCATTGTTCTTATTAGGTTTGAGATATTAGTGATACTCCATTTAAAAATTTTAAAGAGTTAAAAATTTAAGAGTTTTTCATAAAATATGATAAGTGATATCATAGTGATGATTAAAATTTTTATATGAAACCACTGTAAATATATTGTGGTTGAAAAAAAATTTCATGTACTTTTAGTGGTGAATATGTGAATATAATTACCTTACGATTCTCCCAAAAATATATCATTATCACTTAATAGGATGTCCGTAAAAATAATTTCACTAAAATTTCATCCTCACTATTAAACAATTTGTTATTAAAAATATAATTCAATGAATTTATTTACACTTACCCACAAACAAAGGTTAACAAAACACTATATATGATCCACTAATAAAATTTAATGACTATATCCTTTGTATATTGTGGGATTAACAATTTCTATATGATTCAACAAAATCACCAAATGGAATATAATGATTATGTCTTATCCTTAAAAAAATGTGTGTACAAAAAGCTCATGAAAATTATGAAATGTTACCATATATAAAAATATAAATCTTGAAATACACATTAATAATGTTATTTTATTGCTGACAAGAATCTTCAATTCACTATCAACAAATTATCACCTTATCTTCTTCATGTAGATCACTAAAACAATAAAATTGACCAGTCAGAAACTTAATTTAGAATAATAAAATATTTTACCTTATATTTGGATATAATGATATATAGATACACTATTGATCATTAAATAATAATAATTGACTTAAATAATCACTATAAATCCATTATAATCTATCACAACTTCGAAGAAAATATATATCTTCACTATGTAAATACTCCATTTTATGAGAATATGGTAACAAAAAAATATATAATTTATTTTATTTACATACTCTTATATATATATATATATCTAAACATCATATCCATGTTATGAAACAATATTTTTTATTAGAACTATAACAACTCCCAATTATTTCATTAAATTTCAAATTGAAAATATAACATTCACTTCAATTATAAACTTCCCATACACTAATTTGTTACATTTGATAAATTCATATATCTTTGTTAAAATTGATATATCAACGGGCTCTAAATATAAGAGTTTTTAGAGACCATTATCTAATAATAAATCCACATTATAAAACCATCTGAAATCTAGAGGATTGTACTAATCACAACAAGACAAGGTATCTCATAGTGAAATGATTGTGGTTGAAAAATGGTTACCTACAATTTACTCCCTTATATGAAATATTTGAATTAATATTATATTAAATTTGATTTATGTTTAGGAAAATGATTTGTAAATTAATTATAAAACCAATTTCACTTCTCAAGTCCACATCAACATTAGAATTAATCAACAATTTTCCCATTATGGAATAAATATATCTTTGGGAACCATCTCACTCAAATACTATTCTCCTCCAAAAAATGTTCCACTTTATATTGTTTCATAAATTATCAATCATTATTCACAATAATCGCTATAAATAAATCATTATTCAATAATTATATTTCCCCATGATAGGTCTCAATGTCAAAAAATTGAATAATAGAATCAAATACATCTGTAATAATTAGTCAAATTCATAATCATAAATCCTTTAAAGAATATCTAATAATTAAATCTTTTCATAAAACATCAAAACTCTACTTATAAAATATAAAAAAACACAATATAAACACATAATTAATAAATAATTCAAAATAGTTCATATATTCACTATCTTTTGAGTATATGTGCTTAAAAATATACTACATTCATTCTTAACAAAAATGTTAAATAATTCAAATATTTAAAACCACTCATTTAACTCACAACATTAACCATTAAAACACTAATTTATATACCTCTAATAATAAGACATTTCTCCCCCAATAGAAAATATATATACATTGGTATTTATGTTTCTATCACTACCATTTGAATGAAACATGAGAAGTAATAGAGGATACCAAAGACTATACCATAACTGTAATAATATAAAAGTTTTATTCTAATAAGAGGTTAATTTTAATTATTTTATCATATAATTAATTGTTAATTGCTCCCATATTTCATTTAATGTGTTTATTTGAAATTTTCTAATTACATGTGTGTAATAGAGATTATTGAAAATATGACCTAAATTATTGATTATATCATAATTATATTATTTTATGTTGATTAATGAATTTTCAAAAAAAATTATAATATTTTTAGTTGGATGAATTCACAAGAAATATTGGAAATGGATTTTTTTATTCTATATAAGTGTACTATGATTATTATGTAGTGTATATAAAATTAAATTCATTAATAAACTCAATATAATATTATATCAGATAAACACATATACATGTAATTATATTTTAGAATATTATAAGTGAATTTATGAATTAACAATAAATTTTCATGGGTTTGAAAGATTATCTCAGTTAGAACAATGATCATCTAGGACATTTCTATTTTTTTTTGAATTTGATAAGATTTACTACCCATTTCATAATAACTCATGAAGATACAAAGAAAAATATTATAAATAAAAAAACATTATGACCATATATAATATATTTAAGATTAGAATTTTTTCAAAAATATATGTAGAAAATGTTGGAGCTCACACATGATTTTTTTAATAGCCATCAACATGTACGATTTTGGAATTCACCACTAACTCTCTATTTAGGAAGACCCAAGAACATATATTTCCTCCATATAAATAATCTTAATTCCATATAACACCCATTCATCTAATTTAGTAGTCCAAATTATGAATTTTATATATACAAATAAAAAAAATTAGGTATTAATTTAATAAGAAGTACACAAAGAATCTGATATTAAAGACACAAGAAGGAGATGGATCATGAAACTGAAACCCACAATGGCCCAATATTAGCCCAAAAGAAACACTACCATGTTGTATGATATGGAAAGATAAAGGGATATTATATTTGATATAAGGAAAATAAAACCTATAGGAATAATAATTAAGCGATTATATGTATTCCATATCTTTATTTTTTCATATTTTGGATATTTTATTATTTGTTTCTTACCCTATAATGATACCAGTTTTCAGTATTTTAAAAAATAACTGAAATATTTGTTAATATATTAGATAATAATGTAGTGATTGTGTTGATTTTTTCGTTGTATCTTCTATTAATAAATTTTTTTCTATGTTATAGTAGTGTGTATTTAAACTGGTTAGATGTGGTGACGATCATCCTTCATCAACACTATATTATTTTTTCTTATACTTTATTTTCCATTATTATTTTACTTCACTACATGATCCACCATATTACGGATTTTTGGTATATAGTGATGATTGGTTACCTTATTGTGTTCCATTTGTAGTGATGATATCTCATTGGTTAAGGACTGATAGAGAGGATATTCTATGTAATCAAAAAAATGATTGATGTGTGATGAATACCAGATGACAGGTGTTGAAATATTAACATCATATTCAATATATCAATGGACTCATAATATAAATTTTAAAATTAGTGTGTGTTTGTATGGTAAAATATGTTAAGATACTAAAATTAATAAGAATTATATGTTTAATACAACTATGATATGATACCCCTAATAGATCACCCTATGGTTAATCACTTTTCTTTCTAACAATTCATTATATGTTGTACTATCTCATCATAAACAAATCCTACTCATTTTAATCACATTAAATTATTTAAAAAAAATAAAATAAGAAAAAATAATAATAACATAAGTTACAATAAGTTGATTTCCATTCCTTATTTCGAGACAACCCTCAAGTCATCTACCATGATATACTTTTAATACATAATGAAATATTCTCTGATTATACCTATAATAAGACCTTAATCAAACTCACATTATCAACTTCAATTTTAAAAATGAATCCTTATCTACTGGTTTGGTAAATACATATATTTTTTTTATGTTTTAGGAACATATTCCATCTTGATAGACGATTATTACACAATTTATTTAATTAAATAGTAAATAATATCAATTTTATGGTTTAATGATTGTTGATATATATTTATTGAAATATTTCCAGACCTTTAATCATCATAACCAATCATTAAAGGTAACATAACATTCAATTTCAAATCATTTAATTATATCTTTAACCCCATAAGATTATCTGTTTTTTAATTGGTAGTAATTCATTCCAAATTTAATATTTTTAGGGTAATAATTATTCCTATTCTTCATAAATTAAAAAAAAATATCCCAAGAAAAATAATCCACACAACATATACTACAAACCATCAACATGTGACACATATTTTGAATTATTATAACTAATAAGATCATGACTTCCTATACATTTGTATTTTAAGTAAAAATCTATTTTTCTTTTGATGTGAATTAGAATAAATTTTATTTCCTTGAATCATTATTCAATAGGTCCATATTGATACCTCACACATAATTCAACAACAAAAAAATATTTTATGTCAAAGTTAACAAATTTATTAAATTTTAAATACCCTTTTCAAAAAAATATTGACTTACCAATTTTTTATCAATACATTCTAAATGAATTGTTCACACTAAGATAAATATAAATACTATATTAGTATATTTCATCCAAACTCATTCAATAATTATCCGAAATAGTTATATTGTGGGAGGAAAATGTGATCTTTTACTTGAAAAATTTAAAGTCTTTATTAGTAATCTATCTCTGCCAATGTTTACATGTTAAAAATATTTTTTATTTGAGTGTTAGTGTAAATTTACTTCCATATATATTATTAGTTTCTAAAAAATTATATATAAACAATATATATAATTAATATCAAAAATACCATCTTGATTTACTTGATATAGAGGTTGTAGTCCACTTATCCTTACATAAATTTCAGTGAATTCTTACCCGATTCATGATATGAGTACAAAGCTATAGAAGCATTATTTAACCAACAAAATTAATTCATTTAAATTTAAGAAAATCTATAATTATCTAAAATCATAATTAATTCATATTTATCAATGCACACCTCTTCTTCTTATTCACAATTGAGAAAGGATAACATCAAAACTACATGGAAGATATTTTTTTATCTCTAAGAGAAAAAACATAGATTAATATAAGGCTCTAAAATTGGCATAAATGTCTTAATAATTTCAATATCTTCAACATACTAATATAAATTTTATATAATACTTTCTTTTTAACAAATAACATATCCTTTCCCATTCAAAGTTTTACAGAAAAACCACTTTCTTCCAATGACTTTCTAGTTTTCTAGTTTTACAACCATCTTCCATGTGTTTTTATTCTCACCCAAAAAAAGCTATTTATTTATGTATTGAATATAATTTTTTTCATTCAATTTATCCTTCACATTCCTTTTCCACATTTGTTAAACCAATGGGGTGTGGAATGATTTCCCCTTGTATCACCTCCTTTTTATCGATTATATATGATCACCAATGAAGTTTTAGACCATCACCTTGTTCTTAAATAATGTATTAACTAAATTTATTCGTTATTAACCACTGTATATATATATAGATCAACATCCAAATCATTCCCATTACTCAAATATTTAACACTTATACTATGGTTTTCTTTTTTATCAATTATAATTATTATCCTATTAATCGGATTCAAATAGTTTTTCTTATTTTTTGCACCCATAAAATGAGTTCCCACTCACCTCCATATTAATAAATTAAATAATTTCAAAAATTTCATGTCATAATATCAATATAATTAAACATATGTAGTATATCTATGTTTAATACATTTAACTCCTCATTTATCATACAAGATCATATTTTTACCCATAAATTTAATTAAATACGAGATACCAAAAACCATTAGATGTAATTTTTAGGGACCATTATAATATATATTTTGGATACATATATTAGTTTACATGAAATTTATACTAGTTTTGCAATTTTAATATTTTCATAATCTCTCTCCACTATAATAAATGATTAATACCATGATCCAACAATATTATTTGAGCCACCTCAATCAAACATTGATCCCAAATCTTAATTAAAATATTGTTTAGAAGGGTATATAGTAAACTATATTCAAAATGGATACAATTATTTTATATATAGTAGTATTTATTTTCAATTCTACATTAAAACCTATTTATTAATGGAAACATCTTAAATGAATAATCAAACTACACAAATGCACTATGAAATTTTTTGAACATACTCAATGCTTCGTATTTATTCATCATTAACATTATATATGATATTTGGATGAAATAGTTATTGAGTAAAAAAAACAATTTATTACCATATATTTATTTCTTTTTGGTAGGAATAAAAATACATGAATAAACAAGTTCTAAGAGATGTTTTTAAAAAACCACATTTTATGTGAAAAATTAATAATATTTTTCTTTAAATTATAGTGAATTAGAATTTTTTATATTCTTTAATAAATTAAACATCATAGAAATTTTTAATTTGAGCCAAAATGTTTATGATATTTTTTCCAATATGGTTGTATTGTTGATGTCTCAACTCTTATTATATTTCATGTTGAAGTAAAAATAAAATTTCAACATCTATCACAAAAAATAAGTTTCTTTTATTCAAAAGTACATGATTCATAACACATACAAACTTCTATATCTTTACATGAAATATATCTTTCCAATGTATAACAACATTACCTTCATTATACTTTTTAGAAACACATTGAATTTTTTGTTTCAAACCATCCTCAAAGATTATACACATTAATTTCAAATTATTTTTCCCATCCATAATCTAACCAACATTATAGTTTTTAGGTATTCTATTACTTTATAGTGTAAATATTACTTCTATAAAATTATCATTCATTTCAATAAATATCATATAACTTGTTATACCTGTTGAAAACCCAATGTCTACTATCCATGGTTGATTCATTTAAGATGATTTAAAATTTAATTGTAGGATCATATATTTCTTTTATTTTTTGTATTTATTATTTTTTAATATTTTTGGTTTAATAAAAATTAAATATTCTATAAAAAGTGTTAGTCATTTCTCATCCATGTCACATGACTAATCAGATCTACCATAAAATCTATTTAAAAATTTTATCTTATTCTTAACTTATAAGGCAAAAATTTCATGTTCTTTAAAGAATTCCATTATTGGTTTATGTTGAATCCCACTCATTTAATGAGTTAAAATATATATATATATATATATATAATTTTAAATGTCTTAAATTACGAAATAAAATCATTTCCAAATTTCGATACCCAGAAAAACGTAAAAAATATACCAAAACATAGAATCTTTTAACAAATCTTCTCATTTTGTAGACTATAAATCTTACAATTATTTATTTCTTTTTGAATACATATTAATACTAATTTTCTAAAACCAATTTTTGGGGGTTATATAACATGTTTACCCACCTTTCAGACTTATTTATTTATTTTTTCTCCACAACATTTGTAGCATATTCTAACTTTATGTCACTATATCAATATTTTCTTAAATTATAGAATTCACCTTATGTTACAACTTTCTTCTTGATTTTCCTATTAAATTTACATTCAATATTATTCCCCTATAATTATTTTTTAATCCATAAAATAATTTTATTTCTACTCTGGATGAACAAAAATATTATTTCACATTTCACATTCATTTTCACTCTTTTTCAAACAATAACTAATTTCATACATATAATATTGCTAATTTAATTTAATATTATTCAACTGATCTCATGCTTCTAATAATTTTTTATAAAATAGAAAAGTTCATTTTAAATTAATTTAATCCCATTATTTAATTAATTATTCAATTACATTTTCTCATCAAGTGGTATTATTAAATTTTAAACTTCATTCACAAACTAAAACCATATTTCTCCTTTGGATTTGATAAAAAAAATTTGGATTATATTGTAACATTCCCAAAATCATACTCTCTTTCACAAGAAATGATATTATAATGACAAATTCAACCAAAAAATTATTTATCATGAATTAAATGTTGTTGTTTTTAATTAACTATTCTTATAGATAACATATCTTCATTCACAATGACAATCAATATTTTTTCCGTATAAAAACTATGTGATAAATATTTTTCATATTCACAGTTATCATACTCTTATTAATAAATATATTAAAATAACACATCCCTTTTAATTTAGATAAGTGTGTTTCATATCCATTTAAAGTTGATTTTTAATTGTTAAATTTTTAATTATTATTCAAATATAACTTTTGATGATGCATTTTTATGTTTACTATATTATTCCATCAACTATATACAATTTTACATAAAATATATAATTAATATACATGTGATAAGGTTTAATGGAATTATACCATGGAATATACCTTTTATATTGTCAAAAATTCTTTATATAAGAAACATAATATCATCAATCATAAAAAAACATAACTATAAGAATTTAAAACATCACATTCCTACTTGAATTCCTCAGTATTTCTGTAAATATTTAATGTTTCAAAACTATTTCTTTATAAATGTTATTTCTATTTTTATGAAAATTATATTTTATCAATATATATTCCACAAACACAGTCTTAAATTGATAATGATAAATAACCTAGATCAAATTAATCAAGAGATAAAATATTTGAATGAAAATTTACAACGAGACATAAAGAGATTTTTTGAAAATAATTTAACCATTCAGATCTTCTTTAAAACCACTTATTTAGATTATAATATCATTAAATATAGTGATGAATTAATCTTCAAAATCTCTTTATATTAAATGAATTTATTCTAATTGGCGGTTCATTATTTGATGTATAGAGTCATTCACTCAAACAATCCCTTCATAAATATTTTATAGATTGTCCCAGATTCATTTTATTACATTGATCCCAATAATATTTATGAACTATTAAAATAAGTCAGAGTCTAATATTGGGTTACGTGAATATAATATAATCATTATATTTCTATTTTATGTAATATCATTAGGCTAAAAATGACTATAGTAAAACCATTATTTAAAATGTCTAGTAGTTTCATTGAAAATATGAGTAAGTAAATCAACACTATTTTCATCCCAACACATTAAATTTTTTTACTATAAAAATGGTAAATACATTTATTTTTACTAAATTATTTATATTAATAATGAAAATCGATATTGTGAACCAATAAAATTAACCTATATATAAAAATTCACACTTTAAAAAATAAACAACCTTGATGTCCTCAATTAGAACAAATTTTTCTGATATGAATTATAAATTAGATAACCATCAATGTAGCACAATCCCTAAAATGTATTAATTTAGGGGGGGGGAGGGTGGTGAATGCGTGGATAAAATAATTTAACGATTTTATGAATAATAAATCATTATCCCTAATTAAGACGATAAAATATAATGCATCTCGTAATTTAATCATCTGTAACATACCATTTGTTATTAAATAATGTATTTTTCTAATTTATTTTCTTAAATAAACATAAAAAATATGAAAACATGATATAAAATTTTCTTATATAATTATTAGGGGTCCATTAATAATTAATAAAACTAGGATATGTGATTAAATTCTAATAAAAAGATCACTTGAGCTAAGATAAAGGAAATATTTGAAGCTGGAGATGAAGATTTGATGAAAATTGGATTTTTGTAAACTATACTAACACTTATTCATCAATATAACAATCAAGAAAGAAATATGTTTTATTGATGAAAATCAATAATGTTGATGATGAAAGCCTCCCACTTCTATAGGTATCCTTGAGCAGACTTAAATTAGACATTATATTCACAAGATACTTATAACCATAAATACATGATAGTCTCTAATATATAAATGAACTATAATAAGTGTATAGTTGGAATGATATTTTTATCCAATCAAAGTGATGTGTCCCACAAGATCAGACAATTGTTTGTACTCCTTTTATTTCACATGAGGAAATCCCACAGTGCTATTGAGTTTTAAATCATGAGTTATAATGAATGAGTTAATGGTTTGTCCAACATTCATCACATTCATGTATTAAAGACCTCATTACCAATAAATCTCATGTAACAAGTCCTTTATTGGAAATTATTTATGTAATATTTATTGATCATATGGCTAGTAGTGATAACATAACCATGTTTAATATGGCACATGACACAAATATTTTGTATAGAGTTACTGAATAGGTAGGGGAATGGGTGTGTCACGAAATATCATATCAATACATGTAATACTACTACATCAATCGTACTATATTATTGATTTTCTATATGAGGGAACCAATATAATATATCCTTATAAAATGGTTCATATCTAACCATAAATAAGGTATATATAGTTTTCATGGAATTATATATCATGTATTCATATCCTATAAATCATTTAAGAAAATCATTCATATAATATTAATTTATATATCTCTATCAATCCTCAATTTTACTAAATCTTATAAGATAATGTTTTATTCCACCATTTATAAAATCATAATTGATTACTCAAGAAATAATATACAATACACATTTAGATATTCTTTGAAACATTGTTCAAAATATATCATTAAATTCACCTTGAATTAAATCAAATGAAATACATTCCAAACAGATAAACATTTATTATTGGTTTAAATATATAGTGATTTTAGTGTTTCTAACTCATTGAAACATAATCCCCATTAATTAAACGAAAATATTTGTGCCCAAACCCCATTATAATATTTAAAAAAAATGTGAGTAAAGAGATAAATATATGAAATAAATAAGCAGACTCTAGAAAAGAATAAATATACTCAAGATATAATGGGATTCAAAATGATCTAAAACCATCACATTTGTCTTTATACCCATTACCAAAATATGAATATCTTTCTATAATGTAGTCTCATAAGTTCTCTTTTTCAAATACATTGTGGATTCATGAGTCCCACAGTATGTCGTTCACATAAATTCAATTCCACAATTATCGACACTTTATGTATAGGATGACCAAGTAGATAATTACATCTCATTTTATTAATATTTAGGGGTATAAAGATCAATTGTGTCCCACTAATGTTTACAATATTATCATATATACTATCTTGTAGGGGTCACACACTCCCAATTCAATCTCAATCAAGGGCCCAAATGTTATAATTATAATACAATAGGAAAAATACAATCGTGGTTGTGCTCTTAGAAACAACATGATCTGAGGCATACCAATCCAACCCCTAAATAACTACAATATAATTAACTATCTATGAAAGGTATTAAATTATGAATGTTATCATTCTAGGTATCCAGCAAACATACATTGTGGAAACTTAATTTTATTAATTCACTCGAATAATACCAATGATATTGTCTATTGTACTCATTGTGGTATCCATTATCATCCATCTATCACATAAAATAATTATTGTTCCTGATGTGGATATATCATATCTTATACACAAATCATGTATGTGTTTACATTAAAATTTCATCAGAAACTATAAAACTCCATGATGAATACAAGGTAGGGATATATTAATGTCAATCTTTGAGAGGCTTATTAAATAACATGAATTGTGTATCTATATAAACATTAATATATAGAATATTAAATAATGATACCATGGATATTTATGTTAAGATGATACATTTAATAATCCTAATATTTAGTCAATATTGTCTTTCAAAATTGATCATAAGAACTTCTATATCAAATCATATATGATAGACTACAAAATTATCCTTATCTTTTAAAAAATATATAAAAAATGTTATCATTTTAAATCTATTTATAATTATTTTCACATATATATGTCACTAATCAATAATAATCTCCCACAAAAATATTTAGTGGAAGATAAAATACGGATAAAACCACATTAATAATATAGATATTTTGGAATCATGTTACAAATATTTATCTCACTGAACATATTAAAACTCTTTAAATTCACAACATAAATTTTATGATGTTAAATTTTATTGTATACTTAAAAATTTTCTATGTTTAACATCATCATCCATAAAAAATTTCCAGGAAAAAATTTCCTTGAATCAAAAGAATGTATTTAAATTATTATTTACCAACACATGTTAAAATATTTTTAGTTAGAGTGACAATCATTTTATGTATTATCTAGAATAACCTTTTGGGAAATCTAATATCTTAACTCTTTATCATAATGACTATAAATTATTTTATCTTTAAATTGGTATAACATTATATTTCTAAACATTAAAATTATATATGTTCAAAAAATGCCACTAGTTCTTCTTACATTATATTCATTTTAGAATATCATTCTATGAAACAAAAAACTACTTTGTTGAAAAAATAACTAATGTCTACAATTATTAATAGTATTCATATATAAACAATTAAGTCCAAATTAAATTTACAATTATTTGATTTTGGAAATATACCACTGATATGTGGTGGGAACTCAATCCCTATGTTTTAATAAAAAATTTGTAAAAACCCTTTCCTAGATAAAATTTTAATCTTATGACTATATAAAAAACATGTTATCAAATCTGATGAATCATACACCTTATTTATACAATTAATCTTCTAATTTTGATCATAATAACACTTTGATAATGTAAAAAATCTATTATCATATGAGGTAAATGGGATAAAGATAAAAATCATTTTAAGATCCATATGAACTTCATATATATTCTAAAATATAATATTGAAACTCTTTCTAAATTATTTTAATGAAAATTTCAAAAATCCTATAAATACATTCATTAACCGTGAAATCTTATATATTTAAAACTCTTTAATAATTCACATTCGGTGTCAGAATCACTTCAAAATCAATGAATTGATTTCAATACAACTAATACGTTATATAAATATGGAATAGAGTTTCTTATACTACTTCATATTCTTTCAAAAAAATCATCATTTTGAATAATTATATTTTCCTAATAAAACCATTATGCTTTATTTTCCTTTGAAATATACATGTAGAAATATTATTAGAATCTCCAACTAACCTTTCTACTCCATATTGAACTTATAGCAACTTGTACTATGTATGAAATATTAAAACAAATTCATAATATCCTATTATTTCTATTATTAATAAATTATTATATCTGGTAAAAATTAATAGAATACAATATCCATTAATTTTTTTAAAAAATATCAATATGATGAAATCCATATTCATAAAATTACATACAATAAACCTTAAGTCTCCCCAAGTCACTAGAATACTCAATTGTATTGAGTATATGGGACTAAAATTTCATTGGTGATAATGTATATGATACCATTAAATCTATTAGTGATTCATTTTTCTCTTCTCACATAAATATTGGTTGACTTGTTGAACAACTTCAACAATTATTTATTTAGGATGGTTTAAATTTAACACTAAAGATTTATTTTAATTAGAAACTATCAATTATTTAGTAATACTAGGTGTTTCATGAATTATGGAACTAATTCCTAAGGATTAATTTCAAAATCTAGTGTAATGAACAACTATTTATTTATCTACAATATAACCTATAATCATATGAATATTATGTATTATTATCACAGAATAAATACTTTTATTAAATTTAATTCCACTAAAATGATCACCCATTTGAAACTTATCATATCTATTATTAGGAGAAGATCAATATTTTACTATAAAATGAGTAAGATAGTCTATTAAACTCACTAGATATATACTTATGGATGTAATCATCTTCATCATATCATTTATGATTCATTTCATGTTGAGCAGTCAACTATTTGTCTCAACCAAACATATGGATAAAACCAACTCTATTTTTCTAGTATCAAAAATTTTAGTGTTTCCACACTATGTTTCAAAAAATATAATTATAGGATTTGATTGAAAAAAAATTAGCGTTATCAAAAACCTATATGACTGGAGATAATTTATTGAAACCCTAATATTCTAGAACCTACATGGTTAAAAGGTCGAGGTATTTACATGATTCCCTTCGGAAGGAATCTAATATTTAGTATTTATATTAGTATTTAACCTCACTATATATTTCTCAAGTAATTACATTTATATATAATTTATTCCAATTATTTTTTATTTGAATCATATTACTTCGATCAAATCAATATGATCAGACCATATTGATATGTAACTCTTAACATAAGCCACAATTTGGGTTACAAATCCAAAAATAAGTTGGAAGCATATATACATATATTGGTATTCTACTCAAGTATAATGTTTATGAACAATTGATTTAATGTATTAGAGTTATAAAACATAAAAAATCATCATTTGAGTAAAACTAATGTGACATATAACCAACCCCCACCATTTTAGAATAATTCATATCCTCCAACCAGTGGGATGTTTGAACCCATTTCCCTCTCTCGGAGGATAATTTTTGAAGAGGCAAATTGATTCAATGTAATTATAAAACCCAAAACCTATAAACTATTGCTAATAAATAAATTCAATTTCATAACATCAATTATAAATTATTTCCAATGCTAATGAAAAACTAAATCTCATGTAGAAATATATATAATGTAATATGGGTCTTAACAATCATATAATAATATTTTTATGACATAAACAAAAACATACACACATTCAAAATATAAAAAATCAATATTACATAACAATGTAAGTAATAACATTAAATAAATGAAAAATTAATAATTTTAAACATGTGGTAATAAGTTATTTAGAATTAAATAAATAGATATCTATATTTTTTTTATAATTGTAGAATTTTCTTTATGGAAATTCCATAATATCGAGTGTAAATATTTTATATTCTTTATATAATATGAACATTATATATCATATATTATATAGATTTTTTTTAAATATATTAGACTTATGATTTTAATAAAATATTTTATATTAAATTATGTAAACTATTTATATAATTATAAATACTATATATTAAAAAATTATATACATATTTTAATAAAAAATTCATCGACACAATTTTAATGAGGTTTAAATAATTTTAAAATATGGATCATTAAATTAATAAATTTCAAATTAATCATTATGAACATTCATAATTTTTATAAATGTAAACTTTTAATATTATTCATTAATTTGTAATTTTTAAATAATTTTTTAAATTTTTAGAATAATTTTTAATATAGTCACTTTATATTTAAAATATACATTTTTACCTAAAATCATTTAATATATCTTTATTATTAAACAATAATACTTATGTATTACATATTAAAAAAATTATAAAAAATTATTGAATTTACTATAAAATTTATTTAATTAGATAAATTATAGAAACATTATAGATTAATATGTATTCCAAAAAATACTATTATTCCACTATCCATAACATATTATAAATAGTTAATTCAACTCATAATTCAAAATAAATAAAAATAAAATTGTCTTCTTAAATCACACATGATGATTTATCCCGAGTTTTAGGGTTTGATTGATATAGTTCATTTTGACAATATAATAATAAAATTTTACTATTAATAAAAATTTATCTGTATATAATAATCCCTCCATACCACTATTTTTATTCTATGACTGAAAATTAATTTCATATACTATGATATTGTCAATCGTTTGTACTATAAACATCACATTTTTTATGATATAATTACATTTTAAAAAATATAAAACAAATTATATCATATTTTATGATGAGGATTCACACACAATGACTAAAATAAATAAATGTATTTAATCATTATAATGTCTAATTAAATCATATATCTTATTCCATGATATGAATTCTACGGAATAATATCTCAATAATATGTTATGAACTCATGTTAAAAACATAATACAATTAGTATTTCACCATTTTAAGAATATTATTTAATATACCAAAATTCATGGGAGGCACAAATACAACATTTAGGAATATTAGGGTCATATTAACCCCTAATATAATGTTTGAAATAGATGAAATTTGAATCCCAATAATACCCTTGATAAGATAAATGAAATATATGAAACTATAAATGAATATTAAATGAAAATAAGTGCAACTTAAACATTAGTACAATTGTTTATCTACATCACCATAAAATATTATTTGAATTTGATATAGGAAAATCATCGAACGGTAAAATGAAATCCCCCACATTTGTAGGTATCTACATATGAAAACCATTCTCTTTATTACACATTGTTTTATAATTTATTACATAATATTGCACATTGTAAAATGTAGATGATAAAGATGTATAGCATATTTTGAATTAGAAACATTACATTACAATATAAAAAAGTGATTACATCATCTTTATTTAAAATACCTTTAACATTGTCATATTACTCCTTCATACTCAAAACATCATGGGATAACGTAGGGATATTCATAAGAAAGGGTAAATCTATAAATCATAGTAAGAGAGTAAAAATTTTATAACATGGAGAAAGAAATTTATGTTATACAATATGAATATCAATGAGACATAAAATGGTGATAATAATCAACATGAACAATGTGGAATGATAAAGAAAGATAATATAAAGTCAAAATTGGAAATGTGAAATTAACATAAAACACTACATCATAAACATTGTTCAAGGATAATAACCATGAAATAATGTTTGACAAATTCCATTGATTGATTTGGGTCAATCAATAATCCATTTCCTAACGTCTCATGATACTAAATCATTTCCAAATGCATTGGAGTGCTATATAATTTAGGCACACCGATCACTTTCATTTATTTATCATGCATTTGTATTCCATATATATCATAAAACATTGGATCATTTATCATCACATTTTTTTTCAAGGATAATGGATTGTGGAATAAAAAATTTATGTATCAAATAAAATATGTATAACATCAGAAATATAAAATTTCTTGATTGAAAATAAGTATATTTATTTAAAAAAAATTCATAGAAAGTTACAGTGAATGTTCAGAAGCATAACAATGTCTTATAAATGTTCATGAAATGGACTAAGGAGAGTGAAAGGTATATAAAATAATTCATACATAAAGAATAATAGTATGTGGAATATATAATAACATAGCCCAAAATTATTTGATTCAAATTAATAGGCATAACATCTAATATACACCTTAATGGAAAATTGTATAGAGAAATCACTTACTCATTTTCAGCATAGTAACAAGTGTACATAATGGCCCATCGGAGGGAATAATGAGAGTGAAAGGGATATCTAATAATATATAAAAAATGATATTAAATTTTAAATTTAATAGAATATTACACATGAACAAAAATAAATTGAGAGCCATAACATAAAAGTTGTTCTTTCATCAAAAGGAGAGTGGGAGATCCCTTAGTAAATTTTAAAATGATAATGGGAGTAGATAAAGGTACATGGGAGAGATTAATGAGATTTAAATAAATATATCATAAATTAAACATATAATTTAATGTAAGGAGATTATGTAAGAACATATTCAAATATATAGAAATTGAAATTAATAGCCATAATAGAAAAGATCTTCTTGAATATTAATAAAAAGAGAGAAATTCCACACTTTGAGAGAGAGATTCCAAAATATTGGGAGGAGTTTCTTGAGAATAGAAGTCACTATTGTAGGAATCTATAAAGGGGAGTATATATTAATGACTTGATATAAGAATTTTTAGTACAATGATATTGTATATGGGGTTTGTTTACATAAGAAATCTGTTGATAATTTTTTATTTTTTCACAACCTATGGTTTTCAACACTATATATTAATGTAATCAAACCCAGAAAACTTCTCATTGTTTTTAGAAAGATTTATACATTATATAGGTGGTTTTTATTATTTTATAAGTCCAAATGAATAAATTATTAAAATATTACCCATGATGATGTGAACGTGATACATGTCCTTAAAAATGAATTTAATATCATAAAATATAATATCAATTTCAAAAAATTAATAATGGTTTAATAAAATCAATTAAATAAAATAAATATAAAATTTCATTAAATGGTAAACAAATATTTTTCCTGGAATACAATTTCTAATATATATTACATATTCCTTTGGGTCATTATTATGTCATAATAAACACATTATAATTGTTCCATATTTAAATTTTACCCATAAAGTTGACTATCTTATAAACAATTGATTAATTGACTATTGGATAATTTAAAAATTATGATTCCAAAAATAATATTTATTTTAACCAAATATTTTTCTAAATAAAGGAATTTTCACCATTAAAATAATAATCAACATTATTTGAGAAATATTTGGTTTTTTGACAACAAATGTTTTCTGGCTATTATAAAAATTACATTTTCAAATAAAAAATCATATTATTCTTTTTATGTAATATATAATATAAAATAATACTATTTTATTAATATAATATATATTTAAAAAATTTATTTATTAATTAAAATGTGTTTATTCATTAAAAGTATATTTTACCCCAAATAAAATTTATGTTTTTACTTATCAAAAATCTATTTTTTATCAAAATAATTATTTAATCATTAATAAAGTAAGGAAAATAATATATTAATTGAATTTAATATATATATATATATATTAATACAATTATGGTTTATTATTTTATTATTATTAAATTATTTTTATCCTTAATTAACATGTTTTTTATTTACCGTGGTAATTTATATTTATTATAGATACTATTTATATTGTATAAAAAATAAATTGGCTATATTAAAAAATATCGATTACGATGGTTAAAAATATGGAATTAATTTTATAAAAATCAATTCACAATGGTGGAGTAATATAATATAACATAAAACCAGTATGTGTGATGGGATGTGGTTTTCTAAAAAATGAATTTTTCAAGGAAAAGATGACTTTAATTTAACTCTATAACTAGTAATATTCACTATATGAATTTAAATTAATAAATATAGATGTATAATATAAAAATATACTTTACATAATTTTTCATTACAGGTTATTTTAATAAATTGAAATAGAGAACCATTTTTCATTTTTAAAACATTTCTGAGAGAAAATAATTTTTAATCATAAAAATATACTTTTAATAAAATCCAGATTAATTATAATTTAAATGTAATTAATTAAAGTAAATATAACTAAGTAGTAAATTTTTTTTGTTATAAAAGAAAAAATTATATTGGGACTTTTATATTAATTTTGTTATAAAAATAATTTCAAAATGTAATTAAAAACTGTATTTTTCTATTTTCAAGAAAGATGATATTTTCAAAAAAATACTAAAAATTAACCTAATTTTAATATTCATATATTTATATAAAAGTAGATATTTTTTTCAAATAATGTTTCTAAATTTTTCTAAAAAATATTTATATTATCAAAATAAATAAAATTTTCTTTACGAAAACATATTTTGAAGGACAAAAAAACATTTAGCAAAAGTTTATTGATCATTTAATAATATCACCATATTTAATGTAATGATTAAAAAGGACATATTTAAATAATATTTTTTTATTTGGATTTGGGATTTTATATCATATATGATATTGAACACAATTTTCTAGTTTAAAAACATGGGGTGTTATATTCATATCCCCTATAGAAAATATAACCCACACAATTTGAACCTGAACATGGTAAGAATTATTTTTACACATGAAAATATCTATATTTAAAAACCAAATCATAAAAAGGGTTTATAAAATAGACTCTTGATAATATAAAATTGAAGTATCAATGTTATTACTTATCTATGTTTCCATGCATGAGAAAATTACTGGGAAGTGAAATCATAAACATAGAATAGAAAAAAAACATCAAATAACAAATAATTTTTTATTGAGAAAATAGTCTGGTTAAAGGCAATGGAAAAAAACCATAAACCAGTGATGGATGAAATAAGAGTTAATTCAATGGAAATTATCCTAATATATAGAAATTTTTATTAAATTTTTTTTCCTTGAGTTAATGAATTAAATTATCATCAAGACCATTGATGTATGGATATATACTTTATTAACAAGTATAATTTCCTCATTTTATTAATTTCCACTATATTCTATTATTTTTCTCTAATCAATGACAATTCATGCTGATTTTTTTCGATTCTAGAAGGACAAGAATAAAATTATGAATCACATAATATACTAAATAATAAGAAGTTGTTCTTCAATTTCAATCCATAGATTAGAATAAAAAAAATATGGATGGAAGATTTTACAATATTAAACACATAAATTGTAATATAATAACCATAATAGGATATCTTATAAATGAAATATATTTTAATAAAAAAATATATTATAGGATTGAATATACATTATCAATTATCTATTTAATAACATAGAATCTTTTGAGAATTTTTTCCCTTAAAAAATGGTTTGTAATTAACATTTAAATTATCATTGCATATCCCCCGCTAGTGACAATATATGTGGTCAGTATGGTCTGTTGTTGTGAACCAGTTCTTTATTGATCCTATATCATTGTAGTGTTTTCATATTTTACCACTTTTTATATCTATTCCATGGCCCCATCCACATGTAATATCCAGACATGGATGTCTGTCTTCATAAACCACTTAATGTGTACATTAAAACAATTTAGTTGATTATTTTTATTCTTTGTTTCATCCTTATGGATTTCACTATATTTTTCTAATCATAATCCCTAAAAAATAAAAAAAATTCCTTTTATGCCAACTATGAAAACCCTTCTATTTATATCATTTAAATATATTATTTTTAACATAAGATTAAACCTAATACAACCAAAAAGATTCATATTTCTAGTGTCGTTGGGAATTGGGGCCCATTAAATAACATAAAAAATGTATTAACATAATCTTTATTGAAAAATAATTTAACATGATCAAATTATTCATTCATACTTAAAATTTCTTGGGATAGCCTGATGAGATACATAATAAAGTTGTAATCTATAATGCATAGTAAGTGAGTAACCATGGAATAACATGAAGAAATTAATACATATTATTAAACAATAATATCAATGACATATAAAAGGTTTAGAGTCATAACCATGAACAATGAGGTAGGATAATGCTTGATTATATAAAATTTAACTTAGGAAATGTGTGAAAAACATATAACACTACATCATAAACATATGTCAAAGCTATCTTCTTTGAAGTAATATTAGAAAATATCATGTTATCAATTAGGTTCACTTCCAATATGATTCATGATGATTCATGGTACTAAAAAATTACCCAATGTGTTCGATAAATTTTTAATTTTGGGTGCACCCATCACCTGGATTTCTTTATCAGGAAAAATTGTTCCACATATATCATAATACATATGTTTATTTTTCATCACCTTTAATTCCATGATAATGTAGTGTAGATTAAATAAAGTTATGTCCCAAATTGAATAAGTAAAACTTCTTAAAAAAGATAACCCTTTATAGGAAATGGGTATGGATATTCACTACGCAATATCTTGGCCTGGAAAATCATAATGAATGTTTGCTAGGATAACATGGGCTTATAAATCTTCAAGGAATGTATTATGAGAGTGAAAAGGGTCTTTAATAATTTATACATAAAATGTAAGATAAGGGGAATATATAAGAACCTATCTTAACATAAGGAAATATAAATTTAGAAGTATAATGTAATGTATGTTCTTGAATGAGAATGAGGATAGAGAAACCCCTTACTAAATTTCAGAATAGTAACTGGTGTATATAAAGATTCACTGGAGTGATTAATGAGACTAAAAATGGCCTTTAATAATTTAGGAATAAAACATAAAATAATGGGGATATTGAATAATATATCCAAACATGAAAAAAGTAAATTTATATACACAACACAAAATACATTTTTCAATAAAAAAGAGAGTGGATGATCCCTTAATAAAGCTCCACATGGTAATTGGTGCGTGTCATTCTTAATGAGAAAAATAATGGGAGTTAAATAGGTATTCAATAATTTATAAATAAAATTTAATGTAATGAGAATATATATGAACATATTGTCACATGAATAAATGGTAATTAAGAGGCATAACATAAAAGTGGTGCTTGAAAAAAATTAAAGATAGAGATATACAATACTTTAGGAGAGTGATTCCAAAAGCTTGGGAAGATATTCTAAAGAGCTTGTGAGATCTTTGAGATGACTCTGTATAGGGTGGGGTAGATTAAGTATGAGAACCATTGTTTTAAAGTGAATATAAATGGGATATTGGGTGAGTTAATACAACAAATTAGTTGTGAATTCTTTATTATTTATCAAACATAGGTTTTAGACACTATATAATTAAGTAATCAAAACTAAAAACCTTCCCATAATTTTCTCTATGGATTCTAAAAATTATTGTTTGTTTGTATTTTTTTTATAAGGACATGATTTGAACATTTTAAAATATATCTCTTTATTTATTATAAGTCAGTCCTATCCTTAAAGAAATTATTTTAAAACCATAAAATATAATATCAGTTTTAGAGTATTAATAAACTAATTATAAAATTAATCAAATAAAATTAAAATAAAATTGTCCTAAATTTGAAACATATATTTGGTCATTTATTCCCATTATTGTGTGTATTCTATCATTTTCTGGTCACTATGATTTCATAATACACATAGTATATTTATACCATATTTAAATTTACCAAAAAAATGAATTATTATAAAATTTGGATAAAATCACAATTGGATACTGTAAATATTATGATTTCAAAAATAATATTTATATTACCCAAATATTTATTTTCAAATATATCAATTTTAACTTTTAAAATAATAATTGGCATTTATTAATAAATTATTATTTTTTTTTACAATAACTATTTTCTAACTGTATTAAAAATTACATATGAACATCATAAAATTATATCATTATTTATATATTATATAATATATTTAATAACAATATTTTACTAAAATAATATATATTTAAAATATTCATGAAACAAAAAAAAATTACGTCCTTACAACTATATTTTACCCAAAATACAATTTATTTTTTATCATATCGAAAATCTAGATTTTTATCAAAATCAATATGCAATGACATATCAAATTAAAAAAATATAGTCAATGAAATTAATATATATGTATATAAATATTAATACTATTAGGGTTATGTTTTTTATATTATTTTTTAAATTTATTTTACCCTTCATTAACCCATTTTCATTTTAATGGGTTAATTAATATTTACAAATTTTACTATTTGTAATATTTAAAAATATTGATGAGATTATAACATAATTATAATTATGATGACTAAAAATAAAAATAAATTTTATCAAAATTTATTCATAGAGGTTAAATAATTTAATTTCATTTAAAACCTGCAGGCATGATAGAGAGTGGTTTTCATAAAAATTCAATTTTCAAGGAAATAATGATTTTCATTAAATCTAAAACTTGTAATATTCACTTTATTAATTTAAATTAATAAATAAAATATATAATCTAACCATATAATTTTAATAATTTCTCAGTAGGGGTTGTTTTGAATAATTCAAAAGGAGAAACATTATGCATGATATAATATTTTTTAAAAATATTTTATTTCTTAAAAATAAAATTATACTACAATCTGGTATAATGATTATTGCAATGTAATGAAATTATTTAATTATTACTAAATATTACCTTTTAACCACGACATTAAAATAAAATTATATTTTAAGTATAATATTAAATAATTTATTAAATTAAATTGCAATTTTACAAAAAATAGTAATTTCAGGATTCATTAGAAATCTATATATTAAAAAAATATCAAAAATTCAACCCTATGATAATATTTATATGATTATATAAATTCTTTTTATAATTTCATCAGATACATTTTTAGAATTTTTTAGAAAATACTTATAGTATAGAAAAAATTACAGAAATAAATTTTTAAGAAAACTTTTTTAGAAGGGAAGAAAGAATTACCAATATTTTGTTGAATATTTAATAATATAAAAAAGTCTAATAGAATGATATAAATCGTTATTTATAAATAATAATTGTTTTTTTAGTTTCAATTTTTAATTTCACATTGGCTATCAAATATATTTTTCTATTTTAAAATCTCATGGAATTATACTACAAGTCATCTTGAATCACCTATCATATATACCAGATCTTTGATAACATCACAATATGATAGTGTATAATATGTAAAGATGGATTGTGATTACTTTTTTGTGAAAGAATTATGTTTTTTATCTTAGGGGTGTTCGAAACATCTTCCTACACATTGAAGTACACCTTTTATAGCACCCAAGGATGCTCCTTAGCACCATGGAACTACAACTCATGGGAGATAATGAATTTTTAAGGGACTATATAACATGCATCACATTCATGAATCAATTAACATTTTACCTTACATATCATATAAAAAGTATTTTGATGATAGTAATCCATGGTATATCTTTTGATCATCTGGTTCCACAAATATTATATATTGGTTGTAAATTCCATAGGACCCCACATCATTATACATTATTTTTTTTCCATAATGGATTGAAAATGAAGAAAAATGTGGACCATAAAATTTTTACTCATTTAGTTATTGTATTTATGGAACACATCTTAATTTTTATAATTTTATAATTTCTTCACTGTCAAATGTGGACTCTGGAATATTTCATACCTTATTTAATATATCCATATTTACCTTATACAATTGCCTAAACATCACATGAATGTGTGGTTGGAGACCATTTAAGAAAATAGGATTTGTCTCCTTCAATTATGATTTAATATTATATCCATAGAACTCCGTGAGTACTTAGTCTTTTTAGCCCACATAAAGTACAAGGTAGAATAATGCTTGTTTTTTGGACCATTAACGACATCAATTTCTTATACATGGTGGTATTATAATGAATAATCATAGTATTTGATCAAAACAAACCATATCCTATGGAAATAAGTCAAATACTTATGTGTTAATATATTCATTAATCTCTTTTTATGAGTATATATTTCAAAATATTTCCCATAGAGATAATTCCACTATATATTTAATGAAAATATCACATTCAGGAGATCCAAATCATGTGTAAGTTATTTTTTTAATAGTCATTAAATTTATGTGAGGCATAAGATACCACCATTTTAATTTCCCTGAGAACACATCTGAATCACATCCTTGACGTATAAATTTTTATAAAAAATGGTATGTCACTATAGGTTAATGTGAGTAAAAGTGTAGTGACCAACCTTCTCTTATGATAAATAAAATATAATTCATAATATTATATAACAAATCATATAACTCCCTTATATGATTACATGGTTAGATGATTTGATTGTGGGATTGTTTTATCCTGATCTATTTGTATGATTTTGTGATGAATGCTAGTAACCCATACTGAACACCATGTTGCAACTCTAATTGGGGGTTGTAGGGGGAAACATGCCCCTTCTCTGGGGGATGAAGGTCCTTGGCCTATGTTATGTGAAACCATAAAAAATATGAAAAACTATAGAATATAAGGTCAAGAAACACCAATAAGTCACTATAGAATTACTATATTTGGAGACAATAGTACAGTAGCTCTGTGTACTTCTTGCCATAGACCACTATAGTAGGTCAGACATGGATGGCCATAACAATATAGTAATGTAGACTTATATTCACTATTATATACAGCACAATGGTAATTTTTTATAGTTGGTGGAATAATACATTTCATTATTTATTAGATATTTTAATGTTGGGTGTCTATGTATATTTAACACTTATCTCCCTATAGGTTTTCATCCAATTTTTAAAAGAAGTCATTATTCCACAACAAGAATGTGGTGATTATATAAAAAATATGTAAATTTCAGGGTACATGTTCATCATTATCATATAATATATTTGTTTATTTTATTTCTCTTCAATACATTTTTGTATGACTCATCACATCTCTAAAAAACTTATATCAATTATTGAGTTTTGATTTAATAAATTAAATGATAGATATATAATAAGGAATGGTTAATGTGGATCATATTCATGGTACTGAATTTAGTCACTAGAGGGTGTACATGAAAGTATATCTTAACTAGAAAGAGATACAATTTCAACTTCTGAGCGTAAAATCAATAACTACGGATAAAATGCAGTGGGATCTAGTATATCGATATGTTTTGGGTTTTTTGTGTCTTGATATGTACAAAGAAGTGGTTTACAACATTATAGAGGGTAAGATGATGGATGGGAAGATGAAATATCTCAAAAATACATATGATAACCCTTTAGTATTAGAGAATGTGTAATTGATGTAATAATTGATCGTTATAAAAATGTATAAAGGGAATATTTTTGTCGATCATGTTAATAAATTGAACACCATCATATGATAATTGAAAAAAGGGGTAATTGAAATAGATGAATAAGTATGTGAAGTAGATATTTATATCTTCATCACCCAACAATGGGTAATGGATTATAACATTTGTGAGCATTGCTTCAGGGAATTCCAAGATAGTTTCGAAGGATGTTTGAGACCAGATACTCATTAAGGATATTTAAAAAATGGAATGTGCAGATTCTATGTATTTCATTAAATGTAAAAGGAATTTAAGGATATTTATAGGGAGATAAATATATTGGATGATAAATACCTAGAATAAAATTGATATAAGGGAAATAGGGTTATTCCAAAATACTAGATTCTCGAGATGATGGGACACGTAATGAAAAATTTCAAAAAATTGAAAGGATCCTATAACCAATAGAGAAAAAATATAGGCTGAAGGAACTGATGATGAGTTGCTGCTATGTGTGGATATCATTATGGAGTGTATGATTATAATCTCAGGAGAATCATTATACTCAAATTGGAAAGGGTTTTCTTAAAAAATTATGTTTTTGGATATATTAGAAATGTATATCACATTGAAGGTGAATCCTAACAAATCATGGGAAAGGATAATTCATGAATCAATACTAATAGTAGGAGTTTGATATATCTATAAAAACATTAAGTATATCCTTAGTTTAGTAAGAAATATTATTTCATTTGGATAACTTTATGATAAATGTTTTATTTACATATTCACTAGTGGATCATATAAGATCCACAAAAAGATATTTTTATAGAATGAGGAGCAATTAATGGGACCATATATTATATTATAGAAACTCCCTTATGGTTGCATCAATAAATTCCGTTCCATATTCACAAATACGGATCTATTGACAAGGAATCACGATTGGTTAGGAGATGCTGGTTTTGGAAATAGAAGGAAAACTACTTGAGATTATTTCAGTGGACATTGGCCATTGTGAAGATTGAATTATAAGAAATAAGAATAAGGTTACATTTTTGAAAGGAGGAAGAACACTGATGGATAGGAAGCTAGACCTGGAAAACTCATAATTTTTGGATCCAACAATTGTATATTATCATAGAGGGTCACAATATTATGTTAAATTTTCCTATATCTCACCATCAAAGGCAAGGGTTTAATTTCATAAAATAATATCTAATTTGATTAATGTGTTTCATAAGTGAAATTACATGGTGTTTAATGAGTCTTTAGTTATGTTCAAATGTTTTACATTTAATAATAGTGGATTGGATGGCACTAAAAAGTTCAGAAAATTAATTTATAATAACAGAATTTTATAGGATAAGACTATTCTAGTTATCCAGATAAATGGTGGGGATTAGAGGATGAATAAAAAATTTAATAAACATTAGTATAGTATGATACTAACATACAGGAAACCCAAAATCATCTATGATGATGTAGGGAATATGACCTCAAATCTCATCAACATGATTCCATCAGTCACAATGGGAGAATGTCTACTCGAGCAGATCTAGTATATTATGAAGGTAAAAACCTCAAATTTATAAGTCTTTGGATGTATGAAATAAGTCAATATTGATGCTGATTCAAGGGAAAATATAGATTTTATGTTAGAAACAAATTTCTTTATTGGCTATACTGTCGAGGAGTTCAGTAATCACTTTTGAGATGATATCAACAAGATGATCAACAGGAACCAGAACATGGTATTTAATGAAAAGGCTTGTATAAGGACATTCATTTTGGTAAAATTGATAATGGGAATAATGAATCATAATTCCATGAAAAACAAGATCTTGAAGGTATTCCATATCATGTGATGGTAAAACTAGTAGAGTCTAACCCTCAAGTGGAGTAGGGGAGATCAATTAGGGAACTAATTCATTATAGAGATATTCTCCATCCATATATTATTTATTATTTATTGGTGGTGGATGACTAGAATTTTCTGAAGAGTAAATATAGTTGAAAGAGTTTAGAAAATGGTAGAAATCAATAAACGAGTACATTTTTTCAATATATGATAATAAAATGTATGAGTTCAAAATTATTTCCCATGAAAACAATAATTATAGAATATTATGATATAATGGGTCATAGAAGGCCCTTTTTTAATGTAAAGATACAACGAAATGTTGTAGGTGATTTGTTTTCAACATAGGTATGGAATCGATTTCATAGAAATTTTTACCCATGTAGTTAATTTTACCACCATCTCTATGAGTGTTAGCATTTTTTAATTTAAATACTTACATGTTGGGAAACATTAGAGTAATACCAATTTTATTCATGGAGATCTATAGGGGTAAATCTGTATATAGCATCCATATTTATGCATTGAGTATGGGAAGGAATACTTAGGTTCCCAACTCTATAACAACTTATAGGGGTTTAATAAAGAACCTTTACAGTGGAACAAACCGTTTGATGCATTCATGACTAATAATAAATACAATTTTTATGATAGGGATTAGTGTTTCTACATAATATAATTTTGTGTTGAATATATTATACTACTTCTATATGTGGATGAAATTTTTAGTGAAATATTATGTTTCTAATGGATTATTTGGGTGAAGGGTATTTGGAGTAGGAGTTCAAGATGAACTATCTTGGGGAATATGGAACCATTTTAGGGATGAAGATGAAGAGAGACCGAATATCTAGATCCTTGATGTTATAAATGGATGACTACATTGTAAAGGTTCTAAGATGATTCACTATACTAGAAAAAATAATAGTGTCTATTCCTTTGGAGAGGCATTTAAAATTAGCAAATTATTAATCACCTATAATTTAAGAAGAGGTTGAGTATACGGATAAGGTTCTACACAAATTAGATGTGGGAATTGTGATGTAAGATATTTTTGGTAATCATCCTAAATGTTCCTATGATGTGGTATTTTTGAGTAGGTACATGGATAACCATTTAAAGAATTATTTGGATTATTTGAAGTGGATACTAAGATACCCAAAGGGAATAAAAGAGGTTTCTTCATGCACTGGGAAAAAAAATTCATTAATCAGGTATGATAATATTGTCCTTGGAGGTGATGTTGATTGTAGAAGGGGTACCAAATTTTATATATTTACAAGTGGAGGAAATTTAGTGAGTTTTTAATTTCATCTACAATAGGTGGTGGCATTACTGACGATATAAAATTATTAAATTACAATAAATGAAGATGGAAAATATATGGTTGGGCTGAAAAACATCTTTGATGACATAGACTGAAAGTGAGAAGAAAATATATTAAATTATGAAAATTATAGTTATATACATCTCTTAAAGGACCCAACAATTCACTCCTATATTAAGCACATTAATTTAATGTAATATATAATAATTTTCTTGATTTAGGATTTGTTTCTTACACTATAGAATCTTTATTAAGGACTAAATCCAACAAAAATTTTAAATAATCAAATGATAACATAGAAGTTGAGGTACATTTGTGCCTCTTTTGGTCTCAATTGATAAATAAAGGATGAGAGGTAAAATATGGGAGAACCCGGTGGGATAAAAGTAGAGAAAAACATGTATTTCATGAACTATATTCATGTAATTGAATTTGGGAATGGAAATCATACAATAGAGGGTGGAGAAGAGAAGGAGATCAATTCATTTTAGTTATATATGATAGTTTCTTCATATTAGAATAACTTAGACGATCATTATCTATGAGATTTATTGCAGGATTGGTGTTTCACAATCCATTTGGACGTTGTGGGTCCAAAATCTAGAGATATATATTTAACACATGGTTATAATAATTTATAGGGGTAATAGGGAAAATGATCCCTTACTCTAGGGGTTGAAGGGCCCCGACCCTAATTTTGGGGAACTATAGAAACTATGAATGACTATAACAGAGATTACTAAGAGGCGCTAAATGGGAACCAAAGGAAGATGGACTTTAGAGATAGAAGTATTATAGCACTATTGACTTATTACTATTGAACTCTATAGTAGCTTTGACATAGGTGGCCACTTCACTGTACTAGTATGGAATTCCTTCATCTGTTTACTATATTACGATGGAATAACTATGTGGTTGGTGGAATATATCTTTATATACCTTATTACTTAATTTGAGCTAGGGTTTCTATGTGCGTGGAATGATGATATCCCTGTAATTATTCTCCTAATTTATTAGTCAAGAGATTGTTCCTCTCCATGTATATAGAGGTTATTTACAAACCATGTAAATATATATTTCCATATTCATAATCATATTATTCATTCGTTTCTATACATTCATCATTTATAAGGCATTTTTGTGTGACTCCCAACATTTCTACACCATTTATTTCCATGAAAAAGTTCACTCAATGCATTGATTGTATCTTACATGTCTAAAAAAACTATTAATTTCTATAGTAATGGCTGACTTGAGGTACTATTTTATTACCATAAACATTTATGGATCTATTTAAAAACCCTTTATTGTAATTAATTTACACAAGATTGACACATTCTATATGTACAATTGATAGTTCAAATTTTTCTTATAGGTTATCCATTCTCAAGGTTTTTCGAACAATATTCATAAAATTTTAATTATCTTGGAATGTATTAGAATAAAATTTTTATATAAAACCCTAATTTGGTCAAAAAATCTATAACAACTCTATGCATTAGATTCAAGAAGATAACAAAAGAATTTCCAAGTCTGAATTCCATCGCTATGAATTTAAAGTGTTTATAGTTTGATGAATGGTTTTCATGGATATATCATCTTTTTCACCATCAATTGATGATATTTGTATCAAAGGTTAATCTTTGAAATGTATTGTGCTCATATAACGTGTGAAACAAAAATAATAAATATGGGTTATTTGATTCTTAATCTTGATTTTGGATTTTTTATTGTTATAATAATCAATTCCATGGCACTTAGATCCATCCTTCATCATGAAAAATAGAAAAATTTCACCCCATGGACAATAAAATATGTTTATAAAACCATTATATAGTTTTTTCTGAAGTATCTTCTTAAAATAATTAAATTATCGGGGTTTCAATTGATAAGGAATAATTGATATGTGCATAAAAAATAGTTTTTGTTCAATTGAAAACTCGTTCTCATGATCTATGGGAATATTAGACAATTCATTTAGAAATACATCCTAATATTATTGTACAATAAAAACATAACAAACATTGAGTTCCGCCATGGTCTTTTGAGATATGTATCCTTCACTATTAAATATTTAGACCCATATTAAGGAATTTCTTTACAATGGGATTCCATCATCAAAATTTCATCGATATTTGATCATGGGGTGATTTTGGATATGAAATGACATTCTCATATACTTATATTTGATATGATCTCTATATAAGTATATCCATTTCATTCACAGAATCATATATAATTTCAATAAAAGATGAGTAACATTATTCAGTGCAAGAAACATCCCACAAACCTCATTTAGATAATAGTTATTTAACTTGGATACAATCATAACACAGTGAGGTATTTTCATTTGAAATTCAATATATAGTGTTTGAGGTTGTTAATTTACAGTACTACTGACCTTATATGATATTTTTAAATGTGAAATACTAGAACAAAATAATACATTTTATGATATTGAGTGGATGGTGATTACAACTAACACCACTTCATTTTATTGACTCACTTCAGAATTTGTGAGGGTGTAGGTATTCCCCCTCCAACTTAAGATATAACATTACTGATGATAATAATCATTATAATCCATAGGGTTATTTCACATGTATTTTTAATGTCCATAAAACATAAAATTTAAGCATTGGAGTGTGGATAGTTCTTTAGGCTGTGTTTCCTTTTCACCTACTTCATTTGTTGGACTCTTCATATCCCTTTGGAATTTTGTTCTTATCAGGATTTCTTTTCCACACTTGAAGAATATACTTATTTCATTTTTTTAATTTCTTCCATGCTTCATCAAAGATTTTATAAATGTATAATAATTAATATTCTAGGCCTTATGGGTTTTATGATTTATGTATTATCATAAAACTAGTTTTCTATTTTTTTCTCAAAAATACATGAGAATAATGATAAAATATAATTTTTTACTTCCCCCATTAAATGTAATTTAACTTTCCCTTCAGAGAAACAAATTCCCTTATAAAAAATTATATTTGGAGTATTTTTCTAATATAGTATTTATATGATTGGTTTTCCATTCCTAGTCAATGATAATACTAGATGAATTATTTTAATTTTTATGATGTTTTTTGTACTGGAACCAGTGGTATCATCCACATTTCATTTAATCTTTATAAATTATTTAAGTATATTAGTGTGATGTGCTTAGGGAAAATACTTATTAAATAATAAATTCAAAAAATCATTGAATTCCATGAAATATTTTTATTCTTATTATATATTTATTTTAATGGGGGACCACCATTGACAATATTCCCCTTAAAAATGATAAATATCTAAAGCAACCATTTTATTCTCTATGAAATAATGAATGGATTATATATTTTCTATTATTTTGACCCATTTCTCATAAAATATTTCATCGAAATACCCAAAACGTTTTGTTCAACACTGTCACATAATGAATTAAATATTTATATATTCCTTATGTGAATAATTTGGTACATTTGATTGATTCCTATTGTTGTTCATAGATTTAGAGAGTTGGGTGAGCATAGAAACTATAATATTTGATCCACCCATTTTGTTTCACATTTGGACAACAATATCACTTCCATCACATTCATTGTTATATCAATTTACTACTAGTTCCATCCATTGACTATCAACAAAAAAGGATAGTGTAAGACTTACTAATTATAAATGAAATAATATACTGAGGAACATACTTTCTAATATTTCATACGTTATGACACCTTCATTGCAACCTATGATATTTTAGGTTCACCCAATATCACTTTTGGTTCAACATTGTTCATCTTTGATATTATCCTCTAATTATTAATAACCTAATACCTAAAAACACTAAAACACACTTTTATACCAACCATGGAGACCATAGTAAAAAAATCATAAATTTATTACACCTTTTTACATTAACATCCAGTACATGTCACATAAAATCATATGATATAACTTATAGGTTAGTGTCTTTGGATATTAGATACATATAAAACATACTTTATAACATTTTCAATATATATTATAAAATATATTCCAATATGAATACATCGAATATAATAATATTATTAATATCCTAGGGAAATAGTAGATAGGAAATAGTGAGTTCAAAATCAAAATATGGGTAAACAAAATATACATCTATTAATAATTTTAAGTGAGCATAAGATGAACATGTGGATATTAAATCATAATAATCATACATGGTCTTAAAAACATAAAATCCAACACAATAAAACATATAGCATAAATCATGTATCATGGATTATGTTTTTTAGTATAAATTTATAAAATAGATGTCTGAATTTGTAAATTTTATTCAAAAATCATGGTTTATGTAAATAAGGAATATGCATAAGAATATAGAATAGTCATAATCATAACATACAATATTTTTTATCAATGATCGTATCTAATATATTAATCACATACCATAATATTTCCCATAAAATAATATGTTTTTCTCCAATCCCTTACATGATTTCTTACTAGATATAAATATTTATCTAATTCATTTGTAGGGATATAAGGGAACACCTATAAATTAGTGGATAGAGTTCCTTATGGGATTAAGTTCATTCCCCATTCCCAAGAATCTACTGAGATATAAACACTACACACTACATTATAGGGATATAAAATAAGAACCCATCACACAGTGACACACTATATATATGTGTTACATAAGAACATGAAAACATTCATAATTCCATTACATCATAATTACACTCTAGGATAAAATTATGTTTTATGAAAGCATCCTAAATACAATATTTTTAGCTATATAAATGATGAAGGGGTATTGTATCATTATAAAATATTCACAGTGAATCATGACACACATTATGACATGTTTAAATAAACTGAAAATACATTTATAAGATGACAAATAAGAAAATATATCATATAATTTTGATAGATTTTTCATAAATAAATTTAAATATAAATACGGGTATAATATTAAAATTTTATAATTATAAAAAAAATTTGAGATCTATTCAAAAAGTAATGTTATATAATATGGAAAAAAGTATTTCATGTTGGAAGATATAAAAAATAATTTTCTCTTCACACATTTTTTAAAGAAAGTAAAATATAAAAAAATGGCAGGAAATCATTAAAAAGATTACTTTAAAACCATTAAAAAGAAAGTAAAGGTTAATATAAAATGACCTTAATAAATCATAAATGAATAGGTAAATAAACTAACCAATTATTTTTTGAAAAATGTGTACATGGAGACAATGATTTATAACATAAAAGAAGATATAAGGTTAGATTCATTTACATGTTTCTGTTCAGATAAGTTGGGAACCCAAGGAATGTTAAATGGTATGAATAAATGAAAAAATAATAATAAAATATTGGATATTATATTATAAGGTTATTTATAGATAAATAATATACTATCTATCCTCATTTAATTTTTGTTATAAACATATTCTATTTCAAAATGAGATTGGTTAGGTAACCCTTAAGGCTTTTGTAACATTTGAATTAGAACAAATTGAATGAAAGTACAAGGCGTGGTATTAAAAATTCAATAAATAAAATAGGAAATGTGTTATAATGAATTAATGATGTATTATATAAAATATAAAATCAAATAATCTGGTTAATATATAATATATATCAATGAATGAAAATTGTGATGATAATATTATTAGCATAACTTTGACATCCGTGTATGCGATTTAAAGACATATATAATAAAAATGAACATATTATTCAACTATTTAAAAAACTTTTTCAAATATATTTTATTTCATTCTTCTTAATTATATTCATTCACTATACATACATTAGTTTGTTATCTTTTATTTTCATTATTAGATGTTTGTAATTTTTATTGTTCTTTACTCGTTTCACAATTTTGATTCATGTCACAAATATTTGATGCCAATTTCATCATTTATAGATTATTAAATGTTTTTTTAATAAATTAATTTAACTAATTTATGTATTCTTATGTTCACTTCATGTATGGAATGAGTATATTTCAATAAAAAAAATCTACCAGGGGTGTGTTTTTTGTGTTTTACCGATAATAAAAAGTTACATTCTATTGATTATTAATTTGTTTGTAAACCTTATAGAAAATTATTAATAACATCAATTACACATTTATATCATATTTTAATATTATTAATATATTTATACTTATTTATTATGAAAATTGGGATGTTAGTATAACATCTTTCATGTAGTTTGTTGAACCGAACGAAACACTAACTTGTAGTACTATTGAGTGAGTATAATTTTAGAATCATATAAAAGAAGAATAATTTAACTAGATTCATAATAATATTAATAAGAAATAAATAAATGGTATAATAATATTTATAAATTTTGTATATGATAAGTTAATTATAAAATTCTTATAGAACTCTATTCATACTTTGATGAATTCTCATCATCCAAAAGTGTGTTTAGTCAGAATAAAGGCTATAGCCTTAATTATTGAATCAATAGGCTATAACAATTTGAATAGTGATTTAGGAGAAGAAAAGGTATTCAAGTGTGGTCTTTATGGAATATAGTCGTTTTGAAAAAATTGAAATGGGGTTCTTTTATAGGTCAGTTTTATGTCATATTTCAATAAATATTCATTCTTCAATTCATTTGGTTTTCATATTAAAATATTCATGTTTAAAAAAATTGAAAATAAATAATTTGGTTGATGAATCCCATCATATACCCAATTTAGATATATTTTTATAGATATTTTATGTCCATAACCCTTAGTTCAACCCCTTTTACCACATTTTAAATTTACCATTGGAAGTCACTTTTTACATAGACAACATATTTTTATGCCCAAAGGCATTGATATTTTAATCATGGGTGTGGGGTCTAATTCATGTGATATATGAAAAAAATGTATGTTAGAAAAAATACTTTTAAGAGTTAAACTACGGTTTTTTATTTCCATCATTCAGAATTGTGATTCTAATCCACTCATAATGGTACCAACCATGTAAGCTTCATCATAATCATACCACACACAGGAAATCACATAGTAATGGAACTCATGCCAGCAAGCTTCCAAGGAAATTTATAGGTTAAAATAATCCACATGTCTAACTAAACATCCCCTCATAACAATAAACTATACCATAGAATAAACATACATGGGGAACCATATATAAGGAATATTTTAAAATAGAATACAACATCATCAGAAAAATAATACAGCGCATAGAACACTTGATGTTAGTTATATAACGTCAAACAAGATGGTTAATGGAAAATATAACAATTTTAACTCTAAATATAAACATACTTTTATTATTATTTTTAAAATTATTATATTATCCCCCAACCATAAAATAAAATTACAATATGTACTATAACCTCTTGTAATATATAATTTAATAGAAATGAATATCTTAATGTTAAGGTTTGCATAATAAGACAAAAATCACACATTATTGACACCACAAGGTCTAACTCTTCATAACATCAACTATATTCTATCATAATGAGAATTATTTATCATCATCATTATAAGTATACAAGTTTCACACAATAAATTCCATGACAAATTACCTTTACAATTTTAACATCTAGAAGGATCATTTATCATCTCATAATAAATGATTGGGTTTATCAGTTCTTACCATCACAAATAACTTCATTGAAAAATTGTAAAATTATTATTAACTAATCAATATGTGTAATTATTGCTATAATAATTTATTTTTTCCCTTCTAAAAACAATTTTTACATTGTTTTTATCAAAAAACTCATAGTACCGTCCATGTGGACTCTTATGTGAAAAAATGTTTTAAAAATTTATCATCATCCGAGTTTCAAATTTACTAAATTATGTCATTATTGTCATCTAAAAATGAAGGAAAAACATACAGGTTATTTAAAATGTTTCATGGTTTGATTCCCTTTAAAGTTTAGTTTTCAGATATTAAGAGTACCAAAAACACCACCTAAATGACCTCTAATGGAATGAAAATATCACAATCACAGTCTAATTGAAAAAAGAAAAATTGATTATTTTTTATTTAATTAAAACATTGTAGTAAAGATTTATATATTTTTATCTATGTCTCTATATATATAATATCATCATAATCATTAATAATATTAATAATGATAATAATACTAGCACATTATATAGTGATTTGTTATTGGAATGTTCACCCGATCGAAAATTTCTCAAATTATCCACTATGCATATATATATATATATATGTCACTGTGTGTATGAATATAATAATTTAATTGATAGTAATATATATTCAAATATTTTATTCTAGTATATAAAAATGTTTTATGACCTATCGTTATATCCTCTATCCAATGTTATTTGGTCCAAAGTGGTTTGAATCTCTCTTCACCTAGACTATTCAAAGTCATGTTGAAGTTACGACCTCTAAAAACAATATAATAAAATTATATAGGGATTAATTTTATCCCCCACCTCCCACATTATCATTTATCCCTCATCTCCCAGGACCTTGTCCTACCACATGTAGTTGTGGGGTTCTATTTTACAGCCTAGTGTTCCCTACCGACATCAGCATGCATACACAACAACAAGTTAATAATTCAAGTAAGTTATAAAAAAGATTGCATAATAAGGGAAATATATTAAAGAACAAAATAATAACCAATAAAAAATTCAGCTCAATAAAAATTTCATGAAAATAAGGGCCAGTAGTCATTGGATAACATAGGTACTCGTTAATAATATAGAATATTTAGATAAATGTTGACTCATCCTTTAAATAAATACACAATCGTTGACATCAATAATTCCAGGACTCTCCCCACACCCTATATGGTAAAAAATGAGGGGAAATAGACCATGGAAATAAAATACAATATATCCCTGTGTTACGAGACACTAAAAAATGTTTAACCTAACCAGCAGAACTATCATTATTATAAATTTTTCTTGTTATGCCAGGTTCCCATGTCATGATGTAATAGAGGGTTAGAAAACTAAGGAAGACCAAGAATCTAGTCACATGAACACACATATCATATCTAATTAATTCACTAAAAATGAATCACCCCCAAACATTCCAAGTATTAATCTATTTCCATGAATAATAGATCTTAATGGAGTGTGTACCAAGGATCTCAAATTGTGCACCATGTAATAGATTCAGGAAGAGTTCACAATGAGGACCTCCCACCCACTACCTTAATGGACCATGATTTATCCACAACAAGGAGAATAAATCCATTAAATATTTAGAAGGAAATAAAATGATCAAAGGAGTGTTTTGAAAATTAATATTTTCATAAGTTTCAAAAAAGTTCCAAACAAGACTCAAGTATCAATTTCAAAGTGAATCAAATTCATATTCCCAAAAAGGGTGGAAACACACCATTTTTATTTCTTAATCAGTTTACAAATCTCATTCATGTTCTCACACCACATTTCTATACCAAAAATATTTACATCAATGTGCCAATCAGGTCACACATCATTGTGACATTACATTGATTTTTAATGTTCTAAACCATTTAAAAATCCATTTACGAAACCCAAAACAAACGTTTAGATGTCAAAATATAATTTTCAAAGCCAAATCAATCTTTAAAAATCATAAAATACTCACAAAATCCATCTGGGAATATCATCAAACACTTGCTGAGAAATATTTACATATGAAATTATATATATATATGGAATAAATTTTCACTTTTAAGAACAACAAAAATATTCTAATGATAAAACATAAATATTTAGTATGTAATTATGGTGGAGAAAACATTAAACTAGTGATTATTAAATTAAAAGGCCATATGAGGATGGAAACCTATAACAAACACACAATACATGAGCAATGCATACCTGAAACAACTACAAGAAGGGTCTGAGATCCAAAATAGATCAAGAGAAACTATAAACAAGGAAAACCCCTAACATAAATGAAGGGAAACAAGAAACCATGATCCACATGAAAAATAGGGATGAATATCACAAGTGGAAATGAATGTTATTTGAAGAGGGAGACGAGATGATAGGATTACCTTGAGTAATAAAATCATAATAAAGACATCCCACCTTATATCTACACTAAGAGAAGAAGGGGAGGCTTAAAGAACTAAAAAGAGCCTTCTCCATGGATTTACAAACTAATATGTGGAATAAATTCGTGGATTGGGGATAAAAACCTAAGGGAGGATAAATTCATTTAACATTTTTAATGACCAGACCAGCTCAGATGGTTTGTCCACATGGGTTCATAAAATTTTCACTAACCATGAGAGATGGTTCTATCTTGAGAAAAAACATCCCTATAAACTTACCACATGGTTTGTTTTGATCGTGTGTAGGTCATGTTCTCTCCATTAAAAGAATTCAAAGGCATGCACAGTTAAATAGAGATTTACAAACAGTTTCCTTACACTATGAGAAAATAGTCTTCCACCATCTTTAAATAACAAAACTCAATCTTTTAAACAAATAAAATACAAGAGGAATATAATGAATAAAAAAATAAAAAAAATAAAAAAATGATTATCTTAAAATTTAAACTCATCAAACCTAAAAATATGGAGAATGAAATAGATCCAAAAATGAACTAAATCAATGGATGAAAAAAAACTCAAATATGAAAATTCTCCCCACCACAACACTGTATTCCCCTATAAATCCACCACATTTTATAGTTGATAAGTAAAATCTAATGTACTCTTACTACCACCTGATTCATTATCTCTAATCAAGAACATCTTAATAACCATCACAAAAAAAAAACTCAAACCCCTTATTATGAAATAAAGTAAAACCATTCATTGACCGCTACAACCTTGCTACAAGAAATTATATTATGAGAAATTAAAAAATAAAAACACTCATTCAATAGAGGGAGCAAGAATAAAAAACACTAAAGGAAAATACCCACTTCTGATCCAACACCAGAAACTAAACTAGATTAACCACACTAGAGGCATGAATGGACACCCCGCCCGTAGGGACACACCTGTACCGATTTATACCAAAATATATATCAAAAGACCTATGGTGGGTCTCCCCACCAATTATTAACCAACAATAATAGACAAACATGGACAACCCAACATGGGAATACCAAGATCTATTGGCATAGGCCAAAAAATGACACATCTAGTTGGATAAATCAATAGAAGAAGAGTCATTCCATGATATAGGATAAGACCAAAAAAATACATGAATTATAAACGAACAAGGAAAAAGAAACAGATAATCTTATGTTTCATCCATTTCTTACACTAATGTCAAAAACTAGATAATGGTCCCCCACATCCTAGGGATTTCCAACTCCTGTGAGATTTAATCTATGTCCTATGGTTAGATCCATGATGTCTGGAGCATCTACATCCTCGCAACCATAATATAATGACCCGCAATTATAACCCATTATTTTGGTGATGCGATTGGCTACCAGACATCATAGGAAAAATTAACAAAATTCAGGGAACCATGAGGCTGAAATATCTTAGAAAAGAAATATTGACAGTTTCATAAAGATAAAAATTTTCTATTGGATAAAAATTTGTCAAGAGATCTAAAAAACCCCTTTATGTTAAAAAATGTCAAAACCATTAAGAAATACTAGAAAATAGAAGGACACACAAGAACAAAAAGGGACTTTAAATCGATCCCAATAAACATGATACTCTTACAAACTGACCCCACATTACTTTATAAAAACACCCCAATAGAACCATTTTATGTAGACTAGGCTACCAAAAGCATGATAGGTCTCCAGTAAGCTTGGAAACAAGGAATTATTATTACTAGTCTTACCATGCTAATGGAAAATCAAGATTCCACCCCCCAAAAAAGATGAGGATAGATCTTAATGTCTTTTAACTCCAGGATAATACCTAACTAATTTATTCTACTTTCCCAATTACATACTAAAATAACCCTCATTGAATCTAGGTACTAACAGTGCTATGACACTCTCTAGAACTCATACTATAAAACCCTAATAAAGTTTCTTGCCTCACCACATCAGTAGAATATGATTGATTGAACTTCGACACCTTTGATGGAATATTAGGATGAATCCCAAACTCAAAATGATAAACCATTATGGAAATGTATGCAACATACATCAAAAGGTATAGAACTATTTACACTAAAAGATGAAATAATTCCAACACTATTCCCTCCCCCTACTTTGAACAACACATTTCCGCCCCATTATCACCTTCACTATCTCTGAGAAATAGGGAATGATGACCAAATCCTTGAAGAACTTCCATGATAAATCTCCAAAGGATTCCTATGAGATACTAACTTCCACCAAATCCATCACAGTCCATCAAAAATAAAGGTATAGAAATTATAATTTAATGCCTCAAGAAACTCTATGAGGTTGATTTTACTTTTGATATTCTACATATAACCTTCCTCTTTGAGAGGATCCACTTGACCATAAATTAGAGGTGGATTTAAATTTTAAAACAGAAGATGGATGTTCGTAGAATGATCTACTGATGGATTATCCAATGAGGCATCAATCATTGCAGAACATCATATATGCATAAATTATATATATGGATGAACACTAAACATAATGAAAAAGAAAAATTCAAACAAAACCAAATCATTTATAAGAGTTATCAAACTCAAAACACCATATAAGCAACATTCCCAAAAAAATACAAGAATCAATCCCCACAATAAGTGGCCACCAAAACAACAAAATTTCCCTCATAATAACCCAACTGAAATGTTAAAAAAACTTGAGGGATTTTTTCACTGTCTAATGGTATTATATAGAGCCTCACATGTGTACCTTCTCGCACCACCATGATATCTCAGCAACTCATTCCAATCCAATCACTCTTCCACTAACATATTCACACATATCATTCATATGATCACCCATGAAAATATCAAATGTAAAAACAAAACATTCAATCCATGTTTTCACTATTTCAATGCACTTTGCATTTCAAAATTCTCAAATACATTAAAAATAACATGAACTGCTAATAAAAACCCATTTATAACTCTATACTTCATTCCAATTTGTTTCATTAAAAACATAGTCCATCCCATTCAAACCATTTTCAGCCATTTAAAAACCCATTCAATCATATTTATTTAAATAAAAAAACCATTCTGTCTCATTTAAAATAGATTCCCAAAACAATATTTTTTATCAAATGATAAATCTTGAAATAAACAATTCTTTTATTATAGAAATCCAATCTCATTAAACAATTTCCATTTCACCGCAAAGGATTATATTATAAGAATAAAATTTTCTAAACAATTTTATAAAAATAAATTATAAATATTCCTAAAACAATAATGTTATTTCTAAAAATACAAAACAAATTCCCATTCCAAAAATATGATTTTTTAAATAATTTTCAGAACCAATGATGATAGAAATAAACTCACATGGGGAAACTAGTGGGGATGGGTGACTTCTCCATATTGTAGGTGGCCATATGACAAACATTCCACCATCATAGAGAGTCCATCTAATATTATGTACCTAGTTCCATATAGATTTATAGGCCATGTGTTGTCATTGATACCTTTATATAAACTCCCATTTCGTATCGCAAATAGAAAACAAACCATAAGATCTAATGAATCAGAATTGAAACCGATGTTCTTATGGGAACTCAATGTTCAATCCATAATGTGTTTTCCCAAAACACCATCAGAATTTCATCCCAGGATCCAAAAATCAAACTATATATACCTATACATCCCAATTAACAAAGGGTCCTCAGAGGCTAGGTCCTCTATTGTATCATCCTAACTATGATACAATCTTTTTCATGAACCAAAGTCGACCCTGATTTAGTCAACCGAGCTGATTTAAGACAAGGATAGAAGGGTGTCACCGAACACCATGGTCTAGAAAATAGTGACATGTGTTATCAGAGTATCTATGCTAATTATGTCAAAAAAAAATTTATATATAAAATAGTGAAAAGACAAACATAGCAGCACAAACATAAAAAAATAAAAACCAAACATCATTTTAAAAAGAAATGAAAATATAACAATTTTTCTACAAAAAAATAGTCTTGACTACCACAACATCTCCATATAAAATTTATGGTCACCTTACAAAACTGATGCCAACAATTTACCATGGTGATCGAGACAATGATGAAGTCATACCCCAATGGCTAAAAATAAAAAATAACTATAGGTGTGATTTTTCAAACATAGTAGTCATGCATTAAAAATTCATTCCCCTGTGATTTTTTAAATTAAAAGGAACATCAATTTCTGGTTTGAAATAAAATAAACATCTAATATCTTTTCCACACATTTCACTTTTAAAAAAACTATCAATTTACATTTTTTATTTTAATCCACATTCTATTATGCATGAATTATATATTTACATTTTCAAATGGAACACAATTATTTCATTTCAAATAGGAAAAATAGTGTATTATACATGTCCACATTAAAAAATTTATCTATAAACCTTTTAATTAAAAAACACAACTTTTATCTTAGAAGAACACCATCCTTGTATGCCATAACCATGATAACATAATAAGGGAAATGTAAATAATCCCAGAAATAAAACCTATCAAAAAATTAATCTCAATCATCACTAAAGGTAACTAAGTGATAATTGATAAGAAAGAACCCAGGAACACGTGAATAATATAGAATCTACAAATACATGTGGAATCATCCTGAAAAGAATGGATTAGTTGAGGACATCAATAATTCTCACACACTTGGCCAAACCCTATATGGTTTACACAGTAGGTCACTATCCCATTACAATAAATCCCAATATATCATACTTTTATGGCCCTCTCTCTAGTTTATAACATAACTAGAGCAACAACCGTTATCAGAGAATTCACTCGCTATGCGAGGTTCCCATGTCAACATGTAAAATGGGGTGTGTGAATCAATACCAATTAGGCATCCAATCACATGAAAAAATATATCATATCTAATTAGTTAACAAAAAATGAATCACCTTAATTAAATCCAAGGATTATTTTCTTCCCATGATCAATAGATCTCAAAGGAGTCTACATGGATGATCTCCCACTATGTATAATGTGAATGAGTCATGAGGAGTCCACAACTAGGATGTCCCAACCATTCACATAATTGATTTAGAGAATTCCATTGTGAAGACATACCATCCATTAAATATAATTATTTCAATAATATTATCGAAGAAGATATTTCATAATTAACAGTTTTAGAAGTTTCACAAAAGTTCCAAACGATCCTAATGAATTTATTTCTCAAATAATAAAATCCAAAATTCAAAAATGGGTGAAAACACACAATTACCCATTTCAAAGTCATTTTCTATGTCCCAATCAAGATATCACAGCAGATGTACAAAGAAAAATATATTTCATTAATATGCCAATTGATCCATGTCTCAGAATGGTTCAGTTGACTAAAACAGTGTCCACATGAGTTGGTTCCTGAAATTAACATTAAAATGAATAAGGAAATATACTCTTTGATTACATCTTCAATATAAATATTAAAACTCCATGAATATTTATGCTATGCATAAAAGAAACATTTTCTCTCTTTAAAACCACACATGAAATATCAACAAAAAATTATATCATGAATATTAGTTTTCATTTGAGAAAATAACTTACACACTATGGGTATCACCCCTTTATATGGATGATCCAAGTAGAAAACATGAATTTTGTATATAGTGTGTATGTAATATATTATAATTTTTAATAATTTAAAAGAAAAAAAATTCAACAAACTCATTAGAAGAAGTTTTATTATAATATATGAACATAATAACATCATCATTCAACATAATAAATACATATATCAAATTCTCATAATGAATACTACTCAAAATTAAGGGTTATTTTAATTATTTGATGATTATGTTTCAACAATATCTATTCTAACTGACTCTATTTAAATTGTAAAATGTAATAAAATTTATTAATAATGAACTTTCTAAAATTCAAATTTTCTCAAGTTAAATTCCCTGTATGTATGTTCCTTTTGATGAAATATTCTAGAATGAGACAACAATAAAACATTTTTCTAATAAATATAATAAAAAAATACTTTTGAATCATAGAGATATCTAAAAATATTCATGTTCTATATTTTGAAAATATACTATCAGAAACAATATGATTTACATAAGTTTCACCACCCCAAATCTACAAAAACGACTATTTGGATTGTACACTAATTAATATATTAAAACGCTTCATTATGATTTTCTTATAGAGAATGTTATTCATTATTAAACTAACTAGAAATAAATTATAACATATAAAATTATATATGTAGTCTTGAAAGAATCATTATTGATCAAACCATACCTACCAATGTTGGATTTATCTTTTCAAAAAACCCATTCCCTTATAGTGAACCTACTGAATGAGTTTTGGAATAACACCACAATCTCTTTTATGATTTATAAACTTATGGATTATATATTACTTACCTCAGTCTAGTATAATTACATTTATATACTATCTAAATTGATTTTATAAGTTTTAATTAAAAAAATTAACATTTAATATGTTTCAAACTTTGGCAAAAAAAACACAACCAAACAGACAAAAATCATATGTTAAAGTTAAAAAATAACACTCTAAAAATTTCATATGTATTTATTATCCAACATAAATAACATTATATTATGTCTAATATTCCACTATTGTTATCAACATTTTCTACTAAAATACAATTTTTTTTCATTTTTCATACAAAATATTCACATGTATTAAATGATTTTAAAAATATATATTTTTATGTTATTGTGGCTGTTTTTTATTTATAAATTATATATGAAAAAAATTAAATTTTTAGAGATATTTTAATGTTAAATTTATTCCATTATATTTTTTAGTAAAAAGAATTTATCAGAGTGTTGTACATTTTATAATATTTAAGCATAATATAAATTAATCAATAAAAATAAAAATAATATAATATAAATATTAAATGGGATTTTTATGAATATAATATTTGGTAGAACCTAAAATTTCTCCATATTCATTATAGGTTATTATTTATAATCCTATTTTTCCATTAATATAAAAAATTATAACATTCAATTCAGTTAATGAATCTTAATGGGAAATGTTTTAAAGGATGTCTACTTTGATGACCTGTTCAATATTGCAAAATTTTATATTGGGATATATATTTATATATTAAGATTTATGAAGGACTTTTTACAAGACATGATTATTGATTATTAAAATACATTAATTGCTATAATAAATATTAAAACACATGACATAACACATGGAATATGTCATTGAACTGTCTTGAGATATTGTATAATCCAATATTTTCGTGAACCATTGGTGTTATATTTCATAGAGAATGATATGTATCTTTCACTTCCCATGAATGATACACCATTTATGATTCAAATATTCCCTTAAATGTGATTGAGTTACTAAATATGATTTGTAGATAGCATAATTCAATAGTGTAGAATGTACATGAAAATCATGTGTGTAAATTATTTTGATTGTTTATTCAAAAATGTATGACATAGTCACTCGTTACAAAATAACCCTCCAAAAAAGCCACTAGTCATTATTGTCTATGTATAGTATCTTGAAATATGTTTATATATTAAATATAATGATATGGATAGTAATGAATGCAGGTTTGATTAATATAAGTGCAATTTTTAGATGATGTCACCTATTATGATTCGAATTGCATATTATATTTTAGATACTTGTTATTTTATATGATAAAAATTGAGGATATAAAACAAAAAAAAGGTTTTTCATAACCAATGATTGGGGAAATCACAATGATGATTCGTTTTTATAGAAATAACTGTCATCAATGTGGTGTGGTATAACTACTTATATAAACTAAAATGTCAGGTGATTCATTGAATTTGATCATTTAATAACTCTCCCACCAATATACCTCAACCAACTATTTGGATGAAAATAACAAGAATTCACAAAAAATAATTCTTCCCCAACAAAACTATTTATTAGGAAATATTTAGTTCAATGATTTTATTTACACTTACCCTCCAAAAATTAGAGAAAAAATTTTCCATTGGTTTTTTATTTGAATGAATGGATATATCCCTAGAATAATACAGGATCTACAACTACTATAATATCCAATATAATCAAAAATTGGATTATGATGATTAGGGGTTTCAATTAAAACCCATTTTCACACTAAAATCACATAACAAAGTAAGATTTTATAGCATAGTAATCAAATATAACTCAAAAAATAAAAAAAATAATGATATTTTGATGATTATAAGAGTATCTATTTCACTATAAACAATGTAAAACCTTATCTTACTCACATATATAAATAAAAATAAAAAACTCTACAATCACAAATTTCATCTAGAATGCAAATTTTTCTCTTTCAATTGAGAGATTATGATTCACTTTTATAATCATAATCACTTAAAAATACAACTGGACTCAGACATTCACCTTGAGATGATTATATATTATCTTTTCTTCATGGAAAATCATCCACTCCTACATATAAATATTTATTTCCAATAGAATATTTTAGTGAACATAAATCATTAATTTAGGGTGTATCCATATTTATCTCCCTCCCAATATCTCTCCCTATCTCCCTCCATATCCCTCTATTATTATCCTCCATGTAAAGCTGAAATATGTTTTACTCGATAATATTTCCCAATAAATTCACTAAATATACCCAAAAAATCCATCTTTAATATTCACATAAATTTACACATTATCTTAAATTATTAAATTCCATTTGATCAATCCATAACTCTTCATCACTATCTATATATTTAACAAGTTGTATAATTGAAATTTTATATCCCTAGAGTCATCAATAAATCCAAATAATCAAATAATATTTAAATTTTACTACAATCTATGAAATTATATGATATCTCATATTGTGATGTGTGTGACTATCAAATGGTATCCTCCAACTCATAAAGAATTGAACCTTTCTCTATTATAATATTTTTATGATCTCTTATTTTTAAAATTGCCACAATTTTATAAAAAACTCACCTTTATTATGACCACATTCATTGAGGTGTGATTAGTTAATTAACAACACATCCTCTTAACTCATGATAAAACACTACATCCCACACCAAACACACTTAAAACATAAAATTATGGCATATACATTACTAAATGATATATATTTTAACAATGAAATAAAATTATTCATTTTTAAATCCTTTTTCTATCTGAAAATTGACCAAAAACATATTTTCTTGGAAAAAAATTTATGTCAGACATATATACATTAAAATACTTGTATTAGCATCATAAAATATTGAACTAAAATCATGGATGAACCCGTTTTGTGAATGCGTGATTGGTTTAAAATTAAAAAAAATCGTGTCTAGTAAGCACATAATGGCATAATCATTACCATAGAAGTGTGATTTGTGTTTTATTATCTCAAACAACTCTTAAAAAAAATATTTAACTTCAATTACCATCCAAAAAATTCAAAATATTTAATTTACCTTAAAATAATCCAGAAAATTTGAATTTATACAGGTTTACATGTGATTTATGATTTTAAAATTGGCTGTAGAATACAAGGAAACACTAATTTAACATATTATATCCACTTCAACATTACCTATAACCATCATTTTAACATTTATATAACAGACATATGATGTGGAACCATTACACTCAAAAACTATTATCATCTAATAAATTTCCTGATTTAAACTTTTCATCAAATAAGAACATAGTTGACAAAAAACCATTTTAAATGAATCATTATTTGATTATTATAAGTCAAATTATCAAACTCAATGTAGTAAAAAATTTAAATGAATAGTAATGTCTAATCCATACATAATACTGACTCATGTTTACAATCGTAATGAATTTAGAGAATCTAATCTCAATAAATCTTTAAAAAACATCAAAACAATTATTATTCATACTAAAAAAAATCTTTTAATAGTAATATATAATAAATATGTTACAATAGTATATATATTCACCAAAATTATTTTCCTAATTCATCTAAAAAATATCAAATACTCATAATTAAAAAGAAAGATAGAATAGTTCACACAGTAAAAAAACTCATTAAAATTACATCATAACCAATGAAAACCCCAAAATATATTCCCCCTGGATAATATATTTCCCAACAAAATTGAAAATATATAACTGTTAATTTTGGTTTCTATATTTCACCCCCTTAAAAAAAGAAACAATATGTTTGGGGGGAGATAGAACACCATAACTAAGATGTAAGAATATCATGGTTGGACTCTAATAATGATTTATTTTTTTCGTCATGTTATTCATTTTTAATTACATAAATATTTCTTATAATGTAGTAATATGAAACTTTTTCTTTTTATTAGTATATTATTGAGTATATTCAAAAAATGACCTAAATTATTGATTTGATTTAATTAATGGTAATTATATAATTCAATGTTGATGGATGAATATAAGAAATTTTTTTATGATATTAGTTAGTGAGGAAGTGTAGGGAATTAATGGGAAAGAATTTTATTAGGTTATATAGGTGTACCATGAAATTTTTATGATTTTACTCAGATAAAATTTATTTATAAACTCCACATGATATTAAAATAACTAAATAGATATCCATGTCAAAATAATTTTTAAAATTAACATTTTTTGTAATAATAAAAATGAAATTTTCATTGATATGTATGAGTAACAACTTAAAAAAACAATTGCATAAGATATTTAGTGTTCCCATGAATATGAGGAGGTTAAATTTACATGAAATAATAATTCAAGATGAGCTAATGATACATATTATTAGTAAAAAAAATTCTACAATAGATAAAATCTTATAAATATTAAAATAATATTTCAAAATAATATTTAGGAATCATTTGATCTCACATAAAATATTTTCCATCACCATGATGTTGTACTAATTTTTAATTTACTATATATGACATGTAAAGGATGGCTTGATATATAGAATTTAACTCTATATAGATAATAAAAAATCTACATAGCTCAGATGCATGATCTCGAGGAGACAATATAATGTTACATACTTAACTATATGACTAAATTAAGAATGAATCTATTAATAAAGACTTATGTAAGCTGAACTCAATGAGTGAAGGATGATATGGACATGTAACTAAAATACATACAAATCTATTTGTTAAACCTGATTAAAGCATTCAACATGGAATGATATTTCATGATCTACATAGGTAAAGTATGATAATAATAAAAGAAAACTAAATATAATAAGAACTCTATTATATTAGGTGTTTAACAACACAATTTTTTTTATGTTGTATTCTATATTTTTGTTCATTAAATGTAATATATTTACTCAATTTAAAAATAGATATAAATTTTTTTGAGAGTATGAGGTAATAATCTGGTGATGTTTTATTGATTTTTAATTACACATTCTCTTAATATGTTTTTTTCAATGTTAAAGTAGGGTGTAGTTAAACTTGATTAATATTGTTATGAACATCATTTCTCTATAATAAATTCTTTTTATTATCATGTTAGGTTTATTCATTAACTCCATTCTCTGCATTATCCATCATATTATGTATTTATTATAAAATGTGTGTGGGGGGGGGGGGGTTATCACATTTTTTTGGTCCCAACAGAGGTGATATCACTTAATGGTTATAAGATGACTGTGATGAGTCTCTATGAAATAATAAACTCAATTGATGTGTGATGAATACCAAATGACTTAAGAATAAAATTTGACCTCAAATTTAAGATAATGTTGTATTGATAATAAAAATTGTGACAGGGGTGATGTTTTTTAAGAATTATAATGAATTAATCAATTAAATAAAAAAATTATGAGTATTATATTTTTTTGTACAACTATGATAGGATACTCATGATGAATCAGCAATTGGTTAATATCATTATTTATAACGTTTCATTATATCTTATTATTTATTTTCACATACCAATGGCCCTTATTTTTATTTCATTAAATTCATTGAAATTTAATAAAATAATAATAATGATAAAAAAATAATACACATTGAGTCATGATTAACGCCTTATTGGGAGATTACCCTCATGTATCATACTATGCTTCCCTCTAAAGGGTTATTGAATTAATATATGATCAACCCTACCACAAGGCATCAATTAAATTACAATAATCAAACTCAATTTATGAAATAAGTCCTTAAGTAGTGGTTTGGTAAATAAATTATATATTTTATATTTTTTAGAAACGTATTCTATTCTAGTAGATAATTCTTCACCATCATTTTTATAAACAATACATAAGAATAATTTTTTTCAATAATGATTTTAGATCACGATTTATTAAATTATTTATAGCCCTTTGATTATAAAAAAAATTAATCAATGGTAACATCACTTACACATTCAAGTATTGGGGTTTTATTTCTATCCACAATGGATGATTTGTTACTTGGGTTGTAGAAATGTGTTCTTATTTGACAGTGATTAAGGATTTTGTTTCTTCAACTACATTGTAAAAAACAATTATCTAATTTAAAAATACTCCAATGAATAGGGAATTGTGATCATTAACACATAAAACCACATTCACACTATTATAAATAAGAATATCCATATTTACATTACAATTTTATTTTCCGTAAAAATCTGTACTTACATTGATGTGACATAGACTATTTTTTATTTTTATGAAATATGATTCCTTAGGTGAATTTTTGTACCTCACAATAAATGTATCAACCTAAAAAATCATTTAAAGCTATTAATATAGTAGTTTCACAAGAACGTTTTCAAAAAATTTATTGACCTCTTTTTATATTTATATTTTAATTTATTTTTTCCGAAAAAAATTAACATTTAAATTATCATAAAAAATTATATTCAAAAAATATTCAGAAATTAAGATTTATATATATATTGATATGGGAAAATTTGTTACTTATATTTATAAAATTTTAAATATTTATAATTACATAATATATCCCAACAATAATATCAAATTTTATTTATATCTGTGGCAATTTTATTTCATATAGATAATTTATTTTTAGTAAATATTATATAATTAATATATATAATGACTATCAATGATAACTTATTTGTTACTTTGACATGGATTTTTCATTCCACTCTTTCATCCCTAAATTCTTGTGACTTCATGCATGAGTTAAGAACTAATTACCATTCTCTCAATGATAAATTTAATGCATATAATGAATTCTTTTACTTGAAATCACACATCGTGCCTTATCTATGAAAAAAGATATTTGATTTTACAATTTACACCTATTCATCATATTCAAAATTTAGAAAGGCTGACATCACATATATTTGTATGATCTTGTATCTTTTTTGGCCGAGGATAGAAAAAAAATAAAATTTTTGTGTAAGGATTAAAAATAGGTGTAGTTGTCCAATCAGTGACAATTTCTTTGAAATGGGAATATCCTTTTCAAATGATCTACGTATTATAACCCGACATATATACTTTATCATTCAACATGTTACAAAAGTCGCACTTTTTTCCAATAACATTGTAGTTTTTTGGAATTTGGATCGGACTCCCAAATTATCTTTTGTGAACTTATATAAAATTACATATTCATGTATTGAATCTAATCTCAATTAATCAATCAATCATCCATATTCAATAGTTAATCTTGAAAAATCAATGACACAAAGAATTATATCTTAAACTATCACCCAATTGGAACTAATTAAATTTTACAACATTAATGTTTTGGACCTCCACATGCTTCTTCAAACATAGATAAAATTGATTTATACATTATAAATTAATTTATACAACTGAATAAACACCTAGTTTATTCATATTACATACATGTTACACACCTCTAAAAATATTATCATTTTATCTCATCAATTCATTATCAAATACATTATCCTTAGAATGTGTTTTATACATTTAATACCCCTAAATTGGGTTCCCAAAAACTTTCAAGTAGATAACAAAATTAACATTATAAATTACTTTTTATAGAATAATTATCATTTCCAAACCTAATGATATAGAAATAAAAATACATTCAACACATATTTTATCAAAATTACTCACATTTTTACCCTTAACATTGACGACATAATGGATAAATAATCCTCTCATACAAACATTGATTCTTATTATAATATATCATTTATGGTCACATATAAGAGTTTAAATTAAATATATATTGTATTTGAATTTTTCATATTGTTCTAATCACTCACCCCCATTAGAAATACTAAATACTTGGATCTATAAAAATGGGTTGATCTATCTCAAAAAACACGGATTCCTACGTTCAATTAATATTTTTTTGGGAATATAGTGCACTATAGTGATAAAGAATCCTTTTAATTTTGAAATAGACTTAAAATATTTTCAATACTATATTCAAACACATTTTCAAAAGGGATCCTATTTATATAATAAAAAAATTAAATTATAGCACACTAATATTTTTTTTTGAACATTTTCAATGTCTTTTATTTTATTTATGGTCATGATGTCTGTGATTTGAGTGAATTCATTAGTACACTAAAACAATCCTTATTTATAATATAATTATTTTTTTCTAATTATTCTATAAATATCTAAATGGATAAGTTCCAAGGGATGAGTTGTTTGAATATTCACTACTTTCTGAGAATACTACATAATGTTTTATATTGAAATGTAGTGAATTACCATTTCTTGTATTTTTTAGCAACATAAAATATCTTGAATTGTCTCATTAAATCTACTTGTTCATTCACATTTATCTAATAATAAAATGTTGTTCATTGCAAATATGTTTTTTTCTCTTTTATGATTAAGTGATTAGAATTTTTAGTAAGTCCCACATGAAATTAGTTTCCCATAGTCAACATTACTCAAGTTATTACACTTAAATACCGACATATATTTAACCCAGATCCTTATTTAAAATAATATAATGTCTTGAAAATTATCAAAATTTTGTAAAACACTTAAAATTATGTGTATCAAACCATCGACAAAGAGTGTAGTGTTTGATATTAATTTATTATAACGAGTTTAAATTAATCAAAATTTTTGTAAGTGATATAGTATTTAAAAATGTGTCAAAATCATCCCAAAACATCTCAAATCTTTTAACAGCTAAAATATAAATTCGTATGTTTTTTTGAAATCACATTTTTTTAATCTATGATATATTTTTTTGAGATTAATTAAAATTAACTTTTGACATTGATGATTTCATAGATATATATTCTTTATTATTTTGAAATCATTATGTATTATTCTTACTAGAATTATTCTGGAGAAATGGTTAGTCATTCCACATTCATGTGACTTGAAATATTAATTCAACCATAAAAATCCATAAGAAATGAAACTTGATACTTCACATGTACTCCTAAATTTTAATCATTTTATGAACCTTTATAATTTATATGGGATCTATACCCATCAATTAATTGGTTAAAAATATTATATATTTGTTATTATATTTTAAAATAAGATAAAAATTCATATATAGTTTTTTAACCTCCACAAAAACAAAAACAATCATAATCATAATCTTATTAAAAAACTTATGATTATATAAACAAAGAAACATCCAATTATTCTAATATATGACTATTTAATAAATATTTTTTTGAGAACCATTTTTTTGGTTATTTTTAATATATTTAAGATAAATTAAAATTATATTATGGAATTTATACCCCTTTAATTTTTTTAATATCCTATCTTTGGTTCACCATCATCAGATATTTTAAAACAATATAATTCAAAATATGAAACATGTTTCCTCGTATTATTTTTATTACATTACAATAAATATTTTTCATATAGAATTCAAAATAATTTTCAATTCGATGAATTTGATTCTTAGTTATTTGAATGATTACCAAAATTCATAGACATTTCACTAGTCTTCTTACTTCTGATTAAAAATTTATTAATTTCTTGCAAATATTTATATAATGAACATGTCATAGATAATTAATCTATGACATCCAACGGTTCTTCATAGAAATATAAAGTTAAAATTTTATTTAATTTCCTTCTTGAATTAATTATTCAATTTATAATACTCTATAACAGTGAAACCTAAATTCCACACTTATTTTACATATATTAAACTTATTTCAATTTGGTATTTATTAATATCATTTTCCAATTGTGGTAAAATTCCCAATTTACTAGTATATTTATACATTATATAAATTTAAAGGAGACATTCATTAAAATAATTTTTTATCCTCATTTTAATGTTAATTTTATCCTTGAATCCTTTTTTAAATAACACTTATTCATTAACCATAACAATAATATTGTTTCCTATATGATAACAGGATAGGGAATATTTTTCCCATTCATAGTTATTACAAACCCCATTGTAAATATTTATTAAATATCATTTGGTTTTTAATTTAGATAAGTTATTTTAAATTTTATTATAGGGGTTCTTTTCTTTATTTAATTTATAATTTTTATTTCTAGATAAGTACAGTGATGGAGAATCATTATTTTTACTCTCCATATCATAAAAATTTAGAAATTTTTTGACAATATATATAAATCCACAAGTTTTGATACACTTTAAATGATGTTTGACATGGAATTTACAATTTAGTTTTCAAAAAATTATATATATATATATATATATATTATAAGATTATCTAAATCAATATAAACTCAATCATTTGAAAATAAAACCACAATTCCCTATTTAACATCTTTTAATGTCTTTTCATTATTTAGGGAATTAAAAACTAATTCGTTCTCTGCGTTATTTAACATTTTTAGATAAAAATCATTAGATTATAATCTCGTAGAATATAATTAATAATTAAACCTCAAAATCTCCATCAATCAAGAGAATTTTTTATAATGGGGCCCAAAATATTTAAAAATTGGACTCCTTCACCAAAAAAAAACTTTATGAATATTTCATAGCTTTTACTAGATTACTCTCACTACATTGATCCCTATAACCATTATGAACAATTTATATGAATGTTGGGATAATATAGAGTTACATTCAAATCTATAAATATCTATATTGTTCATTTCTTCTAGAGTTATAACTTCATCATCCATGACTGGAGTAAATCAGTTAGTTACAATTTCAAGTACTACAATACCAAATGGGTATAAGAGAAACATAATTCTTTATATAAATATTTTTTAAAATTCTCAAATACATTATGGGAATTAATTTTTTATTGACATAATTATTATGATTTGTGATCAAAAAAAATTTTAAGGAGAAAAAAAACCAAAAAATAGAAATTAAAATATTTAATTCCAAACAATGTTGGTGTTCTTGAACGAAACCCTCTACAATGACCTAAATTATTGGTAAAACACAATATAAATTTCCCCAAGAAAAAAATACTCATTGTGAGGATTAGAGGATGGAAAATTATTGAATAAATTACTTTTGTGATTCCCCAATTAATAAACCTCCATCACTAATAAAGATTATAATAATCAAGTTGTCACCAAATTTCATCTTATTCGACAAGCATTTTATTACTAAATATTTCAGTTGAGTAATTTTAATTGAAAGTAAATAAAATTAATATGGATACACTGTTATAAAATGTTCTTAAAATATTTTCATATGTCTATTAAAAATTAATGTATCTAGTTTATGTGAATAAATTATAATTACAAGATAACTCAATTTAAAATAATAAAAATATGTTAAACTAGAGATGATAATCTAAAAAAATAAACTTGCATAAATTACAATATATAATAATAATTCATAAATGTAACCCTCAAATAAAGATTTAATATGGTCACTGATGATAATTGATGTAGAAGATGAAGTCCTCCCACGTCTAGAGGTATCTAAGATCCAATTTGAATGATACACCATACATGAAATATCCTCCATTCCATAAAAAAAAATATTTTTTAGATGTAATGATTTTAGGAAAAGGCTATAGTGGGATTATGATTTTTGGCCTAGCATAGTGTTGTGTCACAAAAATTCCATCCTATATAAGTATCCCTTTATGGAGATTGAAAAAACTACTCATTTCCACTGATCACTAAATCATGAGTTTTAATTCATGAGATGATATATTGGCCAATATGCATAACATGCATAAATTTAATAAATATTTTCCTTTACCTCTCACATAAGAGGTCCATTAATGATTTTTGTTAATGGAATATTTGATGAGCCTCCAACTACGAATGAAATTATTGGAATGCTTAATATTTTCTATAACAACCCATAGATATAAACTACCAATAAAGGGAAAATGTCAAGGGAATGGAATGAAATATAATATCACGTCATTCCATACAAATGCTCTAATATCACTAAATAATTTATATTTTATTCTAAGAAACCATGATAATATTCGATTACAAAATGAATCTTATCATACCATACAATAAGTGTAGGTAGTATTCTTAAAATTTAATTTCATATATTCAAACCATATATATCCTTCATGCATATCAACCATATATATTAGTCATATATCTCCATTAATATCCTAGATACACTAACGACTATAAGAATTTGTTCTTTTATAAGTTGTATCTTATCATATTTCATAAATCATGAAATCATATAAAATGGAATTTTGAATATATTATGTAACACTATTGGATAGATATCACTAAATTTAGCTTGTTCCACATAAGAGGTAATAACTTGAGATTACCCATACAATTGCATTGGACTAACACAATGATGCATTTATATTATAATTATTAACATATCTGAATTACCATTTAGTCAACTACAAATTATTCCCCCAAGGACCATTATAGCATTGAAAACAAACAATAATTACCAGATAAATATTTGTATTAAATTATTTCCCTCTAGAAAAAAATCAATATAACTAAATATATAAGGATATCTAGTTTGATCTCCATGAAACACATGTGTCTATAAAACTATGTGAAACTATAACATATCTGGATAGAATTTGCTCTAATATTTTCACTTTTTAAAAGAGATCAACATTACATGGGATACCAAGTATATAATATCCATAAGACCAACTCATAGATTCAATAAACTTCATGTATATAATGTATGAGTTGAGTAATACATCACATGACATTCATCTTATGGACGCTGATATCACATGTCCCTCACCCAAATAGATAATAACATATTAAAAATTAACTACGTACCAACTCAGACTCTGAAATCTATCTCAATCACCGGAGTAAATGTTATAGTCGTAGATTGAGACGGAACATATCATAATAGTTGATCTATAATTGATTATATAATATGTATCATACCCAACAACCCCTAAATTAGATAACATATATGTGGTTGTTTAAGAAATTTATAATTGTATGAAGGTTACCAGGCTTGGAATATCACAAATAACATGTTTTGGAAAATCAATTAGATTAATTTACCCAAACTATTCCAAAGAAATATTTTATAGAACTATATTTGGTATCCAAAGTGGTTCATCCTACGCAATAAAACACTTTATGTGCCTCATGTTCATACCTCATATCTAATTCCCAAATATCTTCCATCGTAACCTTAAATTTGGTTGACAACCTTTATTATTTAAAGGAGAACATTGGTTAGGGATAACATTAATTCAAGATTTGAAGGGTAAATTAGAGTAATATATATATATACACATACACACAAAATTTTATGAAGATAATGTGAATGAATGATAACATGGAAATTTACTCTAACATGACACATTTTATTTTCATAATTTTGTTAAATAATATTTATAAAAATCCAACTTAATCACATTTCCACCATATCATTTATTATAAAACACCATTACAAAAATTTTGTTTATACACTTTCTAGGGAAATGTTATTTTATTACAACTATATGTATTTATGTTCAAATTTATATGTGAAAAACTATTAAAAATATCTCACTAAACTATATAGTTATAAAAACATATTCAGAAAAAAATTTAAATAATTGTTATATTTATGAATCACACTTAAAAAATTCAACTCCTTAAACATATTCAAACTCCACAACTTCACAAAATGAAATTTTATAATTTTGTCTTTTATTTTCAACAGAAACGTTTTCTATATTTAACATAATAATAATTTTACTGCTTCAAAAAAAATTAAAAATTAAAATAATTTAAGTAGTGTAATTATTATTCAAAAACACTTGATAAAATCATTAGGTAATGAGTGAAATCAACTATATATTTATTTTTGGATATAATTTTAAGAAAATAAAATATCCTAAACTATTTAAAACACTAAGTAGAAGATAATTTACCTTTTGACAAGTATAATATTATAATAAAATATTTTAACTTATTAATGATAAAACATACTCTCACTAATCTATTAGAGAATACATTAATTTCATAATATCATTATAAGATACACAAACTCTTACAGGTGAGAAATAACTCTTATTTCGAATTTGATTGAAAATTAACAAATAAATTAAATAATCAATATTATATATGGGTTTCAATGTGTTTGGATAATTTTATATGAAAATAAGATAATTCATGAAAATATACAAATCATAAGTGGTTTGAACAACTTCCCTTGTTTTTTAATAAACTACAAGAAAATAATTTATCTCAGATAAAACAATTTTATCCCTAAATTCTTATCAAAAAAATTATTTAATCAAATGAATCATAAACATAGTGAAAAATGTTAATCAAACTATTTTTTTTTTCAAAAAAAGTATTTTTTTTAATAAGAACTACTATTATCATATAAGAGAAATGAGATAATGATAATCCAGAATCAATATCCAAAAGGGATTGATTTATATAAACATCATTGATATTGAAACACTTTCATAATCATTTTAATGAAGACATATATATTCTATCAATTCATACCTTGATATTGACCTATTTTATATTTCCAACACTTCTAAAATACATATTTGGAATCACCAAACCATAAAATAAAAGAATTAATTTCTATACCACTAATATCCAACATTAACAGACAATCATGTTTTAAAAACCCTTTATCTATTTGATGAAAATTTCATATTTTTTAAGGATTAAACCTCCATAATAAAACATCCAGGTTTTAATAAAATTGATTGGATTCATGAAGAAACATCATTTTTCTTTCTAAATAATCTGACATCTTTCAATTTGATCTTTTAAAAAATTATATTTTCTATAAAGTATCTAATTCTAGAAATAATATTCCCATTTTATCTATACTTAACTTATATCTATATTTTTTAAAACTATCCTGAATTCATTCATATTGTTTTTATATATCCATAAATAATGATATGAATAATTTTTTAACTAAAAAATATCACTCCAAGGAACCATTAGGGTCTCTAATTCACTTTCATACTAAATCATATTGAGTATATGAGACTAAAATTTCACAGGATACCCTATATATAATTACATTCAACCACTAAGGGAATCATTTTTTAATTATCTTAAACATGAAAATAGACATATTTTAAAAAAACAACACATGGTCACATAGGAATGTATAAACCTAACACATAAAATTCATTGTAATTATTTGCTATTATTATAATTGCAGTATTAATTATTTCTAACATTATTAAACACTTTCATAATGATTAATATAAATCATTAGTTTAATTATACTATTTCTATTTATCTAGAATCAAATATCTTTTCATATGAATATCATCTATTATTAATACTAAATAATGAATTCAATTATATATCCTCCAACTAAATTGATTATCCATTCTCAACTCATTATAATTATTAGTAGGCCAAAATCCACATATTTCTAATGAAATAGTCTGAATAGGTGTTATTCCGACCACTTAGATGTTTAGTTAGGGAATCACCCTAATCATATCATAAATGATTATTAGACTGTCATGTAAAAAACTATTTTTCTAGTTTAAACATAAAGATAAACCCAAATGTAATATTTTGGAATCTAATCTTATAGGGGTTCTCTATGATGTTTCACTGATATATATGTGGGATTAGATTGCCCAACCTTTAGAGTTATCCACATCATCCATACCTTAAGAAAATTCATTGGAACCATAATATAGAAAGAAATAACATGGTTGAATGATCAAAATCATAACATGTTCTATTTTGGAAGGACATTATTACATAGTATTTAATAGAGGATTTAATCTCACCATGTTTATTAAAAATTATTACATTTATTTATTCATGATTATAAATATTTAGTTTTTATATCCAATTACTTTCTTAAAATTAATAGGTTAAAACCATGTTAATCTGAAACTATATATAGAACCCAAAATTATTGTTACTCTCCAAAAAATAAGTGTAATACAAATATACACATATCCAAATTCATCACAGACCTAATGTTTATGAAATAATAATGTAAATTACTATATCTCTATATGATTGAAAATAACCACCTGAGTAATCTATGAATGTTAGATAACCAACCCCCACCATTCTGGATCATGGCATGACTTCTAGACCAGTGGGATGTCTCACCCTATGTTCGTATCCCTGTGGATACTTTACCCAAGAGAGGATTTAATTCATCATACATTTATCCCTTGATAACTATTAACTATATTAAATAACTATAGTAAAGCTAATAAATTTAACTACAAACTGACGTCATCATATATCGGAAATTAAATCCCATTTGTGTATTCCTAGCATGTAATACAAAGTTTTAAAATATTATAAGAAGTATTTTATCACAAAAAATAAACAATACAAGAATTAGAGATATAATGTTTTTTATAAATGTATAAATTATATAATAACCAGAAATAAAGGGAATCTTATAAAATCTAAACATTTGATAATATGTTTTAAGAAAATCAAAAAATATATAACTACAAAATTCTTATAATTTTTGTTTATAAATTATTCAAATTTAATAATCTTAAATATAATAATTTTATATTCATTATATTATATGAATATTTCACATCATCTATTATTGAGTATTTTATTTTAAATATATGGTATTATATACATTATAAAGAATATAATGTTAAATTAAGTAAACAATTTACATAATAGTAAACATTATAGAATAAATAATTATTTAAAATATTTATTAAAAACTAATCAAAAAACACATGTTATTAGGTTTAAATAACTTTCAAATGTGGATACTTAAATTTGAACATTTCAAATTAATAATTACGAACATTCACAATTCCCTGTAATATAAATTTTTATATTAATCCTTATTTATAAATTCAAATTTTTTTATAAATTTCAAATATTTTTTTAATATAAAAAATTACACTGAAAGTATAATATTCAACCTATAACACCCCAAGCTTCCAAAGTTTTTTTCTATTTGAATAATACAGTACCATGTGTTGTACGGAACTTCGAGTTCTAACACACCACAACCAATCAAACTAGCCATTATGAATAATATACCCACTTTTTGAAATTTTATAAATTTTATCATTCAAAATCGAATTAATTTTTAGATTCAAAATATCAAAATTATCTTATGGTGAATTTTTGGCATTTTTCTGAAAACATTTTGTTTTTGATGAATAGCGAAAATTACTAAATTTTAATTAAAAACAACTTTTATAATTAAAATAATTTATAGTACTAAGTTATACTATTGAGTAGTTTTAAATTATAATTACATTATATTTTTACCATTTAATTTAATTTTGGACATTGGACATAATGTCACTTTTAAACTGGACATAAGTAATTGTCAATCTTTTGCTAGTTATTATTTCTTAAAAACACACTTCTTTATTTTGACAACGGGAATTAATTTTAAATTAATTTCTTCCACTTATGTATTTTCAATTTATAAAAATGGATTACCTATTTATAATCAGGAGTTCCAAATTGTAAAAAATGGTATCTTTGATTTTTAATCATTTATAATAATTAAATCGGTAAATATTTTATTTACCATGTTTAAAGTGTAAATCTAATAAATAAAGGAAAACATATTTTATAATAAAATTAAATTATCCAAACACATCTCCCACCACTATTGTATGATAAATGTCTGACCATTGTCATCTTTGAGTCGATTTTGGGACCCCATGGAGGTACTTGTAAGTGATAATGACACTTTATATTAATTATGGTAAAGTAAATACAAAAAAGACCTAAGTATATATCTTTTAATAAATTTTTTTTCTTCATAAAGATATACATGTTATATATTTGACTATAAAAATTAATTAGGAAGATAAAAATATTTCCTATATAACTATATTTTATTTATAATTTTTAGTCATTGAATAATTAAATTTATTTAGGACACAATGATGATGCAATATTTTCCTTACTAAGGAATGAATCAAATAAATGGTATTTTAAATGTTAAAATAAATATCATTTGAAATTTTAGATGATATCCACGAATTTTATAGTTTAATATGACATTTTATGTATTCTTAAAATAATTTAGGTCAAGTTAATAATTTTTTTAGGACTTTAACAAGAATCAATTTTTAAATAGTGTCAAAATTGAAATAAAAGAGTATTAAAAAAAATATTATATTATTAATTGATATTCTATTCCTAAAAATCTATAGTTCAGCCAACGAACTTATATAATGATAATAGTATCATTAATGAACCACTTGGGGTTCTTTTGGATGTATATATTTTGTTTATTAACCATAAAATATAAAAATACATTGAGACATGGTAAATGTTATATTATTTAACTAAGAGTTAAATCTAAAAGATAAATTTAATATAGTGACCCTAACCTATCTAAAACATATTTTTGAGTGGTTTTCAACCCATACACACCTTATCCTTTAAATAACCCATTTTTTAGCCATTATAAACTGAAAATTATTTTATTATAATGTAATATTTCTAGGTTTTCCTAAGGTGCCTGTCACCCTTCTTATAAAATGGCATTCCCAATTCTCTCTAATTCACACCTTCAAAGCCATTTGGCTATGCCAAAATCAACCCAAATACTCTATCAACTATCCTAACTTCATCATAGAGTCCTTCCATTGGTCATAATTCAAACCTAGAGATCCCTTTATGGTCAAATCAAAATGAAGAACCGGAAGAAGAGGTAAATAATTCATCACCTCTTTCAAGTTCCTATCTTCTCCCACTTCCTTTTATTTGTTGTTTACATTATAAAATAATAAATCTGGTATCTTCTATATAATGTGATTTCATTTAAAATATGGTACAACCAAATTTATTTTTCTATCCATCCTTAGAATGACATGTCACCATACATGCGTACGTACGGATTACCACCTCCACATCATTGTGTAACCGTTATTCAATACATTATAATATGGATGGGTATAATAACGATGTTTAATTGATTTAAATAATAAATATAACATGATAATTATTCTGTATATATATATTATATACCATCCAATTATATATTATGTTAATATCAAAATAATAATATTGTTGCTCGTGTGTACGTACGGATTACCGTCTCCACGAGCGTGATGAGATTCATTCCCCATCGTATCGATTAAAGACTAATTTTCATTTTATGATTAAAAATAATGTTTAAATAATTTATATCATTTTGGATATGAATAAGATACATCCCATCCATATCAAATATGACTCACATAACAAATAATATAAAGGAAAATGAATCTGTTAACACCTGAAACGACGATAATACTAAGATATTATTAAGAAAGCAATGTTAAATGATCATATATGAAATAATATTAAGGTATATGATTATTTTATAATTTAATAACAAATATTTCACCATTATACAGGTTTTCAACCTACCCTCGACCAAATAAAAGTGCAAGGTAAGGGTTAATTCTACAATCTCTTCATTATCCGAGGTGGTTAATATGTAATTATCTACTAGGACCTCTTTATCATCCACACCCATGTTTCTTAAAAATGTATTTCAAAACATTCTTACTACTTTATAGACTATGGGATAAAGTAATTTATACCCTTTTTTAACTTTTTATAAGATTTTTATAAAGGAATCGTTCCGTCGTTTTCCAAAGAAGGCCCTTTTTAACCTTTTCGACAAAATTAAGGTAAGAATGTATTTTTTAACTTGTTTGGCGGGTGCGACTATTTTCTGCCATTATAAAATCGTCAAAGCTTCCCCTAAAATCTAATAATAATATTTTCAATGTAAATGTATTATTTTATAATTATGTTACTTTTAAATGATTTAAAAAATGATATATTTCCATCAAATAATTTTGATTTCATCTATGTCAACATCCTTTGATGGATTTAAAGCTTATATGAAGATGATTTATTATGATAAAAAACTTCCAAATAGTATTGACATTTCATATGCTAGTTTTAATAAGAATATTTATGTTATGTTTAAACATCTTCATATGTGGAATGCATTGGATATAGTATATTACGGGTGGAGCCTGATATAGCTCCTCAATGCATCAATAGGTCTCATGAGACAAACTACTGTCTTGGAACATGGCCTTCACAAAATCTTATTTTTAGTCTTGGTATAAGGCCTTGTCTATGGGGTTATGATAGTCTAGCATTATGAATTCCAACATTGTGAAAGTTGTTATTAATATTGCATGTGATTATTCGACTATTAGAATATCCATGTGAATAAGTAAATGGTATTATTTCATTTTTTTCCATGTTATGCAGAAGGTCATGTTTAAAAAGATTTTGTTTTAATTATACATTGCCTTAATTTTTTTTGCTTATTTATGAAAGTATCCACTATATTTTTATCCTTACTTAGAATCTAAGTTCACCCCTTTCTATGTTTTATTTAACCTAGTATGTGAAGAAGTATTACATGAATGACCTGCAGGGATATTCTGAGGGGATATGAATGTGAACTATAAGGACTATGTTGTTTTATTTTTTCACTTTATCATGTAATGTAAGACATATTATTGTACCTATTGTTTCCAAGGCTACTAAACTAGTCGGTCTTTCAAGAATTGATATTTTTTTATCATGCCAATGTTATGTAATAATGCACCGACTCTGAGTAACTGGGGTTGGGGCGTTACAGTTGGTATCAGGGGAATTTTAGTACAAACCGTGGAAGCTAGATTTAGATAAACACTAAATAGAGCACATAACCCTAAGATAGACATTAAGGATTTGTATAGAATAACATCCTAGTTTTTTTTGGTATTATAGTGATTTTTTGAGTTTTCATAGAATTATATCATTGTCTGGAAATGATCATGGAGAGGCGACTCTAGCACCGATGTACATAGGGGTAAAACTCAAAAACACTGCTTTGAACTAGACTTGAATGGGAACTGGTGCACAACTATATAACTTACTTCACTCTTGGTTACAACACTCCCCATGGATATGCTTAGGAGAAATATCATTGTATTTACAAACAATTTTGAATGATTTATGATTATATACTTCCCCAAAGAAAACATTTTTTATGATTATGGATTATATCCATAAACTATTCAATTTATGTTAAGTATTTTAGAAGATTAGAATGATGTATTTTGATTCATAAACTAATCTAGTTTCTTCCATTGTTATGAAATGGTACCTAGTGGATGGAATGGAAACCGTATCAATGCATGCACTCCATGCAGCGATTTCCCTCTTGCTTAAAATAATTATAGTGGAGCTGGTGATATAACTAGTGCTACTCAACTTATCACCATACTGGGACAACTCACTCAGGTTATGAATAATAACCTTACCCATATAGGTCACCCTGATACACAACACGGAGGATCAATGTTATATTGATTCATGAAGAAACAACCACCAACATTCAATGGGTGTACAAATCTATCTGTAGCTGAGGAATGGATAAATTCTCCAGAAATAATATTCCATGCCTTGGGGAGCAGTGAAAGGGAAAAAGTTTTCATTATAGTTTACCACCTCACTTAAGATGCTGATAAATGGTGTTCATTGATTCAAAACACAATGGAATATGATGAAGTATCTTATATGGAATAGAGAGAGTTTAAAGAGATTTTCTTAGAAAAATAATTTCCTCATGACCATCAATCAGATATGGGAAGTCAATTTCTGAGTCTGAGGAAAAATGAGGATGAGAATGTCACAAAGAATGAGGATAACTTTACAAGGTTAGAGAGGAATACTACAGATTATATATGTATCCTAAGAAGTAATATTGATTGTTTCTTTGATGGGTTAAAACCATTTCTCCATCGAGAATTAGTCTCACAATCCTTCTAGTCATATGAATATATTGTCTCATGCACTATAATGATAGAAAAAATAATTCTTTAAGTTTTATGAATTTAAATAAAAGAAAGAGAAGAATATATCTACTGATAACTCAAAAAATGGAAATAAGGGGAATATGAGAAAATTTGTATATCCATCCTGCAGTAAATGTGGGATGAAACACCCTGGTACTTTCTTGAAGCGAATGTGAGCCTATAAGAAATGTCGTGAAAAAGTCCACCAAGCTCATGATGAGAAGGGGACGAACGAAGCTACCGATGTTCAAGTCTACAACTGCTGGGAGATGGAACATTATACAAATGAGTTTCCTAATTTTCAAAAGAACTTACCTCAGAAAAGGCCAAGGGATCATGTACAAGCTTATACTATCACTACTACTGAGTTAGAAGATCTGAAAGACGTGGTGAAAGGTAATTTAATAGTTTTATAAAGTTTATCAAATTATTTATTTGATTCTAGATCTTCAAATTGTTTCATATCTTACGAGTTTGCTAAAAAAATTAGATATTTTAAATTTTATTTAACAAGGGAGTTATCAGTTAACACTCTTAAGGGATGTATCATCGCAACAAAGTTTTGTGAATCTGTTCCCATTACAGCATATACATGTTCTTTATCTTCTGATATCATCATCATACCCATGATTTAATTTGATATAATCCTTGATATGGATTGGATTTCTGACCATGATTCGAAAATTTATTGTAAGAAGAAGGAGGTTACAATTTTGGATGACGATGATAAAGAACACCCTATCTTTAAAGCAGAATTGTCACCACCTGATTCTTATCTAGATCCACACCCAATAGCTCAACTAAATTTGATTATCGTGGAGGATTATAATGAAAAAACTATTTGTGAGGATACGAATTTTCAAATAGAGGATGCACCTGTTGTGAAATAATATTTTATTGTGTTTTGAGAAGATTTACATTAACATCATCCAGAATGAGAAATTGTGTTTTCCATTGATTTTATTCCTCGATCAATGCCCATTTCAAAGACCCCTTATTGAATTTCCACTGTTGAATTAGTGGAACTAAAGTAAAAAATATAGGAATTGAGTAATAAGGGATTTATTCACCATAGTGTTGTGCCATGGCGATCCCCTGTCCATTTTGTTTATAAGAATGATGGATCCATGAGGTTATGAATTGACTAGAGAGAGATCAATTCTATAACAATAAAGAACAAGTATCCACTTCCTCACATTGATGATATATTCTACCATCTTCATCGAGATCAATACTTTTCAATGATTGAAATTCGATCTGGATATTATCAGTTGATTGTGAAGAAGGAAGACATTCCGAAGATAGCATTTTGAACCAGGTACGAGCATTACGAGTTTATAGTAATGCCTTTTGGATTGACTAATGCACCCTCTATATTTATGGATAAAATGAATATAGTTTTCAAGGAATATCTCGACAACTTTGTAGTGGTATTTATTGATGATATCTTGGTATACTCTAAATGCTACGAAGATCATGAAAATCAATTGCACATTATCCTGAAGACCCGTAGAAGACATTAATTATATGTAAATTTTAAAAAGTGTGAATCTTGGACTCGAGAGATTTCTTTTCTTAGCCATATTGTCTCTGAGGATGGAATCTCTATTGATCCTTCAAATACCAAGGCAATACAAGAATTTCCAGCCTCGATAAGTATACCAGAGGAATGCAGTTTTATTGGTTTAGCATGTTATTATCGACGTTTCGTCTATAATTTTTCCCAGTTGGATAACCTATTAACAAAGCACACCCAAAAGGGGTTAAATTTGTTTGGAAAAAAGAGTGTGAATAATGTTTTGAAGAATTGGAGAGAAGATTATTCAATTCTCTTATCTTGACATTACCATTGGGGATGATGGGATTATTATTTACAATGATGCTTTGAAGAAAGGAAATGGTTGTTTCCTTATGTAGAATGATAGGGTTACTACCTATGAATCATGATAGGTGAAAATTAATGAGAAAAACTATCCTACTCATGATCGCGAGTTAGCAGTTGTAGCCATTGCTTTGCAGATTTGGAGACACTATCTATATGGTAAATAATTTGAGATTTATACTGATCACAAGTGTTTTAAGTATATTATCTCACATAAATAACTCAACATGGGGAAAAGGAAATGGGTTTAACTACACAAGGATTATGATTTCACGATACACTACCACTCGGGGAAGGCAAATAAGGTGGCATATGCTTTGAGTAGAAAGGATCATGGAGTTTTGAACATACTGAGAGTTTAAAGGGATCCTATTATCAATGATTTAGTAAGGAAGGATATGAGAATCACCATGGAAGGTGAAACATCAGTACAGTTTCAAATGGTTTCCAAAACATCTTCATTAGAAAGGATAAAGAGTTCTCAGACCGGTAATGAAGTGTTTCAAGAGAAGATTAAAGATGTGAATGATGGGACATTGAGTGACTTTGTGTATGAAGATGAAAATTTTAAATTTGGTAAGAGACATTGTGTCCCGATATACCTGATCTAAAAAGGTAATTGTTTGATGATGATCATAGTCCCAATTTCTCTATACACCATGGGATAACCAAAATGTATATAGATATGAAGGAACATTTTTGGTGGGACAAACTGAAGAGGGAGATTGCAGATTTTGTATCAAGATATATGGTTTGTCATCATGTGAAAGATGGAAGGAAATAACCTAGAGGAGTCTTGAAACCTCTTCCTATACTTGAGTGTAAATGGCATAATATTACGATTGACTTTGTCTTGGGACTACTAAAGACTCCTAGATGTAACGATGTAATATGTGTCATTGCCGATAATCTTACCAAGTCAATATATCTCCTTGCTAGAAGTATGATTTATCACTTGAACGTCTAACAAGACTATATATTAATGAAGTTGTGAGACCTCATTGAGTACCCCAATCGATTTTTTTTCTGATTGTGATCCACATTTAACATCAAAATCCTGGAAAAGCCTTCTAAAATACCTGGATACTGAATATCGTTTGAGAACTACCTATCACCACCAAACTGATGGAAAATCAGAATGGACTATTCAAACCATAGAAGACATGTTGATATCATGCTCAAATAACTTTCAAGGTATGTGGGATAAATATTTACCTTTGTTAGAATTTTCATATCATAATAGCTTCCATTAAATTATTCAGATGACACCATATGAAGCATTATATAGAAAGAGATGTCGTAAAGAAACTTGTTGGGATGATGTTGGTGAAAGAAAACCTGTAGACCCAGAACTTGTTGAGGAAACGATGGAAAAGATGATGGTAATCCAAACCCATAACAAAGAAGCTCAAAGTATGCAGAAGAGCAATGCCGACAACAAAGGAAGGATTTAGAATTTAAGGTAGGAGATCATGTTTTCTTGATGGTATTTACATTGAAGGGTGTTATACATTTCGGTAAGAAGGGTAAATTGGGTCCAAGGTACATTGGACATTTCGAAATTCTCGAATGAATTGGGGCTATAGCTTACCATTTGGGAATTCCTCCAAGTCTCTCCAAAGTTCATGATGTGTTCCACATATTACTGTTGAGAAAATAAATGCCTGACCCAACCCTTGTACTCATCTTTTGAGGAATTAGAATGGTAACTAGATCTGTCTTATTGCGAAGTCCCCATAAATATTATTTATATAAGAGAACAAGTGCTGAGAAACTGGACGATTCGTCTGGTAAAAGTTCCATGGGGAAACCATAAGATGGACGATGCAATGTGGGAACTCGAGGAACTTATGATAAAGAACCACCCATGTATTTTTTATGAAGTAATATTCTAGAAATTTCAAAGATGAAATTATTTAATGGTGGGTAGAATGTAACTCCCCAATCATCCACGATACTCTTCTCTCTGAATAATATAGTAGCGTGTGTTGTACACAACTTCGAGTTCTAACACACCACAACCAATCAATCTACCTATTATGAATAGTATACCCAATTTTTGAAATATTATAAATTTTATCATTCAAAATGGACTAAATTTTTTGATTCAAAATATCAAAATTATCTTTGGGTGAATTTTTGGTATTTTTTGAAAACATTCAGTTTTTAATGAATAGTGAAAAATACTAAATTTTAATTAAAAACAATTTTATTAATCAAAATAATTTATATAAATAAATTATACTATTGAGTGGTTTTAAAGTATAACTAGATATTATTTTTACTATTTAATCTAATTTTGGTCATTGGATGTAATTTCACATTGAAATTGGACATAAGAAAGTGTCAATCATTTGGTAGTTATTATTTATTAAAAACATGCTTTTTTTACAATGGGAATTAATTTTAAATAATTTTATGCCCCTTATGTGTTTTGAATTTACAAAAATGGATTCCATATTTATATTTATGAGGTCTAAATTGTTTTAATCGGTAGCTTTTATTTTTATACACATTGAATAATTACATCGGTAAATATTTTATTTACCATGCTAAATGGTAAATCCAGTAAATAAGGGTAAAAAATAATATTATAATAATATTAAATTACCCTAACACGTGTCCTAACCCTATTGGATGATACATGTATGACCATGGGTATCTTTGGGTCCATTTTGGGACACCATGGAGCCACTTGTAATCGATAATGGCACATTACATTAATTAAGTTAAAGTAAATACAAAAATGAGATAAGAAAATATCATTTAGTAAAACAATTTTTATATAGGGTTATAAATGATATATCTTAGAGTATAAATATTAATTAGATTCAGAAAGATATATTTTACATAATGGTATTTTATTAATAATTTTTATACATTTAATAATTAAATTTATTTATTACAAAATGATGATGCAGTATTTTCTTTATTAATGAAAGAATAAAATAAATTGTATTATAAATGTTAAAATAAATATAATTTGATAATTATAATGACATCCACGTATTTTATAGGTTAATATGACTTTTTAGGATTGATCAAATGAATTTAGTTCAAAATAATTATGTTCTTAGGACTTTAAGAAATATCAATTATTAAATATTGTAAAAATTGACATAAAAGAGATTTTAAAATAAATATTATATTATTAATTAATATTCTATTCCTAAAAATATATGGTTTGGCCAATGGACTTATATAATGATTGTTGTATCATTAAGGAACCACTTGTGCTTCTCTTGGAAGTATATATTATGTTTATTAACCATATAATATAAAAATACAAAGAGACATGGTAAATGTCAAACTATTTAACTAAGAGATAAATCTAAACGATAAATTAATATTGTGACCCTAACCTACCTAAAACATATTGGTTGAGTGGTTTTCGACTCCTCCCCACATTTTACTTTAAATTATATATTTTTTATCCATTATAAACCGAAAATGAGTTTATTATAAAATAATATTTCTAGCTTTTCCTAAGGTTCCCCTCACCCCTCTTATAAAAGGGCACTCCCCCTTCTCTCTAAATCACACCATCAAATCCATTTGGATTGGGAAAAATCTGACCAAATACCCTCTCAACTATCACCCCTTAATCATATTATCCTTAAATTAGTCATAAATCCAACCTATAGAGACCATTTTGATCAAATCAAAAGGATGAACCCGAAGAAGAGGTAAATATTTCATCACCTCTTTCATGTTCCTATCTTCTTCCACTTACTTTTCCTTGTTGATTCCATTATAAAATAATTACTCCATTATACTATATAAAATTTTATGTTATTATGAATATTGTACAACCATATTCATTGTTCTGTCCATCCATTGAATAACATTTCACCATACGTGCATACGTACGACTTATCGTCTCCACGTCGTGGTGTAATTGTTATTAAATAGATTATTATTTGGATTGGTATAATAATGATGTTTAATTGATGTAAATAATAAATATAACATGATAATTATTCTATATATATGATATAACATTCGGTTATATATTATTTTAGAATCAAAATAATGATATTGTCGCTCGTGCGTACGTACGGATTACCATCTTCGCAAACCCGATGAGATTCATTCCTCATCATATCCATTCAAGACTAATTTTCATTTGATGATTGAAAATAATGATTAAATAATTGATATAATTTGGGATATGAATAAGATACAACCCATCCATAAAAAATATGACTAACAAAACAAATTATATAATGGAAAACGAATACGTTAACACCCAAAATGACGATAATACTATGATATTATTAACAAAGCAATGTTAAAAGATCATATATGATATCATATTAATGTAAATGATTTTTGTATAATTTAATAAAAATTATTTCAACATTATATATAATGTTAACCTACCCTCGAGCAAAGAAAAGTGCAAGGTAGGGGTTAATTCTACAATCTCTTCATTATCAGAGATTGTTTATACGTAATTATCTACTACAACCTCTTTATCATCCACATCCATGTTTCTTAACAATGTATTTAAAAACATTATTAATTTTGTATAGACTATGGGTTAAAGTCATTTATACCCTTATTTTAATTTTTAGAATATGTTTATAAAGGAAGCATTCTGTCATTTTCCAAACGAGGTATTTTTTAACCTTTTTGACAAAATTAAGGTAAGAATGTCTTTTTTTCACTTATACAGAGGGTTCAGCTATTTTTCACCATTTTAAAATTGTCGAATCATCCCTTAAAAGATTATAAGAATATTTTAAAAGTAAATATTTTATTTTATAATAATGTTACTTTTAAATGATTTCAAAAAAAGAGATATTTATCTCAAATAGTTTTGATTCCATCTATGTCAACATCCTTTGATGGATTTTAAGATTATTTAAAGTTGATTTGTTATGATACAAAGCTTCCATATAGTATTGAAGGTTTTTTGATATTTTTGACCATGGATGTGTTATTTTTATACCATTAATGGTTTATGGTTAAATTATTGACATTTCATATGCTAGATTTAATACCAATGTTTATCTTATGTTTAAACCTCTTCATATGTGGAATGAATTTGACTTAGTAAGTGACGGGTGGAGCCTGCTATAGCTCCTTGATTCATAATAAGGTCTTGTGAGACAAACTAGTGTCTTGGAACAATGAATTGACAAAATATTATTTTTAATCTTTGCATAAGGCCTTGACTATGTGGTTATTATAGTTTGGAATTATGCATTTCATCATTATGAAAGTGGTTATTGATATTGAATGTGATTATTCGACAAGTAAAATATCCATGTGAACAATTAAATTACATTATTTAATTTTATTTTTGCAATATTATGCTGAATGTCATGTTTAAAAGGCTTATGTTTTATTTCTAAATTACCTTAAATTTTTATGCTTATTTAGGAATGTTTCCACTATATTGTTATCCTTACAAAGAATCTAAGCTCACCCATTTCTATGATTATTTTTGTAACATCCCAGGTAACTAAAGAATAAAGAATTTTCATATTTATTAATATTTACGAATTAAATATTAATTTTATTTTAAAGGGGTTGCTATGTTCGATACCGTACCCGATACGCAACGATGATTTTCTTTGAAACTTACGTAGCACACTAGTAATAAAATAATATTATTTTAAATTTTAGTTAACAAGTAGCCGTTGTACTGGCGGGAATGGATAGAAATAACTAAAATCTGATTAGATATGTTTTTAAATGTTTATACATTTACCCAATAAAAGATAACGGCTTAAAATACGGAAAGAGTTCAATTTTAGGGCATATATACTCTAATTTTCACTAAAGGTTCACTTATCACCTTTTAATGGAGAACCGTCATTAAATATAGTTTTGATCACTATTATACTTTATTTTGGACCAAATATAACTCTTCTTTAGAATCGGGACATCAAAATTTACTTTGTGTAAATTTTTAGTACCTTTCTGATAATGTTCTTTTTTTTATGAATAGTGTAAAATGTTGTATTTTAATTCAAAACCTCTTTTTAATCTAAATTATTTATATGGTTAGGTTATTATTTTAATTGGTTTTAAAGTGAAATTAGAAAATATTTTTACCAGTTAATCCAATGGTTGTCATTGGAATCAATTTCACTTTGAAATTGGACTTAAACTGGTGTCAATCTTTTGATACTTATTGTTTCACAAAAACACGCTATTTGTCATGACAGCGGAAATTAATTATTAAATTAATTAATTTGACTTATATGTTTTGAATTTTGTAAAATGTACTTCATTTTTTAATTCTGAATATCAAATATATCTTAGGGTAAATTTTTGGTAATTTTCTGAAAAACATCAATTTTTGATGAATAGTGAAACCGCTAAGTGGTAATCAAGCAAACTGATTTTTCAGTTAAATGAAAGTTTACCACTAATGTGTATTGAATTTTGAAAATCCGACATACATGGTTGTCATTAAGAAGTAAAATGTGGTTCAATGAGATTAAAATAATTTTTTGGTGAATAGTAACTTTTTTTCATTAATCGCGATTAGAGGTAATTAGTGTAGTTTAAGGTAAAAATGGTATTATAAGAATTTGAAAACACCATGACACTTATCCTACACCTATTGGGTGAGTCATGGCCGACCAATACAAGCCATGGGCCAACTTGGGGACCCCATGGAGCCACTTTAGTTGGAAAATGACATTAATATATTTTTATTTAATGTTAAAGTTAAAATGACACTAACATAAATTGTTTTACCAAAACAGTTTTTAAGTGGGGTTATACAAGTCCAAATTTTGATTATAAATAGTCATTGGAAAGATAAAAAGATTTCCTACATAATAGTATTTTCTTTTAATTTTTAGACATTAAATAAATTAAATATTTTATGACATAATAATGATGCAGCGATGACATCATTATTTGACGATTAAAATAAAATAGAAAGATAATGAAAAATCTATAAACTAAACATGTCCAAAACCAATTAGATGAGTGTATTTCGAACCCTTATCACATTATCCACTAATTATATCAATGTGGGAACTTTTGAAACCGAAACACATTTTCAAATAATGTAATATCTCTTTACTTTCCAAAAGTGCCCCTCCTCTCCTCTTATAAAAGGCCCCCACCTCTACCCCATTTCACACACTTCTCAAGTCATTGGCTCAGCCAAACCCTGCCCAATTTCTCTCTCCACATCCCTCTCCTAATCCTAGAGGATTCCCTTTTGGCATAATCTTTTCAAAGGAATCCTTTAGGCTCAAATCAAAAGGGAGTTACACTTTTAAAGGACGTTAAAGAACGATCGAGTCAAGTCGGACCCAAGGTAAGGGACTTCGTATCAATCTCCTTTCATTGAGGCATATTTCGTTTTATACACAACATTCTTTTATACGGTGTATAAACTCCTTTGACTTTTACTTTTATACAAAAGAAATCTTTTTCTACGAAGCGTTTTACTAAACGACAAAAAGGAAAGTTTATTTTTAACGTACGCGGTGACAACGACCTTTTTCCGCCGCCGCGAGTATTATTTGATCTTTGGCTTTCTCAACAAGCCGTAATGTTTTTAGAATAAAATAAATACCATATACTCTTTTATGTATTTTGGTATTGAAAATGGTTTTGAAAAATGATTCTATTATGTCAATATATTTATGTTATATTATGATTGAAATGTGGAAATGTTATCATTCCTTTATATTGGTTTTAGGTTTTATGATTTTATATTGGTACTTGGACATTTTAACGGGTGGTTACGTTATAAACCATATGACGGGTGGTGCCGTGAATACCAGGACGGGTGGTTACGTTATAACCTCCAATGCATTGGGTATGGAAGTCGGCCGTATGGCTATTCCATTAAGTATGTATGGAAATTGGCCGTATGGCTATTCCATTAAGTGATATGTGTGGAAGTCGGCCGTATGGTTATTCCACTGAAGTATGTTTATGTCCCAAGTTACCTTTATATATGTTATGTGTTCTTTACATGGGTTTTATGGTAATACTTTGGTTACAAAAAGGTAAGTAATGATACTTTATTCAGTGAAAAGTTTTTACTACTTCATGAAGGTGAAGGTATTACTTTGATAGAGTGTACATGGTCTACTTGATTTTGAAAAACTAACAGTTTTCATTCTTTGTGTATCCCTTACTGAGCTTTTTATGCTCACACCAAGTTTTTCGAAATGTTTTTCACAGGACTTAAAGTGGAATAAGGTCAAGGATGGGATCAAGGGAATGTCATGCTATATAAAACATGGAACTAGACATGTTTCTTTTACGAGTTTTTTGTTATTTATGGAAACTTAGTAGCAGTGACTAATTTGTAATCTTTTGAGATGTAATAGTTATGTTCTAATTCTCTAAAACTCTAAACCTGAAAAGATCCTCAATGTGAATTATTCATTTAATTCAATATTAAGTAAGGTTTAAGGCTGAGGCCTTATAGTTGGTATCAGAGGACGGTTTAGACAACTTTAGGAGTTAGAAAAGTGTTAAATTATAATATGATTGAAATGATATAGCACTTACGGATTACCATGTTGCTTCACCTAAGATATTTCGGTGTTCAGAATGGTTTTCCACAGAGGAAACAAAGCAGCTATGTTGGGACGACATCAGGAGGAAGACAACCTTCCAAATCAGCAACCTGAGATGGTCGGAATCGGAACTGAACAGTTTGTTGCAGTGATGGAACAGTTGACTCAGGCTATAAATGGTGGTGGTATCCATGCACGAGATCAGCCAGATCAACCGCAGAGGAACATGTCAGTGGTGGAACATTTCATGAGGCAACATCCCCCATCATTCATAGGATCATCTGACCCTGTGCAAGATGAAGGGTGGATTAATGCACTGGAGAAGATTTTTGATGTCATGGGGTGTTCAGAACATCAAAAGGTTAGTCTTGCTGTTTACCGTTTTGAAGGTGAAGCTGATCAGTGGTGGTCGATGGTGAAAAATATAAGGGATAGTGACGAGATTGAGGATCTTCACTGGGACGAATTCAAAGGTATGTTTCTTGAGAAATATTTTCCTAAGGTGGTTTATCTTAGGATGGAAAAGCAGTTCCTAGAATTGAGGCAGGAGGATGATTCAGTGGCTGCTTATGAAGAAAAGTTCACTCGATTGGCAAGGTATGCTCCAAACTTCATACGAGATCTTGATAGTAAAATAAACCGTTTTTACTCAGGGTTAAAGCCAAAGTATCGAAGGGCTTTAGCTTCTCGTGAGTTCAAAAGTTATGAAAAACTTGTTCGATGTACGGAGAAGGTGGAAATGGAGTTTGCCGATGATCAGGTGTTCTATAACAAACAACAGAATAAGAGATCTAGTTGGGATACAAAGGGGAAGAATTAATCAAAGAAGCAAGGAGGTAAGAAAACCAAATATCCATCCTGTGAGAAGTGTGGTAAAATGCATCCTGGAGAATGTTTATCCAAGTCTGGTAAGTGCTTTCGGTGTGGTGAGTCTGGTCATATTGCTCGTAACTGTAAGGAAGATGATCAAGCAGGAAATGAAAAGCCCACGGTAAGATGTTTTAAGTGTAATGAAATGGGTCATTATGCAAATGAGTGTCCAACGAAGAACTCAACTGAGGTAATGCAGTTAGACTACAAGCAGAAAGGGGTGCTGAAATCCTTTGCAACAACTTCAGCAGATGTTGGGCCATCGAATGAAGTGGTATCAGCTCCAGGGAGCTCAGTATTTTTCGAAGATTGACTTGAGGTCTGGGTACCATCAGTTGAAAGTAAAAGAAGCATACGTTCCGAAGACTGCGTTCCGTACTAGATATGGCCATTATGAATTTTTAGTTATTCTTTTTGGGTTAACCAATCCACCTGCTGTATTCATGGACCTTATGAATAAAATTTTCCATGAGTTCTTGGATAAGTTTGTGTTTGTGTTTTGAGGTTTGGAAAGAGGTTATGTGTGCCTTGTGATTCACAGTTGAAGAATGAGTTGTTATGTGAGGCTCATAGTTCCCCATTTTCAGTTCATCCTGGCAGTACTAAGATGTACAGAGATCTGCGGGAGTATTACTGGTGGGATGGAATGAAAAGAGACATTGCTGATTTTACTGTGAAGTGTTTGACATGTCAACAAGTTAAAGCAGAGCAGCAGTTATCGAAAGGGATGCTTCAGCCTTTACCAGTACCAGAGTGGAAATGAGAAAACATATCCATGGACATTGTTGTGGGATTACCGAGGACATCTCGAGGTAATAATGCAATCTGGGTTATTGTTGATCGCTTGATCAAATCTGCTCATTTCCTTTCTATACGAGATACTTTCTCTCTTGATCAACTTTCCCGTTTGTATCTTAAAGAGATAGTCAGGTTACATGGAGTTCCTCTCTCCTTTGTATCGGATCGTGATCCCAGGTTTACTTCTAACTTTTGGAAAGGCCTTCAGAAGTCGTTGGGTACTGAATTAAATTTTAGTACAGCTTTTCATCCTCAATCAGATGGACAGTCAGAACGAACAATTCAGACATTGGAGGATATGCTACGAGCTTGTTCTATGGATTATCAGGGAAGTTGGGACCAACATATTTCTTTGGTTGAGTTTTCTTATAATAACAGTTTTCATTCCAGTATACAGATGGCACCATTTGAGGCATTATATGGGAAGCGGTGTCGAACTCCAGCATTTTGGGATGAAGTGGGTGAAAGGAAGCTGATGGGACCAGAATTGGTAGAAGAGATGGCAGAAAAAGTTCAGTTGATTCAGAAGCACATGAGAACAGTTCAGAGCAGGCAGAAGAGTTATGCGGATAACCGGAGGAAGGATCTATCTTACGAGGTAGGTGATCTTGTTTTTCTCAAGGTTTCTCCTTGGAAAAGTGTGATGAGATTTGGTAAGAAAGGAAAGTTGAGTCCAAGGTTCGTTGGACCACATGAAATTCTGGAAAGAGTTGGATCAGTTGCATACCGAGTGGCTTTACCTCCGAGTTTATCTCAGGTACACAATGTTTTTCACGTTTCGATGTTGAGGAAGTATATTCCAGATCCATCTCATGTTTTGAGTCTAGAGGTAGTTCAGATGGAAGAGAACCTATCTTATGAGGAACAACCGGTCCAGATTCTTGACCATAGGGAGCAAGTGTTACGGAATAAGGTGATTCATCAGGTAAAGGTTTTGTGGAAAAACCATGTGATTGACGAGGCAACGTGGGAATCTGAAAATGCTATGGGGGATAAATACCCCCACTTATTTTGATAAGTGAATAAAATTGCGAGGACGCAATTCCCAAAAGGGGGGAAGGATGTAACATCCCAGGTAACTAAATAATAAAGAATTTTCATATTTATTAATATTTACGAATTAAATATTAATTTTATTTTAAAGGGGTTGCTATGTTCGATAGCGTACCCGATACGCAACGATGAGTTTCTTTGAAACTTACGTAGCACACTAGTAATAAAATAATATTATTTTAAATGTTAGTTAACAAGTAGCCGTTGTACTGGCGGGAATGGATAGAAATAACTAAAATATGATTAGATATGTTTTTAAATGTTTATACATTTACCCAATAAAAGATAAAGGCTTAAAATACGGAAAGAGTTCAATTTTAGGGCATATATACTCTAATTTTCACTAAAGGTTCACTTATCACCTTTTAATGGTGAACCGTCATTAAATATAGTTTTGATCACTCTTATACTTTATTTTGGACCAAATATAACTCTTCTTTAGAATCGGGTCATCAAAATTTACTTTGTGTAAATTTTTGGTACCTTTCTGATAAAGTTCATTTTTTTTATGAATAGTGTAAAATGTTGTATTTTAATTCAAAACATCTTTTTAATCTAAATTATTTATATGGTTAGATTATTATTTTAATTGGTTTTAAAGTGAAATTAGAAAATATTTTTACCAGTTAATCCAATGGTGGTCATTGGAATCAATTTCACTTTGAAATTGGACTTAAACTGGTGTCAATCTTTTGATACTTATTGTTTCACAAAAACACGCTATTTGTCATGACAGCGGGAATTAATTATTAAATTAATTAATTTGACTTATATGTTTTGAATTTTGTAAAATTTACTTCATTTTTGAATTCGGAATTTCAAATATAGCTTAGGGTGAATTTTTGGTAATTTTCTGAAAAACATCAATTTTTGATGAATAGTGAAACCACTAAGTGGTAATCAAGCAAACTGATTTTTCAGTTAAATGAAAGTTTACCACTAATGTGTATTAAATTTTGAAAATACGACATACATGGTTGTCATTAAGAAGTAAAATGTGGTTCAATGAGATTAAAATAATTTTTTGGTGAATAGTAACTTTTTTTCATTAATCGCGATTAGAGGTAATTAGTGTAGTTTAAGGAAAAAATGGTATTATAAGAATGTGAAAACACCATGACACTTGTCCTACACCTATTGGCCGAGTCATGTCCGACCAAGACAAGCCATGGGCGAACTTGGGGACTCCTTGGAGCCACAGTAGTTGGAAAATGACATTAATATATTTTTATTTAATGTTAAAGTTAAAATGACACTAACATAAATTGTTTTACTAAAACTGTTTTTAAGTGGGGTTATACAAGTCCAACTTTTGATTATAAATAGTCATTGGAAAGCTAAAATGATTTCCTACATAATAGTATTTTTTTTATAATTTTTAGACATTAAATAAATTAAATATTTTATGACAAAATAATGAAGCAGCGATGACATCATTATTTGACGATTAAAATAAAATGGAAAGATAATGAAAAATCTATAAACTACACATGTCCAAAACCAATTGGATGAGGGGATTTCGAACCCTTATCACCTTATACACTAATTATATCAATGTGGGACTTTTTGAAACCGAAACACATTTTCAAATAATGTAATATCTCTTTACTTTCCAAAAGTGCCCCTCCTCTCCTCTTATAAAAGGCCCCCACCTCTACCCCATTTCACACACTTCTAAAGCCATTGGCTCGGCCAAACCCTGCCCAATTTATCTCTCCACATCCCTATCCTCATCCTAGAGGATTCCCTTTTGGCATAATCCTTTCAAAGGAATCCTTTAGGCTCAAATCAAAAGGGAGTTACACTTTAAAAGGACGTTAAAGAACGATCGAGTCAAGTCGGACCCAAGGTAAGGGACTTCGTCTCAATCTCCTTTCATTGAGGCATATTTCGTTTTATAAACAACTTTCTTTTATACGGTGTATAAACTCCTTCGACTTTTACTTTTATACAAAAGGAATCTTTTTCTACGAAGCGTTTTACTAAACGACAAAAAGGAATGTTTATTTTTAATGTACGCGGTGACAACGACCTTTTTCCGCCGTCGCGAGTATTATTTGATCTTTGGCTTTCTCAACAAGCCGTAATGTTTTTAGAATAAAATAAATACCATATAATCTTTTATGTATTTTGGTATTGAAAATGGTTTTGAAAAAGGATTCTATTATGTCAATATATTTATGTTATATTATGATTGAAATTTGGAAATGTTATCATTCCTTTATATTGGTTTTATGTTTTATGATTTTATATTGGTACTTGGACATTTTAACAGGTGGTTACGTTATAAACCATATGACAGGTGGTTCCGTGAATACCAGGACGGGTGGTTACGTTATAACCTCCAATGCATTGGGTATGGAAGTTGGCCGTATGGATATTCCATTAAGTATGTATGGAAATTGGCCGTATGGCAATTCCATTAAGTGATATGTGTGGAAGTCGACCGTATGGTTATTCCAATTAAGTATGTTTATGTCCCAAGTTACCTTTATATATGTTATGTCTTCTTTACATGGGTTTTATGGTAATACTTTGGTTACAAAAAGGTAAGTAATGATACTTTATTCAGTGAAAAGTTTTTACTACTTCATGAAGGTGAAGGTATTACTTTGATAGAGTATACATGGTTTACATGATTTTGAAAAACTAACAGTTTTCATTCTTTGTGTATCCCTTACTGAGCTTTTTATGCTCACCCCAAGTTTTTCGAAATGTTTTTCACAGGACATAAAGTGGAATAAGGTCAAGGATGGGATCAAGGGAATGTCAAGATATATAAAACATGGAACTAGACATGTTTCTTTTAAGAGTTTTTTGTTATTTATGGAAACTTAGTAGCAGTGACTAATTTGTAATCTTTTGAGATGTAATAGTTATGTTCTAAATCTCTAAAACTCTAAACCTGAAAAGATCCTCAATGTGAATTATTCATTTAATTCAATATTAAGTAAGGTTTAAGGCTGGGGCCTTATAATTTTTCCCATGATGTGAAGAAGTATTTTATGAATGACCTGTAGGGATAGTCTCAGGGGATATGAGTGTGAACTATGGAGACTATGTTTTTGTAGGTTTTCTATATATCATGTAATGTATGAGTTATGAATGTATCTAGTGATTCCAAACATACTAAACTAATCAGTGTTTAGAGAAATGATCTTTTGTGATCATGCCAATGTTGTGTACTAATGCACTGACTTTGGGTAACTGGTGTCGGGGAGTTACACAACATATAAATTTGTTAAAATGTATAAAATATTAAATTTTAATACCTAACAAATATTTATTGAGAAATGTTTTATAATATTTTAATCCATTAATTATAAACTCTTTATAATTTAGTAATTAATAAATTCATTAAAAATTAATAATTATTCTTAAAATAACACAATTTAATTATTTATAATCATTTTGTAAATAATAAATACAATTTGAATTTGATGACAATGACACTAAATTATTCTTCTTAAATTGTATTTTATGATTTGTTAGGGGTTGTATGGTAAAATTGATAAGGAACATTTCAGTAACATATTAATTGTATTTTATGATTGATAATTGTGTCACAAAATATGATAAACCTGTGACACATTAAGTCATATTTTATTAATGAAAATTCTCTTAACTTTATATGATAATGTGTATTATTTTTAAAATAAATGTCGCATTTTTTATAATAAGATAATCAATTTTTTAGATATAAAAGACATGATATCATATTTTATGATTAGAATGATTTGTATACTAAATTTGAAGAAATACATGGGATTATTCTTTATCATGTCTTACTAATTCTTATATCCAAATCCATTATCTTAAGTCATCAAAATATTGTCACAATTATATTTTATGACTTCTTTAATGTCACATAATACAATTATGATTAATTTAATTTTCACATATGATTTCATAATCAAAAATCCCTTTGTTGTAGTGATATCACTACTAAGATAATTTTGGGGTTTATTAACCCTAAATATATGTAGTGGAAGAAATTATCTCCCAATACCATGATCACCCATGTAAAGATAAATAAAATATGAGAATATGAAAATGTAGATCTATTAAAAACTATAATAACTAACATTTAGTGATTCATATTCATCTACATATCATTCAAATGATCTTGGAATATGCATGATGATAATCATTGATGTTTGAAGAATTATTTTGGGTGAGTTATGAGTAATGTCACACAACTACAGACCTATTGAAGTACTCATTTTAAAAAACCAAAGGATGCTTGTTATCACTCTAGAGAATTAAATCACATGTTATAAAACATGAATTAATGTCTTGGAGAATAATAATAATATCATTTTTGTAAATTACTCACTTACATCACATATCATGTATTGATCCTCTTAATGATAATCATTTTTTTAATATTTCTTGAGAATTTGAATACCAATGATATCATTTTCATGTTACATAATCTATATGACTCCAAAAAGTTGTACCATATGTCTGAAGATGTAATATATTAGGAATGTGAGGAAATCTAATTTCATTCCATGCCATAATATTTAATTAATTAATTATGTTATTGAGATTGTACATGAATGAATCAACATAGTATGTTTATCATCCCTAATATGATTCACTCTACTGTAACCAAACCTGGTTGGCCACAATTCCTGATGTGCCCCCCATATGCAAGAGGCGGCTGACTAGAAGAATGGGACTCAAGTTTTTTTGGAGAGATGATGCCCACTATTTAGAACAGATAATGAAAGTTAATAAAATATAAATCAGATATAGTTTTCTAGAAATTTTAGAAAACTTGAGAAGAAATAAATCATCCAGATAATGGAGACCATTAGATGCATATAAAAAATGATTATCATTTCATGAAACTATGGAAAAATGGAAATGAATAGGAAAAATAATGACAAGTATGTAAAATATTTTATTTAAAAAGACAATAAATTCCCAAAAAATCTCTAATAGCATCACAAGAATATGATTGATCATCTTCTCACATTCTTTGTCATTGACAGAAAACTAGGCACCCATAGCACGAACTTTCCCTCTAACCCTACCCACAACAATGAAATATATTCTGGTACCAATTAGTGTACTGTATATGGCATGATATATAATTATAATTCCACCCCAAGGGCATCTATTATGATCTATCCAATGTATATAAAATTTAATTTTTTAGTTAAAAAAAATTATTGTAGAACTGTAAAATGTAAAAAAGTCACATATGGTTCCCAAAGGACCCTAGGATGATGGTACCTCATTTAGAATATGATGAAATTCCAATAATCATTTGTTATATATATATATGTATAAAAATTCAGATATATATATACATATATATATATATTATAGATATATATTTATATATATGTTCAATATATGTAGTAACAATTATAGTCATATATATATATATATATATTAATACTATCCATAATCTATGGTGTAACTCAGGCATCTATCTATAGTCCTAAGATTATTTTTCTATAGAGAAAGGTACTGGACTAATCATTCCATATTATATATGTATTTCACCCAATCCTTCAACCAAATCCTGATGAAGAAACATCATTTCCAACTACCTCTAAGTTAACATGAATCATCATGTCCAATATTCAATAAATGATATGAGACATCATTCCCATCATCACAGGATAGGGGTGAATGAAGCCCCATGTCCAATGATAGCCTTAACTGTGTTTCAACAAGCATTAAACATGGAGAAGGTATAATAATAATTAAAATCCATCATATATGTAAAAAATTAACATAATCCAAGGATTGGATTACAGGTTTGTTAGCATTCCTTTTAATCAACATATAATACATTTTACAAGTAAGAGTCATGTGATGTTGACATACGACTCACTTTTGAACTAATTATGATAATCCATTTAAATTAGTGACTAGAAATCCCCTCTATGAAGTTTTTTTCCCACATTTACCACTAGAAAGTTATTGGAATTTAATAATATGTTTTTAATGGTTGAAAATGGTTAATGGAACACAACCTAAAAATAACACGAGTGTAAAGGGGAATTTATTGCAAGGTAAACAATTAAATTAATAACAATTTATATTTTTAATGTGATACGTGTATGGTATGGAATTGTTTCATCAGCACACATAAGAAATATAAATGATTATTTAAGTATATATAGTAGACCACCTACCATAAGATATAAGAAAACTCCTCATTTAGTATGAGAATTAGATTCTATACAGAATGGATGAAATCAATGAAATAGAATATTTCCCTAATAATTTGGAATATTATATCAAATGGAATAAATTATTCAACAGAGAGTGACAAATGGAATAAAGATGGATGAGGATTAGAGAGCATAACATTATTTATCCAATTTAACTAGCATGAAACAATTCTAAGTCATGATGTAGAACCTTTCTCAAATATTATAAATAGAGGTATGAAGCTCTCCAGGTGTGCAGTCTTCTATGAAAAAGAGAAAGGAATATGAAGTATGAGTTTTAGGGGAGTTAGGGGGAAAATGAAATTTCACCCATCATTTAAAGGGTCTCATATTTTGGCCACAATATCTATGAATATAATGTGCCAAAAGTTTAGGTTTTCTACCAAAGTTGTGTTACCCGTGTGGGAATACCTCTCAATTTCGTAAAATCAGACATTCTCATGTGTTTCCCCTCTTAAATATCTCTACATTTTTTACATGATCTCACATCATCAACTATTTGGTTTATCAAAATATTCACCTCAATATATGGGTCCCATGGTTGAGACTCGTGGTTTCTAATAATCATGTTCCCACCTTGTGCCACATGTTGTGTCACGACCCATCCTAGTGGGGCCTGAGCAGCAACTTCCCAAGCCAGCCTTCAATAGATTAGGAGATGTTGACTTGCACTGGGTAGGAATGCTACTAAAATGGGAGGAATTACCTATGAACCTTTACAAATTCACACACATCTCTAAGACCAAAAAGTTGAAAAGTAAAATATACTAAAATGGAAATGCATGCATACACTAAAATCCCAACCGACAGAGTATGATACGAAGGTAATGTATAGTAATGTAAAACCCTGGGCCTAAAGTAAAATCCCACCAAAAGTGATTCTGAAACAATATCCAACATGTATGAAAGGTACTGGGACTGCAATCAATAGCCATAGGAAGACACCTCAGCCTGCCTGATCTCATTGAGCACCATGCAGTCCTGGTCCACCTAGAATCATGTCAAAGGCTCGCTCGTCTGCACAAGACACGACACGTGCAGGAAAATCCCATGAAGTGGTGAGTATAATAATACCTAGTAGGACACCCCAAAAACCACAAAGGAATACAACAAAAGAAATTCAAAACGTAATGATACAGTCAGATCTACACAGTTTATGTTTAAAGAACATATAACAAGAATATCCAGAAATACTCATGCATGATCGACTATTGTGAAACCACCACCAATATCTACCTTGAATATTCCACTAAGCACGTTAAAAGGAGAACAAACTCTTAGGTCTGAAGATAGAGATACTAAGTACTCATTCCATTAGAACACACTACAAAAGTAATTGAGAATACAATATTCATATGAGGATCATAACCAATAGCATTGGAGTGATTCCAACAACCCAGTCTGAACTAATCTGCTAAGTAGCGGATCAGTGCCTGGGTAAAGTTGATCACGTCGATACCAAGAACTCTACTTAGGGTTCCAGGAATGAATAGAGGGTACAACTGTAAGTCTTATAGAGGGGATTCCAACAACACTATTTGGGAATTCCTATTGAAGGTATCATACTCCTGTACATAGGAAATGATACTAGGAATCCTTCAGGGGAAAGACCAAGGGGACGAACCCTAAGGAAACTAGTCAAAGTAACAGAAGACTGCTGGATCAAGCCATGTAAAACTGGTTACACAGTGTCTAGTATGGTTACATGTTGTGCTCCTTGACTTTGAGTACTGCCCATGTAAATAGCCCGTGTCTCCATTCCTGGTGTGTAAAACTAGACTACACGACGTGTAGTAGGATCACATATTGTGTTCCTTGACTATGTGTACTGCCCTTGTAAATGGCCCATGTATCTAGGCTTGTCTTATAAAAGTAACTACATGGAGTGTTGTAGGATTACACGCTGTTTCCGAGCACTCAGTGTTCACTCCGTGTACGCTGGCCATGTGCCCGTACACGGTCTCTATCCATGTCACCTACCTGTGTACCAGTAAACGGGGTACCCCTTGTATCTGGTCGGGTCTGGCTTGTGATGGGGATACATGCCATGTCCTTGTTTAGTTACCCAACCCATGTTCGTGTACTCTCGGAGTACACGCTAGGTAGTCTGCCAACGAACACATGCCTTGTAGCCCATTCAACATGTTTTGTAGTCGAGATTTCTCCATAATCGTCGTGTTCCTCCTCATACCTCGGTCGGATCCCCGAATCACCTTTCTATTGTCCATTTTCCATGAATGTCAAGGTCATAGGTCACCTTGTCGTCGTGATAGTGAATCTGTGGGTTTTGTGCCTTAGATCATCTCCAAAATCTAATTCTGGTCATCAGTGTAGAAATCGTTCATTGAATGATATCTACCGATCCGTTCGTCGCCACCACAGTCGCACCTCCATAGGGTTGTACTGATGCCAAATCTTAAATTTGGGATCATTGTATCGTTCAACGGATGTGCAACAATCCGTCTTTCATATCTCCATGAAGAACGCATATAATGGTCATGAAGAACACGGGAAATCGGGGAAGAAAGGCACCACAATAGAGAGGGAAGAACCTCGATCGACGATCGTGCCGATCATGGTTCATCACAGTTAGAAGATTAACAAACCAAAATATCTTCAAGAATCGAATCCCCAAAATCCCCGCAAAAAAAGTGAATCACGCAAATACGATCGATCCGCAGGCTAATCTGTTCATGGATTAGTCCGCGTTCATCATAGGTATAAAGAATGGGGAACAGAAATCAAAATCAAACATCCTACCTGGATATGTGGCATTTGTTGGCAAAGATCTGATCTTCACTTCATCGTCTCCAGTGAAATTCGTCAGGAACGTCATCGCCGCATTGGGGGTTTCCTCCAGATCTTTCCTAGAGCCTCCGGTGGTTTTAGGGTTATAAGGTCTCTAACCCTCGACCCCTGTACAAGCCATTATTTAAAAAGGATAAAAAGGTATTCTCCACCACATGATTTAAGAAAATATTTTAATTAAATATTTTATTATGTTTGCATCCCAAAACTAGATTTCACCACCGTCCAATGCCAGCTGATGTTAGGTCTCTCCAAGGGTAAACCTGCTGCTATGGACATAACAGTTCCCTCAAATTTCCGATCTGATCAACCATTCAGGAGTTACCCAACTTTTCTGGAAAACCACATGCGCGTGTTATTTAATTATTTAATTAAATTCATACATTTGTTCTGGGCTCACCGGGCCTTGGAACTACACGCCGTCTCAATTCCTGGTCTCAAAATAGTTCCCATATAATATTACAATAATACATTAAAAAATATGGGACTTTACATCACATCCACACTATGGTTATACATCCCTTAAAAGCTGAAACAAAGGCTACCCAAAAATATATGGGTGCTACCCCCAAATTTGTGCCTCTCGCTCCCACTTGCTCTCTTGTAGATTCTCGTGCTGTAACCAGACATGCACCAAGGGAATATCTCGCCCATGAAGGATCTTCTCCTGCCAATCCTTGATCTCAACTTGGTACTCAGCAAAGGTCACTCCATCATCGATGTCCAGCTCGCCCCAGTCGATAACGTGCAATGGATCATGAACGTACCTCCAAATCTGTGACACATGGAAGACGTTGTGAACCCAGTCCATCTGAGGGGGTATATCCAAGCGGTACACCACCTTTCCAACCCTACTCAAAATATGATAATGGCTGATGAACCTTAGAGATAGCTTGCCGCCTCGACCAAATCTCTGCAGTCCCCGTCGAAGTGAGACCCAAAGGAACACATGGTCTCACTCCTCGAACTCCAAGGGCCTCCCTCTCTTCTAGGAATAAGACTTATTCCATCTCTGTGCAGTCTTCATCTGCTCATGGATGACATGCACCTTCTCTGTAGTAGCTCGCACTATCTCTGGGAACATTAGTGCCGACTCTCCTGGGTTAGTCCAGCAATGTTGTTACCTATAAGGTCGCCTATACAAAGCCTCATATAGTTCCATACCAATAGTGGGATTATAACTGTTGTTATACGAAAATTCCAATAGTGGTAGGTGATCCTCCCAACTATGAACGAAGTAAAATATGAAATCTCATAGAATATTTTCTAGAACCTGGATGGTCCGGTCTATCTGTCCATCCATATGAGGATGAAACATTATGCTCATGCGTAACTGAGTCCCAAAAGTTTCCTGAATTCCCATCAACAAATGGGATATGAAACAAGATTCATGATCTGAGATGATCGCTGATCGTACTCCATGAAGCTGAACAATCTCCTTCAGGTAGAGATGTCCCAAGCTCTATACTGAACTCTGTTCCTGTATGGCTAGGAAGTGGGATGACATGGTGAGTCAGTCAATGATCACCTAGATGGAATCGTGTCCCCTAGACGTACGTGGTAAACCAGTCATGAAATCTATCGATATCCCATCCCACTTCGACTCCGACACCTCAAGGGACTACGTCAAACCTGATGGAACTAGGTGCTCAGCCTTTACTTTGTGAAAAGTAAGGAAACGAGAAAAAAACTCTACCGCACTATTCTTTATTCCTGGCCACTAGAACTGATGTCAGAGGTCCTAGTACATCTTTTCCATGTCTGGATGCACTGCAAAAGAAGCTGTATTGAACTCCCTCAGAACCTCCTCGTACAATGTCAGTGGTACTACTATGTGCTCTATGAAAAGAACAACATGCTCCCCACCTCTCGAATATCCGTCAACATCATCACCTGTGGATATATGAGCATGCAGAGTCTCGCAGCTTGAATCCTCGAGCTTCGCTTCCCTGACTCGTTGTAAGAGTGTATGGGTATCAACCATCGACTGAATGTAAGCTTCCACATCTCTATCCATGAAGGATAAATTTAAAGAGGACAACTACCTCGTCGCCTCATCCAGCAACTGTGAACTGGATTTTCTGCTAAGAGAATCTGCCACAACGTTCTCCTTCCCCGGTGTATAAATGATCTCAATGTCGTAATCCTGGTGGATCTCCATCCACCGCCACTATCTCAAATTCAGATCCCTATGATAAAATATATATCTGAGACTCTTGTGATCAGAGTAGATAATAAAATGCTTTCCCATCAGGAAGTGTCGCCAAATCTTCCAAGCGAAGAATACCACTACCAACTCAATATCATGGGCCGTGTAGTTCTTCTCGTGTGGCCTCATCTGAAGTGAGCCATATGAAATCAAATATTTACATTGCATCTGGACACAACCAATCCCGGTTCTTGATGCGTCGCAGAACACTACGTACTCGACACTCTCTTTTGGTAGTCTCAGGATCGGGGCACTTGTCAGACTCTATCTCAACTGCTGAAAAGCCTGCTGGCATCTCTCAGTCCATACAAAAGGCTGCCCACTTCGGGTCAAAGCTATCATGGGTGTTGAAATCCTGGAGAAATAATGGATGAATATCCAATAGTATCCTACCAACCCGAGGAAACTCTGCACCTCCATCACGCTCCATGGCATCTCCCATGCTAACACTACATCACCCTTGGATGCATCTACTGATACACTATCTGCTGAGATAACATTTCCCAGAAAGTGGACCTCCTATATCCAGAATTGAAACTTCGAGAGATTCCCACACAATTGGTGCTTTCAGAGTGTGTCTAGGACAATTCTTAGGTGCCTCGCGTGATCCTCCTCGGATGCAGATTACACAAGGATATCTTTGATGAAGACCACCACAAACTGATCTAGATAGGCCTGAAAGATCCAGTTCATGAGTCCCATAAACACAGTTGGGGCATTCGTCACACTGAAGGGAATCACCAAGTACTCATAGCTATCGAAGAAACATCTGAAATCCATCTTCGATATATCCTCATCCCGTACTCGCAACTGGTGATAGCCTGATTGTAGGTCAACCAATGAGAACCATCATTCCCCTCTTAACTGGTCGAAGTGGTCGTTAATCCTTGCTAGTGGATACCAGTTATTCATGTTCACCTTATTCAAGTTCCACTTATCCATACACAACCTCAAGCCCCCATCTGCCTTCATGGAATACAATATTAGGGCCGCCCATGGTGAAACACTGGGTCTCATGAAGCACTTCCTCTCCAGGTCTTCCAGCACCACTCTTAGCTCGCGAAGCTCTACAGGAGCCATCAAATATGCGGATGCTGATATCAGTGTCATCCCAGGGTGAAACTTAATGCAGAAACCTATCTACCAACGGGGAGGTAGTCTTGTGAAATCCTCTATAAATACGTCCTCATACTCAGCCACTGCTGCTGGAAACTAGATACTCGTAAAATCTGCTGCACCAAGGGCTTGGCTATCCAACTGATGTGAAATTGGATGTACCTTCCTATGCAAGAGTCTATCCTGAACTACCTAGGTCTTATTTTAATCGATGAAGGAGAACCACGTTCCATCACTTCGGACACACCGCACCCTTCATCTAAAACAATAAATCTGGGCATAAACCGTGGATTTCCAATCCATAACAAGAATGACATTGTAAGGCCTCTATGCTACTACGAAGAAGTTCCAAAAGAAACTCTCACCTCCAAGGGCTAGTTCACACTGTCTGCAAAGGTGTGTGATCTCTAAATCTTCTCCTGTCAGTGTTTCTAATATTAAGGGTCAAGTTAAGAACTCAACTGGAATCTCAAGGTATCGAACAAGATAAGCCCCTAGAAAATAATGACCAGCTCATGGGTCTATCAGTATGACATCAAAAGTATAAAAGACAGATATTATACCTATAATAATTCTAGGAGTACCTGGGTCATAAGCCTCTGTTGCCTGCAGCTAGCCCTGCCTCTGTCCAATAGCTCCATAAGCCAGAGGTGGTCCTCCAGGGGGTGGTGGTTGTAAAAGGTCAAAACACCAACCACCTACAGCTTCTCTCCCAGCTCCTCTACCACGTCTGCCGCCCTGCAGATCTATCTTCTCCACACGTCACCTCTAACTCGTTGGTCCATCTGTCGCTCCCATGTTAGTAGTACGACGGGTCAAACAATCTCGAGAGAGATGTCCCCGACCATCACAAGAGTAGCAGCGCCTCTCTCAATGCTGGATGGATGTTCCATGAGAACCATGTATGGCAGATCCCCTATCCTGGGATCTCCTCTGAAAATGTCTCCCACACCTGGGTCCCTGACGTCGGCTCCCTACTGCCAAGGTTTCTTCTCCAGCTCACTCACTACTGACAACTGCCAGTTGTCTTTGCTCTTCCAAGAAGCTGTCAACCATCAAAGGCTACTCGAGCACCCCAACATAAGTAGGAATTCACATAGGGATGATGATAGCTCAGATGTCTCTGTGCAAGCCCCTCTAAAAATTCTGAGCTCTGGAGTACTTATACCTGACCATATCCAAAGTGTACCGTGAGAGGTTTGTAAACCTCGATGAGTAGTCAGCCACCATCATGGTTCCCTACTAAAGCGGAAGAAGATCCTGTATACGTACTACTATCAGGTTAACCACTGAAAACTCCACTCTGAAGAGATGCTCAAATTATGACCATGCAAGAGTTGCCTCATCGTGAGTCGGGATTACCAAAATTCACCATCGCCCAGCCAAGCCCTATAGAAGGCTCACTGCTAGGATCAGCATCTAATCTACTGGTGTCCTGACAAAATGGAAGACTCTGGACAATGCCTCAAGACAGTCCTCTACTGCCTAAGGGTTAGGCTCACCTCAAAACCTGAGGGGTCTCTGTCTCTGAAACTCGTAGAGTGCGCTCAGCTTGTGCTCCTCCTCTACTAGTACGGAAGGCCCTAAACACTTCTCTACATGTGGTGGACCAACTGGAACACCAACCGAAGGTAAAACTGAGAGATCTGGTCCCTGTATCAAAGCCTCATCATTGAGGGTGTCATCCTAGTGATCGAGCCGCTGGATCCTATCAGGTGCATGTCGTGGAGGCATCCTATAAAGAATCAAGATGTATCTTAGTCGGTGAGTATATCTAGAGAGCTGACTCAAGAAGGACATGTATACCACAACCCTTTCCTATATGATTCATGTACAATTATTTTCCCCTGTAACTAGTGTTCTCTTGTTTCGAGTCGTAAAGAATGTTATCAGAGTCCTGTTATATGGATACGTCTTCCACCGGCACAAACACTGGGGTCCCTGGCCTAAAAGCCGAATTAGAAACACTTAATATTGTTTCCCCAATCCAACTCATAGACTCTTGGTCCTTAGGTAGAACTGAACACTCTGATACCACTCTGTCACAACCTGTCCCAGTGGGTCCTGAGCCACAACACTCTATGATTGACTCTAATAGGCAAGGGGCTGGTGACTAGCACCGAGTATGCATGCTACTAACATGGAAGGCATTGCCTATAAACCTGTACACCAGTACAAACATCTCCAATACCACAAAGCAGAAAAGTAAAAACTACTAAAAATTGAAATGCATGCATACACTAAAATCCCAACCAATAGAGTACGATAGGATCATAAATTACAGTAATGTAGAACCATGGGCCAAAAGTAAAATCCCACTAAAATTGAGTCTGCAACAAAGTCCAACCTATATGTAAGGTACATGGACTGCAATCTGTAGTAATAGGAACACACCTCAGCTTGCCTGATCTCACTGAGCACCGTCTGATCCTAGTCCACCTAGAATACTGTCAAAGCCTTACTTGTCTGCACAAGACACAACACTTGCGGGCAAAGCCTGTGCATCAGTGAGTATAAAAATACCCAGTTAGACACCCCTAAAACCACAATGAAATAGAAAATATTAAATGACACAAAGGAATGATACAGTCAACTCTACACAATAAATTATTATAGAACATATAACATAAATATCTAGATATACTCATACACGATCAACTATCACGTAACCACCACTAAGATTCAGCTCAATGATTTCTCTAGGCACGTAACTAGGAGAACACACTCCTATGTCTGAATAGAGAGATATGGTGTACAAGTTCTAGGAGAACACACTCCACAATTACTTGAGAATATTCTGTTCAGATGGGGATCACAGTCAATAGCTATGGGGTGATTCCAATAACTCAGTCTGAACTAATTCGCTATGCAGATGATCAACGCCCGGGTAAAGTTGGTCATGTCGATACCAAGAACACTACTTAGGGTTCTAGGAATGAATAGAGGATCCAGCTATATGTCTCATAAATGGGATTCCAACAACTCTATTCAGGAATTCCTACTGAAGGGATCACACTTGTGTACATAAGAAATGATACCGGGAAACCTTCAGGGGAAAGTCCAAGGGGACGAACCCTAAGGAAACTAGTCCAAGTCACAGAATACCACTAACTCAATCCATGTAAAACAAGTTACATGACAAGTAGTATGGTTAGACACCATGTTCCTTGACTCTAGGTACTACCCGTGTAAATGAATGATGTCTCTAGTTCAGGTGTGTAAAACTAGACTACACCTTGTGTTGTAGGATCACACGTCATGTTCCTTGACTCTGGATACTACCCATGTAAACAGCCTGTGTCTCTAGGATTTTCCTATAAAATTAACTACACGACGTCTAGTAGTAGTACATACCATGTCCATGCCCTCGTGGTTTGCTCTGTGTATGCTGGCCATGTGCCCGTACATGGTCTCTGTCCGTGTCGCTACCCCTTGTACCATTACATGGGGTACCACGTGTATCTAGCCAGGTTAGGTCGTGGAAGGGGATACAAGCCGTGCCCTTGGAAATGTACCAAACCTGTGTCCATGTACTCCCAGAGTACAAACTAGGTAGTCCGCTGATGAACACATGCCATGTAGCTCATACTACAAGCCGTGTAGTCAGGATTTCTCCAGAATCATCGTCTTCCTCCTCGTATCTCAGCTAAATATCCGCATCACGTTTCACTTGTCGGTTTTCCACGAAATTCAACATCATCGGTCACGTTGTCATTGTGATGTCGAATCAGTGGGTTTTAGGCCTTCATTCAACTCCAAAATCGGATTCCGATCCTCCCTGCAGAAATTGTTCGAAGAAAGATATCTTCCGTTATTCTTCGATCTGTCCGTCGCCACAACAGCCGCACCTCCATGGGGTTGTACGAACACAAGTTCTTCAATTTGGGATATTTGCATCGCACAGTGGAAGTGCAACAATCCGTCATTCATTTCTTAATTAATAACATGTAGAATTCTCACTAAGAATGTGGGAAATCAGGGAAGAAAGGCACCATAATTGAGAGGGATGTACCTTGATCAATGTTGTGGAGACCCTATCTTGTTATAAATGGACATTACATTATTTTTGAGAAATACTTAATACATAACATAAACATACACCAAAGGACTATAATATTTTAGTGTCTTTTGAAACATGGAACATAATCTTCTAATCACGGTGAATGATCTTCATCATCTCCCTTAAAGATTATCCCATTTTTTATTCTTACGAAAAACTTCTCATTTAATCATGGGGAAAAGAAAACATAAAAAGGGTGACCACAAATACTCAGTTAGGGTAAACATAGAGAACATAAAACAATCCATAAACATTTGAATGAAAAAACATGAACATAAAATCTAATCATCAAAATCTTGAGCAAAGACATAAATCATGGAAGTACGTAAGTCATATATCAGAAAGGAACATCAATCATGATAAAATAGCATGGGAATGAAACATTTAATTGTGTAAAACTATTAAAAACATGATATGATTTCTATAGTTTCAAAGGCATTGCTGTCAAGACCTTCTTAGTGGACAAAGTCCCTTTCTAAATCGAGTTCACTCCTCGTTCCTGTCCTATATCACTGAACTAGATTAAGTTACCATTCCAGCCATATCTGTCTCATGAGATATAAATATTTACCCAATGAATTAGAGGGATATATCGGTCCCACCCGTCTCATAATGAAATCATTATTATGTGTTCCACAACATAAACATAAATAATTCATAATAACCCACATAATAAAATTAGTTTCATAAACCTCATTCCATTATAACATAATCCATATAAAACAATTGGATATCATTTCATCAAAAAAAAATAAAACCATTTAAATCATAGAGACATTATACTTGAAACATACACATATGAAATAATGTCATCTTATATGGAAAATGTTTTTGATAAAACACTTGAATTGAATTCTTGAAGTAAATATCCTAAAATCATTTTCTTTTCAAAAAATGCCATGCAATTTTAAAAGAAAAGGATTTTGTTGAAAATAGTCATTAAATTGTTTGGAGTAATCTTCATGAAAATAAGGTGTTAGGAAACTGTAAAAATACTGTCATGCCATATAAGTTAAAAAAACAGTATCCTCGTACTTTTAATAGAAAAGTCAAAAAGTGCCACGTGTGGTAAACAAAAGAAAGATTCATTCCATAACTCAAAGTAAAAGTCGAAGAGGTGTAAACCTGACTCTAAACATATATGGAATAATTTTAAACACTTTATGGAAATATTTTTATGGTCATGTTTGTAAAATATAACCCTAGTAAATACATACGTATAAGCAATCTCAGATAAAAATGAGATCGAAAAATTATCACTTTCTTTATGTATGATAAAATTTGTATGTATCCAAACCTCCTGTATAATGATTTAAATATTGTCATTGACTTATTTAATAATCATATTCATTTTTATGATATCATATATGGTTCACTTATGACTTTATATTACCAGTTCTTTTTATAAATTCCATGTTAAAGCGGCGTTTTGGGTAAAATCGTTTCATTTATCGTACATGTTTCGATTTGTTTCTCTAGATATTATTACTTATATCCTGATTTATTTAATTCCAGAATGTAAAAAATGATTTATATATAATATATATTCAGAATATAAATATATATATGATATATCGATAAATATAATGAAATACACCATTCATGGAGATGGTAGACCGTACGTACGCATGAATGCTATTTTCGTTACCTTATTGAATTAAATGAAATTTTTAAATGAAACATATATGTACATAAATAAATAATCATTATTATGTAATATATTTCATTATTATTTTTTATATATATACTTTATAATCATACTTGAATGGTTAATCATGGATAATGAATCTCATCGCATTTGTGGATATGGTAGTCCGCACGTACGCACGAGCGATGATATCGTTGCCATAATTATTGAATAGAATTGGAGTGGATGATATAATATCTAAGAATTAGTATGATTTTATAATAAACATATATAGTTATTCTTTACACCATCATACCCATCCATGTAAGGTGGTGGTGGAAAAACTAATTACACCACGACGTGGAGACGGTATTCCGTACGTACGTACGCACGATGATTTTCTTTTCTGTAGGATGTATAGAAGGTGAAATCGGGTAGTTTCATAATTATAATAACATATCAGTATATTATTGATACTGATTTAATTAATTTATAATTAAACAACTAATGAAGAAGAAGATGAAGAAGAAAGAAACTTGAAAGAATCTGTATCTTAAGGCATTAGAGTTGGTCTTTTGAGAAGAAAAAACCTCCAGAATGTTTCTAGGGATGTGGAGAAGAGAAATTGGAAGTATTTTTCCTAGCATGAAAGCTCAATGTGGTGTAAATAGGTGAGGGAGGAGATGCCCTTTTATAAGGGAGGAGAGGGGCACCCTTGGAAACCTCAAAAATATTAATTTATAATAAATGAAACCCCACATAAAAACATCAAAAATGACTAAAATATGAATCTTAGATTATATAAGTTTGTAGTATTATCATTAAAATAATTTACACATGATGGGAATTTATTTTAAACCTTATCAATTTGATTTATCCTTATTTAATTTATTTAATCTTATTTGTGGTTATAATATTGTAGATTTAAAATTATTATAAATTATTACTTATGTGTTGTGAATTATCCATAATTTGATACATAATGATATTATAGACCATATAAATTTAAATATATAATTTTTAAATTTTTATGGGTTTTTTAATCAATTTAATAATATATTATTTTTATAAAATAACAATAGTGTTCATTTTGACACTATTCATTTATTTGAATTTAAATAAAATCCACACAGAGGATATATTTGAGAAAAACTGTTTTATATATTACTAACATTTCATATTAATATAAGAAATTTTTAGAAAACATTAATTAGTTCATATAATGTTTATTTTTAATATTTATAAAACCATTTATTTGATATTTCTCTTAATAAAACAATTACTACATCATTTTTGTATAATCATTTAATACACATATTAGTTGCATAAAAATTTAAAATAAAATCTTATGATGAATATAAATATAATACCATTAATTATATTATTTTTACTAGAATTTATCATCTTAAAATCACAACATTTAAATTGTTATATTTATTAAATTATGAAGGTGACATCTTTGACCTCAGTTAAAATAATATAATATAAATGTCCTAATCTGTTTCATAAGGATCTAAATGGTCCAAAAATAAACCCCTGGATGATTAGGGAATATATATAATCTAAAAAATATGTTTTGGTCAAGTTTATGGTACTTTTTAAAGGTATTAGTATTTTAATAAATACTATATTATCGATTTTTCACTAAATAAACAACTTCTGCATCACTATTGTGTCACCATTAATGACAATTATTTAATCCCTAAAAATAATAAATAAATTCACATGATTTAGATAATTTTATTAGATTTATTTAGACTATTCATGTTCGATGTTTCATGAATCTTATCACTAAATGAAAATTATAAAACTTATATAATATAATAGTGTGAGATGTTGTCACTTTCATTGGTTTTAATAATAATTAAATTATTTTCATGGTAAAAAGTCCATAAAAATAATTTATCCCGACCCTTAGGTGATATGGGTAGTCTTTTAGTTATTCAATTGAATTTTGGCAGGTTTGAGGGTAATTTTATAATCTTATTTTTACCCTTAATTACCCGATTTACCTTTAACTGCACTAAAAAAATCATCGTAGTTACTATTCATAATATCAAAAAAAAAATGACCTATTAACATAATTTGGACCGACAAAATTCAAATATGGAATCCATTTTTCAAAATTAAAAACACAGAAGTTGCAGTAGTTAATTTAATATTAATCCCGTTGTTAAGAAAATGAGTTTTAAAAGTTAAAACATTGTAAAAGATTGAAATGTTTTTACTTATGAATTAAATGTATAATTAATGGTAAGGACATAAATTATATTAAATTGTAAAAATATATTCTATTTATACATTAAAACTATTACATATTATAATTTAACTATATAAATTATTGTGATGAAAAAAGTTGTTTTTAAATAAAATATAGTGTGTTTTTACTATTCATTAAAATATGAAAGTCATGATAATAATTTGAATAATTTATCCAAAGCAAATTTTTATATCCTTATTACAAATAAAAATTTTATTATGTCAAATTTATCTTATATACCAGTCAAAAAACTAGATTTATAGTGGGTGCGCCATCAAAAGGTGGAAAAACTGCATTTTATGAAAAATGCTTATTTTACCCAAAAAAAATATTTTATTCACCTAAAATGTGTTAAAAAATTTTTAAGATGAATAATAATGTTATAAAATTCTTAATTTAGTTAATACTATTCATAACGGCTAGTCCATAATAATATTATAACAATATATCATTGTTTAGTGAAACCCGATATTGCGTACTACACACGCTACAGAGGTAGGTCATGATTGCTTGTAACACTAGCCATGAATAGTGTTTGTGTATAATATAAGTTAATATGGTGTTTCATATAGCACGAGATAATTTTGGTGTAACGTAAAACACAAGACATCAATGAAATTAAAATAACATTTTTTCATAAAATCTGAGGGTGTTACATTCTACCCCCCTTAAAATGAATTTCTCCCTCGAAATTCGTCGTGGTTATAATTGGTTTACTACTTGAAATTTTCTTTAATAAAAACACACGTCATAAAATGGAATACAAATAATCAATATTAAAAACTAAATTATGAAACATAACTGGTATCCTATTTAACTAATCACTGGGTTTCCACATAGGTGAAATAGGTGAAAATATGGATATGGAAGAGAAGTCTAACCTTTAAGCTCTGATAGAGAGTGGTAGAGAACATGGCTATAATAAATCCATCAATCAAAAATCCATAAATTTGTTATGATCTAAGGTACCATATGATTCATCAGAAATGATGACATTAGGACAACATTTTTGGTTTTCAAGATCATTTCCCTAAAGTTGAAAAAATTGGAATTAGAAGAAATACATTCTTGATTTTGGTACAATATCACCGTTGGTAGTTCCTTGAACAATTTCCACACCATCTCTTAGAGAAATAAAGTTAAATTTGTCATTTGTGAAGTGTTAGCAGATCATGCAATAGAATGATAGATCATGCCATCTGTCTCCAACAAAAGGTTAGAAAAAGTTATTAAATATATATAAGTTCATCCATTGTGAGATTAATTATATATAGATCCTAAAATGGACTTATATTTCATATATCATACCACATAATAACTTAAAACTAATTTATACTTACCAGGGACTTCCTGTAGGCCAATGGTTGGAGATAAAGGTCTGTCGTAATTTAGTAGTGGGTTCGATTCCCACAACCTTGTCCTACGTGACGGGTTGTCACCCGTCCTGCAGGTTGTCTTTTCTCTTAAACTATACTATTATAACATTCCAGAAAAAATATTTAAAAAATGTTCTATCCTTAAAAAATACTATACAATGTCTAACATAATCCACTACAACCTTTAGGCTTATCAAAAAAACTTCTATCTGATCTCATATTATAATGGAAATGACTACTAGAAATGTCATTTAACAAGCATTGAATACCATAATTTATCCCCTATATATCCTAAGATATATCGTGTTGGTCACATACCAAATATTTTAATTCTTTAATCATGTATCCTCTTAAATCATTAATTACCAAATAATCTTTGTGAAATGATGAATGCTGTCAAAAGTGAACTGTTTCCACATACCAAAATCCCAATATTTCTATATACTCAAACAATGATATCAATTTTTCCATATATCAGTCATGAGCTCATTAATACCATCAAACATCTCGTTATCTGATTTTTCCTTCATTATGCGCATATCATCTAATTTCCAAAAATATCTGAATAACCTTTCATGGTTACCAGTACCATTCAATATATACATTCAAATACTTTAGAAAAAAAATTTGTTTAACAATCCTTATATGTTTCTTTATTCCATAATACCATTAAATTACCCAGACAACATAACTGTTTATAAACATAAAATCATTCCACTACCTTCTTAAACCATTGACCGAGCTTGAACAATTATTTCGTCTCACATATCATTTGTAGTCTCTTCATCATCATAAACATAAATAATACCCATATAACCATGCTGATTCTCATCAAGAGACATTCTCTTTTTGAATTTGTTTTCATAATTCCCATAAATTTAACATTTAAAACATTTAACCATTGTTGATGTCTTAGAAATACCATTTTCCTTGTCCATGGTGTTAAATGATCCTTTTACTTTGTAATTACTGGAATTGTGTCCATCTTTTCCACACCCAAATCATCTTCCAGTTCCATTGAAACATTCTCCCTGATTCCTCTTCCCACATGATTTATATGAGGAAACCTAAACTTTCTTTCCTATAAGATCATCATGAAATCCATCATTTTCTTATTAGCTGAGTCAAGAAACATACCAATGTTGAGATTATTGATCATATTATGAGAGGTAAAAATCATTCGAGGAAAACAAAAAAATAAAAGGGGATACCTTCCATATCTAACATCATATGTTTAATTGTACAATCTTTTTCATAATTATAGGACTATAACCTACACTTATAATTAACCTTAGAGACGTCCCTAGACATACCTTAGAAATATCTCTAGGGATCTGATAAAACACTATTTTATTGAATATTTTATTGATAATAAATGATATAATTTCCTCACATTGTGTTAAACATGTTTATTTATTAAATATTTGGGATTTGATCATTCATTTGAAAATTTGGTGAAAATTCCAGTTTTACCCTTAATAGTGCACTGTAGTATTTCGAAGATATATATTTTTATGTTTATTATTTGAATTTGAAATTTTGTAACAGTGTTTCTAACTTAATTATCTACAACTTTTATTCAGGACCCTAAAGCTAAAGAGTTCATTTGGTTGTTGAAATTGGGTCATGAAGTCAAAGTTGGGCTGGGCTCGCCAGAATGGAGAAGGTTCTGTATTTGGGCCATATATTCTACATACGGGCTTGGATTGAGCCCAAATTTTGATGAAAGCTCGGGGACATGATGTGGCACAAATCATCCTTCTGGAAGGCCGGCCAATTCACGCGTTTTGGTGGTCAAATGGGCGGTGCAAGTTTCATTAAAATATTTGGCCGAGATTTTGCATTCACACTTGAAACCACTTTAAACCTAGCCTCCCCTCCACTCTATAAATTAGTGATTTTCTCATTTGGAGAGGCTGGTTCGTGCATTGGGAGATTGGAGGCAGAAGAGAATTGGTTTCAACCAAATTCTCCAACCATTGTAAGAGAGGTAGCTCTTGAAGCAAGGATCCTCTCATCGAAGCCTCCTTCTCTCCTTCATGTTGTAATTGTTTTGTTTGTGTAATAAACTTCTTTGTTCTTCTTTTATTTCTTCTCTTTTCCTCTGTTTTATTTAAATTTATTCTTCTCTTAATCTTCCTCTTGGGGCTGGAATTCTTGAGTAGAAGCGATATTGGGTTATACCCATTATAAACCTTTGCACATGCAAAACGCTTCTACGATGATTACGCCACCCATGGAAGAGTAATTTTTAGTGATCGATCTATCTTCTACCCTCTTAATTTAATTATTTTGAATCATTGAGCCTACTATAATTCACTTAATATGATCCATGAATTATGTTTTTAAATTGTAAGAAACTAAGCAAGCAATTGAACAATTAACACAAAAACACGCGAGGTCGGGATTTTGTGTAAATTGTGAGAGCGCGATCTTAATCGGTAATACAAGACCACACGGGATTAATTTGTAGAGTTCAAATATAATCCCTAAACACAATTCATCCTCATTTCCAGAATGTATATGTGCCTTAATTTACCACTGATCATAAGCTAATCTTAGAACATCAATCAAAGCAGGGTGCTGCGATTGCACGTTCCAAAGTTAGCCTAGGTTTAAATTCACATCATCTTTGTGGTAAAGTTAATTCTCGTAGGGTTCAGGATTTAACAAATTAAGGGATCATAATTAAGTGAATGTTAATTTAAATGATAATGATTAATAATAAATTGAAGAGGTAGAGTTAGATCGATTACTCTTTTTAAATAGATTTCTAAAAAAACATCTTCTTGTTGTGTCATTTAAATTGAAATTCATTTCAAAACTAAAAACAAAAAAATTATACAATCTTCTTCCAGCAAACTTCTTCTAGATTCATAAACTATAAACAACCACCCCCATCCTTTCAAGTAGTGTTTTTATTCTCTTTTATTTTACTTCTTTAATACCTCTAAAAATTGTTTTAATTCACTTCCTCCTTTGAGAGACGACCTTGGTTAGCCCCCTATGCTACACCAAGTAAACTAAACATTAGCTTCATAGAGTGTTGTGCTTGGAGTTTTACCCAACGTAACTCACTTTTGAAGTTCTTTTGAGAGCGTGTGCGACATCGCTCTTTCAAATTGGCGCCGTTGCCGGGGAGGCAAGTAATTATTTCAACCAATTAGAGGTATTTATTTTATTTTACATTTCATTCTCTTCCTCTCTTCTTTCTTCCTTCTTTACCCAATCTGATTTTTCTTCTTCTTCTTTTAATTTCTTCTACTTCTCTTTGGACCATCAACTCAAACTTCTAATTTTTATTTTACTATGGTCCACATTCCTTCTTTTCATCTTTCATTGATTTATGACACGAACTAATCCCGAAGATCTCTTAGATTTTGACCCTGAGATTGAACGTAGCCTTAGGGCACGAATCAGACATTCTCAATCTACGGGAAGTTTCAACATTCAACCAGTTGGAGAATTACTCCAATATCAGAACATTGAAATTGGAAGCAATTCAAATTCAAACATAAAAGAGGAACCAATGGCTGATAATAATGGAAATGAACTTAATAGAACCATTCGAGAATTGGCTGCACCTGATATTAACTATCAACCAAATTGTATTGCATACCCAAATCTCGAATCGGACTTTGAATTGAAATCTGGATTAATTCACCTTCTTCCAAAGTTCCATGGCTTATCTGGTGAGGATCCCAACAAACACCTTAAGGAATTTAATGTGGTTTGCTCAACTTTAAAACCAAGAAATGTTTCTGAAGATCAAATTAAATTAAGAGCATTCCCATTCTCACTTGATGGAGCTGCAAAAGATTGGATGTATTATTTGCAACCTGAAGATGTAACATGTTGGAATGATTTGAAACGTCTTTTCTTGCAAAGATTTTTTCCAGCATCAAGGACAACATCCATTCGAAAGGAGATATCGGGGATCAAGCAAGCCCAAGGAGAGTCGATGTATGAGTACTGGGAGAGATTCAAGAAGTTGTGTGCAAGCTGCCCACATCACCAAATCAGTGAGCAACTCCTCATTCAGTACTTCTATGAAGGACTCACGCCCATGGAGAGGAGCATGGTGGATGCTGCAGCTGGAGGAGCATTGGTGTACAAGACACCAGTAGCTGCACGAGCATTGATCGACAAGATGGCCCAAAACTCCCAACAATTTGGTGATAGAGGTACACCACATGTTCGAGGAGTACATCAAGTAAGTCCTTCTTCTCTTGAAAGTCATTTGATTGATACTAAGTTAGAAGAATTGACAACTATGGTGAGGCAGATTGCATTGGCACAAAAGACATCTCTACCCCCTCCTTCAAGGCCTTGTGGTATTTGCACTGAGACAAGCCACCCAACTGACTGTTGCCCACAACTCCAAGAAACAGAAGATTGTGCAGCAGTGTTCCCTGGGAGACCATTTCAGCAGCAACAACAACAACCATATCCCCAAAAGAAGTTTGATCCAACATACAACCAAGGGTGGAAAGATCAGTCGGACATGAGGTATGGCTCTGGACAACAACAAAGGCCACCCTTTCAACAAAACTTCCAGCAGCCTCCGCCTTACCAGCAGGGTTTCCAACAACCCCAAAGGAGATTTGAAGCTCAAACATCAACAAGTCAGCAACAAGGGAATCATCCACCAAAGGTAGATTCTAATACTGATGATCTTTTGAAGCAAATTGTTCTTAATCAACAGAATGAGCTGAAGAGTCAAGGTTCGGAGCTGAGAGAGTTGAAGACTCAAATGAGTCAGATTGCCACCGCCCTCCATGAACTTGTGAGTAAGAATTCTGGAAATCTACCTTCCCAACCCACTCCAAATCCAAAGGGGAATGTTAGTGCCATCACATTGAGAAGTGGGAAGCAAATGAACGATACATCTGCACCTACCATTCCACCGGGATTCACCTCAACTTCAGAGAAGCCGCATTCCATACCAACTGATGAGCAATCCAAGGAGAAAGATAAAGGTAAGAAAAAGATTGATGATGTTCCTCCTAAACCCCTTCCTTTTCCAAACAGGGTTGTTCAGACCATGAAGATGGCCGAAGAAGCAATGCAAAAGGAGGTTTTGGACACATTCAAGCGTGTGGAGATCAACATTCCTCTACTTGAAGCCATTAAGAAAATCCCAAGGTATGCCAAATTCTTAAAAGAACTTTGTACCAATCGAAGAGGGCTTAAGGGAAATGAGAGGATCAACTTTGGAAGGAATGTCTCAGCACTCATTACACCAACTCTAGCAATGCCAACAAAGTGCAAGGATCCCGGGACATTCACCATCCCATGCACCATAGGGGAGTTTCACTTCTCTGATGCTCTTTGTGATTTAGGAGCTTCAATAAATGTGATGCCTCACTCTGTTTTCACTTCATTGCAGATTGGTGAGCTCAAGCCTACAAGGGTAGTGGTGCAGCTAGCGAATAGAGCTACAGCATATCCGGCTGGTGTCCTTGAAGATGTGTTGGTAAAGGTAAAGGACATGATCTTCCCTGCTGATTTCTATGTACTAAACATGGAAGATGACCAGGTAAGTTCTCATGCCCCTATCATTCTTGGTAGACCCTTCCTCAAAACTGCTAAGACCATTATCAATGTTCATGAGGGTACTCTTTCCATGGAATTCAGGGATGAAATCGTGAGGTTTAAAATCCTGGATTCTATGAAGTACCCACCAGAGGAACACTCAGCATTCTTTCTCTCTCATTCTGAGTCTCCATGTGATAGTCCCTCTATTTTTGATTCCCAATCTCTTGGGGACTATTCACTTCTTAATGAAATAATGAGTATTGGGTCCAACTTGATGTCTCATTCTACTTCATCCCCTTTAATTCATGATCTTTCTGATCTTGGGATTGGTTCATTTGTCCAATCATATTCGAATTTTGAGCATGTATACTCTGATTATGATATGGCTGCTAATTTTTCTGATGGATTTGATGCATTGTTCTGTCATTCAGATGATATGTATGATTGTGCACAGATGTCTACACCACTCATGCTTCCATCCATTCAGCAGCCACCATCACTGGAACTAAAGCCATTGCCACCAAATCTCAAATACTCATACTTGTTAAGTGGTGAAAAATTACCTGTTATCATTGCTAACAATCTCTCTTTTGAACATGAAGAAAAACTTTTGAATATTTTGAGGGAGAACATCAGGGCAATCGGGTGGACCTTGGCTGACATATCAGGTATTAGCCCCTCCATTTGCATGCATAGGATTCTTTTGGAAGATGAAGCTAAACCGGTGAGGCAACCACAAAGGAGACTCAATCCAACCCTTCTGGAGGTTGTTAAAAAAGAGGTTGAAAAATTGCTCGAGGCAGGTATAATCTATCCCATTTCAGATTCTAAGTGGGTAAGTCCTATTCAGGTTGTGCCTAAGAAAAGTGGTGTTACTGTTGTTAAAAATGAGAAAGATGAGTTAGTTCCAATGAGGGTACAAAACAGTTGGCGCGTGTGTATTGATTATAGGAAACTAAATCATTCCACTCGCAAAGATCATTTCCCCCTCCCATTTATTGATCAGATGCTTGAGAGACTAGCTGGGAAGACACACTATTGTTTCTTGGATGGATTTTCTGGATATTTTCAGGTTCCTATAGCTCCGGAGGATCAGGAGAAGACTACATTCACCTGTCCCTTTGGGACATTTGCCTATCGGAGGATGCCATTTGGACTTTGCAATGCCCCAGGTACCTTCCAGAGATGCATGGTGAGTATTTTTTCTGATTTTATTGAGACATGCATGGAGGTATTTATGGACGATTTTACAGTGTATGGATCTTCATTTGATGAATGTCTAAGTAGTTTGGAAAATGTGTTGAATCGTTGTATTGAGAAGAATCTAGTCCTGAACTTTGAAAAGTGTCATTTCATGGTAGAGCATGGCATTGTCTTAGGGCATGTAGTGTCAAAACATGGGATAGAGGTTGATAGATCTAAGGTAGACATCATTTCATCCTTACCCTACCCTTCATGTGTGCGTGATGTTCGATCATTCCTTGGACATGCTGGATTTTATCGACGCTTCATCAGAGATTTTAGTAAGATCGCTCTACCCTTATCTCGATTGCTTCAAAAAGATATTGACTTCAATTTTGATGATTCATGCAGGGTATCATTTGATGAGCTAAAGAAGTGTCTGACCACTCCACCGATCATACAGCCCCCACGGTGGGAGATTCCTTTTGAGCTTATGTGTGACGCCTCCAACTTTGCGGTTGGAGCTGTCTTATCTCAGAGGGTGGAGGGACGTTCACATGTGATCGCCTATGCATCGAGGACACTAGATTCAGCCCAATCAAACTACACCACAACAGAAAAGGAGTTTCTTGCTGTTATATTTGCTTTAGATAAATTTCGTTCATATTTATTGGGCTCTAAAGTAGTTGTTTTTTCTGACCATGCAGCTTTGAGGTACCTCCTAAAGAAGCCAGATGCAAAGCCACGACTTATCCGTTGGATGCTCCTTCTTCAAGAGTTTGACCTTGAGATAAAGGACAAGAAGGGGTCAGAGAATTTGGTGGCGGACCACATGAGTAGGCTTACTCACACACTAGAGGGTGACACCTTGGACCAAGTACCACTTCAGGACACTTTCCCCGATGAGCATCTCTATACCATCTCAGGTAAGCATCCTTGGTATGCTGATTTAGTTAATTACATTGTTGGCTCTGAAATCCCAGTAAATTTGAAGAAACATCAAGTCCAAAAATTAAAGAGTGAGTCAAGATTTTATGTTTGGGATGATCCATACTTATGGCGCATGTGTAGTGACCAAGTCATTAGGAGGTGTATTCCTGATCATGAGTTTGAGTCTGTTTTGCAATTCTGTCATACACTTGCATGTGGTGGACACTTTGGACCCCAACGGACAGCTAGGAAAGTTTTGGACTCTGGATTATATTGGCCTAGATTATTCCATGATGCCCATGTGTTTTGTAAGTCATTCTCTCGTTGCCAACACACTGGGAACATTTCTAGGAGACATGAGATGCCCCAACAACCCATACTATTTTGTGAGATTTTTGATGTATGGGGCATCGACTTTATGGGTCCTTTTCCTAGTTCATTTGGATTTTTGTATATTTTGGTTGCTGTTGATTATGTGAGTAAATGGGTGGAGGCCAAGGCCACCAGGACTGACGATTCTCATGTTGTTGTGGACTTTGTCAAAGCACAAATTTTTTGCAGGTTTGGAGTACCAAAGGCCATCATCAGTGACCAAGGGACACACTTTTGCAATAGGAATTTTGCTTCCCTCCTTCGAAAGTATGGGGTGACACACAAAACATCAACACCATACCACCCCCAAACAAATGGCCAGGCTGAGGTTTCAAATCGTGAGTTGAAACAAATCTTGGAGAAAACCGTGCAGCCAAATAGGAAGGATTGGAGCAAGCGCTTGGATGATGCATTGTGGGCTTATAGGACAGCATACAAGACCCCCATTGGTATGTCCCCATTTCGGATTGTTTTTGGAAAAGCGTGTCATCTCCCCGTGGAAATCGAGCATCGGGCATATTGGGCTATAAAGAAATGTAACATGGATTTGGCCCAAGCTGGAATTCAAAGGAAGTTGCAAATTCAAGAGCTTGAGGAGATTCGCCTGTCATCATATGAGAACTCAAGGCTCTACAAGGAAAGATCAAAAGCAGCTCATGACAAAATGGTCCAACAAAGGGAGTTTCATATTGGAGAGAAAGTCCTTCTCTATAGTTCACGACTGAAGTTGATGCCTGGTAAGTTGCGTTCCAGATGGTTAGGTCCTTATATTGTGTCTAATGTTTTTCCTTATGGTGCAGTGGAGATCACACAAGAGGACACTGGAAGGAGCTTTACAGTCAATGGGCAACGTTTGAAGAGATACATTGAGGGACATCCTACTGATGCAGTGGATTTTATCACACTGCATGACCCCATCATCACTTGATCACATCAGGCTGTTCCTAACCCTTTCACTTTTATATTATTTGTCCTATTTGAAAAATTCTGCATTCCATGTGCATATATCATCTCACGGGTTCACATTGAGGACAATGAAATATTTTAAGTGTGGGGGAGGGAACCTTTTAGTTTAGTAATTTCAATTGTTTTCCTGTTAAAAAAAAACAAAAACCAAAAAAAAAAAAAGAAATTGTGTGTCTTTTAAAATTTGTGTGTTTATTTTACAATTTTCTGTATGTTTTTGAAACTTTTGAGCTGAAATGATTCTCATCACCATTTTTAAATCCATATCAATAAGTGAAAAAATTTACCCCTTGAAACTAAGCTTACATGAATGCTGAAATGACTTTGTTTCAAGTTCAAATATTTAGTAATTTCATGGAAAGTACACCGAATTTTGAATCCCATGCCACATCTCACTGTCTTTAAATTTGAAATCACTTTCTTGTGAGGCTTCTGAACCATTATTTTCATATTCTTTACATTCACCTCACTTCTTGAGAGAACCAAACCATACTTGATTTAACCAGAATTTGATCTATTCCTGTCAAAACTTGAGGGTTTGAGGTACATATGTTTAAATGATTGAGGCATTTGTTTGGTATTAAAGCCCCCTTTTCAAAGAATCCTTTTTTATAATGGCCTACCTTAAATATTTAATCCTTGTAGCCCTTAAAAGCCATGCACAGCCTGTTAGGTTAAGCCACATTACAAGCCAATTTTCCCTATCCAACCAACTCTTGAAGTGAAATTGCATAATCTAGTTGAGCTTAAGTGTGGGGGAAGCTGTCTTGTGTTGTACCACCACATTATGTGATACTTTGGGTGGAAAATTAAATTCTGAAGAGATGTGTTTGCTGCTAAAGAAAGTCATTATATTGAAAGCTGTTCCTTTTCTGGAGCTTTCATGACAAGTGAAGCTGTGCCTTTTCTGGAGCTTCTAATTGAGGTGGAAAGTTGTGCCCATCTGGAGCTTTCAAGAAAATCATGTTTTAGAAGATTGACATTTTTTATGCTGAAATGATGAATGGTGTAAACCTTTCATGACTTTTCATGATGATGGAGCTGAATTGATACTATGGGGATTGAAGAGAAGACCATATTTAAGTGAAAATTAGATTAATGCAATTTTGCTTTAAAAGAGTCAAGCCCTCCTCATTCAGCCTCAGAGTTTTTCACATCTTAATCCTACCAACCGAAAGCCACAGAACAACCCTGAAAAGTCCTCATGATAAACATATGTCCTTGACTCACATCGGGTAGCGATGTAGGAATCTATCAAGCCTATGGTGACCCTTGTATGAGTTTGGATGAGAAAGACATTGCAAAAAAATTGATATTTGAGTGATGAGAGAAAATTCAAGCGAGGTAAGTGTTTTGTGCATGGGTGGATAAATGAAGTGGAAATATATTGAATGATATAAATGGAGAACTTGAAATAAGGTTTTTTATGTGGCATGATATCTTTTGATTCTTGGTGTGAAATTGATTGATCTTAAAGATATGTGTTTTAAAATTGGTTTTGATTTGATATTGATGATTACTTGATATGAGGTTTTGCCCAGGTGTGCAAAAGGGTAAGTGTGGGGGAGTTGATAAAACACTATTTTATTGAATATTTTATTGATAATAAATGATATAATTTCCTCACATTGTGTTAAACATGTTTATTTATTAAATATTTGGGATTTGATCATTCATTTGAAAATTTGGTGAAAATTCCAGTTTTACCCTTAATAGTGCACTGTAGTATTTCGACGATATATATTTTTATGTTTATTATTTGAATTTGAAATTTTGTAACAGTGTTTCTAACTTAATTATCTACAACTTTTATTCAGGACACTAAAGCTAAAGAGTTCATTTGGTTGTTGAAATTGGGCCATGAAGTCAAAGTTGGGCTGGGCTCGCCAGAATGGAGAAGGTTCTGTATTTGGGCCATATATTTTACATACGGGCTTGGATTGAGCCCAAATTTTGATGAAAGCTCGGGGACATGATGTGGCACAAATCATCCTTCTGGAAGGCCGGCCAATTCTCGCGTTTTGGTGGTCAAATGGGCGGTGCAAGTTTCATTAAAATATTTGGCCGATATTTTGCATTCACACTTGAAACCACTTTAAACCTAGCCTCCCCTCCACTCTATAAATTAGTGATTTTCTCATTTGGAGAGGCTGGTTCGTGCATTGGGAGATTGGAGGCAGAGGAGAATTGGTTTCAACCAAATTCTCCAACCATTGTAAGAGAGGTAGCTCTTGAAGCAAGGATCCTCTCATCGAAACCTCCTTCTCTCCTTCATGTTGTAATTGTTTTGTTTGTGTAATAAACTTCTTTGTTCTTCTTTTATTTCTTCTCTTTTCCTATGTTTTATTTAAATTTATTCTTCTCTTAATCTTCCTCTTGGGGCTGGAATTCTTGAGTAGAAGCGATATTGGGTTATACCCATTATAAACCTTTGCACATGCAAAACGCTTCTACGATGATTACGCCACCCATGGAAGAGTAATTTTTAGTGATCGATATATCTTCTACCCTCTTAATTTAATTATTTTGAATCATTGAGCCTACTGTAATTCACTTAATATGATCCATGAATTATGTTTTTAAATTGTAAGAAACTAAGCAAGCAATTGAACAATTAACACAAAAACACGCGAGGTCGGGATTTTGTGTAAATTGTTAGAGCGCGATCTTAATCGGTAATACAAGACCACACGGGATTAATTTGTAGAGTTCAAATATAATCCCTAAACACAATTCATCCTCATTTCCAAAATGGATATGTGCCTTAATTTACCACTGATCATAAGCTAATCTTAGAACATCAATCAAAGCAGGGTGCTGCGATTGCACGTTCCAAAGTTAGCCTAGGTTTAAATTCACATCATCTTTGTGGTAAAGTTAATTCTCGTAGGGTTCGGGATTTAACAAATTAAGGGATCATAATTAAGTGAATGTTAATTTAAATGATAATGATTAATAATAAATTGAAGAGGTAGAGTTAGATCGATTACGCTTTTTAAATAGATTTCTAAAAAAACATCTTCTTGTTGTGTCATTTAAATTGAAATTCATTTCAAAACTAAAAACAAAAAAATTATACAATCTTCTTCCAGCAAACTTCTTCTAGATTCATAAACTATAAAAAACCACCCCCATCCTTTCAAGTAGTGTTTTTATTCTCTTTTATTTTACTTCTTTAATACCTCTAAAAATTGTTTTAATTCACTTCCTCCTTTGAGAGACGACCTTGGTTAGCCCCCTATGCTACACCAAGTAAACTAAACATTAGCTTCATAGAGTGTTGTGCTTGGAGTTTTACCCAACGTAACTCACTTTTGAAGTTCTTTTGAGAGCGTTTGCGACATCGCTCTTTCAAATTGGCGCCGTTGCCGGGGAGGCAAGTAATTATTTCAACCAATTAGAGGTATTTATTTTATTTTACATTTCATTCTCTTCCTCTCTTCTTTCTTCCTTCTTTACCCAATCTGATTTTTCTTCTTCTTCTTTTAATTTCTTCTACTTCTCTTTGGACCATCAACTCAAACTTCTAATTTTTATTTTACTATGGTCCACATTCCTTCTTTTCATCTTTCATTGATTTATGACACGAACTAATCCCGAAGATCTCTTAGATCTTGACCCTGAGATTGAACGTAGCCTTAGGGCACGAATCAGACATTCTCAATCTACGGGAAGTTTCAACATTCAACCAGTTGGAGAATTACTCCAATATCAGAACATTGAAATTGGAAGCAATTCAAATTCAAACATAAAAGAGGAACCAATGGCTGATAATAATGGAAATGAACTTAATAGAACCATTCGAGAATTGGATGCACCTGATATTAACTATCAACCAAATTGTATTGCATACCCAAATCTCGAATCGGACTTTGAATTGAAATCTGGATTAATTCACCTTCTTCCAAAGTTCCATGGCTTATCTGGTGAGGATCCCAACAAACACCTTAAGGAATTTAATGTGGTTTGCTCAACTTTAAAACCAAGAAATGTTTCTGAAGATCAAATTAAATTAAGAGCATTCCCATTCTCACTTGATGGAGCTGCAAAAGATTGGATGTATTATTTGCAACCTGAAGATGTAACATGTTGGAATGATTTGAAACGTCTTTTCTTGCAAAGATTTTTTCCAGCATCAAGGACAACATCCATTCGAAAGGAGATATCGGGGATCAAGCAAGCCCAAGGAGAGTCGATGTATGAGTACTGGGAGAGATTCAAGAAGTTGTGTGCAAGCTGCCCACATCACCAAATCAGTGAGCAACTCCTCATTCAGTACTTCTATGAAGGACTCACGCCCATGGAGAGGAGCATGGTGGATGCTGCAGCTGGAGGAGCATTGGTGGACAAGACACCAGTAGCTGCACGAGCATTGATCGACAAGATGGCCCAAAACTCCCAACAATTTGGTGATAGAGGTACACCACATGTTCGAGGAGTACATCAAGTAAGTCCTTCTTCTCTTGAAAGTCATTTGATTGATACTAAGTTAGAAGAATTGACAACTATGGTGAGGCAGATTGCATTGGCACAAAAGACATCTCTACCCCCGCCTTCAAGGCCTTGTGGTATTTGCACTGAGACAAGCCACCCAACTGACTGTTGCCCACAACTCCAAGAAACAGAAGATTGTGCAGCAGTGTTCCCTGGGAGACCATTTCAGCAGCAACAACAACAACCATATCCCCAAAAGAAGTTTGATCCAACATACAACCAAGGGTGGAAAGATCAGTCGGACATGAGGTATGGCTCTGGACAACAACAAAGGCCACCCTTTCAACAAAACTTCCAGCAGCCTCCGCCTTACCAGCAGGGTTTCCAACAACCCCAAAGGAGATTTGAAGCTCAAACATCAACAAGTCAGCAACAAGGGAATCATCCACCAAAGGTAGATTCTAATACTGATGATCTTTTGAAGCAAATTGTTCTTAATCAACAGAATGAGCTGAAGAGTCAAGGTTCGGAGCTGAGAGAGTTGAAGACTCAAATGAGTCAGATTGCCACCGCCCTCCATGAACTTGTGAGTAAGAATTCTGGAAATCTACCTTCCCAACCCACTCCAAATCCAAAGGGGAATGTTAGTGCCATCACATTGAGAAGTGGGAAGCAAATGAACGATACATCTGCACCTACCATTCCACCGGGATTCACCTCAACTTCAGAGAAGCCGCATTCCATACCAACTGATGAGCAATCCAAGGAGAAAGATAAAGGTAAGAAAAAGATTGATGATGTTCCTCCTAAACCCCTTCCTTTTCCAAACAGGGTTGTTCAGACCAAGAAGATGGCTGAAGAAGCAATGCAAAAGGAGGTTTTGGACACATTCAAGCGTGTGGAGATCAACATTCCTCTACTTGAAGCCATTAAGCAAATCCCAAGGTATGCCAAATTCTTAAAAGAACTTTGTACCAATCGAAGAGGGCTTAAGGGAAATGAGAGTATCAACCTTGGAAGGAATGTCTCAGCACTCATTACACCAACTCTAGCAATGCCAACAAAGTGCAAGGATCCCGGGACATTCACCATCCCATGCACCATAGGGGAGTTTCACTTCTCTGATGCTCTTTGTGATTTAGGAGCTTCAATAAATGTGATGCCTCACTCTGTTTTCTCTTCATTGCAGATTGGTGAGCTCAAGCCTACAAGGGTAGTGGTGCAGCTAGCGAATAGAGCTACAGCATATCCAGCTGGTGTCCTTGAAGATGTGTTGGTAAAGGTAAAGGACATGATCTTCCCTGCTGATTTCTATGTACTAAACATGGAAGATGACCAGGTAAGTTCTCATGCCCCTATCATTCTTGGTAGACCCTTCCTCAAAACTGCTAAGACCATTATCAATGTTCATGAGGGTACTCTTTCCATGGAATTCGGGGATGAAATCGTGAGGTTTAAAATCCTGGATTCTATGAAGTACCCACCAGAGGAACACTCAGCATTCTTTCTCTCTCATTCTGAGTCTCCATGTGATAGTCCCTCTATTTTTGATTCCCAATCTCTTGGGGACTATTCACTTCTTAATGAAATAATGAGTATTGGGTCCAACTTTATGTCTCATTCTACTTCATCCCCTTTAATTCATGATCTTTCTGATCTTGGGATTGGTTCATTTGTCCAATCATATTCGAATTTTGAGCATGTATACTCTGATTATGATATGGCTGCTAATTTTTCTGATGGATTTGATGCATTGTTCTGTCATTCAGATGATATGTATGATTGTGCACAGATGTCTACACCACTCATGCTTCCATCCATTCAGCAGCCACCATCACTGGAACTAAAGCCATTGCCACCAAATCTCAAATACTCATACTTGTTAAGTGGTGAAAAATTACCTGTTATCATTGCTAACAATCTCTCTTTTGAACATGAAGAAAAACTTTTGAATATTTTGAGGGAGAACATCAGGGCAATCGGGTGGACCTTGGCTGACATATCAGGTATTAGCCCCTCCATTTGCATGCATAGGATTCTTTTGGAAGATGAAGCTAAACCGGTGAGGCAACCACAAAGGAGACTCAATCCAACCCTTCTGGAGGTTGTTAAAAAAGAGGTTGAAAAATTGCTCGAGGCAGGTATAATCTATCCCATTTCAGATTCTCAGTGGGTAAGTCCTATTCAGGTTGTGCCTAAGAAAAGTGGTGTTACTGTTGTTAAAAATGAGAAAGATGAGTTAGTTCCAATGAGGGTACAAAACAGTTGGCGCGTGTGTATTGATTATAGGAAACTAAATCATTCCACTCGCAAAGATCATTTCCCCCTCCCATTTATTGATCAGATGCTTGAGAGACTAGCTGGGAAGACACACTATTGTTTCTTGGATGGATTTTCTGGATATTTTCAGGTTCCTATAGCTCCGGAGGATCAGGAGAAGACTACATTCACCTGTCCCTTTGGGACATTTGCCTATCGGAGGATGCCATTTGGACTTTGCAATGCCCCAGGTACCTTCCAGAGATGCATGGTGAGTATTTTTTCTGATTTTATTGAGACATGCATGGAGGTATTTATGGACGATTTTACAGTGTATGGATCTTCATTTGATGAATGTCTAAGTAGTTTGGAAAATGTGTTGAATCGTTGTATTGAGAAGAATCTAGTCCTGAACTTTGAAAAGTGTCATTTCATGGTAGAGCATGGCATTGTCTTAGGGCATGTAGTGTCAAAACATGGGATAGAGGTTGATAGATCTAAGGTAGACATCATTTCATCCTTACCCTACCCTTCATGTGTGCGTGATGTTCGATCATTCCTTGGACATGCTGGATTTTATCGACGCTTCATCAGAGATTTTAGTAAGATCGCTCTACCCTTATCTCGATTGCTTCAAAAAGATATTGACTTCAATTTTGATGATTCATGCAGGGTATCATTTGATGAGCTAAAGAAGTGTCTGACCACTCCACCGATCATACAGCCCCCACGGTGGGAGATTCCTTTTGAGCTTATGTGTGACGCCTCCAACTTTGCGGTTGGAGCTGTCTTATCTCAGAGGGTGGAGGGACGTTCACATGTGATCGCCTATGCATCGAGGACACTAGATTCAGCCCAATCAAACTACACCACAACAGAAAAGGAGTTTCTTGCTGTTATATTTGCTTTAGATAAATTTCGTTCATATTTATTGGGCTCTAAAGTAGTTGTTTTTTCTGACCATGCAGATTTGAGGTACCTCCTAAAGAAGCCAGATGCAAAGCCACGACTTATCCGTTGGATGCTCCTTCTTCAAGAGTTTGACCTTGAGATAAAGGACAAGAAGGGGTCAGAGAATTTGGTGGCGGACCACATGAGTAGGCTTACTCACACACTAGAGGGTGACACCTTGGACCAAGTACCACTTCAGGACACTTTCCCCGATGAGCATCTCTATACCATCTCAGGTAAGCATCCTTGGTATGCTGATTTAGTTAATTACATTGTTGGCTCTGAAATCCCAGTAAATTTGAAGAAACATCAAGTCCAAAAATTAAAGAGTGAGTCAAGATTTTATGTTTGGGATGATCCATACTTATGGCGCATGTGTAGTGACCAAGTCATTAGGAGGTGTATTCCTGATCATGAGTTTGAGTCTGTTTTGCAATTCTGTCATACACTTGCATGTGGTGGACACTTTGGACCCCAACGGACAGCTAGGAAAGTTTTGGACTCTGGATTATATTGGCCTAGATTATTCCATGATGCCCATGTGTTTTGTAAGTCATGCTCTCGTTGCCAACACACTGGGAACATTTCTAGGAGACATGAGATGCCCCAACAACCCATACTATTTTGTGAGATTTTTGATGTATGGGGCATCGACTTTATGGGTCCTTTTCCTAGTTCATTTGGATTTTTGTATATTTTGGTTGCTGTTGATTATGTGAGTAAATGGGTGGAGGCCAAGGCCACCAGGACTGACGATTCTCATGTTGTTGTGGACTTTGTCAAAGCACAAATTTTTTGCAGGTTTGGAGTACCAAAGGCCATCATCAGTGACCAAGGGACACACTTTTGCAATAGAAATTTTGCTTCCCTCCTTCGAAAGTATGGGGTGACACACAAAACATCAACACCATACCACCCCCAAACAAATGGCCAGGCTGAGGTTTCAAATCGTGAGTTGAAACAAATCTTGGAGAAAACCGTGCAGCCAAATAGGAAGGATTGGAGCAAGCGCTTGGATGATGCATTGTGGGCTTATAGGACAGCATACAAGACCCCCATTGGTATGTCCCCATTTCGGATTGTTTTTGGGAAAGCGTGTCATCTCCCCGTGGAAATCGAGCATCGGGCATATTGGGCTATAAAGAAATGTAACATGGATTTGGCCCAAGCTGGAATTCAAAGGAAGTTGCAAATTCAAGAGCTTGAGGAGATTCGCCTGTCATCATATGAGAACTCAAGGCTCTACAAGGAAAGATCAAAAGCAGCTCATGACAAAATGGTCCAACAAAGGGAGTTTCATATTGGAGAGAAAGTCCTTCTCTATAGTTCACGACTGAAGTTGATGCCTGGTAAGTTGCGTTCCAGATGGTTAGGTCCTTATATTGTGTCTAATGTTTTTCCTTATGGTGCAGTGGAGATCACACAAGAGGACACTGGAAGGAGCTTTACAGTCAATGGGCAACGTTTGAAGAGATACATTGAGGGACATCCTACTGATGCAGTGGATTTTATCACACTGCATGACCCCATCATCACTTGATCACATCAGGCTGTTCCTAACCCTTTCACTTTTATATTATTTGTCCTATTTGAAAAATTCTGCATTCCATGTGCATATATCATCTCACGGGATCACATTGAGGACAATGCAATATTTTAAGTGTGGGGGAGGGAACCTTTTAGTTTAGTAATTTCAATTGTTTTCCTGTTAAAAAAAAACAAAAACCAAAAAAAAAAAAATAGTGTGTCTTTCAAAATTTGTGTGTTTATTTTACAATTTTCTGTATGTTTTTGAAACTTTTGAGCTGAAATGATTCTCATCACCATTTTTAAATCCATATCAATAAGTGAAACAATTTACCCCTTGAAACTAAGCTTACATGAATGCTGAAATGACTTTGTTTCAAGTTCAAATATTTAGTAATTTCATGGAAAGTACACCGAATTTTGAATCCCATGCCACATCTCACTGTCTTTAAATTTGAAATCACTTTCCTGTGAGGCTTCTAAACCATTATTTTCATATTCTTTACATTCGCCTCACTTCTTGAGAGAACCAAACCATACTTGATTTAACCAGAATTTGATCTATTCCTGTCAAAACATGAGGGTTTGAGGTACATATGTTTAAATGATTGAGGCATTTGTTTGGTATTAAAGCCCCCTTTTCAAAGAATCCTTTTTTATAATGGCCTACCTTAAATATTTAATCCTTGTAGCCCTTAGAAGCCATGCACAGCCTGTTAGGTTAAGCCACATTACAAGCCAATTTTCCCTATCCAACCAACTCTTGAAGTGAAATTGCATAATCTAGTTGAGCTTAAGTGTGGGGGAAGCTGTCTTGTGTTGTACCACCACATTATGTGATACTTTGGGTGGAAAATTAAATTCTGAAGAGATGTGTTTGCTGCTAAAGAAAGTCATTATATTGAAAGCTGTGCCTTTTCTGGAGCTTTCATGACAAGTGAAGCTGTGCCTTTTCTGGAGCTTCTAATTGAGGTGGAAAGCTGTGCCCATCTGGAGCTTTCAAGAAAATCATGTTTTAGAAGATTGACATTTTTTATGCAGAAATGATGAATGGTGTAAACCTTTCATGACTTTTCATGATGATGGAGCTGAATTGATACTATGGGGATTGAAGAGAAGACCATATTTAAGTGAAAATTAGATTAATGCAATTTTTCTTTAAAAGAGTCAAGCCCTCCTCATTCAGCCTCAGAGTTTTTCACATCTTAATCCTACCAACCGAAAGCCACAGAACAACCCTGAAAAGTCCTCATGATAAACATATGTCCTTGACTCACATCGGGTAGCGATGTAGGAATCTATCAAGCCTATGGTGACCCTTGTATGAGTTTGGATGAGAAAGACATTGCAAAAAAATTGATATTTGAGTGATGAGAGAAAATTCAAGCGAGGTAAGTGTTTTGTGCATGGGTGGATAAATGAAGTGGAAATATATTGAATGATATAAATGGAGAACATGAAATAAGGTTTTTTATGTGGCATGATATCTTTTGATTCTTGGTGTGAAATTGATTGATCTTAAAGATATGTGTTTTAAAATTGGTTTTGATTTGATATTGATGATTACTTGATATGAGGTTTTGCCCAGGTGTGCAAAAGGGTAAGTGTGGGGGAGTTGATAAAACACTATTTTATTGAATATTTTATTGATAATAAATGATATAATTTCCTCACATTGTGTTAAACATGTTTATTTATTAAATATTTTGGATTTGATCATTCATTTGAAAATTTGGTGAAAATTCCAGTTTTACCCTTAATAGTGCACTGTAGTATTTCGAAGATATATATTTTTATGTTTATTATTTGAATTTGAAATTTTGTAACAGTGTTTATAACTTAATTATCTACAACTTTTATTCAGGACACTAAAGCTAAAGAGTTCATTTGGTTGTTGAAATTGGGCCATGAAGTCAAAGTTGGGCTGGGCTCGCCAGAATGGAGAAGGTTCTGTATTTGGGCCATATATTCTACATACGGGCTTGGATTGAGCCCAAATTTTGATGCAAGCTCGGGGACATGATGTGGCACAAATCATCCTTCTGGAAGGCCGGCCAATTCACGCGTTTTGGTGGCCAATGGGCGGTGCAAATTTCATTAAAATATTTGGCCGATATTTTGCATTCACACTTGAAACCACTTTAAACCTAGCCTCCCCTCCACTCTATAAATTAGTGATTTTCTCATTTGGAGAGGCTGGTTCGTGCATTGGAAGATTGGAGGCAGAGTAGAATTGGTTTCAACCAAATTCTCCAACCATTGTAAGAGAGGTAGCTCTTGAAGCAAGGATCCTCTCATCGAAGCCTCCTTCTCTCCTTCATGTTGTAATTGTTTTGTTTGTGTAATAAACTTCTTTGTTCTTCTTTTATTTCTTCTCTTTTCCTATGTTTTATTTAAATTTATTCTTCTCTTAATCTTCCTCTTGGGGCTGGAATTCTTGAGTAGAAGCGATATTGGGTTATACCCATTATAAACCTTTGCACATGCAAAACGCTTCTACGATGATTACGCCACCCATGGAAGAGTAATTTTTAGTGATCGATCTATCTTCTACCCTCTTAATTTAATTATTTTGAATCATTGAGCCTACTGTAATTCACTTAATATGATCCATGAATTATGTTTTTAAATTGTAAGAAACTAAGCAAGCAATTGAACAATTAACACAAAAACACGCGAGGTCGGGATTTTGTGTAAATTGTGAGAGCGCGATCTTAATCGGTAATACAAGACCACACGGGATTAATTTGTAGAGTTCAAATATAATCACTAAACACAATTCATCCCCATTTCCAGAATGGATATGTGCCTTAATTTACCACTGATCATAAGCTAATCTTAGAACATCAATCAAAGCAGGGTGCTGCGATTGCACGTTCCAAAGTTAGCCTAGGTTTAAATTCACATCATCTTTGTGGTAAAGTTAATTCTCGTAGGGTTCGGGATTTAACAAATTAAGGGATCATAATTAAGTGAATGTTAATTTAAATGATAATGATTAATAATAAATTGAAGAGGTAGAGTTAGATCGATTACGCTTTTTAAATAGATTTCTAAAAAAACATCTTCTTGTTGTGTCATTTAAATTGAAATTCATTTCAAAACTAAAAACAAAAAAATTATACAATCTTCTTCCAGCAAACTTCTTCTAGATTCATAAACTATAAACAACCACCCCCATCCTTTCAAGTAGTGTTTTTATTCTCTTTTATTTTACTTCTTTAATACCTCTAAAAATTGTTTTAATTCACTTCCTCCTTTGAGAGACGACCTTGGTTAGCCCCCTATGCTACACCAAGTAAACTAAACATTAGCTTCATAGAGTGTTGTGCTTGGAGTTTTACCCAACGTAACTCACTTTTGAAGTTCTTTTGAGAGCGTGTGCGACATCGCTCTTTCAGGATCTCACTAATGTTTCTCACATCCTATTTTCCAAATTTTAGCTAACCCTTTCCTGTTCTACCAACTAAAGAGACCCAATATTGGAATACATGGAAATTACATAACTTTTTCAGAATACTTAATACATAATAAAAAAATACACCAAAGAACCGTAATAGTTTAGTGTATCTGGAAACATGGAACATAATCTTCTAACCATGGTGAAGGATCTTCAACATCTCCCTTAAAGATCATCCCCTTTTATTGTCTTAAATTAAGACATTATTTATATCCTGGGGAAAAGAAAACATAAAAACGGTGAGCTCAAATTATCAGCAAGGGTAAACATAGAGAACATAAAACAATCCATAAACATTTGAATTCAAAAACATGAACATAAATTCTAAACAACAAAATCTTGAGAAAAGAAATAAATCATGGAAGTACGTAAGGCATATATCAAATAGGAACATCAATCATGATAAAAAAGCATGGGAATGAAACATTTAATTGTGGAAAACCATTATGCACATGATATGATTTCCATAGTATCCAAGGGATTACTTCTAAGACCATGTTAGTGGACAATTTTCCTTTCTGAATCGAGTTCACTCCTCATTCCAGTACTGTATCACTGAACTGGATTAACATACCATTCCAGCCATGTCTATCTCATGAGATATAAATCTTTACCCAATGCATTGGAGGGATATATATGTCCCACCCATCTCATAATGAAATCATTCTTACGTGTTCCGTAACATAAACATAACTCATTCATAATTACCCAAAGAATAAAATGGGTTTCATAAAAATCATTCCATCATAACATAATCCATATAAAACAAATGGATATCATTTCATCATAAAAAAATTTAATCCATTTAAATCACAGAGACATTATACTTTATAAACACACATATGAAATAATGTCTTCTTAGATGGAAAATTGTTTTTATAAAACACTTGAAATGAATTCTTGATTAAAATACCCTAAAATCATTTTCTTTTCAAAAAATTCCACGTAATTTTAAATGAAATATATTTTGTTGAAAATATTCATGAAATCTTGTGGAGTAAGAATCAATAAAATAAGGTGTTGTGAAACTGTAAAAATCAGTTCATGCTATATAAGTTAAAAAAACATTCTCCAAGTACATTTAACGGAAAAGTCAAAAAGTGCCCCGTACGGTAAAAAAAAGAAATATTCATTCCATAACACTATGTAAAATTCAAAGAGGGGTAAAAATGTCTTTGAAAATACATGAAATAATATTAAACACTTTATGAATAGAAATTTTATGGACATGGTTGAAAAATATAACCCCAGTAAATACTTAAGTATAAGAAATCTCGGATAAAAATGAGATTGAAAAATTATCCCTTACCTTATGTCTAATATTCTTCGTATGTATCCGGACCACCAGTATAATGATTTAAATAATGTAATTGAATTATTACAGAATCATATTCATTGTTATGATATCATATATGGTTCACTTATGACTTTATATTACCCATTCTTTTGTAAATTCAATGTTAAAGAATTGTTTTGGATAAACTTGATTCATTTATCGTACGTGTTTCGATTTTTTGTTCTTGATATTATTACTTATATCCATATTTAATTAATTCCAGAATGTAAAAAATGATTTATATATAATATATATTATGTATATAAATATATATATGATAGATCTATAAATTGAAATAAATTCACCATTCATGGAGACGGTAGACCGTACGTACGCATGAACGCTGTTTGCGTTTTCTTATTGAATTAAATTGAATTAATTAAATGAAATATACATGTACATAAATCCAGTATCATTATTATGTAATATATTTAATTATTATATATTATATATATACTTCAAAATCATACTTTAATGGTTAATCATGGAAAATGAATCTCATCTTGATGGTGGAGATGGTAGTTCGTACGTACGCACGAGCGATGATATCATTCCCATAATTATTGAATAGAATTGGAGTGGATTATATAATATTATAGAATAAGTATGATGTTATAATAACCATATATAGTTATTCTTTACAACATTATACCCATCCAAGTAAGGTGGTGGTGGAAAAACAAATTAGACCACGGCATGGAGACGGTATTTCGTACGTACGCACCTGTGTTGATTTTGTTTTCTGTAGGATGGATAAACGGTGAAATATGATTGATTTATAATTATAATAACATATCAGTATTTTATTGATACTTGTGTTATTACTTTACAATGAAACAACTAAATAAGAATAAGTTGATGAAGACACAAATTTGAAAGAATCGGTAGAAGAGATTACCTCTTCTTCGACACACCTCTTTTAAGATTCCTCTTAAGGAACTAGAGTTAGACTTTTGAAAAGACCAAAAACTCAAGAATGTTTCTAGGGATGTTGAGAATATAAATGGGTAGGGTTTTTCTGAGCTTGAAGTCTCAATGTTGTGTATAGATAAGAGGGAGGAGATGCCCTTTTATAAGAGAGGTGAGGGGCACCTTTGGAAACCTCAAAAATATTAATTTATAATAAATAAAACTCCACATAAAGACATAAAAAGTGACTAAAATACAAATCTCAGATTAAATAAGATTGTAATATCACCATCCAATAAAATTTATTCATTTTGGGAATTTATTTTAAACCTTATCAATTTGATTTATCATAATTTAATTTATTTAATCTTTTTATTGGTATATATATTATAGATTTAAATTTTTTATAAATAATTAATTATGTGTTGTGAATTATCCATAATTTGGTACATTATGAATTTTTAGATTATATAAATTTCAATTTATAATTTTTAAGTTTTTATGTGATTTTAAATCAATTTAATAATATGTTATTTTTATAAAATAACAATTTTGTTCATTTGGACACAATTAATTTATTTGAATTTAAATAAAATCTACATAGAGGATATATTTGAACCAAAATGTTTAATAGATTCATAACATGACATATTCATCTAAAAAATTTGTGGATAACATTAATTGGTTCATATAATGTTTATTTTAATATTTATAAAACCATTTATTTGATATTTATCTTAATAAAACAATTACTACATCGTTTTTTTATAATCAATTAATATACATATTATTTTCATAAAAATTAAATATAAAATCCTATGATGAAGAAAAAAACAATACTTTCATAATAATATTTTTACTTACATTTTTCATCTTATAAGAACTACATTTAAATTGATATATTTATTAAATTATGAAGGTGACATCTTTGACATCATTTAAAATAAAATAATATAAATGTATTAATCTAATTTATATGGCTCCAACTGGTACCAAAATAGACCCTTGGATGATTAGGGAATATATTTACTTTATAAAATAATTTTTGGGCATGTTTATGGTCTTTTTGAAAGGTTTTAGTATTTTAATAATAACTATATTATTGATTTCTCGGTAAATAAACAATTTCTGCATCACTATTGTGTCACCATTAATGAACATTATTTAATCCTTAAAAACTATAAATAAATTCACATGATGTATATAATTTTATCATATTCTCGAGACTATTCATGTTTGACGTTTCATGAATTTTATAACTAAATTATAGTTATTAAATTTATAAGATTTAAGAGAGTGACATGTTGTAACTTTCTTTGGTTTTAAAAATAATTAAATTTTTTTCATGGTCAAAAGTCCATTAAATGATTCTATTCTTATCCTTAGGTGATATGGGTCTAATTTTAGTCATCCAATAGAATTTTAGTAGGTGTTAGGGTAATTTTATAATCTAATTTTTACCCTTAATTACCTAATTTACCTTTAACTGCAGTAAATAAAAATTATCATAGTTACTATTCGTAATATCAAAAAAAAATAAAAGTAACCTATTAACATTATTTTGACCCACTGAATTCAAATATGGAGTCCATTTTTCAAAATTAAAGACACAGAAGTTGCAGTAATTAATTTAATATTAATCCCATTGTTAAGAAAATGAGTTTTAAAAGTTTAAACATTGCAAAAGATTGAAATGTTATTACTTTTGAATTAAATGTATAATTAATAGTAAGGACATACATTATATTAAATGGTAAAAAAATATTATATTTAAACATTAAAAATATTCAATATTATAATTTAACCATATAAATTATTGCAATGAAAAACGTTGTTTTTAAATAAAATATAGTGTGTTTTTACTATTCATTAAAATATGAATGCTATGAGAATAATATGAAAAAATTATCCAAAGTAAATTTTTATATCCTGATTCCAAAGAAGAATTTTATTTTGTCAAATTGACCTTATAAACCAGTCGAAAAACTAGATTAAAAGTGGATGCTCCATCAAAAGACGACAAAACTGCATTTTTTTAAAAAATTATATTTTACCAGAAATATTTATTTTGTTCACATACCTTGTTTTAGAATATTTTTATGATGAATAATAATGTTATAAAATTCATAATGTAGATAATACTATTCAAAAGGGCTAGTCCATATTAATATTATAGCAATATATCATTGTTTAGTGAAACCCGGTATTGCTTACTACACACGCTATCGAGGAAGGCCGCGATTGCATGTAACACAAGCCAAGAATAGTGATTGCGTATAATATAAGCTAATTCGGAGTTGCTTATAACACAAGCTAATTTTGGTATAACTTACAACAAAAGACATCAATGAAATTAAAAGAATATTTTTCATAAAATATCAGGGTGTTACAGATGTTCATGTCGATCTCGGTTCGTCACCGTTAAAAGATTAACGAATCAAAATAGCTTCAAGAATCGAATCCCCAAAATCCACACAAAAAAGACCATACCGTAAATACGATCGATCCGTGGGCTAATATATTCTTGGATTAGTCCACATTCATCGTATGAATCATGAACGGGGAAATGAAATCAAAATCAAACATCCTACCAGGATTCCCGGCATTCATTGGCGAAGATCCGGTCGTTGCGTCGTCGTTTCTGGAGAAATTTGTCAAGAACGTCGTCCCCTTGTTGGGGGTTTCCTCCAGAGCTTTCCCAGATCCTCTAGGGGTTTCAAGGTTATATGGTCTGTACCCCTGGACCCCTTCACAAGCTTTTATTTAAAAAGGATAAAAAGATATTCACCGCCACAAGATTTAATAAAATATTTTAATAAAATATTTTATTACGGTTGCGTCCAAAAACTGGATTTCACCACCGGCATGTGCCAGCCGATCACCGGGCCTCAGAACTACACGTCGTCTCAAAGGCTGGTCTTGAAGTAGTTCCCATATAATAATAAAATAATATATGAAAAAAACCGGGACATTAAATGTTGTGCCTCCAAAAAATCATAGCAATGTGCTCCAAACTGTACCCAAATGATCCATAACCCATTATAAATCCCTTGGTCACTACAATAAGGAATAAATAAAGGTTTAAAATTAATATTTAGAGTTATTTACCTAATATTAAATGCATGTATGTTACAAATCATCCCCTCCAATTACTAATCATTTATATAATCCTCTATCTCCAAAGTCTTGTCCGGTAGATGAATGTTCTACAATAGAACCCATAATAGGGGAGCTGGACTACCACATATAGCCTTTATAATAAGTTATATGATATAAATTGGATGATTATACAAAGAATCATCACCCCCCATGATCAATAGGTTCATGTTCAAATGAATGGGATGGGTTGAGATAATAACAATGAAGTTGCAATCTATGAAAGACATCTAGAATGACCTAAAACCTCTAAGTTAAGGGAAATTGATAGGATACATGACCTTATATCTCAAATATCTGAAAATGACCAATGTTAATAGATGAAATAATTCCATGTCTCTGAATACATCTATAAACCATCCAAGGAGGAACTCATATAAAAACACAATGCCCTACCTTGAAATCTAGAGCCGTCCTATAGTGATCTGTATACGAATTCTTCTTATAGTGACTGGTTTCCATATTCTTCTAGAAAATATCAACCAACATTAATGTCTCATGTATGAGATTTTTCTTAGTAGTGAAACCTATACTAACTATATCTAGAATAGGGGAAAATGAAATGTCACACCGTATATGTACTCATATGAAGTGATATGAATAATTTCTTAATAGCTCTTTTAATGAGAAAATTCTGTAAGGGAAAGGTTTTTCTTTGAAGGACCATTGAAATCATTGGAACATGATTTATTAATTTCATTTAAAACTCATTTTGTATTATTATAATGACCATTCATTATAGGATGATATGTTGTACTCAGAATCACCTATGAACCTATCATGTTCTGCAACACCTATCAAAAAGGCGACATAAGCTAAGAATACCTTTCTAATACCTTAGAATAATGAACAGTATAAAGAAATATGATCACCCAAATGTAACATCAACGTAGCTCAACATAATAATGGATATATGAAATTGCTATAAAGTGAGAATCCTTGATCAAACATTCAATGATCACCCATATTATATCACTGCCTTTAGGAGATCTAATGAAAAACTCTGAAAAAATGAATCAGGATATCATACAAAATTACACTCTTGAATAGATAGAGGCTGTAAAAGAAAGTCAGGACACTTTTACTCCTCCCTCACCGATTGTATGGTAGAGCATCATGTAAAAAGACCTACAATATTCCTTTTCATACCTATATATGAATATTAGTAGAATATATCAGGGTTAAACCAAGAAAACCATTGATTAACTACACATTTGGATTCATGAGACTCTCATATCAACTCTTCCTATATATTTATAGGTAACCAGACATGCAAAAGAATGCGTAGAATCTCATCCTCACCAATAAACCAACCTGGATCTGGATCCTCCCCTAATACACTGTCCCATAAGTCTAATCACTGAGTATTAGAAAGCTATCTCTTATATAATCTCTCTAGAAGAGAAGATGTCACTAACGGGGCTTCTAAAATAGGCTACCCATAAAAATCCAAAAATTACATATGAAGAATAGAAAAAATATCCATCAACCCCACCTATCTACTTGTCTCTTGAATAACCTATGTTTGAGTCATCTAGCTCAATGTGTCATCGAAATAATTACACTTATTTGACATATAAGATATTTAAAAATAAATCAAATATCGATATAAAAACCATATGTGGTATATGAGATTCATATCATGCTTATTTGAAATTTATTTGGGTCAGTGAAGGTCAATGTAAATGAAAAACTATTCTATTAATAAGAAATTCCATCAATAGAATAAGGTATGAACCACAACAACAAGTTCTAGATTAGGTGTAAGGTAATTAAACTCATGAGTCCTAAACTGACGGGACTCATATAAAACAACATGATCTCCTAACATGAGAAGGGATCCTCTTCCAATTCCTAATTCATTATAAGGAACCATATATAGTCTTCGCAAGTCATTCAGAATTAGGATAATTTCTAAATTAAATCATCCTTGAAACTCATGAATGAATGTTTCATAGACATTAGGCTATTAAAACATAGCACCACTTTTATTCATGTCAATAAGATGAACCTATTGGCATGAAAACATATAAATAAATGATGTAAAATATTAATCCATACCTATGAAAATCTATTTTTCCAATAGGAACATAATATTTTTCCATGATACCACAAATATCACATTTTCTAGGATAATAGATACACATATATCCATGTTTATGTGACTTGGTAAGTAGGCTATGCCAGCCCAGAAATGGAATTTGGCATTCATAGAATACAGATAGGACACTGCTAGTGTATTCCAAATGCTATTAAGATGTTCATCATGGTCATTTCAAGTATAAGAATACACCAAGTCTTAATCCATGAAGACTACCATAAATTAATCCAAATATTGGTAGAATACCCGATTAATTCAGAATATGAAGATTTTAGATGTGTTTTTATGACGAATAAATTTGACCAAATACTTCTATAGGCCTTATATACTACAAAATGTTGTATTTGGTATGTCAGATGGCCACACAGGCACCAGATAAAAGTATGACCCCAAATCAACAATCTGGAATACCTGATACCCTATTAGTTAGATTAGGAGTCCTTATATATGATGTAAATGATATATGTTCTTCACTGAAATAATATTAAACATCTAGTAATCCAAGAAAATATAGAGGGTTCCATTATCCTTCTTAGAGAAATTTAACTGTGAAACCACTGATAAAGTAATAGGATAAATAAACCATGTATGTTCAATGAAAAAAAATATTATTAGAGTACTTGATGCTCCATAGGTACCATTCATTAAATAGGAAAAAACCTTGGTGAATCTACTGACAATAGATTAATAGGGAGCTCCACCTATTACAAAAGGGGTGAGCCAGAAAAATATTTATTGAAGACATCCAAAAAATAATGCTCTATTAGAGACAAATTTATATAATTCATTCCCTGATCATTCATAAAAAGAAAAAAAAATTGTGGCTATCACCCCACCCTACCCACAACGCACGTGTATTTCTAAAATCATATGGACATCAAATTTCCCATGAGTATGTAATTATCTCCTATAGTTAATTTGAATGGAACCCTTCAAATATAGTAGTCAACTTGAGTTTGATACATGTCTAACCAGTCCATTACAAAAATGACCTCAAATCAAGTCGTCTATAGGATTATGAGGTGGCACGAGAAAAAATAAATCTATAATCAAATGGGAAATTAATACATAATTGTATACTATCTGATCACATTCCAAAAAATGTATCCAGAGTCATTACCCCTAAAAAGTACATTTTTTCATGTCCTTAAAATTCAATAATATAAAAAAAAAAGCAATTTGAAGTTCCAGTCTTAAATAAATAAGAAACTAAAGTGGAGTTTTTAGTAATAGTACCTATAACCATGGTAGGACAAGATCTATTCACCTATGGAATACGATGTATTACATGAATAAGGTTAGTTCCACATCCTTAAATCATATCTTGGACATCCTGAGTAGGCTATCTATTCTGGAATTACATCTCATAACTATAGATCCTATCAATCATTGAACTCCTCAGCCTGAATGGAAAGTAGTATCCCAACATTCCATATAATGTGAAGGTACTACTATATCTACCAAATTGGATTTGATGTAATTTTCTTCTCACTAAGAACGAATGGAATATTTTAATTTTTTTAGAGTTTACATTTTTTTGTAGAATCTCCATTCCACTAAACCTATGTTTCCTTGAGGTTTATATAACCAGGTATCCCACATTGGTGAAAAAAACGTAACTATCATGGAATGTTTTCTAATTGAAAGTTACCCCATAATAATAGTCAATGTGTCACTTCCAACTTCTTGATATGATGTTTTCATAACTCGGTGCTGAACCTCCCTGTCTCACAACATCAACATCCATCATGTTCAAATCAAGGATGATTTATTGGTTCACTATATCTAAAATAGTAGTTAAATGGATGATATTATCATTATACTTCATGGTGTATATATGACCACCCTCAAACCAACTCAATCTCATATACTCTATGTCATAGTGACTAGGTGTGAAATGACGGTGCACTATGAAATGAGATATGTACTCCATCACGAACATAGGAAACCAATGAAGGTGGATAAATTCCCTAGACTACTATGTTCTTATTGTTTTTTAGAAAAAATAATCATATAAGGTAGATATTAAATCCTTATAGACTTCATGTTGATGCTGACCATCTTGGGTAAACACATCGCACCATCGATTTATGGAATTAAATAACATGTTGGTTGTGAGCATGACAGTTCTTGATAGAGGCATCACTAGGTTTTTAATATCGGTATCATGTCCTTCATCCATGACATAGTTTTATGGGGGCCCACATATAATCATAATATCGGTAGATTATACTATTGTAACTCATGTGTCAATTATTATAAATGAGAGAATTCTCATGAATCTCCCAGGATGGGATGTATAAAACACATAAATCTCTCTTAAAACTGAGCATCAATTCCAAACCTGAGTATAGGATACCATGCCACATGTGGACCTGGAAGAGATAGTATTATTAGATCGGGACCCACAATAACCATATCAAGGTGGTAGTACCTTATGGCTTCTCAACCCGAGGTCCCCATGTTGACATATTTCTATAATTTCCAAATGTACAACTCAAAATAGAATTTTTAAATGAAAATATCACAATAAATAAGTTGGTAGTGTATAATTCCTTCCTATAAAATATTTGACACCCAAATGTATGATTCTCAATAAATGACTAGATAATTCATGAAAATCATTGGAATCATAAAAGACACTACCAATTACCCTTTATTGAGGTTGGGGTACGGTCAAGGGCAATTAACATATAAAAATGGTCCTAGTATATAGAGAGACAATTGAAAGGTATCGGAGAATATAAAACATTAGGTTTAAATAAGAATCCCTATTTAATGATAAATTTCATTTATGAATTTAAAATTAAACATGTTGATTTTAATAAATATATATATATATATATCATTGTAGAGTTTTATGTACCAAACATCTCGATTACTATTTTCTAATGTCTCATAAGTGGAAAATTGTTTCACTACTGTAATTTTCAGAAACCATAATAATTTTTTATTAATATTAATCCTTATTAATAATTTATAATATCGTCAAAACATTCCAAATTATAATTGGAATTCATCTAATTTAATCCACTTCGGTTTTAACCCATGTGAGCAATGATTCAGGGCTCAAAAAAATTGTAATTTTTTAGATTGAGTGACATCATCAAGATATATGGGAAACCACAATTTAGGTTGATTAAAAAACCTTAAATTACAATTTATTTCATTCCCTACATGGAGCATTTGTTTTATTTCAATACACTTTCAATGCATTTACCAAAACCATTGGAAATAAATACAATTCATGAAATGAGATGCACTATATGGCATGGAATAATTCTTGACATTTAAATCACTACGTTCCAATTATGAATATTTTACAAAAATTTCATTTATATACTAGATCTATGGTAAATGGGAAATCAATAAATTTCACATAATGAAACTAGTGAATCACCCAATGGTGAAATCAATATATCCATAAACAGAGTAATACAAAACATCAATCCCATGTTAGGTAATATATAAGTGTACATGGGTGTGTTGCTCCCAGGAGTAGGCTCATTACCCATTTCATAAACATCATAACATCCTACATAACAAATAAAAAATAGTATAAAAAATGATGCTACTATAATACCACATTGTGGAATCCTTGAAAAGTTTCACTTTAATGTAACTGAACCCTGTTGGCCATAAGGCTTTAAGAATAGAAGCATATAAACTAGAGTCTTATGAATAATAATGATGGTATATGGTTTGTCTATGCGGGGACTACGACCTTAGGCTAGTGTTGATCATAAAAGATAATTAAAGATAAATCATTAGAAGTAGTTTTAAAACATGAGATATCAGATACAAATGTAAATCATATATATTAAGAGGGCTTATAGTGAAATATTAAAATGATGATTATATAATGTTACAATAAAAAAGGTATTTTCATGGGATACAAATATATAGGCATAAAAAACATTCTATAAAAAAGATCCCAAAAATATCAAGTTAACTCCAATAGCATTAAGAACATAATGTCATTCTTCTACACCATACTCTATAATATGTATACATTCAATTATCCATAGGAGAGACCATTCCTTTTTCCATAATAGTACCCAAAATTTTCATTCAGGTTTAAATTGGTGGACTAAATAGCATGTGAGATATACTGAGCAGGCCACCATAAACGGTGTCTTGTGTGATACATCCCAGGCACATAAAATTAAAGTGCAACATCCCAGAAATTTTATGTAATTAATAAATTAATAACAATATAAATAAATATATATGTAATTAATATTTTATTAAAAAATATATGATTTCATTTAATCAAAATATAATTTGTCTATTTTCATTTGTTTTCTAATGATATAAATTTTTTAAATACATGATTCATAAATATTAATTGTTCTTTTAAAATATATATATCTTGATTTAAATCATGAAAAAAGTTATAACCATTATATTTAAAAAACTTCATTAATATTCAAAAATTATAAATAAATATTTTTTTAAAATGTGGTGTTTTTTTTGGATAATAGAAAACTTTATTATAAAATATTAACTATTATTTTAAAATAAATAGATTAAATTATAAATTATGTGTTATGTTTTAATTTAATACTTTTTTCCTGTATATAATATATATAAATATATATGAATACTTTTTTGAAATTGAATATAATATTTAAGAAAATTATTTATTTATAAAAATAATCAACAAAAAAACTAAATGCCACCATTTTTGTGGGGTGTCCTCTTAGTCACACAGGGAATGCAACCCTCGTTAAATGTGGGTAGATGTTAACCATCACTATCAACCTATAATAGTCGAACCACCAAGGGGGTCCCCCCAACATCATCCACTAACGACGACAACTAATTTCGGGACCAGCACTGCTGAATCTCCCTATTTTTAATACCCAATTAACCTCATCCTTTCATAGTTAATCACCTTTATTTTTCCCCACCTTAAACCAATATGATTTGAATTTCTATACACCTTTATATTTACCATCATCCCTACCCCATTTCAGACTGATTTTCCTTCTAAAATGTTATGGTCAATTTGGAAGCAAATAAATACAAATCATTGACACATTATGTCATTATTACATTCCAAAAATTCTTCCTGAAGCAATTGATATAAATATAAATATATTAAAAATCATAAATAAATTATTTAAAATTTATAATAGTAAACAATACATTAGTTCATTAAATGAGATATGTTAATTTTTTGGTTTGTCAAATCCCAACAACACACACCCAAAATACAAGATTCCCTACCTAAAAATCACCAAAATCTTCTTCTTTTTGTCCAGCATCTAATACTATTAACTTATATATATAAGAGATTTATTTTTTATTTGTATGTTTAGATTTATTTTATAATATTGAAGTTATAAATATTATAACGAAACGTTAAATTTTTAAGGGATAAAATTATATTTAATTTATAAAGATATATATATATATACTTATATTTTACATTTGTTTGTATATTTATTTGTTTATATAAAGTTATATATATTTTAGGGCCAAATACATTAGGGTACATAAAATTATTCTCTTTTTCAATGGGTGATATATATATTTATATATATATAAGAATATATACACATATATAACAATTTATTTTCATTATAAATTGGATATGGGTTTTTGGTTTAATTTTTATTTTAAAAACAATTGGTTTATAAGGGTTTATTTGTTTTATCAAATAATCCTTATTTTACAAAAATTTACATATAAATGTGTATATATATTACATAAATATTTGTATATATGTATGTAATATATACATATATGCTGATATGTTTTTAGAAAATATACGATAAGGGTTTGGTTTAAATGTTTTTTCTAAAGACTACAGTAGGTAAAGATTTAATTATATAATAATAAAATTATCCTTATCTTACAAATATATATAGACATATACATATATGTTTGTATAACTATCTATTTTTAAAATATATATAACAAAATTATTTTTGTTATAAATTTGATCTCTTAATTTATAAGTTATAAGGGGATTGTTTATCTTTATCAAAGATCTTGATTATGTTTCAAATCATCATTCCCTGAATAATTTGTAATGATTCATATTTATGTATATATATATATATATTTACATAAATTTATTATGGATTAACTAGTTATTTCAAAATATATATTCAATGAGTAGAATTAATTTTTACTCTATAATTTTATGGTTTATGTTTATGTGTATCCTTAGGTTTGAAATGGTAAATATTTAATTTTATGTGGTAACAAAACTATTATGACATTTTAGAAATTTTATAATAACCCCTTGGAATGTCATTCATCAATATGAATGTCCATTATTTAACTTATAAATGAATCCCATGCATTTTTTGGATCAAGTCTGAATTTAATTCTTTATCAATTTTATTTGTGATTGTAAATATCAATAGGTTTTAAGAATGTGACTCTATTAAATATTATATTAGAAACTATCAAGAATATATTGATGAAATCTGATAATAATGATTATTTTATTTTTAGTAAAATAATATTATGTTTGTTTTTTTGAGATGATTTGTGTTATGATTGAGAAAGTAATATCCACTGAAAGTGTTTTAATATTTTTTCACTAATAGGTTGTGTGATGTTATGGGAAGAGAAACTCTATTTCTTATGAATGAATTGTTCCATAAATATTATGATTATAAGACTTGTGGGTTTTATTATCGTATTCCATGTATCATAAATGACCAAATATAAATTACTATTTTCAATCGAGAAATCCCAATGATATTTTCTACTAAAAATATTTTGAGAAATTAATGGTTTTATAGAATTATTTACATAGTATACAAACATTATTAAAATATTCTTTAATGTATTTATTTTTATTTCAATGTAATGTTTTAAATTATTGTTTTAATGAATTTTAAACCCCTTACTGGGAAATTTGCAATCAACTCCGATGATTTGAATTATTTTTTACAGGTTAAACAGTTTTATTAATGATGTATTCATTTTGTGTGGAGGAAGCACACTGAATATTAGGCTATTTAAATAATTCAATTTTTATATTTTTGTTGAAATTTAATTTTATTTATCTAATTCCCTAAAACCTATAATGGAAGAAGGTCCTTTTTTGTGTAATATTATGGGTAATTATTCATATTCTTTCTATAAATAAAAATTAAACAACATGTTTTATCACCGAATCTTGAAGTGCGGGAGAAGGGTGTTGCACTTGGTTTCAGTGGAATGGTCTAGTAATATTTGGATATTATTTGTGGTTTAAATGGTAAATTATAATAGTTTATTAGTACTAGATTTTATAATTTTCAATTTTGAAACTTAGAATATTTTTTAGTGCGACGAATGAATTATGATGAAAAATTTCTATTTGGGGGGGGGATTTAACATCCTTGAAATTTCATTTAATTAATAAATGAATAATTATTTAAATAATTAAATATATGAAATATATTATTTAAAAATTTTGTGATTTTATAGAATCAAAATGAAATATTTTGATTTGGATTTTTTTAAAGATATCATTCTTAAAATAAATTATTTTAAGAAATGATTTTTATTTTTTAATATATATATATATATATATATATATTATTAAAGATTTTTCAACATGTAAAAATTAATTATAATATTATTTAGAATTATAAATAATATTTTAAAATTTTTATTTTAATATGATGTATTATTTTTGTTAAAAGAATACATAACAAATTAAGTAGTGTTTTTTAAGAAACATATATTAAATTATAGAAACAATTTTATGATTTATTTTTTTTTCTTATTTTAAAATATATAGATAAATATATATGAAAACTTTTGTGTAATTGAATATAATATTTATGTTAATTATTGATTTAAAATAATAATAATAATAATAAGGGAATGAAACTTTTTTTTGGGGTGTCATCTTCCTCAAATGGCAACTGTAACCCCCTGTTTGATGCGAGATGAACACAAGCATCATCATCAAACTACCATGGCCAAACCCCGACGTAGTTCCCACCACTATCCTTCACTACCGTCAACCAACACAGCTAGGACCGACATCGGTGAATCCCCCCTTCATCGACACCCAATCGAACTATTTTTTGGTTATTCATGACATTCATTTTTCTAAACCTCAAACCAGTAGGATTAAACTTTCTATCCACCATCAAATTCACCGAAATCATTATCCCATATAAGAATCATTTTACTTCTAAAATGACCTGATCATTTTATAATGAAATAAAACAAAATTATTGACTTGGTAATTCATTATCATCTCCCATTGCTTCTTCCTAAATCAATTGATATAAATATAAATATTATGCCAGTAATCTAAAATTTCATCCCAATTTGTAGTAGTAAAACATCCGTGAATTGATTAAATAATAAATGTTAATTTTTCTATCTATAAATTCCCCACATTTCAAACCCAAAATACCTAATTACATTCCTCAAAACCCACACTCTTATTCATTTGTTAATCTATTATCCAACACCATCAACTTACTGTTATGGTAGTTATTATTTATTTTTAGGTTTCAATTTATTTTGTATCTGTTATGTTTCAAATTTTATCTTTAAAAATTTATTTTTTAAGATATAATATTATCATCAATTTATAACAATATATATATATATATATATATATATATATATTGATTATTACATGTGTGTATTGGTATTTATTTCTATCTATTTTATCTATCTTTCAGAAATAAATAGGTAATGGTTCTTCAAATTATTTTCAATTTACAAGGGTGTAATATATATTTCTATATATAAATATATTTTCATATATAAATATATAAAAATATCTATTTTTGGAGATATGGGTTTTTGTTTTAAATTTTATATTTAAAACCTATAGTCAATAATGTATTATTTGTCTTATTAAATTATGTCCATTTTAAAAAAAAATTTAAATATAAGAGTGTATATATATTACATATATATGTGTGTATACATATATATACATATATGCTTATTTATTTTCATAAACTATATGTTACGATTGTCTATTTAAATGTTTTTTCCTAAATCATTCGGTTTGAAAGGATATAATTTCTATGCAATGAATTTATCATTTTCTTACAATGATATATATATATATATATATAACTATATATTTTATTAATATTTATGAGGTAAGTGTATTTTTTTTAAAATTCATTCTCTAAACATCAACTTTACAAGGGGGTTGTATATTTTTATTAATGTGACTGATTATGTTTTCAAATTATCATTCCATATGTAATGTATAACAACTTATAATGACATGTATATATATAAGTCAATTTATTAGGGATTAATTATTTATTTCCAACTATATATACAATGTTTATAATTTATTCTTAATCTATAAATTTATCGTTTATGTTTATGTGTAGCCTTAGTTTTATAATCTTAATAGATACAATTTTATGTGCTAAACAATCTATTATTTCTTGTATGAAATGGTATTTTCACCCATTGGTATGTCAAGAATAAATAGGTACGGCCATTATCAATCTAATAAATGGTATCACATTAATTTATTTAGATCAAATATATATTTAATTATTTCTCCATTTTTTTTATATTTTATAAATAATAAATTTTTTTATGAATCATATTTTCCTAAAAATTCATTCAGAAACAATGATGAATATGCTGAAGACATGTTAAAAATAATTATTTTCATTTAAAGAAAATAATATTATGTGTCTATTTTTTAATTTTTTTGGTTAGTATTGAGAATGGAATGTCTATTAAATGTGTTTAAAAATAATAGGCACTACTATGTTAAGTGATGTTATAGGGTGTGAACTTATAATTCTTAAGGAAAATTTCTCCTATATAAATTATGAATATAGGCCTTATGGTTTTTATTTTGGTCTTCCAAGTATGATAAATGTACTACTAGAATTTATTATTTCAAAGAGATAAATACCCATGATTTTTTCAATTATAATTGTTTTATGATGTTAATGGTTATCTAAATTATTAATTTAATATAGAGATGTTATGAAAATAAAAAATTATCTGCGTATTATTATTTCTTTTAAATGTTTTAAAAAATATAGAAATAGTTTTTAAATCCCTTAATTCGAATTTTAAAAGATTAACCAATATTTTAATGTCATTTTTATTGGATTAGTAGATTTAAAATTGAAGTATTTTTTTTATATGGAGTAAGAACACTGAAGATAATTTGGTTTATTTATTTCCATTTTATATAGTTTGGTTGAAATAATATATTTTCATGTAATTCTTCCAAACCAACACTAGAAAAAATCGTAATTTTGGTAATATGTTGTGTAATTATTTAGATTTTTTTATTTGAAAAATTACATAATATGTTTTAGCACAGAATCTAGAAGACCAAGATCCTAGAATTATATATAGTGTTCAGTTATAACAATGTTAATAATAGATTTATCTTATAAACTAGTCAGGTCTAGATCATAAATGACCGCATTGGGATGCTACATGCTTCTTCTTATGTTAGTACACCTCTAAACATGTGTCCCCATATATATATATATATATATAATACAAATATTTATACATGTGTATAAATATATGTTCTATATATGTAGTGAAATTTATAGCTACATATATATATATATATGCTATTCAATAATCGATGCATAACTCTATGGACCATGCATAATCATAAGAGTCACATTCTCAAGAACAGTGTACTAGGCCAAGCATTCAATCATGGATACATATGTCATCATATCAGTCAACCTAATGACTATAATGAAACATCATGTCCAACAAAATATATGGGAACATGAATCATTATATCCAATGATCAATAATTTAAGTGATTCATCAGGTCCATCATTACATGTTAATGTATCAAGGATTTTCATAGGAAATTATACCCTTGACCATCTATAAACATTCATTATACATGGGAATTATATATTAATAATAATCCATCATGTATATAATTACTTCACATAATTCATAGAGTGGTTTACAAATTATTTAACATTACCTTCATCCAAGACATTATGTATTTTTTTGGAAGAGTCACATGATGTGGTAAAACCACACATATTCTATTTAATTTTAAAAATGAATTAAATTATGTAGTAAACGAGCCTCCATTTGAATGTGGTTTGGCCACATTAACATCTATGAGGTTTTGGGAATTTAGTAAGATCAATAAAAGGATGTAAAAAGTTAAAAACCCTATAATAAAAAAATATTTAAATGAGGTTATCTACCATGACCAATAATTTAATGTAAAATAATTTTTATTTTTAATGAAAAACCTAGTTCATACAACATTGTTGTATTATGATGCATGATATATATTAATGAGTTGTTATAGATAATAACTGGACTAACTAAATTATTATGTTTGATGTATTTTCCTAAGAATGTAGATTTATATTTGGTGTATAATGATAGAAATTTCGAAAATTGGAAAATGGCATAGAGATAGAACATATTAGGTTTCCTAGAAAAAAATCACCCGGGTGAGAAAAATTAATGAACAATGGAAGTGAATAAGATAGACCAATATTAGCTATCAAACACAACCAATAACGAATGATTCTGATTTTGGATGAATAACCTATATAATAGATTTGGATGAGAATATGGAGCTCTTTAAGAGTGTGGTATACTGTGAGAAAAATAATGGAGAACGGTGTTTTAGATTAAATGGAGGAAGAGAAAAACAAATTGAAAGTTTAACCGTAATTTAAAGGGATGCATGGATTTGAGGTACATTTTGGATAAACTCTAGGACATCTTTGTGAGGATTCTTCATAATGTAACTAACCATATCGGCTAGGACTATGGTATAGAAATCCATGAAAATCCTTTTTGGGTCCCCTTTGTAATCCATCAATAGATTTTTCACATGGCCATGTGGTCTTTCTAACATGGTTTATCAAACTATGCTCCTTTATATATGGAGTACACTATTGAGTCTCATGGTTACTACAAAGTATTTGATAAATATACATGTCATGTTGTTTCTCCAAAAATTGGAGCTCTTTTCTCCAAATATTCCCCATACACTCTGAAAGACTTTCTCAATTCCTTAGTCACTTAAATAATGATGAAATAAATGTATAAACCAATATTTAATGGAACAATACCTCATTCGCAAATTTGTGAGGTTATAATATTCCCTAATGAAATTGTTCATATTTTACCATATTATATATGTAAGTAGTTTTCAAGAAATTTTATTTTATATATGAATAATAAATATAAATATTATGCATATCATTGATATGTCTATGGGTAATATATCTACTTTATTGTGATTATTAAAAATGAATTTCCCCAAGCTTGGAAGGGTATGAGATCAATGAAAATGTATATATTTAACAAAAAAAAATCATGGTTTATCACATAATGTTGAGCAAAATAAAATACCAAAATGTAATGAGGCATAGTATAATTGGGCATTATGTATATTGAAAAACAAATTCCAATATAAATACAGAGATATAAACTAAAAATTTTAACACTCTCTTAATTTCAATTAATATTATAAAACTATACATTATAACCTTGGGTCATACATAAGAATGTTTTGATCTATAAAAAATTAATTGAATAATTAAATAATTACATGATGAAAGTAATAGATATTAGTAATTATTTATATTAGCAATACATAAGAGGGGTCATAATCGTAAGCTTTAATATCAAATCATGATATGTGATGATAACCTGAAGGAAACATAAGAATGTGTAAATAATATAAATTAATAAATCATAAAGAGAATTAAAGGATAAAAAATAACTCGTATAATTTTGTTCTTATAATCACTCATAGGGAACTATACAAGTCATCTAATGAGATAAAATATTACCCAAAGCAATACAGGACTATATAATTTTGGTCCCTCTTTTCACATTCATGAATTGTACATGCATAAGTCTTCCACATATATCATGAAATATAAGGATATATTTAATAAATTTTAATCCCATGATTAATGAGTTTGGTTTACACACATTAATGTTACCATTTATTTAATTATAGGTATATCATGGGTAATAACATTGATTCTAAATGGGAATGGTTATTCACTAAACCAATAGTTGGAATGGAAACAAACGGGATAATATTTGAATAAGAATGGTGTACATAATTAATAATGGAAGGTATTAATGTTAGTTAAATTGGTATATTAGCACTTGGAAATAATAATAAAAATTTGTAGAATTTGATAAAACATATCCCATTAGGATCAATTGTTAATCAAATTGTACAATTTAATATATTTCATGAATAAAGTGGAGGATATGATCCCTCATCTTGAGATGGTTCTTCTTAATTATTTTGGGAGGATTATTAAGAGCATGGTGTCACTATAGGAGGGATGTTGGGGGGGGGGGGGGAAGTTAACTTTTTGGTCCTCGAGTTTTTATTGAATATGATTTGGATTTTGTGAGGTTGTTATAGAAAATGAGAGGTGAATTATTTATTAATTTCATAATATAGTTTTTGGATTGTATATGATTATTATTTCCAAAAGACCTTCCATATCATTTTTTCCATGTTATATACTAAATAAGAGTTAATTTAATTATTTAATAAGACAGAGAACCCAAATCCTTAATATAATACCCCTGGTGATGTGGATGTTGTATAAATTTATAATTAATTTATTTTAAAAACATAAAATTTTATATTACCTTTGGAGAATTAATTAAGGATTTATAAAATAAATAAACTAACATGAAAAATAAATTATTTTAAAGGAGAATCAAATTTTAAATTAAGGATACTATTAATAGTATTTATCACTTCACATTTGTGCATTCGTGATGCAAAAAACATAACCTATTATTATACTCTATTTAAATTTTACCCAAATTTTTTTATATGAGTAAATTATAGACAATTCACTGATATATATTTTTTACTTTATGATTTCAAAAATAATATTTATTTTAATCAGCATAATTATATTAATATAGTAATTTACATTATTAAATAAATATAAAATTTGTTCAAAAAAATACATTGTATTCGACAATATGAGTTTTCATACCCATATAAAAATTATATTTTACATCATAAAATTATATTATAATTTATAATTTATTAACATTATTTATTAATAATGTTTTCATAAAATTTCATTTACTTTTAATAAACCATGAATTCCTTAAAAAAGTGTCTCGATGGAAACTATATATTTCCCATAAATACATCATGTGATTAATCGTATCTATATATATATTTTAAAAGTTACTATTTAGTTATTATTAATTACCACAATATATATAATCTTTAGTTTAAAAATAAAAATAAAGAAATTCATATATTTATGGAATATATAATCATTCCTTAATTACACCAATGAATTCCATACTGGAAAGGTTTGTGATGGTGATATATTTGTGTGGGTTTTGGCAAACATGTTTTTGACCGTGTTCTTGATAATCTTGAACATTTCTATTAAATATTTAGATCCTGATTATTCAATTTAATATTAGCTTGTATTAGACATGGTTATACCACAGTGATTCAACCTCTATCAAATTCTCCAAAAAATGGTCTTCATTATGTAATATGTTACTAGTAGTGGGTATTTCTTTTTCCACATCAAAATTAATTATCATAACCCTATATATATACTAATAATTAGATCAATGAAAAATTATTATACTATAAATATTTATAATGACTAATATACCTTTATATATAATTGGATATAACTTATCACAATCTAAAATAACTAAATATGTTCTTGTGATATCTATAACTACCCAATATAATAATGCATTAATTCATTCAAGATTGAATTTAATTTATAAATGTTTGGGTAATTATATATTTCCCCCATCTAAAAAATTTCACTTTAAATTTTCAATTTATACAATAAAATCTTATACGGTACATTAACTTCATTTCAGCATCTAGTTCCTGTGATTATTATTCAAACATATAGTTATACGAATTCTCTATGACCTAGTTAGTAATCTTGTTTCGTAAAATTTATCTCTATGATCAACTATATTCATAGGATACTTCATATAAGAAGGACAATTATCTAATGGAATGACATATATATTTAGTATATGTGAGTTTTATAGTGTGTACTTTCTTAAGAGAGATACATGGAACACATCTTTTACTTGAGATATGATTCATGGGAGTCATATTTGATAATTTGTAGTTCTGATGAAATCAAGGATCTCAAATTAGTCAATGTATAATGAACAATGTTTTCCCTTATTCCCAAACCTTATAAATTTTATCCATGATGATATGTGACGGTATAATTTATCTCTGAGATCAAAATATATGTATCTTCAATGATTTCGGAATTGATTTTCTGTCAAATATGAGTTTTTCATATGATGTTAAAGTGTTCAAACCATCTATTTTATCAATTAAATAATATTTGGTCCCATCAGCTTCTACTCTGTAACTGTAACTAATCATGTCGGAGTCTGACACGTCTTCCCATTTCGATCCTTATAAGGTTGCATTTGAATACTATAATTTTTACTTTTTTTTCTAATTTATCTCTAGTTGAGGATGGTGTTGATCCCTAAATCCTTACCAATACATTTAATGGGATCTCTATATATCATCAATTATCTAAATGGTTTTTCTAACTAACCATATGTTTGAGGGTTATAAGGAATGATGAAGATTGGTTCTATATACAATTATTTTTAAGGTTTTTCCAAAAATAATGATATAAAAAAATATAAATATTAGATTCGATAAATAGATGAACACAATACATTTTACCACATCCCTTATGTATATCTTCAATGTTGGTAAAGTGAGAAATATTCCATTATTAAAAAAATGAACAGGCTTGGTAAAGAGATTTTATACCTCCTATATTTAATTATTACCATTAGTGTGTCTTAGAGAGTCTAATTATGGAATCCATGGTTATGTTAACCAATTTAAAAATTAGAATGGGAAATGGATGCATCGTAACCTTAGACTTCTGTTGTTTATAATTGAAGTTTTCTCATACAATGCATCATGATCGAAATTCTACAATGTTCAAATTCATGTTATCAAACTAGATGTATTGATTCAAATCTAAAAATATATTAATGCTTTAAGGATGAATTGAGATGGTGGATTTATTCATATCATCTGGAAGATCCATGTTTTGTTCTGGTTTTTATAGGAGACATATTATAGTTAAAATCCTTATAACTCAATAATTAGAAAATTTAAACACTAGAATATTTGGATCCTTTTTTATATATCACATTACAGTCTATATGATCATCCTTGATCCTATAAATATTATATGTTATAGAATTATTTTTAGGAGGGTAGGTTAAATAACCTTTTTTATTCCAATTTCCAACCTCAATATTTACAAAAGGATTAGATCCTATTAAATTCTCAAAATCGATATGGTTGAAGAATCATTTCTATTAAGAGAACATGCCTCATTTTTTATCCTTCCCACAATGGTAATAGATTAATAAATATTAATCCTGAATCACATATATCCACACTAATGGTAGAATAATTTTATCCTTTTGTGGGTTATATTCCTGAGGATTTTATGATCCATATATTATGTCACACTCCTCCACATCGAGAAAGTTCAATAAAATCATATATTGATAATCACTTTAGCATATTCTATATCATGTGTTTGGTATTAATACACATGGGTATTTATTTGGTGGGAGGTATATGCAATAAATATTTCATATTTAATTAGAAAAAACCTAGTCCTTTTTTGGATGCTTCATTTTACGTCACAAATACTTCCCAACTTGAGAGTAATGTGATCACAAGTGCAGTGATTAACCTTTTTAAAACTATTTAAATATCTCATCATATTCAATCATACATAAAAACCTGATAACCCTTATTATTTAGATTTTTTATTGGTCATGATAATCATAATAACTTTCGCATAAATTATATTATAGTACCCTTCTAATACAAGGAAATGACATATTTATTTCATAGAGGTCAGCATGGGACATTCTTTAATTTCCTCAGTTTTTAAAGAATCCAATGATATTTCTTTTTTAGTGACAACATCCCACAATACTATTACATTTTAAAATTATAAGTGTTCTTTAGAAAGAAACTCTACTATATGAGGAAGATTAGAAAATTATTATAGAAAAACATATGTGAATTACCTTAAAATGGGAATTTTATCGAGGATGATATTTTCAGTAGTAACAATAATTTGAGCTAAATATGCTTACTAATAAGGAAAAAATATCTATGGTTTATATGATGAAACAAATAAAGATTTATACTCCTCCACAATCTTTTATTGATTTATAGTGTGATTTGTGTTACCGAGGGTGATTTACATCTGTCATGACTCCTTAACACCAAAGATTCCACAATGAAGGGAGAGAGAAAATGACCCCCATGTCCCACATCCAATAGATACCTTGTTGGAGACTAGAACTGAGGGTATGACCATATCATAGTATGAGATGGATTACTCATTATAAATGAAACATGATCAACAGATAAGATAAAAAATTACCAAAGAACAATAGTAAAATATATAATGGTAATAAAAAAACCGTACCCCAATGTATGAATAATGAAATATTGAAACCAACAAAAATATAAAAAGAAAATACCAAAATGAAAAACCTATAGAAGAATATCATGATAAGCACAACCCATCCTAATAATGTTCATGTCAAACACAAAAGAACTCATAAAAACTAGAAAATAGTTTATATACGTAGTGTGAGCATAATAGTTATACTTATTAGAGACCTAACAAAGAATATGGGTGACCATGTGAAAATTTCATGACAATGTTCCAATATATAAATAAAAAATCCATCGAGAACCATTATTAGTCATTTAACCAAACCTCCCCTCACCATCTCTTACTAACTAAATCACATATCCAATATTATAATATATCATCAATAACATAACAATGTAAGGTGCCCCACTCCCTCATCCCACTGATTTTAGACACTCACACCCCAACAACGAACCTCCTATAATACCATAACTTATACACATATCACATCATATCAAATCACAACCTTCCAATAGACACTTTGGCCAGACATAACATCACACCAAACCACATCACAACACATCACATCACATCACATCACATCACATCACATCACATCACATCACAACACATCACATCACATCACATCATAACACATCCTTCCCTCAAACATGTTGAATACACATCACATTACAACTATAACTAGAGAATAAGGGTGTCATGAATATGAAGGTAATCAACCTCATTTTCCTATACTATCATGCATGGACAACAATATAAATCACAACATTCCACATCACATCTCTCCATCATACACTTGGTCAAATACATCACATCATCCCATAAATACATGAGCCAAAACATCACATCTCGCCCATCGATACCCAAGACAACACATCACTACTGAAGGAAGAGTTGGGGAGATACTGTAGCGATCCATCTATATCAGTAACATCTGTGATTTTTTTAAAACATAAAAACATAGAACATATGAGCTGTGGTAAGTTTATCTATCTTTGGTGAGGCATGTATAAAATAATTTAAATATACATGATATTGAAATAACTCACAATAACATACACATTGGTTTTCATCAACAATACTATCATTCACCCAATCACCAAAAAAATACCATATATCAACTATCACAATGGATTCCACCACTATATGAAAAGAATGTCACAGCCACCATAAAAGCAACACATCATTATCCCCTTTTAGCACAATATTCCCACCACATTTTTCATTAAAAAATTTAAAAAACATCAAATCCTATCCCATTTTATTCAATTACTAACCAATTAATTAATTTATTTAACATCATAAATTATGGCCAACCTAACTAGGAAAACTAACTCATTCACTCTAAAAAACATTTGTCCCAACCCACATAACCACCATCACAACAACACACATCCACCATCATCACCACACCACATCGCCCAAGCCATATAACAACAAAACAACGACACATCTCATCCATCACACAACCATAAACACCATGTACCACTACCACTAGACTACAAGCATTACACTAAAACCACTACTCGACAACCTATACTCTATTACTATTATTCTGCAACCTCAGCTCCAAAAACACTACACCAAAACTACTGGGGCATACCAAATATTCAAAAAAAACATCACACCACATTAAAAACACTCCTAATATCACATCCACGCCATCCAACAACCACATCACTAAACCACACACTACACATCCATGCGAGTCAATGATATAATCACACTAAATCCCAAACCACATAGGGAAACAAAATAACAACAATCACACATAACAATAGACATTATTTAATTTTTATTTATTCTATATAATTATCATATATCATCTTTATTTGGAATGGGTATTATCATAGAAGACATAATGTATAGGGGAGTCAAATTTTTAGCCAAATATATGTTCATTAATATTTTATTTTGGTGAGATCATAAAACAAGACAATAGGGGTCATTACATCATCACAAATAAAGCACAAGAAATGATCTCAATATTATTTATTTTTAGAATTGGAAGCAATATTGCATAACAATATCATCAAGATATAAAAAGTCTTTCTCTAATGCAATAAATCCCCTAACCAATCAATTTTTTGAATACCAATTAATTATATGATTATGATGATCCTTATTATCCACCAAAAGTTAATAAATAGAAATTATCCAACACATAGCATGTGAAAGATAAATACCAAGGATTCCCTCCCTCAAAGAATCTTTATAATCTCAATACACACAATAGGGAAGAGAAAAAACGTCCCAAATACCAGTGATGCAGAAGGAACTCAATGATCAATAAACACCGTACCCAAATATCATCAGAACACATAACAACATACTACCCAATCCAAAACTGAACCACCATAGAGAATATCCAAATAATATTGGATGAAAAAATGGGGAAAGAGATAAGAAATCACTATATATCTAATATGGGAAACGAAGGATTGATATTCAATAAATGAATCCCAAGGAGGGTCAATAGGGATCCACTGGTTCCCTAGGAAATGAGAGGGCCATAGTGTTTGATGGAAAACATGAATTATGTTATCATGATTAAATTGAAGTAAAGGAAATAGTATTGTCATTCATAATACAATGCTTCCCCAAAAAATTAATATTACTAACAACTAGTGGAAAAAATAAACTACAAATGACTAATATATATTTAATATGTGATTATAAGTGATGTACTTTTATGTTATTATATATGAATAATGTTTTAAAATTATATATTAAAATAGATATGTTTATTTATTTGGATTTTTGATAATATTTAACTAAACAGTAATGCAAAGTAATGGTGTTTCATTACTCAATACCCATATATTGAGCTATAATGTTTATTCCTGGATATTATTTTTAATTTTTTTTAAATTATATCATAACATTTTATAATATTTTATACATTATTTTATTCTATGGATCTATATTTATATCACATAAAAGCTACTTAAAATGTATCTTATATCATGATCTAAGATGTCTGTAAAGGGGTTATCTCAAATTTCACTTCTACAAAACATGTTTTTTATTATGCACTGATTATTGAATATTTGGTCTATATTCTACCTCTTGGAAGTATTATAAACTTATTAACTATTTATTCATGTAATTTAATGTTTCATTTCACATTAATTCTTTCAATATAATTTTAATCATATTTTTTAAATTATTAATTGAGTCTGTAAATATAATATCCTTTCATTATGTTATAAAGGTTTTCCTGAAATTTATTATTATATATTGGGTATAATATTTAAAAGGATATTGTTTTATATATTCATTTTTTGACGGTTTTATATTTATCAAAGATAATATTCCTTTAAAATTAGTATTAAATTTATTAAGGCATGTTATGATGTTGTTAACATATTATTATTTTATATGGTGTACATACTACCACATTGTATTAATGAATTATTATTAATATTAATTTTATGTTATTCACATGTATTATCAAGAATCCCTCCTATAATTTTTTTGGATTCAATTATTACCAAATAGTTATGATCATTTCCTAAATCCCCTAATTTTCTCATGTCATAATGGATCCTCATTTTCAATTATAATACAAAAACAATTTATTAAATTCCAAGATTATATTAAAATAAATTTAATCCTTAATTTATATGTAATTATATTATTGGATTTTCTTCTTCCTGAATTTTTATGATTTGAAAAATAATTCACATTTTCTCCAAATGAGCTATTTTTCTTCTACTTCTATACTAACTATTCTCACTACGTTTCTACATTATTATTTTAAAAAATATATATATATATATTTGGAAAATTTTAAATTTCTAAATACCTATTTAAAATGAATGTTTTATGATACTATTTATTATGTAGGTTTCAATAATGGTTTTTTTTAAAGATTAAAATGTTTTTACCATACAAGTCTATATTTTTTCATACACTAAAAATTTACTTAGTAAAATTCATATTTATTTTCTTGAATATATATTAATGGTTTATTTTAATTTTTTTTATAAATTGATCTATGTTACATTCATGTAATTTCTTTTTAAAAGAGATTAAAAATTTCAAATATTAACAATGTTTTCATGGAATGTTTTCTAAAATCCATTTTAATGGTTTTAATTACATTTCACTATTTAAAAGACCTAACGTATATTGATTTTTGTTTTATGAATGAACCCATAAGTGATTCTCTTAAATAATTGTTGATTGGGGGGGGGGGTTAAATATTGGTATCAATAAATATAACATCGATGTAATTTTATTTGAAACCACTGGGAAATGGTACAAATTTAAATTTAACATCATTGGTTCATTATATTATAATGAATGATTTATTTCATTTTGAATACATATGTATGAATTACTCAAGTGTGAGGTACTATATACTAATTCAATGAATCAATTAGTGTTATATATCTCCTAAAATGATGATGTTGATTGTAGAGATGATGAAGTTAGAAAGGTTGACCATATTGAGTATAGACAAGATATGGGAAGATTCAAAATGTATAAAATAGAAATGATAAAGTTTTCTATCTTAATAATGTTGAGCACATTCATATATCAGTTAACTGTATTTAGAATGTTGATAATGGAAAATATATTGTTAGTTATATATATATTATTGAGGGCAGGCATCATAGAATTAGATCTGTTTGAAATAATGAGTTTGGACATGATTTAGATAGTTATAATCACAATTTTTTGATTTTATATTCTTATTACACATTTCAATTTTGTATTCTTATGCAACAATTCCTTAATCATGATTATTTTCACAACATTTTTTACTCTTAGGACATGGTACATGTTTGATAATTTTAGATTACCTTCTCTATAATTCTACCTTATATGATACTTTTTATTTCAATATATTATTTATAAGAAAATATTTCTTCCATTCCTATGTTTTGTCATAGACATTCGTCCAAACCACTGATGACATGGTGAAATGTTTTCTCTTTCCTAGCCTTTGTGATTTCCCTTTTTTTATGTTTTCATAACATAAATTATTAAGATGAGAATAAACAATAATGAATAAAGATGGCTGTCCAATGTGGTTCTATTATAGATAAATGTTCACATGTATCCTAAAATAAGTTTCTTATACATCTAATCTTTAAAGACACTAAACCGTTTCTTGTTGGTATTTTGATATTTTTATGAGTTGTAGTTATAGTGAACCTTCATTTTCTTAAAATAATATTATATAATTTGAATGATAAAAATCATTTATAATTTAAAAAACCAGGATCCAATTATTTGGTGTCTTTAAAAATTTAGGAACACACATAACATATATAGAATAAAACAAAAAAAATTATTTACTCCATTCTTCTCTATCATCATATTGGAACTCGTTTTCTTTTTATTAAAAGTAATCACCTTAAGATATAGATTAAAGATAGGGATGAGTTAAAATACCAGTAAGATGATATATTAGAACATGAAACAATATAAAAAGGGGTGAAAATAATCATAAAATCACCACCATAATCATGGGAAGAAGCATTAGGTAAAGGAATGTAATCTGGAAATACAAAAAAAAAAAGAAATATAATGTATTAGTAATCAACTACCACACATAGTTTTGAACAAATATAGAATCAGGTTCATGTATAATTCAGTTTATATCATGAGATTATTTATATTACCCAATTAATTAGAGATATATATAATTTTTGGCACACACCTAGAATTATAACATTTACATTATGCTATATAATTCTTGGCACACACAATGTATCATAACATTTACATTATCGTACATGCCACATAGAATATATATCAATCCTGAACAAAAAATATCCCTTATAAAGAAATGGGTTTCTTTTCATAATAATACATTCATAAATATTTGTTTCCAAAATGATAGTGGGAATGAAAGATTTGAATCATCAACCTCTAGTGAAGAAGAAACAATCTCGAGAAGGAAAGGGTGTTTTTGAAAGGAAATTTATTTTGAAAAACATTTTCTTTGTAATAAACACAAGTATAAAAAATTTATATCCAAGAAAAGGTAATATAATGATTAAAAAAAATATCATTTTAGGAATATATATACTACAAATGGTGTAAAAGTTGGAAATCCCAATGTAATAGGGTTGTGTTCCATAATTCCCCATACCTTTTAGCTGAATGGTTTCTTCACCTTAGAATCCATATAATAATCATATATTTTTTTTAATTAACATATCCATAACTTTATATACATAAATTTAATTCACTAAAATTTTATTAATTTCATTTATGGGATTTTCTATGGGTTTTAGAGTTTAATATAATTGTTTTTGAGTGTTTGTTTTCTTAATTTTAATGATCGGTCCACTTGTATACCTGAATGGTTACTCTTTTAACGGTTGGATAAATATCCATAATTGTTATCATCAATTATTAAATATTCTACCAAAGCTTAAATGTTATTATAAATAATTTTGTTATATGGTATGATGATGAATCATTACATAAGTGTTATTGATGACCATTTTAGTTTAATTTTGGTTGTTTTTTTGATCATAATGAACTTGTTTTGTTTTATCCTTTAATAATATGTATTAAATTTAGTTCTACAACATAAATATGGTTCTAAAATATATTTTAAAATATTTTTCATCAATTATTATGATTTTATTAACATCTTTTAAGGCATTAATGGAATCTTAAAGTGCACCACTGACAATGCCAATAAATTACACATCATGGGCATAAATTTTATTTAAATGATAAAATAGAGAGAGGAAAGAGTTTCAGGATGGATCTTTCATTAACATGATATAATTACATTATATCACAAATATTTTAATTAACATTCTATTTTGATAAGATAAGGATAGGAGAAGAGAATAATAGAAATGAAATTGAAACAAAATTAAAAGAAAAAGGATGAGGATTTTACCTCTTGGATTTATCCTCCATGATAACCTCTATAAGGAATTATTTTGGGAAATTTATGAGACCAAGAGTTCTTGGAGGTGTGGGATGGGTTAGGTAAGTGTACATGGTATAATTTATTCAAGACTCAATGCTTTATAGGTGTAATGAAAATATTGGTTAAGATGTTGTATTTATAGTAGAGATGGTTGTTTTTCCATTATTATAACCTTGTTTTTGTTATTTTGGATCTATACTATAAATAGTTTGAGAATAATATCTAAATATAATAAAATTATGAAGGGGAATTCATTATTTTTGCCTTACATCATCCATATATTATCTAATTATCAATAATTCATATATTTATCTTTTATTGTAAATTATCGTATTTTACTATTCATAAAAAAATAATGTATTTTAGAAAAAGAACAAGAATTAACCAAAATAAAATTCAATTTGTAGAATTAAAATATGAACTTCATTTTTTGAAAATAATTTTTTAAATATGAGTAATGTAGGTTTTAATTAAAATCACCATGTACTCAATAAATACATATTTTAAAATTATAACTTATTTTATTACATATTGAAAAATTACTTAAGGTATCATAAAATAATCATAAAAGCATAAGACGTCAATTTATTAATTTGTGAAGATATTTTATGAAAAATATTTTTCTTCAAATTTTTTGAATTAATCATAAAATTAATATTAAATATTTATGACTTATAATAATTCCAACACATAATGAATAATTTATAAAAGAAAAATCATAGAAAATGATATAATTATTCCAAAACATCATTTATAGGATGCCTATATTTTGTTTATACTTTTTGGGGTGATTTTACTATTCATTTGGTAATTTACTATTCATAAGGGTCATATTATTATTCTTAATGTCAAGTATCTATTACATCAGTGTAGATTTCATGACTTCTAGGAATACTTATTATTTCATTAATTCCTCGTTTATAATGTTTTTATTATGGTATATAAGTGATTTTATGAGATTAATACTATATGGACATACTATATGAAGGACTTTACTCATTTGATAAATGATTGCGTCCTTATATTCTTCCCACCTTTTCAAATTTCACACATGAAATTTCATTTTATATAAAAAGTTGAGTGTACTTCTCTATTATTACTTTCTTCGGTTCCATAGTTTCACATTGAAACTTGTGGTTCCTACCCAAATCATTGACAAGGTAGGATTGGTTGTTGAACGAAACCTTATCTCTCTAGTCTAGAATAATTACTAGATACTCTTCATAAGAGGGATAATATTTAATCTATACAACCTCTGAAATCTGTACATGTGAGAGATCTGGTATATACTTCCTTAGGAGTTATAAGTGGAACACATCATAAAAATGAGCCATATTCGGTGGAAGTTCAACCTGATAGGCCATGTATCCGATTTGATCAAGGATATCAAAGGTTCCAATATACATTGGGTTTAGCTTCCCGTTCATTAAAACTTCATTGATCTCTTCCACGATAATACTTGAAGCAATACATTATCACTAATGTTGAACTCTATGTTTCTTTTAAGGTTGTTAACATATAAATTTTCCCAAATCTGAGTAACTTTGATATGTTTTTGGACAGATGTAACATTATCTTTCATCTCTTGTACAAGATCTTGTTTGAGTAGGCTCATTTTTCCAACATCATCCCATTAAGTTGGAGATCAACATAATTTCCCATATAAAACTTTTTATAGATCCATCTGAGTACCCGAGTAGAAGAAATTATTGTATGAGAACATAACCAATGGGAGATATTGATCCCATCAATATTTTAATTATAGCTGGAAGTGTCGTGGAAAATATTTGAGCATATGAATATTCATTTTATAATGGCCATTAGTTTGGAGTTGATTGGACATGATGAAATTTAATTCAATACTCAATGTATGTTGAAGGCTCCTAAAAAATTTAGATGTGAACTTTTGGTCACAATTAGAGATAATCAAGAGTGGAACTCCATGAAGTCTCAACACTTCTTTCGTATAAATCAATTCAAGTTGTTCAAGATAGTCATCATCTCGAATAGTGATAAAATGGGATGTCTTGATGTGTTAGTCAAACACAACCCATATCACAATATTTCCATTAGATGTATTTAGGAATCCTATGACAAAGTCCACAAAATCATTATCCAATTTCCACATGGGTATAAGAAATGGTTGCATAACCTATTTGGACTTATTTCACTCAGAATTAATTTTATGACCTATCATTAACCTTGATATATACATAGTAAGATATTTTATTAATGTTATCCCACCAGAAGTGTTCTCTGATATCATTGTGTATCTAGGTATTATGGGGATGGATAGTGAAAATTGGGCTATATGGATTATCCAATAGCTTCTACTTTATCTGAGCTGATTAAGGCACACATAGCCTCATTATAAATAGAATAATACTTTTATCATTGATATACAACTCTCGAAATCTCCCTTACTTTAACAAATTCCCCTTATTTTTCAACTCCTAATCACTCCATTGTTCCTCTTTAATCTTATCTTGGATATATGTTTGGGATGTTATTTTGGAAGGGTTGGATTTATTTCAATCAATTATTATTTTCAGATCCATCCATCTCATATCCATGAAGATATGGTCTTTCTCAATCCACAACATTGATAAAGTAGAAAATTATTTTCTCCTAAGAGATTTAGTTACCTTGTTGGACATTCTAGGATGATACTGAATATAGAGATTGTAGTATTTTATTATAAATAACAATCACATTTGACCAATGTTGATTTTATTTTGTGTGAATATATAAATTTATCCCTTGTGATTGTTATATATGTCACACTTCTCACTATAGAGGTAGTATCGTCTGATTTTCAATAAAAAATTCAATGTTTCTAACTCCAAATAATACGTCTAGTAGTTTTTCTCAAGGATATTCAACTCTCATGAGGCATAGACTATCACATTATTATTATTTTCATGAGTAAACAACCTAATACATTCTTTCAAACATCACTATATATCAAAAACTATTCCCTACATTTTAGTAATGTTACTATAGTTACAGTGATCAAACTTATCATTAGATCTTTAAAGTATTCCTCACATTGTTCTATTTAGGAATTCGTAACCCCTTTTCATGTTAACGAAGTTATTGGGCATGAGAATCATGATAAATTTCTCAAAAATATTTGATAGTTTTCTGATAAGGCTTGAAAACTGAATGTTTATTTAACATTAGAGGATATGATCCACTCATTAATAACCATTGCATTTGGAGGGTCTAAAAATATTCCCCCACTTGTGATCAAATGTCCCCAGAATGTGAATTTATACATCCATAAGTCACACTTTATGAATATAGAGTACTACTTATTCTTCCTTAATGTTTCCAATATAATCATTAGTTATACTTTATGTTCCCCAATGATCGTGGAATAGATGATAATATCATTGATATACACTGCTTGGAAATTTTTAAGGTAATATATAATGAATCAATTCATCAAATACATGAATATTTAAGGGGAATTATAATTTTTTATGGGAATCACTAGAAACTCATAGTTCCCATAACATGTATGGAAGGTAATATTCTGAATATCACCATTCTTCACCTTTAACTGATGATATCCACAATGAAGACTGACCTTTGAGAAGTACTAAGTACTGCGAAACCGATTGAATAAGTCATAAGTTATTGTTACACGATACAAATTATTTATAGTTATCATGATGAGTTCTCGATAATCAATACATAGCGGCATTGATCCAACATTCATCTTCACAAAGAGAACTGATGCATGCCATGGTGATTCTCTAGGTCGTATGAACTCTTTTCGAAATATTTTGTAGCTGATTTTTTAACTCCTCTTGTTTGATAGGAACCATCTTATTAGGTCGCTTTTAGATAGGGGTAGCTCGGAGTATGAGCTCAATTGATTACTATACCTCATGATCTGGGGTATGTATAAGAAACAATATAGGAAATACATCATTTTATTTACTCAGGATGAATTTTTTTTAGATGATAACTTCCTCTCACTTAGACATATTGTCATGGTATACTTCATCGGTGGGAATCAACACCCACACAGTTGAAGGATTTTTAATTGGAGATTCAGGATATTTTTTGACTTTTTAGAGGAGGATGGTATGGTTCAAATTATAACAAGATATTTACTTTTCTCGATAGTTGATAAGTACTATATTTAATGAGAGTTAATATATCCATAGTATAGCATTAAATTCAACCAAGGAAAATATTATGATATATTCTGGTGGAATCATCCCACATAATACTGTAGGAAAAGTGTGCAACACATGGTTTTCAAAGACTGAACCACTAGGTGATATATTGGATATAATTACTTCATGGTTTTAGGGTAATGATTCAATTGTTATTGAAAATATGAAATATTAAAAAAATTATTCAACTAGAATCAAATATGAATTTTTCTATAATTGATTGAATATTTAATATACCCTGTACAACATAATTTTCTTATTCCACTTCAGTAGTAGTGTTTGAATATTCCATGAAATTCTCCATTTTATTTGGTGGTTTCTAATGCTGATTCACCTCATGTAAATGAGGTTTCGTTCACTGGCTTGTATAGTTTCCATGTTCCATACATTTGATCCATTAGACTATGGTTGGTGATATCCTTTCCTCCACCACATTTTTTACATCCTTAAATATTTTATACTTTCATGAGAATAGTGGAATTCTCTCCCACAATTGTATAATTTCCCTATACCTTTTAATTTTTCCCATGATTCTTCTTCCCACATTTTTACATGTGTGTGGTTGTGTTTTCTTTCGACCTTATCATTAGATCCACTGGCATAAAAGTACATCTTTATTTTAATTTCATCATATACAAGGGAGTATTCAAAAGACTCCATATCCACATTGAGAGAACATTGATCAAAATATTCTTACATCCCAAAGCCTGGGATTGCAAGAGACATTCGAAGGTGTGGTTTTTAGCCACTAAACAATCTATTGATTTTTCAGTCATTGTAGATAAAAAACCCGAAGCATACAATACATGCCTTGTGAAATTCGATTCATAGGACTTGATAGATTCTCCTTCCTTTTTCTTCAGCTCTATGAAATCATTCACCATTATTATTTGAGGAGTTAAAGGTAAAAAAATTTTAATAATCATTATCATAAAGTATTCCCAATCAATCTATTCAGTTTTTCCCTTCGGTATGGTGTTCTTAAACAAATCCCACCATTGATTGGCCTCTCCATCTAGGAAGTCAGTCGAGAGAGTCACCATATATTTCTTAGAATAACGAAGCATAGAAAATAGATTCTTTATTGAGTTAACCCACTATTCTGTAACTAGTGGATTAGAAGATTCACTAAATGTTATTATTCATTTCCATATAAAGGACTCGACAACCAGCTTCCCCTTTATAGGTCAAGGTGGATGTTCCATATTATGTAGGTTATTTTTCATAACCTCTGATATATGGGTAATCATTACCATGATGTTTTTAACTAAACCCCCAATGAATTGGAGATGTCATTCAGCAAATCACTGCACTATCCACTACACATTTTTCCAACATTATTTCTCCTAGTTCCCACCATTTTCTAAAATAAAAAATGTTAGAAAAAAATACAAGTAAAAAAGTCCTTGATAATTTATCCCACTATAAAATTAATTCTAAAGTCTTATCTTAAGAGATCAATATGTTTATTTTTTAAAAAATAATTATTTTATCGTTCTTAATTAATCTTAGTCTCATACTATGGGTTTTCGATAAGGTTCTCTAATCCTAATTTCAAAATTAACTAAACCATTATCTGATACCAACCATAGTGACCATACTTTTTCTTTTTTTTACTATTACAATATTTTAATGATAAGAAGCATAATATAATTACACAAACACGATCCAAAAGAATTGTGTCTTAAAAAAATTAGAACCATACATAACTATTAAAAAATAAAAAATAAACATCTATTTTATTCATTCTTCTATAGATTCTTATTTGACCACTCGTTCACCTTAGTACAAGTATTTAACTAAGGATATACAAAAAGATAGGGGGTGAGAAAAAATCCCAGTAAGAGGATAAATTAAAACATGAGACAACATAACATTGAGTGAGCATAATCATAACATAAAAATCACAGTCATTAGAGGATTTATTAGGTAATAAAATAGAATTTGGTAATGCATAAAAATGAAACATCATATCTTAGTGGTCAAATAACTTACATAGTTGTGAACAAAGATAAAATAATGATGATGTATAATTAAAATTATCTCATGAGATTATTCACATTACCCAATTCATTTATGTTATATATAATTCTGGGAACCCCCATCACATCATATCAATTACACTATCATGCAGGCCACATAAAAGATATATAAAACTAAAACACTAAATTACCAGTGAAACAGAATGGGTTTAATTTAATAAGAATACAATCATAATATTTTAGTTCTGAAATTAAAGAGGGTATAATATAAATTAATCATAAACCTATAGTGAATAAGATCCAATCTCAAAAATTAAAACCTGTGTTTTATAATTGAAGAGTACTTTTGGAAAAATTTCGTTTTTTCAGAAACTCAAGTAAAAAGAATATATATCCAAGAAAATGTAATATAATGATTAAAAAATCCCAATTAATTAATATCTATAAAAAAGTGTGGTGGAGTAGGAAAATCCATAAGGGAGAGAGAGTTGTGTTTGAGAATTCCCCTAACCTTTTGCCTGAATGATTTTTTCACATCAATGTTCTATATAATCAAACTATATTCTATTATTTATAAAAGAACCTTTGAAAAATAAATTTATCCATAAATGTTTTATTGAGTATAATTATGTTCTTTTTGATTGGATATAGAGTTTAATTTTATTTGATAGGAGTGTTGGTTTTCATAATTTTCGCGTTTGGTTTAGTTGTATAAATGATTTCATGATCATGTATTGTACATATAATTATCCAGAATGTTTATCATATTTTATTAATAATATTAAATACTATTAAATTACATTATAAAATATTTTTGATATAATTTTTAGGAAGAATCATTATATAATAGTTAATGATAACCATTTTATGATAATTTTAGTGGTTTTTCGATCACACCAAACTCATTTTATTTTATCATTTATTGTTATGTATAAATTTTAGTTCTATAACATATATATGGAAATAAAATAAATTTCAAAATATTTTTAATCCATTATAATGGTTAAATTATAATTATATAAGGCACTAATGGAAATGATTGTGCATCTCTTATGATTTTGATAAATTGACACATCATAGGTGACGATTTCATTTATATTATAAAAGATATACAACAAGGAGTTTCATGATTGATCATAATTTAACATGAAATATTAGAGTATATAAAACATATTGTAATTATAATTTCATTATTATTATTAAATTATAGGAGAATATATGAATATAAATGAAATAAAAATGGAATTAAATGAAAAAGAAAGATGAATTCTCCTCTTGGATTTACCTCCTTTGAGAACCTCCTTAGGAAACAGTTTTGCTATTTTGGATTCAAAAAGATCTCCCACACATGGGGAGGGTATTATTCATATTTTGGGGTACAATTTCCACAGCAATAAAATATTTAGATTAGATGAGGAATTAGGGGGTGAGGGGTGGTGTTTATAGTGGAAAAGAGGGGTATTTACCCATTATTATAACCATTGGATTATTATTTTTGATCAAGACTATGAAATATTTCATAATTATCTATAAATATATTATAATAATGAATGATATTTTGAAATTTTGGCGGTAAATTATCCTTAAATCATATATGACCCCAAAATTTATGTATTTTTGTTTTATTTTTAATTTTCATATTTTACTATTCATCAAAAATTAAATTATTTCAAAAAAAAAATTAAAAATTCATGATAACCATTTAAATATGTGTATAATTTAAAAATGAACTCCATTTTATAAAAATATATTTCTAAATATATAAAATTTATATTTTAATTAAAGTCACTATGAACTCCATAAATACATATTTTAATATTATAAATGATTTTATAACACTTTGAAAATTTACATACGGTCACATAAAATTTCCATAAATTCCGAGGACATAAAAATATTAATTAAGGAATATTTTCAGTGAAAGTAAATTTTCTTTTAATTCTTTATATTAATCATAAAATTGAAATTAAATATTTATGGCTTACAAAAATTCCAACACTTAATTAATAAATTTTAAATCATTTATATACATAGTCAATGATTTTATTATTTGTTACTTTAATGTTTAAAATTCTTCAATATTATTTATAATTTCATGGATGAGGTTTCTATTCATTTTTTTGGTTTACTATTAATATGGATCATATTCCGATTCTAAAGGTTGAGATACTATTACATTAGTATAGATTTCATAACTTCTTGAAATACATCGTATTTCATTAATTTTTTACGTATAATGTTTTTATTATTGTATATTAGTAATTTTATGAGATTAATTCTATATAATCTTACAATAATAAAGAACAAATTTGGTTGATAGTAGTTGGGGTTATGGCTGCAATTTTGTATATTTGAAAATAATTTTCAAATTATGAAATGCTATCTTATGAAATATAACGTGGTATACAAGACTAGGTGTAAAATATATGCTTTTATGGACAGACCTAAGAGTTAATTCCTTGGTATCCGTTTTTTGTATTAGACTTGGGAGTATAATTTTTTTGTATCAGGAAAAGGGAACAATACTGAAAAAAATAATAATTAGTTTATGTGAAGGATTATATCCTGATTTTTTGTTAATGTAGTGATTATGTCGATTCATAGAAATGAATTCCATATATTGAAAAAAATTATTTGTTGATTGTTTGGAACATATGGAACCAAGTGGTTTAAAAATGAAAATTCTTGTTGGGTATTAACTTGATCTTCACATGTTTCATTATAATGATGACTTACTATACACCTATTTGAAAATCAATTGCATATTACATGGTTAACCAGATTCAATCTATGTACTATTGTGGAGGACATATTATATTTGGGTAATTATGTCAATATTAAGAAGATAAAATTAAAGAAAAAATAGAGATTGAATTTAGAGAAATTTATATTGAAATAATAGATAACATGATAGTTTTGAAGATTATACTACTGTGAGATTCATTTTTAATTATGATAATTATATTAGGATTTTATTTTATCATCAATCATGTCAATCAATTATGGTTAAAATAATGGAACAATCTTGGATGAAGAAATATAATGACATAGTTGATGGTAAATGTTGTGGTCTTTTATTAAAAAAAATGAGATTATAGTGTGAGAAAGAATACATGTGGTTTTACCAAAATATCATTCATTAAATATGATTAAAAACATGAACAAAGTTTAATTTAATAAAAATAAAAATAAGAGAAAGGATATGCTTCATTGAATTTCTTTTGATATGTATGATTAATAAAATATGATTCAATTTACTAAAAATAAAAAATGTGGGAAGAATCACTTGGGGAAATGTATCAATAAAACCTTAAGATTATTTATTTGTTGAAAATAATCTAATATAGAAACAAATTTCTGATAAAAAATGAAGTGTTTTGAAAACATCATGGGAAAAAATAATTTTCATCTTATTTATAAATAATATATCATTTTAATAAATGTGTGGAACTGGGGAATTATTCATTCTAATGAACTAACCAATGGGATAATAAGGGTAATAGAAATATTCAACCTCCCAGACCACATGACCAAATTGAGGAATGAGAAATTATTCCACATAATGTGGATTGTGATCATTATTGAAATATTATCCTTCATAGAGGTTTTGTGGGTGTCTTCTAGTATTTTTATTATTGGAACTATAGTGAATGAAGGATGTTTTCATAAATTATAAAATCAAGACCCTAATTTTTTTATTATTAGAGAAAACCTCTCTGTGTAAGATTATTAAATCCCAATATAGTATTTTTTTGAGAATATTTATATTAGTAATTTTCTATTAATAAATTTTTTCATCATTTTGTAAGTGGATTTGAAATTTCATTATAGACTCTATATTAAAAAATATATGGAAATAAAATTTAATTTCTCAAATAATCTTATAATCACCTTTCATGGTAAGTATAACTAAAAACTATCTTGGAAAAATAATCCCATTATATAGTTCTTAACACACAACCAAAAGGGGTATTTAGATTAAATAAATTTAGAGAACATCCATATTCTAAAGTACCTATTATAATGTAATAAATTATTTTCTAAGTCAAATGCAGGTTACTATGGTGGATACCTTATTAGAAATCAATATCGGAGTCAAGAATATCATATAGAAACCATTGAATCCTTCATTAGTATGTATTTATTAAATGTTTTAGGAAAAAATTCACATTACTGTGTGGGTGGGAAATATAATTCCACAATATTTCAATCTATATCATTCAATTAAATAAATATATTCCATTTGATATCATTGTTTATAAATAACACTAATTTAAAGCAAAACATTGATTTGGTAAAAAAATCTATTAATATTGAATGTTATAATATAGGTAGAAAAATAGAGTATATAAAAAAATGTTTCCACACTAGTTAAACTATATTGAAATGAGAATAAATTGGTTCAAATAGTATTACTATTCCTTATGATGATTACATATTTGGTCATAGATAGGTGGTGATATCAATAAGGTTTTCTCTATACCAATCCCAATCCGAATTTGAATACATTTATTTAGAGAGAAATAATTTCGGAAATAATTTTAATCTCATTGAAATTTACGTGAGATCTATGCATATAGAACTAAAACCCATTACCACCACTAGAGCTTCTCTTATCCCTAGATCTTATTTAGGGAACTTGAAGGATTTCTTAAATAAAAGTAATGATGACTTGAGAATTTAGTTATTAATGTAACAATTGTTTTTATATATCATTTATTTTAGATAATTAATGTTACTGATTATAAATAATTTTAAAGGTTATTTTTAATACCAATACAATAATAAAATTTAATTAGTATTATTAAATATATAAGAAGAAAATTTTTTGTTTAAAAAGGTATTTTTTATATAATTCGATATTTATCCTCAAAACAAAATTTAACTCATAGAACTAAAAGTATTATGGTTAAATGGTGATAAAATAAATTATTGATATTAATAATTAATTACCTCTATTATAAATTTTAAATTCTTAGTAAATAAGTATAAGAACATTTTAAATTTGTAAAAATTCACTTTCCTAAAAAAATTAATTTCATTATATTTTGTAATTTAATTTAAAATTTTAATTAGAAAACTTTTCTATTTAAATTTAAAAAATAATCTTTATTTTTTTAATTCAGAACGTGAAAATTATCTTTGGTTGATTTTTTGGAATTTTTCTTAAAAAGTGTTATTTTTTGTGAATAGTCAAAATTAATTTTCACCCATATTATATCTTTTGAAAATTTATCATTATATAATAAATAAATAGATGTTAATAATAATTTAAAAAAATTGTAATATGATTTTTGGAGTAAAAAAATGCCTTTAATAATACTATTTCATATTTATAATACATTTATATAATTATATGTAATTTTGATAATATTTTTCTCCAATTTAGAATGATTTCCGTATTTTATATTAATAAGATAGTTTCATGGGGAATTCATAGATTTTATTGATTTGTGATCAAAATAAAATTTATTATTTTGTATCAAACTTTTTATTTTTACAAAAATCATTAATATTATAAATTTATCCAACAAAATCATTTTTATGCTAAATTGTTTTTTTAAAAAAATTGTTATTACACATAATATACGCTAATATTAAAAATAAATTCGCAATAATTTATAAATTTAATTTATAAAAAAATTTCCATATTTATAAAGATGATAAATTTATTTGGTAATATTTATGTTTTTAAATTTGTGACAAAAAATTCAATTTGTAATACTAAAACTTAGTTATGATAGAAAAAGTCAAAAAAGGACAAAAGAGCTTTAATAATTGGAAAAGGCATAAAACATGTTAAAAACATGTTTAAAAATTGGTGTTTCAAATATGTATTCACAAAATCATATAAATTTCAATTATTTTTTTATATTAATGTCCACATTCCATGTAAAAGATGTGATCCATTTACATTAATAAGATGTATTTACAAAAAAAGTTCAATAAACATATAAAAGGGTACTTCAACCACCACTTCATTGGAAAATTAAAATTACTATTACTCTTCATCCACTTACTTTTAATCCTCCCAGAAATACCTCTAATGATTTTGGAAACGCATTGATCAATAAAAAATCCATAAACCCTCCATTTTCAGGAGGCACTCTAAGAGAAAGTTCAAAATCCCAACGTGAGTATTAATAATTACATAAACTTATTTAATTTCAATATTTATATTACCAAGATTAAATTCCTATTATTATATAATTTAATTTTAATTTTTTATAATGAATGCTATTATGTTAAGGTAGTAGTAATAATATATTCTTCTCCTCTTACATTGAAAAAATGAATGTATCATTTGTCCATACGTATAGAATAACAGCTACACGAAGCGATATTATTAATTTTCCTTAATTTTATAACATGAATGGTTTTAAAGTGTTTTATAGTGTAAAAATATGATATTATTAATTTAGTTAATATAATTACATGGTAAAAAATCTATACCATTATTTTGTTCTGTGAAAAATGAAAACATCATCTTGGTTTATGTGCAGAAGACCACCTCTAAAATGTGACATATTTTATTTTCCATCTCTCTATTATTTCACTATTTTCCAATATTTATTAATATATTTTAAAAAAACTTATAAAATCCAAATAATTTCATTATTCTTCTATAATAATGATATTATACTAAATATGTAATTTCTAAAATGTACTCACCCATTAATTATTCTATGTTATTGCATTGGTTAAATTAACATCATATTATAAACTTCGTTCACATATGATTATAAAAAATAACTAATAGTTTTATTATAAATTATAAAATCAAAAAAACATTCTCTCACATTTTTGGACAATTTATATTAATATTTAACATTTTATTAATATTCAAATTTTGGATTGTTAAAAAATCACCAAAATAAGTACATCTATAATTACATCATCATGAATTGTAACTTGAACTCTTATGGATTGAAATTATAACTATTTTAATAATTATAAAAAACATATTTTATTACCTTAAATAATCTAAGAATGATGAAGTTGTATTAAAAGGAAAAGGATAAACATCCACCAAACAAAGCATGTGTGAAAAAACTAAGATTACTAAATCAAGATGCAAAAAATAATGTATAACTGAAAAATATATATTTAATAACATTTTACAATAATTTTACATAAAATGTATTATATATTAAAATGTTCATCAAATGAGTGATTGAAATAGTAATATTTTTTAATGAATCTGCTTTGGTTTTCATCCTACCAGGTACCCGACCTGGACTGAAGGGCATTCCCAATACCCATGAACTAACAACTGGTGCATTTTTATCATAAAAAAAATCAATGAAAATATGTGAACCTAGTAAAAATATACAAAAATAAATTATAAATACTGAAATGTAAGTAAAATAATTATTTTAAAAAATAGGCAATACAAAAAATAAAACAAATACAAAAATAAACATATATGAACACAAAATAATGAAACAAACACAAAAATTAAGTCCCACTAGTTCATGTATCAATCCATTTAAAATAAAATCAAAATATACCAATAGATCTCCTTTTCTTCAAATATAAAATTTATCACCAATAATATTTAGTATGAATTAAAACTGGAAATCAAGAAAAGATATTTTTGAAGGATACTGATAACAACCATCAATCAAATAGCCCATGAAAAAACTAAGAGGTAAAAAATATAGGGATCCTAAAAGTAACCTGAAGACTACATATTACCCTAAAAATATGTAGGGTGTGAGTAAAAGGATCACAGTTTGATCCCACTAAGGATTCTATGATGAAACATAGAATTTACAATCCATTACCACTACTGTGAACACATAGATAAAAAATATGGTTTATGTAATTCTTTTCATATGGGAATACACAACACTAAAGATTTGATAAAAAAAATAATTTATTTATTTTTAGAAAATGGAAAAAATAAATTTGAAATTTTTTCTTAAAATTTTAACTTTCAAACATATAAAATTTCTTTTAATCCTCTTGAAACCTCATATTTAATGTTATAAGACTAAAATATGAATCTGCACAAAATTTAATTAATTTAAAAACAATAAATCCTAGACAATTATTATTGAATAATATATATTTTAAAAATTAAATAAAACCTTTATAATTAGTTTCAAATTCAATTAGAACATTTTTCAAAATCTCTGTCTATAGTAATTCCCCTATCCCTCAATCCCAGAGCTAGTATATTATTTTATTTAATTGGAATGAATACAAAGAATCAAATCATAAAAGATGAATTGGTTTAGTAGTCTTGGAAATCTAGATTACAGAAATGATACCCATAATAAAATAAGAAATATAAAATACAAATAGTATACATAATAAAAAGAAATATAATTATTTCTTTAAATCACATTCAAAGGATACATCTTCATAACATGGGGTGAGAAACATAATAAGTGTTAGGTCAAATGCTCAGTAAGGGTAAGTAAATTCAATTAAATAATGAATTAATAGGAATAAATTTACTTGCAAAGGTAAATAATAGAAAACAAGTTCAATTCAAATAACTAGAAAAGAAAATATCAATATGATAATGTATGAAACTGAAAACACATTCTATTAAATCAACAAACTCAAAATGATTATCATCCATAGATACGTCAAAAAAAAATTAATGGATAAATAATTAATAGATTTTCAATAAATTAAATTTATAACTACCATAAGTTATATTTCCCGAAAACATTATACCACTACATCATGAGATATTTTAATCTTTATAGACAACTAATTTTTCTCATGAGACTACGGATCCATCGAAGGGCTTTAATAAACCAGTCCCCAACCTTTCAATATATCTATAAACAGTCCAAAACCCATGTATTTATTTTCAAAGTAATTCATAATATATCAAATATATATTGTGCATGATAAAATATAAATATTTAATAAAGAATAAGGATATATAAATAATACCTTATCAGATTATAAGTAAGAACAAAGGTGGTTGAAATTAAAAAATTATTTTAGAAAAATAAAATTTAAACATTCTAATGTGCCCCATATATCATTAAAAAATTTAAATCATAATTCCCTTTGAATTAATTGAAACATATAATATCATGATAAATGTTTAATCATGACAAATAATATAAAAGGTTATAATATAAACTAAATAAAACTGAATAATTAAAAAACAAAAATTTGTCTCAATAGAATGTAAATTGAATAAATCCTTTATGACTTTAGTAAATTTCAAATAATAATATCCAAGAGACATTAATAGTAAAATCAAACATTCCATATCATTAAATAAATGGAAATAAATATATAATGTAAGGAAATTGTTGGTAGGTATACAATGGAAAATAAGTGAGTGGATAATATGACATTTATCCCATTAGTGTAAAAAACTAAATGAAAAATCTCCCACCTAGTGTTTTCGTTTGGGTGAATGTACCATAACGTTCAATATAATAAAAATATTTTAATATTAAAATTTATTAACAAAATTTTTCATTTTAATAAATATTTTTTTTCTTACTATTATGTTTTATAAAACTACTTGAATAATTTGGTTTACACGAGGTGTTTTGACCAAATATGGTTTATGTGTTAAATAAACATTGGAAGGTAAACTATGGTCAATGGGGAAATTTTTTAAAACCTATGTAATAATAATAATTAAATAATTATAATATTTATAAATCAATTTTTATTTTAATATCAATCATTAAATAAGGTTTTAAAAAATGAACTGATGTTGCAACCCTAGAGACAGTAGGTTGTATTTTGCATTAGGAACATTCACATTTTTCCATGATTGTTACGAAATGAAGGTAAGTAGAATTATAAATTTCAAGAATGATCATAATATTATGAATATCATATTATTTATTCTTATATAAAAATATATAAAATTATAATCATGTAAAAGGAATCACATCATCTCTTGGTGGTGGTGGTCTACACTTCAAGGACCAACATTTTATCTTTTTAATATGTAAAAGAAAATGATATATATTTACATTTATAATTATTGAAAATTATTTATGAAATTAAGAGAATATAAATTTTTATTATGTCTCATATTTTAAATTATTATCATCCGTTATATATTCCATGGGTCATGTGAACAAATCCCATCGCTTCGAGGGGGTAGTAGTCCACACATCCTCAAAAAATGTTATTGTCTTAATGTAACATTGAAATAAAAAAAGGTATTTTATAAATAGAAATTAAAAAATAATAAAATTTTAATAAATTACATATATATATCATATATAAATAGTGTTTCAATCATAATGGCCACCATGAGGGTTGGCAGGGGAAAATTGAACTGTCATCGTTTTGTGAGATATTAGTTCACCATACATAGAAAAAGTATGATCATTTCCAATTAAATATATGTGTGATTAAGTGTAGTTTAAAAAATTAGCATAAAAACATCATATTATATTGAATATACTAGGTTTTTTTTGAAATCATATAATAAGTAGAGTATAAGGTGTAGGGAATAGAAATGAATCCAAAAATATTGAGAGAAGGTGTTACCTTTTAATTAGGAAAGTACATTTTGATTATACCAAATGCTTCCATGGATTTATTAAAACATAAAGGGAGGATTATATGTCTAGGGGAGGAATATTTTTGGACTATTTGGTCATATTTTTTATGATCCAATGTGGCTTGAGAGGGGTTAGAAATCGGTAGACTTCTTATCTTTTTATAGTGGAGGGGGAGTGGAAATCTTTTAAATACCAAATGGAATTCATTAATGTGTGGTATATATTACCTAAAGTTACACCAAATTGATAAAAAATTCATTAATTGGTGTTAATGGACTTTTCATACCACTAACACTCAAAAATAGTATTATTTAAATAATTTCGTTATTTAACTTATAAAATTTCTAAATTTTATCAGTTTGGTTTTTATTAGATCATCTATATTTATAATATAAATAATTTTTAAAATATGACTATAATAAGTTAATATTTATTAAAAAATATAGGGAAACTAAAATTTTAATATTATACGTAATTTATAAAAATAAAATTCCTCTATTTTTTGGAAATTAATTTTAAAACAAGCCCATGTGATGCGTTAAAACACTACATAAACCTCGACCATGTGAACAATGTTTTAAAAAAATATGATTCAGTAAGTTAATTATAAAAGATTAATTGTTCTAATAAGATGAAATATTAAATATTTATTTAAACCTACAAATCACATGTTAGAATATGAGGTTTTTATTAATTTTAAACCATTCAATAAATTTTAATTTATTGTAAAAAAATGCGTAGTATGAAATTATTTATATAATATTAATTTTAGAATGTCAATATAATATTGTAATTTAAATATATTAGGTTTAAATGTGAATAAAATTTCACATTTTTCTAAAAAATAAATAAATAAAATTATTCAGTCAATTAACTAAAATTAAAGTATTTATAGTATCAATTTTTTTTGTAAATTATTAACTAAAAAATAACTACAGTGTTGTTTCTTAATTTTTTAAGTGACTAAAACATATCTAATAATAATTGATAAATTACTATGTTAAAAATAACCCATCTATATTTCCACAGGATATGCATAACCTAAAATATGAAATTTCTTACATATTTCATTATTTTATAAATGTTAAAAGTATGGAAAGTTACTTTTTTGTTTTTTTTACTTAATTAAATTTTATATTGGGAAATTCAATTTAATAATTTCAGAAAACCCATAATTTTCTATCCAAGGGATTATATGGCCTAATTATCTTCATAAAATGGACTTTGGACATGTTTCTATGTCATTTGGGTCATTAATATTATGGTTTATCACTTTATAAAGCTTAATTTTACATTAATAACTGTAACTAATTTTAATCACTTTCCCTAATATATAAGATAAAAAATTAATTAGAAACCATTAGACAAAAAATATCACACTTTTTACAATAATTTATCTCAAATATTCAAAATTTTAATCACCAAAATCGTAAAATAATGATTAACGCTAATCGCATAGAGGAGGTGATATAATTGGCTTTATAGCATAAAATGTTCAAAAATATTGTTATGTTTTTATATGAAATTTTAAAGTTAAATTCATTCCAATTAACATAATTTCAAAAATATTTGTATAATTGATATAATAAAACTCTAATAAATTCTAAAATATACTTTATCATAAAAATTATTTAAACCAAAAGATATTTTTAACTAAATTGCAGTAATTTACACTATTAATAAAAAATGGAGTTTCTTAGAAATATCCAAATAATTCTATCTATGATAATTTATACATTTTGAATTAAAAAATGATTATTATTTTTAAAAATAATATTCATAAATGTGTCAATTTTTTTAAAAAAATCAATTCTCAAATAAAATTCTATAAAACACGATCTTGTGTATAACACAAGCTATTGTAGTTTTGTGTGTATCATTTGTTTATCATTGTGTATATAACGTGCCAACAAAAAATATATTTATTATAAATAATAATTATTTTAATATATAGGGGTGTCACATTCTCCCCACCTTAATTAAATTTCATCAACATAATTTAAACATGATATCAGTAATATAGGGATTGAAAATAAACAATCTTTGATATGAACCCATCAGAAAAATGGATAATAACACATCTCAATAATAAGATATAAGTGAAAGTAAAATTTTCACTTTATGAGGATCCATAGTATGAGTACATATTTTTGGAATGGAAACATGGATATAGAAGAAATAGTCAAGTAATAATGTTGTAATAGAGAGTTCTAGAGACCATGTTTAGATGAATGTTGTTAACCATACAACTATAAAATATTAGCATCAGTAAAGATCTTTGATATCATAAAAAATGTTGATAATATACCAATTTTTTTTCAAAACAATTTTTTATAGTTATATATGTCATTCTCTCTATAATATTATATGTATATAAAAATTTCTAAAAACATATACTTGTTCTCTTATTAATCCTTAAACAATTTTCAAATATTCGTTTAGAACATTACACAGCATATTGTGAATTAATTCATTAACCATAGAAATGTCATGAAATTATCTTATTAAACCATTTTGTAAATGGGTTACTTTTCCATCAATCATGATTCAATCACATCTGATGGAGAGTCACTGAATTTCAGAAATAAAAATACCATTATCCTTTAATCAATATGAGGCAGCCTAAAATTTTCACATTCCAAACATGTAAATAAATTCATCATGTATCTTCATGAAATATGTTTATAACTTATATCAACTTAATAATATATTCAAATATTTCATTATTTTTTATTCCATAATTAAGACACATGTTATTGGGTATTTCCCTCAAATCCAAAAGTATTGAAATCTCCATCAACGATAGTATAAACAACATTTCCACTAGTCATTAATCCATTCCAAGGTAGTAAAAAATTATCGAAATAAACAATTTTTTAAAACATATCATAACATAAAGAATATATAAGTTATTCGTTTCCCGTATTCATTCGTTTTAAAAAAAAATTATCTTTCTACTGAATAATGGATTTTTATTGATAACCTCATGAATGAAATATAATAAAGGTGAGATCAAATGATCTGTAAGGGCATGTAAATAAGAAGAAATAAATTATAAGTAAGAATAAATTAACATAAAAAGGTAAATAACTAATATTTTCTAAAATTCAAATACCTAGATAAGAAAATATCATTACGGAAAAGTACGAAACATAAAACACATGCCATTATATTAATGAAATGAAAATGAAATGCATTCTTAGATATGTTGACGCAAAATCTCATGGATAAATAATAATAAAATTCTCAACAATGGAAATGATTAAAAATCAAACATCATGTTTCCAAGTAACATGATAACTTCATTTTCGTGATATATTTTACACTACTTGGACAACTAATTTGTCTCATGATACTATTGGTGCATTTAAGGGATTTCGTTAAACAGTACCCAACCCATAGATCATGACTTAATTGGTATGAAACCCATGTATTATATGTTGAAAAATCACCTCATATATGTAGTAAATAATTTTACTTATCCAATTTAAATATTGAATTAATAATATGGATATATCAATAAAACATCAAAGGAGTTTAATAACAACAATGGTTAATAAAATTAAAATACTGTAGAGGAGAAAAATATTTAAACATATTAATATGTCCCATACAACATTGAAGAAGTAAAATAATGATAACCCATTAATTAAAGGAAACATATTATATCATGTTAAATATATATTAACAATATATAAAATCAATGTGTAGAATATACACAAAATAAAAGTGAATTTTTCAATAATAAAAATAAGTCTCAATGGAATGTAAATTTAGAAAAACTCCCTTACTACTTGAGTAGATTATGAATCAAGGGATACATGAAAGATTAATAATAAATTTAAAAATTTAACATCAAACAATTAAGGGTAATATTTATATAAAATATAAAAAGGGTTAGTAGGAATACCACAAAAAATAAGTGAGTTCTGAATATGAAATTTATCTAGGAGGTGTAAAAATCAAGATGAAAAATCCATTACCATGAGTTACAATTATAGTGGAGATCCTTTAACATCCAATATAATAATCTTGTGTTCATTTTATAATTTATTGAGAACATTATTAATGTTTATATTTAATTTTATTTTACGTATTACCATGTTTTAAACATCAACTTAATCAATTATGTCTACATCTTCTATTTTGGTCAAATTCAGTTTAGGTGTCAAAAACAACTTTAGTAAGACTACTATGGTAAATTTGGTCAATATATAACATCTGAAAAATAATTATCATTAAATAATTATCATATTTATATATAATCTATAGTTCAAAAATCAATCACTAAATATGTTTATGAAAAATTAACCAACGTTACAATCATGGACACCGTAGGCTGTACGTATGCATGAGAAATGTTTTAATTTTTCAAATATCATTATAGAAAGTGGTAATTAGAATCATATATTTCTATAATTTTAATAATATCAGGAATAAAATATTATTTAGGCATATATGAATATATTTATAAAATTATTATTATATAAATGTAATCACATCATGTTGAAGAGGTAGTAGTAAACACTTCCACGACTGACATTATAAATTTTATAGTTTGTGAATAGATAATAATGAAAATGATATATATATATATATATATCCTTAAAGGTAATAATTTAATTAATATAATATATTTTTTCTATGTAGCATATGTTCAATTATAATGATCCATTATACATTACAGGGTTCGTGTGAAAAAATCACTTTGCTTTGAGGGGGCGGTAGTCCATAATCATCAATTGATGTTATTGTATTAATGCAAAATGAAAATAATATAGGTATGAACTAAAAAATTACTGAAGCGCAGATACATTATAATGTACCAATATATCATATATAAAAATATTTTCCTCTTTAATGGACACTATGATAGGTGGTTGTAGAAAATTGAACAATCAACATTTCGTGAGGCAGTTGTTTACCGTACACAAAAATAGTTCGTTCGTTACCCATTTGATGGATGTGTGTGTTAGTGTAGACCAAAATATTATAAATAAAAATACTAGAATATTGAGTATACTGGTGTTGTTATGTAGTCAAAAAATATTAAGAGTATAGGGAGTAGAGAATGGAAATGAATCTAAAAAGCATCTTTGAAGGTGTTTCATCTTAATCTATTATCTTATTTTGGTTTGAACCAAAATCATCCATGGATATCTTAATAAATAAAATAAGTCTTATATATTAATGGTATGAAAGTTGTGAGACAATTTTGTTAGAGGTTAGAATAGTCAATGTGGCTAGAGTGGTGCGAGGAAGGGGATGAGTGCTTGCCTTTTTATATTAGTGGGAGAGTGGAAATCTTGAAAATATGCAATGGTAATCATTAATGGGTGGTCTAACTTACATAAGGTTCCCAAAAAATTTCAAAATATGTAGTAATGGGGAATAAAGTTCTATTAGAACCTCTAATACACAAAAATATGTTCATTTTAATGAATTGGGTCCTTAACTTCTACGATTCCCTAATATTATCATTTTTGTTTTTATTAAAGCATCCAGTTTTCTAATCTAAATAATTTTCTAGTTAATACAAAAAAAATTAATATTTGGTAAAAAATATAGAGTCCATGATTTTTTAATATTATATATATTTTATAAAAATAAAATTCCAATGTGTTTTGAAAATTAATTTTAAAACTAGCTCTGGTGATGCCCAAAAACACTACTTATACCCGTACTATGTGAACAACATTGTTACAATTTATGAGTCAGTAGGTGAATTATAAAAGATTAATTTTTCCATTATAGACCATACTAAAATTTTATTAACACTTTCAAATATATTAAGATAATTTATGTTTTTATTAATTTTAAATCATTCAATAAAATTTCATCTACTGTAAAATAACAATTATGTCAATGTTGACATTATTAATATCATGTTAAATTTAGAATTATAATAAAATATATGAAATATAATATATAGGTTTAAATATTTTTTACACGATATATTAACATTAAAAATAAATAAATACAATAATTAAATCAATTAACATTAATTTTAATATATATTGTATCATTTATGTTCGTATATTATTAACTAAATAGTAACTATATTGGCGTTTCGTATGCAATTCATGTAACTAGACATTATATAAATATTATTGATAAATTATTATAATTTAAATATCATATATATATATATCATAAAAATGTATATGTATAATCAGAAATATTATGTTATTTACATTTATCAATATTTTATAAATGTTAAAGGTAATGAATGTTCCATTTTTTTCTTTCTCTATTACATATTATATTGGGATATTCCTCCTAATAATATCCCAATAACCCAAATATTTTCAAAAAACTGAGGATATGTTCTATTTATTAACTAAAAATGGCTTTCGAACAAGTGTATAGGTCATTTTGGTCCTAAAAATTACATGTTAACCCCTTATTAATATTCATTCTACCTAAATCACCGTAATTAATTTTAATTACATTCACTTATATTTTGTGGTAAAAAAATCAGTATATATTATTCAACCAGAAATATAATACTTATTACAACATAGTATGTCAAAATTTAAAAATTAAAATCACAGAATTGGGAAAATTATGATTAACAATAATCCCTTAGATGTGGTGAAAATGGGATTAAAACCAAATAGCATTCAAATGTTGGTTATATTTTATATTAAATGTCATTGTGAAATTGATTTTAATGAAAATAAATGTATAAATAGTTTTATAAATAATATAATTCTATTGTAAAAAAATATAATTTTTAATTTATCATTAATAATTAATTAAAAAAGGTTGTTTTAACTAAACTGTAGTCATTTTTACTCTTCATCAAAAAATTGATGTTTCTCAAACAAAATCCCAAAAAGTCACATTTAGAAAATTTAGAAATTAATAATTCATGAATAAATTTTATTTTATTTTAAAAAATACATAAAAGTGTCAAAATTTTCTTTTAAAATGGGTTCTCTAATAAAAGGTGGTTAAACATAGTCACACGTTTAACACAAACTAATGTAGTGTTGCGTGTAGAGAATTTATACCATTGTGTATAAAGAATTATATAAATAAAATTATATGTATTCTAAATGAATAATATTATAATGTATTTTGGTGTCACATTGAAAATTACATAAACACACAGATGGATGAATTCAACAAATATCATATGTTAAGAAAATCAATCAAGCAGTACATTCATAAAACAAAGAACCCAAGATACAATAAATGTATACAAATTGGGATAGAAAAATAATATAATGGTGGATCTTGTGTTATTATAAAATTAATAATTCCCAAAAAAATTCTATCTCAAACTAAAGAATAAAATCATAGGCTGATACTTATAAACATGGAATTCCCCTATTAGTATCATACAAACATATGAGAATAAACATTCTACTCCCTATAGACTACCCATATCTTTCTAGAATGGAAACACTCCCAAGAATGAACCATTGTTTAGAAATTAGGTTTTCCATCACAAAATTCACCTAAAGTAGTCCAAGGATACTCATGAAAATTGAAATTATGGTGATGTATCAAGTGATTTAAACAACCACCTTAATATTTTTTAAACATTTAAGATAAACCAGATCTTTTACACCCTTACAACTGATAAAACCAAACATAAAACCCATATATAATCACCACATATATGAAATAAAATGATTTATCCACATAAATCAATTCACATCACTCAAAAATAAATTGGGTATTAAGAGGGTCACATAAACAACATTTCAGAAACCATAATTTTTTTAAATGTGCCTTTATAAAAAACGGATTAGAATTATATTTCATTACATTTAATGGTTTAAAAATTAATTTAAACTATTATTTCTAAAAAATATATTTAATATCACATTAAAATAATACTTTTAAAAACATAACTCAAAACATCATAATTTTTTTTTCAAAAACCTACAACTTTCATTAAAATCTAGAAGGGTCAAAAAACACCACCCCTCACTTCATTTGACATACTAAACATGTTCGTTCCACTTTCGAACCAAAAACACTATTTTAAAGAGTTGTCAATACGTTGAATTTTTTTTGAATACCAATATTCCATGAAATTAACTTGTAAATGTAATGATAATTATCTAAAATATGACTCAAACTTTATTGAATATAAAAAGGGCTCATATACCTATTTTAAATTAAATAATCTATTTCAAAATAAAAACCCCCAAATTATATATTTTTTTGGTGGGGGGAACCACAATTGAAAAAATTAATTATCACCCATACCATAAAGAATAAATATCTTATATTAATGTTCTCACACTCCCCAAAAAATTTTCATTTGTAATTTTAGTAACAACATGGAAAAGATCAAGTTCTATGACATGTGATGGGAACACCTTGAATTTATTTGACCCCATATACTCAAACATTTATAGGGGAAATTTCAAATGAATGACATTTAAAATTATAATGCATCTAATATAATGTAAACTCAAGTGAATAAATATATGCCTCTACCTCCAACAAAAGATAATCGATTCTGTATTAACTTACTGCTAGTCGGAACATTTTTACTTCTAAGGATATGGATACCATATACAATAGAGTGTCTCTATGAACCCTAAACAAACTAAAATGAAAATTCAGACCCATAAATACACATAATTTGGTATATTGTAGTGATTAGGGTCTACAAGATGATGTAAATTAGGGAAAATCCATGAAAATAAGAGAATATCATGTGAAATGAGAGAGAAGAAAGGAGGTTAATGTTGTATAGAAATACCACCTATAATCATAGGTATACAATTAATAGAATTATAGTAGTAGTAATGGCCAACAAGTGGGGGGTAGTGTTGTACAAGGGAGAGGATGACCATAGGGTTTTCTCAAGAGAGAGAGCAGTGTTAGGGAGATGGATTACTTTGTCTTAGGGTTTTAAATTAAAAATAGTTACAAATTTAAATGTTAAAAATTTTAAATTTCATGGTTGACCACATGGTTTTTCAATATGGTTTTTCTAACAGCACACCAACTGTGTGTGGAAACCCTTGTAAACATACTAAACAAAACAATTACCAGATATTAAAAACAATTTTTAATAGACCATGCATAGTCTATAGAAACCATCACTGCCAAAACGTAGATATGATTGAAATGGTTTCCCCTAGGTTATCTTACATTGTGGACTAGCCTCACGATAAAAAAATATTCTATATTATTATATTTTAAAGCAATACATTTCAAAAAATCATAATGAACAAAAATTAATATTAAATAAAAAATTTCAATGACCCAGGTTGACTCAAAATCAAACATGCCACTTTCTTCCCTATTAAATTTTCATGAGATAGTAAAGTAGAAATAATTCCATAACCAATTCACAATAATGAAAAAACTACCATGTCCCATATAATTTCTAAAATCAAAATATAAAGCCTCAAACAACACCAAACTACCGCAAAAAGGATCAAACCATTAGATCATAGTCATAAATCCATAATGGTGGAGACGTAACATATTTCTCCCCACTATGTAGAATCAATATAAGATGTTATAATGAATGACTACCTCTATTAATAAGATAACTCAATCAATAAAACAAAAAAATTAAAAAATTATTATTAATTATAGGAATTAATGAACAATGAAATAAAATATCATCAAATAAAATTCCAAAGATCTCAACATTAAAAAATATTATTTAATAATACTAACATAGGATGTATAATTATATAAATATCTGTATACGCGTAACATAAGTCAAAATTCACTGAACATCATCTCATCCGGATACCGATATGGGAACATATCCTAGTGGTACAAAGGGATTATCCATCACAATTAACTCACATAGTTACCTATGAATGAATCCAATGATTTCTAATTGTAAAAACCATCAATTTAGACCAAATAATGAGTTATACACTATGATAGGAAACAATACGAACCAAAAAGTGATGAGGCCTGAAAAAATAAAGAACCACCACTCATCCAAGTTAATAAAAATCACTAACAAAAAGAACTCGTATGATTCATTAAAAAATTTGACTTCAATAACGTAGAACACCTATAAAATAAAATATTAATGAACTGAAAAACAAAATAGTATCCAAAATTATAATTTACATTAGAGATCATATAAATACTAAACCATACAGATGAAGAATTTACAAAAAATATCATATCCCAAGACCACTCACCAGCGATGGTCTCTAAACAAAACTACTTATTTAATGCTATTTTCAGATTTTCCAATTCATACGACCAAGGTAGAAGAGAACTAATTACACATTATATAGTTTATGGTCACTATAACAAAAATGAAAAAAGAAAACTCAGGGAAGACCAACATGTATATAATCAAAAAATTTCTTAAGATAATATATAAATTACAGAATACACAATCCCATATCTTCCCTATATAAAAAAACATATCAATCTATAACAACACTAAAATAGAAAATTAAAAAATAATTTTCTATCAAAAAACAATATGATTTTTTTTCTTCTGAAAGTAGATTTAAAAACCCTATTTTTAGAAGATGAGTCTAAAAAAATTTGATAACAATACCCTTGTTTAATTGGTACATTTAATTTTTAAAAAATTATTATTCACCTGCATTCATAAAAAACCTTATTATTCCAAATTCAGGTTGTCATGAAACTGAATTTGGAAAACCCATATTTCAACAAAATTGAAAAATACCTCTTAAATCCCCTTTAATTCAAAATTTCTCACTCATAAAACATTTCATTCAAAAAACCCATTTATATTTCCAAAATCTAAAAAAAATTAAAACAAAAAAAACCTCTTCAATCCTATAATGAAATAAATCAATGGTAAAACAATTTTTTTAAATCCAGTTCCCTTTTTAAAAATAGTACATATTCCTTTTACTATTATAAACCATATATCCCAAATTACAAAGTTTCAGTTCCAAAAATATTGTTTTTCACAACAACTTTATAATAAAAACAAACCAAAAAAAGAAAAAAAATTATAAATATAATACATATCACGCGTCTCAACCAAAAACTGATCAAACCACATTAACAATTCAAAATAACCACCTTAAACACTAATTTTTATGTAATCCACTATAGGTCACCCAATAGTCATGTGATCAAAATTGTAAAACTCTACAGGAAAAAAACCCCTAATTAGCATTTCCTCGTGAGTTGACTTACCATGTTCTATGTGTGAAAAACATCTACAATGTATCAGAATCAGAAGCACGGTGGAATCATTGTTTTAATGGACTTGTTAGAAAACCTCACCACTTGAAATACCTTTATATTTCTATCTAAAACCATAATGACCATCCTTTAAACTCTTATCTCAAAAATTCTGATCGAACCCCCATTATCATGAACATCAAAATCTAAAATCCCACAAAAAATGACAACTCAAGAAAGAGAGTTATAAAGTCACCATTATTCTATACCTGTACGTACCTTATTAGTCCGTACATTTTCATTTACCAATAAAACATACAAAATAAAAATATAGTTATTCAAGATAATATGAATTTTAAAAACCAACCCATATCTCAGATTCCATTTTGAAATGAATTATCCTACGGTGTCATTTGAAATGACATAAAACCCAACCCACTAAATTGATCAAAGGGCCTTCCTAATCCCCATGGGCTAGAAAATAGTTAATTGGAATTGAAAACTAGTTTTTGTGAATATTTCATCCCTTGTAAAATAAATTAACAATTAAATAAGAAATAAGTAAAATTTAAAAAATTTATAAAACATAAATAATTAATAAAATTAATAAAACTAAGAGAAAACTTATTAGGTTTGAGTAATCAGGATTAAAAAAAATCTAGAAATCAATCCACTTACCTATACTCTTTAACAAGAAAAGAAAAATAAAAGCCTCCTTAGGATCCCTATGGGGATCCCATATATAAAACTCCACTAATACAAGGTATGAGGAAAAAATGGAATGTAATAATATATTATGTGGAATGAAACACGTACAAGCCATCAGTGAAACATCCAGAGTATATACAAGTACGGAACCATTATAGTGACCTGAAATAAACATGAAAACTATATATGTTCAATGGAATATTCATGGTTTGAGGGAAGAATTTCATATATGATCTCATCAAGAATCTGATAGTAACTTTTCCAATTTACAATCCATTAACATTATTATGAACATTCCATTAAAATATGGAATACCATAAGCCTTTTCATAAGGGAATCATAAATCCTCAAATTTATGCTAATCCATATTTTGTTTATTTTAAACTTATTTAAGAAAATTCAATTTGAATGTAAATTCCTTGACTTAATCCACCATCAAACCAAAAAAAAATATTTTTTAACCACTTGAAAATGTATATTTAATGCATTTAATATAAAATGTGTTTTTCTCAAAACATTAAATTTTTAAAAAGGAAACAAATTAAAGGAAAATGATAAATAATTCTATATATTTTTAAATGGAAATGTAACCTTTAAAATCATCATCAAAAATCAATTTTCAATGAATTCAATGGCCAGTAAAATGGTCTATTGGACAATGATAAAACCCAAAAAAATTAGTATAACATTTAAAAATTATCAATAAAGCTATAATAACCCAAATAATTGAATATGGGGTAAAAAATAATAACAAAAATAGTATTTTATATATCAAACTCAAAAGGGAATAGTTTTGTTGGAAAATACCTAAGGGCTTATAAATATAGACATTAACAAGATACAAAGAAACTAATCTGACACCAACGAACCTATTATGTTCTTGGAAGTCCAATAGTTATATCTAATAATAAAAATCCCTATAACACCACATCACCAGACATAAAAAATATATCTAGTATAATGGCCTTAAACTCATTCTAGACTAACCATCTTGGAGTATCTAGGTAACAATTCATAGTCAATCATTTATCTCCACTAGTGTTTTTCATCACTAAGTTCACTAAATATAAATCGAATACCAAAATTATATTCCAAATTTAGTTGATCTATGAAGGGATATAAATGATCACATTAATAGATTACAAATATTTAAAATAAACCTCACATCGTACATCTTCTAAATAGATAACCCCAAACACATACCCATGAAAATGAATCACATACAAAAAATACAAGGGATTTCCCATGGGCTATAATTCTCATCAATAATGAATAAATTAAACATAGAGAGGGACTTATATGCAGAATTTCTAAAATTATTTATTAATCCATAAGAGAATTTAAAAAAGGGACTTAGAATGAAAATTAAAATATTTCCATGGTTTAATGATTCATATAGAAATGAATTTCTAAAAGAACTTAGAAAAATAATAAATAAAAAATTAAAATAATTTCCTATAATAATACATGATTAAACTACATTAAAAATTCTTTTAATGAACCCCAACTTTAATTAATCTCTGAAATGAAAAAAACTATCCCCACATCAATCTTAACCAATCTGTGGTCAAGACACGTGTGATCCTCATTAACTATTTCGAAATGTTCTCAATTTTTTCGAAAATTTGTATTGACCATAACCCCATGAAGTTCCCGTTTAAATACATTGATAAAAACATATAAAAATGTCTCCACCTTTATTAATACTCAATAGTGCTTTCCCACTATTTTTAAATTCATTAACCCTATAGGGACATAAAACCATCGTAATTTAAAATATTTTAGCAGGGTGAACCAATTTAAAACAATAAAATGATGCTCACTAGTGCCTTAAATGTTTAATGTATGGTTTTTAAATCCATATAAAACCCAAAATGTTATTTTTTTATTTTATTCAATCAACTATAAAGGAAACCATCCCATTTTTTGTGATCAGAATACCATAAAAATACATTTTGATACCATTAAAAAAATAATTTTATGAAAAAATTTAAAACATAGAAATTTTGAATTCAAAAGCATCCAATTGAATTGAAAATTATTTGTTTCGATAGAAAAATAAACATTTATCCAAAAAAATCTACGCAAAAATAAGTTGTAGAAAACAAAATCTTGTTTTTCAATAGTGATGGCTCCTACACAAACGATAGAGTCTATTCATACAACAATAACCAAAAATCAAAATTTTATCACCATACCATACCCAAAACTGACCATAGTATAAATTAATTTTTTCTTGTGAAAGAAAATTAGAGAAAATTGTGTGAAGGAGGGGGAGAGAATAATTTGAATGATGTTAGGAGAGTCTTACCACATGAAATCAGAGTGGAAAATTCCTAGATTCTGATGAGATATGATATCCAATGAGAGGGGGTAATGTCACATGAGATGTATGGTGACCATAAGGTTATTGAGAAAAATATATGAGAGTGATATTGAATGATTTATTTATTTTTAGGGTTTTTAATTAAAAATAGTTTTTAAAATAAGTAAAAAAATAAAAAAAATCATATTCATGGGATGACTTTATGGTTAGGTCATATGATTTTCATAAACATGAACCAACCATGTATTAATAACCTTGTCAAAAAAGTATCCCACACTGTTACTTTAGAAATCACACCGAATTTTAAAAAATATTCTTTGATTTCAGAGGAAAACTCTTACAAAACACCTAAATCATTTGTATGGTTCCTACATGGTTATATAACCATGCATGAAACCATATGACACATAGTAGATTCTATATTTTTTATCCTTCAATATGAACACTTCCAAAAATTTAATTCACCCAAAAATAATATTAAAAAATAATAATTATTGAATGATATGTGTCACATTTTTATTATATATGAGGTATGATGGATTTCTACTAATCCTGAATATAATGTAATGGTTTTTTTAACAAAATCACATTTCATTGAGTTATAATGATCCTTGTTGAAATCTAGTTTTTTATGGTAGGTATATTTTACCTAAATATTTAACTATGTTTTAATTCATATATTTTCAATTTATTTTAGTTTCAATCCTATAAACCACGATTGAAATGTTTTTTTCTTCATGATTTATGATAATATAATGGATTTTTCACAAATTATCTTTCTTTGGGAAATTATTTATACTATGAACCTATTCGTGTTCATATAGTGTATATGTTTCATATTTAATGTATTATATCATTATTCTATCTTTATTCATTTTACATTAAATTCTATTTCATTCTTTATCATTCATGAGATGCTGGGTAAATTGCTACATAAGTTTCCAGGAAGTTTCATAACTCAACATCCTTTCATTGAGTTATAATTATTCTTTTTGAATTTATATTATATATTTGGTATATTATGAACTGTGAGTTTATTATTATTTTTTTCTATTTATTTATTTGTACATACATTTTTCACTTAAAAACAACATTAAAATATTTCAAAATTAAAAAATATGATGTTTGAATGGTCTTCCATATCAATTTAAATTCATTGAGGAATGTTTTCATGTTTTTCTTTAGTATTATATTATATGGTGTACTTAACTTCATATTGTATTGTAATGTAATTAATAATTAATTATTTATAAGATTAAAAAATATTTACCTGAATACATACTTCCACTCCATTTGATTCAATTGTTACAATATTTGAATGGGATTTTCTTGACACAACTTATTTTCTTGATTAAAAATTATTCCACTTTGAATATGGATTTACAAGATGGGCATAAAATATTTTTTTATGAAATCACAAACACTCCCCTACTACAATTTTATAGGGTTTCATTGATGATTTTATTTCATCAAAAAAATTTATAACATGAAATATTCCCATTCCCTACAAATGATAAACTATTTCTCTATATACATATTCACCCTTATCATTATCATTTTAACTTATTATTTTCAATAAAAATTGATCTATTTATATAAATATTCAAATTTACCTTTAACCATTTTCAAATAAAATATTTGTTAATATATTATTGATGTGGGTTTTAGTAAAGATATCCCCAATATTATAAGAAATATTTTCCTTTCAAGTTCATATTTTTATCTTAAAAATAAAATTTACTAAGGAAAAAGTTAATTATGATAAAGGAATAATATTTTGAATTTTATTTATGGATTTGTTTTAAAAAAATTGTCATTGTTACCTTATGGAAAATTCTTTTTGAAAATGATTCAAATTTTTATCCCTTTATAATGATGTTAAGAATGGTTTTTAAAAATATTTTTATGGTTTCACTTCGATTTTCCTAAATAAAATATCTTGATACTATAGATTTATATTTTAAAAATCACTCTAATATGAATTTTTGAGAAGTAACATTTGATTAATGAATATTGGAATCAATATGTAAACAACCTAAAGTACCATTATCCTATATCACATTGAAATGATACAAATACCATTTTAATTATATTGGTTATGTATGTTATGATGAATGAATTATTTCAATTTGAAAATTTTTATATGGATTATTTATGTGTGGGGTACTATAAGATAATTTTTTATATCTTATGAGATTATGATATCTTGTGTGGAAACAATACATGTGTCTATATAAACAATATTGAGTTTTAAATGATATAGTTATCTATATTTCATGGTTGAATTTTGAAAAAAAAGTGTATATATGTTTACATGGTTTAGTGTATACAAGATAAATTTAAATTTTTTCATAATGATTATTATGGGCGTAAAGTTGTTATCTATGTTCGTAAGGTTGATCAAAGAACCCATGTTGATTTCTATGTCCAAAATATTGATCGTAGACATGATGTGTCTAGCTACGTCAACAATGTTTTGATGTTACATAGTTATACCACATTTATATGTTATATTCATATGTTATGGATCATGGATCATGATTATCACCTCATTATTTTCCACAACTAGGCCATAGTATATGTCTGACCATTTGATATTACATTGTCTTATATTATGCTTTAATTTTTATTATTATTCCATATTTTTATAATTATATTTATACTAAGGTCATGGTTTATCATATGATTATAATCTTACATATGATGAAATTTTGGTTTTTTATTTAATAATGATTTTATTCACAACCCTTTCGTATGATTCCATTCAGCATGTCAAATTGATGAGTATAACCAATACGGAGCATAGAAGAATGTATTTTGTGCTTCAATTATATAGAATTGTTTACAAGTATCATAAATAATATTATAATATAGAATATCCTCTGAAACTAATCTATCCATTCTTTGTATTCTGATATTATTTTGATATTTAATGTTTAATCTCTGAAAATAAAATAATATAACAATGTTATATTAGTTTGTATCAAATCCTTTGTGTAATGTTTATGTTTTCAAAAACAGTCCAGAGAGTGTGTGTCTTGGGAACCTTAGGTCAAACAAGGGAGAAATAAATTACACTATTGATTTTTTATTCTCAATGATAATTCATTTCATTAGACATATTCTATGTATTGAATTTCATAAGTCAAATATAAATAGTTGACTATTTATTTTCTTATTTATTCTAAATAATATTTACTTCTTAAATCTTTTTAATTCTTATTACCTTAGTCTAAATTATACCATATACCATGGAATAGAGTGACATCGTTATGAGGTGTTTATAAAAATAATGTTCCTGAATTAGATATGATGTATATTGTTTTCTCTTCTTGAAATTTACTTATATTGAATAATGTTTTTTAATAATTGAGAATCACGGTTATTTTTGGATCATGTGGTGATTTCTAGGTGTACTAACTCTTTTAGCTAGTAAAATTCGATCAATATACTATAACAATATTATGTTGGAAATAAAAGTCAGCATAATATATGGTGAGTAATCCACTATCTTAAAATATCTCACAAACACAAATATAGTGAACACTTGACGGACTAAAATAGAATTAATTAGGGGATATCCCTATGGATTATCTCCCTATGGATTATTTTTCTCATATGGGTATGTATAAAAGGATGACGACTGGTATTAATGATTATGCCCCATCCCATATTCTCTATGCTGAGGATATCCTATTTCTGGTGCATGCCTCAAGGAGAACCATATCTAATATTAAGGATTTTTCACTCTTTATGAGGATGTGGCTGGACAGGGTATAAGCTGTGACAAGTCCTCAATTGTTTTTGGCAGTGGAATCCCTACTAAAAAAAGGAATAAGATCACTCATTATCATGAGGTGAAGTGGGGATGCCTACCCTTTCAGTATCATGGGTTGCCTCTTTTCTGGGGAAGGGTGAAACAATGATATCTTGAAGGTATTTATGTCGGCATTACTCATCAGCTTCCCAGTTGGAAGCGGAAATCCATGTATATGGCTGGGAGGGTTGGCCTTGTGAATTCAGTCATTACATCAATTTTTTTTACTCATTCTCTCTCTAGAAATGGCCGTGAGGATTGATTAAGGAACATCAAGTCCTGGTGAGAAAATTTTTATGGATAGGAACATTCTTTGTAAGGAAGTAGGTCATAGTGAAGTGGAAGGAATGCATAAAACATGTGGAAATAGGAGGATTAGGAGTTAAGGAACATCGTATCTCAAATTAACAGTTATGAATCTATGGATTATGAGAAATTGATTTGGCTACACATCAGGAATGGGATCTTTGACACCAAATAATTCTACAAGATTTCATATGGAGGGACTGACCATGCCCCAACCTGGATGCTGAATTTTAGAGCTCCATTCATTCGGCCAACCTCGTTTATCATACATTGGAGGATCTGGAAAAATAGACTCCCCACTTCTGAACACTTGTAGACAGCAAGATTTCAGATGGAATCTAGGTGTGCTGTTTGTAGGGCTGGAGAAGACACTACACATCATGTGATTATGGAGTGTGATCAGGCTCGTAAACTCTGGAACTACTTGGGTGTACTGTTAGGATTAGCGATGGATTCCAGAATCCAGATTTTTGATCTGCTGTTTGAGCTGCTGCAAGTGCGCTACCAGGAGTAGATTATCAACTTTTTTATTACCTATATTGAATTGGTTTTTACGGATTTTTGGGACTCGAGGAATAAGGCCCAGTTTGATGTTGTGGTTGTTGATGTCCAGAAGGGAATGAGCTCCATACACATGGATGCGTACGCTGAGCCAGGGATCTAAGATGGCGTAATGTCTAACACCATTTCTGACCTCTATATTATTAGGATTCTTGGGGATTCGGGACATCCACGCAAACCTCTGATTCTTAAACATATCAGATTGATACCACCTACTGAACCGTGCCTTAAAGTAAATGTTTATGGAGTTGCATCAGGTGCATAGGGCCCAGCTGGATGCAGAGGATTCTTCCGCACATTTCATGGGTTTGTTACGGGATGATTTTATCATTACCTTGGCATTCGTACTGCTTTTGAAGATGAACTTTGGTCCATGATTCATGCGATAAGGTATGTTGTCCAGTTTAACTAGAAATGGATCTGGATTGAATCTGACTCAATGACTGCTATTCATTCCCTGAGTACTAGAGCTCGAAATGTACTATGGCGTGTGCTGCCTCAGTGGGTTGACTATCTCTGCCAAGTCAATCAATTACAGATGGTTGTCTCCCATGTGTACCGGGTGGCTAATATGGTTATGGATACACTTTCTAAAAGGATATTCATGATATTGATTTTATGTGGTCTTTCACGGCCCGGATTATTGTGCTCCGATGGTAGAGGTGGATCGATGTGGTGTCTTTCACACTCTCTTATGTAATAACCCCTTGTATGCCTTAATCCTTTTTTATTATATATTTTTTTGAGGACCGGCTCATGCCAGACACTGATCTTCTTGCTCTATAACATGGAAATTCATTGATGAAATATTTATGATTGATATTGATATTGATAAAAAAATTAGACAAAGACACTTGATAATCATTTAACAATTATAAGATACTTTTCTAAATATTCCCTTATATAATATTAGAAAAATTAAAAATCATATATCATTTTTAATAACCTCATAAAAATATATTAAAAAATATTGAAAATATTGATGAAATATTAAGAGACATATGGGTAAAAAAATTTATCTACCAATGAAATAAAATTTCATATCTCTAAATAAAAACAATCAATGAGCATATCATGGCCTCATAAAAAATTTTTCAATGTTATATGTCATTTTTGGTGATCACCATGAAAATAACCTTAATGAATTAACAATTTTCAACACTACACAAATGAAATAGGTTGTATTTGTGTTGTTTTAATAGAAGATAGAATTTTTAGTATCATTAAGGGGATGTGCGAACAATTTTTTGTAAAATATATAACCAGGAGATTCAATCAAATTAGATGAACATTAGAGGATATTTATAAAAAATGCATTAACTTATAATGAAAAATATATTCAAATTAAATATTAATCAATAAAACCATTTGTGGTGAACCACATTATTAATACTTGGAGAGGACAAAATATGATTAATGCATGTCTATTCTAGTATTTAACGAATCTCTATTTATTTGTATTTATTATCTAGTATTTGTGGACCATGAATGAAATGTATTAGATGTATCAAGTTGAGGAAAAATTCACTAGTATCAATTTAAATCCAAATCACTCATTGGAAATAATTCTTAGATAACAATGTATATTGGATTAAGGGAAAATTTAACTAATGAAGTATGTAATGTAAATACATCTGGTTATTCTATAGTTATATATAAGATTTTTGAACTAAAAAATATTTCACGTTAGTTAAATTGTAATTAATAGGGGAGATGTTCACTCTTTCAATGATTTTTTAAGATGAACAACCCATAACATAAAAAACATCATTTTACACTAATATTAAATACATTAAAAAATAATTATCTCCCCAATATGAATTGAATTATATTATCTAGATATTAGATTCATAAAAACATAATTTCATAACATTTTCAATATCTCCCACATATAGTTCCATTATATGATACATTTTTTTTGAAACCATATGAAATACACTTTTTCATTAAATGGTGATTGAAAACATAATAATGAGTTATCTATAAAGACCCGTAAATTTCAAGGAAATTTTTTTTTTCTTAATTTTCTTTGGAATTTTACAAGAATTTAGTTTCTTACGGCACCTAATTCTGGGGCCCGGTGTGCCCAGATTCATTTTCCGAAGATTGGCTCGGGAACGTTCAGTGAACGGACGAGCGGGGTTTTCTAACTTTTGAACTGGTGCCCGGAATCGAATTCTGAGGGCACCAAAGAAATCACAGCGCCGGTATTCGCTTAGAAATGCCTATTCCGGAGTTGCGTTTTCTCGGGTGTGGTTTTTAATTTTTTTGTGCTTAAAGTTAAGAAATAAAATAATATGTTCGACAAACTTTATTTAATTTCACTTAAGCCACATGTAAGCCACGTGAAGCCACTTAAAAGCGGCTTAAACTGAGTTGAACCGGATTGGATACTATCCAGAAATATCCTACACTCTTGGTAGGATATTTGTGAGGTGGGGCCCGCACGAGCACCGCCGTTTCTTTCCGCTAAGTAACGCACCCACGGAAACCCATCATTATGAAAGTCAACTGACGCGTTTTCTTAAATTCTTAACAGACCATTTAATTGGGCGGTTTATTTCATGAATTAAATGGGCAGTTTATTTCATTGAATTAATTCAACGAATGAATTCAATCGTTTCTTAACCAGTTTTCAATTCGTTGGCGTAATAATAAAATAAGGCCAACGCACGACCTCTGGTTATTTGCGCGTTGAGAGGATTTGAAAGAATCCTTGTATCTACTTTCTCCTTCGCGAAAAACGCGAAGAACTCGAAGAACGCGAAGAACGCCGTCATCCGCAGAAATCGACGACGCCCAAATCTGAGATGTTCTTCCCCACCCCGATCTCCGATCATCAACCATTTGAGGTGAGTGATTTCGGGTTTCTGCTAAACGTTCTTTTTGGTTTAAAACGAAACACATATTTAATTATTTATAATTTAAATCTGTTGTTCTTGGTCCGTTGAGTTCGTCGACTCAACGCCGGATTCTGCGACGATGCGACGCCTTCCTGCGATGATGCGATGATCCCCCTCTTCCGCGACGAGCAATTTCGCGAAGAACGCTCACGCGCGACGACTACGAGGTAGGGAATAATTTTGGAATTACCCATTTTTATATTCCCGTAAATGTTTCTTTAAAAAGTTAAAGAACCGGATTTGTGAAAAATTTTAAACATATTAAAATTGTTGTTTCCTGTGTGGAATAAAAATTCTCCCGTTGTTTATATCTAACGCGGATTGTGCGAGCCAAACGAACACGGCCCGACAACCCTCCGATGTTCTTCGTTCTTGTGCATATTTGACGGGCGACGACGGAACGTGCCGCCACAGAAGTTTGATGATCCAGTAGTGAAGAATGGGTCCCGGGAGGAGCAACGACGCAGAGGGGAAGAAAAACGGGCCACCGAATCGACTCCGGCGGCCCGCGGAAGCTGGCGGCAGCGCGGGTGGACGGCACGACGGCGCCGGCGCGCCGCCGGACGAGACCGCCGCGGCACCGGCCGTGGTGGCCGCGCTCGAGGGACGCGGGTGAAGCCACGTCCGGTGCCAGGGAGACACCTCGCGGGTGTCACGCGGGGGCGGAGGCTCCCCCCGCGTCAGCCTCTCGGCCGCTCGGCCGAGACGGGCCGGGCGGGCCGAGCCAGACCGGTCCGACCGGGTTGGACCGTGTTGGGCCGACCCAGGGGGGTCGGGCAGGGTCGGCCCGGGCCCAGACCCCCCGTCTTCGGATGATTTTCATTCAAATGGCTGTATCTTGAGATACGGGCCTCAAAACGACACGCCGTCAGTGGAAACATGATCCTTGGATCAAGACGGTCGTTTCGGTATATCGCACTCAAGGTTTCAGAATAGTTTGTGTTCGGACGGGTTTGTTCGTACACGAAACCAACCGGGCCCTCAGAGCGGAAACGCTCATATCTTGAGCCACGGACGTCCGATTGACGTGTCGTCAGCTTTGTTGAATTCCTCTTTGTGAGACGGATCTTTTGGAAAACTATGCCAGAGGTTTGGATGCAGGTGGAGTATGGTCGGGTTGGTTTTTCCTTAAAAACCAACCGGGCCCCTGGGACGAAAAAGCCAATAACTCTCAGACCGGGGGTCCGATTGACGCGCCGTCTGCGACGTTGAATTCCTGTTGACGATACAGAACTTTTGGATACATCAACTTCGAACTTTGTGTCAGTTGATGTATCAGCCTCTCAGCTCGGGGAGCGGACCCTCCCGAATAAGCTTTCTAAGTGCGGAACCCTAAAGCTGCTTGCGACTGCTTCTTCGACAGCGACGACTATGCAGAGATCCTCCGTGGACTCCGACGACGACTGTGCAGAGATCCTCAGTGGACTGCAGCGACGACTGTGCAGAGATCCTCAGTGGACTGTGATGACTACTGCACTCAGCGATCCTACGGGGATCAGTGCTACAGGTCATGTGTGGGCCCGGTCCTATGTGGGCCCGATCCTGTGTGGGTCCGATCCTATGTGGGTCAGCGCTAAGCGGTTCTGTGTGAACCAGCGCCTATAGGTCATGTGTGGGCCTGATCCTGTGTGGGTCATTGCGGGGTTTATTTACCTATCGATCTTTCGTGGGTCCGACGACTTAGATGGATCAGTGATCATCTTTATCGTTATCTGAAGATGTATACATGTATGAGCTGAATCTTGTGTTACTCTCCTTTGTGGATTGTGTTGAGCTATCCTGTGTGGATTTACTGTTTACTCTCCTTTGTGGATTGTGTTGACCTATCCTGTGTGGATTTACTATTTACTCTCCTTTGTGGATTGTGTTTAGCTATCCTGTGTGAATTTACTGTTTACTCTCCTTTTTGGATTGTGTTGTGCTATCCTGTGTGGGTATACATTTTTCTTTCCTGTGTGGACTGGGTTGTGCTTGGGCTTGGTCGTTGGAGCCGAACGGGAATTGATGACTTAGGTATATGTATGGGAATATACCTAGGCCATGTCAGATGTTACTTCGTGTTTGTATCTTTCCTTTGTGGATTATCCCTTGTGGATTTCGGGAGACCTTCAGGGGTCTCGGGGTCCCTACTGAGTAGCTTATACTCATCCCTGCACGGGCTATGCCCGCACTATGTTGTGTTGGTTGCAGACGACAGACAGCGCTGATCGTGGTGGTGGCGCGCAGAGCAGGACGGTACCTGGAGGTGGACCACTGGGCGGGACATACTCGGAGCGGTCAGGTGGACCTGAGGAGCAGTGGTGGCTATCTGTACCCACCCTTCAGGTGGGACTTCCAGAGGACGGCTCGACGCTGCGGCTTTTACTTTTCAATTGTTGTTTTTCTTTTCAGTTGTACTTTACAGTTGGGCTTGTATTTCCAGCCCCATTTTACTTTCAGTACAGTTTGTTACAGTTTTACTTAGTGTTTACTTTTCCGCTTGCTTAATCTGTGGTGCTTGTTTACTTTTCAAAGGCAATGCCTTACCTTTTGTTGGGATTTATGCCTTGGTGCTAGTCGCCAGCCCCTGGCCTATGGAAGGCGGGCTTGGGGTAGTCACGGCACGGGCCCCGAGGACGGGTTGTGACAAATTGGTATCAGAGGTGGTCGGTTCTACCGCAGACTCTGATCTTTCTTCTATGTGAAGCAATAATGTTTAGCGTATTGAGTTTGGTTGTCAGTCCAGGGAGTCCAGTGTTGGTGCAGCAGCCGACGTATCCGTACAATAGGGCCCTGACTTCTGATTTCTGACTTAATGCACGAAAACATTGATTGCGTGTGTGTTTCAAGTTTTATTTGTGATTACTTGTGTCAGCTCACCAGGTATACTGTTCTGACCATGGAGAACCTGTTTCCTTTCCAAGATGGCCCGACGACAGCAGCCATCTAGGGTTCCAAGGGTAGAGCGCGACGACAGCTCGTCGAGCGACAAGGCCTCGGTACAGGGCCCGTTGACAGCAGAGGCACCAGTGGTACCATTACCCGCCGAGCCCCCGATGCTTCCAGCGCCGACCGCTAAGGATGCATGATACCTCGGAGCTCTGCATGAGTTCCACCACCAGCGACCACCCAGGTTCCGTGGGGAGACGGACCCCCAGGCAGCCGAGGACTGGCTGGAGGCAGTCGTCCGAGTTTTTAGGCTAGTGAGGACACCAGCAGACCTCATGGTGATCCTTGCGGCGAGCCTTCTGGACGCAGCAGTAGGGCGATAGTGGAGCGTGATGCTCCTGGTACATGATGAGGCCTCCCTCATCTGGATGGACTTCGAGGGCCTCTTCCGCTCAGAGTTTGTCTCGGACACCCTCCGTGAGGTGCGCATTCAGAAGCTTCTTCAGCTGCAGCAGGGCAGCTTGACGGTCGCCCAGTACGCGGTGAGGTTCACCGACCTTTATCGCTACTCGACAGACATGGTATAGGACCCCTTCTTCCGGGCCCAGACCTTTGAGTAGGGATTGAGACACGAGATCAGGGCATCACTGATCTCCCTCAGCATCCCGACCCAGGAAGGAGTGCTAGAGCGAGCCCTTCTGATCGAGAGCTTCCTGGCTGAGTCCACAGCGAGACCTACCGCAGGACGGATGATAGCAGAGTCTTTGGCAGCAGGTAGCCAATGGATTACTCAGGGTTCTAGGCAGACCAGGCCTTCCGGTAGACGACCTCGGGACACTGGCTCAGCGGTGCGGGGCACACAGCGCCAAGCCAGCCTTCCGAGAGGCAGGCAGTGCTACTCGTGCAGCGGGTAGGGGCACATGGCTCGTGACTGCCCAACCTGTTGTACCGAGGAGCAGTAGACGGTGGAGGGGCCACCTAGGCAGAGGCAAAGGGTCGACCGTGGTGGTCCATAGGGAGGAGGCGGATGAGGTAAAGGAGCTGGCCGAGCAGCAGGTGGTGGGCGACGTTTTGAGGCTCTGCCACCACCACCACCAGGAGGCTTGCCCCGACCACAGGGATCTAGTGGGCAGAGACAGGCTCAGCTCCGGGCAGCAGAGGCCTACGACCACGGCATACCAGAGATGATTCTAGGTACGATATGTGTCTATTCCACCCTTGCTGAAGTTCTTATAAACATAGGAGCGAGTCACTCTTTCGTAGCCACTGCCCTTGTTCGGAGATCAGAGATTCCGACAGAGCCGTTGGCTCGATCCTTACGGCTAGAGACTCTTACGAGAGCAGACTCGACAATTATGCACTGGTGCCGGTAGTGTGAGCTTACTCTAGGAGGCGAGAGCTTCGGCTGGGATCTTCTTGTAGCGGCGTTGAGGCCTTACGACATTATCTTGGGCATGGATTGGTTATCTACGATCCATGCACATATTGACTGCATTAGGTGCAAGGTGCGATGTGTGTACACCGACGGGAGCAGGTTCACCTTCACCAGCGAGAAGGGAGCCTTAGAAGCACAGGATGGACTCACCCAGAGGAGAGGGAAGCCCATCACTCATCAGTTGGCTAGCCTCATCCTTGGAGCAGTTGACGTGCAGAGTCCTAGTTTTCCTGTAGTGGTGGATCAGTATGCAGACGTCTTCCCCGACGACGTTCCAGGGATACCTCCTCGAATAGAGGTAGACTTTTATATTGATATGTACCCCGGGACAACCCCGATATCCACTCCAGCATATCAGATATCCCCCGCCGAGCTTCGAGAGCTACAGGTACAGTTGGAGGACTTCCAGGGCAAGGGGTTCATCCGACCCAGTGTTTCACCCTGGGCTTCGCCGATTTTGTTCGCCAAGAAGGCGGACGGGAGCTTGCGACTGTGTGTCGATTATCGTCGCCTGAACTAGGTGACTGTGAGGAACAAGTATCCGCTACCTAGGATTGATGATCTCTTTGATCAGCTCAAGGGAGCACAGTGGTTTTCGAAGATAGACCTCAGGTCGGGCTATCATCAGCTCAGAGTTCGAGACGAGGATGTGCAGAAGACGGCCTTCAGGTGTCGGTATGGCCACTATGAGTTCTTGGTTATGCCTTTCGGCGTAACCAATGCTCCAGAAGTGTTCATGAGCCTAATGAACAGGATCTTCCAGCCATACCTCGATCGATTTGTCGTGGTCTTCATCGACGACATTTTGGTGTACTCGACCACGGAGGAGGATCACTCCTACCACATGTGGGTTGTACTAGACACACTCTGAGAGCACCAGCTTTATGGAAAGCTCTCAAAGTGCTAGTTATGGTTACGTGAGGTCCACTTCTTAGGGTACGTCATTTCTGAGGCTGGAGTTGGGGTGGATCCCGTGAAGATCGAGGCATTGCTAGCTTGGGAGCCACCCAGGAGCATGACGAAGGTGCGGAGTTTCTTGGGTCTAGCCGGATACTATCGGAGATTCAGGCCGGACTTTTCCAGAGTTTCGGAACCACTCTTAGCAATGATGAAGAAGGGTAAACCCTTCGTGTGGTGAGATAGATGTCAGCAGAGCTTCCAGGAGCTGAGACAGAGATTGACCAGCACACCTATCTTGAGGTTGCCTGAGGAGGGAGTTGGATATGTAGTCTACTGCGATGCATCAGGGACCAGACTCGGGTGTGTCCTGATGTAGGAGCGGGCCGTGATTGCCTATGGATCACGTCAGTTGAGGCCTCATGAGCATAACTACGCTACCCATGACCTGAAGTTGGCAGTAGTGGTCTTCGCTCTGAAGACATGGAGGCACTATCTGATGGGTGTGTGCTTTACAGTCTTTTCTGACCACCAGAGTCTCAGGTACATCTTCTCTCAGAATGACCTGAACCTGAGACAGCGGCGATGGCTCGAGTTCCTCCAGGAAAATGACTTTGAGATAGTCTATACTCCGGGGAAGGGGAACGTGGTAGTTGATGCCCTCAGCAGGAGAACGGGCATCCAGCTACTTGAGGAGGCGACAGAGCCGCTAGCCGCTTTGCAGATATCCTTCGTGGATAGAGACAGAGCAGCCTTCCTTCAGTCTCTCACCGTCTCTCCCCAACTTCTATAGCGGGTCAGAGAGGCTCAGCGTGGGGACGCTGACTGTGAGACATGGCGTGCACAGATATCCTCGGGACAGGAACCTGATGGTTTCTCCCTTGGAGCAGAGCACGATGTCCTTTTCAGAGGACGTACCTTGGTACTAGTCGCTTTACGAGAGGAGGTGCTGAGAGAGTTTCACACTTCTCCTCTGGCCGTACATCCTAGAGTGGCGAAGATGTACCAGGATCTCAGACGACAGAACTGGTGGCCGGGCATGAAGAAGGCTGTGGCAGAGTTCGTTTCACAGTGCCTAACCTGCCAGCAGGTGAAGGCAAAGCATCAGGTACCAGCAGGCTTGGTACAACCCTTGGAGGTCCTGGAGTGGAAGTGGGACGGGATATGTATGGACTTCGTGATTGGACTTCCACGCACTTCCAGGGGTCACGGCTCCATTTGGGTGATTGTTGACCGACTCACCATGTCGTCACACTTCTTACCCATCCGAGAGCAGGGCTCAGTGAAGAGTTTGGGCCGTCTCTACGTTCAGGAGATTGTACGACTTCACGGTGTGTCATCGACTATCGTCTCCGATCGGGACGCTCGTTTTACTTCCCGGCTTTTCAAGGGGTTGTAGGAGGCTTTTGGGACGCGGCTATGTATGAGAACCGCCTTTCAACCTCAGACGGATGGTCAGACGGAGATGACCATTCAAAATCTCGGGGACATGCTCCGCGCATGTGTCCTCGACTTTGGTCGCCGCTGGGAGGACCACCTACCCTTGGTGGAGTTCTCATACAACAACAGCTACCACTCCACCATCGGGATGGCACCATACGAGGCGTTGTACGGCATGCCTTGCAGATCTCCTTAGTGCTGGACAGACCCTGGGAAGTCCGCACTTGTGAGACCAGAGATGGTCCGGGCCACGACAGTGAAGGTCCAGGTCATCCAGGAGCAGATGAGGACAGCACAGAGCCGACAGAAGTCATATTCTGACAGGAGGCGGAGGCCACTAAAGTTCGAGGATGGCGACCACGTCTTCCTGTGGGACTCACCTTGACGTGGTTTGTGGAGATTTGGCCAAGGTGGCAAGTTGTCTCCACGCTTCATCGGACTCTTCCAGGTCCTCAGCAGGGTTGGCGAGGTGGCTTATCGCTTGGCTCTACCACCTCAGTTGCACCGGGTGCACGACGTCTTCCACGTATCTCAGCTGAGGAGATACGTGCACGACCCGACGCACATCATTGACCATGGGGAGCTAGACGTGGATGATGGGGCGACTTTTGCCGAGGTCCCAGTGGAGACAGAGGATCGACTGGAGTGGGTCGTACATGGGCGATCGATTCCTCTTGTCCGCATCAGATGGCATCACGAGAACCTCCATGAGAGCACTTGGGAGCGGGAGGCTCAGATGCGTGCTCAGTACCCACATTTGTTTCCCTAGTTTATGATGTATCATTACGTGGACGTAAATCCCTGAGGTGGGAGTAATGTAAATACCCGTAAATTTCAAGGAATTTTTTTTTTAATTTTCATTGGAATTTTACAAGAACGTAGTTTCTGACGGCACCTGATTCCGAGGCCCGGTGTGCACGGAATCATTTTTCGAAGTTTGGATCGGGTACGTTCAGTGAACGAACGAGCGGGTTTTTCTAACATTTGAACCGGTGCCCGGAATCGAATTCTGAGGGCACCAATGAAATCGCAGCGCCGGTATTCGCTTAGAAATTCCTCTTCTGGAGTTGCATTTGCTCGGGTTTGGTTTTTAATTTTTTTGGGCTTAAGGTTAAGAAATAAAATAATTTGTTCGACAAACATTATTTTATTTCACTTAAGCCACTTGGAAGCCACTTGAAGCCACTTAAAAGCGGCTTAAACTGAGTTGAACCGGATATGATACTATCCAGAAATATCCTACCCTCTTGGTAGGATATTTGTGAGATGAGGCCTGCACGATCCCCGCCGTTTCTTTCCGCTAAGTAACGCACCCACGAAAATCCATCATTATGAAAGTCAACTGATGCGTTTTCTTAAATTCTTAACAGACCATTTAATTGGGCGTTTTATTTCGTAAATTAAATAGGCATTTTGTTTTGTTGAATTAATTCAATGAATTAATTCAATCGTTTCTTAACCAGTTTTCAATTCGTTGGCGTAATAATAAAATAAGGCCAACGCACGACCTCTGGTTATTTGCGCGTTGAGAGGATTTGACAGAATCCATGTATCTTCTATCTCCTTCGTGAAGAACGAAAAGAACGCGAAGAACGCGAATAACGACGTCATCCGCGAAAATCGACGACGCCCAAATCCGAGACGTTCTTCCCCGCCCCGATCTCCGATCACCAACCGTTTGAGGTGAGTGATTTCGGGTTTCTTCTAAAAGTTCCTTTTGGTTTAAAACGAAACACAGATTTAATTATTTATAATTTAAATCTGTTGTTCTTGGTCCGTTGAGTTTGCCAACTCAACGCCGGATTCCGCGACGACGCAACACCTTCCCGCGACGACGCGACGATCCCCCTCTTCCGCGATGAGCAATTTTGCGAAGAACGCTCACGCGCGACGACTACGAGGTAGGGAATAATTTGGGAATTACCCCTTTTTATATTCCCGTAAATGTTTCTTTAAAAATTTAAAGAACCGGATTTGTGAACAATTTTAAACATATTAAAATTTTTGTTTCCTGTGTGGAATAAAAATTCTCCCTTTGTTTATATCTAACGCGGAGGGTGCGGGCCAAACGAACACGGCCCGACAACCCTCCGCCGTTCTTCGTTCTTGTGCGGATTTGACGGGCGATGAAGGAATGTGCCACCACGGAAGTTTGATGATCCAGTAGTGAATAATGAGTCCCGGGAGGAGCAACGACGTAGACGGGAAGAAAAACGGGCCACCGGACGAGACCGCCGCAGCACCGGCCGCGGCGGTGGCGCTCACGGGACGCGACAGAAGCCCAGTCTGGCGCCAGGGAGACACCCCGCGGGTGTCCTGCGGGTGTCCTGCTGGTGTCACGCGGGGGCGGCGGCTCCCCCCGTGTCACTTGAGACGTGGCTTCAGCCGCGTCCGGTTGTCTGGCCGACACCCCGCGGGTGCCGCGGGGGTGTCACGCGGGGCGGCGGCTCCCCCCGCGTCGGCCACTCGGCCGCTCGGCGGAGCCGGGCCGGGCGGGCCGAGTCAGACCGGTCCGACCGGGTCGGACCGATTCGGACTGGGTCGGATCGGGGCGGACCGTGTCAGACCGGGTTCGGCCGACCCAGGGGGGTCGGGTCGGGTCGGCCTGCGCCCGGTCCCCCCGTCTTCGGACGATTTTCGTTCAAATGGTCATATCTTGAGCTACGAGCCTCCAAACGACCCACCGTCAGAGGAAACACGATACTTGGATCGAGACGGTCGTTTCAGTATATCTCAATCAAGGTTTTGTAATACTTTGAGTTCGCCCGGGTTGGTTCGTACACGAAACCTACCGGGCCCTCGGAGCGGAAACGCTCATATCTTGAGCCACAGATGTCCGATTGATGTCTCGTCAGCTTTGTTGAATTTCTATTTGTGAGATGGATCTTTTGGCATACTCCTCTCGAGGTTTGGACGCAGGTGGAGTACAGTCGGGTTGGTTTTGCTTTAAAAACCAACCGGGCCCCTGGGACGAAAAAGCCAATAACTCTCAGATCGGGCGTCCGATTGACGCGCCGTCTGCGACGTTGAGTTCCTGTTGAGGATACAGAACTTTTGGATACATCAAATTTGGACTTTGTGTAAGTTGATGTATCAGACTCTCGGCTCGGGGAGCGGACACTCCTGAACGAGCTTGCTATGTGCGGAACCCTAGAGCTGGCTGCGACTGATTCTTCGACAACGACGACTGTGCAGAGATCCTCTGTGGACTCCGACGACGACCGTGCAGAGATCCTCAGTGGACTGCGGCGACGACTGTGCAGAGATCCTCAGTGGACTGCGACGACTAGTGCACTCAGTGATCCTGCGTGGATCAGTGCTACAGGTCCTGTGTGGGCCCGGTCCTATGTGGGCCCGATCCTGTGTGGGTCCGATCATGTGTGGGTCAGCGCTCAGCGGTTCTATGTGAGCTAGCGCCTACAGGTCCTATGTGGGCCCCATCCTGTGTGGGTCATTGCGGGGGTTAGTTATCTATCAATCCTTCGTGGGTCCGACGACTTAGATGGATTGGTGATCATCTTTATCGTCATCCGAAGAAGTATACCTGTGTGAGCTGAATCATGTGTTACTCTCCTTTGTGGATTGTGTTGAGCTATCCTGTGTGGATTTACTGTTTACTCTCCTTTGTGGATTGTGTTGAGCTATCCTGTGTGGATTTAATGTTTACTCTCCTTTGTGGATTGTGTTGAGCTATCATGTGTGTATTTACTATTTACTCCCCTTTGTGGATTGTGTTGTGCTATCCTGTGTGGGTATACGTTTTTCTTTCGTGTGTGGACTAGGTTGTGCTTGGGCTCGGACGTTGGAGCCGAACGGGAATTGATGACATAGGTATATGTATGGGCATATACCTAGGCCGTGTCAGATGTTACTTCGTGTTTGTGTCTTTCCTTTGTGGATTATCATTTGTGGATTTCGGGAGACCTTCAGGGGTCTCAGGGTCCCTACTGAGTAGCTTATACTCACCCCTGCACGGGCTATGCCCGCACTACGTTGTGTTGGTTGCAGACGACGGACAGCGCTGATCGTGGTGGAGGCGCGCGGAGTAGGACGGTAAATGGAGGTGGACCACTGGGCGGGACGTACTCGTAGCGGTCAGGTGGACCCGAGGAGCAGTGGAGGCTATCTGTACCCACCCTTCAGGTGGGACTTCCAGAGGACGGCTCGACGCTGCTGCTTTTACTTTTCAGTTGTTGTTTTTCTTTTCAGTTGTACATTACAGTTGGGCTTGTATTTGCGGACCCCTTTTACTTTCATCACAGCTTGTTACAGTTTTACTTAGTGTTTACTTTTCCGCTGGCTTACTCTGTGGTGCTTGTTTACTTTTCAAAGGCAATACCTTCCCTTTTGTTGGGATTTACGCCTTGGTTCTAGTCGCCAACCCCTGGCCTATGGAAAGCGGGTTTGGGGTAGTCACGGCACGGGCCCCAAGGATGGGTCGTGACATTACCTCAGATACTCAGTATGGGTAAACATAGGATATTTCAATCAAATATAAAAAGTGACCATAATATATGAAAGTTGGTAAGAGAAAATAATCTTGGTAAATGCATATATCCTAATACATTCATACCTGTTGGTCGGAGTGGTTTACTCAAGAGGGGGGTGAATTGAGTACCAATTAAAATTTCTATATTAAAAAGCAGTGTCTTAAAGACCCCCAAATAAAATAATAAATTAAACTGTAGTGAATTTATATTAATGTAGAGATTCTGTTAGGTTCTCAAGGGATTGATTAATTCCCAGTTAATCAACATAGGAGTGTGTGATTATCTTTTGAAACTAACTTACTAATCTACACTTAACATAAACACTTGCTAATTTAATTATCAAAGTAACTTTAAAAACAGTATTGGTTTTAAAGTGATTAGCAGCGGAATAAAACTTTGAAATAGATGGCACAACAATGTAACCAAGAGGTTCAGTCTCAAGCCGAGACTTAGTCCTCTCAAAAGTTTATATAAAAATGATCCACACCCTGGATCGGGGTTCAACAGTTTACAACTGTCCAGGTCCAAGACCTCTACCACTGTTCTTCGTGGGAAACAGTACAACAACAACCAGCTGTCCAGGTCACACACGACCTCTACCACAGTTCTTCGTGGGAAAGAAAGAATGAAAGAGTTTTGTAAGGATTTACAGATCCTTCAGTTTGAGTACAGGAGACAGTGTATGTGTTAGATATAGCAGATAACACACACTGCTCGAAATGAATGGTAATAAATCACAGAACAAGAGATGTAGAGTTTAGAGATGGTTCTGGTGATTTCAGTATAGCTCTGGACTCCTTTGAATTTGATTAGAAGTGAGTCTGAGTCCTCTTCTTGTTTCTGTTGAGAAACAGAGTGTCGTATGCTCCAGGTTCACAGGTGGTGAGAATGTAGTCGATGAAGTTCTTCTTGTATGCACAGAACACTCCTCGAGTATGCTTGATTGTCTATGAGATTCTCTGTGTTCCTCTTGTGCTTGTGTCGTCTTTTGGTATATTGGATGCACCGCACGTTTTTGGTTCGCTTCTCGTTGTTTGTTTTCTTCACACGTTCGCATATTTCTGGTATGTAGTCTTCTCGTATTTATCTCCCATCAGGGGACAGAAAAGATTTCTTTTCAGCAGGTACGAGGTACGGGTTCCTGACATCCGACAACCTTTATCAGATATTTGACAAAACATTAAAATGTGTGATATGACCGTTAGATAGATTAAATAAAGGAAATAAAGAAATTCAAACAGTGAGTCGAGTGATCGGTAGGTAATCAGCATCGGTAGCTTGAACATCGGTAGCTTGAACATCGGTAGCTTGAACATCGGTAGCTCAAACATTAGTAGCTTGAACATCGGTAGCTCAATGTCATTAGTTGCTCTGACTCTATCGGTTGCTCCATGCGTCGGTAGGTACATGCATCGGTAGCTCCATGCGTCGGTAGGTACATGCATCGGTAGCTCCATGCGTTGGTGGCTGTGAGTCTATCGGTAGCTTCGTGCGTTGGTGGCTGTGAGTCTATCGGTAGCTTCGTGCGTTGGTGGCTATGAGTCTATCGGTAGCTTCGTCCATCGGTGACTCTTATTCCATCGGTAGCTATTTATACTTACACCAGTAGCTCTACGTTTGTATCGGTAGCTGTATTTATAAGTACATCGGTAACTCTGTGTTAAGTCTATCGGTAGCTGTCTGTCGGTAGACTAAGTCTATCGGTAGACTGGTTACCGGTAGCTCTTTATCAGTAGCTATAGGCAGATTACTTATCTGTTTTATGCAGAACACATCCGATTGTGTTAGAATCAATTTATAACTTGTATGAACATGGATAAATGATGATTAACATATTCCAAAGACTTATTTTAAAAAGGTGTTATTGGTTTGATCATAGATTTAAAAGAATTAAAGTATAGATCAACAATACTTAACAATATCATAGAGAATGAAGACATAATTGGGATTTTCAACACAAATAAATACATGATTGAGATTATCAAAACAGGTGAGGTCAACAATCTCCCCCTTTTTGATAATCACAATTTTTGATATTGGCATTTAACATAGTGAAAATATAATAGTAAAGAGTATAATATTGAATTCAATTTTCTTAGAGAAAACAGCATCATAGATAATAGAAATAGTATGATATAGACATAAGTTATCAGAGGTAAAAATAATAATGTACTATATAGACATAAGGTATCAGAGATAAAAATGGAAACAAAACAAAGGATAATGTGTTTCCCCTTATGCCTTATTTTTCTCCATTGAAAATATTTCTCATTTTGTTCTCCTCCTTATTCTCTCATAAAAAGTTTCTCCCCCTCTCTTATTGTTCCCCCCCTTTGTGATAATCAAAAAGTGGGAAAGCATATATATATATATATATATAGGAGAGAAATAAAACAAAGAGAAGTAAAAAAAATTCTGTATTATAGTAGTCAAAAAGTACAACAAAAACAGATTACAAAGGAATTCATATCAAAAAGCTTGGCCACTGGTTCAATCCGCATCTGCAATGTGAGATTTTCCTTTGGGATCAGAAGGATGCTCGGGTGGTGAGGATTCAGGTGAAGGTTTGGGAATGCCAGAAAAGATCAAAGGAGGCTAGGCCCCTGACACAGAGTCAGGCTTGTAGGTTGAAGATTTTTGGGTGATCATTGGTTGGAGGCTTTGAATGGCTTGAACAGGAGTCAGCTGGACTGAGGAAGCAGCTGAGGCAGAAGCGGGCAAAGCAGGAGGGATGATGACTGGTCTAGCAGCAACATGCAAGAAGGGCAGCAGCAGATTTCTAAAATCCATAATAATTCCTCCTCCTCTTTCCATAGCAGAGATGAAATCATCTTTGTTCTCCATGAATTTCTCTAAGGCAGGAGTCAGTTCTCTCAGCTTGCTCACTTGTTCTTTGAAAGCTTGGGTGACTGGAGGGAGCTTCATGTGTTCCAACATTAGCTTGAAGTGGTGTTCGAGTTGATGCTTGGTGAAAATTTTGGAGAAGTAGTAGTCCACTTTGCTTTTTATGGATTCTTGAGAGGCAGAGGCTTCTCTCATAAAATCTTGAACTATCTTCATGATTTCTTTGGCAGAATCCCTTGTAGAGAGCACCACTCGGCTTAACTCTGATGAGTCCCCAGATCCACTGGTTGAAATAGAACCAATCTCCTCCTTCAATATTGCTCGAACTGAGTTCATATCAACTGATGGTTTGGATGTGAGAGGGACAAGAGAGAAGGAAACAATTTCTTTAAAACTCTTTGACAAACCACTGATTAGGCTTTGAACTTGAGAGTCTTGCAATTGAACATGATCCTTCACTGAGGTTTTGAAACTTTCAAACACTGAGACAAACTGGCTGACTACACTCTTCACATAAGCTAGGTCCTTGTCAGCTTGAGACTTGGAGCTCATATAGGAATCCAAAGCAACAACTGATTTCTTGAGAGCTTCCAGATCAGCTTCGATTCTTGAAGACGGAGTCTGGAATTCTTTCACTTCATCCATAAGCTCAGACATAAAGGAAGATAAATTACAAGCCAGAGATAGCTCGAAGGATCTCTCTAGAATTTTCATTTCTTCATAAAAGCTTTCCTTCATCTTAGCAACTGAAGCACTGAATGATTCTTTTATCTCATTCTTCATGGATTCAAGATCTGATTTGGAAACAAAATCACTTGAGACAACTGCAGCAGATCCCCTTGCTGAGGCCAAATTAACTACAGAAGTAGTCATTATTGAATTAATTGAGGATGCAAGAGAGGTTTCCATTAGCTTCACTTCTTCAACAAAACTGGATTTGAGGTCCTCTTTCAGCTTACTCAAATCATGAAATCTGACTACATCGTCTGGCAAAAACTCATCAGCAAGATCATAATTGGTCTTTGGTCTATCCACAGACATCTCATTGTCAGAATCTGGATAATCCAATCCACAGACTATAAACCCTTGGTCTTCTACCCAGTCTCCAAGCTCAACAGCTACTGTAACATTTCCAGGCACAGACTGATGCTCCCCCTCAATGGGTGCATTCTCATGTATCACAACAGCCTTTGCTGCTGGCCGTTCTTCATCAGAATCTTCTACCACAAGTTCTACAGGTGCAGCATTTAGAAGATCTTCTGATACAGGTACAGCTTCTTCTTTATCTCTTTCTTCTTCAGCAGCAGGTATAGCTGAGTTTCCAATTAATGGACTCATACTTAACCTTCCATAGGCAGGTGATTCAAATGCATTGTCCTTTTCCTCTTCTTCTTGGTGAGGTACAGACTGGTATTCCTCATAAGTAGGCAAAACTTCCTCTACTTTTCCTTTCCTAGAATAAACCAATTCTGCAACAGGACTTGGGGGCAAGTCTGGATCTCCTCCAACATCCATAGGAGTATCTTCTTCTTCTTCTTCTTCTGTCTCATCACTATAAGCAGGTTCCTCTTCATCAGGTCTTAGACTCGGATCTCTCATATCCTTTGGTCTTGAGGGATAATCCACAGGATTAAACCTATCATAGATTTTCTGATCATCACTGACCCATTCTCCCTTCCATGGGTTCCAGTTAATTTTCATATACTTGCAAACAGTCGAGGTGATGCAGAAATTGTTCTTGACTACAACTGTCTCATCCTGAGACTCAGCTATTTCTTTCACTTTTATCATCACTGAAATCAGCTTGGCAAAGAACAAAGCATTGGTCTTTGACTTTGGTCTAATCATGTCTTCCATTTGAAGCATCAACAATCTGCACAGATTGACTTTTACACCATGTCTTAGAAAATGAAGAAGATAGATATCTTGATATCTCAGATTTGCAAAATCTCCTCTCCTCAGTATCAACACATGCTGAACAAATTTGAAAAGCAGTCGATTCTCTCCATCCATTTCAGCAGCTACCACTTGCCTTTGATTTCCATTACCAGTCAGTTCTTGTAAGGCGGTCTCATAATCAAAAATGTCACTACTAGGTGGCATTGCTCTTGATACATACCCAGAGACACCTTCATGTGGTACTTTTAAACTCTCAGCCCACTCTACTGAAGAAAAAGACATCTCTTTTCCATTTACAAAAGAGCTTACCCGATTCTCATTCTCAGACTTCTCAAAGGTTACAAACTCATAGAACTGCTTCACCAATTTCGGGTAGTATGGGCCATTGTTATTCGAGAAACAATCCACCCATTTTTGGTCTTCCAGAATCTCGAGCACTAAGGATTTTCTAGGCAGTAGCCATTCCACGCACAGTTCCTTCTCGATTACTATATCTCTATTCTACAAGTGAGGATTCACTGGTCGCCTTCCCAATCTAGTTTTGGCTTCACTAACACTGGCTTTATGCTGTGTCTTCTGCTTCTTAGCATTTGGTTCTGCACTTTCATCTCTGATGATAGGAAGCTTGGTTTTTGCCATCGTGGGTTTAGGGTTCTTGGTCGATTTGGGTGCTAAGGTTCGAAGGTGAGAGATTTTGAGCTCGGTGAGGTAAGAAGTGGCTTAGACTTAGTTTTATCATTTAGGAATTCCAAATAAACGATTAAAATAGAGTAATAAAATAAAATAAAACGATTCGTATTCTTGGCGGCAGACAGAAGTTTTAAACTTTGCATCGGTGTGAGTTAATCATCGGTGAGAAAAACAAATCGGTGAGAGTTGTACATCGGTGAGAATTTCTACGTTGGTGAGAAACTTACATCGGTGAGCATTTTCACATCAGTGAGAATTTCACATCGGTGAGAATTTTCACATCAGTGAGAATTTCACATCGGTGAGAATTTCCACGTCGGTGAGAATTTTACATCAGTGAGAATTTTCACACCGGTTGTGATTAAACATTCCCAGTTCATGTCTTATGAAACTTAGCATATCCGAACTTAAAGGTTTAGTGAAAATATCAGCCAATTGATGTTCAGTGCCAATAAATTCAAGAGAAATATCACCTTTTTGATAGTGATCTCTTAGGAAATGGTGTCTTACATCTATGTGTTTGGTTCTAGAGTGAGATACATGATTCTTAGAGATGTTTATTGCACTGGTGTTATCACAGTTGATTGAAACATGTTTAAAAATGTATCCATAGTCCAAAAGAGTGTGTTTCATCCACAGAATTTGTGCACAGCAACTACCAGCAGCTATATATTCTGCTTCAGCAGTAGATAATGCAACCGAGTTCTGTTTCTTACTACACCAAGAAACTAAGGATTTTCCAAGCAAATGACATGTTCCTGATGTGCTTTTTCTATCTAACTTACAACCAGCAAAGTCAGCATCTGAATAACTCATTAACTCAAAGGATTGTCCTTTTGGGTAAAACAAACCTAAGTTAACCGTGTGTTTGAGATATTTAAAAATTCTTTTAACAGCAAGCAAATGAGATTCTTTTGGGTTAGCTTGAAATCTAGCACACATACACACACTAAACATAATATCAGGTCGACTAGCAGTATGATAAAGTAAACTACCAATCATACCTCTGTAATTTGTTTGATCAACTGGTTTCCCAGTTTCATCTGCATCCAATTTACAGGTAGTACTCATAGGAGTTTCACTTTCCTTGATACTATTCAGACCAAAACGTTTTAAAAGATCCTTTGTAAATTTACTTTGATTCAAAATAATACCATTTTCATTTTGAAATACTTGAAATCCAATAAAGTACTTAAGCTCTCCCATTAAGCTCATTTCAAATTCATTTTGCATACTTTTTGAAAAATCAGTACATAAAGAGTGTTTAGAAGATCCAAAAATAATATCATCAACATATATTTGTAAAACTAAAACATCTTTAGAAATTCTTTTAATGAAAAGAGTTGGATCAGCAATCCCTTTAGTAAAACCTTTTGAAATAAGGAAATTGCTAAGTCTATCATACCAAGCTCTTGGAGCTTGTTTTAAACCATACAAAGCTTTAGAAAGTTTAAAAACTTGATTTGGTAAATGAGGGTTAGCAAATCCAGGTGGTTGTTCTACAAAAACATCTTCATTTATAAAACCATTTAGAAATGCACTTTTTACATCCATTTGATATAACTTGAAATCCAGATGTGCAGCATATGCAAGTAAGATCCTAATGGCTTCTAGTCTAGCTACAGGTGAAAAAGTTTCCTCATAGTCTATGCCTTCTTCTTGACTATATCCTTGTGCAACTAGTCTAGCTTTGTTTCTAACTATATTTCCAGATTCATCTACTTTATTTCTAAAAACCCATTTTGTGCCTATTGTCAAAGTGTCCTTGGGTCTGTCAACTAATTCCCAGACTTTGTTTCTTTCAAACTGATTTAATTCTTCCTGCATAGCTATTACCCAGAATTCATCATTGATAGCATCATTGATATTTTTGGGTTCCAGCTGTGAAAGAAAGGCTTGATGTTCAACCTGGTTTCTTAGAGAATCTCTAGTTTGTGTTCCTCTATCAAGATTACCAACAACAGCTTCTAAAGGATGATTCTTTAGAATCCTCGTTGATCTAGTAAAAGTTGGACTAGAAATTTCAGGTTCATCTATAGGTTCGGGTTCAACAGAAGCAGATTCTGGAGAAAGTCCAGAACTGGATACTTTTATAACAGGTTCTTTAGATTTATCATTAAGGTCCAGAATAGATAAGTCTTCTTCAAGATTTTCAAGAGAGGTTTTAGGCTCATGTGGATCAGTTTCATCAAATTTGATGTGAACAGATTCTTCCACACATTTGGTTTTCTTATTGAATACTCTATAGGCTTTACTTGAAATAGAGTAACCCAGAAAAATTCCTTCATCACTTTTGGAAGCAAACTTATCCAGATTATCTTTAGTATTCAGAATAAATACTTTGCAACCAAAGACTTTAAAGTAATTAACCTTAGGCTTTCTATTGTTCCACAATTCATAAGGGGTTTTCTTAAGAACTGGTCTAATCAAGACTCTATTAATAACATAACAAGCTGTATTTACAGCTTCAGCCCAAAAATAAATAGGCAGGTCATATTCATTGAGCATGGTTCTAGCAATTTCTTGAAGAGTTCGGTTTCTTCTTTCTACTACACCATTCTGTTGGGGTGTTCTAGGGGTAGAGAAGTTATGAGTATAGCCATTGTGTGAGCAATAAGATTCAAAATCTTGATTTTCAAACTCACGACCATGATCACTTCTCAGGGTCTTAATCTTGAGTCCACTAAGATTTTCTACAGACTTGGAGTATTTAACAAAGTAAGAACAAGCTTCACTTTTGTGAGCTAGAAAATATACCCAAGTATATCTAGAAAAGTCATCTACAAGAACATAAACATAGTGCTTCCCATTTAAACTAGAAACTCTTGATGGTCCAAACAAATCCATGTGAACCAATTCAAGTGGTTGAGAAGTTGAAACTTCTTTCTTTGATTTAAAAGAAACTTTGTGTTGTTTTCCCTTTTGACAGGGGTTACACACTCTATCATTTGGGAATTCTAACTTAGGTAGGTCTCTAACTAGGTTTTTCCTAGAAAGTTTTCTAAGTGAGTGAATGTTGCAATGTCCTAATCTTCTGTGCCATAGCCAAGATTCTTTATGAAAAGCATTCAAACAATTAATATTCTGCTTAGCTAAAGAATTCAGATTAACAGCATAAAAATTTTCATTTCTTAAGGCAGAAAATACCAAAACATTCTTAGAATCAAAAACTTTGCAAGAATCATTTTCAAATTTAACATGAAAACCATCATCACATAACTGATAAATACTTAATAAATTGTATTTAAGGCCATCAACAAATAAAACTTTAGAAATCAAAATTGAATCAGTGTTACCAATCTGGCCTAGGCCGATGATTTTCCCTTTTGAGTTATCACCAAAGGTGACAAAGCCTCCATCAACTTTTATTAAAATCATGAAACAAGAGAAGTCTCCTGACATATGTCTTGAACATCCACTGTCCATGTACCATGTCTCTTTACAGGAGCTCTTTAAGCAAGTTCCCTACAAAACAGATTTAGATGGGAGATGATTTTGGTACCCAGATTTTCTTGGGTCCAGACAGGTTAGCCAATAACACTTTAGGTACCCATATTTGTCTAATGGGTCTCATATAATTTGTAGAATTGACATGCTTTGAAAGATAAACTTTATTATATCCATAGCTATGTATATAACTGGTTGAAACATATGAAGTTCCAAAATTACCTTCATTCTGTCCAGATTTAGAAATGAATCTAGTTTTAGCAATTTTCCTTTGTCCAGGTTGGTATCCTATACCAGTAGTATATTTAGGTGCTACTTTCTTTCCTAGCATCTGTGTTAGAGTATTCTTTCCATTGGTGAACTTCTCTAAGTCTTTTCTAAGTTGCTCATTTGACAGTTTCAGTTCTGTATTTTCTTTTAACAGTTGAGCATTTTTCTCTTTTTCAATAGTAAGTTCGGTTTTAACTGTAGTGGTGAGAGCATGTTGTTTCTTTAATGACTTGTATTTATCCTTAAGTTCATTACATGTTTCTTCCAGCATATCACAGTATTCAAACAGTTCAGATTTAGACATGTTATCACCTTCAGAATCATCTCCAGAATAATATGAATTTGAAGCAGGAGTTTCAGCAGTTACCTCAGAAGTGTTTTCCATAAAGCACATGTTGGCTCGATTCCTTTCAGAGTCTGAAGATTCAGCTTCACTTGTGCTGTCTTCTGAAGCACTCCAAGTAGCCTTCATAGCGTTCTTAAACTTATTGTCCTTATATTCATATTTCTTTGTATACTTCAGCTTTGGACAGTCGGCTTTAATGTGTCCTTTTCTCTTGCACTCATAGTAGACAACATCATCTGACTTGTCATTCTTCTTCCAGTTCTTTTTCCATTTGCCTTGGTGATCATACTTACCCTTATAATTTGTTTTTCTGAAGAACTTCTTTTTCCTATAAAATTTCTTAAATCTTCTAGCAATGTGAGCCATCTCAGCATCACTGTCAGAATCACTTCCACTGTCTTCACAGCTTGAACTTTCAACTACAGCTTGAAGCTTTTCCTTGTCCTTATTCTTTGAGGTTGAGGATTTTAAAGCAACAGACTTTCTTGCAGGTTCATTTTCTTCCTCTTTGTTCACTTTAAGCTCTTCTTCATACATCATCAGCTTGCCAATTAGTTCCTTGACAGGTAGAGCAGCTATGTCACATGATTCTCTGATTGAGACAGATGTGCCTCTCCATCTATCAGGTAGACATCTCAAAATTCTAATAATTTGTTCCTTCGATGAGACATCCTTTCCCAGCGAGATCATTATATTGACAATTTCGTTGAACCTGAGATACATGTCAGAAATGGGTTCGTCAGGCTTCATTTTAAAATTATCATACTTGATAGTATAGGTGTTCAATATCATTTCTTTAACATTAGTTGTTCCTTCATGAGAAACAGCTAAGGTATCCCAAATTTCAAAAGCAGTTTTACATGCAGAAATTCTATTAAACTCTTCATCTCCTAGAGCACAGTACAAGGCATTCATAGCTTTACAGTTGTTATTGTAAGCAGTCTTTGTAGGTTCATTCCAAGTAGATCTAGCAGTAGTAGGAATTTTGTATTCTGATTCAATAGCAGTCCAAATATCAAAACCTATGCTTTCTAGATGGATTTTCATTTTCAGCTTCCACTGAGCATAATTAGTTCCATTGAAGAAAGGTGGCCGGTTAGTAGCAGCACCCTCAAGTCTATTGTCCATGATGAGAAAATTTTAAAGAGATAAAAATTTAGAAATAACAGAAATTTTAAGAACTTTAAAATACAACTAAAATCACAGTTCAAAAGCAGAGTACTTTTAGAAAGTATTTTCAATCCTCTGATACCAAGTGTTGGTCGGAGTGGTTTACTCAAGAGGGGGGTGAATTGAGTACCAATTAAAATTTCTATATTAAAAAGCAGTGTCTTAAAGACCCCCAAATAAAATAATAAATTAAACTGTAGTGAATTTATATTAATGTAGAGATTCTGTTAGGTTCTCAAGGGATTGATTAATTCCCAGTTAATCAACACAGGAGTGTGTGATTATCTTTTGAAACTAACTTACTAATCTACACTTAACATAAACACTTGCTAATTTAATTATCAAAGTAACTTTAAAAACAGTATTGGTTTTAAAGTGATTAGCAGCGGAATAAAACTTTGAAATAGATGGCACAACAATGTAACCAAGAGGTTCAGTCTCAAGCCGAGACTTAGTCCTATCAAAAGTTTATATAAAAATGATCCACACCCTGGATCGGGGTTCAACAGTTTACAACTGTCCAGGTCCAAGACCTCTACCACTGTTCTTCGTGGGAAACAGTACAACATCAACCAGCTGTCCAGGTCACACACGACCTCTACCACAGTTCTTCGTGGGAAAGAAAGAATTAAAGAGTTTTGTAAGGATTTACAGATCCTTCAGTTTGAGTACAGGAGATAGTGTATGTGTTAGATATAGCAGATAACACACACTGCTCGAAATGAATGGTAATAAATCACAGAACAAGAGATGTAGAGTTCAGAGATGGTTCTGGTGATTTCAGTATAGCTCTGGACTCCTTTGAATTTGATTAGAAGTGAGTCTGAGTCCTCTTCTTGTTTCTGTTGAGAAACAGAGTGTCGTATGCTCCAGGTTCACAGGTGGTGAGAATGTAGTCGATGAAGTTCTTCTTGTATGCACAAAACACTCCTCAAGTATGCTTGATTGTCTATGAGCTTCTCTGTGTTCCTCTTGTGCTTGTGTCGTCTTTTGGTATATTGGATGCACCGCACGTTTTTGGTTCGCTTCTCGTTGTTTGTTTTCTTCACACGTTCACATATTTCTGGTATGTAGTCTTCTCGTATTTATCTCCCATCAGGGGACAGAAAAGATTTCTTTTCAGCAGGTACGAGGTACGGGTTCCTGACATCCGACAACCTTTATCAGATATTTGACAAAACATTAAAATGTGTGATATGACCGTTAGATAGATTAAATAAAGGAAATAAAGAAATTCAAACAGTGAGTCGAGTGATCGGTAGGTAATCAGCATCGGTAGCTTGAACATCGGTAGCTTGAACATCGGTAGCTTGAACATCGGTAGCTCAAACATTAGTAGCTTGAACATCGGTAGCTCAATGTCATTAGTTGCTCTGACTCTATCGGTTGCTCCATGCGTCGGTAGGTACATGCATCGGTAGCTCCATGCGTCGGTAGGTACATGCATCGGTAGCTCCATGCGTTGGTGGCTGTGAGTCTATCGGTAGCTTCGTGCGTTGGTGGCTGTGAGTCTATCGGTAGCTTCGTGCGTTGGTGGCTGTGAGTCTATCGGTAGCTTCGTCCATCGGTGACTCTTATTCCATCGGTAGCTATTTATACTTACACTGGTAGCTCTACGTTTGTATCGGTAGCTGTATTTATAAGTACATCGGTAACTCTGTGTTAAGTCTATCGGTAGCTGTCTGTCGGTAGACTAAGTCTATCGGTAGACTGGTTACCGGTAGCTCTTTATCAGTAGCTATAGGCAGATTACTTATCTGTTTTATGCAGAACACATCCGATTGTGTTAGAATCAATTTATAACTTGTATGAACATGGATAAATGATGATTAACATATTCCAAAGACTTATTTTAAAAAGGTGTTATTGGTTTGATCATAGATTTAAAAGAATTAAAGTATAGATCAACAATACTTAACAATATCATAGAGAATGAAGACATAATTGGGATTTTCAACACAAATAAATACATGATTGAGATTATCAAAACAGGTGAGGTCAACAATACCCAATAAATCCTTGATCTTAAATCAATAGTTTTGGGATATGGATTTATCTAAAACATCAGAAATGGGAGGTATGAATGTGGAAACATGAGTAAGTAATCATGATCCATGAAAACATAGCATAGGAATATTTTATATGAATGTGGCATAGACGTAATAATATGAAATCATTATTTATGTCAAGGATCTCTGGAATGAACATAATTTCATAGTTCATAGTGTACCATAGTGGAATGGGATCACTCTCCATTCTCATAAAATTGATTGACATATCCACAGAGTGGATTATGTTCACCCTATAGTACCTTACATATCAAATCATTAGAAATTATTATATACAAAATTAATAGATTTTTTTAAAAAAAAAATGTTCCTTCAGTATCCCAAGATTATAAAATAAATAAATTGTATTCGATATCTTATGTGATACACAACAACATTCATAAAAAACCAACAAATTATATTTTTTTAAATTTAATCGCTTTGACAGCTTGAGAAAGATGCCACCCATGTCTAAATGAACCACAATATATTACATTATTATAAACCAAATGATAAATTGGAGGGTATTAATAGTAAAAACTAGACTATTTATATATTTTTATCTATGTATTACCAATAAAATATAAATCATTTAAATGATACAAAAATAAATTTTTGGAAAACTATAATTTTTCTAAAATATGGTTTAATCGTGATTTCCACACATAATTTTAATTAAAATTTCACTAATTTTAGAAAAGTCATTTTAAAAATTAATTTAATTTTTTAAAAGAGTTTATCAATAAGATCTTTGCATAAATGTTAATGTATTTTCTAAAATATTCCATTTAATAATTAATAGTGAGAAATATAATATTTTAATTGAAAATAAGATTTTATATTAAATTATTTATAATGTCAAATTATATTTTGAATTTATTTTGAACTAATTTTACTAAAATTATATATATATATATATATTCTAATTTATTTTAATCATTTTGTTATTGAATATTGATATAATATGTTTGTAATATTTTAACAATTTTCTATTTAAAACCTGCTTTATCATCACTTCTAAATGATAAATATGAAATAATTTTTTTTAATACTATGAATGAAATTTTAAAAAATGGATTCCATATTTTTATAATAATTATTTATATTATATAATAATTTTATAAATATTTTTGATCAAAATTAATAGTGAAAAAATTATAAAAATTATTGTGGTTATGTAAAAAATGGATTTAATTGACGTTAAAAAAATGATAAGGGTTAAAATGACCTAAAAATGACAAAATATTATTTTGTGCACATATTTATGCCATATAATGTGTATGTATAAATGATAAATCATTTTTCTCTACTTTTGAAAGTTCAAAATTTGAGTACACCATTTCATGTTTAAATATTATAAGTCTTCCACTTACATCACATATAAAAGGCCACCCCTCACTTCTCTTATTAAATTTTAAATTTATTTTTATTTATCCAAGACCATTCAGATTAAATTCCAAAATTCCATCGCATAATTCTAGAATAATTATTTTAAGTAAATCCATCCTAGATATGTGTATGGTGAAAATATATAGATGTTACCAAATGAAGAGATAACATTTTTCTGAAAAAATATTTAAATAATTACTCTACATCCTTATATTTCATATAAACCATGTTTATATAATGATTTTTTATATTACATATAATTATGCGGTGTTATGTTACTGTAATGAACTACAACCATCCTGTGTTTCTTAAAACTGTTCACAAAATTTTCATTCTTGTGTAAATTATACTTCCACCATGTGAACAAATTTAATTAAATTTTCTCATTTACACCTTTTATGGTTTTGTATAATGACCAATAAAAAGTAAATATGTGATATTGATAACATATTTATAAATCTTGTTTCATTATATAATTTTTTATTTTTTTACATTATATTCCTTAAGGTATATGTTAACGTCACTTGTGATTATAGTGGGCTATCACCTCACAAAGAGATGTTATTAATATGTTAGCAAATAGATCATGGAAAATATTGATTTAAGACTATAAATCATATGTTAGGGAGATAAATTCTATTAATATGTTATCCCTTTATTTTCATTAGATTACCCTTCATGTTTTTAATGATTTAGGGTAATGATCTTACCTCTCTATCATATAAGGTAGAACAAGAATCAAAAATTGATTAGTAGGGTTATCATATATAGTTCTACACAATCCTTTAACTATCAAAAATTTCATAGTACTATTACAACACCACTACAAATTATGGAAGTAGATATTTTGTTGATGATGTCAAATGGGTAATTATTCCATCCCATGTATATAACTCCTCCCCTATCTGAATTTGTATATTGAACTTCCATGTGATCCTTTTCATATTTCCCTTAGAGGAATATGATTAAATTTTGGACATGGATTGGATTTAAACATATAGATCCATCAAAATATACATTGAGAGGTAAATAACCCTATTAATGTTGAATTGACCTCCGATTTTATAAAACTCCATGAAGAAGGATGAATCTTCTTTAGCACAATCATCTCCAGAATGGATACTAATACTCTATGAGAAAGAATATATACCTAAAAATATAAGAACTATTGAAAGTATCGTAATTTGATACATTCTTATTGTTTGGGAATATGATGAGGTTTTTACTGAGTAACTACATAGTCTTCCACAAAGTAGAGAGGTCAAATTTTGATTGAGATTACACTCGGGGAAATGAAAATATCCAAAACAATATATAGGATAGCTGTTTTGGAACATGGGGATGTAAACAAACATCTACATGAGAATCTGGATAATGGTTTATATACGCATGTGTTTTACCATGCAGTTCACCAGTCCTATTCATCAAGAAGAAGGAAGGGTAAATGCACCTTTTCATTTATTATCGTAATCTCAACAAAATAACTAAAAAACAAGTATCCATTCCCAAAAATTGATGACTCATTCAATCAGCTATGTGTAGAACAATTCTTATACAAGGTGGATCTATAGTTGGGATATTACCTATTAAGGGTGAACGAGGATATCCGCATGTCTTTGTTTTGTATAAGGTATGATTTTTATGAGCTTGTAGTGATGCATTCCAGGCTCACTAATACTCTAGAAATATTCATTCACATGACGAATATATTCTTGAGAGATTATATGAAAAAATTTGGTAGTATTTAAAAATTATATTCTAATATAATCCAAAACATAGGAGGAGTATGGGGATCATCTTAGTGTTATGCTAAAAATATTTCAAAATGAGATGATCTATAAAATTTATTGTAAATGTCATTTCTTGATGGGTCATATCTAATTATTGTATAATATAATTATAAGAAATTAGATATCTATAGATCCTTACATGAAAAATTAAATTAACGGATGGATGAGGCCAATATCTATGATAGATATCTATATATTTTATGGGATATCATCATATTATCACCAATTTTTGAGAAATTTCACTTGACTGTTAAACCCTATTACCAAGATAACTCAAAAGGGAGTCAAATTTTCCTATAATTATAAAGGGGATGAATGATTCATGTATTTGAAAAGGAGGAATATCACTACTCATGTGATTTCATTAACCACATGTGGGGAGCTTTCTATAATTTTCAATGATGTTTCCAAGAAGGGATTATGATGTGTGATGATGAAAAATAACAAATTCATAACATACTTCTTATGGTAGTAAATTATTCATGAGAAAAACAATCCCACACATTATCTATTGTTGGTAGCAATGTTATCTGAATTTAACATATATCACCATTATCTATGTATATAGATGTTTTAAATATATCAAGATCACAAAATTCTCAAATATATATTCAACCATAAATAGATAAATATTTACCAACCATGATGGTTTGATCTAATAAAGGATTAATAATACCCAACACCCTATCATCTTGGGAAAGAAAACAAGGTTGATGATTTTTTATTTTCAAATGACCCAGAAATGATATCCTTGATAAGAATTGAGAAGGATATAATACTCATTGATTTGATTAATATGGACATGGGAATCATAACGAAAGAAACATCATAAATATTGTAACAAATGATTGCTCAACCTTCTCATTTGTATAGGTTAATGGATGATAAAACATTTGATGTGTCTATTTAAAAGAATGTGGAAACTACCAATATAAGGGAATCCTTATATTCCAACATTAATGAAGAATTAATTTTGATATTTAGGTCAAGGCTATCTGTTCATCGATTCCTGAGTTAAATAAATAACATTTGGATGAGGCACATAGTTCAAATTTATACATTCACCTAGAAAACACAATGAAGTATCGAGATATATGAGAGCAATATTAGTAAGATAACATGAATAAGAAGATTCCTGAATATACATCAATGATTCTGGTATGACATCAAGTAAAAGATAACTGATATATGTTTAAAGGGAAGATGTAATCACTACCCATACCAATATTAAAATGGGATAACATCACCATGAAATTTGTCTCCGGACATTCAAAGACATTTTAAGGAAACAATTATATCTGGGTTCATATTGATCATCTTACAAACAATACACATGTCATTATGATTCTAGAGGATTTATAACAAGATCATCTAGAATATATATACATTTGAGAAGTGGTGAGTCTATATGGTGTACCACAATATATTTTGTGTGATCAAGACCCTATATTCACCTCTACGATTTTGAAAAGTGTCCAGCATGCTCTAAATAGTGATATGAACACCAGTATGGATTCTCACCATCAAACTAATGTCCAATTTGGGGTGACAATCCATGAACATGAGGATATGTTTATATACTTATTAATGAACATCAATGGTGGATGGAGACAACATCTTCCTTTGGTGGAGTTCTCTTTAAAAATAGTTTCCACTCAAAAATCAAAAAAGATTATTAATAATCCCTGTATGAGAAGAGGTGATGTACATCAACATGTTGGGATGATGTTGGGGAATGAAAATTTCTATGTCTAAAAATGGATGATGAAATGGAAAAGAAGTGTAAAATCATTTGATAGCACATCAATGCTACTCAGGGGCGAAAATAGAGATGTGATGATAATCATTGATGATAAAAGATTTTTATGTTTGAGACATATTATTCCACCCCATATATTCGTGGAAATGGGTGATGAGATTTGGGAAGAAGGGAAGGCTTAAAAAAAGTCACATCAGCGATTTTTAGATCCTTGATCGCATAAATGATGTGGCATATTGACTAGAACTCCTTCTAAACAAATACCTTGTACATGATGTAGCCTATGTATCCCTATTAAGAAATTACATACCCAACCCATCACATGTTCTCAATTCAGAGGTTCTACCATAGTTGGATGACCATTCTAATAAGGTTTAGATGGTGAATATCTTAGAATATATAGAACATGCTCTACGAAATAAGACAATTTCCATCATAAAAGTGTTTTTGTGAAACCAAATGTTTGATGAAGAAAAATGGGAGCTATAGGAGGTGATGAAGCAATGTTACCCTCAACTTTTTTATTGTTTGGAAATGAAATTTCAATGGATAGTTCTCAGAAATGGGTAAGGCTGTAATGACAGAAAAATTTATGAAAAAATTCCATTTATTTTCATTTAATTAAATATATTAGGGTTAAAGAAAACAAAATCAATTTTTTTTATATCCAATTGAATTATAAATATCCTTTACCTATCTTTAATGATTATAATATAGAGGTTGAACACAGATCACATGGGTAGTGTAAATATAGGGTTTTAACAAATTCCATTATCGTAGACAAAGTTAGTGATGACCCACCGAGTAAGATCGTACTCTAGGAAACCCATTTATCATAGCTTCAATGGGAGAGAACATTTATTGGATTTTCCCAAGTCTAACACCAAGAAAATATCCAACAATATAAGCACGAGAATAACCATTTATGGGAGAACTTCAGTCTCATAATGATCACAACCAAAACAATGTTCACCAAATGACACTATGATACACCCACAAACACCAACCTTACTCTTAAGGAATGTGTTGGAGTAATAACATGATATGTGTCAAGACCCTAGCAATAATATTATGTACATTATTTTTCATTGAATAATAAAAATATTGTATTCTTATTATTTTATCAATTTAAATTATTTCTATGAACAAATAATATTTTAAAAAATCTATTTTTATGAATTAATGTAATATTAAAATTAATAAAATATAAACAAAATTTAATTTAATTTAAATTTTTTATAAATGATAATATATTTTTATGAAGTGAAATATAATTTTTATTGGGGTTTGATAACTGTTTTGGTTAAAAACCAATCATTTTTTATAAATAAAAGTTTTTATATTACACGTAAAACAAAAAATAAAGAATAAATTATATTGAAAAAATGATCATTGTTTTGGAAATCATGATCTTGAAATTTTCCAATAGAGGGTTTTTCATAATTTTTTAACACTGTGGAATTTTTGCGAAAAAAATTAAATACCAGATAAATATATGTTGTTTCATATGACATCAGAATTTCCCAATAGTGATGTCATAAATAGAATAAATGATATAAGTAGAAAAATATAGGTTTTTCATTTACAATAATGAAATTTAGTTTTTTTGTAATATTTTATAAATCCATAGTGAATCCTCCAAAACATAAAATATATTTTAATATTTTAAAATCATTTCATTGAATGTGTGATTAATGTACGCATAAAAAAGGGAAATATTAAAATATATTAAGACCATGGTATTGTCAAATAATGTATACCATTCCACTAGGGCAGAAGCGATGGCATGTTTTTTGGTTTCGAAAATTTTATTATGTAGTGTTGAAAAACAAAATAATAAAGAAACCCCTCTCCTATCAGTTTTTTAAGTTGGGATACATTCATACATATCCCACATACTTTCAAATTTATTTTTATAAATTATGATAGCACCTTTAACTATTATATAACCCTATAATAAACAATTACAAACACCGATTACAATGCCAAATGATGAAAGGGTTCTTTTTATTTCTCCTATTTCTTCAAGATTACTTATTATGTTAATCGTTTCCACTCCCATTTCTTATGTTGTGGAATATACTTCCTTGTACCCCAAACTATCCAATTCAAGTCCAAATGATAAGAGACAAATTTTTCTCTCATTAAGACATTTTATGAATTTATATATAATGTTGTAATGATACCGAATTTGCACAATTATTTACCAAGAAAAAATAAAAAGGTAGTAAATACCTTACCCCTTTCACTCCAAAGGTTATAAACCTTTATTAACATAAAATTATTGATTGGGGTCTTTAATTTATTTATGAAACATTTCTAGATAGTTGAATAATATTATATAGATGAATTAATTCATGTTATATGATCTATGTGGCACACTTAAGCATGAGATTAGAATGATTATGAAGGGTGCACCTAGATAGCACTTCAATGAAATGGGTAATAATTAGTATCTGGATATTTTATGTTGAGAAAGGGGTTTACATTATTAATATATGTTAATTCATTCCACCATGAAGTCTTGGTGTTTTAGCTATAACTTATGATTATAATGTGGTGTTTTATAATGTTCCTGCATTTCCCTTGTTAAGTTTAAAGGAATATTGTTGTCTTATCAAATAGGTATTCAATAAAGATGTTGTTGTATTTAATGTTTTAAGATTTTATGTAATGATAATAATCCCCAAATACACTATACCTATTGATGTTCTGTGTTTTATTATGTGAAATATTATATGATTAAAAAAATTAAATGTTAAATAAAGAACTGGGTTGTTATATTTTTCAGAAATTTTAATTTAGTAAGAGGTAATTTAAAATTTAATTTTATAATATAAATACACCCTCACGACATATTTCTTCCTAATATGATGTGATCGAACAACCAATATAACAAATTATTGTTTATTAATATTTATAACAATTTTAATATTATTTATTTCACCAAATACCATTCGTTTGTATTTCTTTATTAAACAAATATTAAGTGTTTATTATTAATATTACTATTTTGGTTTTTAAAAGTTATATTTTCTTCCATAGATTCATTAGTTTAGAGGCTTTATTATATTCTATCTAATCACGTGATCATTATCTCTATAATATTAAGGAATATTTAGTTTATTTTTCAAATATTTTTGGAGTCATTTGGAAAATACATGGATCATATAATAACTGTTTACATGGAATACTAAAAATATAGTTTCAATGATCAATTAATTAATTAGAGATCTAAATTTATTGGTGAATATAACGTGAAATATTAATAGTCCAAAATTCTAAAAACATTCATAATTATTAATTATAAAAAATACATTACCATTATTTATGTTTCCTTAGTCATTCATGATGTAGAAAATTTTAATTTGTTCTTTTTATGGAATAACCAACCCATTAAAGAACAAGTTATAATGACCAAATAAGAAAAAAATGTCATCTTATGGTAATAATATTAATTTTAGAGATGATAAATTATTTCATGAATATGTTATCAAATTGATAAATTAGATTTAAGATATAAGAGACAAATATTATAAATATGAATGATTGAGGAGGGCATAATACATCTTCTGAGAATTTGAATATTGTTTTAGAGAACCTCTAGAAAATGAGTCATTTGAGACACCATGTTGTGAAAATCAGGTAATTTTTTTTGGAGAGGCCTGTTAGGGAGATACATTTGGTAGGTATTCAAGGTAATCCTTAGCAAAAAATATTGGTTGATGTGGAGAGAGTATGGGTGGTTTTATTGGTATTTTTATGTGGCATTATTGTTAATACCCAATCCTCAAAGGAAGTAATTTTTTACATTGAATGTGAAACCAAATTAGAAGAATAATATAAATGATTTTATTAATCCCATCATACAAACAATTTATAGGTAAATATAGAATTATTATACTCTTTTACCCATAAATTTTACATTTTTACCCCATTTCATCTTTAATATGGTAACTAAATATTACCTTGGTAAATTAATTTTTTCGCATAAAAATGAAATTCAACATATTACCTAATTTTGATGCATTAATAAAATGTTTTGACCCCATTTAGTCTAATTTAATATCTAAATATAATAAATTAATCTTCAAAATGAGGACATAATATAAATATATATATATACATTATTTTTATATAAAAATGGACACTTTAAACAGTATGTGTTTTAAAAATTAATTTATATAAATTACTAATAAAATGACTCTTAATATCATAGTTTATTAATTAAAATTATATATTCTTTATAATCATCCTTTAATATAAATAAATTTAATTTATTAAGAAACAACCACGCAATACATTGAAAAAAATGATTGAAAAATAATCCTTTTATAATTCAAGGATATTAATAACAACCCATGAAAATTGAATATTCATATTTTAATCATTTAATTTTATCAATCCATTTGTATTTAAATATTTAATTAATATTATATAAATATAAATGAATTATTTAATGATTTTAAAATATTTTTAATAAAAATAAATTTGTTTATAAAAAAATTTTAATTAATTATTGTCTTTTGATTTCATCCTCAAATTATTTATCATTCAAGAATTATTATATTTTAATTTTTTAAAAGGATTGAAAAAAAAATTAATAAATCTATTTGATATATGTATATCCAAATACAATATAACCAAGGTATATATATAATGTTAATATTTGAGTCCTATATATAACCTTATATTCATCCCTAAAATAATCTATCTAATCCATCTAATTTATTTTTCAATATCTTCTTTCATATTCATACTTTTTTCATTATATATTTATTATCAGTTGAATGATATTCCTAGAATATTTTGATGAAGAAAATATAATACTTACAATATGTTAATTTACATCTAGTTTCACAATTTTAGTAATTTTACTAATTACGTTTTATTTTATATTTTTATAATATGTTTCCTTTGGTATTATAATATTCTACCACAATGAAGTTAATCATTTCCCATTTAACATTGATGATTCATGAACCAAGATGAATCGAACTATCATGATTCATTTAAAGGAAAATAGATACTAATGTAATTGGTTGTTATATATATGGAAACTACACTTTTAAAGATAATTACATGGAATGATTCCCTTGGGTGAAAAAAACAATCATTTTGTCTGGAATCTTCTAGAATAAATTTTTTCAGAGATAATTTATAGTAATGGATAAAGGGAAAATTTTAATATTAAATATTAATATGGTTTTAAAATATATCTACTACATCAAAATGACTATTACAGTGTCCAACATACATAATATCAATTAACTACTAATAATGATGTGAAACAAACCTAAATATATAAAGTTAATAATTATAAAAAAAATTATGTTATGGAATATGTATATATTTATGGAGATATGAGATGGATGGACATGAACTGTTAAAATGAGCATCATGATATAAAATATCTCTGAGTAAATAAATCATATATAAAAATTAATCTAACAAATCAACGATATATGAAATTAAACTCTCATCCAATTCATAATAAAATTGTAATGTATTTATTATTACATTGAGAAGTGTAAAATAAATCATTCAAAACAGATAAAGCTTTTATTCCCAAATAAACATTAAATGAAAAAAAGTGGAGGAAGTGGAAAATTCATAAAACGTATTAATTAAACTATGGGATTAATTCAAGAGTGGATTAGTTTCATAGAAGGAGAAGGAAAAGAATAATATAGAGTAATAGACACACATACCATTTCTGTTGCATTTTATAATTTTTTAACTAACAGATATAAATAAATATTCACTTCATAAATAGGTTGTAGACATATTTTACAAGGTGTTGATCAATATACACATTTATAGAATCTATTTAAAATATTACTAAATATGAAAAATTTAATGGGGAAATTTTTAATAATAAAAAGGGATTTATTATTATGTATGAGTGATCCTATCAAAAAATGTGTCTTATTTAATCGTACATAAATTCAAGTAGTGTTTTAATAATTAGGGACTGAAAATATTCCAAATTAAAATGTGAATTGACAATTATGATTCATTGTGTGATTTAGGTGTATCCATCATTGAAATACCTCATAATATAAGCTATATGTATATTTATGTTATCAAAATTATTAGTGTTGTTTCACGTCTAAAAAAATGATATATTGTACTCCCATAAGATATGTAATACGATAACTAGTAAGTGTTAAGTACTCGATTTTACCAACTAATTTATAATTATATAATACCGATGAAGAGAGATCCCATACATGATAACTATTAATTCCCAATAGAAATATTCCTAAATTAGTAATAAACATCATATATGTACATGATGAGACATTATCAATGAATTTTGTATGGGATATGGTACATCTATGTATTCTTGAACTATTGGAGAAACATCCTAAAGAATACTTGGTATTCAAACTCTCACATTTTTTAATAAGTTTCATAAGAGGTGATTTTTTATCCAAATAAATAATGATCCTAATAAACAATTAATTTATATTAAATATTATAAAAATATGGAAATATATTTTTTTGAAAGAATTTGTATCTAAGGTGATTGATCTTAATAAACAAATGAGTTATGTAATGTTTATGTATGATTTTTATTATTTTTTGAATTTCATTTATTTGGTTGAAAATGAAAACAGTATTCTAAATAGAACACGATGGATTCCCATATATATGATTCTATTTTTATTTCTTCAATCACTAGTCCACATAGACTCGAACATTAAAAATTTCCCAAAAATTTAGATTTTATTTATATACGTACTGAGGAGAGATAGTGTGACACCCAACAATTAAAAAATATAAACATCATATTCGATATCATGTGTGAAATAAAACCACATTATTATCAAAATTTAACACCCTAAGACTTTATTATTTATTTCATTTTAAATAAATTGAATCTCTTCCATAGCTTGCATTGCGGGTAATTCCATTTTTAAACGAGTTATTGTACACTATTCAAAAATTATTTAAACATAACCATTATAAAAGTCATTAAATTATATTTTATAAATAAGAATACATAAATTATGAAAAAATTTATATTTTAGACACATTCATTTATTTCTACTGATTGTTAGAAAAAATTAGAATAATATGAATGTAAGAGAAATATGTTCTGAAAAATGATTTTTCATAGAAAACAGTTTTCCCCTTTTTACACTATTATGAAAGAATATATTATTGAAACGTATGGAAAATGTACTTGATAATATTAAATTATTATTTTTAAAAAATCATGACAATTTTATCTTAGGTGGAATTATTGATAATTTTATGAAATGTTTCATTTTTTGTGGAATAGTGAATGTATTTTTTTATTGAAAACTGAATTTTAAATTCGTTTATTTACTTAATTTCAATTTATTTTAAAGTAAAACTAGATTATTTATATTAATATATAACAAATAAAATAAATTTTTATAAATATCATGTTGAACATTAATATCATAAATTTCCATAATTATGAGAATTATCTTGCTAGAAAGCCATGGTTTTGTCACGTATGTGGGTATAATTATAAATTTGATTTATCAACATATGTGAATATAATTTTTCAAATTGATTCATATTTATAATTATATTAATTATTATCATATAATAAATTTATATCAATTTTTGACAATTATGGATATTAAAAGCAGACAAAATTAATTACCATGGTTAGGATAAAAACTGATATACTAAGGGGTTACACTAAGAATATAAGGGTTATAATGATTTATAAACTATTAAAATTCTAATTTTATTTTTATATTATAACCTTATAACCTTTAATTGTAGATAATGACCCATGTTTCAGGATTTTGGAATGATAAAAGTTTGGTTTTAGTTGTTTCTTTAAGAAAATCCTATGTGTATCCTCTCCCCCACATATCAAAGGTAACCATCACTCCCCCTTATTCACTTGTCAAAAGAAATTTGGATTGAAAAATTTATACAAAAATCACTTACTAACTCCCCTAATTAAATCATAGATCCTTTGGTTTGACCATAAATCGAACCCTGAAAGGGTGTTTATGTAATCATAATGATGTTTTTTGAAGAGGGCATAATGTTCGTAAACATGTATTTTCATTTTATTTCTTATTCATTACCATTAATATATTATTTTATAATAATTATATAATAACCCATAAACATAAAATATTCATATATGTTATTGTTTGAATTTCAAAACATATATCAATATTCACTTCCATCAAATGTGATAGGAAACCATTGATTTTGTGTACCTCAGACTACTGCCTCATGAACAAAAGTAATTAATTTTCCATCCCCACCTATCAAGGTTTAATGTCATGATGCATTTAAAAAATTTATATTATGGTTATGATATCATAATGTTACATGAATTATAATATCACATACAAGTTCATACATTCCATTTAGTTTATAATATGATAGTGTCCCTCCGGTTTCAATTACGTTTTACATGGAAGGTAATTAAGAAAAATGTAGATAATATATGGGATATGTATGAACTGAAATTTATTTGTAATGAATAATATATAACCCAATTTCAATCCCTTTCACCCATTATAGAAATCATAACATCACTTGTGCATACATACAACCTACCCCCTCCATGACTCCATGAGATTCATTCTCTATGTTCATTTTCATTATATTGGATGTTAAATCACATTCACAAAATCTGAATCTTAGGGTAAGGGACATTGTATCTATTCCTCATCATTGAGGAATATTGTAATTTTAGGAATCTAATTTCTTTTATTTGTTGTATAATCTAATCATTTTAAATGTAATATTATGATTCAGTAATAATTCATGGTATTTTTAGTTTCAATTTTTTATTCTAATGTAATATTTAATTAAATTTTACCTTGTGGTAAATAATTTCATAACACAATATCTTTTCAGTGGGTTATATTATATCTTCATTGTATTTATATTATAATATTATGTGTGAAAATAAATTTTACTATATTATTTTTTATTTACACATATGATAAATTTATTTTAAATTTTATACACTTAATTTTTTCATTGATTAATCCATCGCTCAACGATATATTTTTCTGAGGGTTTATATCACAATCACTATTAAATAAAAGTTGATTATACATGAATATATATTAATAGGATGTACTTTATAATTTTATTATTAAACTATTTCATTTTATTCTAATCTCAATTTTCATTACATTTACAAGTAATATTTCAACTTTCCCTCTCCTTGGTACGTTAAATTCTTGATAAAATTATTTTAGTAAAAATAAAAATTATTTTTCACTTCAATCGTAAATAGTTGTTATTAAAAAACAATTTTTTATAAAAATGTTTAAACAATTTTTTCAAATTAAAAATAAATATTCAATAAAGATATTGTTACGTATGATTTAATTTTTTTAAGCATGATTTCCATGGAATCTTCATGTAATTTTTAAAATAATTGAAATTTGGATTTTACCAAAAAATTATAGGAATCATTGTTTTCACATGTACAACATGTATTGGAATTACTACCACTATGACCAGTAAATATCATCAGGATTTCATTGTATATTTCTAAGGATATTTAAAATTAAAATTATTTTCAAAATGTTTTGTTATAATTTCAGTTTTAATGTATTATTTTCAAAATGAATAAGTTATTTTGTTCAAGATTGTATTAAATGAAATTATTATGATATTTAAATTATTCAATGAAAAAAAAATCTTTATTTTTCATATACCCCACTAAGTATATGTGTTTTTTCAGAACAACATTATTATTTATATTATTTTTTTGTGATTATTTTAAACAATAATAGTATTTACACACACTTCGTTAATTCATTTTTATATATATTAAATTTCACGTCAATTATTAATAATTTTGTCATCATTATACATTAATGCTCCCCTAAAAACATTATTATTTATCAGGGATATCAATATCTCATTTTTACATATCATGTTTTACATTAAAATTTATTCTATTCCATGGGAAAACATTGATAATTGATATTAATATCACAATATTGATATTTTTTCAAAATTCATATTTTTCGTGAATAAAATTTAATTATTGGTATATAGGTAATGGTTTGGGAATGAAAATATGTGTGTGGATCAATTATAAATTTCCATTTGAAGCATCATTAGTCTCATTAGACAAAATAGTTGGATACCCTTTGTTAAATGGGTTTCTAGTTTATACTATCCCATTATCTTTAATATTTCTTTAGGTGGGTCTTGATATTAAACGATTTAATGATTACTGAGATCAATATTCCAAATAATTAATTATTCCTTTCAATGAGAATTTTGTTATTTTTAATCACGACCATTTTATAAAGATATTATCTATGGTTGTATTTGATTCTCATATTATTGAATAAATTTAATGTGTTATAAATTACATACCTTTCCATAATTATTATACCCCATCTAGTTATGGTATTCAAGTTATTTATTAAATGAATGGGTTTTAAATTATATAATGTTTTTATTGATTATGTTAATATGGTTTTTAACTATCATGTGTGATCTGTTATTTACCATTACATGTGGATTACTCTTACTGAATCATGATAACTTCAACATTAAAAATACATACATTGAATTTTAGATCACAATTATTTTTCCCATCCTTAGGAAATCTATGAATTGTACTATGAATGATATGAAAGAATGTTCTAGTGGTAATAATGTTATTCTAAAAAATTCATATAATAATTTATATTTTCCATTGTAAAATGGGAATAATGTTTTTATGATGTTTAGTACGATTTATAAACTATTCTATATTTTAGTAATTTATTCTTTACATATAATTCCAATATAAGAAATTAATACACCACATCTCGCAAATTGGATTTGGGGTTGTTACATTTGGTATCACATGGTTTTTAGTAGAAACCTTGGGAACTATATTAAGAAAAAAATAGATAAGGGGTCATAACCCTATGATAGAAATTGAGGATATGTATATAAGAACATACTAATGTTTGTGGTAATGAACAAAATAATGAATTTTTCATTGATCATCATACCTATCTAGATACAAAAAGTGGACATGATTCTAGCACACCTGTCTCGATTGTGTGTACGGTTGAATTTAAAAGCAGTGGAAACTACTTTAAAAGGAGTGGAAACTGCTTCTTTCAAGTCAGATTCTGCTCCTTCGGAAGAGGTGATTGGGGCCCCTTTTCATTCTGATGGTACTGCTTCACTGGTTGAGTTTATTGAGGTTACTGTTGGTCCAGTTGGCATCCTTACTGATGTTGTTAAAAATGGAAAAGTTACCATCAGCAGTTTTGATATAAGTGATCTTATACAGGGGGCCTCTAGTACTAAGCGAAAGGCTGGAAGGCCTCCTAAGTCTAGGAAACAGGTTAATGTGGGGGTTAAAAAAGGGGGAAACCATCCCGGTCTTAGGTTTATATGAAGCTTCTTTTCTGTAATTGTCAGGGTTTGGCCAATCATGACACTATGAGGTCCCATAGGCTTTTAATTTTAAAGAATAGGCCCCTTCTTATTGGTCTATCTGAACCCAAAAGGGTTTTTTCTCCTAATATTTCCAATTTTGAAAACCTTGGTTTTCATTTTGTGGAATCCAATTGATCCTCATCGGATATTAAAAGGTTATGGGTTTTGGCTCATTGTTCTTTATCCCATATTTCCATAATTTCTAATTCTGATCAGTATGTCACATGCTCTTTCTTTCTTCAAGGTTTGCAACATTTATGCTCTTTTATTTATGCTCATAACTGTTATCAGGGTCGTAGGAATTTATGGATGGATATTGGGTCTCTCAATTCTTCGATCTCTGGTCCGTGGTCTATTATTGGTGACTTTAATTCCATCATGAATTTTGATGAGAAGATTGGAGCCATGTCTAATGTCATCTCTTCTAGGGAGTTCAAAGCATGTATTGATAATAGTGGGTTGATGAAGTTAATCTTGTTGGGGCTAAGTATACTTGGTACATGAATTCTTTGGACCGATTTGTTGCTAGTAGAATTGATAGGGCCTTTGTCAATGAGGCTTGTCTTGATTTATGGGGTTCTATTTCTTGTATGACTCTTTCCAGAATCAACTCTAATCATCATCCTATTTTGGTTGACCTTGTGAGTAAGGATCCCAAACCTCCTTTTCCTTTTAGATTTAATAAGGCCTGGGTTAATCATCCTGAATGTAGAACTATTGTTGAACAAACATGGAATTCTTGGAATTGTAGGGATAATGATTTTTCTTGCGTTATTAAGCTCAAACTTCTTAAAAGAAATTTGAAATTATGGATTAAATATCGTTTCAGTTCCCTTGATTCTGAAATTTCCTCTCTTGAGGATTCTATTCAACAAATGCAGGCACAAAATTCTTCAAATAACTTCTCTAATGATATTTTGGGTGAGACTCAGCTGGTTTCCAAGCTTAATAATTTGTTGAATCTTAAAGATTCTTTGCAAAGAGATAATTTTAAGGCTAATTGGTTGAGAGATGGGGATAGAAAATATAAATTTTTTAATTCTTTACAGAGATTTAGGAAAGTTTCAAGGCCTCTATCTTTGGTTAGAAATGGAAATAATGTGTTTGATAAGAGAAGGTACCTTTCTGAGCATGTTGTTTCTTATTTTAAGGATCTCTTTTCTGGTTATTTCCCTCTTGATGATCCTGTAGAGAGTATTATTCTGACTCTTGTTAATCAAGAGTATAATTCCAGTCTTACATCCATTCCTTTGGAATTTTAAATTAAAGAAGCGAGCTTTAGTCTAAAGTCTGATAGCTCCCCGGGTCCAGATGGTTTTGGGAATTTTTTCTTTCAGATCTACTGGGATGTCATTCATGAGGATGTTTGTAGGTTGGTTACTCGTTTTTTTAAAGGTGGCTCTCTTACTCAGGGTCTGAATTCTCAATTCCTTGCCCTTATTCTAAAGACTGAGAATGATAATGAGATTCATTTGTTCAGACCTGTTGCTATGATCAATACTATTTTTAAAATTATTTGCAAAATCTTAGCTACTAGGCTGTCTTCTATTGCCAGTAAGATTATTTCTCCTAATCAGTTTGGCTTTATTAAGGGTAGGTCTATTCAACATTGTCTTATTACTGCATCTGAATGTGTTAATCTTCTTAAGAAATCCACAAGGGATGGTAATATTGCTCTCAAGTTGGACGTTAGGAAAGCTTTTGATACTATAAATTGGAATTTCATTTATAAGGTTCTTCATTTTTTTGGTTTTGATGATGTTTTCATCAATTGGGTTAAAATCATTTTCGAGTCACCTCGTATCTCAATCCTTGTTAATGGCTCCCCTGAGGGCTTCTTTGTTTGTTCTAGAGGTTTCAGACAAGGTGACCCTCTCTCGGCCATTATTTTTTCCGTTGTAGAGGATTATCTTAGTAGATTACTTTCTATTATGGCTGGTAATGGGAATCTATATTATATTAGTGCTGGTAGAGGTTTTGTTGCTCCCACTCACTTGTTATATGCGAATCATATTATTCTTTTCACTAAAGGGAATAAGAGAAATATTAAAAATATTAAGCGTGCCGTTTTTCATTATGAAAAAGTCTATGCGCAATAGATTAGCTGGGAGAAGTCCTTTGTTTATTTTGGAAGGAATTTTCCTATTTCTAGGAAGAATGGAATTATTAGGGATTTGGGTATTCATGAAGGTGTTTTTCCCTTTACTTATTTAGGTGTTCCTATGTTTTGGGGGAGGCCTAAAGCTTGTTATTTTTCTGATATTGTATTTAAAATCAGACGTCATCTTGCTACATGGAAGGGTAAGTCCCTTTCCTTGGCTGGTCGGGTTTGTTTGGATAGAGCTGTTATCATTTCTATGTTTGTTTATTCTTTCATGATTTATAAGTGGCTGATCTCTCTTATCAAGAGCATTAACGTTTCTATTAATAATTTTATTTGGAGTGGCAATATTTCAGAGAGGAAATTAGTTACTGTTTCTTGGAAAAATTTTGTAAACCCTAGGATGCTGGGGGTCTTGGTATTAAAAATCTTGAGGTGTTTAATGATTTTTTTACTGGCCTCGTTCATTTGGAGTCTTGTCAATGATAAATCTGAGTCTCTGGACTTTATCCGCTATAAATACAGGGATAGGCTCAGGAATGGAGTTTTTAATTATCTGGATTCTTCTGTTTGGCCTGCTTTTAAATACATCTTTTCCTCTATTGACTCTCATGCCAGATGGCTTGTTTCAAGGAACTCGTCTTTATCCTTTTGGAAGGCCAATTGGACTGGATTTCCTTTAGCTGACTCCTTGTTGGATGATGATTTTAATGTTGATATGGATTCTACGATTAAGGATCAGCTTGATAATATGGGGGGTCTCCCTAATCATATTGTTACTATTATCAATAGTTACTGTTTCTCTAATAGAGAGGATTTTTGGGCATGGGAACCTGCTTTTAATGAACTTTTGACTTCTAAAAATTTTTATTGTCATTCTTTATCTTGCAATATAGGGTGTAAATGGATGAGGGATCTTCATATGAACTTTCATAGGCCCTCTCAGTCTTCTTCTACCCGGAGATTGGCTCATGGGAAACTTCCTACTGATTGTTTCCTTCAGAAATGTGGCATCTATCTCTGCTCTTCGTGTGTGTTTTGTCATCAACATAGGGAAGATATTGATCATTTGTTTATTAGTTGTGTCAATTCCTCTTCAATGTGGAAGGTTGTTTTTGATATCTTTGAAATTCTCATGCCTAATATGTCTTCAATTCATCATTTCCTTCAAAGATGGAATTCTATTTCTCTCTCTCCCCAATTGTTGGTTATTTTTAGAGTCACTTCTTCAGAACTTCTTCATTTTATTTGGTTTGCTCGAAATAAGATGATTCATGATAAATTGTCCTTCTCTGTTAGTGGGGTTTTATCCGCTATTCTTGGTGCTATGCGTAATGTTGTTATTCCAAGGAAGCATTTTTTCTTTAACTCGGTTCATGATTTGTCCATTCTGAACAGGATAGGTATTAAGGTTAATTTCAAGCCTCCGCGTGGTACTTTAGATGTTCTTTGGATGGAACCTTTTTTTGGTTGGATAAAAGTAAATTCAGATGGTGCTTCTAGGGGTAATCCAGGGCATTCTGGTTATGGTGCTCTTTTCAGGAATCATAAAGGGGATCTCCTTGGTTGTTTTCATGGTTCTTGTGGCTTTGCCTCTTCACTTGAGGCCGAAATGCTTGGAATTATTGTTGCTGTCGATAAAGCTGTGCAACATGGTTGGGATAATTTATGGTTTGAGAGTGATTCTTCTGTTGTTGTTTCTGCAATTATGATGGGTTTTTATCACTTGTCCTGGAAGCTTACTAATCGCTGGATTAATTGTTTGGAAACTCTTTTTTCTTTGAATCATATTATCACTCACGTTTATAGGGAAGCCAATTCTGTTACTGATGGTATGGCTAATAAAGGTGTTAATGGTGTTGATTTTATTTGGTTTGATCAAGTTCATGATGATCTCCTTAATTTTATTAATAAGGACCGTGACAAATCCCCCATTTTTAGACTTTTGTAAGTTTCTTTTGGGACCTGTTTGTTTTTATGGAGTGGCTTGTTTCTTTTTCTTCGGGATGGCAGTAGAGCTTTGCTTTGTAGAGTTGCTGTGGTTTCCCAAATTCTGGGATTCAGTGTGCTGATCTGGAGTAGGCTGGAGTCTGCAGAGTTGCTGGCTTCATTTGGTTTCCCAAATTCTGGGAATCAGTGTGCTGTTTGGAGCGGGCTGGAGGCTTAGTTGCTGGCTTCTTTTGGTGGAAGGAAGGCTTTTTTGTTGCTATTTTTTGGCTAATAAAGGCCAGGGATGATGGAGATTCTTCTGTCGTGGAGATATCTTACTTGATTCGGCTTTGATCTTCTTTGGCGGCATTGGTGGCCTCATCCCATAGCTCACCCTTTTTTATTGGGTGTTTGTCAGCTTTGGTTTCTTTCTTTTTCACCTTAACCATTTTTTATGGTTTTGGTGTTTTTTGTTTGTATTTTTCTTGTACTGTTTTCTTTTCTCTTTAAAAAATTTCCATTAAAAACATATAATAATTTTTTTATTATATCCAATTGTATTTAAAGGATTATTAATAATTCTTACAATTGATAATATTTTCGTTTGACAGTTATCACATGACTAGTATAAATATAGAGTTTTTAATAATCCTTTTGGCATAAAAAATGAAGTGATGACCTCAATAATTAAGATTATACCCTATGAAACCCCTTTATCAATGATTTTGGGGGAGATAAAAATTCTGAAATTTTATGATGACGAATCCCAAGATGAGATCCATAAACATAATCGTGAGAGATAATGTTATTGGGAGAAGTTCAATATCTTCATGATCACATCAAAAACCATATTCATCGAACAACCCCATGAAAACCCCACCATTATTAGGCTTAATAATAGGGTATATATTTCTGTAATTATCACATTTTTATAATTTCATAAGCAATTGGAATATGTACATTATTTTATAAAGAATATATTTTCATCATATTATTGTTAATTTGTAAATAATTTTTAATGCACAAATATAATATTTGGTTAATATTCATATTCAACCATGGAATATATTTTGATGAGTTAATGGATTTTTTAAATAAATAATATATTTATAAAGTATATCTATTATATATATTTTATTAAATATAATAGATCATATTATTTTTATGAAGTCAAATATAATTTATATTCTACTTAATAACTGTTATATGCAAAACCCTTTTAATTCTCAATAAATATCATGTTTTATTTTTAAAGTAAAAAAATTCGCATATTTGAAAAATAATATAGATAATGTGAATATTATTTTTGGAATCAAGAATTCAAAAATGTTTAACAACAATTTTTTAAAAAAAATCAAAGACAATAGTATTTTGGGGTAAAAACATAATATTTTATATGTATACTTTGTGTTTTATGGAATCATAATGTCCCAATAATGATGGAATAAATACTATAAAATGTATAATAATCCAAATAAATGTTTTTTCCTTTAAAATGATTTAATTTTATTCTTATTTTCAATATTTTATAAATCCTTAATTAATCCTCCATGACATACAATATATTATGAGATTTTGAAATCATTTATCTGAGAGTGTGATGCACCACCACATGATAAAATTAATTGTATTATTATATAATTCAAATTCCCTTATAAAATAATTTAACCAACACAATTTGTCATAAACTATGGTAAATGAACTTTGGAATTACTTAAAATTACCTCGTTTTTACATGACCACACTCTACTATGACTCCCTAGAGTCCTCCAATGTCACCCAAGCTCCCAAAAAGCCTCTCCCAAACCATTGCGGTCACACATTCAAGTAAAGTATTGTCACATTCCACTTTTTCATTCAGTTAAAGAATCATACTTGAAAATAGTCTTTATAAAATCAATTTATTATATATTAATTCAATTAAAATGTTTATATTAAAGTCCAATTAATATTATTTGAATGAGATAATATTTTCTTATACAATTATGAAATTTATCTAAGTCATTACTATGAAAAACATCTATAAGGTATTTCCACTCTCCTCATTTTATCAAGAATTTCATTAATGATATTCCTTTTTATTAACATTTTAAAACATAGGATACATTCATACCTATCCCTCTTACGATCCATTTATTGTTCAACTGATGGGATCCACTTTCACTCACATATTTCTCTCTTATGAACCCTTATTTACACCAATTACTATGCCAATATTATTTAAGTAATATTCCACCCACTTTTTTTTATCATGAATTCATTTTATGAAATTTATTTTATTTCATTTTTCTTATGTTATGGTATGTTCTTAAATATCTCCCTTACATTAAATTTTATTTATATTTTATGATAGAAACGTTTTCTCTCATTTAACCCTTCTATGAACAATCAAGTACACCCTTTTCCATGCTAAAATTTTGAATGTTTTCTTTCATTTGTCATATTTATTCAAATTTATTTATTATATTACACCTTCTGTTTCCAATTCCTTATGTAGCGGCATGTATATAGATGTCAATATTATTTTCCATTTCACATATAAATTATGAGATAAACTTCCCTCAATCATTAAAATATTTTATGACATTCTATATGGTGTCGTTATGTTTCCAAAATGGAACTGCAGTTTTCCATGGAAAAATAATTGTGTAGTGAATAGCATACCCATTTACTTGTCAAGGGTATTCACCTTTATGCACATATACTTATTTAGTAGGTACATACAAGTATGTATTACAAATTACATTGTCATGGATGAAATTTTAATGTATAAAGAATACATTAAATATGTCCAATGTGACACCCTTACGCATGAGAATTAAATGATTATGAAGGTTGTGCCTTTATAGCACTACAATACACTTGGTATTGGATAATATCATGATACGTCATTTTGGGATTGGGGATTACCTAATTATTTTATAGGACATTTCCCATAATTAATTTTTGGTAGTTTAGGCTTGAACTATTTTTATGATGTAGTGTTTCAAGTTGTCACCTCATTTCCCATGTTATGATTTTCATGATATATCATGATTTATTATTTATGTTACTTTTATACTATTTTGATGTGCCAATTGTAGAACATGTATTGTATTTCTCCTCTTATGGATTGTTTATTCCCTTACTAGGATTTATAACACACCCCTTATGTATTTCCTCAGGTCATCCCATGAAGTGTTTGGAAGAAAGGAAAACATTTCTCATGTTAAAGATGTTTTCAGGAAAGAATTATATTTTCATGTAAATGATATTTTGTAATGTATCTAATATCCAAAATACAATATAACTTTTGATATTATATGTTATATAATGTTTAATTTTTTATAATAAATATTTAATCAATGTATAATAAACAAAATGGTCATTATAGTTGGTAACATGAGAAAGGTTTAGTTATATTTTTGATTCTGATCATAAACCACAGGTTAAAAAACATAAGGGGAAGAATATGTGTAAGAAAATATATTTAAACTTAGGTAATTATATATTAAGTGGTCTATCAAAAAATATATCCATCTCTTCATAAATCTAGTGGATGTGGTTTTGGAACATATATACCTAGGTGAAACAACTTTGACAAGGACTTCCGGGCCCGAATTACGGAAAACTAGCACACAACAATGATCCTTACCTTGAACCGATTGTCACACCCCACAATTAGAATATTTTTATTTTATATTTTTTTATTTCTATACTCTTGTTATTATTATTATGGACATTATAAAAATAATTATAATTATTATGTTATTCTTAATATATATATTATTAGAATTGAAAAAAATTGAAATCCCTAAGAACCCCTCATATTCCACATCTCCTTCACCAAGATTGACACCCTATTTACCCTCTCCCTATTCAGGACCCAACTGGTGCCCCCTCTCCTCCCTGCATGACCTCACATGCATCCCCCCTCTCCACCATGTGTGACACCTCCTGTAATGCCCCGACCCTAGTTACCCAGAGTCGGTGCATTATTACGTATCATTGGCATGATCACAAAATATCATGTATTGAAAGACCGATTAGTTTGGTCATCTTGGAAACACTAGATACACTCATAATGTTTAAATTACATCATAATGTGAAATCTACAACAACATCTTGTCTCCACACTCATATCCTCGGATACTATCCCTGCAGGTCATTAATAAAATACTTATTCACAACAAGGGAAAAATAAAACATATAAAGGGGTGAGCTCAAATGACCAATAAGGATAACAATATTGCAGAAACTTTCATAAATAATTATAAAATTTACGGCAATGTATTACTGAAACAAAATCCTTTTAAAAATGAACTTCAGCATAATATGGTAGAAATAAAATGAAATAATTCCATTTACTTATTCACATGAATATTCTAGTATTCGAATAATCACATGAAATATTAATAACCACTTTCATAGTGATGGAATGCATAATGATAGACTATAATAACAACGTAGCCAAGGCCTCGTGCGAAAACTACAAATAATATTTTGCCAAGGCCTCGTGCAAAGATACTAATTTGTCTCATGATACCAACGGATGCACCAAGGAGCTATAGAGGGATCCACCCGTTACTTATTAAGTCAAATGAATTCCTCATATGAATAGGATTAAACATAACATAAACATTCGTATTAAAACTATCATATGAAATGTAAATACTTTCTCTATAAAACATGAATGGTATAAAAATAACACATCCATTTTCAAACATATCACAAAATCATCAATACAATATGGATGTTTTGTATCATAATAAATAAACTTCAAATAAGCTTAAAATCCATTAAAGGATGTTGACATAGATGAAATCAAAACTATTTGATAAAAATATCTCTTATTTTTTGAAATTATTTAAAATTTATATAATTATAAAATAAAACTTTTATGTTGAAAATATTCTTGTAATCTTTGAAGGGAAGCTTCAAATATTTTATAACAGTGGAAAATAGCTGCACCCGCTATATAAGTTTAAAAAAGAAATTCTTACCTTAATTCTGTCGAAAAGGTTAAAAAGGTCCTATTTTGGAAAACAACAGAAAGATTCCATTATAAATATCTTATAAAAAGTCAAAAAGGGTATAAATGACTTTAACCCATAGTCTGTAAAATAGTAATAATGATTTGAATACATTTTTAAGAAACATGGATGTGGATGATAAAGAGGTCCCAGAAGATAATTACGTATAAACAACCTCAGATAATGAAGAGATTGTAAAATAAACCCTTACCTTGTAATTTTCCTTGGTTAGTGGTAGGTTAACCTCCTGTATAATGGTGAAACAATTGTTATTAAATTATACAAGAATCATATACATTAATATGTTATCATATATGATCTTTTAACATTGCTTTGTTAATAGTATTTTCGTCGTTTCGGGTGTTAATTTATATGTTTTGTTACATAAGCCATGTTTTTTATGGATATGTTGTATCTTATTCATATCCAGAATGATATCAAGTCCTTAAAAATTATTTTTAATCATCAAATGAGAATTAGACACGAATTGATATGATGGGGAATGAATTTTATCACGTCCGTGGAGACGATAGTCCGTACGTACGCGCGAGCGACAATATCATTCTTTTGATATTAAAATAATATATAATTGGATGGTATATCATATATAAGGAATCATTATCATGTGATATTTATTATTTACATGAATTACACTAAATTATTATACACATCCAAATAATAATATTTTGAATAACAATTACACCACGGCGTGGAGACGGTAAGTCGTACGTACGCACGTATGATGACATGTAATTCAAAGGATGGATAGAATACTTAATATGGTTGTAACATGTTTATAATAACATCACAGTATATATAAGATACTGGTGTTATTATTATATAACAGAAATAACAAACAAAGATGAAGTAGAAGAAGAAAGGAACTTGAAAGAGGGTGGGGAAAACATTACCTCTTCTTTGGATTCTTTCTTTTGATTTGATCAAAATGGCTCTGTAGGATGGCTTTTTGATCAATATATGGCCTCTAGGTTGAAGATAGGAATGTTGATAGAGTATTTGGCCAGTGGTTGGCTGATCCAAAAGGCTTTGAATGTGTGAATTAGTGAGAAAGGGGAGTGACCTTTTATAAGAGGGGTGAAGGGAACCTTTGGAAAAGCTAAAAAATATTATTTTATAAAAAATTCATATTTGGTTTCTAATGTATCCAAAGTCGATAATTAAAAGTATATGGTAGGTATGGGTCGAAATAATTTCAAACAATACAATTTAGATAGGTTTGGGTCATTACATTAACCTTATCATTTAGTTTTTACTCATAGATAATTAGTTTGACATTTACCATGTCACTTTGTATTTTTAATATTATATAATTAATAAACATATGATTTACATCCAAGAGTTCCCCATTTGGTCCATTAATGATACAACTATCATGATATAAGTCTTCTGGATGAGGCATATATTTTTATGAATAGAATCCCAATTAATAATATAATATTTGTTTTAAAAACTAATTTATGTCAATTTTGACACTATTGAATAATTGATTTTTGTTAAAGTCTTAACAACATTATTAATTCTAAAAAAATTCATTTAACAAATCCTATACTGTCATATTAACCAATAAAATTCATGTATGTCATCAAAATGTTAAATTATATTTATTTTAACATTTATAATACTAATTATTTGATTAATTCATTAATAAAGAAAATAATGCATCATTATTGTGTCATAAATAATATTAAATATTAAAAGTATAAAAATTATAAATAAAATACCATTATTTTGGAAATATTTTTTTCTTTCTAATGAAATTTTATAGTAAAAAATCCAACATATATTACCCTATGTAAAAAATTTTTTCCTAAAAGATTTATGCTTATTTCATTTTTGTATTTATTTTTACTTATTTAATATAATGTGTCCTTATCACTTAAAAGTGGATCCATGGGGTCCCAAAATCGACCCAATGATGACAATGGTTGGACATGTATCAACCAATAAGGTTAAGACTCATTTTAGGATAATTTATTATTATTATAATATTATTTTTGTACGGTTATTTACCGGATTTACCCTTTAACCATGGTAAATAAAATATTTACCGATGTAATTATTTAAAATGTCTAAAAGTATAATTTACCTATTTACACTATTTGGACATCCTAATTAAAAATATGGAATCTATTTTTCCAAATTGAAAACATAGAAGTGGCCAAAATTAATTTAAAATTAATTCCCGTTTGTTAAAACAAAAAACGTGTTTTCAAGAGATAATAAATATCAAAAGATTGACACAAGTTTATGTGATGTTTTATTGTGAAATTATGTCAAATGAACAACATTTTATTAAATGCTAAAAATTTATTCCAAATATACTTTAAAACCACAAAAATTCATAATTTATCACTATTAATTATTTCGATTAAAAAAGATGTTTTTAATTAAAATTTAATAATTTTCAATATTCATCAAAATATAATGTTTATCTGAAAAGTAAAAAAATTTCACCCTAGGCTAATTTTGATATTCAGAATCCAAAAATGAAGTCCATTTTGAGAGATTAAATTTATAAAATTTCAAAAAGTGGGTATTACTATTCATAATGGCTACTTTGATTGGTCGACGTGTGTTAGAATCTCGATGTTCCGTACAATACACGCTACTGTATTATTCAAAGAGAACGTATAGTGGAAGGTTGGGGTGTTATATTCTCCCCTCATTCAAATTATTTTGTCCTCTAAATTTCTATAATACTACCACATGAAAAGACTCGGGTAGTTCTTCATCACAAGTTCCTCAGGTTCCCACGTTGCCTCTTCCATCTTATGGTTCCTCCATAGAACTTTTACCAGACGAGTGTCCAGGTTTCTCAGCACATTCTATCTTATATCAAGAATTTTAATGGGCTCTTCGCAATAAGACATATCGGGTTCCAATTCTAATTCCACATAATTGTGTTTATGCATTGGGTTGGCGTGTATTTTCTCAATAGTGATACGTGGAACATCATGAACTTTGGAGAGACTTGGCAGTATTTCCAAACGGTAAGCTACAGCCCCAATTCGTTCTAGAACTTCGAAATGTCCTATGTAACTGGGACCCAATTTACCTTTCTTTCCGAAACGTATAACTCCCTTAAATGTAGATACATTCAAGAAAACATGATCTCCTAGCTCAAATTCCAAATCCTTTCTTTGGTTGTCAGCATAGCTCTTCTGCCTACTTTGAACTGCTTTGATGTGGTTTTGGATTACCATAACCTTCTCCATCATTTCCGCCACCAATTCTGGGCCTACATGTTTTCTTCCACCAACATCATCCCAACAGGTTGGTGTGAGACATATCTTTTAGTATAATGCTTCATATAGTGCCATTTGAATACTCAAATGGAAGATATTGTTATAAGAAAATTATAACAGAGGTAAATATTGATCCCATATACCTTGAAAGTCAAGTTAGAAGGATCTCAATATGAATTCTAAGGTTTGAATAGTCCTTTCTGATTGTCCAACTATTTGAGGGTGGTAGGTAGTGCTCAAATGAATTCCAGTATCCAGGGAATTCTGAAGAATTTTCCAGAATCTTGAAGTAAAACGGGGATCACGATCAGAAAAAATCGATAGGGGTACTCTATGAAGTCTCACAACTTCATTAATATATAGTCATTCTAGATGTTCGAGTGGTAAATCTTCTCTTATAGAAAGAAAATGTGCTAACATGGTAAGATGATCAATAATGACCCACATTTCATCATTTCTTCTAGGAGTCTTTCGTAGCCCCATGCCGAAGTCCATCGTAATGTTATCCCATTTCCACTCAGGTATGGGAAGAGGATATAATACTCCACCAGGCTGTTGTCTTCCATCTTTCACTTTTTGAAAAACCATACATCTTGACAAAAAATCAACAATCTCCCTCTTTATGTTGTCCCACCAAAAATGTTCATTGAAACCTCTATACATTTTGGTGCTCCCATGGTGTATAGAGAAATTCAAAGTGTGATAATCGTCCAACAATTCCCTTTTTAGAACAAATATATTGGGAACACAAAGTCTCTTCCCAAATTTAAAAATTCAATCTTCATACACAAAGTCTCTCAATATCCCATCATTCACATCTTTAATCATCTTTTGAAATTCTTTATCATCGGTCTGAGAGATCATAATCATTTCTATTAAAGATGGTTTGGAAACCACTTGAAAAATCATTGATGTTTCACCTTCCATGGTTTTTCCCATGTCCATCTTTATGAGCCCCCTGAAAATTGCATCCCTTTCAATTTTCATATTGTTCAAAACTTTATGATCTTTTCTTCTCAGAGCATCTACCACCTTGTTTTCCTTCCCTGGGTGGTAGTTTATCATGAAATCATAATCTTTGAGTAATTCAAGACATCTCATTTTCCTCATGTTGAGTTCTTATTGTGAGAAAATATACTTCAAACTCTTGTGATCAGTATAAATCTCACAATTTTTACCATAGAGGTAGTGTCACCATATTTTCAAAGAAAATATCATAGCTGGTAACTCGAGATCATGAGTAGTATAGTTTTTCTCATGAATTTTCAACAATCGTGATGCATAAGTAATAACCCTATCATTCTGCATAAGGTGACAACCAAGTCCTTTATTTGATGCATCACTATAAATAATGATCCCATCATTACCCGATGGTAGAGTTAATATACGAGCATTGACTAAACTTCTCCTCAGTTCATCAAAACATTCTTCATACACTTGTTTCCAAAAAAATTTAACCCCTTTACGTGTGAGCTATGTTAATGGATTAGCCAACCGGGAAAAATTCTAGACGAAACATCGATAATAACATGCTAAGCCAATAAAACTACGTACCTCAGTTATACTCGTCAGTGAAGGCCATTCTTGGATTTCCTTGGTCTTAGAAGGATCAATAGAGATTCCATATTTAGAGATAATATGGCCAAGAAAATAAATCTCCTTAAACCAGAATTCACACTTACTAAACATCACATATAATTCATGTCTTCGCAGAGTCTTCAGGATATTGTGCAAGTGATTTTCATGATCTTCATAGCTTTGGGAGTATACCAAGATATCATCAATAAATACCACCACAAATTCATCAATATATTCCTTGAAAACTTTATTAATTAGATCCATGAATACAGAGGGCACATTAGTCATCCCAAAAGGAATTACTATAAACTCATAATGCCAATACCTGGTTCGAAATACTGTCTTCAGAATTTCATCATTAATTATACACAACTGATGATATCCAGAACGAATGCCAATCTTTGAAAAGTATTGAGCTCCATGAAATTGGTCAAATAATCATCAATGCGAGGGAGGGTATACTTGTTCTTTATTTTTATTGCTTTGGTCTCCCTGTATTCGATACATAACCTCATAGATACATCTTTTTTTTAACAAAAAGAATAGGGGCTCCCAAAGTAGAAACACTAGGGTGAATAAATCCCTTATTACTCAATTCCTCTAGTTTTTTCTTTAGTTCAACTAATTCCACAGTGGCTATTCTATAAGGGGTCTTCGATATTGGACTTGATCCAAGAATTAAATCAATGGAAAACTCAACTTCTCATTCTGGAGGATGTCCAGGTAAATCTTCCATAAACACATCTACATATTCTTTCACAATAGGCACATCCTATATTTTAACATTCATTTCCTCACCCACAATCATTTCATTCTATTCCTCCCCAATAATTGAATTATTTGATCTACTCGGGGTGGATCTATATAAGAATTAGTTGGTGAGGATTCTGCTCTAAAGATAAGGTGTTCCTTATCATTATCATAAAAAATCATAACCTCCTTCTTCTTAAATTAAATCTTCACATAATGGTCTAAAAGACAATCCATACCAAGGACTATATCAAACTCAATCATAGGTATGATGATGAGATCAGCGAATAAAGAAAATTTATGTGCTCTAATGGGGACTGATTCATATAACATTGTTGAAATGATACTTCCCTTAGGAGTTTTAATTGAAAAATCCCTTGTTAAATAAAATTGGAAATATCTAATTTTCTTAGAAAATTGGGAATATATGAAACAATGCGATGATCCAGAATCAAATAATGCATTTGCCAAACATGAGGAAACCATTAAATTACCTGCCACCACGTCTTTCAGAGCTTTTACCTCAGTAGTTCTGATAGCATAATCTAGGCCCTGGTCCATTGGCCTTTTCTGAGGTAAGTTCCCCTGATGCATAGGTCATTCATATTAATAATGTCTCATCTCTCTGCAATTGTAGCATTGAACATCAGTTGCTTCTTTCTTCCCCATGAAATCGCGATCTTGGTGGCCTTTTCACCACACTTGTAATAGACTCCAATTCCCTTCAAGAAAGTACCAGGATGTTTCTTCCCACATTTACTATAGGATGGATATTCAAAATTTCCCTTCTTCCCCTTATTTCCATTCCCATAGTGATCAGAAGATCGCTTCAAACTTTCTCTTCTTTAAATTCATTAGACTGGGTGAATTCTTTTTCTGTCTTTATAGCACATGAGACAATATCATCATTCAATGAAAAGGATTGTGAAACTAATGATCGATGGAGAAATGGTTTTAACCCATCAAAGAAACGATCAATCTTACTTCTTGGGTTATGTATATAATCTCCAGCATACCTTGTTAAACTTTTAATGTTATCCTCAAATATTGTGACATTCTCAACCTCCTTTTGTGTCAGACTCAGAAATTGACGTTCCATATCAGCTCGATGGTCACGAGGAAAGTATTTTTCTACAAAAAGATCTTTGATCTCCCTCAATTATATATTTGATACTTCATGATCTTCCTTTGTGTTATGAATCAATGACCACCATTGATCAGCATCTTCAGTGAGGTGATAAACTGCCATGACATCTTTTTCCCTTTCACTACTCCCTAAAGCATGAAATATTTTCTATAAGGAACTTATCCATTTCTCGGATACTAATGGATTTGTAATCCCATTGAATTTTTATGGTTTCTACCTCATGAAGTGATCTAACATTGATCCTCCATGTTGTGGATCAGGGTGCTCCATACGGGTAAGGTTATTATTAATAACCAGAGTTGGTTATCCCAGTATTGTGATTAGTTAATCAGCACCAGTTGCATCACCAGCTCCACTATAATTATCTTGAGTAGGAGGGAAATCCCTATATGGAGTGTGTGCATTGATACAGTTTCTATTTCTTCAACTAGGCATCATTTCTAATCAATGGCATAAATTAGATCAGTTTATGAATCAAAATACATAATTCCATACTTGTAAAACACTTAACATAAATTGAACTATTTAAGTATATAATCAATTATCATAAAAAAATTATTATAGAATGTATATAATTATAAACCCTTCATAATGGTTTGTAATGAAATTGAGAATTATCCTAAACATATCCCCTGGGAGTGTCGTAACCAAGAGTGCAGTAAGGCCCGTTGTCGTGCACTCGTTCTCATTCGAGTGTAGTTCAAAGCGGTGTTTTCGGGTTTTACCCCTAGGTACATCTGTGCCAAAGCCCCCTCTACCTGATCGTTTTTAGACATGGATGTATTGCTCGAAAAACTCACAAAATTTCTACAATACCAAATTTCTAGGGGTTCTTCTATACTAATCCCCAATGTGTATATCAGGCCTTCGTGCTCTAATCAATGTTTATATAAATCTATTTTCCATGTTTTGAACTAAATAACCTCTAATACCAACTATAACACCCTGATCCCAGTTATCCAGAGTCGGTGCATTGTTACGTATCATTGGCATGATCACAAAAGATCAAGTATCGAATGACCGATTAGTTTAGTAGTCTTGGAAACACTAAATACAATCCTAAAGTTTAAATTACATCATTAAGTGAAAACTACAACAAATTCTTGTCTCCACACTCATATCTCCTTATACTATCCCAGCAGGTCATTCATAAAATACTACTTCACATCCTGGGACAAATAAAACATAGAATGGGGTGAGCTCAAATCCCCAGTAAGGATAACATTATAGGAGAAACTTTTATAAATAACAATAAACATTTAAGGCAATGTATACCTAAAAAAAGGGTTTTAAACATGAACATCATCATAATATGTCATAAATAAAATGAAATAAGGTCATTTACTTATTAAAATGGATACTCTACTAGTCAAATAATTACATACAATATCAATAACCACTTTCATAATGATGGAATGCATAATGCCAGACTACCATAACCACGTTGCCAAGGCCTTGTGGAAAGACTACAAATAATATTTTGTCAAAGACTCATTCCAAGATACTAGTCTGTCTCATGAGACCTACCGAGGCATCGAGGAGCTATAACGATCTCCACCTGTCACTTATTAAGTCCAATGCATTCCTCATATAAACAGGTTTAAACATAACACAAGCATTCATATTAAAACTAGAATACGTAATGTCAATACTTTCTACATAAACAATGAATGGTATAAAAATAACACATGCACAGTCAAACATATCACAAAACATTCAATACAGTATGGAAGTTTTGTATCATAATAAATAAACTTCAAATAAGATTAAACTCCATTAATGGATGTTGACATAGATGAAATCAAAACTATTTGATAGAAATATATATATTTTTTTAAATCATTTAAAATTAATAGAATTATAAAATATAACATTAACTCTGAAAATATTCTTATAGGCCTGTAATGGAAGCTTCGACGATTTTATAATGGTGGAAGGTAGCTGCACCCACCGTATAAGTTAAAAAAAGACATTCTTACCATAATTCTTTTGAAAAGGTTAAAAAGGGCCTTGTTTGGAAAATGACAGAAAGATTCCTTTATAAACATCTTATAAAAAGTCAACAAGCATATAAATGACTTTAACCCATAGTTTTTGAAATAGTGATAATGATTTGAAATACATTTTTTAGAAACATGGGTGTGGATAATAAAGAGGTCCCGGTAGATAATTACATATAAACAACCTCAGATAATGAAGAGATTGTGAAATTAACCCTTACCTTGTAATTTTCCTTGTATGGGGGTAGTTTAACCTCCTTTATAATTTTGAAATAATTGTTCTTAAATTATACAAGAATCATATACATTAATATGATATCATATATTATATTTTAACATTGTTTTGTTAATAGTATTATCGTCATTTTGAGTGTTAACTTATTTGTTTTGTTACATAAGACATTTTTGTCATGGATATGTTGAATATTATTCATATCCAGGTTGATATCAATTCCTTAAAAAATATTTTTAATCATAATATTAGAATTAGTCACGAATAGATACGATGGGGAATGAATCTTATAGCGTTTGTGGGGACTGTAGTCTGTACGTACGCACGAGTGACAATATTATTCTTTTGATATTAAAATATTATATAATTGGATGTTATATCAGATATACATAATAATTATCATGTTATATTTATTATTTACATTAATTAAACATCATTAATATAACCACCCAAATAATAATGTTTTGAATAACAATTACACCCCGACATGGAGACGGTAAGCCGTACATACGCACGTATGGTGACATGTTATTAAAAGGATGGTAAGAATAATGAATATGGCTGTAACATGTATATAATAACATCATAGTTTATATATGATACTAGATTTATTATTTTATAATGGTAATAATAATGAATGAAGATGTGAAGAAGAAAGGAACTTGAAAGAGGGTGGCGAAAACATTACCTCTTCTTCGGGTTCTTTCTTTTGATTTGATTAGAAGGGATCCTTAGAATTTATTTATAATAAATCTAAGGTATCTAGGATGAATTTAGGGAAGTTGAGAGAGTATTTGGGTAGGGTATTGCCGAGATAAAAGGCTTTGAATGTGTGAATTAGTGAGAAAGGAGAGTTCTCTTTTATAAGAGGGGTGAGGGGCACCTTTGGAAAAGCTAGAAATGTTATTTTATAATAAATTCATGTTCGGTTTATAATGGCTCAAAAGTGGATTATTAAATTTCTAAGGTGGGTATGGGTAGAAATAATTTCATCCAATATAATTTAGAATTTTTTGGGTCATTATATTATCCTTATCTTTTAGTATTAACACTTAGATACTTAATTTGACATTTACCATGTCACTTTGTATTTTTATATTATATAGTTAATAAACCAACAATATACATACAAGTGACCCCAAGTGGTCCATTACTGACACACCTATCATTATATAATTCCTTTGTCTGAAGAATATATTTTTAGGAATAGAATATCAATTAATAATATAATATTTTTTCTAAAAACTCATTTATGTCAATTTTGACAGTATTCAATAATTGATTTCTCTTAAGGTCCTAACAACTTTATTGATTAGAAAAAAATTCATTGAATAAATCCTATAATTTCATATTAACCAATAAAATTAATGGATGTCATAAAAAATTTGAAATTATATTTATTTTAACATTTATAATACCAATTATTTGATTATATCAATAATAAGAAAAATGCTGCATCATTATTGTGTAATAAATAATATTAATTGTTAAATGTCTAAAAATAATAAATAGAAGACCGTTATGTAGGAAATAGTATTATCTTTCTAATTAATATTTATAGTTGAAAATCCAACATATATAACCCTATTTAAAACTTGTTTTTCTAAATGATATATGCTTCTGTTATTTTTGTATTTATTTTAACTTAATTAATATAAAGTGTCCTTATCACTTACAAGTGGATCCATGGGGTCCCAAAATCGACCCGAAAATGCCCATGGTCGGACATGTATCAACCAATAAGGATAGGACACGTTTTAGGGTAATTTATTATTATCATAATATTATTTTTTTACCATTATTTTCAGGATTTACCCTTTAACCATGGTAAATAAAATATTTACCGAGGTAATTATTCAAAATGTCTAAAAATAAAAGTTACCTATTTAAACAATTTTTAAATCCTAATTCCATATATGGAATACATTTTTCCAAATTCAAAACACAAAAGTGGCAGAAATTAATTTAAAATTAATTCTCGTTGTTCAAACAAAAAGTGTGTTTTTAAGAGATAATAACTATCAAACGATTGAAACTTGTTTATGTCTAGTTTAATAGTGAAATTATGTCCAGTGACCAACGTTGTATTAAATGGTAAAAATATATTCTAAATATACTTAAAAACACTAAAATTATTAATTTATCACTATTAATTATTTCGATTAAAAAAGTTGTTTTTAATTAAAATTTAGTAATTTTCACTATTCATAAAAATATAAAAGTTTTTTGAAAAGTACCAAAATTTTCCCCCAAGCTAATTTTGATATTCTGAATCCAAAAATGAAGTCCATATTGAGAGATAAAACTTATAAAATTTCAATAAGTGGGTATTACAATTCATAACGGCTACATTGATTTGTTGTAGTGTGTTAGAATCTCGAAGTTGCGTACAACACACACTACTATATTATTCAAAGAGAATCATACCATGGAAGAATAAGGTGTTACACCACCGAGAAACACATATCTAGATAGTGCTTCCTCCAATGACTGCACTAAACTCTAACCCTCCCTTGCACAACACCCCCTCACTTTCATGGAATCCTCGTTGCATGCGGCTACCCAGGCCAAACCTACATCAAATATCCCTTGTGAAAAACAACCTCATCCGACATAAACTTCTTCTATTGAGTTTTATTTTCGATTTATTTTGATTTCCAATGGTGTTTAGGATGCGGTGAATCCAAAATTGTAGAGGTTTATGTTATTTTTATGTTTCCTTCGAATCTAGGGTGTGTAGAGGGTGTAAATCGCATAGTTCTCCCTCCTCCAAGAGTTTTTTTTGCATTCACACACCATTGAATTTGGTGTTTCCATCCCTTTTCCAATAAGAAGAAATTTATTAATTATTTAGTCATTAAATTCATCTTCAAAAATTATATAAACCTTCATTATGTATGTCGTAAAATTTTTATAATGTTTTTTAGTGCAAGAAATTGTAAAAAAATTTCCTTGAACGTATTTTTTATTAATACTATGTATTTTAGAAACTATTTTTCTAATAAAATGATATGTGTTATATAAAAGATTAATTGGGAATTTTTTATTATTTACCCTTTGTTTAATTTTGGGTAAATTTGATATAGTGCATGGAAAATAAATTATATGTGATTTAGTTTTATTTTATGGCCTAATAATTATGGTGGTTTTTTTTAATGAAAATTGGGGTTTTTAATGGTCTATAAAGGGTTCTTATGGTTTCAAATGTTGGTTTTAAAAGTATTACTTATTTAAAATTAACATGTTCTTTGGGCGTGTGTTTGATACCTAAAGGCCTATTTGTCATGGATCATTAAAAAATTGTGTTTTCCTTTAACATTGTTTTTCTTAAATATTTTTTTTGGTTTTGGAATCGTATTTTGATTCCATTGATTTTAGTAATTTTATTTTAGTGAGCCACGGTGTTTTTGAGTGCTAAATTTTTTTGGGAGTTACAGTCAGTTTTGAAGGTGCACATGCATATACCTATGTATATATATATATATATATATATTGTGTGCATGTTCTCTAATGGAACAGGAAAGACATGCATCATTTTAATGATATATATATATATATGAATGTGTTTGAACGAGAGACCGCTACATCTTTAGTTATCACTTTTTGGATTATCCATTATTTGAGGTTGGATTTCCCATGCACATTCCTTTTTAATTTAAGATTCATTTGATTCATTCATTTCCAAACCTATGAAATTTATAAATGTAAATATATAAACCATGGATTAGTTTGTATTTTTTAATTTTTGTTTTATGTATTGTATTGTGATTATAAGTATTGTTTTTCTAAATAACACACACAAAGTATTTCGTTAAATTCTTGGTAGTACTTTGTGTGTAATTTAGGGTGTAAAATTCATGGGTTAGATTTATATATGTATATAATGTTGAAAAATTGTTTTTGGGGATCCTCGATTGGGATTCCATTATGGTGTTGATTCTTATAATGATATGAATGTTGTGTTTTAAGGTGTTTTGGAATGTCTAATTGATAAATGGATCATTTGGAACTTCTTTATGATATTGTTAGTTCTCAAGTTGTTATGGAATTATTTTAGGGAACTCATTATGCTCTATTTGTCCTAACACAAGAGATCAGTCCATGGGCTGGCTCGAGGTGAAGCAGATTGTGAACTATTATTATTATATATTAGTGATTGGATGATCTGTTTGAATCATTAGGATCAACAATTTTATATACATGATATATGAGAACCAATCATACAGATAGAATTCTATAATAATGATAACATCAATGGTAGATGATGTACTGACCAGTGGCCCATAGCTGGAGTATATATATGGGTTGATTTTTATAGGATTGGGCTCCTCTATCTGTCCTATGTTATTGTGGATCTATGTTTAGGGTGTTTTTTATTTAATCAATTATATAATGCTATTGGGGATGGGGTCTCATGTATTATTACATTATAGATTATTCCTAATCTCTTGTGTTAACCATTGTCTATTTCTTTTTAGTATCATGCATTAATGAATGTGATACTTGTATGTATATTTTAATTTCCTTGGTTATGCAAATATTTTTGTACTTTCTCATAAACGATTTACTTTTTATTTATTTGGAGCTTTCAAAAATCATGTGAAACAGGTTTTAAGGTTAATTTTCTTTATAGTATTTCAAGCCATAAAAAAATGAATTCATTAATTCCCTTTCAAAATATTTAATGGAATACTAATAGAATGTTCTTTTATTTTGTAAATTATAAGGGAAATTTGTTTTTTTTAATTAATAGAATACCATGATTCAATATATTATAGTTCAAACATGAATATTTATGATAATTTTATTTTAATGGAAGTGAATTGGGAAAAGTCCATTGGGAGATCCGACTGAGATTCAATACTCACCCCTATAGATTATCATTGTTTTTATCATTAGATGTTTCCTCCTTTTCAGATTCAGTTTCTATAGTGTGATGTTGGATTGAGGTCGGTGGGGACCTGTAGGGTCACATAGAGTTATGTAAAGTTTTATTTTTCTCTGCTATTTGTTTTGTTTTAAATTTTAAATTTTAATTTTTTTTCCCATCCAGTTATGGGACAAATCATTCCCACATATTTAATTTTTTGAGGATAGTAGATTTCAACATGTGGAGATTGGAAACATCATTCGAGCTATGCTGCATGCCGGATCAGGTGGCCGATTTAGAGTCTACCTGAGTTGGTTTATGAAAATATGATGTCATAGGGGCCCTTTTTTGAGATGTCTTATAGTTGGAGAATATTATTTAATAGGATCAAGATATAGGTCAGGGGTTGGTTACTGATCACCACCACTCATTAATAAACATAATTTTCAAAGGATAGCCCAAGAATTGAGTTCGTATCTTGTTTTGGATTGTTTAGGAATTAAGGTATGACAATAGAGGTAAGTCAGTTTCATTTTTATTCTTTACATAGTGTTTTGAACCATGTGGATTTTGAGTTCATGGGACAAGTACCTCCTAGTTGTTGATTATTGTGTAGGGATTGGCTCACTACCATGTCATCAGGATTAACATGACTGCTAGTTCCAAATTCTGCTGGTTTGCTGTATGTTGTACATCATTGTGGTTTTTGTTGGTATAAGATTGTTTTTTAAAAATTAAAAGAGATTTTGAAACAATTTTTTTTTCATTTAAATGGATTTAAATTGGTTAAATGGGTTTTAAACAAAAATTTCAAGTTTGAAACTTTCGAATCATTTTGGTATTGGTAAAGACGTGTTTTGTGTTAATCCTTGTGTACTCCTTATGAACGATCACACATATGTGGGTGTGTATGGAATGTGTGTGTTGGAATGTATGAATTGTGGTAGATAAACACATGTTAAATAGTTTATGGTATTTCTACGGTGTGTATTAGAAACAAATGGCTTGATTTTTTTTCTAATGTTATTTTTGGAAGTAAAATTGATTTCAGATTTTTTTCATTTTGTGATTTGGGTTTTGTTTTGGGAAAAGTGTTTTTTTGGTAAGTAGCTTCTAAATATGGTAATTTTAAATTTTTTAAAGGAAATAGTATTTTTTAATAGAGTAGTATTGGTTTTTATTTTTTATGTTTGGATCATGATCCAGTTATTTTGACCGATATCATCTCATGGTTATCGTTTCGTTGGATTTTTTTGTATTTGTGTTTTGACATTGTTCAGAGAATATTACCCCAAAAAGTCCCATAAATTTCATTTCATTCTTGCCCAATTTATTATTATTGTTCAATATTTTATATTATTTATGGTATTTGAGGTTTATTTATAGGCACTAAATTGGAATTACGAAGAATATCATGTCTTTGGATTTTTGGGAACTCCTGACGATGTTAGAGTATGTGTAGTTCTAAGATTGAATGAGGGTCTGCCGAAGAACCAGTTGGAGTTGGTAACAACATAATCAATGCCGGTTGGGATGATGTGGGATGTGTCCAATACAACATTCAAAAAATATATTTATACCTGATAATTTGGATTCCAGGAAGGTGGAAAAGTTACAGGCTGTTTGTAAGTGCTGCAAGACTGTGAAAGCTTATGTTGATTACCACAGAGAGATTGTTTCTTACACTCAGGAGGTATATTCAAAGTATTAGAGAAGGGAATTTTTTTTATTTTGGGTCTATATTTAGATATTCCAGAAAATGATCTTTTTTCTGGTGAAGATCAGTTTGGAATGTTGGTGGTGGAGGCATTCTAAGTCGAATTGGTTTATGAAATGTAGTCTTTAGTAATTGATGAACCATATACTCTTTTTTATGATGTTTAAACATATGGAGAGAAGTGCATTATAGAGGAAACTTTTGATAAGGGTTTATCCTCATTGGATCTGAATTCATGTTTTTCAAACCTATTACTAGTGTTCCATCATTGTGGTCGGTCCGTGAATTCGATGTTATCTTGTCACATCCCTCCAAATACGTACCACCCTTGTGAAATTTTGAGTAAACAGTAGAAATTTAGTAGGAATCATAGATTGAATAAGGGGTAATTACTGAGGGGTGATCAAACCTGACTGTGAGGAAAGATATGCTTCATCTATAAAGTCCCCAACTACATGTCTCTGAGTGAAGGTCATGAACAATTAGCAGCTGATTAGTGAGTGAATCTCTTTTCTAGTTTTGTGTTTTGTGTTGGGATTAGAAATTTTAATGTACCCTTTTTTTAATTTTATTTTACTATTAAATTTTTCCATCATTTTATGATCATAGTTTCCTTGGGATATAATGAGTGTCAGTTTCTCTTATAGTACATGTAATTTTACACATTTAAATGTGCCTTTTTGAATTGTTCATTTTGAAAAAGTGTATTCCACACTTGTCAGGGATGATCATGGTTTAGATGAGCTTGTTTGGAGATGTTTTTGTTTTTTTAATTGAGGGGTGGTGTTTCTAATTTTCTATTTGGTTTATGTTAATATCATGGGTTTTCCCGAGTGTTGGTGGATTTGATATGGGTTGAGAGTTCTAGGTTTTAGTAGAGGTGTAGTCTCGCTCATGATAATAAAGTCTCATGTTATTATGTTAGGAGCTTTAAATCTCCATGGAAAATTCGTCATTATAGTGGTGTGGTTATAGGAAGTTTTCTTTTTCTAGTTCTTGGTATGTTGGGTGGACTTATAATGGGATTTTTTTCTTAGAAGTTTGTCTTGGTTTTTTGTGGTTAAACTGAAGGAGTTTATGTTGAAGGGTTCACTAGTTTCCAGTTGTGGTGATGGGGTTTTTTGGATAATGGATAGTGGTCAAGTTAGTTTCTGGGCTCCTGATTTTTTGTGTCACTCCATAGTAGGTTTCTGTTTTATGTTTTGGTTGTGTTTTCTAGATTATGGCATTTCAGTGATAGTGTAGTTCTTTTGATAAGGAGAACCCTCCCATGTTCTTCCCTCATTGTATGACATTGGTTTCTTCTTGATTGGTCAGGTGTGTCCTGTGGGATTAATGGTTACCCCATAGTTCCTTTATTTTCTTGGTTTTGTTCGGTAGTGGACTGAACATGTGGTTATCATCTGGCTTAGTGACATTATGGGTGGAAAAAGTTTCATTGGTGAAGATAATTGTCACACCCCAACCTCAAACTCTTTTTATTTTATCATTTTTAATGTCTGATTCTTTATAATAATAATTATTATTATTATTATAGATATTATAATAATTATTATTATTATTATGTCACTATAAATAATAATATTATCTGTTTTTTTAAAAATAATTGGAAACTGTATGAACCCCTCTCTTTACCCCATTGGCATACACGATCTAACCCCCTTTCCCCTCTCCTCCCTACATAACCTCGCCAGCAAACCCACTCTCTTCATTGTTTCACATTGTCGATGGCCTCATATATGGATGATTCTTTCTATAGAGGACACACCAACCTCTAGACCTTCCTTGCGTAGTACTTCTCTCTTGCACTACCTACTACTCGTGCACGACTAACCCTCGCAAACCTCTTGTAGACCTCCCTTGTAGAACACCTCTTCCATCGGCAGCGTCATCCCCCTTGTGAGTTTTCATTTATGTTTCCTTTGATTTCATGTGTTTTATATGGTGTGGTCAGAACCAAATTTATTTATATTATGTTATTTTTTTATTTACTACAAATATAGGGTGTGTGGAGGGTCTATGAGGATTGGTTCTCCCTCCTATAAGAGTTTCATCATGTTTCACTTCAGTAAGGTAGGTTTTTCCTCCCCTTTTCATTTCTGAATCAATTTATTAATGATTAATATGATTAAATTAATTTTTAAACAAGGTTCACACCTACATAATGTATGTTCACAACTTTTTACGTTGTCTTTTCATTGGTTGAAATTGTTAAAAATAGTGTTTGAAATGATTATTTTATTACGCCATTGTATTTTTGACCCTATTATGTTGATAAAATGCTATGTTTTCTTTAAATATGAAATTGAGAATTATTTTAATATTTTACCTTTGTTTCATTTTGGATAAATTTGATTTAGGACACATAATTTGTACAATGTATGATTTTTTGGACATTTATGAATTAAGAATTGGTGTGTTTTTTTAGAATGAAAATGGTGTTTTTTAAAATGGTTTGATAAAACGATATCATGGTTGCAAATTATGTTTTTCAATTTATGACTTGTTGGAAAATTGATATGGTCTTTGGGTGTGCATTTAAATCTTAATGGACTATTTAGCACTACTTATTTAAAAACAGTGATTACCTTTAACATTTTTCTTCTAGAATAATACGTTAATTTTTGAATTATATATTGATTCCATTGTTTGGATTAATTTTATTTTAGATATTCATTGTGTTTTAGAGTCCAAGAAAATTATTGTTTGAATTTTTGATTGGTTTTGATGGAGTACACAGGGATATATATAAATGTATATATCATTTATGTTCTTATTCCCTCATGGTGCAGGGAACACATGAATCAGTTTATATATATATATATATATATGGATGTGAGAGCATGCGAGCGTGATTCTTATTGAGATAGAAATCACTAGCTTATCCATTCGTTGAGGTAGGATTTCCTATAATATTTTCTTTTTTAATTTATGATCCATTATTTTTTTCATTTTCCCCCTCTTGGATTTATAAATATAAATATATGAGTCTTAGATTAGATTGTTTGGTGTGAAATGAGTGTTTTATGAACTATTTTGTGTTAACTATAATTTTCTTGGTAAACAGCGGACACTATGTGATGGGTTAATTTCCTAGGTTTCGTTTGTGGGTACTTTAGGCATTAAAATTCACGGTTTATATTTGTATATGAATTTTAATGATTCAAACAGGGAATTCGGATTCCTTCTATTGGTTTACCAAGATTTTTTGACTTTTTAATGATATGCATGTTTTTAAGGTTTTTTGACATGTACTGCTCATAAATGCTCATCTTGGAAAATTTGTATGAAATGGTTTCTATTAAACGATTAATTAATACATTTTAAATGGATTTTTGTAAATTATTTTGTTATGTAAAATGGTTTTTTTAATCCACTTTTTGAAATATGGAATTAATGTTGAATAAAAAGTTGTTTTTTTAAATTCTAAAATAGTATTTGAAACATTTGTGAAATTGAAAAATTTATTTTTTATGAAAATATACATTGGATGCTACACATGGAGTGTGTATTTATAATGGATGTGATTTACTCATTGTGTAATCCATGTGATCCATTATTATGGTTACATGGTGGAACTCTATGTGTTATTTTAGTTCAAATACATGAGATCAATCCATGGGGTGGCTTGGGGTGCAGCATGTTGTAAACAATGACTATTATATATTTGTGATTGGATTCTCGGTTGGAATCAATTGGTCCACCACTGTTATATTCAAGTGGCATGGGAATCTCTCACATTGATAGAATTATCTAAGAATTATTGATGAACTTGTATTTAACATACTAACTATTGGATAATTTTATTTGGATATATCTGGGTTTTTTTCGTTCGGATTGGGTCACTCAGTCTATCCTGAGTTAGAATGGCTGGGGTTTTAGGGTGTTTTTGATTTCATCGTGTGTGTCTTACTACCGGGGATGGGGTATCATGTATTAGTAAATTATAGATTATTCTTAATCTCCTATAATTAGCTATCTCTATTATCTTTTAGTTTCATGATGTAATTAATGTGATACTTGTTTGTATAATTTCATTGACCTTGTTTGTGAATATTGTTGTTCTTTTTTTAGTGTTTACTTCAAAGTAATGTGTTTTTTTTAAAATATTGTTAAAATGGTTTTAATGTCAAAGATAGATATATAATCTTTTATTCATTCAAAAAAATGAAACCATCACATCCCTTTCAAATCATTTGATGGAACATCAATATAATGAAATTGGTTTTATAAATGAATATGGGTAACATTTTGTATTTTGTTTTTTAGTAAATGAGTTGAAAATAATAATTTAATATATTTTTGTTCATACATAAATATTACTGTTTATTTTATTTTAAATGATTTTAATTAGGATTAGTTTCTTGAGATTTCCTACTAAGTTTTAATACTCACACCTATAGTTTATCATTGTTTTTAGCTTCAAGTTCTGCCTCTAACTCAGATTCGGTCTCCATAGTACAATGCATAATTGAATATCGTGGTGACATGTAGGGTCACATGGAGGTATGTAAAATTTTATTTTCTCAGCACTGTTATTTTCATTTTAAATGAACATTTTTTATTCATATGTATTCCATTTATTGTAATTTTTTTCCCATTTACTTAATTTTGATGTTCGATACTACTAGCCTGTCCAATAGGATCGATAACACACATCGGTCCATGTTGTGGGCCAGCTCGGGTGACTGGTTCAGGGTTGACCTAGATCGGTTAATGAAACTGGGTATAACACACTCATGGGATATTCTTTGCTAAATTCATAAACTCAATATGATCCATTATTAAGGGAGAAAAATTCCGTAAGAATATATGTTATGAAAATTATCATTGATATCAAAGATTGATGCCTCAAAATTCATAAACTAAGGTGAAATATTTAATTTATAAATTATCACTTTAATTCCTTCATATTCAACTTTTGGTTCATAATTTTAAGATACTCATCCATATTTAATTTTTTATCCAATGGACACAATGAGTAGTAGTCATTGTAACAATAGATGTGAATAGTGGTGTGTTGTTTTCCACAACTAGATGCCCAATCTGATGGGATCAGGAATCAAAAACATTGTCGAAATACTCTATCGATTGGAACATGTTTTGAATATAATCCTTGACCAATAGGGTCCCCCACCCAATATAGGGAAAGATTCAATTGAGATCTTAAAGTTACAGTGGCCTCCTACTTTTAATGTATCATATGATTTCTTAAACAAGGATCAATAGATCAACTCCATTGAAAAGATCTTCTCCATCCTTCAATGATCCAAACAAGAAGAAGTTATCATGGATATTTATCATATAGAGGGTGATGTTATCATTTATGGAAAATGATCATGAACATAATGCTTGAGGAATAAGTCATGTAGTAGAGTGGTGAGAAATCTTTAAAAAAATATTGATAAATATTTTCCCTGCACCATCTGGCCTAAAATGTAATGAATTTTCCTTGCACTCAATCAAAGGGAAGGTGAATCTATTTGTGCATATGCAAGAAAATTCTCAAGAACTACATTACACGCCTATGTGTTGATGATAACTCAGAATTCAAGTTTGGTCAATTATTAGGTAGGAAAAAATATATTCTACGAAAATCCATTAAAAGTTGTGACATTAAGAGCAATGAGGAAATTGTCTAATGTGACCTAAAATTCAAAATTGAGATCAGTGAATCTCATGGGTTTAATCGGGATATGAAGTGGAAATTAATGTTTAATTCTAGTCGCCTGATGGATAAATACAATAGTTGTATAAAGTTAATTATTCCCACTTGTCAAAGGAAATTAAAGAGTCACAATGGATATTCCCAAATGGGGGTAAGGAAATGATTTTGTTGAGAAAGTGAAGGGAACCTCACCAATTATTGGTGTAAAGAGAAACCCACCACTATGATAGAGGAATGGAATGTTGTGGTCAAACCTAAATTCTTTGCTCATTGCCACAACTACATGAAATATGGAAGCATTGCTAACCATTATACTAAGCGAGGTGTTTTCAAAGGCAACCAACAACCTCCAAGGATGAAAGGGAGAGCAATTTCCATCACTAATACCAAAGAGAATACTGAAAATTAAGGGGAGATAGGTATGTAGTTATTCATTCCAATTATAGAATGTAATTTTTTGATCATGGTTATATGAATTCCATAATATAAATAATTTTTAGTAGAATAATATAAACACCACCTCAAATCATGGAAGTAGAGTTGTGGTCAGAACAAAAAATGGAAAAAAAATTCCCACGTATATGACTCCTCCAATGATGATGTTTGTGAGATGAAATTCTGAAAAAATGTCACCATACTCCCATTGGTTGAATTTGATTCATTTTTGGTCATGGATTGGATTTCCGTATATAGAGAGAAAATGAATTTCCATGATAAGGAAGTCAATATCTACATGGAGAATAAACAACAGATTATATAAAATTTCAAGGAAGAGGATGAATCTATTTTAGAACCATCATATCATGAATGGATATTATTTCCCTATGACTAAGAGTATCAATAAAAAATGATTGATTCTAAGGAATGAATCATCCTTGAATAAATGCACGTAGTGAAAGAATTAACCATTGTATTTCATGAGGAATTTTCTTGTTTTCCTCATAGCATAGATGTCCAATTATCAATTAGTGTTATACATGGGGAATTTCTAATAACCACGTCTATATATGGGATGGATTTTTTGAACATGAGGATCCAAATATAAAGATTCATGAAAATGTAGATAACATGTTTATACACCCATGTGCTTCACCATGAGGTTCACCGTCCCTCTTCCTAAAGATGTAGGATAGCACAATTCACCTTTTCATTAATTATCATTATCTCAACAATAACATGAAAAACAACATATTACCACTTCTATGGATTGATGACTTGTTCGATTAGATAAATGGGGTATAATAATTATCCATGGAGGATCAATGGTGAATATATTATAATGTTTGGGTGAATGAAGAGTATATTCCAAAGAATATTTTTTATACTAGGTATGAGCATTGTGAATTCGTACAAATTCCATTTGGACAAACTAATTATCTATTAATATTCATCGATATGATGAATATGGTCTTTATGAATCACCTCAAAAAATTTGTGGTAGTATTTATAATTGATATTATATTACACTCCAACATCAAGGAGGATCATGAGGATAATAGAGGAGCTATGTTAATGACCTTTTCAAAGGGGAATCTCAATACAATATAGGATAAGTGTGAGTTCTAATTGATGTAAGTAACATTTTTGGGGCATATCATCCCATGATATAGGATATCTATGTATCCATTAAATTAGAAATTAATTTAGCTATGGTCGAGTCAAACATTAATTACAGATATCCATATCATCATTAGGATATATGGACATTATCTTCGTTTGGGAGAAACTTATCATCACTATGAAACACTCATACCAAAATAACATGGAAGGGAGTCATGTTTTCTAGGAATGGTGAATGTGATGAATGTTTCATGTATTTGAAAATGAGGATTATCAATACCCATGTTATCACACTACCCACAATTGAAGATATTTCTATAAATTTTTGCAATGATTTGGAGAAGGGATTTGGATATTTATTGATATAAAATGAAATCTTCATTTCCTACACATTAAGGAAATTTAAAATTCATGAGAAAAAACATCCCTCACATTATATGGAGTTGGAAGAGATTATCAACACTTTAAAAATTTCACATAATTGTCTCTTTGGGGAGATGTGTGAAATATATAGGAATCAAAAAATTATAAAATATAAATTCACATAGAAAGAAATGAATATGAACTAATAAGGATAGTTTGAACTCCTCAACAATTATGACTGCTTAATCCACTATAGTTAGGGGAATGTGAACAAAGTTTAGGATACTCAAATTAAAAATTATCTAGTAATTTTCTCATCAGTGAAAATTTTAATAGGTCTGGTCTTCTAATATTTTAAGAGAATTTACATGGGGATCCTAAATTAATAAACATCATCAATCCTTCCACAAATGATTTCTCAAACATCAATTGTTAAAAAGTTATACAATTCTCAAAAAGTTTATCTAGAAATTCAAAAGAATATAGAAACTATAAAAAATGGAAATCCTTAGAATATAATGGTAATGAATAAGGAATTATGATATTTGGGTCAAGATTTTGTGTTCCATCAGATCATGAGTTAAAGGGAGAACTATTGGATGATTCACATAGTTTGACATTCTCTATTCACATAGAATATAAAAATCAATATCTTGATCTCCAAGATCACTATTTTTGTGACAACATGAATAATGGTATTAGAAACTATACATAAATGTCACTAGTATGTTAGAATGTGAAGGATGAAAGGTAGAAGTCTATGGGTATGATGAGATCGTTACCCAAATCAACATGGAAATGGGAAAATATCTCCATGGAATTTGTCACCACACATCCATAGACATCCAAGAGAACCAATTCTCTCTAGGTTTATATGGATCATCATATAATGAATACACACATCACTATGATTTGAAATTATTTCTCACAGGATCAACTTGAATAGATATTCACTAGATAAGTGGTAAAGAGGAAGGGAGTACCACTATCAATTGGTTCCAATCGAGAATCATGATTCACATATATGTTTGGAAAAATACTATAGCATGATTTAAACATTGAGATAAAATTCATTATGAATTTTCAGCCAGAAAATTTGAGACAATCTATATGGTCTATCCAAATTATTGATGACATATTGTGATTTTTCATAGGGGACTTCAAAGAAATATAATACAAACATCTTCCTTTTGAGGAGTTCTCATACAAAAATAGTTTCCACTCAAGCATCCTAATGGATCCCTGTGAATCCCATTAAGGGAATAGGTATAAGACACCAACAAGTTGAGATGATGTTTGGGTACAAAAACTTATCAGTACTGAAATGGTTTGTGAAATGGTGGATAATATTAAAGAAATTCAGTAACACATCAAAGCTTCATAGTGTTGACAGAAGAGTTATGATTACAACAATTTTCTATTCCTAGATATTGTTGTTTTAGATATCGTATTTCTCTAAATATCTCCATGTAATAAAGTAATGAAATTTTGGAAGAAGTTAAATCATATTCCACGGTACATTAACAATTTGGAGATCCTTGATCGCATTAGATTAGTTGTTTATCAACTAGCACTCCCACAGAACCTGTCTCAAGCACATGATGTATTGTATGTATTCCCCTTAAAAATTTAATTCCAGATCCATCATATGTACTCAATATATTGGTGGTATTGTTGGATAATATCTTCTTCTACAGGGAGAATACAATGAAGATACTTGATCATAGAGAAAAATAAATAAAAAATAAGAACATTTCCCTCAGCAAAAGTATTCGGGAAAATTTAGAAATTTGAATTAGAAAAAATGGAACCATAGAAGGTGGAAATTTAGAGTTACCCTAATCTTCTATAGTGTGATAAAATTCAATTTTTAGGTTGAAATGTATAAATAGTGGAAGATTGCAATGACCCAAACAATTATGAACCAATTCTTCCTTTTGATATAATTAAATAGAAAACCCAAGAACTCATTTTATTTTATATCCAATTATATTTAAATTACTATTAGTTATATTTACCATTGATAATATAATCATTGAATAGTGCTCACATGACAATTATAAATATATTGTTTTAACGAATCCTTTTAGATAAGACAATGGAAGTGAAGACCTTACCTAGTAGGATCAGACACTATGAATCCAATTTTTTGGATATTTTGATTGAGAAGGTTTTTTTTATTTTCCCTAGACCAAGTCCATGCTATGAAACCACAACTTATGAAACTTAGAAATGTCTATAGGACTATTTAAAGGTTACTGAGATTACGACCCAAACAATGTTCCCCAACGGCCCCCGGAAAAACTGCACCATCACGCAGCTTACTCTTAGTGTGTATGATTGTGTAATAAAGGTATTTTTATCCAGACCTTAGTAATAATAATATGTAAATTATTTTTTAATGAATATATATTTCATCCCATTATTATAAATATGTAAATAATTATTAAAAAATTTATTATTTTTTAATATTAATATTAAATTAAGTAAAACATTTTGATGAATTAATCGATTTTTTAAATAAATAATATTTTAAAAAAATATTATAAAAAAATAAATTTTATTTAATGTTAATTTTAAAATAATATTTCTGAATTAAAATGTAATTATTATTAGGGTTCGTAAACTATTATTTTCCAATCCAATCAATTATCAATAAAAATAAGTTTTTATTTCTGAATGGAAAAATTCACATATTTAAAAATTTATATTGATATAATGAACAATATTTTTTTGAAAGAGGACGTTTAAAATATTTTAATAGATATTTTTGAAACTTTTTATAGACACTCAGGTTTATGGGTAAAAATTAAAAATATTATATATATACGGCATGTTCTATGATAATATAAATGAAATATATTGATATAAAAAATGTTAAAAATGTTATCCTTAGAAAAATATATTTGTTTAATATTAAATATTTTAATTTTATGTTTATTTAATTTATTTGATAAAGCATTAATTAATCCTCCATGAAATAAAATATATTATTTTATTTTATAATAATTTCATTGTGAATGGAACTCACATCCACATAATCTTGGAAATGATTTTTTTTACAATTGGCCTTTTTGAACATAAAATAATTTAAACCACTATTATTTTTCATAAAATAAGTGAGAAAACCATGAGCTAGTTTTTTGTATTGAATATTTTATTATACAGTGTCTAAAAGAAAAATAATAAAGAAATCCCACATCATCCCTATTTAAGCACACCCAAGCTCCCATTTCCTAACACTAAAAAAATTTTAAAATGAAAACACTATGAAACCTACACCTTAGTGTCCTACAAAGTCACCCCAAGGATCCATAGAATACTCTCCCATGCCTTTGGGGTCACATATTCACGTAATGGATCCTCACCTTCATCATGTTCATTCAATTAAAGAATCAACCTTGAAATTAGTCTTATTAATATAAATTGCATATATTTTTATTCATTGACTATGATTATATTACATTCAAAATATTTTTAATTTAATGTTATACTACCTATCTTTTCTCATTTTCCAAATTTATATTAGTTGTTACTATGTCGAAATTTCGTAAGGGATTCTATATATCCTTTTTTATCAAGCATTTCATTTATTATATTTCTTTTAATTTTAATTTTATAAAGTTTTTATATATTCATTACTATACCCATAATTCTACATTAAATTTTTAAATTATGTGATCCCATTTTAGTCTCATTTATACCTCTTATGAGCACTTATGTATACCAATTAATATGCTGAAATTTCCTAAGTAATTTTCCTACCTCATATTTTATCATGAATTCTAGTATGTTATTTCATTTAATTTCCTTTATTCTATGTTAGGATATGTTCATAAAATTCCACCTTACTTTTTATATTATTTATATATGATTGAATCCCCTTTTAGTCTCATTTGAACCTCCTATGAACCATTATGTACACCCCTTACCCTACAGAAATTTTGTAATGGTTCCTTTACATCTCCTTTTTCTTCGTCATTATTTATTACGTTATGCCTTCTATTTCATATTCCTTATATTGGGGAATTTCATTAAATTTACAAATTACTATCCATTTAATATATATAAAATGAGAAACCCCTTTATCTATCATCAATCAATTTTATGGAATTCTCAATGACATCGTTATGCTACTGAAATTTTGATTATATTTTCTATGAAAAAATAATTGTGTAGTGAATACCATAACCATTTATCTATCAAGGGTATTAACCTTTATTTACATATATTTATTTATTGGGGACATACATGTATGTATTCAGCATTCACTGATCGTGGAATAAATTATGATGTTGAATGACGGTGGGAACTTGTATGAAATTGCATTCCAAAAAAAATAAATCTAATGTATTTTAATTTTCACCACACTTCGGATTCCTGACGTTACATTAGGACAAGAATAGATACTTTAGGTTGAAAATAACAATTACAATAGTTTTGGAATTGTGTTTTTTTATAAATTATTATTTAATGTATTGAAATGAATTGAATGTGATATTGATATATTTGTAACACTTGAATGATAAATTAAATATTCTAACAAATATATAATTTATATGGAATCATTGATTATAGAGGATAGAATTTATTGAAACATCTCAAATTTATTTAGGAATTTTGTTTACACTATTATTAAAAATATTTATTGTTGGTATTTTATTATTTTATGACACACTTGTATGTTATAATGAGGTAGTTGTTGTATCCATGATGTTTTAGAGAGAATTTTTTACTTTTTGGTGGAATTAGAAGGGATAATGGTAATGTGAAATAATATATAATGCCTATATAATTTTTTTTGATAAAATAGAGGTATTAGGGTGGGGACACAATTTACTTAAACTATAGAGAAACCGTATGGGTACTATTTACTAACAGAATAATTTGGAAATATTCCTAACAAATAAATAAATATGTATTAGATTTTTTGAACATGATAAAATTTGAATTTTATTATGATGGTACATTGATCATAGATTTGTTATGATTTTACTAACATAAAAAATAATATAAAATTATTGGACATTATTTCCGAAGTGGTACTTATTATTTTGTACATGACTTATTTGATTTTATTTACATGACTTGTTTGAAATGGAAATGTTTTTTCTAGAGAGTATATGAATTAAAGAATGGTTTCAGAATGTTATTTAAATAAAATTTATTTTTATATATACATTTTTTGAATTATGTTTAACAAAAATATTTTCTAATATATTTTATAAAAAATTCATGAGAATTAATTATTTGAAATTTTTTAAAATGTTTCATTTACATGGATATGAAAAAAGGAAGTGTTTATGAAAAAACTCTTAATTTTTAGCCCCAACTGTTTTGTGTATTGATTTCAAGGAATTAATAAAATTTGGTACTATTAAAATGAATTCTTATGAGGGTTTTCAATTCTACATGTTTCATAGTTTTCATAACATTTTAGGCTATTTTTAATTATGGTGAAGGAAAACTATTAAATAATAGAGATATTTATAGTAGTAAACTATATTTACCTTATAATTATGTTATAATGTATTTTATTTCTTTTAATATTGTTTTTATAGTCTTTCTAGTTATTTTTTTTGTGAATATTACATGAGAAATATAGTAGAAATGGGGTTTCGTGGATAAATTATGACTCATTTGATAATTATATGGAATCCTCTTTGGAAAAAACAAATAATGGGATTTATATTTGTCACCATTTTCAATTAACATTTCAATGGTATATTATTTCCATTGTTCATGATGTTAGAGATGGTTATCTGGATATAATTTTTGGGGTGAAGGGGTTACTAGCATTCAGCAGAATTATTTATTTGTATGTGGGTTACTACAAATCAATTTAGACGTGTTCTCATGTACAGTTTCACTAATGTATACTCTAACTAGGAATGAATCATCAGGAACAATGGGGTGGTGGAAAGCTTAACTATAATGTGTATATATTATGGGTTAGTGATGTATGGTATTGATGATAATACATTACTGAAATCATAGATGCAAATATTCATTGAATAAAGAACAATGGTGACACAATTTTCTATATGGTTGATTTTTTTATGAATTGTATTTACAAGTCTAATGAAGATCATTAGTTTAGCAATGATTTTATTGTATATTGGATGAACATAAATTGTGGTAATCTACAAATTAATAGATATACTATTAAAAAATCTCATCAATTTTTTAAATTGATTTTGAAATTTTTATTTGTTCCCAAAATATTGATCTAGACCCACCAGTACAGAAGTTTGTTGCACATCTAGGTAATATGAAGAAATATAAGGAAAATAATATTTAATATTAATGACTAGTGACTGGATTTTCACTATTACATTTATTTATAATGTTGATAGAGTGATTTTTTGTAGAATTTGACATAATATTTACTTAAATGAATCAGAAGCATGATTTCATTGGGATAATAGTGTATCGACTCACTGAATCAATCCATTTCATTCTAATTTAAAAGATGAACATATTATATTATTTAGATGAAAAATATTACAATGATGTTTTTATTTACATGGTGTGGAATAATAATGTATTTTATTGAGACCCTCATTTTCCTTCATGGTTTTGGAAGACATTGAAATTTTACATGGGGACAGGACTTTCTATGTGTATAGTATACCATGTTCTTATAGAAGAGTGGAAATTTTGATCATTAAATGTGGTTATTATGATTAGAAACTCATGTTATGAACATAAATAGTTTTTTAATGGATAAGTTTTCCCTAAAGGAGTTTTTTTATATGTTGAGTCTTCTTTGATTGATTTAGATGGATAATTTGGGAGTATCATTAGATCAGTTGTGTATATACCATCTTCTCTAGGTGGAATTTTTTATTCACTCTTCATTGACCATTCCGTGAGAGAGAGACTAATGTTTATATTGACTAAAAAGAAATATTATTGATATGTAATCAAGTAATTAGAAATTTTTTTTCTTCTTATTATTTTTTTCCATTAAATTTAGTATTGAGAAAATATGTATTTTTAACGTTATTTCCATTTTTAGGGAAAAATATTCTAGTCATCCATGGAAAGTAGGTACCTTAGTACATTGGGTAATTGATATTTTTAACCTTATCAATGTGGTTTTTATAGTGAATTACTTCCATGATTTTGTTTGATTCCCAATTTTATCTATAATCTTATCTGATTAATTTAGATACTGAATTTATTAATATAATTGATAGGAAATTTTTTTTCACTCAAGTCATATTCTCCATTAGGTTAACATAATGATTCATATCATTGAATAAAAAATAAAAGATATTTTAAAACATATTATTGTATTGGGGATGTGTTTTATAACAACATGGTCTGTTTTTTAGGAAATAAGAGAGTAGGGTAATTCGATGTTAGCGTAATGACCGAAAATATTTCTTGGAACCATCATTCTATATATATTAAAATATTAAAATACCAATGGTGGTAATCATTTATGTCCCCAAGATTTATGTATTGTGATTTTTGTGACATATTTTAACTTTATAATTATGATAGGGTTGGTTTACGAAAAGTTTTAGGGAATATTTTGATGGTTTAGATGGATTTGGGGTTAATTATAGTAAGGGATATATTTTTTGGAATCCCTGTGTTATAATGAAAATATCTATATGGAGAAATACATGTTTCTTAAACTTAACATTACACGTCATGTATAAAAACTATGAAACATTGTTTCTAAGGCAGTATCACCTATACATTTTGATCACCATTTTCCAAATCATATATCCATAATATATGAGGTTTTTGTAGGTTCATATCTATTATTTTTTAACCCAATATAAAACTCAAAAGTCACATTAAATAAAATATTTCATAATACATTGAAAAAATGATCCTCCATGGTAAATTGGTGTATTTTTCCAATCAATGGATCCCCCTCACATGGATTCCTGGATCAATTTTCCTTGGGATAAATGTTAAGAATTCCGTGTCTCTTTTCCCACTTATATCTTCTCATTTTCATTTAATAAAAACCCATGATATGTTCCTTTCTTCTTGTATATATGAATTGGTGTATTTTTTATGTGTTTTTTGTTTTTAACCATTATATGAATGTTATAAGAAACATGATATTACAATGGAGTAGTGTGAATTCATTTTTGTGAGATTTTAGATGGTTGATTGATTCTATCATACTCTAATTTTATTAATAAATTGAAATAATTTTAATAATGATAAGTTGTTGCATCTATCTATGATAATGTGTATAAAAAATAGTTTAGCATTGTCTAGGTGAAAAGTGGTTTTAGATAAGTGGTTTTTGATATTCCAACAAATTATTTGATAAAATGATGATTCAGTAATTTAGATTAATAACGATGATTTCAGCATGTCATAATAATCATTTTTATGTGATGATTATTTTGGTGTTTATGCACAATATGCTAATGAAATGTTAATTTTTGAGTTTATTTTTATTATTATTTGTATTATTTTAAATAATTATGCAAATTTTTGGGTCCTTTTTTTTAACACTTGTAGTGATGAAATAATTATGTCACACTTGGAGCGGAGCGTGTTTATTTTTTTAAATGAACTATACTGAAATTGGGGCACACAATATTACATTAACGAGTAATTTCATGGTTTTGAAAAATTGGATTCAATTTATGATTTTGTTATATTCATGGAGAATTTCCTTGACTAGGTAGTCATTCATGTGTGTGTTCATACATGGAATGAGTTTATGAGTTTTATTGTGTGTCACATATGAAGGGGTAAAAATAAATGTGGGGGTTTTGAGTTATTTACATGGTTCACTCTTATCCTTTTTATGTGAATAATTATTATCTCATGTTTTATATAAAATTTTAACTATCATGATCTAGATTAGGTGGTGTGTGTGTGATGTTTATGGTGGATTTCATTATAGGTTTATATAATCACCTCTCAGTATATTCTTTTGGGTGTTAATGTAATTTTTCTGCCAATAGGTTTTTTATTGGAGGACTATTAACATTATAATAGAGAATATTGATTCCATATTCGTCGGCGATTTATATGGGAGCTTATATGTTTCATTAATGTGGATCGTTGGAGAGTTCCATGTTTCTACATTTATATCCTCCTTAGTACAGTATTTTTGTAGTTTTATGTTTACATATTTTTTGTATGTTGTGGATCTAATTACTATTTATTGGTATTTCATGTATGGGTGTTTGTTATTGTTTTATTCATAGAACATGTTTTGATATTTTATTGATGTTTTCTACTATATTTTGTTTTATATAAATTGAATAATTATCCCCAATGATATCTTGAATCCTTAGGAATATATTTTCAACCATTAGTGTTTAGGGAATGCACCTAAGGTGTTTTAAATTTTGATACAATCCATGGAAATATATTAGGGATGGGATGTTACATTATTTTAATGATATGATTCTTCATTGAGGGAATAATAAATTCCTAATTGATTCAATCATTTTAGAATAATTGTTATATTTTTTCAGGCCACAATTTCAATGTAGGTTTTGTATTTAACGGGACATTATAAGTCACCTAGGGACACACTTTTATAATAAAATCATAAAATAACTCATGAAGAATTATAGTGTGAATAATATATCCAAGATACCCTAACACCCTCAAAATTATTTCTATATAGAATTATTTAATAAAAAATTTAAGGAAAATTTAATGAATAAAATATTATTTAATACAATGTTCTAGGATAAAAGGATGAGAGAAACCTTTTGGGTATATATGTCTTCCTATAAAACTCAAATTGGAATGAACCAATATAAACTATTTTTAGGAAATTTTTTAACTCCTAATTATATTAAAGCATAGAATGTTTTAGTTTTTTAATAGAATGAATATATATTTGATAAGTCCATGTAATTGAGGAAAATTTAGATTCCACATAAGGGAGATATCTAGAAGGAAACTTGTAAAATTTCATTACTCTATAAGGAAATAATGAGAGTAAATCCTGATATATTTATTCAAATGAAATACATATATATTAGAGTTAAATAATTTCATGAAAACTAATTAATTAATTTAATTTAGGTAATCTATGTTTTAGTTAAAAAAAGTTCTTATATGGATACCAATGTTTTACTCAATGTTATAGAGTAAATAATTTTATAAAAAACATGTTATTCACTATAAATGTGCATATATTGGAGAAATTCTGCAGGGAACCTTATAGAAACCCATTAGAGGAGATCACACTCTTCAAACCTAAATAAAGAAGAGATTCCAAGATATTTATAACCATCACCCTTTTTTATGGATTTCCTCGTTTAATCTATTTTTAAATTAATATATATATATATATATTATTATATTACATTATATACACATAAATGACATTTTTCACTTGGAGTATTAGACATTTTAAGGATTTTTTGTTCTAATTTTTTTTTCTGAGGTTAATTTGGTTTTAATTTGTTTTATTTTAAATGATAATAGGATATTTAAAAAATTTACATATAATTAAATATTCATGTCATTGTGAATCCTAATTTCAATAATAATGGAGTAATTTTATTTGAATGTATAAAAATTGGATGAATTACAATGTGTTTTTTCATCCATAGTTTAAATATTTGAAACATTCCCATGAATTCATTGAAATAGTAGGAACTCATCCTAGAGTCTTATGTCATGATCAGATTTTAAACATTAATTTTATTCAATACATTTTTACATTTACTCCATATTCAATATTTTCATGAGATGCTTTTTTCATGAATTATGATAAAAAAATTTGGTAAATTTTAAATCAAGTAATATATATATATATATATATTTGTTAATGTTTTTAATTAATGTATTTTTTAAATACCATTTTAAATCTAATTGAATCCTTCTAGAAATGTGACACTTATTTTTGAACAACTAGAAAATTTTAAAATACTAATATTGAGCTATATTTCCTACATATTTCCCACACTAACACCACTCATAAGAAATTATATTGTTCATAATTAAAAAAAGAATGGGAATTGAAAAACAGAATGGGTTTCATGGGATACCATTTTAATGGTGAATGGATGGAGGGAATTTTCATTTTTAATTATTACAATAATTCATATAATCTTTTAAAAATTAAATAATCTCATTATTTTTAAATGAAACAAAAAAATGAATATATACACATAAAAATAAAATATGAAGAAAATGAAATATATATAGGGACAAAATATATAGTGGAAAATATTATTTGAATAAACAGATCAATGAACCTCTTCGACAATAATGAAAGTATAGGTTTTTTAATTCATTTATACTGAAAATTAGTAAGTAATTTTTCATTGAGTACTAAAAATGTAAATAATAATATTTACATAAAAATTTAAGCCTCAGTATTTGATCATTTTTCATTCACACATTAACCAACCAACCCTTTCCCATTGAATAGAATGGTTGTATGGATCATATCATTTTAACAATAGTTGATGACTTCTATTTAAATCTGTAATCAATAATAATTTAATCAATATGTAATGAAGACATAATTTTAATAGTAATACCTGATGTTATGAAAGATATATCATGATAATTTATGTTTTAAGAAGATAGAAAAAAAATAACAGATGAACTCTCTAATCCATATTTAATACACCAACCAATAGAAGGCATATATATTATGAGAGGTCCAATAGAAATACAAAGGTGTGTAAGAACATTAAACTAAATGATAATGAGAGAAACAATAAAGGGGTGAGCATAAAATATGCCAATACAGTCAAATACACACACAAAATTGGATCCAATCCCTATATTTATACGTTATACTTAATTAATGATATATAGGTTTGGCTAACAATCTTACAAACTAATATAATTTAATTTTTTTTTGATGACGTTAATGATAATTTAATTGTGAATAATCCTGATGATCTATATTCAAGGGTAAACCATTATAGACTATCTGTGTTATCCCATACACCTCATAACGTATATTATATTCCATATCATTCAATGTGATATAATAATATCCTACTTATAAAAACCTTTTACAATGTAGTTATTCCTTTTCATATGATAGGATGAACATTAATAATTGGAGTAATGATATATATGAATCATTTTATATAATTATCATGTTAAGAATATATCCAACAATCTCCAACACAAACAAAAATATTATATATACATTATAAAAAATATAAAAACTCATTATGAATCTATCTAATGTTTTGTGGATTTGGTTTATCAAACTCCATTTTTTTTTGAGAATACACATTGTCCAAAATTTAAATAATTTTTAAGTCCTTACTATGAAACACGATGATAACATTTTGGATTTTAAACAATTATTATTTCTCTAAATCATATAGAGAGTGTCCTCTAGAAAAATTACAATTCTACTCAATCCATACATTTGTATGGTTTTATCTATATCAAACTTGATTATATTTCTATATGAAAATTTCAATGACAATATGAATCAAATATATCCTATATAAAAACATATAGTACCTTTTTTAAGGCATTGATTGAACAATATAAATTGAAAATTTCAATATTCTATTTGATATCTCATATATTCATGATTTTCTACAATATATGATAACATTTGAATGATTACGTCACATGTTATTCATGCATGTAGGTTATCATATCTCATGGTACTCAACTAATAAATACCATAGATTTACTTATCATAAATTAATAAAGTATCCAAATATATTTTTTGAATTCTATAAATTTAAAAATAAAATATTGGATAAGCTCTAATTTATTACATGATCAATAACATACCCAACCACAAAATTTAAATATGTATAATGTACTCTGTAAGAATAGTATCAAAGTATAATATTTTTGAGGCTTGGTATCTCACCAACATTAGGTAATGGTTGTTAATAATAATCATACATTGTTAATGATATTAATTAACATAAAAAATTTCATTTGATATAACATAAATGGCCAATATAAAAGTTATAACTCCAATAATTATCCTATTAATTTAATATTTACATTTTTTAAAATATTTCTATCAAGTACAAGATTAAACTCATGATAATGTTAGCATATAATAACATCCCATAATACAAACTAATGATCATTGATTATGTAAAAATCGGGGTCATAATTTGTGGGGAAACATTTTTGTCCAATTTTCATGTAATATAAGAGTGACAGACTTGAATGAATGATAAATAAATATTTTATTTTTTATAAAACCAACATATATTTAATTACCATTAAATAAAAAATCTCATGTATATAATACCATGAGATTCTATATATTCCACAGTAGTTTTCTATATGAATAGTCCAATCAAAGGGTTTGAATCTTTTTTTTTCTAGACACATAAAAAATAATTACATCTGTAATCTCAATGATCACTTGAAAGAGATTGTATTTTTAATGGTGATGTTATATTATTTTGTCCGATTGAGGTTCGTTTTTTTGGAGTAATAACTACATTTTTTTCATTATGTATATCAATTACTACCAAATCTATAAAAACCTTTCCATGTTCATGGATGACCTCGTGATCAAAATAAATTCCATCAATGTATTTGATCTAATGATTTTCATTTTTTCAATTGTAGAGTCAGTTGTGGTGCATTATAGAACTCTTCCAAATAATTAACACTAGTATTTCAGATAAAAACACAACCATAATGAAATATAATATAATTATTGATAAATTATGAAAATTTCTTTGTGTAATACTTTACCATGATCTTATCCAAGCCTCTAATGTGTAATAAGTCATCATTACATCTCCTTATATACATATTGATGTTACTGATAGGAATCAAGTGACTCCCATGAGGGTTGGTTTGGTACCACATTGTTATACATAATGTATAAGAGACATGATGTTAATTATATAATAAGGACTAAATGATATATATATATATACTGTGGGGGAAATATATGTAATCCCATCCATACTATTTATTTAACTAGTAGGATATTATATATTCCTCATATTAGTGCTATAAAAAATTAGTAATGTACTTTTCTATGTCAAAATCCTATTTTTCTGAATTTTAAAATTATCAAATTAAGGCTATGTGGGAACCCATACAAACTTTATTCAAAATGAACAATATACCAAAATATCACATTACAAATTTAAATTAACAAATTTAAAATTCATATATTCACCCTCGTCCCCTACCCCATGGGTGAATCAAGGCAGCATGATGCTGGAGCCATCACCACCACCAATGTTCATTGAGTGGATGTTGACACCATCTTCACCAGCACTGTCGCACCAATCTAAAATCATGAGATTATCACTAGAGTCATACCATCATAGAACAACATCACCGGCACCACATATGCCAGGAGATGAAAGAGTTATTATTTTTTGTTGTATCAACATCACCAGTGCCTGTGAGAGAAACTTGCCGGCAACAACAATCTCTACAGAACCAAAAATACAACACACCTAATCATCAATGTGAACAATCCAAAAAATTATCCTCAAAAACAACAACCATATAATTGTGAAGGGCCTGAGTAGGTACATGGAACATTATTTAATGACATCAATTAAGTGAAAAAAATAGAAACCATCCTGAATTTGATCATATCCAGAACACCAATGGCATCCAACCAACCTCAAAAAACTTCTTAGTTACACCACTCTAGCTCTGACTGGGAGAGATGTAGAGGAATCTGAAGCCATGGCAGGGATAATGGAGGACAGATATACACTGAACAAAGGCATCAAGAAGAATATGGATTCACCAAGGAAAGAACCATCAGATGTCGACCCATGACCTAAAATCCTATTTGTTTCCACATTCTCTAGATCCAACAAGGAGAGGATATGAGGAATGAGAGGGTAGAGTGTGGTATGAGAAGCCAAGGGAACCATAACAAGGAATATACAACTAGACCACAAAAACAACCCTGAGGAATATTATACCATAAAAATAACCTTAAAATAGCCTGTAAAATTGAGTGGATCATCACTAGATGTTGTCCTGTCGCAAGTGAGGATACAGAGCATCATCAAGAAGGATGAATGAAGAATGAAGCCTAACATTAGAGAAGGCTGAGGGAAAGAAGAATGTGGAGTGGATAAAAGAGTAAAAGAGTGAAGGACAGAGGAGGAAGTCTTCAGAGACTCCTCCCCATATAAATTTCCGGTGAGAAATCCCTTGGTCGAAAGGGAGTGGGAGATGCATCCACTCAAAGGATCAATTGTCTCCCATTATACCCTTTGATTCTAACATGAACAATTCCTTGAATTATCCATGAAAAACCGTTTTGGAACATCACCAATATATATATATATATACATGATTTTGGAAAACATTTTGATATATATATATATACTTTTATACCTAGTATATCAGGTTATTCACCCATGTATTTAATTGATAATAACCTTATTAATCAAAACATTAAAAAATATAATTTTGAGAAATAGTTTTTGAGAATGATTTTTCATCCACATAATATATAAAAAATCACGACATTAACATTATGAATATTCTATATAATAGAATAATTTGTGTTCTTGATATGAAAAAACAGTTTTACTATAACAATAAACTAGATATTTTACCTCAGAGAAGTGGTATTTAAAATATAAGTGGACTATTACAACATAAAATATTTAGAAACCTCATTCAATACATCAAAACTTTTAGGAAATATCATATACACAATATTGAATAATTTATCTTTAATGAAATTGGTTTTTACATCCATTTGATATATATCATAATCATAATGAGATGTTATAGCAAGAAATATCTGAATGTAATTTTTTATCACAACTAATTAAAAGGTTTTATCATTGTCAATAATGTAAAATGTTATAAAAAAAATTTCTTAAAAGAAATACTTTTAGGTAAACACTATAACATAAATATTCTTTGTTATTTTGAGAAACACACATGTATCCTATGGTATTTACGCCTTAAGGTGAATATACCTTGTTCTAATATCGATTAGTTCACAAGGTATCTATATTATATGTCATGGTATTTAATAACTTATCAGAACATGAACTATTAATGTATTCTGTGTAATTATTATGATATTCATATATGAACATTAAATCATTATCATTATAAATAATAAATCCATTTCTTTCATGATATTGTTAAATTCTACCATACCACTGTGGTTTTTAATCATTAGACAAAAATTATTCCAAAAATATTTCTGGAACTACCTCATCCATGATCTAAAGAAATGTTCTTATTTATTAATTTTGATCATTAATATGATTGTTTTTTTTCACAATAAATCCATTATTCATGTGTTTACTTTCAATGAAAAATCCTTTTCAGGGCATAAACACATTTAGCTCAAAAGAAATATAGAAATGATATTCCCTAGTCTTATTGGGATAGGAAAAAATGAAAACATTTATAATTTATGAGTGTGTTTATTAGATAAAATCATTATATATGTGAATAAAACCCCCAAATTATCATAAATGACATATTAGGTTATTTTCTAATGATATATAATATGTTGTGTTGTTAACTACTTTATATGAAATCTGGTTATGTTGGGATGTATAGATTTTAATACCATATCAACAGAATAAAAAAAAAGTCATATTGACTCAAAATTGAACAAACCTTGTCTATCAATGTATGATTACTCATTATTGATACATAATTTAATTGTGGTTATTTAGAAAGAGTGAGTTGTGGAAAAATTTCACAATCTCTCATATGATTCCTGAATTCCTAGTTTATGTATTCACTACCTCAATCTAATCATACAATCCTAAAACTTTTCCCCAACTCATTCTATACATTGATCTGAAAGACAATAGACTTTTCAAAATTTTCAAGCACTATTGTCATAAAAATAAAATAACCATATCTACTAAATAAATTGATAATTGATTTGATGTAACTCATTCAAACCCATTTTAGGGTACTCATTAGTCTACAAACAATGCTATGTATAATAAAAAATTTTCCTTAATAAATTTTTCCTTTTACAATAAAATATTAATTTTCCATTTTACCTGATAATCAATATTCACATGATTAGAATGATTTATCATCAAATTATGTCAACAATAATTATGTATGGTTTCTTTAGATTTGATTCTAATTTATATCTACATGTGGACAATGATAAAGGGTTGTGGCCTTTGGATAAATCATGACATTCTAATTTTGAATGTTATAGATTAGCTAATTCATTTTCATAATTTATATAAAATTCACCATATTACCAATTTCATAATAAATTTTACTCTTATATATAGAACTAACATTATTCTTAATAATAAATGAATATCCCATCCTATCAAGTTATTATACAGAAATCATTTTTTATGGAAAGATCATAATTATGGATTTCAAAATCTTGAAAAAATATCCAATATATATATATATATAAACAGTATCAACTTTTATGGAAATAATTATTTTCTCATTTATAGAATGTAGATATATTTCAACATTATTCAATTATATCCCATATCCCATATCTCAGTCTCTTTGTTTTTGTATATTGTGTGACACACACCCAATATCTAATACCCCTAAGTTTGAGTAGGGAAAATTGATTTCTATAACATTAAAATATAAGTTATATGAATATTTACCTTTGATAAAACTTATCAGCATTAGATATCAATCAATAATAATATTATATGAAACACTTTTATGAAATATTAATATGATAATCATGATTCTTACCATAACTATAAAAAAAATTCCTATCAATGGGTGAGTGTCCAATTTCATATATAATAATCAAATAATTTTAATGGAAATAATATGAATAAAATTATGGACTTATAAACTGTAACATTTAGTAGTTCAATATCAATAGGTCAAAAAAATTATTTTCCTTTTGTTTTCATAACAAAACATTCCTTTTAAAGTAGTCCATTATTCCAATCATATAATTTATTTATGATAGCCATTATATTTACTCATCATTTATTCATGATTTATTATAAAAGAACACAAATATTACCACAAATAATATTCCTATTTATAGAGTATTTTCTTAACTAGTTATATTACATAAGAACATATTACATTGCATATATCTGCATTATTTAAAAATTCCTCAAATTCTCATAGTATTCATTCTTTATTAAAATAGCATGGGATAAATGGGGGATATAAAAAAGAAAAGGTGGAGCAATAACATCTAGTAAGGGAATTAAAAATTAATACCACGAAAAATTCCTTACATTTTAGGGAATATGAATTTACAAAGGATCTAAATGGGTTGGCAATAATAAAAACGAACAATGACACATGATATAACATGATAACATAATAGAAACTTGGGAATGTTGAAAAAACATTAAATATTACACCATAAGAATATTTCAACCTTGACCACCAAGAAAACATAACATAATGTTCTCAGTATAAAATTCTACTCACCATTCATCATATTTCATGGGACTAAAACATTACCCAATGCATTGGACTACTATCATTGTGCACTAATCATAATCATATCATGTATATTCCAAAGTGTGCCACACAAATGATAAACATAAGAATCTATTCAATAAATTTCAATCCCATCATAACAAAAAATGGATTAAATACATTTAATTTCATAATGAGTGAAGTATATGTTCTTAATGATTAACACCCTTGGTAGGAAATTGGTATATATATATACAGTATAATTTTTTGGCATGGAAAATCATAGTGAAATTTCAGCAGCATAATAGTGGATCATAAATATTCATGGATGGGAATAATGATACTAAAAGGGGTTTATCATCATTAATAAATCATAATGATAGTATGTTTTACATGGAATGGTAAGAATAAAAATTATTTATTAGAGAAAGAGGTATAGAATAATTTATATTCCTGAATAAAGAGAAGGAAATGATCTCATACAAGTAGAGGGTTACAAAGAAAACATGGGATATGCATCTAGACTTATTTGGGGCACCATGGGAATGAAATATATAGTGGATGGGATAAGAGTATGTATATTGTACAAGGTTATTTAGTTATTATATAGGGGATATTGGGTGTGTTTATATAGGAATTTGAGGGGAGTTATTTATTATTTTCCAAACATAGGTTTTTGAATCTATATAATAAAATAATAAAAACAAAAAACCATACCAAGGGTTCTTCCAAGTAAGAGTGGATTTGATTATTTAATAAGTCCAGGGTCCTAACAAATTAACACATTACCCTTGGTGATGTGGAAGTGGGTCATGGTCTTATGGAATTGATTTTAATACCTTTAAATATAATACATGTACTATGAGATTTATAATATAATTATAAAATTAATAAAATAACATAAATACACAAACAGTAAACGGGAAAATGGATATTTTGTCATGGAAATGTTTTATTTTATTTATTAAATTATTTTTGGAGAATTATATTGTCAGAATACACATTGTATATTTATATAATATTTAATTATTACAAAAATATTTGACTATCTCCAAAACATTTTAAAAATCAATAATTGGACAATTATTAAGTTATAATGAAAAAATAATGTTTATATTATTAATATAATTTTCTAAATACATGAATGATCAATTTAAATTAGAATTATCATTTATTGAGAAATGTTATATTTTTGACAATAATAGGTTTTAGGACCTTAAAAATATTACATTTCAAATCATAAGAATTATATTATTGTTTCAATTTAATATTTTTTATAATAATATATCATTAAATTATAATTTATTTTAAAATCCCACTAATTAATCAATAATAAATTTATTAATTGAAATTTTATATTACCCAAAAAATACATTATCAATTTTTACATATTAATATAAAAAGAATTAATAATGTAACTACAATAATAAGAATATATATTAATTATTAAATGAAATATACATATTCATATTACTAGGGACTAGATACATAGCCCAATATTGCACAAAGAATCTTCATAAGAGTAAGTTATGTGACCATGATATTTTCATGGGGTGGTTCGATTTACATGGTTTTATCATGATCTAGATGAGCCGCATATACTCCTGTAAATTATTTTTATCATTCTTCTGTTATAGGTTACTGTCTTGGTCATGGTCAACAGTAAATCCCAATGATCCTTTCATTACAAGAGGCTCTGATAAAAGGTATTTATATGTTATGATCATACTGATTGATGCCATCCCATCATTTTTAGGTGTCAATTGTATTTATCAAAACCAAATATTTATGCTAATCATATTATCATTCTTACATGACTATGTTATCATTGGTTATTATTCATAAACATATTTTAGTTTTATTAAATAAACTAAAACAAAATAATTTTTATTTTTTTCTATAATTATAGTATTAAATTTACTTCTATCACAAATTTAATATTGTTTATTAATATCTTGGTCATCAATGTCTTCCAATATTTTAAAATTTCACTATTTAAATTTCAATTTAATACAATAATATAGATGAGGGTATTTTTGTTTCATTACATCCTACGGTTCCCTTGTCACTTCTTCAAACTTGTGTGTTATCCATAGCACTTTGTCCAGGTTAATTGTCTTGTTTATTTGAACATTGTCTCAGTGATCAAGGATTTTCACCAGTTTCTCATCATGTAAAATTCTATTCTCCAATATTATATTCATTCGATTCAACACTTATAAGGTTTGTGGAAAGTGTATCCTCAATAGGCATACTTGGAACAAATTGAGTACATGAGATAGTTTTCATTATAGTAATACTTAGTATGCCACCCCTTAGATGAGATCAAGAATATCATGTAGAACAATGTATCTAGGATCGAGCATTCACCACTTCACAAATATCACGACTTACAGACATAGAGATAATCATAATAATTCATTATATCCAAGATCAAACTCTAGGTTTAATATATAATTTTAGTCATATATTTTTTTTCATCTCTACGAATCCATAATTTGTATGTGAATGGTCATGACCTTTACCATAATTTCAACAACAATTTCAGGACCCAAAAATTTTTGTGCAACCACTTCAACCCAACATTTAGGTTTTCTACACCTCTTCCAAAAAATGGATTCTTAGGTAACTATTTGGATTCTGTAGTTGAATAAATTATTTTATGAGAACTCCTCTATAGGAAGATGTTGATTCCATCATTATTTAAAGTCCATAAATCATTCTGTCAATAATTATTTAAGTGTCTAGATAGTATACATGGACTGGCCATCAATTTTAGGGTGATAATTAACATTAAATTTCAATAAATGTTTAGATAATATTTAAGGCTCTTTCTGAAATTTGATGTGAATCTTGGATCTCGATCAGATTCAATTCAAAGTGATGTTCTAGATAGGCTCACCACATCTCAAATATATATACATGTAAGGTTATAAAGTTATAAGCCATCTTGAATTTGAATAATGTGAAAATAAATTTTAGGATGATCCCCCACAACACCTAAATAATTATTCCCTTTACTGTACTCATAAGAAAAATGAAAAATTACCTGATTATTTTTTCCAATTCATATGTAGTATTGGGTAATGGTTATATAAACCCATTAGATTCATTCCATTGAAACTTAACTCACTAATATATGATACATCATGAAATATATCATGTGATATACATATTTATATTGTCCCAACAATTTTTTATCACATATTTCTATACATCATTGTGCTTCATTGATGTATGGATATGGTCGGTCAATGTATATCAACCAAAAAACCATTCATTACATTATTCCATGATTTTACACATATTCTTTACCCAAATCATACACCTCATTCTTCCATAATTTCTAACTTCTATTATATGAATTTTCTTATGTCTCTCAACTTCATTTTATTTTCAACATCATATCTTTGAGAATTCAATATCTTATCATTAATTAATTATTGACTAATAATTTGTGAAATGAATTTTCATTTTACTTTCTTTATTATTCCCTTTTTCATTATTTTCATGTCTATTATGATTTGATCCTTATCAATACTCATCAATTTTAAAATATTTTGTTCCTTAATACTTAGAGAATCTTCCAATTTATTTGATTTCCCATCATGGTAGTGGATTGAGAAGCTATATTCATTAACCAACTCTAACCATTTTCATTGGTGTATATTAATCTATTTAAATGTGAATATATACTATTGGATCCTCTGTTTTTTATATATTTTAGATTTCTCTCCCAATATAAAATGACACAATATTTTTAATGCGAAGATCACTTTATCAAACTCTATATCATGGGTTTTATACCTCTATTCAATAACATTAAATTTCATTAATGCATATGATATTATATTTTCATTCTATATTAGTATAAATTTCAATCCCATATTTGAAAAATAAAAATATACCAATAATATTTCCTCACATTTGGGAAGCATAAGTATGGGTTTAGTGATATGCCTCATTTTCAAATCCTTGAATATCTATTCAAATAAATTTTTAAAAACAAACATGACTCCATTTTATGATATATTGTCTATAGTTATTGAACATCATGTAAAATTTCTCACAAGTTGACAATAGTACAAATATAATCCAATAAAACTCGAAATTTCTATCAGGTTGGTTGGTCTTGGTGATCTTTTTGTAGAGGATGTCCTTATATAGTCCATAGATAACCCATTACTTTTTATAATACTCCCTAATTATGAAATTACCTTAAACCAACACTCAAATTTATTGTACTTTTACTAAATATTGTTATTTTTTACGTTCATTAACACAGTTCATAAATGCACCTCATGATCCGTTTATTTATTTGTGTTTATTAGAATGTAATATTTAAATACAAACAAAAATTTTATGAAAGTAATATAAAAAATTTATATTAAAATTTCCTTAAATATTTCTGGAGAAGTAGTGAGTTCAAATGAAATTATACAGAACTCATAGTACCTATATATTATATGAAAATTAGCCTTGGTGATATCCACTATCGTTAGCCTTATGTAACAGTACCCTAACAGATGATCCGTGATTGTGATGTATTGGGATCCAAAAATATAATCAAAAAATCCATCAATATTTTTTAGAGGATATGTATTCATTATCTTGATCATGTTGAGCTCATGATAATCTATTAAAAGTCGCACTAACCCATCCATCATCTTGATAAAGAGGATTGGTGCACCCTATAGTGAAGCACATGGGGAAATGAACCCTTTCTCTCAAGTTACATAGAGTAATTTCTTCATCTACTCATGTTTCAAAACCACTATCCTATATAGAGTCAATGGTATTGGAAAATACCTAGTTATATGATCAATTAGAAAATAAAACCCATGGCCTAGAGGAATACTAGATATTTTGTTGTGAAAAACAGTAGCATATTACACAACAATGGTCATGTATTCAAGGATCCTATTTTTCATAGACTAAATAATTATATATGAATGATATTTCTTTTAGGATAAAAATGTACATGTTCAAGATGTTTGTGATAATGAACATTAATCATCCCTATTTAAATTTTATAGAATAGAAGAATTATACCTCATACTAGGAGTCATTTTCTTCTCAGAAAAATTTATATTGTATATATAAATCAAATTTTAATTCATTTATTAAATTTAATGAAATTTCACTATAGGGAGTTACAATAGGTTTATTACGAAGTTTATCTAACAATTTGTGGAATGAGAGGAGTTATATAATTGGGATGAAATGATTTCCCCATTTCCCTATATCACAGATCGCTCTACATCAATCATTTTTTGTTATCATTCAATTAATATAAAAATCATTATTGATGATAATGAATGTGTAAAACTATAGATAACAATCAAAAAACCCCTTTTTTATTTTGGTAAAAATTATATTCATCTCAAATAGACTAAATTATAATAATTTATAAATTATTAAACACATAAAAAGGAAAACATGATTATGAATGTGAGAACTCATAAATTTTTTATATTACTTAACATATGAATTTCAATGATACAAAGTATGTTATCCGTTATCTATTTCCAAAAATAGAATCATATTGAAAGTTATGTTTCCTTATTAATTGTTCATAATGTTCTTGTGAATTTACCAAATAATATCTATAAGATCTAAAAAAGCAAGTGTACAATAAGAACAATTCTTGTTCACAAATTCTTGATCAAACCTAGCTTAATGCGGGGTTTTTAGGTGTTACTCCTAGGAACATTTGTTCCGTAACCACATCCATATATGCTATCTAGATTGGGAGGTATTTTCATGGAAACCAATTACTCTATAATTTAATGAAACATATGGACATTTTATTAGGTTTAAACCTATCATTGAAGATTTCAATAAATTTTTCTAATCCTATCCCAAAAAAATAAAAAAACATTATTATTATACCAACAATAGTGGTTCATAATTATTCACATGGGACTATAACTAATACATATTAGGAAAATCCATGGTTTTCAAAAATACATAGTTGGGGGTCACAAATATCTCTAGTGGAATCCCTTACATTATGAATACCTTGGGGTAGATCTACGATTCATCCAAATCCCACACATGAGACCTCCCATGTGACAGATAACCTCTTTTAAGTTTGATATAAAAAATTAAAAACCTTTTATTTATTATATATTAGTTTACAAATTATTGAATAATTACAAAAATATTACGAACAATAATCTAATTAAGTATAGTGTATTTCGGTTTTTAGGTACATTAAATAATAACATAATAAATGTGTTTCATCAAAATTATTGAAAACATCATGAACATGCTAATAAGATTCCATCATTTATAAAACCACATTGGATAACCTGGGAATACACATAATAAAGGTGGGACCTATAAATACTAGTAAGGTAATAAATATGTAATAACATAAAGACTGTATTACATTTTAAAAAAAGTGTAATTTTAATTAGACATAAAAGGATTTAGATTCATAAAAATAAAAAAGGAGGCACGATATAGCATGATAACATAAAAGAAATATGGGATTGTGAAAAAAAATAAACAAGATATCATAATCTTTATTCAACGATAGCCAAAAATAATAAATAATCTAAGGATCTAATGATAACCTCCCCTACACCAACCAGAAATCTCATTTTACTAAAAAATTACTCAATTCAATGGAGCAATATCTTGGTGCACCCATCATTATCATGTCACCTAGATGAATAGGTGTGACACATAGAACATATAAATATTAACTTGTTTGATCTTATATAATCACATGATAGTGGGTGTGTATTAAATAAATATTATTACTAAATTATATATTTAAATATTCATAATGATGAGCACCCTTTATTAGGAATGATTATGGTTATACATTACACTTTTTTGGCATGGGGAATCACTGTGAAAATCAGCTGCATAAATAGGCCTCCAAAATATTCTAGGGGGGTAATAAAGAGATTTAAAGGGGTATATAATCATTTATAAATCCTAATTTATATATGGAGTATATGGGTGAACCTATCCTAACATTATTAATTTAATATTAAATAAATAAGATAAAGAAGATGATTGAATACGGAGGAGAATGAAAGGATCACATACCATGAGAGGGTGATTCAAAAATCAAGGGATGGAATTCTAGAGAGCTCCGAGTAACCCTATAAGGACTCTATAGTAGTAAGGGAATAGTATGTTAATGTTAAATGGTTTCATAGAGAATAAAAATGGGATAATGGGTGGTTTTATAGAATAAAAAATAGGGGTGTTCTTTGTTATTTTCAAAACACAGGTATTGGAATCTATGTAATAATGTAATCAAAACAGAAAATCATATGATGGTTTTCCCCATTTTTTTCTATATAAAAAGTCTTTTTTAAGTGTTTTATTATTAAAAATGAGAAACATTATAAAATTGTAAACCATGCGATTTATAATTGAGTAATGTTTTATAGAAAAGATTTTAAATCTTTATAATATAGTTATGAATTTGGAGGATTCATAAAGTCTTTAAAAAGTAAATAAAATAAACTAAAACACAAATTAATTTAAATGGAAAATGGTTATTTTTTACTTGGATACCAATTATATAATTTAATACCTCACTTATGTGTCATTACGATTTCACAATACACATTATAAATTTATACCATATGTATGTTTTACCCGAATATTTGGTTGTCTCAAATTTTTTGGAAATTTTAGCAATTGTATAACAATGATGTGTTGATTAATAAAATAATATATGATTTATAAAAATAATATTGTTGATATTTTCATGTAAATATTTAGTAGATAATCAACATTTACTGACAAAATAATAGATTTTTGACAATAACATTCCTTGAACTCAAATATAAATTACATTTGAAATCATATAAATTATATTATCAATTACATTTAATAAGAAATATATAATAATTAAATTTTATTAATGTATTATTTGATTCAAAAAATAAACTAATTCAACAAAATAAATTTCCTAACTGAAGTTTCATATAACCTAAAATTATAATTTTTGTTTTAACATATTAAAATAAAAATCATTTACCTCATAAAAAAGATAAAATATTCATTGTTAAATACATTTACATATTAATATTATTTATTTATTGATACATATCCAATTATTACACTACTAAAATATTTATATTTATGGTGCCCGAAAATGATATTTTCATGGGTTTGTTCGGTGTACTTGGTTTTGGTTGTGTTATCAATGATCTAGAACTACTCCCATAAATGGTTTATCTCATTATTTTGTTGTTGGATATAGTATTTGGATATATCAATAGAAATTTTGTTGATTTTATCCCTCATATAAGCCCTTATAAATGAGATTTATAGGGTACGATCCAAATAGACAGTGCCATCACATCTTCTATCTGTGTCAATCATATTTATAAAATAAATATATTTATACTAATCATATGATCACATTGTAATGACTACAGAATTATGGTGATGATTATTTAATTGCCTTTAATTTTTTTATGAAATAAAAAACCAAAAATGTGATTGTGTTTATATAACCATAATTGGGAATTTAGTTAAATCATGTAATAAATTTTATTTATAAAAGTTTTAGTTTCTATAAGATGAATCTTATATAGTTGGGTGCAAAAAACATTTATAAAATATGCCATAATATTGAGAAAAAATATATTCATTTGGTATCCATTCTCATAGTGTTTCCAAAATACATGTCACCAAATTATTATAGCGGGACTTGATTACCTAATTATTTTGTTTTTTATATTCTAGGATATCAAACAAAATATTATCAATGGGAGCCCATGTTTTTAATAAAAAAAACCTAGATGCATTATCAAGGTCTTAACATGTTCTTTCTTTAGCCGGAATCCCAAAATTTGTTTTTTATTTATTTTTTAAGGTCTCTCCTTTTTTGGATGAATCATATAAATATTAAATCCATAAATATTTCATCACATAAAATAATTAATATATTATTTTCTACACACTTGTGTAGACACTATTTTAATTATTTCTCATTGAAATATATATTATATCAACTATATTAATATGTTGAAAATATATTAATTTGTATCGCTTTACACAAGTCATAATTTGTGTTAATAATCAAATATAGATTCAAAACATATTGCTACATAATTAAATGCATCTCATGAATACGTTACAAGAAAATATTTTTATGTAAAATATTATAGATATATGAAATTAATGTTCCTCACAAATGTAATGTTGGATCCACAAATACCTATACTAATTTTTTGAAGATAATGAATATTCTACTAGACCTATGACAAGTATAATATAATGTGCCTCAAATAAAAAATAATTTACTCCAGAGATATTTTATTACCATCATGACTATAACATGGATTAGGTTTTAACTATATTCACCTTATAAATTCAACATTTTAACATTAATACATATGTAAATTAAATTTAAATTGAAAAAAAAATTATTTTCATAAATAACTAGGAATGAAAATTTTATATGAACCAATTGAAAATATAAATTTTAGAAAAGATAATATTCATATTATATATAAATCATATATATATATATATATTTAAGATAAATAAGAATATATATAAATTTTCTTACCCTCTAAACATTAATCATTAATATGAAGATTTCATATTCAATTGAATCATAAAAATTTTCAATTTATAATGATTAACTCATATCATTTATAAATAATTAATAAACTAGAATATCCTTTAAATAAATATAGTTATTCCCCATTATATGGTTATACTAGATTTTAAGATAGATAATTAGGATTATCAATCATAGTCTATGATCAATGGAGACTATGGGTGATATCACATGCTTCCAAACATAATCTGTGATATCTCTTATGTCAACCATATGACATTACTATATATTTTTCAAAACCTAGGATCCTAGCCTATGGATATTATATCATATATCATAGTTAATGATTTTTTGTAAATATGTGGTGTTCAATGAATCAAAGATTATGATTCATCTATACATACCTTATGAATAGTTAAAATATTGCATCCTATAATTTTATGGAAAGTAAAATTGATATGAATATTGTAAATTGTACCACATGATATTGTACAATATGATATGGACACATGAAGTATATTATTTACATTTTCTTCACTAAATTAGTATAAAATAATATTTATTTGAATATAAAAATGGTTATAATACCATTGATGAAATTTTTAAGATCGTCTCCTTTCCACAACCATAGAAAAAACATGTTTTATTTGCTAATCTATCATCGTTAAATCAATAAGAAATTAATAACAAAAATAATAAAGTTTAAATTTAGTCATACATAATCTATATCAATTGATTATGATTAACCACTATATTAAAGTAGTATTAAATATACTCGAACTTTCATAGGTAGTTTACTATTTACTAGAATCATAGTATGAATTTAGAGTACCTCACAAACTCCAAATGTGTAACAAAACCATCTCATTAATGATAAATGGAGTAATTGGTGACAAGATAGATTCATTTATAGATATATAGTATCAAAACAACAATTTATGTATCACAACCTTCACTATTCCTCCTTTATTCAATGAATGTGACTTAACATAAACTTCCAATTCATTTAAACTAATTTAAAATATCCAAAAATTAATAACCATTAATGTTAATAATAATTTAACATTACCAAAATCATATATATATTTTTTTTAATCCTCCCTAAAACATTCCACTGATCTATAGTTAGTGGTAAACTATTTTAGAAGATCAGGAAATATCCTATGTACCTTATACCCCATATCAAAATCCATATAATTTAATATGTTATAGAAATATCATGAATATATAAATACTTAACACCATGGACACATCATTTCACATGATATTAAATTAATCATTTTAAATAAATAAAACTTTATTAAGTATTAAGTATGGGAAACCCAATAAACTCACATAATATTGGAAAAATATAAGATGTAATGACCCGTAAAATTCAATGGAAATTTTTTCTTAATTTTTGTTTGAATTTTAAAAAGAACGCGGTTTCAGACGGCACTTGATTCCGAGGCCTAGTGTGCCCGAAATTTCTATCTGATGTTTAGATTAGGTACGTTCAGTGAACGAACGAGCGGGATTTTCTATCTTTTGAACCAGTGCCCGAAATCTAATTTCGGGGGCACCGATTGAACTGCAGCGCCGGTAATTGCTTAGGAACTGATGTTCCGGAGTTGCGTTGTCACGAGTGTGGATGATAAATATTGTGGAAGTTAATTTATTATTATTCTACAATTTTTATTCTAAGTGTTTAATTCTTGATGGAAGTTGGGTAACTACCCAACCTCCCTTGGGAGGTTATGAGGGTGGTGGGGCCCACACTAACCCCACCCCTTCATATCCTATAACCCCTCTCAACACCCATTAAATGTTGATAACTTAAGTTTACTTAACTTATGGAATTAATGTGGTGAGTTAAATGTATGTTTTTTAAATTCAAACCCTTGAATTTTTCTTAAGGCTTGTTGTGTTAATAAAATAAGAAAAGATCTTATTTTATTTGTTGTTTGAGTTTTGTCGTTGAATTATTTTTGGGAAGAACATATTCTTCTTTGACAAAGAACTCAAAGAACATCGGTCTCCCTCGAAGAATGTCGAGTCCTCGTAGACCGACTCCACAACATCGACACGCGATGTGACGTCTCTTTCTGCAATGGTTCTTCCGCGACGCCAAACCGCGACGCGACTTCCTCCTTCCAATTCGCCTCTTTCCGCGACGGTTATACCGCGACGTTTTCTCTTCGACGAACCTCCGAACAATCTCCCCTCTTGAATCCAAGGTAGTGGGTTTAATTTTCTTTATTTATTTTTCCGTTTATTATTCTAGTTTTTTGTTCTTCTTGGATTAAAACCAATAGTTATCGAATAAAGTGAGGGGGCCGAACCACACAAACACGGCTGACCCTACTTTTTATTACATGTTGGTTCTTTTCTGGTTTGGTACAGGAAGGCGTGGTGATGTTTCACCACACAGAATCATGCAAAAGGAAATGCGTGGCGCTGTCGCACCGCGCCGTGGAAAGAAGATCAAGGACGCGACGTCGTCGCGCCACATCAATGAAAACTGAAGGCACCGCGGTCGGAGCGGGGCCGCGACGGAGGGGCGCGGTGTCGTCGCACCGCACTGGACGAATTAGGCCGCGGCCGGTTCTGGGCCGCGGTGGAGCGGGGTGACCGGCGGCAGGTACCGGTCCGCCGGTGTCAGTGATGGAGGAAGGACCGACTGTCGATATTCCTTGTTGGGGGAACCGACCGGCCCGTGCGGGCCGGCCAGACACTGGGGAGCCGGGGGAATTAATTCCCCCGGCTGGCTTACAAAAATGGCCCCCTTAATTGGGGGGTCGCGGTTACACAGGGGGGCAGGCGCCCCCCTTGCGGAGCTGGCCAGCGCGCTGGGTGCACTGTGCCCATCCGGGCCGCGCTAGGCCGGGCCCACCCAGACCCGGGGCGGGTCGACCCGGTTCTGGCCGACCGGGAGGTCTCGGGCTGGGTCGGTCCGGGCCCGAAACCCCCGTTTTCGGACCGTCTTCGATCTTTTTCCCATAACATGGGATACAGAACTCTGATAGATACACCGTCAGTTGCATAGTGATCCTTGGAACGAGGCGGTTGTTTCTGTATATAACACTCAAGGTTTTGGAATACTTTGTGTTCGTCCGGGTTGGTTCGTACACGAATCCAACCAGGCCCTCGGAGCAGAAATGCTCATATCTCGAGCTACAGACATCCGATTGATGTGCTGTCAACTTTGTAGGATTCCTCTTAGTGAGAAGGATCTATTGGCTTACTCTGCCCGAGGCTTGGATGCAGGTGCAGTGCGGTCAGGTTGGTTTTGCCTTAAAAACCAACCGGGCCCCTCGGACGAAAAATCCAATAACTCTCAGACCGGGCGTCCGATTGACGCGTCGTCTGCGACTTTGAGTTCTTGTTGATGATACAGAACTTTTGGATAAATCAGCTCTGGACTACGTGTCTGTTGATGTATCAGCCTCTCGGCTCGTGGAGCAGACCGTCCGGAATGAGCTTGCTATGTGCGGGAACCCTAGAGCTGGCTGCGACTGCTACTGTGACGACGACGACTGTACATAGATCCTCAGTGGATTCGATGGCGACGACTATAGCACTCAGCGATCATATGTGGATCAGTGCTACTGATCCTGTGTGGGTCTGATCCTGTGTGGTTCAGTGCTCACCAGATCTGTGTGAGACATCTCCTACAGATCCTGTGTGGGTCTGATCCTGTGTGGGTCTTTGCGGGGGTTAGTTTCCTATCGATCCTGTGTGGGTCATTGCGGGGGTTAGTACCTATCGATCCTTTGTGGGTCCGACGACTTAGATGGATCAGTGATCATCTCTTTCATCTTTCAAATAAGTATACCTATGTGAGCTGAATCCTGTTTGCTTTCCTGTGTAGATTGTGTTGTTCTATCCTGTGTGGATTACGTTTTTCTTTCCTATGTGGAATACGTATGCTTTCTTATGTGGACTGGGTTGTACCTGGGCTCGGAGGTTGGACCGTATTGGAATTGAAGGCTTAGGTATATGTATCAGCATATATCTAAGCAATGTCAGTTGTTACATCGTGATTATATGTTTCCTTTGTTGTTTATCCTATGTGGACTTTGAGAGACCTTCGGGGGTCTCGTGGGCTCTACTGAGTAGCTTATACTCACCCCTGCACAGGCTATGCCCGCACTACGTTGTGTTGGTTGCAGATGACGGATAGTGTTGATCGTGGTTGAGGCTTCCAGAGCAGGATGGTACCTGGAGATGGACCACTAGGCGGGATATACTCAGAGCGGACGGCGGGACCCGAGGAGCAGTTGAGCTATCTGTACCCACCCTTCCGGTGGGATTTCCATTGGATAGCTCATCGTTGCAGCTTTACCTTTCTATTGCTGTTTTCCCTTTCGAGTTGTACATTACTTTCAGTTTGGGATTGTATACTGGCCCACTTACTTTTCCACACATTACTCTTGTACCAGCTTTTACTTAGTGTTTACTTCTACTGCTTATTTACTCTGTGGTGTTTGTTTATTATACAAAGGCAATACATTACCTATTTACTAGGATTTAAGCCATGGTTCTAGTTTCCAGCCCCTGGCCTATGGAAGGTGGGCTTGGGGTAGTCACGGCATGGGCCCCGAGGACGGGTCGTGACAAATTTGTATCAGAGGAGTTCAGTTCTACCGAAAAACATGGACTCTATTCTTTTTCTATGTGAAGTAATAATGATAAGCATATTGAGTGTGGTTATCAGTCCAGGGAGTCTAGTGTTGGTGCGGCGGCTGACGTATCCATACAACAGGACCCTGACTTCTCATTTCTAACTTAATGTTTGAAAACATTGATTGCGTGTTTGTTTCAAGTATTCTTTGTGATTAGTTTGTGTCAGCTCACCAGGTATATTGTTCTGACCATGGAGCACCTGTTCCTTTTCAGGATGGCCCCACGATGGCAGCCAGCTAGCGTTGCGAGAGTCGAGAGTGACGATAGCCCACCGAGCGACGAGGCCTCGGTGCATGGCCCATTGTCAGTAGTGGCACAGGTGGTTTCTCTACCCACCGAGCCACTGATGCTTCCAGCACCAACCGCTGACTATGCACATCGCCTCAGTGCACTGCATGAGTTCCAGCACCAGCGACCACCCAGGTTCCTTGGGGAGATGGACCCCCAGGCAGCCGAGGACTGGATGGAGGCAGTGGTATGAGTTTTTAGGCTAATAAGGACACCAGCAGACCTCATGGTGATCCTCGCAGTGAGCCTACTACACGCAGCAGCAGGCTGATGGTGGAGCTTGATGCTCCAGGTGCACGTTGAGGCATCTCTACTCTGGAAAGACTTTGAGAGCCTCTTCTGCTCAGAGTTTGTCCCAGACACCCTCCGTTCGGTGCACATTCAGGAGATTCTTTAGCTGTGGCAGGGCAGCATGACGGTCGCCTATTACTCAGCGAGATTTACCGATCTCTCGCGCTACTTGACAGACATGGTACGGGACCCATTCTTCCAGGCCCGGACCTTTGAGCAAGGATTGAGACACGAGATTAGGGCATCACTGATCTCCCTATGCATTCTGACTCAGACCGGAGTACTGGAGAGAGCTCTTTTGATCGATAGATTCTTTACTGAGTCTACACCAGCGCCGAGACCCCCCGCAGGGCGGCACGTATCAGAGTCTTCTGCAGGAGGCAGTCGAAGGATGACTCTTGGGTCCAGGGAGACCAGACCCTCAGGAAGACCATCTCAGGACACTGGCTCAAAAGTGCGGGGCACACAGCATGGAGCCAGTCTTTCGAGAGGCAGACAGTGCTACTCGTGCGACGAGCAGGGCCACATGGCTCATGATTGCCCGACCCGCCATGCCGAGGAGAAGCAGATGGTTGAGGGACCACCGAGGTAGAGGCAGAGGGTCGACCGTGGCGGTCCACAGGGAGGAGGCGGATGAGGCAGAGGAGCTGGCCGAGCAGCAGGTGGTGGGCGACGCTTTGAGGCTTTACCACCACCACATCTAGGAGGTCCACCCCGACCACAGGGAGCTGGCGGGCAGAGACAGGCACAACTCCAGGCAGCGGAGGCCTACGACTACGGAGCGCCCGAGATGATTCAAGGTATTATCTATGTCTATTCCACCCTTACTGCAGTTCTTATAGACATAGTAGCAGGTCACTCTTTCATAGCCGCTTCCCTAGTTCGGATCTCGGAGATTCCGACAGAGCCGTTGGCCCGATCCTTACGGCTAGAGAGTCTTACGGGAGCAGACTCGATGAATACGCACTGGTGTCGGCAGTGTGAGCTTACTCTAGGAGGCGAGAGCTTCGGCTGGGATCTTCTTGTAGCGGCGTCGAGGCCTTACGATGTCATCTTAGGCATGGATTGGTAATCTACAATCCATGCACATATTGACTGTTTTAGGCGCAAAGTGCGATGTGTACCCACCGACGGGAGCAGGTTCAGCTTCACCGGCGAGAAGGGAGCCTTTGGAGCATGGGATGGACTCCCGCGAAGGAGAGGACAACCCATCACTCATCAGTTGGCTAGCCTCATCCTAGAATTTGTTGACGTGCGGAATCCTAGTTTTCCTGCAGTGGTGGATCCGTTTGCTGATGTCTTTCCCGACGATGTTCCAGGGCTACCTCCTCGCAGAGAGGTAGGATTTTATATTGTCCTATACCCCGGAACATCCTCGAAATTGACACCAGCATATCGGATAGTCCCCTCCGATCTTAGAGAGCTGATGGTACAGTTGGAGGACTTGCAAGGAAAGTGATTCATCTGACCCTGTGTTTCACCCTGGGCTTCCCCAATTTGTTCGCCAAGAAGGCGGACGGAAGCATGCAACTTTGTGTTGACTATCATCACTTGAACCTGATGATAGTGAGGAACAAGTATCCACTAACGAGGATTGACGACCACTTCGATCAGCTCAAGGGAGCACAGTGGTTCTCGAAGATAGACATCAGATCAGGCTATCATCAGCTCCGAGTTCGGGGCGAGGACGTGCAGAAGACGACCTTCAGAGGTCGGTATGACCACTATGAGTTATTGGTTATGCCATTCGGTGTAACCAATGCTCCAGCAGTGTTCATGGCCCTCATGAACAGGATCTTTTTGCCATACCTCGATTGATTTTTCAGGGTCTTCATCGACAACATTTTGATTTACTCGACGACTGAGGAGGAGAACGCCTACCACTTACGGGTTGTACTAGACACACTCTGAGAGCACCAGATTTATGGTAAGCTCTCAATGTGTCAGTTCTTGATACGCGAGGTCCACTTCTTAGGGCACGTCATCTCTGAGGGGGGAGTTGTAGTGGATCCTACGAAGATCGTGGCAGTTCTATCTTCGGAGCCACCCAGAAGCTTGACAGAGGTGCGGAGTTTCTTGGGACTAGCTGGATACTACCTGAGATTTGTTCCAGACTTCTCTAGAGTTTCAGCACCACTCTCAGCTTTGAAGAAGAAAGGGAAACCTTCGTGTGGTCAGACAGATGTCATCAGAGCTTCCAAGAGCTAAGAGAGAGATTGGCCAGCGCACCTATCTTGAGGTTGCCTGAGGAGGGAGTAGAGTATGTAGTCTACTGAGACGCATCATGGACTGGACTCAGATGTGTCCTGATGTAGGATCGGGTAGTGATCGCCTACGGATGATGTTAGTTCAGGCCGCATGAGTAGAACTACGCTACCCATGACCTGGAGTTAGAAGTAGTGGTCTTTTCCCTGAAGACATGGCGACACTATCTGATGTGAGAGTGATTTACAGTTTTTTATTACCATCAGAGTCTCAGATACATCTTCTCTCAGAAGGATTTGAATCTGAGACAACGGCGATGGCTCGAGTTCTTCCAGGACTATGACTTTGAGATAGTCTATACTCCTGGGAAGGGGAACGTGGTAGCTGATGCCCTCAGTAAGAGGACGAGCATCCACCTACTTGAGGAGGTGACATAGAAGCTAGCCTCTTTGCAGATATCCTTCGTGGATAGAGATGGAGTAGCCTTCCTTTAATATCTCACATTCACTCCTCCATTGCTGCAGTGGGTCAGAGAGGCACAACATGGGGACGCTGACTGTGAGACGCGGTGTGTACAGATATCCTCAGGACATGCACCTGATGGTTTCTCCTTTGGAGCAGAGAACGACGTCCTTTTCAGAGGACATACCTTGGTACCAGTTGCTTTACGGGAGGTGGTGTTGAGGGAGTTTCACACTTCTCCATTGGAGGTACATCCTGGAGTAGTGAAGATGTACCAGGATCTCAGACGACAGCACTGGTGGCCGGGCACGAAGAAGGTTGTGGAAGAGTTCGTTTCTCGATGCCTCACCTACCAGCAGGTGGAGGTAGAGCATCAGGTACCATCAGGCTTCGTACATCCCTTGAAGGTCCCTGAGTGGAAGTGGGACGGGATATCTATGGACTTCGTGACTGGACTTCCACGCACTTCTAGAGGTCATGACTCCATTTAGGTGATTTTCGACCGACTCACCAAGTCGGCTCACTTCTTACCTATCAGAGAGCAGGGCTCAGTGGAGAGCGTGGGACGTCTTTACAATCAGGATATTGTGCGGCTTCATGGAGTGCAATCATCTATCATCTTCGATCGATATGCTCGGTTTACTTCCCGGCTATGGAAGGGATTGCAGAAGGCGTTCGGGACGCAGCTATGTCTGAGCACAACCGTTCACCCTCAGACGGATGATCAGACGGAGAGGACCATTCAGACTCTCGAGGACATGCTCCGCGCATGCATCCTCGACTTTCGTCGCAGTTGGGAGGACCACCTACCCTTGGTGGAGTTCGCGTACAACAACAACTACCACTCCACCATCGGGATGGATCCATGCGAGGTGTTGTATGGCCGACCTTGCAGATCTCCTTTGTGCTGGACAGACCGTGGGGAGTCAGCACTTGTGGGACCGAAGATGGTCCAAGCCATGACAGAAAAGGTCCTAGTCATCCAGGAGAAGATGAGGATAGCTCAGAGCCAACATAAGTCTTATGCTGACAGGAGGCGGAGGCCACTAGAGTTCGAGGATGGAGACCACGTCTTCTTGCATGTCTCACCTCGACGTGGATTACAGAGATTTGTACAAGGTGGAATGTTGTCTCCACGCTTCATCGGACCATTCTAGGTCCTCTGCAGGATTGGAAAGGTGGCTTATCGCCTGGCTCTACCACCTCAGTTGCACCGGGTGCATGACGTCTTCCACGTATCTCAGCTGAGGAGATACGTGCATGACCCGACGCACATCATTGACCATGAGGAGCATGACTTTAATGATGGGGAGACTTTTGTGGAGGTCCTAGTGGAGATTGAGGATAGACAGGAGCAGGTCCTACGTGGATGGTCGATTCCTCTAGTGTGCCTTAGATGGTAGCACGAAAACAACCAGGAGAGCACTTGGGAGCGGGAGGCTCAGATGCATGCTCAGTAACCTCATTTGTTTCCCTAGTTATGATGTATCATTATAGGGACATAAATCCCTGAGGTGGGAGTAATTTAAAGACCCGTAAAATTCAAGGGAATTTTTTTCTTAATTTTCATTGGAATTTTACAAGAACACGGTTTCAGACGGAACTTGATTCCGAGGCTCAGTGTGCCCAGAATTTCTATCCAAAGTTTAGCTCGAGTATGTTCATTGAACGAACGAGCGTGATTTTATATCTTTTGAACTAGTGCCCAAAATCGAATTCCGAGGGCACCGATGGACCTGCATTGCCAGTAATTACTTAGGAACTTCTCTTCCGGAGTTGCGTTATCACAGGTGTGGATGATAAAAATTGTGGAAGTTAATTTATCATTATTCAACAATTTTTATTCTAAGTGTTTAATTCTTGATGGATGTTGGGTAACCACCCAACCTCCCTTGGGAGGTTATGAGGGTAGTGGGGCCCACACGAACCCCACCACTTCATATCCTCTAACCCCTCTAAACTCTTATTAAATGTTGAAAACATAAGTTTACTTAAATTATGGAATTAATGTGGTGAGTTAAATGTATGTTTTTGAAATTCAAACCCTTGAATTTTTATTAAGGCTTATTGTGTTAATAAAATAAGAAAGGAGCTTATTTTATTTGTTGTTAGAGTTTTGTCGTTGAGTGATTTTTGGGAAGAACATCTTCTTCTTTGACGAAGAACTCGAGGAACATCGGTCTCCATCGAAGAACGCCGAGTCCCCGTAGACCGACTTCGCGACATCGACCCGCGACGTGACGTCTCTTTCTGCAACGGTTCTTCTGCGACGCCGACCCGTGACGCGACTTCCTCCTTCCAATTCGCCTCTTTCCTCGACGGTTATACCGCGACGTTTTCTCTTCGACGAACCTCCAAACAAGTTCCGCTCTTGAATCGAAGGTAGGGGGTTAAATTTTATTTATTTATTTTTCCGTACATGATTCAAGTTTGTCGTTCTCCGTGGATTAAAACCAATAGTTATCGAATAATGCGAGGGGGCCAGACCACACAAACATGGCCAACCATCCTCCATATTACATTTTGGTTCATTTATGGTTTGTTATGGGAAGGAGTGGTGCCGTCACACCACGCAGAATCATGCGAAAGGAAATGCGCGGTGCCGTCGCACCGCGCCGTGGAAAGAAGATCAAGGTCACGACGCTGTCACGCCGCATCGAAGAAAACTGAAGGCACCACGGTCAGAGTGGGGCTGCGGCGGAGGGGATCTGTGCCGTTGCACCGTGTTGGACGAAATAGGTCGTGGCTGGTTCGGGGCCGTGGCGGAGCGGGGTGACCGGCGGCCGGTATTGGGCCACCGGTGTCGGTGATTGAGGAAGGACCGGCCTTTGCCCGTCGTTGTTATGGGAAACGGCTGGCCGGACACTGGGGAGCCGGGGGAATTAATTCCCCCGGCTGGCTTAAAAAAACGGCCCCCTTAATTGGGGGGCCGCGGTTACACAGGGGGGCAGGCGCCCCCACCCCCTTGCCGAGCTGGCCAGCACGCTGGGCGCGCTGTGCCCAGCCGGGCCGGCCGCCTGGCTGGTCCGCCAGGCCGGGCCGCGCCCAGGCCGGGCCGCGTCGGCCGGGCCGGACCATGCCCTACCGGGCCGGACCGCACCGAGTCGTTCCGGGCGGACCCGGACCTGGGGCGGGTCAACCCGGTTCGGGCAGACCGGGAGGTCACGGGCCGGGTCAGTCCGGGCCCGAAACCCCCATTTTCGGGCCGTCTTCGATCGTTTTCCCATAACATGGTCTACAGACCTCCGATCGACGCAACGTCTATTGAGTTGTGATCCTAGGAACGAGATGGTCGTTTTGGTATATCGCACTCAAGGTTTCAGAATACTTTGAGTTCGGCCGGGTTGGTTCGTACACGAAACCAACTAGGCCCTCGGAGCGGAAACACTCATATCTCGAGCTACAAACGTCTGATTTATGTGTCGTCAACTTTGTAGGATTCCTCTTAGAGAGACGGATTTTTTGAATTACTCTGCCCAAGGTTTGGACGTAGGTGGAGTACGGTCGGGTTTGTTTTTCCTTAAAAAACAACCGGTCCCCTCGGACGAAAAATCCAATAACTCTCAGACCGGGCGTCCGATTGACGCGCCGTATGCGACGTTGAGTTCATGTTGGTGATACATAACTTTTGGATACATCAACTCTGGACTATGTGTCAGTTGATGTATCAGCCTCTCGGATCGTGGAGCGGACCCTCCCGAACGAGCTTGCTGTGTGTGGGAACCCTAAAACTGGCTGTGACTGCTACTGTGATGATGATGACTGTACAGAGATCCTCAGTATATTCGACGGCGATGACTACAACACTCAGCGATTCTATGTGGATCAGTTCTACCGATCCTGTGTGGGTCAGCGCTCAGCGTTTCTATGTGAGCTAGCGCCTACAGATCCTGTGTGGGTCCGATCCTGTGTGGGTCATTGCGGGGGTTAGTACCTATCGATACTTTGTGGGTCCAACGACTTAGATGGATCAGTGATCATCTCTATCATCATACGAAGAAGTATACATGTGTGAGTTGAATCCTGTTTGCTTTCTTGAGTGGATTGTGTTGTGCTATCCTGTGTGGATTACGTTTTACTTTCTGTTTGTAATACGTATGCTTTCGTGTGTGGAGTGAGTTGTACTTGTGATCAGAGGTTGGAGCGTATTGGAATTGATGAATTAGGTATATATATGGGAATATACCTAAGAAGTGTCAGTTGATACATCGTTATTATATATTTCCTTTGTGGTTTATCCTATGTGGATTTTGAGAGACCTTCGGGGGTCTCGGGGTCCCTACTGAGTACCTTATACTCACCCCTGAACGGGCTATTCCCGCACTACGTTGTGTTGGTTGTAGACGGCTGACAGCGTTGATTGTGGTTGAGGCTTGCAGAGTAGGACAGTACCAGGAGGTGGACCACTGGGAAGGACATACTCGGAGCGGACAGCAGGACCCGAGGAGCAGTGGAGCTATCTATACACACCCTTCAGGTGGGATTTCCAGTGGATAGCTCGTCGTTGCGGATTTACCTTTCAGTTGATGTTTTCCATTTCGAGTTATACTTTACTTTCAGTTTGGGTTTGTATACTGGGCCACTTACTTTTCTGCACTTTACTCTTGTACTAGCTTTTACTTTGTGTTTACTTCTACTGCTTGTTTACTCTATGGTGTTTTTTTATTTTACAAAGGCAATGCCTTCCCTTTTTACCAGGATTTACACCTTGGTGCTAGTCTCCAGCCCCTGGGCTATGGAAGGTGGGCTTGGGTAGTCACAACACATGCCCTGAGGATGGGCCGTGACATAAGATATATGAGAGAGAGTAGTAAATCATGAGTTTGTTCGAGAATGATATTTTTTTGAAATAATATCCTTGAGAGAGGTGTGTTATATATAATTATGCAAATATTAATATATATGGAGGAAAATAATAATTCAAGATGAATTAATATGAATTAAAATGGATTTTGAGAATTAATTGAATTTATAATCAATGATAAGCATTTGGATATTTCATTTTTAAAAATATATAAAATTTGGGATTTTTATATTGGATTTAAGTTTGGTACAAAATTTTATGAGTTCATTAAGGATTATTCCCAAGAGAGAAAAATAAATTTTCTAGGAGATTTGATAAATTATTTTATAATATTTTTGTCAATTTTATTTAATAATTCATATTATCAATAAATTTATATTTATCCCAATTTTGTAAAATCTAGAATATTTTTGAGTAGGAATATTTTTTGTTAATTTATTTCCAGGTAATATTCAGAAATCATAGAAGCAAAAGAGTATAAAATAAATAACTATGCTCATTTATTGAAGAAACATAATATATATTTTTTAACTATAAAAGATCATTCCTTTGGAATCATGAGTTCTCTATATTTTTGAAGATATCTATAATGAATATATAATTTCAATCGATCCATAAATGTTGATGATTAAAAATATTCCAAATATGGAAATTTATTTTATAAATAGTGATACAACACAAATGAGATACAAATGTAGTGTAATAATATGATGTACAAGTATATGTGTTCATTCACTTATGCAAATTTATAATTAATGTAATTATATAGAGTTAATTTCTCCCATAATCGATTATCTATTAATAATTTAATGATACCAAAAAATGTGAATGAATTTCTTAATAAACTATACAGATAATGTAATTTTTTAGTTAATAAACTATAAAGGAAATAATGATGAAAAAATGATTATATTATATGTCATAACTTATGAAAAAAATTAAATTTTTTATATAAATATAGAGGAAAATATCTATCTTGAAATGACTTCCATGTCCAATGAATTTGAAGATGTCACTGATTATTATATAGTGAGATCAGTGGAAATGATTGAAGGTTGGATAAATATTGGTTTAATTGATAGATTATGTAACTTATTATTATTATAATCCAATATTATTATTGAGTTTATAATGATATTGGTATATAAATCATAAAGGAACAAAAATAATAAAATTTCTTACAGTGACATATACAAGAAATAATGATCATAATTTTAATTATTTTTATAATCCACAATGCAATGTTTTTACGTAAAAAAAGGTGGAAAAATTATAGTTTATATTTCCATCTCTGATAATGAATGAATAAATTCTATTTATTATAATTATTACATCTGCGTATTTATGAAAGAAACACAACATTCAATAGGATGCATGATACGCTACATCGAGCTTAAAACTAAAACGAAATATTATTATTTTATTGTTAACATTATAACCTAGTTATTGGAATGTTGAGAATGATTTGTATTAACTGAATTATTAAAATATGGATTTTAGATGTTTATATAATGATTCATTATTAAAAAAAATTAGCAATAGAAATAAAAACCAATTAAATATTAAAGATGTGTTTTTTTTAAAAACCGATTTTAACAAAAATAACTATTTTTATAAAATCATATCACTATTTATGGATTATATTAATAAAATACAAACTCAATTTTATTTTTAAAATTAATATTATTTGTTTTCTAGAAATGATATGAGATCAAAATCAATTTTAACCATAAATGATGTAGTTTTTATGGTCCAATTTTAACATCTTTTGACAGAGAATCATTTTTAAATATAGTTTTTAAAAACATTATATTTTATATTCAAAATAATATTATTCTTATTTTTAATAGGTAAATCAAAATTTATATTTTCTGACATTTCGGTAATTTTTTAACAATTGTTTTAATGAATAGTGAAAAATACTGTATTTTAATTCATAACTACATTTTACAATTAATTTTTTATAGCTATATTGTCCAATTAATTGGTTTTAAAGTGTAATTGTATGATTTTTTATCATTTAATCCAATTTTGGTCATTGAATGTACATTTATATAGAAATTTTATAAAAACAAATGTAAATATTTTGATGGTTTTTTCTTTTCAAAAACAGGTTTATTCATTATGACAATGAGAATCAATTTTAAAATAATTAAATAAAATTTTGGATTTTGAATTTGAAAAATTGGATTCTATATTTGGAATTAAAATATGCCAAAATTTTAAATAAGTCCCTTTTATTTTAAAACATTAATAATTGTATATTTACTAATTATTTTCAATACCACAGTTAAAGGTAAATTAGGTAAATGATGGTAAAAATAATATTATAATAATATAAAACTACCCTAACACATGTCATAATACTATTGGATGAAATATTTTAAAAATATAATACCCTTGGGAAAAAATGTAATTTGGAATCCACTTTTGTGTCATTACGACACTTATGAATTTTAATATTATATAATTGAAAATATGTTATAGACATTAAACATCATAATAAAACAATTTTAATATAGTATTATATAAATGGTATATTGAATATAAATATAACACCATTTCCTATATCACTGTATTTTATTTAGAAATTTAGATATTAAATAAATAAATTAAATTATGACACTATGGTGATGATGTAATAACATTATTAATATAAGATTCAAAAATATTATATTATAAATGTTAAAATAAATATTATAATTAATATTTTGTTCCATTATAGACTTTTATGAATTAAAAAAGAATTTTTTTATTGATTGAATGAATTTTTTTATATGGAATCAAGTTGTTATGAATTTTTTAGAATGTTTAATCTGAATAGTGTAAAATTAGACATAATTCATAACTTCCAATGTAAAATATTTTATTAAATGTTATAAAATTAATTATAATATAGGTATCTACCAAATGTTTAGGATGTATCCTAATATATCATAAATGAATCATTTTTTATCCATTTTAAATGTTATTGAAATTACATTGACACAGAAATTGTAAATAACAAGATATCAGAGTATGATTAAAAAAGGAAAATAATGAAGGGAAAACAAGTACATAATATCAGAAAAACATCCGACAAGATCTAAAAGAATAAAATAATTTATATAGCATGGTAATAAGTGGTATAAAGGGAATAAAAAATGAAAATTTATTCTAATAAATTATAAATTAATACAATTTTATTATTTAGGAAGATAAATAATAAACAAGACAATTCAATCTCATGGAAAGGGAAATATTAATTCAACCTCCATTCATGATGTTAATTATCAATCTCATTGGATTTGTTCTTGGAAGAAAATTTGTTCATGACCTATAATTTTTTACACTGAATATTCACTTATTTTTTTTCATATTCCTGACACATAATTATGACATTTATTTATCCTTGATCTAATTATATTATCTTTCCATGGTATGTCGTCTCAATATCATTTCATTGAGGCATATCATGATGTTATGAACCTTTATTATCCAATAAAGTGTATATATAACCATTTTGTCATGCTATATCCAAAATTACTATATTATCATGATATTAAATTTTTTATTTAATGGTATCGCTAAATTGTTTTTTATGTCTTTCTCAAGTGGAAAAGGACAATTTAACTAAAAAATCATTTTAAATATCTTAAAGATTAATTCTTCTAAAACATTCTATGTCATTTAAATGTTATCAAAATGGTTTCTTTGAATTTATTTATATTGAAATGAACATAATAAAATGTTAAATGTTTTAACGTGTTATGGTACAAATTTATTCAAATGTCTCTTTACTAATTTTTCTGAAATGGATTGTATATTTAAGTATCATAAAGTGATTTTTATTAATTGAAATTGAAACATGTTCTGTGAAATGTTGATAATTTAAATATTTCACGTGTTATGATAATATAATGGTACTAGGAAATTTTATTGGTGGTTACATGATAAACTAATAATAAGTGGTTACATGATTAACCAATTATAGGTGGTTATGTAACAAACCAATTATGGGTGGTTCCATTATAAACCAAGGACGATTGGTTACATTATAACATCCAATTAACTGGGTATGGAAGTCATCCATATGGATATTCCATTTAGTAATATATGAGGACACTGACAATATGGTTATTCCATTTATGTATGATTATGTACCGTGTTACCATTATATGTTTTATGTTTGTTATATGTGTTTATGGTAATTTTTTGGTTACAAAAATTGTATGAAATTATATTGTATTTAGTGAATTGTATTTTACTACTTCTAGGGGAAAAGTATTACATTATAACAAATTAGTCTTGGATTATATGGTTTCTCCAAACTAACATATATACATCTTTATATATCTGTTATATATATTTTTAGATTCATCCCATGTTTTGAAATGTTTTTTTATAGATTTTAATGAATAATATGGTCAAGGATGGGATCATGGAATATTTAATATTTAACATAAAAAGAAACCACATTGTGTAATAATGGATTTTGTTTTAAGGATGAAATGGATATTGTTGGAAGTGTCCACAATGTATTTAAAAGGGGTTGTTATATGCGAGTTAGGGCATTATTCTCTAAAACAATAATCATTAAAAGATCCTTAATGTAAATTCATTACATATCTCAAGATTTTTAAATATTTTAGGTCGTGTCCTTATGGTTTGTATATGAATATGGTTTATAAAATATATGATATTGGGATGTTTTTTAAGAGGTAGGGCTATCATCACGGTTTTATAATTTTGTTGGAGACCATATTTTCAATTCAATAAAAACCCTTGTTGAGTCATTGTGATACAAAATATTAACTTGAATAATGATATTTTTGGAGAAATTTAACATTGAGGGAATTATGGGTTATTATTGTTTTGGATGATAAATGTGAGGTATAAATTAATCATTTAGTTTTGAGACATTCAATAGAAATTTTTGGGTTTATTGTAATTTTTTAGGAATAATATAAAAATTATATTGTTTTATAAAGTTAAAATATTTTAGGATGGGTGACAACACATCACATCTACCAAGTCTATAGGGATCAAACCCACATCTAAAGGGTGACAGGGGTGTATCTCTTAACAAAATCCTACATCAGGTAAATGGTTAGTTTTACTTATTAATTTTAGTTTATTGTTTTTTTATTAAGAATAATATGTATTTGGATAAATATATATTTTATCCAATAGGTAATCATTGGATTGTATAATTATATTTTGGATAAAGTTATAAAATTATTTTTGTAGGACATTCACTATTTGTGGAATATTATATGATTATGTTTAATAAATTAATATGAGTTTTTATTTTAAGAATAGTGGTTTAATTATTCTTGTATAAATATTTGATTATGTTATGGAATAATTGTTATTTGGGTTATTTATGGATGTGACTAACATATATAGGTGAAAATGTTATTAGGTTAATTAATTTTTGTTAAGATACATTAAGAGTGTTTGATGTCATTTGTAGATAAGTGTTATAATTTATATCGAAATACAAAAATATAAAATCATTCTAATTTTTGGGTTTTTTTACATTATTCATTATTTTGAGGAATTTTATGTCCAATTATTTATAAAATGGTCAATATTTTCCCTTTGGATATTACTGTTGTTTTTTGGGGATCTAAAACTAGTATTTCTTCAAACAATGGTATATTCTTTTTTGGAAATTTTCTTATTTTATCAAAACCATTTTAGTTTTGGTTCATATTTCATGACATTATGGATAGATTATATAACTTTTTTTGATAATGTTATTCTCTAGTAGTTGATTATTGATCTTTAATTTGCACCAAATCATCATGAATACTCATTGATTGGATAAAAGATAAGTTTTTGGTTGAAATGTATTAAATGAACAATCTATACCTGACAAGTAAGTAAATTTACTTATCATCATATTCAAGATCATAAATAAAATTTTCAACATTTAGAAAATGATAACAAAATAATAAAATTTTCCATTTACATTTCTTACTGAAAAATAAAATATTGTTTAACTCATTAAAATTTTGTGGTTTTCCAATTAATAATTTTTTTTTTCTGATCATGTTTCTTATTAACCTATATTAGAATATAATGGTTAGTTTTTCATCCATATCCATGATTTCCATCATGGAATCCTAGTATGTGTTATCTCTAGTGACGTTTTAACTTTTCTTTCATTCTTTTAATGTTATATCTTTATTATCCCTTTTTCTAAGGTGGGTATGCAAAAAAGGTATTTTGAAATAACATTCCCTAGTTACCAACCTCAAAATCAAATTTCTAGGACCCCATTTATTAATTTTGGGGATGATGTATCATCCAGACTTTAAATGAAAGAAACATTTTGTCCAATATCATATATGATTTTCTTTGTTGATCTTTAACAAACAACAACATATTATTAATTAAATGTTACTATTATAACCTTTCCATTGGATTGGTTAGAATTAATAGTATTAAAAAAAGTATGAAAATATTTTTTACACATATTTATATTTTGAATCATTGGTTACCAAATTTATTTGAAATGGAAATAATAACAAATTTCATATATAGTATTTGTTTTTTTGAAAACGTATTTAATTGAGAATAAATTTGTTTATAAAATGATATCACAATTTTTGGATTATTTTAATGAAATATATACTCAATGTGATGTTTTAATTTCATATTATATGTTTTAAAGACAATATATAAGATCAAAATCAATTTTTAGAAAAAAATAAGTATTCTTCATAAAAATAAAACATTAAGACCTTTTGATGGAAAACGATTTTTAAATATAGCTTTGGTGAATTTTATGTGTTATATTTAACAAAATAAAATTCTTATTTGGATGTGGAACATTAATATTTCTCTTTTTTAAATTTAGGTAATTTTTTTATAACTTTCAATTTTAATGAATAGTGAAAAATAACTATATTTTTATTCAAATATTCTTTTCCATTTAATTTTTTATATAGTAAAACTATTTATTTATCTTTTTTTAAAGAGTAATTGTATTATGTTTTTGTAACGTAATCCAAATTTTGTCATTGGAGGTAACTTCACATTGAAATTTGAAATAAACACATGTTTCTTTCATTTGATGGTTTTTAGTATTAAAAACCAATTTGTTAATTTTGAAAAATAGAATTATTAATAAATAAATTACTGAAAGATAAGAGTTTTTAATTTGTAAAAATATATTCTATATTTGGAATAATAGGGTATAAATTTTTTAAATATTACCATTTTATTTTCCAATATTATGAATATTTACTTTCGTAATTATTTTTCTTACCACATTTAATGAGTAATTAATGTAAATAAAGGTAAAAATAAAAATATAATAATATAAAACAACCCTAAAACATGTCATAATCATATTTTATGACATATCTAACCATGAAAACCCTTGGTATTTTTTTTCCATTTTTAATCCACATTTTTGTGACTATAATAGTCATTACTTTTAATTTAAAGTCTAAGAAATTATCCAATAATCATGAATCATGTAACTAAAACAATTTTAGTATAGTTTTATATAAATTGTCACATGGACTATTAAAATTTTTTATAAGTCTAAAAATATTTACTACATCACGGTATTTAATTTATTATTTTTATATATTAAATGAATAAATTTAATTATTACACTAAGATGATATATTGATTACATCATTAATAAAAGATTAAAATAAAAGATATTTTAAATTATAAAATAAATATTATTTGTAATATTTTATTCCATACAAGAATATTATGAATTTATATGAAATATTAGTATTTAGTTATTTTTTACAAAGGAATCACGTTTTTATGAAATTTTGAAAAGGTCATGTATGAATAGCAACAAAATTGAAAAAACTCATAACCTAAAATATAAAATGGATTATTGAATGTTATAAAATTAATAAAAATCTAATATTAGACTAATGTTTTATGATATTTCCTAATATTTCTTAATTGACACATTTTTTCCCTTTTTACATGTCATGTCAATTATATTAACACATAATGTGTTTATAACAAGTAATCTTGGCAAGATAAAAATGGAAAAAAGGGGTTAAACCAAAAATATAACGATTAAAAAATAAACTAAACATGTCTAATTTTAATTGGATAAATTTGATATTACCTAAAATCATTTAATATTTTAAATAAATCCGTTATGGATAATTAGAAACTGAAAATAAATTTATAATAAATTAATATTTCAAGACATTTTTTAAAGTTCCCCTCACCACTCCTATAAAATGGAACATATTCATATCTTCTATTAGTACTTTAAAACAATTTTGGTTCACACAATATATATCCTAACATTTGCCTAGAATCCATCCCCAAAATATAAAATCCTTATTTTATGAATAACACACTTCTTAAAGGTATTATGGTGTTATTCAAAGGTGATCCACCGAAGAAGAATTATCATTTTCATTAAGTGTTGTTATATTATTTCCACTTCACCATCCTTAAAATATAATCCAACCATGATAAGATAATAAATCCCATATCCTTAATATACTGAGTTTATATTTTGTTGACATAATCACCTAAATAATGCTCCACATCCATTAAATGGGAATATAATTAATCGTTTATGCGTACATGTGAACTATCAACTCCACAAACCAATATAATTCATTTATTGACCACTATCTCTCATGAATAATTATTATAACAGAATTAATGTTCCTATTCCATATTCATGAAATATTAATTATTATAAAATAATAATATATAAATTACATTCTTACTTCCATCTGCATAAAAATGATAACATCATTTGTGTGTATGTGTGAACTATCACCTCTTAGAAAGGGTGTGACTCATTCTGATTAATTATATAATTTGTATGATATATATAAGTATTTTTAAATGATTATTTTGATGTTAATATTATAATGATCTTTAAAAAAATATAAAATTATAATTACCTTATTTCCTTTATGATCAATGACAAATTGAAACAGTAAACATGCGTACGTATGACCTACCATCTCCATGATTAAATTGTTATCCATTTTTCATATGCATAATTAATGTTTTTATTTAAAAAGAATTATTATTTTATAAAAGTCATGAATATCTTATTAATAATATTCTAGAGATGATGAAATTATGACCTCATGATAAAATTATATCAATTTATGTCCCTTTTAACTAATGAAGAAATTATCAACAAAATGTTCGACATGAACTCAAAGAATTAACTAATTTATATAACATGGTAATAAGTAATATAAAGGGAATAAGAACATGATTAAAGTTATAATTAATGTTTAAATTAACATGATAATATTATTCATGAATATTAATAATGAACCAGATATGTTGGACTCAAGTTAAGGAAAATATTAATTCAATCTCCATACATTGAGTTAAATATCCATCTCATATGTTTTGTTTTTCCTAGAAATTGTCTGAATGACTTCTGAATGTTTTAGAAAGAATATACACTGTCACAAATGGATTTTCATGTATTGGGTTTTATCAAGTTTTTTGGAAATACCAATAATTATTTTCATTTTTGGTGATATTAATGACGAGTTTTGAAGTTAAATCTATGTCTAATAAACCTACCATGAATTCCACATTGCTTTTTTGGTGATTTTTATGAAAAGGGTAATTACATAATGATTTGGGCCTAACCGTGTGCCCATTAGAGATTTATAAAAAAAAATATAGTTTTATAACTCCCACATTCTTCACTAATTCTACCCCCACTTGTCCTTTACCGACTTACATAATCCATTATATCCTTTTGTACCCCTGAAGAACTCATAACCATGGTGGATATGGGTTATTTATCCATTATTGGGCCAACACGTGATCCCGTTTATAGTTTTAAAATAATATATATTTTATTTTATATGTTATTCTTTTATTTTATTTTCTAAAGATTCCACATATCACCCAAGACCACAAACCCTAGGCACAACCCCATTTTCCACTTTACCTTTTTGGAGCCCGTATTCATCAAGGAGTATAGACAACATCTTCATGGTTTCTCAAATACACCAATTTTGAAGAGGTAGTTTGTTTCTCTCATAAATGATTATTCTTTTGGTTTATGCCCCCAAATTCTTCATTACCAAGTACTTCAATACAAAATGAGCCTCTCCATTGAGTTTTAATCCATTCCATCTCCCATAAGGGTGCTAATATAAAGGAAAATGATGTGTTCTATAGTAATCAAGATTATTTTCCTTCTCATTTCTTCCCATTCCTACTCCATCCATTATTTTATGGTTATCTATTCTCCAATAGTCATGCATGACCTAGGGTACTATTAAACCACGATTTTTATTGTATTTTTGTTTATATGGGTCTGATCTTCATTACATTAGTGATTATAAACCCTCGTATGGATATATTAGGTGTGTGTATCCATTCTACCTATAATTTGAGGTAGGTTCCCCATTACACATGGAATTTATATTTAAAATACAAATTTTTAAGCTATTTTTACCCTATACACATTCTGAGTATTTTTTCACAAGCCTTCAATAATATTATTTGGTGTGGATAGTGGTGTTCATGACTTGTTTTGTGATAATAAGTATTATTTTACCATTAAATTGCACTCCGAGTTTTAGTTTAAATGTTGTGTTGTCTTCCGCAGCTGGTTGGTAATGTTTATAACTTTATTTATCGATTTAAGAAAATTGGAATGAAATTTTGGTTTTATGATATTTTTAGTGTTAAATAGAATTTTTATTAATAAATTTTGCTTACATTATTTCCAGGAATGTTCCATGTTGGGTTTCTTATTGTCAAATTGATAATAAATTATTGATTTTTCTTATAACAAATATTGGAGGAATGTGAATATATTTTTTTGGTCTCCTTATATGGGTTCAAATATGGTATTTAGTTTCATAATGAAATGATCACTGGGTTTTAGGGTGTTTTATCGTGTATTTCTAATATATGGCCCATTTGGCATCTGTATAGAAATTGATGGGTTTTGAATTTGTATCCTAAATTTATAAGGGGTTTATGTAAATTTATTTTGCTTCCAATGGTTTATATATACCTCTTAATTAACAGTTAAATTTTTTATTTTGATAAATTACATTTTTTGTTGAATTCATAATGGCCCATTTGGAAATTATCATATAAAAATGATTTCAAGTGTATTCCATATAGTATCAGTGGGGGTCATTTTATGATTCATGAAATTGATTTATAAAATGGAGTTAGGGCAGTCAAATATGGATTGATGTGGTATTGGGGGTCATTGGTCTTAAAAGAGAATTTTTAATGGATTTTATGTGCACAACCTTATTATACATCTTGAAATTGTTTTATGAAGATTTTAAGTGGTTAATTGAACTATGAAAGAAAAGTGAAACATTTTTAGGGGATGCTAGGTGTGTGTATGATTGGGATATGGAATTTTCATGTGAAAATTTTATTTTAAAATGTGTGGAAGATGATTGGGCACAAAGAGAAAAACCAATGTATTTATGTGGGAAGATGTGTACCACTCTGCCAGTGATCCAAAGTGGTTTTGTCATTGATTTATGATGATATTTTAATAGTGAAAATAATAAATAAACAATAATAATGATTTTGGGTACCATTAGGTTAAGTGTAATGTACCCAACTAGTGTCTCTTGCACAAGGAACAATATTTATTATGGTTAATTTTTAATAAGATACGATGTACATAGGGCCCACAACAAGATAATACCTAGGTATGTTCCCTTGACTAGGCTTTATAGGAAAATTTTTACTCACCATCAGAATATGGTGTGTTTGTTTGGATAATTTTGTAGCATGTGTTATCACTTTTAAATATGTAAATTCATTAATTCATCCCTCATAAAAAGTATTGTCATATTTGACGTTCCATCGCATTGAAATTGGTTACTACCATTTCTTGCTTGTGAAAACATGCAATAATTTTATTTGGTGATGATTATAGCTTAGAACCTTTTTTGGAAAAAATAATTTTATATATTTTATTTCACTAATGAAATTTATTTCTCATTGTTTGTAAAGGATGTGTATTTGGAAAAGAATATGTTTCTATCCTAATGAGTTTCAATACTGATGCTTATAGTATTCATCAATTTTTATCTCTTGTGTATGTTTCAGGTAGATTTTAATCGTCTTGAGAGACACATTAACATTGGGTTTCAGAGATAATAGAGAGGTCACATGTTGTTATTTGGTCATTAGGTTTCATTAGATTAGTTGTATCATTCCGTTGTATATTTAGATTTATTATGTAAATGACATCAGTAGAATTCTTATATAACTTTGTATTGGATTTTCCATTCTTCTCATTATTTGAATTATTGTATATATATAGGATAAATAGTTCCATTTTCACTATGCTGATTCTCTTGGTGATTTTCACTATCTTGGTAGGATCTAGAAAGCCTATCGAGACTTGTGAGGGAGTGTCCTAGGTGATCAGTTCAGTGTTAACCAAAGTGGGTTCGTGAAAAAAATGGTATTAGGAGAGGTTGAATCATTGGAAACCATTATTTTTATAGCACCCTTTTTATTTTGGTTATGCCATGGGAGATGGGGTATTATTTTCAAAATGTGGGGTAGGTTAAGGATTATCATCACAAACACTTGCTCGTTTCAATTCTTGAGTGTCCATGGGATGTCCAGTTTTATTACATTCGTTGGATCTTAAGGATTTTTTGGGTTTGGTATACAACTAGGGGATTTGGATTAATGGTATCCATGAAATCACAATTCCTAGAAAACCATGTGGAGTTGAGGAATGTTCCAATAAAGACTCTCTAGGTTGGTGGTGTGTTTGAAATATAGACTCCAACCATATGGTCAAGTCGCCCAGAAACCACTTCCCTTATGTGGGTCTCTCATACATTAATTGAATTCTGAATTTTGTTTTAAAAATAATTGGGTTATAATTATTGACATGGGTTTTCAATTCATAATATAATAGTAATTTTTATAATTTTGTGGTTTTTTTAAAACAATTTTTTTGGAGAAAGTTGAATGATTTAATAGGACTAGATTTTCCCCAATCTAAACTTCCAGTTTTTTGAAATAAATTTTTTGATATCATGGATCATTTTATGATGATTCTGATTATTTTTATTGAAATTGTGTGTCTTGGTATGATAATATGTTTTTTAATCTAATTAAATGGTTTTGTAAATTTGTTATGAGTGGTTTTTGTGTTCCTAGATAGGGTTCTTATCTCTGTGGTGATCAGATTATGAAAACAAACATTGCTGTATTTGGGAAATGGGAAGCGGTAGTTTTTTGTAGCATGGTTTTTCAAAAAATTGTTAATAATGAAAAGTGGTAGGTTTTTATGAAAATTTTTATTGATGATATGTGGCTTTTTTTTGAAATTTGAAATGGGTTTTTTAATTGGGGGTTGTTCTACCTTTGGAAGGTATATGATTTTTGGAATGATATGGTTTTGTTATAGATGTTTGTGTTTTAATGGGTTGTCACATGCATGGTTTTATTATTATATTGATGGATGGCTGGTATGGAATGGTGTTTGATTGCTCTGGGTGTCATGGAAATTAGCATTTGAGTAAGATTTGATGAAACACCATGGGTGAATGAGGAAATCAAAAATGTTAGTTTGTTTTTATGATGTTTTTTGAGAAACAGAGTGGGGTATTTGTTTATAAATTGATAGTTATGTGTGTGGTTTTTACAATGCTATAGATGTGTTGATTATTTAGTATGCCTAACTGTGATCTTGATGTCATACACTTGTTGTTTTTTATAATGGTATCTTATTGGTGGCTTAGTTTAGGAGTAATGTTCTGCGGGTTTATAAAGATGGGTTAGATGCTATAATGTGGCCATGAATGGTTTTCTATTTGAAATATTTCTAGTTGATCAGAATAAATATTTGTTTCAAGGATTAAATCCACCACTTTTAATTATGCATCAGCCATTTTTTTTAATAGAGAGTTGTTTTGGATCAGATTAAAGTTCCTTGTTGTTTTGGTGAATTATAGATTGTAGTAATAATTCTCATTGTTGTTATTGTGTTTCTTCATGTTCACTTTCCATTCTTATCCTCGTTCAAAAGTGAGGGAGAATGGTTTTGTACATATTTATGTTTCCATTGAGTGATGGTGTTTTTCTTTACTAGTGATATACATAGATTGTATTGTTCCATAGCTCCTAATTATGGCACATCAGATGCTTCAATAATTAGGGATCTTTCCATTGGCATTGGTTGGAGGATTTTCATAGAGTCATGAAATCCCCAGTGGTGTGGGACTCTCTAATAAGTTATTATCTTCACCATGGTGGTAAGGTAGTATCTGGGTCAACATTGTTGTTCCTCATCATTGTGAATTTCCCCTTGTTTCAACAGTTGTGATGGACTTTCCTCTAATGTAGCTTCTATGGTTATGCCTTCCTAGATGTGGGTTTCTTATCAATATCCTTGTGTCAACTGCCTATGCAATTATGCGGTGGCCGTGGTTTTACCTAATCATAGGTGTAGAGTTTTCTGTAGTTATATTGTTTCTTTTGAGGTATAGTGGCTTAATTATTGAGTCCCCTTTCCTCCCATCCCCGAGTGTTGGGGGACTAGATCTATGCAGAATGTGTGGGCCCAGTTCATATCACCTTAATTCAGGAGTGGTTGGTTTTAATGTTCATTTTTTATTCCTATTATCTTGGGTTGTATGTTTATTATGGGGGAGGTTTTGTTGGCCAATGTGGGGGATGCCAATTTTTAGTTCATATAGAATTCATGTTTGGTCATTTCATGTTAGTTCTTAATTGTGGGGATACCCCCCATGGGACTTGTAAATAATTATTTTAAGGATTTGTTTGATGTTAGTTGTTACTTAACGTAGGGGAGTAAATTTAGACCTCCACCCATTATTATGGTTTTTTAAGTTCTCTTTTTTTTATAGATCATTGGGATTATTAGAAGTGTAACCAATAAATTTGTACATGGGAGGGTTCTGGAGGTAGTGGATAGATATTTCAATTAATTCTCAAGATGATTATGTGTGTTTTTATTTTGATTGGAATGTACCATAGGTTCCATTAATGGTAAATAATATTCCCTTCTATTGAAAGGATAGACTATTTGGGCACAAAATCCTTATTTTTTTTTCTTTCAACGAGATAGTTTTATGGATTTCTGGGGGTGGAATGCTTTAATGGAGGGAAGAATTTTCACACCCAGTTTTTCAAGTCATTGTTTTGGTCTGGTTCATTGGATGTTATGATCATTTTCATGGGTTTTAGGTGAGTTAAATGTTTCTTTGTATGTTCCATTTAAGTCCCATAATCATACCAATGGTTCCCCATATATTGTTTTGTATTTTTTTGGAGAATAGAGTGGTTACTTCACAATTTGGGACAAATCGTGAGCCCATTTCTTTAATAAAAAACATTTTTGATTATTTTATAACTCCTTAAATTTAAAAACTATTCACACATTTCACTTACCACTTGTCATCATTTTACCTATTAGAACCACCATATCCATTTTTACCCCTTTGGAACTCTTTATTATGGTGGATTTTGGTTATTTATTCAGGTATAGGGAAAGATTGTGAGCTGATTTCTAGTTTTTTTTAAAAAAAATTCATTTGTATAATATTATTATTTTTTGAAATTTTTATTCCATTAGACCTCTCAATCGGGACCAAAAAACCTAGGTTCACCCCCATGTTTTATTTCCAATTTTTAGATCTCATATTTAACATGTATTAGGACAAACTTCATCAAGTATTCTCAAATCATCTAGATTTGAAGAAGTATTTTATTCTTTCATAAATAATTATTTTATGACTATATTCCTCAAAAATATTATTTACCTCTTTTCACATACCAAAGGAGTATCTCCATTGTGTTCCTATACATTCCATCTCCAGTAAGGGTGTGGATATCAGGGATGTTAATGAGTTATCTATTTATCAAGGCAATTTTCACTCTCTTTTCTCCTCCTTCATCCATTATTTATTGTTTCTGTATTCTCCCTAGGTAATTCATGACATAGGGTTCTATTATACCATGATTTTCATGGTGATTTTTTTTCATTTTGGGATTATCTTCATAGTTTTAGGTTTCATAAACCCTCATATACTGATATACTGTGTGTATTTCCATTCTTCCAAGGATTTGAGGTAGGTTCCCCATTTCATATATCTATATTATTTAATATTAAATTTTTTTCAGGGTATATTTAGACTCTACCCATTCTGAGTTCGTTACTAGCCTTCAATAATTTTATTTCACATGCAATGTTGTGTTTATTCCATGTTTTGTGAAAAGTATTGTTATTTTGTAATAAAGGCACACACCATGTGTTTGTATAAATATTTTTTTATCCTTAACCCCAGGTATGTGATGTTTTTAAATTGGATTAGACATTTAAATAAATTTATATCATTAAATTTTTATACTCTTTTTAGTATTAAATAGAAGTTTTTTTATTAAATGTTACATGCCTTGTTCTTTGAAAAGTTCATGGTTGGATTTTGTGTGGTCAAGGTGAAATTAAATGCTTGATTTCACTCATGAAAAATATTTTATACAAGTGAATTAATGTTTTCGGGTTACTTATGTGGTTTTCAATCTGGTTTTTGAATTTATAATGAAATGATAATGGGTTTTTAGAGTGTTATTTCACATGCTATATATAAATGTCATGTTTGGCATCTTCATATAAATAGACAGGTTATCAAGGTGTAGAATGAATTTTTATGGGGTATATATAAATTGTTTTTTTCGGAATATGGTGTGTTCAAAACTCTTAATTAATAGTGAACATGGCTCTTTCAATAAATTCAGTTTTTTTGAAGAAATCTGAAAGGCACGTTTCGAAATTCACTTTTAAAAATCATTTTCTTTTGCATTCCATGTTTTAGCATTTGGGATAATCGTATGATGCATAAAATTGAGATATTAAATGGTTTTGGGGCCTCCAAATAAGGACTGATATAGTATTATTTGTTTTATGGCCTTAAAAGTGCATTTTTAATAGATTTTAGGGGAAAACCCACATTATACTTCTTAATTTTTTTTTGAAAATTTAAGTGTTTTATTGATCCTTGAATGAAATATGAAAAATGTTTGTGGTATGTTTTGTATTTTTACGATATTGATATATAATATTCTTTTGAAAATTTTATATTATAATGTTTGAAACTTGAATGAGCATAAAGAGGGAAACCCAATTATTTATGAGGGTGGATGTGTACTAGTATGCTAGTTATCTAGAGTGGTTTCATCCCTATTTCACATAGAATGTTTGATGATGAAAACACTAAATAAACTATGATGATGACATTGGGAATCACTAGGTTATGTGTATTTTTCCCTACTAGTGGCTCGTGCATGAGATCAAATATTTTTTATGGTTACGTCTCACCAATATATGAGATACTTGGGGCCCACAACTTATTACAAACTAGTGGTGTTCCCTTGACTAGTTCTCATTGGATTTTTTATACTCACTATAGCAATATGGATTGTTTGGTTGGTAAATTTATTAGAATGTGTGTTCTATTAAAATTTATACATTCTTTAAAGCATCCCACTTGAAAACAATATTCATTTGGAATTTGTATCACTTGAAAATGGGTTGCTAGAATTTCCTGTTTATCAAAACCTGCATGGACATTATTTTTTAATGATTATAACATGGTACCTTGGTTGGAAAACATACATTAATATATTGTATTTCAAACATGAATGGATGATTCTTTAATTTTAAATGATTTTCTTTGGGAATATAATATTTTCCCAGCCTACTGAGTTCTAATACTCATGCCTATAGTTTTCTTCAATTTTTATCCCTTCTGTAGGTTACAACTCGAGTTAGGTCTCTTTGAGAGATATAGGATCATTGTTATGGAGAGTGAAAAAATAGCTCAAGTGGATTTAGTTGGTCAACAGGTCTCATTAGATTGGTTTTATTATTTATTTGAACATTTAGTTTTATTCTATAAAATATTTCAGTTCAATTTTTTTATAAATGTGTATTGGGATATTTATTATTTACATTATTTTCCTTTTAGTTTATGATATGTAGATATCATTATTTTTCCACTCTACTCATATCCATGGTTCTTATCTCAATCCTAGTAGGATTTGTAATACCTATGGAGGCTTTTCGTTGAGTGGACATGGTGATCAGTTCATGGTTAACTTAAGCTGGTCCATGATAGACACTTATATTGGGTGTATTTATATTTATCACACATTATTATGTCATTGATTTATCCGAGATCTAATGATATGGTCATTTTATGGTAGGTCATCTCAATTTCCTTTTATTGTGTCATATGTTGACATTATGAACCGTAATTATCTGAAGGGGTTTATATAAAATCATTTGGACACGTTATATCATGAATTAGTATATTCTCATTATATTCAATATTTTATTTAATGTTATCCCTCAACAATTTTTATTCAAGTGTATTTCAAGTGGTAAGGGAATCATTAACTAAAACATCTTTTTAAATGGTTTAATAATTTATTCATTTAAAAACCTACTATTTCATGTCCATGTTTTCAAAATGGTTTTGGTGAATTTATTTTTATGGACATGATCTTTTTAAAAAGTAAAAAGGTTCAATGTGGAATGGGACACTATAGTTAAAAATCACATTATTAAATATTTAAAATTGTTTAGTAAATGGATTGAATATTTCAATATTTGGAAATGATTTTCTAAGATTCTAAATTAAATTTGATGAGTGAAATGTTGATAATTGAAGTCTTTTATGTATTATGATTATATAATGGTACATGGACATTTAATGTCTACTTATGAGATTAAAAAATGATAGTTGCTTATGTGATAAATCAATTTTTACTGGTTATGTGATAAACAAAAAATGGTTTTTTCCATGATAAAATAATGTTGGCTGGTTGCCTTATAGCCTCCAATGAATTCGGAATAGAAGTCTGTTGTATCACTATTCCAGTTAGTGATATGTGTGTACGTTGACCATATTGTTAGTCCATCAAAGTATGATTATGTCCTAGATTACTTTTATATGTTATATGTTTATTTATATGGGTTTATGGAAATATTTTTTTTATAAAAAGGGTTTACAGTGAACTTATATTCTGTGAAGTGTATTTCACTACTTCGTAAAGGGGAAAAGTATTACTTTATGTTAATATTTTATTTTTTTACATATTTTTTAAAGGCTAATAGATTTACCTCTTTATGAATATATTACTATTCTTTTTGAAGCTCATAACATGTTTTGAAATGTTTTTTCCCATGTTTTAAGGAAGAATAGAGTCAAGGATTGGATCATAGAAGTGATATTATTTAACAGGAAAAGAACCAACACTTCTTTCAATATTATTGTTTTTTTATTGATGAAATGGATAATATTTGTGGTTCCCAATTTTAATTTATATGGGTTTTTATGTATGATTTATGGATTAATTATAAAAAACAATATACTTTAAAAGATCAATTTTTTTAATTATTTATTATCTAGAGATTATGTAAGGTTTCAGCCTAAGTCTTTATAGATGGTATCTATAAATGGTTTAAATATATATGAATATTTTCATGTTTACTTAATAATTAGGGATATAATCATGGGTTTATAATTTTATGTTTGATTATAATATCATAGTCCTAGAAACCCCATTTTTAGCTCTATGATCTGAAATAGTATGGGGAGTAATGTTATTTTGGAGAAAATCACTTTTGTCAAAATTAAGGGTTATTAGTTACTAGAATGATAACTGTAAGGATTGAAATATATTTTTATGTTTGAAACATTTTATGGAAATTTTTTGAGTTATTTATACTATTTTTGTAATATTATATTCATTTTATTGTTTTCTAAAATATACAACCCACATGATATGTGACAACCCGTCGTCTTTGGCAATGATGTAAGGATCGAACCCCCAACTGAAGGGGGACAAGGGTGTATCACATACCACCTACGTATGTGAAGTCCATGGTTAGAATGTATTATTCATCTTAATAAAATTATTTAATAGATTATGAATATAATTATTTTGGAGAAATATATTTTATAAAATAGATAAACATGTTATTGGAAAATGAAATATGGGATTAAATGACAAATATAATTTTGGAATTCATTCAATATTTTTAAGAACATTATATTATTATAGTAACTATAATACTCTTTATTTTATTTAAATAATAAATGATGAATTATTTATGTAGAAATACTTTATTTAATTATGGACTTATAGAGATTTGGGTTATTTATGGATGTGATTAACCTATCTTATATATATTTTGATTATTTTAATTCTTTTTGGTATTATAAAAAAAGAGGGTTGGATGTCCTTAGGAGATAAATGTTAAAAATTTTCATGGAAAACTTTATTGTCAAATACAACTATTTTTAGGGTTTTAATCATTGTTTTGATTATTTTTAGGATTTTTATGGTCAATTATTTATCATATGGTCCTTTTTTAACATTTAATATTACTATTTAATTTATGATATTTAAAAGTGGGTTTTCTTCATACACTGGTTTATTCTTTTGGGTGAATTGATTTAATATATCTAAACTTTTTTGTTGATGGATAGTATTTCAATATAGGATGAATATATAGTTAATATTTTGACTATTATATGATTATCAAGTAGTTGATTATTGAGATTCATATGTTACCAATTAATCTTGATTACTTATTGATTAGAGAAAAGATTAGTTTGTGGTCAAACATTATTGATGGATGAATCTATACTTGACAAGTAATTATTTGTCCCATTGTTCTTATTTATGAATGTTATAAATTCATCAAAATTAAGAATAAAATATTAAAATTATAACATTTTCCATTTAGATTTCCTACTGCAAAATCAAATATCATTTAACTAATCAAATATTTTTTGTATTCTAATTGCTAACTTTACCTTTATCATGAATTATATCACTCTCAATTAGAACAAGATTGGTACTTTTTATTTGATATCAATGTTTTTCTTCACTGAATCCTAGTAGGCGTTATCTTGTGTGACCATTGTATTCTCTTTATTTCTTTTAAAGTTGTTGTTTTATTAAACCTTTTTTGATGTGAGTTTCTGGTATAGGTCTTTTAAAAATCCATAACCTATTTACCAAAAACAAATTCAATTTGCGAGGATAAAATTTATTAGGGAGGGATTATGTAAAATAAGATGTTTTAAGAAAGAAACACTACGTTCAATAGTATACAATATATGCTAAATCAGGCCTAAACAAACAACACAATAATATTATTTAAATGATAACATTACAACCAACTTTCTAGAATGTATAGAATCAATAATATAACCTGAATTATGAAAATATTGTTTACATATGTTTATATAATGTTTCATTGGATACCCAATTTATTATAAATAGATATTTAAACCAAATAAATATAAACGATGTCAATTTATGAAAGCCTATTTAATTGAGAGTAGTTGTTTTTATAAAATCATGTTGGTTTATTTATTATATTAATTAAATATAAACTAAATATTATGGTTAAAATATTTATTATAAGCGTTCAAGACAATAAATAGGAACAAAATCAATTTTAAGCATAAAAGTTTCATTTTTCAAAAAAATTACAATTTTACCACCATTGGATGGAGAACGAATTTTATATATAGTTTTTGATAATTTTAGATGTTCAATTTATAAAAATAAAATTCTTCAATGGTAGCAGGAGATCTGAATTTAATTTGGTTACAATTTTTTTAATTTTTTGAAGAAATTCATTTTTAATTGAATAGTGAAAATACTATATTTTGATTCAAAACAGTATTTTGAAAAAAAATTATATATTTAGATGAAAATTTTAATTGGGTTTAAAGTGTATTGGGATTATTTTATTAAAATTTAATATAATTTTTTTCATTGGATGTAATTTTACAATGAAATTTGATATAATCCCATGTAAATATTTTAATGGGTTTTACATTAAAAACTATATTTTTCATTTTGATAATGAGAATTATTTTTATATTCATTAATGAATGTTATGTGTTTTGAATTTTTAAAAATGGATTCCATAATAGAAATCAGAATCTCCATATTTTGTAAATATATCTATATAATATAAAATATTATATGTTAATGATCAATTAAAATGGGGGAGGATTTTATGTTTAAAAACATTCATTTTTAACTTTATGGAAAACTATATTTAACAAGTTCATACAAGGTAAATTCACAAACCCTATTTAGTTCTTAACTATAAGATAATCTTTTTTAGGGTTAGGAAATATAAATCTGGAAATGAAACTTAAGAACACATTCCTTAAATGAGGATTTTACCTTAAAGCGTATGAGATCTTATTTATCAGAGTATGTAAAATACAATAATGTATAAGAATGTTATACATTATTCTATTATTAAAATATTGTAGAAATTAACCATGAAATAAAAACAAGTAACAAGTAGGAAATCTTTTTTCCCAATGAGGTGGGTATCCAACAACCATGGACAATGTTTCCTTGATTTATTATTTCATGAAAGTCTGTGTTACCAAAATCTAGGTAATACCTCGATAAGAATATCATATTTTGTCTTGTTATCCACTCAATCCCTCAATATTTATGTTAGAAAGAACCTATGTCTTCATATCCACAGATTCCCTCGATTGTACTCACCAATAATCAGAGTCACACGAATTATGCTGAACAAGATGTTCTGATCCTCATAATCCATGTGAGTCACTCTCTATAAAAATAACTTCATAGCATGTAATCTCTAAATTAATGGAACCATATTGAGCTCATTCTAATGAGCTACTATTTATAAGAAAAACTCTAATGGTCTGCACCCTCCTCCAAGAGTCATATTTTTCATGAAATCTCGAAGGGACCTGTATACATGTCACTCAATCGAAGGTATGTTAGAAACAGATTGTATGACATTATTTGAAAATAACATGTGTAAGGAATACAATGTAGCTTATCCAATTTCCGAATTTCTAGAGTTTAATGAAAAATATAATTTTAGTCTAATCATATAAAAAATCATAATATATAAGTCATGGATATTTAGATTCTATTTTTCAATAAGTTCCGAATATAAATTCTAAAGAATCCATATTCTGAATTCCAATGAATTAAGAATATGAAATATTAGGAATTTGGAGTGTGATTTCTGATGATTCTATAGTCTGAATTGCAATGCATTTGGAATCTGAATTATAGGGAATTCAGAGTCTTAATTTGGTTGAATTATGAGCCTAAATTATGAGGAATTCAGAATATAAATTATGAGGAATTAAAAGTATAAATTATGAGGAATTGAGAGTCTGAATTATGTGGAATTCAGAGTCTTAATTATATGGAAATATGAGTCTGAATTTCAGTGAATTTGAAGACTGAATTTCATAGAATTTGTAGTATGAACTTCAGAGAATTTGATGTCTGGCTTTCAGAGAATTTGGAGATTGAATTTCAGAGAATTTAGAGTCTAGATATTAGAGAATTCGAATTCAGAGTTTCAAAGAATTCAGGGTCTAAAATCAGAACACTATATATGAAATTAATTATATGATTCGTGGATTTAGATACAAATATGTATTTTTTAATTGAAATTCAAATTAGTTTGATTTATATAGATTATAAAATTATACAATGAAAACTTTGGTAAGGATAAAATTTTCCATAGAGAATAGAAACATTATTTAGGATAATAATCTTTTGGGAAATTTGATTTGCCTTATGATATATTGATTGTGATTGTCAAAACATAGAGGAATGGAAAAGCCATAAGGAAACATTATTGACTCAAAAATATCACCTTTTTGGATAAAAAACCCTTCGATAAAGAATATATGAACTAATATTTTCCTTTATGAGTTTTAAGATAAACCTTATCTACCTTCACATATGAATCATGATGAATATGACTAACACCACTTGGTTTTTAAATCTCTAAGGATCGTATTCTTGACTTCCATTGAGAAAATTTTCTTTTTTATTCATAAAAAAATACTTCATTAAGTAAAATCCCCCTTACATAAACTCCCCATTACGTAAGGAATTATATTATTTATATATTGTATTCTTTTTATCATTGTTTTCTCTAACTCTATGATTTTCAAAAAGGAATAAATTAAATTGAAATAAATATTATTCATAAAGATTAGATCTATACAACAAAAAGCATAAAGAACATCCAAATATTCATAATGATTGTAAAAATTGGTACAGGAAAAGAAATACAACAAAAGATTAGAATTGAATATAAAAAATGCCTTCTTTATTTTTCTTTTGGCATGATCTTGTTTAAGATAGTTATCAGCTTATTAATAACCTTATTATCGTCTTCCATGTTCATGAGCCACAGTTCCTGATCCTGATTTTTCATTTCTAAATCCTTGTTTTTTTATCCCGAGACTTATGAATTTCTTCCTGAGACATTAAAAGCACTTCTTGATATCTGAAAATTTCCTCAAACTCTATTCTGATATCCGATTACCTCTTCAAATTCAAATCATCTAAATTTAGTTTCCCTCTCATATCATTTTCTTCCATCTTCACAGATACTTGTTCTTGGTTCATATTCCCTGTAAAAAATTTTAAAAGATCTTTTATCCTCCCATATTCACTATGATAATAATCATTTATTGAATCCTAAAAGTCATAAATATTTATCATATATTCAAATGATTAATTGGAACACTTTGTAATCCCATCACAATACCTTATGTGATAATCATACATGATATAGAAATATTTGAAATCATCCTCATTCTTGATGATGTTTTCCATGATCATGATAAATGAATCTGAATTCTGATAGAATGTGTGTTGAAGCATCTGACACATCAAGTCAATACTTGTAAAAAAAGGGATAATGTTAACTAATTTATTCAGAAACAATACTATAATATCTTGACCCAAGGATGATGATTCCGAATATGATTCCCTTATAGGTGATTATTATTTTTCTAGCTCTAAAACCTTCCATTTGGATGATCCACCAGAATCCTTTTTTATACCAAATAATTATTTGGTGTATCAAATATTAACAAATTTCCTTTATCAACTATAGAAATGGTCTTCACAGCCTGGGGGATTCTTTCTAACAATCTAATACTTGGACTATTTTATCTTCATCAACATTTCCCTTTTTAGCATCTCCTTCAAGATCATGAGGTTGGACAAAATTGTGAATGATTCATTCATCATCAGATGGTTTAGTAACTTTTTTCTAATCCTTAAACTCTTTTACTTGGGAATAAAATTACATTTATTCATCTTAGGAATTCCAAATTGAATGATTTTCATAAGGGATTTCCTTCTCTTGATATTCCTGGACATGCCCTATTACATTATCACTCTCATCACCTTCTTCTTCACAATATTATACTTGTACTTCATATTCCTGAACTATATCTTCCTGCACATATGGTTTTGGTATTTTAATCATCTTTCCTAGAGTCACTGGATCTGATTCCTATAGAAAGGATTATAGTACCCGAATTTTTTCATATTCTTTCTCAATATCCTTGATAATAACTTGAACGATTACTACTTTAAAATTTTTCCTATTTTGCTTCTTTTTTTCTTCTTGCTTGTCAAATTCCTCAGCAACCATAATTTATAAGGCCTTTTCATTAGCAATATGTAGTCCAATCTTAAGATATTCTTACTTATTATTATTCTTCTCCTCCATATACTTAGATACAGCTTCATTGGGAAATGATATTTACTTATTTGTCTTTGGGGGTGCTGATTGGGTTTCCTAAACTATATATTTTCTATGAATTTAGGTTCATTCTACTTTCTATTTTTCATTGATTTCTTGAAAGTCTCTACTAAAACCCATTTCATATCTAAGGATTAGATCTCACATACTGATAAGTCATAAAAATCCCCATATTTAATGTTGATACTAACTTTCATCCTCCTCAATGTAGAATCACTCAGCAGAAAATTCTTGAATGTTTTTGGCTTTGAACAACACGAATTTCAAACAAATCTAAGCATAATACTATGATCATAAATAAAATTTCCATTTATATGATAACTTGGGATTTTTGGGTCCCATTATTGATATTAGTAATCATCTGTAGGAAATACTTGACCGAGTTTATCTTCGTCAAGTTCACCAGAAAATCCAGAACAATGATATCAATTTTCATCGAGGATTCCTTCTCCCTTTTCATGGAATTATGAAACCCTGAACCACTAGCTCTATTATTGAGAAATTTTTTGATATATGGTTTATCTTCATTTTTTTAATACTTTGAGTCTATGGAACAATATTGATTTCTCCTTCTTCAAACATACTTATTTATATAGTAGACTGTGGGTGTAGAAAATCACTTCACTTTCATATGGTATTATAATGATACTAGATTAAATGTTGAAGTAAATAGAATAGGTTATCCCATAACATTTTAATGAAAACTTATATCTTCCACCTTCATTAAAAAACTTTTTGTCTAGTAAAAATCAACATGGATCTTTAGATAAACCAGATCTTGGCCATTCAGTTTGGCTACAGAGAGACTCTCACATCCATTCAGCATAATATTTTATGTAATGAGAGAATTATAATTTGAAAAAAACCAAGGATTTACTAACCATTATCTGCAAAGATACCATTCTGATATTTCCCTAACTGAGTACATTTGATTCTAAGGAGTGGTTTCCTAAGACATTTGAAATCAATGAAGACTCATAAATGCGGAATAACCCTTTTGAAGAGAGACAAAGCTTTAGATAGAAGACTCAAAAACCAAATTGGGACAAAGAATTAGGTTGCCTTTATATAGGATTATTAGTGAAGGTTCAAATTCCCAAAATAATTAAATGGGTGAAACAATCATGATTTGATTTGACAATTGAGATAAAATCCAAAGAAGGATTTGGTAGGTTCTTATATTTTCAGTTTTTAACGTAAAAAATTGTATTGAACAAAATTGAATCCCAAAAAAAATTCTAAATACAAGATAAAAATACAAAAAAAAATTCAATAAAAAAAATTTATGTATGGAAACATACATTCTTGATTTTTAGGAAAATTGATAGTAATTAATAAAATTCTTCATGAAAATTTAGGCTCCAAAAAAATTTACTAAGGAAAAGAAAATTTTAATGCTGGAAAATTTTCAAGTAATGTAAGATTTGAGTTGCATAATTTGAGTTCTATAAAATTTTTATTATAAAAAAAGTGATTAAAATTAATTTTGGTTACAGGAAAATGTAATCCCCCTATGAAAAGGCGCTTCTCAATGTATGGAGATAAGTTTCAATTAAAAGTTATTATTGAATATTACCATATGGTTATCATTCCTAAAATTTGTTTAATATATTCAAATCTATAAAAGGGTAAATATTTTGTAATAAAATAAGAAAATTTCTATTTCATTCTGATAAATTAAAGAATGATATCTTCTTTCATTGTGTGATCCCTAAGTAAGTGAGTTATAATATCTATGTGTTTTTCATGGGAGGGATGTGCAAATATATTTATTTGGTTAATGGAAATATTATTATCAAACAATATATGTGTATTGGTAAAACTCATGATATAGTCTGTGAGTGTGTTCTTCCTCAATTACACATGAGAACAACCACTTGTAGCTGCTACATATTCAGATTCTGTAGTATAAAGTGATTCTGAGTGTTGATTTTTTCATAACCAAGAAACTAATGAATCTCCTTAGAAATTTAATATTACAGATATAAATTTCTTATCTATTATACATCCCCCAAAATTAGCATAAAAAAATTTTAAAAAAATATTTTCTAAAGTTATTTAAAAGATATAAATCCATGGTTCCGTATAAATAGTGAAAAAATATTTTCACTGATTTTAAATGGGATTCCATAAGATAATATTTATATCATTCACATAAGTATACTGAAAACATTATGTCTAGATGACTAGATATCTAGTATAGTAAAATTCACATCTTACCTCAAAATGATGTTTGATATTCTAGTTTCCCAGCTTTATCAAGATCGAGAGAGTTTGAGGTACTGATTGTTGTTATTATACTTTTAGTGTTTTCATATCCATACTATTAAATAAGATAATTGATATAATTATGTTGTGATATATAAGTTCCTTTTTTTGAGAAATTTTAAAACCTATGAAAAATCATAACTCACACATCATACTCATTCCAAATTCATATTTCATAAGATTCACAAACGAATTAGTTAAACAATGATGAGTTTAAAAAATATATTGTCATCAACAAAAATTTTACCAATAAAAACATTATTCTCCTCATTATTTAAATAAATAGTTATATCAGCAGTTCCCTTTACATAATTTTTTTGTATCAAAAATCCTATCACTCAATCATACTAGGATCTAGGGGATTATTTAAGTCCATATAATTCTTTGGTATGTTAGATAACATATTCATAATGTTTTGTGTCGACAAAACAGGAAGGTTGTTCAACATATAAATCCCCTTGAACATAACTATTATGGAAAGCACAATTTACATCTATTTGAAAATGGATAAAATAAATAAATGCTTTAAAGGTATGTAAAATGTGAATAGATTCATGTCTAGATACTGGAGCATATTCTTTTTATAGTCTATTATTTCTTGTTTATTATAGCCTTTAGAAACAAATCAAGAATTATTTCATAAAATGATTCAATTTTCATTACATTTATTTCTAATGACCCATTTTACTTCAACTACTAATGATTCATTAGGACATTAAACCAAGGTCCAAACTGTGTTCCTTTCGAATTAATTTAGCTCATCTTGCATGGCTTTAATCCAATCATCATCACTGAATGCATAATTTGTTATTTTGTGTTCTAATTAGAAATGGGACACTAGATTTTAAAATTAATTCTTTAAAGATCCTATACTCCTTACAGGTTATTTACATCACCAATGATACCACCACTAGGATGATTCTTAAGAATCATCTAACTTTGTTTTTATAAAAATTTTCCATCAACATATGTTAGTAAATTTTCTGGGGTAAATTATTTATACATAATTTCATAAGAATATTCCTTATTAGAAGAATAATCTATCAAATAATGATCATAAATTTTTAAAAACACATATAAAGATGTAGGATGGGGTTATTTTAAAACAAAAGGACTACTTTCATCGAATTTAAAATGCACGGTTTCTTCACCATTAAAAGTATTTTTATTAAAAACATTATAATCCTTAGTAGTTGTGGAGTAGCCTAGGAAAATTCCTTCATCAGATTTGGTGGAAAATTTATTGTACATAATCTATAGTATTTAGGATTTATAAATTGAAACCCAATACATTGAAGTAAGAAAGTATAGGATCTCTACCGGTCCAACATTAATATGGTGTTTTTCATGATAAGTTATCATTAAAATTCAATTTATAGTATAAAAATCTATACTAATTGCTTTATCCCAAAACTGATCAGAAATAGAACATACAGTCAACGTGGTTCTAGTTATCTCTTGAATAATTCGATTCATTATTTCCACAACACCATTTTGTTGATGAGTTTTTTGAACATAGATGTTATAAGTAATTAATTTTTTACTAAAAAAATTTCATATTCTGAATTTTGAAATTCTCCTCCATGATCAATATGAATAGTTATTAATGGATTGTTTGTTCATTTTTAACATGGGCTCAAATATATTTGAAATATTTTTTTTAAGATTTCATTCCTAGAAAATAGAAACACTTAAATCAATTGTAATCATAAACTAATACAAATACATAGTATTTTCCTCAAATACATCTAGTTTTTATGGACCAAAAAGATCCACATGCACTAACTATAATGCATCAGATGATGATACTTCAACGATTGAATTAAAACATGATTTATCTTTATTTATATATTGACATGGATCAAAATATTTTTAAATATAAATTATATTATATCCTTAACATGTCATTTCATTGAGAGTTTTTATAGGTTCATATGGTTATAATATCCTAACCTTTTATTCCATAACCAAGATTGATCATTTATTTCACTAAGGCAAATTTGATCATGGCACCTAAGGTATTCTATGTTTAGTTTGTATAAATTATCTTCCCTATGGTAGAAAGAATAAACTCTTATTTGGAATTTTTTACTTGGAATTTATTATTCCTAAAATTCACAAGGTAACCATCATCACATAGTTTAATAGTGCTAATGAGATTGTACTTACGAATTATAACAAATAATAAATTTGAAATTAATGTTTTGTCATGGTGAAAAATGTATCTTATGAAAATAATTTCTCCCATAGTATTATCTATGAATGTTACTTTTCCTCCATTAATCTAGATAATAATTTCAATGATGTTTTTCTTACTAGTTATATGGCGAGAACATACACTATCGATGTACCATATATTGTAGTTGGAACTATGTTTATTTTCTGAAAAAAAATAGTTAGACATTCGAAATCAGAACATTCTTAGATATATAAATTTTAGAAATTTGATTTTAGGAATCCATATTTTCTATAAAAAATATGTTGTATGAAATCTTAAAGAACGATTTCTTTTTAAATAATAAATTTTCCCCCAATGTCCACCACACAGACATTTAATACAAAATAGATTACTTTTTGGAAAAAAATAATTATTACTAAGAATAGGCTTAGAAATAGTATAATAAAATCTAGATTGATCCTTTAAATGATCTAATTGGGAAAACATCTTATCAATGTTCTCCCTACCAATGGTAACGTTTAACAAGAATTTCCCTAAGGAAAATATATCCATCTTTAGTTTAATAACCAGGTTTTGGTCCTCATGTTTGTTTGTTTTAAAACTAGGGTTTTCCTATAAAATATTTTTCGTAGAAATTATATTTTCAAAATCCTTACAATGTTCTTTCTTCTCATAGTTAACTTATTTATTTTTTTAGAAAAACCCTCAATGTCAATATTTTTTTGATCAATAACATTAGAAATAATTGTTACTTAATTATTTAAAAAAGAAAATCTAGATTTTTATTTATCTACCTTGTTTTTTATCTTAAAATTTTCATTCTCAATGTGATTAGAAAATCTATAGACTTATTTAAATATAAGGTAAGGTATTATCTTCTGATGAGGAATATTCATCATATGATTATTTATAATTTTCTTTGTTAGAAACATTTTCATTTAATGATTTATGTGTTAAGGATTCATAATTATGTACATTATCCATAAGAAAATGGTTTTAAATCGGGAGATTGTCTAGTAGACCAATATTCTTCTGACCAAAATATTCATAATCTGATGATTCATCTGATGAGTCACCACCAATGGCACTCTAGGTGTCATTTTCATTCCAAGCTATCTTTGCCTTAGTCTTGTAATTTTTCTTTCAATATCTCTCAAAATTCATTTCCTTCCCGTATTTTCTCTTAAGCATGGGAAAATATGTCCTGATGCATCCAAATCTATTACATTAATAACATGCGATATCTGAATCGTTCATGTCTTTTCATTCTTTTTTCTTATATTTATTCTGAAAATGTTTCATTCCCACTATCTTGTTCATCATTTGAGAAAGATTATCTAACTCGTTTTTACAATGTTCACGTTTACTAGACTCATATAGAACAATGACTTTTTTAGATTTAGATCTTGTAACCCTTTCTGGAGTATTTTATTTAGTTGTAGTAAAGGCTACACTAACATTTCCATTATTATTATCATTTATATAAATATATCTTTTCATTCTGGTTTCATACTGAAGTAGAGTTCCAAATAGCCCATCAAGATTAATTTGAGATACATTCTTACTACCATAAATAGTTGATCTTTTTTATTCAATCCCATTTGTGATGATGGCAATTATCTTTTCCATAAGAGCATTATCGTCAAGACCCTTCTCTCCCATAGATTATGAACTTTTGAAAATGGTTATAAATCTTTGTTGATCCTTGAAAATAGGTTCTTTATTTGGAAATAGAAATTCATTATAACATTCTCTCAACATATCTCTTATAGTCTCAATCACTTTATAAGTACAAAAATGTGTAACTTCAGGTTTCTTTCAAATGCAATTGGAATCTTCACAAGTATATATTTGAATATATATATTCCTAGTCATGTAATAGAACAAAGTATTTAAAACCATGTAATTTAATTGATATTCTGATTATTATTGATTGGTTATGGTATTGTCTTCCTTGTGTGGAATTTCTTTACCGCTAGAAATCCTAACAACATTGTCTACTCTTGTGTTAAAAAGGCATCATTTTGTCTCTCTAGTATTAATAATCATTACCCTAAAAATAAGGGGTATGGTAGGATTTATAATATAAATAAAACCAAATTCGTTCCTTCTATTCTAAGAAAAATATATATTTTCCCAAAAACATGTTCATGGAAAGAGTGTATAAGTAATGATAAAATCATTAATCAAAAATAGAATAAGAGAAGTATAGAAAGAAACTAAAAATTGAGAAAGAAAACTTATATAGGAGTGTAAGTATTTGAGAGACCTACTCTAATACCTATTCATGGATCTAAATTGATTATGTAGTTTCTCAATTACAAGAGGGAGGTGAATTATAAGTTTAAAAAATTGATTTTAACTTTAAGGAAAACTATAAGTAACATGGTTGAAAAAGGTAAATACACAAACCCTCATTAGATTTTAAATTTAAGACAAACATTCATAGGGTTTGGCAATTTGAATAATGGAATGAAACATAAGAACAATTTTCATAAAGGATTATTCTACTTTATAGTGTACAAATATTATTTATCATAGTCTGTAAAGTACAAGAATTTATAAGGATGTTATTGTTTCTCCCTTTATTAGAATTCTGTGGAAATAAAAAATGAAACAAAAACAAGTAACAAGTATGAAATCTTTTAACCGGAAGATTAGGGAATCCCACAACATTGGATAAATGTTACTTGATTTATATATTCATGAAAGTCTATCTTACCCACACTAGGGAATGTCGTTGATAAAAATATGGAAATCTATTTTGTTTTCCCCGTACGCCCTCGATCATTAAGGTAGTCAAGACCAATGTATTGCTATCCCAAGAAGCCCTCGATTGTACTCATAAATAATAGAAGTTTCATGAATCAAGATAAAAAATATGTTCATATCCACATAAATCATTAGAGTATATCTCTATAGAAACCAAATCATAATGTGGAATCTCTAGATTTGTGGAATGGGATTGAGCTTGTTCAGATGAGCTCCTTTTTATTGGCCAAACTCCAATAGTCAACCCCCTCCTCCAACGATCATATTTTTCATTGAATATCATTGGGTCATATACATGGGTCACTCAACCAAAGGTTACATAGAAACATATTAGAAGGAACCATTACTTAATAACATGTGTATGGGAAATTATGTATATTAACCAATTTTTAAAATTCCAAAATTTATGGAAAAATAAATTTCATGTCTAATCAGATAAAAAATTATAATCAATTAGACATGGATATTCAGATCTTGTTTTCAACATGTTATGAATCTTAATTACAAATATTCTAGGGTTTGAATTCCAATGAATTAAGAATATAAATTCTATGACATTCAGAGCCAAAATTTTGATGATTCTGGAGTCTGAATTCAAATGAATTCATAATCTGAATTCTGAGGAACTCAGAGTCTGAATTATATGTAATTTGAAATCATTATTTTTAGGAATTCAGTGTCTATATTTTGAGGAATTTATAATAAATATTTTTAGTAATTTAGTGTTTGAATTCTATAGAATTCAGAGTCTAAATTATGATGATTTCAGAGTCTGAATTCTGAAGAATTTCTTTATCGGAATTCTTAGAAATTCTGAGTCTAAATTTAACTAAATTAAGAGTAATTTTTTTTGATAATTCATAGTTTTAGTTTTATATCATTCGGATTTGACATTTTCAGAATTTAGAGACTTAATTTTAGAGAATTTGGAGTCTGGATTTCAGAGAACTCTGTTTCTGAATTACAATGAATTCAGAGTCTAAATTTCAATGAATTTGGAGTCTAAAAATAGAACACTCTATATTCAAGGAATTATAAGATTCTAAGCTTTTAGAAACAAATCCATATTTTTGACATAAAAATAAAATGATTTTGATTTTGAGATATTATAAAATGAGACAATGCAAACAAAGTTAATGATAAAATTTTCCATAGAAAATAGAATATTTACATAAGAAAATTATCCTTAGTGAAATATTATTTTCCTTAAGATGTATTATTTGTTATTGTAAATATATAGAGAAATGGAAAAGTTAAAAGGAAACATTATTGAATTAACAGTGTCACGTTTATTTTTGGATATTATGAATATTAAATATAATTATATTTATTTCCACAGTTAAGTAGAAAATCATGTAAATATATGAATAAATAATATTATAATAATATAGAACTACCCTAAAACATGTCGTAATACTTTTTTATGACATATAGCCAACCAAAAAACCCCTTGCAATTAAAATTTGGCATTTTGAATCTACTTGTTCGGGATTAAGACACATAGAACATTTAATTTAATGTAAATATAAATTTTTTATAAACATTAATATTTTGAAAAGGAAAATTTTAATATTAGTTAATATAAATGATAACCTAGACCATAAATTGTAATTATATTTATAAAAATATTTTCCACATCATGGTATTTTATTTTTTATTTTTATACAGTAAATAAATAAATATAATTATGACATATTGTTGATATAATGATTACTTAAAAAACAAACGTTTCTAATAAAATATATTATAAATGTTAATATAAAAATTATTTTCAATGTTTAGGAACAGAAATAATTTTATGTATTACAATAAAAATATTGGATTGAGTCAATGTACTTTTCCTTAATGAATCATGTTTTTTAGTTATTTTAAAAAGTGTTGTGGGAATAGTGTCAAAACTAACATATTTCATAACAAAAAATATATAATAGTTTATTAAATGATATAAAATTTCTTAAATTATAAGATTCAGCCAAATGGTTAATATAAGTCATAATATTTCACAAATGAAACATTTTTCGTCTATTTGACATGGTAGGGTAATTGAATTAACACACAACGTGTAAATAATAAGTTATCATGTTTAGAATAAAATAGGTAAAAAAAGGGTCAAACAAAAAAGATATGGAAAACAGGTGTTACCCGGATGGATAAGACCCGACGACCATGTTATGGTGGGGTGTATGTGCTATCACCAGGGCCTAGTTGTCATATGTGGCCTCATAGGAGGTTCCAAGCCCAAAGTGCTTTCCACTTCCTAGGATTATATGTTGGCCCCATAACAAGGGTGCTGTGATCTAATGGGGGGGGGGATTGTAACACTCTAAAATGATAAAAATATACATGAATAAATGATATGAATTGTATCAACAAGTTGAAACTTCCTTTTAGAAAGCCTATTTGATTATAACTCCACGGTTGAGTATGCTTGGCCTGGAGTCATGATTTGGATGGGTGACATTCTGGGATGTTTTCTAGGGTGTGTATGTGTTAGGAAAAAGAACAATAAAAAGGACATGCATTGGATTGTGGGGACATTCATTAGTGATATGACCTATTCAGGCATGTAGATGGACCCTTGGGTGGGGACCACATGTCTTCAGAGAAATTGGTGATACCTGTTGGGTCAGGATACAACAACAATGTTATTGCAGGGTGTTTATAATGCCACTGGGACCTTGTTGTTACATTAGGTATAATTTTAATTGGATAATAGAGATATGATCTCAAATCAACATATATTTAAAATAAATGAGTTTTTACAATTATAATCTGAATATAAATTTATAATAAATTAATATATTACGGATTTCCTAATGTGCACCATTTATCTCTTACAAAATAAAAATTCTCCTTCCCTTTTATTCACAAATCCAAAGACTTTTGGTTTTCCAATATCTATCCAAAAATATTCATTGAATCCATCCCCACATTATTAAGGCCTTAATTTAGGCTTAACACCTATCTTATATGTGTTAAGGTATTCTTCAATGTTGATCAACCGAAGATGAGTTATCATTTTCTTTAAGTGTTTCTATTTTATTTCTTATTCAACATCCTTCAAATATCCTCCAACCATGATGAGAAATTAACTAGATAATTATTAATATAATAAGATGTTATTATATTAATATAATCACCTAAATACATCCTCACCTTTATTAAATGGGAATGGATTTTATCATTCGTGTGTACGTGTGAACTATCACCTCGCCAAACCTATCTAATTGATTTCCATATCCATATCTCATGACTAATAATAATAATGGAATTAATGTTAATATATGATAGTATGTAATTATAAATAATTTAAAATAATAATATATCAATTATATTCTTACATCCACGTTCATTAAAATGATAAAGTCAATCGTGCGTAAGTGTGAACTATCACCTACAAGAAGAGATGTAACTGATTTTGATTGATTATATAACTTTTATGATATATATAACAATATGTAAATGATTATTGTGATTTTTATAATATAATTATAATTTTATAAGGATAATATTATAATTACCTTTTTTAATAATGATCAATGAAAAATGGAAACATTAATCATGCGTACCTATAGCCTACCATGTCCAGGATTATAACGTTTTTCATTTTTTGATAACAATAATTAATTATTTGATTTAAAACTTTTATTAATGTGTTAAATTTGAAATATATCATGAATAATATTCAGGATATAATGTTCTTATGAATACATGGAATGTTACAACATACCATGTTCATTTTCGACTAAAGTATTCAATATCGATAAACCGTCCGACATGAACTCAAAGAATTAATGATATTATATAAAAATATAATAAGTTATATAAAGGGAATAAAAGAACTTGAATAGTGTTCTAAATCAAGAAAACGTTAACCTGGTATTATTATTCATGAAGATAAAGAACGAATGAGACATGTTGAACTCATGGTAAGGGAAATCATAACTCTATCTCAATTCATTGAGTCAAATATCGATGTCATTGGTTTTATTTTTCCCATAATTTCTGTAAATGACATCTGATTCTTTTTCAATGAATATATACATATATTGGGATTATGTATTTTTTTCTCTCATAATTATGTCATTTATTTATCCTTGATCAAATGATACGATCATTTTAAGGGATGTCATCTTAATATCCATTTATCGAGGCATACCATGATTTTATGAACTTTTATTATCCTATAAGGCTTATATAAAAACATTTAGAAATTTTATATCATTAGTTATTATATTATCATGATATTTTATGTTTTATTTAATTTTATTACTTAATTATTTTTATTGAAGTGATTCTCTAGTGGTAAGGGACCCTTTAACTAAAATATTTATTTAAATGTTTTAAAGATTAATTACTCTGAAAACCTTATATTTCATGTACATTTCTTCAAAATGGTATTTGTGAATTTATTTATGTGGGTATGAATATTTTTAAATGCTAGAAGTTTAAATGTGGATGGGACACTTTTAGGAAAAACTCAAATTATTAAATGTTTAAAATGTATTTAGAAATGGATTGAAATTTTGAATATCTCGAAATGATTTATTAGGATAGAAAATGATATTTAATGAGTGAAATGTTGATAATTACAATATTTAATGAGTTATTATTATATAATAGTATTTTTACATTTTAAGGGTTTTTACATGATAAAACAATGATAGGTGGTTTTGTGATAATTGAAAGACAGGTGGTTACATGATAAAACAAAGATATATGGTTCCGTAATAATCCAATGACGAGTGGTTATGTTATATCCTCCATTGAATTAGTTATGGAAGTCGACATATGACTATTCCATTCACTAATATTTGTAAAAGTTGACTGAATGGTTATTCAATTTAATAAATATAATGTCCCATGTCACCATTATATGTTATATGTTTCTATATGGGGTTACGATAAAATTTTGGTTACACAAATTTTATGTAATGATCTTATATTCAGTGATGTGTATTTTACTACATCTCTATATTGAATAGAATTACATTATATTAAATTATTCATGGATTACTTATTTTCTAAACACTTATAGATGTCCTTCATTACCTATACCATACTGATCTTTTTATTCTCCTCCCTTCTTTTGAAATATTTTTCACAGGGTTTAAAGAATAATTGAATCAAGGATGCGATCAAGGAAAAATTCTGATTTAAAATGAGAAGAATCAACATTTATTTTTAAATGATTTTATTTTATAGATGTCATGGATATTATTGGGAGTGTATGAATATTATTTATAGGGTTTTGTAATGTATGATTTGTGGACTAATTCTATAAATCTATAAACATAAAAAGAACCTCGATTTGAATTCCTCACTTATCTCAAGATTATATAATGTTTAAACTGAGGTCCTTACAAATAGACCCATATATATTCACTGTTTATTTGGGAATTCATGATATCATTTATTTTGATATTACTTATAATAATTGAATGATTTATTAGAAAATATTCAATTTTACGGTATGCTTATTTTTTTATTGATACTGCTTAATGGACTAATTAAACGTGTTTAGGAATGATATAGGAATATTGAAAAGGAAATATCTCAAATTATAGATACATGACAAATAAGCTGGATCACACTAGGAATGAATATCCTTGATGTGATTTTATTCTGGGATGAATCCATTAATATAATTTCAGGATGTAAATTATGATCATTATATAGGATATGATTTGGGATGTGAATAGTTTTTTGGGATTTTAAGCAGAGGCGATGTGATTTTTGTTGTATCATATTTCTTGATTATCAGGACATGAATCAAAAATTAATACTATTAATGTAGATAGTACAATCTTATTAAATGATCCATAATCAATTTCATTTCTAATTAGATCCATTTACTACAACTTTTATCTTTATGCTCTCTCTAGGATTTTTGGGCTAAATAAATTCCTTCCTTCTTCTCTGTTTGATGCTCAGATGACGGTTTGATCCTCTCATCCTAATCAATTGAGTTATTCATTTGTCTAAATCAATCATATCTTCTTATAAATGATTATAATAATTAGATACATGATATCTAAATAATATCTAATTATTTTATGTGATATAATAAGGGAAATTTCTATTTTTTATTTAATCAGAACACAGATTTATGGAATGGAAATTTGGGAATATTTCAGATAAAGATCACCATCATTAGAAGATGTTGTTATGTTAGGCTGGAAAAATTTGAATTAGAAAATGATAATTGTAAATATTTCATATTTTACATAAGGTATCTATTCCATGACATTATAAAATGTTATATATAATTTTGGAAAGTCTTTTTGGTGTTCATGTAATTCCATGTTTAACCTATGTTTGATTTTTTTTCTCCTATATGGGGTTATATATATATAAATAATAATATATATATAGATATATTTATCTATCATGAAATATTATTTCTTTTATGTGACATATACTTTATCTCCAATTGCATAATATTTAGGTTGATCTATACGGACTACCCCCATGGGGGATGTATCATATTTTTCTAGTTGATTTTCCATTTGGCATACTGCCAAATAAAGTAGATCTAATATCTAAATACCCATCATATATGATATTATTGTGTGATAAATTTCTAGCATACTTATTTTCTATTTAATTTAATGGAAATCACTATCATATATTATATTTGTATGTTAAAGAATATTGGTGGCGTCCTACTAATATTTTTTCTCACACCATACCTACATCATTAGATAAACTTTTAGATTGGATGAATTTATATCACTATAATGAAATGTCCCAATAAGATGGTTATGAAGATTTATTAGGGGTACATGTTTCAAATGAAGGGTTGTGACTGGTTTTATATTGCTATTTTTGATATGTTACAATACCATGTACATTGATCCAGAACATGTGGGGATCCATTAATTTTTAAAGGTTATGTGATTATCATAACATATGGTTACCACATGGTTTGAAATTGTATTTCTATCTTTCAAACTGATTATTATTTTTTACATATTGAATTATTTTATATTGATTTTTATCACTTATATTATGAACACATATGTTTATTTGTACAAGGGGTGTTGTCTTCCCATGTTGTTCCCCTTCACCCTCTAGCAGATTTGAAAACATACTGTGTACAGAGATGAATCTTTGAGTTCATTTTCAATCTTATCATGGACTTGATGGTTCGGGTCTGGTTCTTCAAAAATGATACTAGGCTTTTTTCTTCACTCACATGTTTTACAAATTCCATTATTTAGGATAGGGTAGACATGAGACTGTGTGGTTGTGCCCCAGGCATGAGAACTATGTCATTTCCAAGATAAAAATATATAGTAGACCTCCTAGATTCCATGTAAATGATTTTTGATTATTTTATTCCTCTTATTGTGTTTTATTACCATTGATTTAATTCAACTTGGGTGATTCACATGTTGTTGTTATATAGATTTATTGTACTTAGCATGGCTTCATTAATCATGTTTAGGTATGATGGAAAACATTCTATAAACCTATTTCTTGTATTATAATGAGCCAAAATAATTCAATGCATATGGGAATTATGATATTTGATTTTGATGTGTTATTTATTACATTATATTCTTACAGTACTAGTATTCTATTATTGAGTGTGTATATATTATTTGGACTAATGTGTAGGTGATAAAGTATTTGATTAGGGTGTGGGTAGTGCTCAGGGTTATTCTTAATTCCTTTGGGTATCCTTTTTGTTTTAACCATGTCAAAAAACATTCAGTTTTCCTATGATTTGTTAAATGTCTTATGGTTTTAGCCATTTTCATTCTATAAATATTTATATGTAATTATAGTAAATTCCAAATCCATGATTTCTTATGCAATTAGTTTCACCACATATTGTATAGGATGATGCAATTGAGAATGTTCCCTTGGTTTCTATAGTGGGTTTCAATTAAAATTAATCTAACAAAGACACTTTCTAATAGCACCTAATTGGGCAAGAGGATCCAACTTGGGATGGATGGTAATGGATGATTAAAATCAATTATTCCAACTACAGAAAACATTATCCTTCATCATCACTATAGGCCCCATCGTTGAAATGTACTAGACACAAGTCCTTAAGAAGATATTCATCATGGTTTAGACACTAGAGGAATATATAGTTAATATTGTGACCTTAAAACTACATGTTTCTTCTAGATAATAGTGGGACATTATGCCTTAGGATATTATAGGTAATAATATTACATAGGAGACATTTAATGAACAATACATAAAGGATTTACTCCATAAAACAATAACAATTGATTATTATAAATTGTTCGTTAATATCCATTAGGGGAAAATGATATTTTATTCATATTCAACATTATTAAATGAGATGATTCATATTTAATCCTATTTTACACAGAATTTGGAATAGAAATAAATTTTTTTTATAGCCATCTTCATAAAAATCTGATTATTTTGTGTTGGAACATCGGTATCTTGATCTATGATACAATTTGTTATAAGGCGTTGATGATAGAGAAGGGAATCATGGATGAAAAAACACCAGCCTTTCTATGATCATCTATTTGAAGGAAATTGAGTTTTATTATCATAATATAGGTTTCTTATTATATAAATATGAAGAGGTTGTTAGAGGGTGGATTCCGGGTTTGTAGTTGACAGTTACAGAATATAAATAGTTCTTCAAATCCATATTTTTTTTATAAAATTCTTATGTGCAATCACTATGGGTAAAAATGGAAGTATCTTATAGATCACACATTTTCCCTAAAGACATGTCATCAGTGGGGAACAATTAGTTGTATTAAGAGGTTTTTATATGCATGTGTGGTTTTTAATAGTAAATTTAGTTTATATAGTATGTACAAGACCTCATTGGTAGGTTAATACAAATTAATGTTTAGAAAATCAAGTGACTCATGAGACAATGAGCATCACTGAGTTGATTCTAGAAGGGAATATATGGTTTATCGAGATTCTACAACTAAGAGATATAGACCATAAATTTTTTATGGTAATATAATGATTTAATCTACTATATCTATTTTGTAGAAAGGAATATCCCATTTATTTGTAAATGATCTAGTTGTTTTTAGTATAAATATACAAGTTATATATGCTTCCAATTATATATCTATTGATAAAAATTTGTGAAGAAAAGTCGAGAATCTCCATTTCAGTCTAGATTTAAAAATTATGGTAGTTGGATTCAAGAATCGATAGATCTCCACAATTTTACAGACTACCAGATTTTATTTGATCCTTGGCATGGATTGGTAGAGTATATACTATTCATACATTGTTTTCTTATCAAAGATGAGTAACCTTTATGTCACCTAAAAGAGAGAATTTTTTATTTAATAGTGAGTGTGATATTGATTATGTACGAGTGGGAATAAATACTCCTCAGATAGAATTAATTTTTTCATAGTTATATAGCATGATCCTTGTAGTGGATCAGATAGTGACTCCCACATCATCCCCTCATGTGGTAGACATGTACTTATATATCTTTCATGATGACTTCTTATGGTTACCTTCACACAAGTGAGTTTAATTAGAGATTGTTATCATGACTAGTGATAGACCTATATTCATCCTATAATATCACATGAAATTGGCTATGTTATAGTGATAAAAATATATATGGATACCGTGAAGAGAAAATATTCATTAAACTGTGAAAATACCGTTTATGATTCTCTTGTTTTTTCCTCTAAGAATGATGATTGAAATATTGGAATTGTGTGGACTACCATAAGTTGAATAAAATCACTATCAAAAATAGCTAACCATTGAAAATAGTTAACTTTTTTATCATTTAATAGAATCCCAATGGGGTTCTAATATTTTTCTGTATTTTGGAATCTCTTATATTCAGTTTAGAGATTAAGTATTAACAAATACAATGTTTAAGAGAAGGTATATTTTGTTTTAGTATATTGTTAGGAGTTTTTTACTTACATAACATATATTAGTGTTCCTGGAACTAAAGAAAAATATATTTCATACATACATAGAATACATCTTCTTTCTGTTTGTTATTGAAATAATGATATGGTCCAATTTTTCTGAATTATATGATACACACCTGGAGACTACATTGATTATGCTTCGGGAACATTATTTTTTATCTACAATTAAATGGGTCACTTTTGGATGTAGAAGTTATAATTTATTGTACATGCATTTTCTCAAGAAAAAATCTTTTTTTTCTATATAAGGATTATGAAATTATGTATTAGTCAAGGAAGTTGAATGTGATTAATATTAAGGGTGTTATTAGGTTTTATAGGTAATACAAGAGATTTATTCCATACATTTCTCACCTAAAATATCCCTATAACATTATTATAAAAAGGCATGTCAAGTATTTATGGGAAAATGTGTAAATAGGCCTTCTTAAAGACAATTAATAGGTTTTATTCAACATTTATCCTAATTATACACAAGAATAAATTACAGTATTCTAGGCATTGGGATGAATCCATCGTGGATTTTTATTTGTATAGATTTAGCATGATAAATTAGTTGTTTAGAGTTATTTTAATTTATGATCCCCTTAGTGTAACTATCCTACACAAGAATTATATATGGTTGATGTGGTTCATTCATTGAATTGTTAATGAATCAACCTCCTAAGTGAGAGTGTTTTCATATACAAAGATGATAGGATTTTGTGGTATATTTTATTAAATCAAGTCTTGAATATATATTATAGTAATTGAATAGAATACTTAATGGTGAACAACAATGATATGAATTATTCTCAAGGGAAATAAAATTTATTTGAAGATGCTCCATCTTGGGTTATACATGAAATGGAATATTAGACTTTGGATGAAATATAAAAGCTCATTACATTGGTGGTATACTAGTATGTGATATTAATTGAGGATGACAAGTCAATGGATTGTTGACCCATAATTATCACATCCACATTAGTATAATGGATAAATGAAAGTAAGGATTCTAATATAGAGTTTTTCATGGGTCATAATATATTGAAAATAATTGGTTCATATCTATGATGGATAATAGATTGTTGTGATGTACTAAAAGTTCATGTCATAGTGGTATTTCCTTAACCTATGAGATAATGGATTATTAAATCAACCTATTATTTTAAGTGGTCTACAAAAAATATGGTGATAAATTAGAATAATAATGTTAAACATTTATTATAATGGATGAGCATGAAAATAGAGTTTACATGATTTGTATCATGTTGTCTAACATTTTAGAGGATCAATGATGGGTGTTATAGATCTATATGGTTAAACCATCCACTTACACACTTTGTTTGTAAATTAGATAAGGTGACCATAGATTTAATGAATGTTTTTTACAGGATACAAATATTATAGGATGTAGTTAGGTTTAAATTTGATTAGTTGGTCAAGGTGGGTCTTTTCATGAAGATCCAAGAGGCCAACTGTGTTAATGTGATAGGAATGTTCAATATTCCAGTAATTTTATTTATACATGGATTGTTTTTTTAATTTTATATCGAGTAGATATATCTAGTTCATGCCATAGTTTTTGTAGTGCATGAAAATTAATTTGGGGACGCTGTTGAAGATATTAATGACCATGCATCTTCAAACTAATGGGATTTAAGAGATAATGATATAAACATTCATGGAAATTATAAAATAATATATACAATTATTTATTGTTGCTTAAAATTATCACTTGGGTCAAGTAGAATTCACCAACATTTGAATATTTCAGTCCAAAATTCAGATGTCTCAATTTGAGGCTTTTTTTTGGTAGGCCAATTCATTCTCTACAATAAATTCATGAAGTAGGTGAATAATATGTTGTGGGGATGAGTGAAAATTTATGAGGAATTAGAGTGAGTACAATTTATTAGAAAGTGGTGGTTCATATTTTTTAAACAGTTGTGATCCATGACCAATTTTGGGAGATGATACGTGGAGTTTGTTGTGGGTGACAAAGTTCTCTCGTAAGGGTCCCCTCGATTAGTGATTATAAATTTTGGGTTGCATGGAATGTTGAAACCATGATAAAATAAGCCTTTAAATATAATTACAACATTGTAATTGTGTCTTATCAGTTGGATATTCCACTATGGTATCACAATATGCATAATTTATTCCATGTTACTAAACATCAGAGGTATGATCCAAATCCTGATGATGTTCTCAAATGCATGGATGTTGTGCTAGTATCAAATACATCTCTTATAGAGAATTACATTAATAGTGTATAGGGAATACATATTTTGATATTTTAAATGATTTATACTCTAGTTCAGGATAAATGGAATAATTGAGGTATTAAAGAAGAGGCATTGTTGTGAGAAGAATATATTTAGGCATAGTGGCCCATGTGGTTCAAGGAAACCTATGAAGAAACATATTGAGGACATGAAGTCACTAAAGGGAAATAATTGTAACATAATCAATTTAATGGTATGAATCATTAAATATTTAATGAATAATAATGGTGTATTTAAATTATTTGAGTCTTGATAGTGGTGTTTGGATATGGAAATCACCTAATGGATAGAAACATGCTATATGAGATAGTTCACAATGTGAATTAATATTCATGATCTAAATGGATTTTTGGAAGAATACATGAATATTATTTCAATTAATTTAAATCATTCGTGAAATTAGAGATAATTAAGAAGGTCATTGGATTTTTTACAATTTTATTATAACATGATATTATTTTTCACATATTAGATTTCAAGAACATCAACTTTGTGAAATCATTATTCAGAACATGAATTTTAGATGATTCTATCAAATTAATAAGAATAAGTGAGTGAATGAGTTTTTACATAAAATTTATTAATTTAACAATTATCCTCCATAAAGACATGAAATCCTTGAGGTGGGTCCCCTGGGGTCTACTCGACAACATAGTCTATGATACTTGAGGTATTTTCCTTGCTAAAATGTCTTATTATTATGAGGAATGTGTATCCACTAAAACAAAAATAAAGAAATATACTATCCTTATATAAATGTATTTCTTTATTTAAAAATACAATTTGACCAATCCATCCTAGATGAATCTAGTTCCATATCATAATTCATACAGGGAATCACATGTATAAGATCAGTCTCATACATCCAATGTTGGGACACATGAAATACATTATGAATACATTAATACTATGTACGATTATTCCCCTAATAATATACCATTCTAAAGCATTCAAGGATTTTTATTGACCAAAAGTACTTCAATTCAATCTTTTATTACTTCCCAGAATGATTATTTCCTATGAGAGGGGACAACATCAAGAATACTTCTAACCATATTGAACTCCCTTGTGTGTATCGACTGGTCATCATAGGATCCCCGCCTATTTTTGGTCCATAAATAATAATTTATAGATAACTACACCTACTTTATGGTTTCATTCACAACTCTTGGTCTAAAAATAATGATTCACTTGACTAATACCTGAATAAATGAGAATGATATGGCCTCCCATTCATAGCCTCAAACCGAGAAATTAAGATATATTAAGGAAATATGTTATCATAAGGAATATATACCAGATCCACTACTTCATCCAAATATCTTCTAAAGTACATTACATATTCTCCAGAAATATCCATTAAATTATGTATTATTCTCTCTACTCACCCATTATACTGAAGATGGAAGACCATACTCATCTTCAATTGAGATACCTTAACCTCCTACATGCCATACTAAAACAATGAAATAATTTATGAAACTCTATAATATATAATTGTAAACGGAACTTCATGAATCCATAGGACCTATGTAATATAAATTTCCTCTATCTCATCCACTTAGTTTTTATGTTATACCAGCAAAAAATGGGAAACCAATTTAAACTGATCAACTATAATCAAATGATTTTATCGAACTATTAATGTCTTCAGAAACACTATCATGATTTCCATAGTCACCTCATACCACTTCCACATCAACACTATAAGGGGAACGAGTTACCGCCTAAATACCTAATACACCACCTTGATCCTATGATAGCGTTTTTATAACAACCCAACATGAACCACTTAGAATGGGTCAGACGAATAATATAATTGAACATCATGAGGATACTATTCCCCTGGTACATAATATTCATCAGAATGAATAATATAATTGAAAAAAACTATTGATATATAATTAATGAAAAAAATTAATAATCCAGTTATAGAAAATAAAATAAAATAACAACCCTTACAGTTAGATTAAAATATGGTAATCACAACACCCAAACAAAAAAATGATCCCAAATGGTGGTGGAAAAATGCATGAGGTAAAAAATCATTAAAAAATATTAGTATTTTATTTAGTAGAACAATACATTCTTAAAGTGAATATATCCACTTCTATTAGATTAAATGAACCATTTATCCTTTATTTTCTCATTCACCACTTTTCATACTAGTCCATACACTAGTCTCCATCTAGAAATATTGGGTTACCTCATATCATTTTGTCATCTCCATTTAAAACCCTAATTATTACATGATCCAATAATTTTAATCGAGTGAGTACATTAATGTTAAAAATATATCATCACATATTACCCATGAATAAAACTATTTAGAAAATGGATTTATTATTTTAATATAAGTTTTTATGTGACTTAATAAATTACATATTGATAATTTCTATAATTGGTACCTATATTTCGGGAATTGGTGTATGTTAATATTTCAAATCATGATATTTTTTAGTAGTAGATATTCCCTGTTTTCAATTGTGTAATTGGATTTAGATATATACACTTGTTTAAATTTCATTTTTGAACTAAATGTTGGATTCCCTTTATCATAGATAGTGTTATAAATTTTTCTAGCACGATTTTGTGTGTCCATGTGTGTTTTCCTATGAAACCTTTGTTTTATGATTTATCAAATTTGATTTTTTATGGATTTTAAATAGTCTTCATATGATGTCATGTTTGGTATTGCATCTTCTATAAATATATAGAAGTGAATCAACATCATTATTTTATTTCTAAACATATATGTTGATCCATATAGACTATCACCATAGAGGAATGTGTCTGATGATAGATCAATATGTATATGGTTTATCCCATATAAAAGGATATGGTAAAATGAATTTTGGGCTATCCATTCAAAGGGGGATGTGGTAAACAAGGTTTACTTATATTCCATCCATAATGTCTCCACATTAGGTATATTTGGTCAATATGAACATGACATATATGTTATACTTGTGTTATATAATTCAATATTTCTTTTAATCTATTAAGTTTCTAGGAATTTTTCTATATGTCTTATGGAATAATGTTACGGGCCATTGGTGGTTTCCTACAATATTTTTTACTCACTAAAAAATAACGAATTTTAGTGCACTTATAGATTTAATGAACAATGTTTTTGTTAAGGGAAAGATTCTTAAAGTAGAAATTTTATCATGTTTTGGAGGGATACTTGTGTCACATGATGGAATCATACTGCATGATGGCAGTTATTTTGGGTCAGTTTCATTACATTTCACATTATTCCACTACATATTGAGATCATTTCATTTGTTTGGGAAGTGGGATTCTGATTCCATACCATCCAAACGTGGTTTTGAATTTTATTTTTATTCCACTACATCAAAGTTTATTTATTTTTTAATTATTTGTGATTTATTTTTTGTTTTCTCATTGATACATTATGATGTGTACCTTATACCAGGGGTATAATACTCCAAAAACAATCCTCATGTCCCTTACCCAAATTCAAAAACCTCTTCTGTACTGAGATGCATTCATGAGGTTGTGTGGCGTCATGACTCAGACCTAGTGGTGTTATTCATAGTGTTGCATTAAATCATTAACATTATAAATTTTCTCATAATGGTGGAATTAATATTCCAGAGTCTATAGCCATCCAGTAATAAAATAAATAATGAATATAATTTTTTTGAAGAGATGTTATTGATATAATACCATATAAAATATAAAAAATGTATAATGAAGATGGTATATATACAATAAAAATAATCTTCATTCAAACCATATCAATCCAAATTTGGTAATATTATATAACATGGACATGTGTACTTTTATCTGAAGTTATATATTCTATAAAGTGACCATGGGAGGTGAATCTTATAATGGAATGAAATAGGAGATAAGTAGAACATTTAGGATGGTTTATACATAAATATGGGTGAATCAATAATATAACTAGATATAACATTTTTAGTAACACATTTTAGTAATGTTATCTTGAATCACTCATTTAAGGGTTAATCAGAAGAGGGTGTACCACTATAGTAAGATCCTTTTAGAGACATTAATTAAACACTTTGATTTCATAACTATAGTTATTCCTCCCTTTTTTGAGAACACCAATTTTTGAGATATAAACACTATTTCGCGGATGATATGGAATGTTAGAATAAAAATCCATAATTGAATCAACATTTGTCATTATATATATATATATATATATATTTTATGTTTTATTTTTTGTGAAAAATTATAATGACAAATTTTTAATATCATGTTTACTAATAGAATTTTTTTATTTACTAGATTATGTTCATTCTAATTAACTCGACCTAACTCATACCATATATGTTGGAATTGTGTAATAAAACCATTGAGAGAAAAAAATGTTGTGATTATTATTATTTGGTACTTATATTCCGTTATAAATAATGTTGTGTAATGTATGATAACAAATTCACTCAATAAATTAGAAAAAATGATTGGAATAAACACTTAATGGATTATGATAGAATATATTTGTGGAATATAATAGAGATTAAATAAAGAATACTCTAACTAATTTTGAGATAATTGGTTTTATTACTACTATTAAAATTGAAATATTCTAAATCGAAAATGTAATTAATTAATACCATTGTTATAGAATATAAAATAAATAAAAATTGACATAATAATGGAAGTTTATTGGGTATCCAACTTCAGAGACCCTATTGTGGTTTCAATATACTATATATACCAAGGTTTTAAGTATTATTTATGACAATACCACAAAAACAATGACTTAGGAGAAAATTCCAATGATAAGTGAGGTTAGGATCATTAATTTTTTATTCTTTAAATGATTGTTATAAATATAATTATCTGTATGTTGAATATTAAAACCATACATCATATTCCCAGTTAAATAAACCATTTAATTCATGTATAGGGAAATTTTTTTATTATTAATAATGAATGAATATTAGTTATTTTACAAAAAGAAATATAAAAAAATCTATTTATATATGGAAGATAGTAACAATTTTATAATTATATAGATAAACCATTCTTTAAAAGGAGATTATATGTGGTGACATCCAATATTGAAAGTCAATCTTAATTTCTAACAAATGGATATTATTCCTTATTAAAAATATTCTTATTTTTAGAAGATCATGTATATCAATAAATATTATTGAGTTATAAAAAATATCTAATAGTCATGAATCATAATTATAATGACTGGTTCACTTCATATTTATTTATGTACTATCACAACACTTATCTTTATAAGAGAGAACCATTAATATTTTATACTACATATCAATTATATTTTAAATCCATTATAGAATATATCTAAAATTTAAATTATTTTTTAATTCAATAATAATTTATATCAAAAGATTTTTTTATTTTAATATAATTATATCTCTAAAAATACAAGTGATTTTATTGAATATGGTACTACTATAACGATTCCACATAAATTTTATTTTTTACTAGGATATAAACTATATTTCATAGATAATTGAGTTCACTTCGGGGTTTTTCATTTTAAATGTTATTAATATATAAATAATATTAATTAAATATTATATTATCATTTTTAAAATTATAAATTTTATTTAAAATTATATATTTAATGTGTTTGATAATTTCTGATAAATTGAGTTTTTACTAATTCTTTCTATGTTGTAACATACTAATTTATTGATACAAATCTTTTTTTAATGAAAATTTAATTTAAATTTAATTTATAGTTTCTTAAAATATTTGGAAACATTCTTTTTAGTAATACCCTGTGTTTATATTACCATTTTAATAACATATATGGTCTATAAAAACACTAAATTTCTAGTTAATGTAAGAATGATCCTGAAGGACACTCATGTGATCTTGATTTTGTTCTTATTGTAATGGAAATATTATTATAATTATGATATTATACATAAAACTAGAGTTAAATAAATCATTGAAAAAATAAAATTTATGTAAGATGTTAATGTTTCCATTTTTACAAGACAAATAACCTACCATTTAATATCCTTTATAGTTTTTTGATATAACAACAACCACAAGAGTTTCTTTCTGGATTATGATTTTTTTTTCAAAAAGGAGATGAATATAGATTCATATAGTGTATTTTTGTTGAATGGAAAATGAAAAAACATAATGAATAAGGATAATAAAACTTATATGGAAGAGAGGTATCAAATAAGAATGAAGATGATTATCTTCAATTAAAGAAGGTTGAAAACATTGATAGATTATCTTTAGTAGAGAAATAATACCCACTTATCTTTTTTTAATTATGTTCTTTTATGGATTATGATGGTAACATATTTTTTATTATTTTTAGTAAGATTTGATTAATTTCAATATGGTAACATGGGTTATTTTTTTTAACAATTACACTTGTTATTCTTATTTATATTATACCTATTATTAAAATCTTTTGTTTTATAATTAATCCAGTTTCACTATTTTTAAAACAAATGAAATTAATTTATGTAGTTGAATAGTGTCCCTAATGGATCTGCACTCTCCCAAATTGCTAATACCCTCCTATTGGGTTTTAATCTGAGCCCTTTGTGGTGGATAAAATGGTCACCTCCCACATCTTGTGACATGATCTAGTTCATGATGGATTTTTGATATAGAGACGTTTTCTAAGAATGGTTAATTTATTTTCACTAATAACCTTTTCTAATTAAATTCTACTCTCGGATATTTGGATACCGTAATTTTGACCATCCTTATACTCTCACTTCACGATCTATCATTAACATCTTGTTCTTTATGATCTTGATTATGGTGGTGATGAAATAATATTTGGTTGTGTGATGATGGTTGGTAGTCAATGATGGTGGTGTGAATGGTCCTACATTCTTCATATCTTGTCTCATTCTAGATCTAAGAAGATGTTTTATCTTATATTTGTTGTGAGATTTGAGGTGGATGGTACTAGGCAGTCAATGATAACACGAAGTCACATGAAACAAGGGGTATGGTATTGGTCGTAGTTTGGAATCTGGCGACTGGATCGTGGTGGTCGATGATGGGGGTTTCATAGGATATAGTGTATGGGGAATGGAAATTAGTCACTGATTTTGGTGTCTATCATTCAATTAGGAATTTGTGTTCCAAAACATGGTTTAGAAAAACTCTTATCTGATTTTGAATATATTTGTTATCCTAGTTTTTTCAACGAGGTTCATGTATAATTTTATGAAATGAATCTTTACTCAATTTATATAATAGGCAGTCTAACATAGTTTCCATGCAGGTTATTTCATATGGGAGACATTAAAAGATATATGGGTGTATTGACACTCATCATTCATCCATATACCCTGATTTTGGGGTAGATGTGGTAACTATATAATATATCTCGATTCATAGTGAATTCAAACTCATTTTTTGAGGTATTAGGTTCATAGTTCTATTATTTACATACAATAATCATCATGTGGGGAGCTCGAAATAGATATTGGTGTTCTAGAACCCATCATCTAATCCTCTACCAACATGTCAAAGTGGGATGTAGGAGTGATTTTCCACTATGTCTTGGACCAGAAATATGATACTTCTTAGTAGGGGTGACACATCATTTCTAACTATAATCACTAGTATGTAATCTGATATATGGGATTATGAGATGAATGACTAGTTATTTCCAAGTGGTGTGTTAGAAGTGTAGTGAATGCATAGTATTTTCTATCCTATGGACTATGATAGGGTCTTTGGGACACATTACATTTAGTATTTTCCACATCCTAGAGTTAGGACCTTGTAATTAGTTCCCTATATTCCCAATTAATTAACGGGGTTCTCATTTTTCAGTTTAATAATGGGGATTTTCTGTCAACTATTTTTAAAATAGAAAAAAGCAAAAAATTATTTAATTTATGGATTTATTTTATGTATTGATGGGATAAAAACCATTCCTTATAGTGAATAAAAATAAAATGTATTACTAGATGAAAATATCATAGATCTTTCTAAAAATGGTATACAATTATGATAATAAATTCTACTTCACATACCCTTAGTATGATTTTAAAAAATGAATAGTTTCTATAATGTTATATTTATTTATCAATATTCTTAATAAATTTTAATTGTACATGTTTATAAATATTTTTTAAATCTAAAAAAAATAAGAAAGAAAAATTGAAGTTAAATCATAAATAATTTTATTCACTATAATCAAATACTTCACTATAGTATTTTTTATTTTATTCATATTTATAGATATGTAATAAAATTTCTAATATCAAAATCATATCATAAATTCATATTATTTCGATTTTTATATCTGAATAACATATAAAAATACATACACATAATATAAATGATCCATAACCCCCTTATATTTAGTTAATTCAAAAGGATAATTATTTTTCCACACTATTAAAGGATATCAAAAAATATCCTCATATTTACAAAAGAGTTATTCATTTTTTATTTTTTTCAAGTTCATGAATTTTTTTTAAATAATTTTTTACGAAAATTAAAAATAATAAAATAAATATTTATGATTTTGATATTTTATTTCTTATGAAATTATGAATATAGCTTTTATACCTTATTTACTAAATGTCATTCTAGAGAAACATTTACTCTTAGTTGAATTAACACCACTATAATGTTATTTTTAATGATATTTTATACAAATTCTATGAATAATAAGAGTGAAAATACGAAAATAATAATAATTCAATGCAATGTTTTATGTAAATTCTATACAGGAGGATATAGTTACTCAATTTTAGAAAATAATGATTATGATTCCCTAAAAGACATCCTATTTTTTGTTATTTTTTATAGTCAATCAAAACACATATTTTCAAAAAGTTTTTTATATGTCTTTATTTTTATATAATTGTTATTAATATGTTAAAGAGATTTAGGATAATTATTCTATTATTATCAAAAATCATAATCAAGTCTTGTTCATAGAAGAAGAGACTCAAAATATGAAATAGAATCTCAATATTTCATATAATTCAATGTTGAATATATTACATGATATATAATATATTTGATGTTTAAAAACCAACCCAACCATGAAAATTTATATATTTTTTGGATTCTTGGAAACTATTTCATTTATTTTTTTATTTATTTTCATGATAAATAAAAATATATAAAATTTTTATTTTATGGGATACAATGAAAGAGAACTGGTGAAAGCCATACCCTTTTTACAATACCCTCAATTTTGAGTTGAAACCCAACATAATTTTTCAATTAATGATGAATACCTTTAAAAGTTATAAGAATCTCTATAATTTCATCCTTTGTTTTTGTGACACCTCTATTATACGTATTCTTCTTTTTAACTTTGAAATTGATTTTGGTTATTATTTAATGTGTTTTGTGGAATGTCACAGGTGCTTAAGAGGATGGATTTTAGAATATTATATAATGGTGTATGTTTTATAGATTTTCTATCTATAGCTACCCTATTGGAAATATGGTGAGGATCTCTAAAAGGGGATGTTCTTCCTATAAGCAATGTCACACTGGTGGTGGTCACCAGCCTACCAGTGGTATATTTTAGATCCTTGTAGGTATTACCAGATTATATTATTTTTTAAAAACTTCTAATCAACTCACTTACTCTCTTTATTATATTACCTTTTTTATTTCATGTATCCAAGGATCATATTTTTATTTTGGGGCCTTATCCTTCATTCCATATCCTTTGTTTCATTCCCAAACAGCATATTGTTTATACATTTTCAATCTGATGTTTTTTTTCTTATTATAGAAGAATCCTATTCACTTATCTAGGTTCAAACCTAACATTATTTTAGATTTTATGATCATATATATAGGTTTTCATATTCCATAACATGTTATTTTTTTATTATTTTCTATAATCTAAATCTAGATTAATGGAATTGGGGTCTTAACATTAATCCAACCAAGATCGTTTTTGGTAGAGGATCTTCTTGGGTATTTCCAATCATGGAAAAAATGTTGGTTATTGTTTTTACACAACCATAATATTATAATTTTAAATAATTTAGTATTAATAATGGTTCTTAGAATTAGCGGTGCAATAAGATTCTTACGATGACCCTTTATATCAGTCATTACTACACCTATGGTATGAATCCCTTGATGTTTGTGAATGATCATGGAATGATATTTTAATGTGTGTATAGCCCTGTGAGACCTAAGTTTGATGAATGAACTCATGAGTTATGCATGTTTATACATATGGAACCTATGATTTATGTTTATTTCATTAAAATTACAATTATTATTATTATTTATTGATAATTCCGGATGTCGATATATCATGGGTATCTTATATTGTACATTTTTTCATCCAAAATGTTTTGATTGTAGGTTATCTATATAGACTATCCCTTGAGGGGGTTGTTTAAGTCCTTAGAGAAACATCACTTAGTCCATACCTTCAATTAGTAAGTGTTAGACATGTTTTTTTACAATCAAATTATGGGGGATGTTTGAAGTAGAAGTTTGGAGTTGCTTAGAACAATTAGAATAAGCAGGTTGACTATGTCTCACAGGACACAGCTAATATATTATTCTTCCGTAATATACTTTTTTATTATAACTGTTATATTATCATTCATGGAATGGAGTAATATATCTTATTATGTTATGTTATGTTCCATTGGTGGTGTCTTAATGAGTCATTTACTAACACCATACTCATGAGTTTTGGTTCACTTTTAGAATTCCTGAATTGGGATATGATGATGGGTAAATCCCTATGGTGGATATATGATTAGGTTTAGTAGGAGGATACAAGAACCTCTAGATTGAATTAAGGATGGATGTTGTTGGTGAATTAATCTAGTTTTTTACCTTATAATCTATAGAACCACTTATGTGGATCTTTTACTTGTATTTGTATTAGTTTTGATAGGATATATTGATACATAATGGTTTTGAATTTTATTATGTTTCTTCCCAATTAGATGATATATTTTATAAATCACTATTTTTGGAGTACTTTTTTATTTATTTCAAATTTTTTTACATGGTTTTGAGGGAACATTGTCTCCACTATGTCCATTTGGCCCTCACCACATGACATTAATCACTTACATAGAGGAATTCTCACATGAGATTGTATATAATTCCATAGCAGACCCAATTGTGTTGATTGAGGTGATATAGAATGTTATCTTTGAAGTAGGTCCACAAACACATTTCATCTATTTTACATTAATTAGGATAAGGTGGATAAGAGTTCGGATTGTTAGGAATCAAGTAGGGGAATTGTGTTAGTGCATGGACAATACTACATAGTGTACCTTAATGTTTCCACAAAAATAATAAAGGATGATCTTGTTATTTGTTGTTATATTGAATTTGATTCACCTTTTGCCATCATCAAAATATTTCTATAATGATTTAGTGGATTTTGTGCGTTATCATGCACCATGTCTATGAAAATAGGACATGATTATATATATCTATTTGTTACAATATATAGATTCCAAATATTTTAATTTGTATTGTAATGAAGATATTTTCTTTTGGTGTATTATGTCATTATTTATTTTATTTGATACTTGGTATTATATTATTGAGATTATATATAGTGATATAGAAAATGTTTTGGTACTGGGTTCTTGGATTAACATGTCGGATGTTCTTGTGGGGTTATTCCTTGATGTTTTGATAGAAATTTAGATTCAAACAGGTTCTAATCCCTTTCTCATGCCCGTGAACTATTAAAAAGTTTCTTTTTTAAGAAATTATCATAATCTAATGTTTGATCTATAATTTTAGGAAATGCTTCAATGTTTATGTATTAATCAACTAATTGATATATATATTGTTTAAGAGGATTAAACTTATAATTCTACCTAATAATCACCAATTAATTATGATTTAGAACTTCTGTAGTCATGATTCTTTTGACAAATACATGTTTTTGGTAGAAGATCCCATGGGGGAGGGCAATGAAGATTGATTATCCTCATGACTCCCAGATCCATAAACCCTATCCTTCTAAAGAAATGGTGGCCCCAAGATATGAAATACATTATATGAGACCTCAAAATTTTGTTTTACCTTGTATAGACCTGAAAGAATCGTATAGATAAGGAGGAAACATTCATGCTTCAAAGGGTTTTTGTATGATGGTGGGATGTCACACTATCACTACTATAACTTGAACTTTTATTAGTGCAAAAAACTGACATTAACACTGCTAGAAAAGCATTGTTAATGCTAGTGTAGAGAAGTGGGGGGGGGTCACAATTATCAATTCTCTAAAAAGCACTTATAAAGGTGACCTTTATCAGCGCTAAAAAAAGCGTTGATAAAGGTAGCCTATATCAGTGCTTTTAAGAGCGCTCATAAATATGGTCCTTTATAAGTTCTCTTTTCGAGCAATTAATGGTGTCCTTTATCAGTGCCAAAAAAAGTTCTTATAAAGGCACCTTCCCTTGAACCTGAAAAATCGAACCTGCACACCTGCAGACCTACACAAACCAGAATAACTGCACAAAATAGCACATGCACACCTGCAAAAAATAGCACCCGCACAAAATATTTTGACAGAAAATGGTATATACATTTACTTAACATCATGAATAAAAAAACACATTGTTATATACATTTCAAACATTGTTTTACATGGTCACAATTACAATTATACAGCAACAGTTATAATCATCGATGTTTCATCATTTGATATTTCTGATCCACTCTAAAAAATCGTCGTCCATGGTATTTGTTGCTGAACAAAGCATCTGAACTCAAGTAAAAAAATTCACCTATATAAGAAAACAAATATTATGTTAGTAATACAATAATTAAAGAAATTAAAACATTAATATGAAAGAATAAATTAATAAGGAAATTTGAAACTAAAATATGAAATTTTAAACTCAATTGTTTTCCTTATGATAACAATGAATGAGAATAATGTTAAATCAATATGTTTTTGTATGATTTATCTCATTTAATAAATACTAATTCCTTATCTAATGAAAACCTTTAATGGTCACACCACGGGTCATATTGAGGTGCAGTCAATTTGTACGCATCAAAAATGACTAATGGATTGTTGTCCTAAAGTATCAAAACAATCCAAATGTGTTTGCTCAGTTTTCCATATATCACTTGTGTTGTTTTCTAATGTTTATGTCAATTTGAAATTGATATCAGACACTTTTAGCCATACCAGTCACAATGTGCGTCTGATTGAGGTGCGGTCAATTATTACACGTCGCAAATGACTCATGGATCATTTTCCTAAAGTATCAAAACAATCTGAACGTGTTTTATTGGTTTGTCGTATGTCATTGTGTTGTTTTCTAAAGTTTATGTCAATTTGAAACTGATATCAGACACTTTTAGCCATATCGGTCACACCATGCATCATATTAAGGTGCGGTTGATTTGTACACATCAAAAAGGACTCATGGATCATTTTACTAAAGCATAAAAACAATCCGAACGCATTTTCTTAGTATTCCGTAGGTCATTAGTGTTGTTTTCTAATGTTTATGTCAATATCAAACTGATATCAGACACTTTTAGCCATACCGGTTAGACAATATGTCACATTGGTATGTGGTCAATTTTTATATGTCACAAATGACTCATAAATTGTTTTCATAAAGTATCAAAACAACCCAAATGCATTTTCTTGGTATTCCGTATATTATTTTTGTGGTTTTCTAATGTTAATGTCAATTTCAAACTGATATCAAACAAATTTATCCATGTCGGTAACACCGTGCATTAGATTAAGGTTCCGTCAATTCGTACATGTCACAAATGACTCATTGATCATTTTCCTAATGTATCAAAACAATATGAACGTATTTTCTCTGTTTTTAGTATGTCACTTATGTTTTTTTCAAAAGTTTATGTCAATTTGAAACTGATATCACACACTTTTAGCCATACCGGTGACACCGTGCGTCAGATTGAGGTTAGGTCAATTCGTACATGTCAAAAATGACTCATGGATTGTTGTACTAAAGTATAAAAACAATTTGAATGAGTTTTCTCGGTTTTCCCTGTCACTTGTATGGTTTTATATAGTTTATGTCAATTTGAAACTGATAGCAGACACTTATATCCATACCGGTTACACCGTGCATCGGATTGAGGTTCGGTCAATTCATAAATATCAAAAATAGCTCATTTATTGTTATCCTAAAGTATCAAAACAATCATAACACGTTTGATCTGTATTCCGAATGTCAGTATTTTTGATTTCTAATGTTTTTGTCAATTTCAAACTGATATCAGATACTTATAGCCAAATCGGTCACACTGTGCATTAGATTGAGGTACGGTTGATTCGTACACGTCACAAATTACTCATGGATCATTTTCATAAAGTATGAAAATAATCCAAACATGTTTTCTCAATATTTTTTATGTCATTTGTGGAGTTTTCTAAAGTAAGTGTCAATTTGAAACTGATATCAGACACTTTTAGCCATGCCTATCACACCGTGTGTCGAATTGAGGTGCGATCAATACATACAAGACAAAAATGACTCATGTATCATTTTTGTGATGTATCAAAACAATCCAAATGCGTTTTCCTGGTTTTTCGTATGTCACTTGTGTTGTTTTCTAAAGTTTATGTCAATTTGAAACTGATATCATACACTTTTAGAGATAACGGTCACGCCGTAAGTCGTACTGAGGTGCATTCAATTCATACATGTAAAAAATGACTCGTGGATCATTGTAATGAATTATCAAAACAATGAAAACATGATTTCTCGGTTTTCCATATGTCACTTGTGCTATTTTCTAATGTTCATGTCAATTTGAAACTGATATCAGACACTTTTAGACATACCAGTCACACTATGTGTCAAATTGAGGTGCGGTCAATTCGTGCACATCACAAATGACTCATGGATCATTTTACTAAAGTGTTAAAACAATCTGAATGCATTCACTCGGTATTACATATGTTAGTAGTGTTGTTTTCTAAAGGTTATGTCAATTTCAAACTGATATCAAATACTTTTAGCCATACCGGTCGCACTGTGAATCAGATTGAGGTGCGGTCAATTCATACATGTCACAAATGACTCATGAATTGTTTTCCTAATGTATCAAAACAATCCAAACACGTTTTATTAGTATTCCATATGTCATTTTTATTGGTTTCTAAAGTTAATGTCACTTTCAAACTGATATCAGACACTTTTAGCCATGTCGGTCACACCATGCATCATATTGAGGTGCAGTCAATTCGTACACATCCAAAATAACTCATTGACCATTATCCTAAAGTATTAAAAAAATTCAAATGCGTTTTCTCGGTTTGCAGTATGTTGCTTGTGTTGTTTTTATAATATTTATGTCAATTTGAAACTGATATCAGATGCTTTTAGCCATACCAGTGACACCGTGTGTTGGATTGAGGTGCGGTCAATTATTACATGTCACTAATAACTCATGGATAGTTTTACTAAAGTATCAAAACAATGCGAACGCATTTGATTGGTTTTCTGTGTGTCACTTGTGTTGTTCTCTAATGTTTATGTCAATTTGAAACTGATATCAGACACTTTTATCCATACCGGTCACACCGTGCATCAGATTAAGATGTGGTTGATTCATACACGTCACAAATGACTCATGGATCATTTTCCTAAAGTATCAAAACAATCCGAATGCATTATCTTAGTATTCCTTATCTCAATAGTGTTGTTTTCTATATTTTATGTCAATTTCAATCTAATATCAGACACTTTTATCCATACTGGTCACACCATGCATCAGATTGAGATGAGGTTGATTCTTACATGTCAAAAATGAATCTTGGATTGTATTACCAAAGTTTCAAAAAATCTGAACACGTTTGATCGGTATTCCGTATGTCACAAGTGTGGATTTCTAAAGTTAATGTTAATATCAACATGATATCAGACACTTTTATCCATAACGATCACACTGTGCATCGGATTGAGGTGCGGTCGATTCGTACATGTCACAAATGACTCATGGATCGTTGTCCTAAATTATCAAAACAATATGAATGCATTTTCTTTGTATTCCGTATGTCACTTGTGTTGTTTTCTAAAGTTTATGTCAATTTGAAACTGATATCAGAAACATTTATCCATATCGGTCACACCGTGGGTCGGATTGAGGTACGGTTGATCCGTACACATAAAAAATCACTCATGGATTGTTGTTCTAATGTATCAAAACAATCCTAAAGCATTTGATCGGTATTATGTATGTATTTTTTTTTGTTCAAAAGTTAATATTAATTTCAAACTGATATCAGACACTTTTATCCATGCATGTCACACTATTCGACAGAATGAGGTACGATTGACTCAGACATGTCAAAAATGACCAATGGATCATTGTCATAAAGTGAGAAAACAATCCGAACACGTTTTATGGGTTTTCCGTGTGTCACTTGTGTTGTTTTCTAAAGTTAATGTCAATTTTAAACTGAGTAGTAGGAATTCACTAATCTAAGGATATGAAACATAAGAAAGGGTGATCATAGACGCTCAATAAGTGTAATGAAGTTAGATATCAATGACCATATAATGATAACATATGTATTTGGAATTTACATTTATTTTTCTATTTGTTTCTATTCTTCAATCAGGTACACTGCCCATTCATTTCTAAACACATTTATATCATCTTCTGAATAAGAGTTTTTGTGACAGACATAATAGTACTGAAAAAATATAAATACACAAAGGATTAATAATTATTTTAAATGATGTAGTAATTATTTTCCAAAATTTTTCCTCAGGGATGCTAGTTTGTTCATGAAATATGATCCCTCTCATTAATTTACAAACATAATAACTATTGTCCTTGTCGTTTTTTTGTTTCGGAAACTGCAGAAACATAATGAAAAATAAGTAATTTGTTTTGATATGTATTTGTATAGTGAAATATAATTATATATACCCAGATACGTCTCCATATATAGATCATGTTATCAGTGTCGTCCTTGGGCCATGGATTCATTCTAGCCTTTAGATGATATTCATACACTTCCCTATCATAACATAATCCTAAATAAAACATAATATAAATTATATGACTAGATATTTAGTTCTAAAATGTTTGATCTAGTGTATTAAGAATTTATAATCACCATCATGTTTGGTCAGTTTTTTGGATATCCAGGTAGTGAATCCAGAAAATAAATATTTGGAGTATCCAAATTGACTGCAATGAGCATTCAATGTTCCATTAAAACAGAAAAAGGAATAAATAATGATAGAAATTAAAATATAATTGATATGATCAAAATGTAGAGTTTTAACCGTGAAAGTTTAGTATTAAAAAGATTATGTCAGTCATAATTCTTCTTTGAAACGTTCTGATCAGATTTGACATTAATTCAGCCAGAAAATTAGAATCTATTTCTTCTCGTTGTGTAGAAATGTTGTGAGGACTAATGAGTCAAAATTTTATTCATGGGAAAATACATTAAATTGTTTTTCATATATACGCTTATAAAAAATATGAAATTTATTTAGCTATAATTATTGTAGTATATCAGCTTCTGTAAAATCAAATCATGAAAACCTTCCTCATGTATACATTTATAACTCAGGCGCATAGCCAGTCATATTTGATTATTTTAGCAACAAAATCATCACTAACGAAATCTAAGGATTCCTATCAGTATATAACTTTTTCAGAACCAATTGTGTGACTCTTGGCACCTATAATTTTCATATCCACATGAACATTCAAAGATATTAAATGTGGATACAGAATGAGCGGGGTGAATGCACTTTCAGTAGATCGTTTTGCTCGGTTTCTTGATCCTTTTAAGCTGGTCATTCATTTTAGTTCCTCCAATTTGTCCTTCTGTAATAAAATTCATTAGTTCTTCCATTTTCTAATTTAATGTAAATGGTTCTGTTTTAAAAAATAATTGTAAATGAATACCTCCTGGTCGACATGTTTTTTTACTTGATTTGAAGGCCATGCAACGAATGTTCTAACAGCTTTTTCCACCATTTGAATGTCGTCATTTTCATTTGGAACAGGTTTCTCGACGGTTGGCTCAGGATCTACGTTAATCGACATGTTGAAATGACCAGTTTGAAGTTGTCTGGATTATAGTATGTCATTCTGCATATTGAACACTATTTCCCACGATACAAGGTGATGGGTGGGAGTTGATAGATATAAATCACAGTCATTTTCATCCATTAGAATATCATTACAAGAATGTTATCAGTGTCTATGTGATTCACATTTCATAGAAATTAATATTAATAAATTTATTACCTTGGTTAATTCGGGTCTATGAGGGGAATGGCTCACCTCAATGCTGGTGGGGGTGGGGCGGGATCTCCTCATGTAGGTTGTTCTTGAGTTGTTTGTTCTTTCGTATGTCCTCCATCAAAGTTTCTAGCATCTCACCCTGACTTTGGAATTTTTCTTCAAGTGTAGCTACTCTATCTCTAATTACTTACAATTCATTAGTTTGTTCATCCTCTTGTTTTTTTTTCTGAAACTATGCCTGGGGTGTCACCCCAAAGCCCACACCTCTGACATGGCCATACTGTTCTGGTTGTTTCAAGGCTTCTAATAGTATGTCTGCATCCAGTATGGGTTTTGTTGAATTTTCTGACTATATAAAATAGAAAATATGGAAAAATAAGTAATAATTGTTATGTAATAGTGATTTAAAGAAAAAAAAGTTTATATTATGTCATACTTAAACATGTTTCCCACAGTTTTTGTGTATTTTCATCTACCATTTTCCCCTCCTAATTAACATGAGCCTCCTTCCATAGCACATGGAGTGGAATGGAGGTGGCTTGGGATTTTGAGTCATCAATGTACATATAAATTGAGAAACATGGTTACATTGGTGTTTTATGTCACATAAAAGTATTAATGTACTTTTAAAACTCATACCAATTGATTTTCAATTAACGTGTACTGCATCCCTGCTTTACGGTAGGGGGAAGCTGGTTTTGCTGCTCCTTCTTTATTTTCAACACTCATTTGCAGTTTCATAAATAAAAAAATATCAATAAACGTGATGAATACAAGAAAATGTTAAAAAACGTGTAACCAAACACAAAGTACATGAAAAGTTTGTTCCGCTCGATGGTTTCAAAACGAATCCCACGCTCCTTAGGATTTCAAGTGTGCATAAAGAGGAGGTGGGTGCGGCTTGATTTTCCCTTCAGCATCTTTCAGATGATGTTTCGTTAAAATTGTGTGAAATCCTCTATGAACCCATCATTCAAGTCTTAATACATATTCTTTGTGCGAAACATCTTCTATGAATGAACTCTGTAAGAGATGATGAAGATTTAGTCAATATTTCAGTATTTTATTGTATATTATTTTAATAAATTAAATAAATGATATCATAATGTTACCGTAATCTCTTCCCATATTAATGTTTTTATCCCACTGACAACATGGTTCCAAAACTCTACATCAATCGTCACATGTTTCCAAGTGATTATTCCAATGTAGCTACTAAACAAGGCTTTGTTGGGGCTTATATGATGGCCTAATTTATTCCATCCCACCTCATATTTGATTCCTTTTGCTTTTACTTTAAGGATTTTGGCTAAAACTTTCAATCTATGGCCCAACTGTTTTTTTTTCAACGGGGTTTTATCGCCTACCATTTCCTTGGTTTCTGAATCATCATTATGTTTCTACGAAGTTCTAGCATTGGAATTGGGACCAGCAGTAACATGTTGAGAAACCTATTGTACCTCAGTAGTGGGACCAACTGAAACAGGTTGAGAGACCCGTTGTACGTCAGCAGTGGGACTAGCTACAACAGGATGAGAGACCTATTTTTTCGTAGGATTGGGGGCATCTGCAGGTGAAGAAGTGATTATTAGTAAAACCGGTTTAACATTTAATTTTTATAACATAAATGAAACATCAAACAGATAATAACATAATGTAACACAATCTATATTACAATAAAAAATAAACAGAATATTGAACTCTCTTTTTTAAAGGCTGAAGGGATTTGACCCCACTATCAACTATCCATATCAATTCATTGTTGTATCCTCTGACATAAAAAATTTCTTCTACATTGGGGGCACTGTGAAAGGATTGTGAAGTCCCAATGAAAGGGTCATCTTCCATTGAATTTTTATCTGACCCTTCAACAGTTTTGGTCGATAACAGAACGATTGACAAGTTTCATTTTGCAGGATATGAAACATAAAATACTTGCACTGCTTGTGATAACCTTATAAATAGTTCTTATTTCTCCCCATCCTTACTGAAATCAACTTTCATGAATCCCAAATCATCTATTTTAACAGCACTCCAGTTATCAACCCACTTTCATTGAAATATCAGAACATGAATTTCCATATAATCCAACTCCCATATTTTTTTGATTATGCCAACGTATGAAAAATTAGAAAAAATTGGATTTCTGTCCTTAGCACCAAAAACATGCATCTCTTCAGCCACAAGTGCAACCCCACTATTTTATATGGTACTGTCTTCATCTTGTTCATTAGTATAAAATGTATAACCACTAACTAAATAAGCATTGTAATATAATGCATAAACACATGGACCTCTGGCTAGCCATCGAAGTCATTCTGAAATTGACTCTATATTTTCATCTGACATCTTAAAAATATGATCTTGAAACTATCCTATAAACTGTCTATTATGTGTATCTGATATACATTTTTCATCCCTAGATGGATTCAAATGCCTAATATATTTTCTATGGATTTCAACATATGGGACAACGTCGAAACTGTTATGAAAACCATAATGGTGGGCCTACTCCCGATCTGTAATATTGAGTGTGACATCATCTCTTCTAGAAATTCCATCACCCCCATGCCGCCCAGTGTGAAGAGATTTCGGTAGGCCAATGATTTCTACACCAGACATGTATTTGGTACAGAATTCAACGGCTTTCTGAACAATATATAGCTCTACAATACAACCCTATGGGCGACTTCGATTTTTGACATACCCTTTCAAAATCATCATATATCGTTCCATAGGGTAAATCCATATGTAATGTATAGGACCACATAGTCAAATATCTTTCACTAATTGGACCATCAAATGAACCATCATATCAAAAAAATAAGGCAGGGATAACATTTCTAATTCACATAATATGACTGCAATTTCTCTTTACATAGTTAGAAATTTCTCCAGGTAAACAAATTTGAGGCATATATCTTGGAAGAAGAAACACAGTTTTGTTAATGTATGGCAGAAATTCTTCAGGAAAATCCAACGTAAAGTAATTGGAATGAGATCATGAATCAAAACATGATAGGCATGTGATTTCAGACCTTTTAACTTCAAGTCGCTCATTGGCACGAGGTTACTGATATTTTAAGAATACCCCTCTGGAACTTTTACATAATTTAAGAAGTTGAAAAACAAATATCTCTCCTTCCTGGAAAGAGTGTAAGAATAATGAGGAAGAAATGTTCATTTTCACCCTTTACTGGTGCCAACTCTTCTCATATTCCCATCTCATAAATGTCCTACCTAGCCTTAAATCCATCTTTTGTTTTTCCAGATGTATTTAGAAATGTGCTGATGACACAATCAAATACTATTTTTCTACATTCATATCATTAAGAAAATGTTTGAAATACAGAAAATTCTAGTATTGTAATTCAAAATAAACTGATCTCTTTTTCAAACCGAATATCCTATGGTTTTTCGATGCTAGTTTACCAAAAGAAGTGTCCCCATTTTTAACATTCTCAAAAAATTGATTGGCTATTAGTGGAGATGGTGTTGTACGTTCTTCTGAACTTCCATCTAATGATGTCATCCAAGAACGGTACTTATGTCGTAGCGGTAGAAATCTATGTTGACCTAGAAATACGGTTTTCGATAAATGATTCAACCTAATTGATTGTTCACCTTGTTTGCAAACGGGACAACCTTGAGTTCCTTTAATGTTATATCCTGACAAATTTCCATAAGCATGGAAGTCATTTATCATTCCATACAACATGGATCTCAAATAGAAATCTTCCATTCTGTAAGCATCATATAATGTAACACCTGAATCCCACAATAATTTCAAATATTGGATCAATAGAATTAAATAAACAACAATATCATTACCTGGTTGTTTTGGTCATGATATAATCATAGATAACATGATGTATTTTCATTTCCTGAATAATCTTAGTGGTATGTTATAATTTATAAACATAACCGGCCAGGAACAGTGACTATTTCTTTGAAAACAAAAAGGATTCACTCCATCTATAGATAATGCAAGACAAAGGAATATCAACTTGTTTCAAAATTCAGTATACTCATGATCAATTCCCTTCCACTAAGGAGAGTCTTCCGGGTGACGTAGTATACCATCTTTAATTATTATATCCCTATGATAGGTTAATTTTTCTTCAGTCTCCTGACTTCCATATAGGCATCAAAACCTAATGATTTGAGAGTACCATACAACATTAGTAGGACTGGAATCATCCTTCTTGTATCGAGAAGCAACACAGTTTGGGAATTCATTAATTGATTTTTGGTCCTTGATAAACTATATACATTCATTTAGGCATGTGTATATTCTTTCATAGATTGTACTCATCGAGCGTAGCATTCCTTTGACATCGTATGTTCGGCTCGAGAGCTTATTGTCATCTGGGAGCATGTCATTTATGAGAGAAATAAATTTCGTAAAACTGACGTCCCTCTACACATTGCCTTCTTTCAAATTATATAGCTTTAGTACGGCTGACAATGTTGTATATTTAGTGCAACCAGCATACAATTGTGTCTTCGCAAAACATTTTAACTTCTCAAACAATTTTGGGTAGTCAGGAAGTTCATCTTCGATGGTCCTTGTCTTTTCCTCAATAGGATCATCATCATAATTCACATCTGTAATCACATCCTCCATACGGTCATCTTCATTGTTCAAGTTTGTAATCATATCAGATGATCCATAAAACATAGTGCCACCCCGTCCACTACCGACAATTGACATTTCACCATGTTTATTCCAACATGTATAACTCTGATATCTTCTGTGACAGATCAAGTGTTCTTGCAAATCCTCTAGACTAACTTGTTTTGAATAACAATAGCGTAAACATGGACAAAGGATTTTAGAAGGGTCACATGCATGATCTTTTGCAAACATGATAAACTCTTTCATACCTTCTTAATACTCTTTTGTCAACTGAATGGAATTCATCCATTCATTATTTATATTTATCCAATTTGAAATCCATAGGATGGGTATATAGTTTAGGGGAGAAGGAATATTAGTATAATTTAGATAAGAAACTATATAATTTAAAAATGGTTGGTGTGTGCTCATTAATAGGATATATTTTGGGGTTCATCGGATTCATCCAATCTCTTCATCTCTTAATTCCCCTTGATGAGGGTGGTTCATGGGAGTTTTTTATATTGAGTTAGTGAGCTCTTCCCTCATACATCCTCCATTAATATTATCCTTTATTTTCCTATGATTTGGGATGATTTTAACTAGGAATTGTGTGATGATTTCACTATTTCATCTTTAAATCATTTTAGATGTTGTACATTTTGATTGTATTTTCTAGAGGTTATCCTCGTATGATGAACACACCATGTTTTGTTTGATTTAGGTGGTGTTATGTTTCCCAGTTATTTTTTAAAATATTATTCCTAATTATATTAAGGTGAATAATTAATTATAAGTTTCTATAATTAATTATTTGGGAATTGTGCCTTGATATTGGGTCTCAATCATTGGTACAAGATTATATTAGGCATGTATAGTCTTGGTTGAGGATGAGTTGATCTTGGTGAGGGGTTTACTCTATTTTTTGAGGTAGGTGGACCCTATAATACAAAACCATGTTCCAATTTATGCTTTATTGTACATTCATGCATGAGTATATGTGTTCCAGTGAACGAGATAGAAATCAAGAGCATCCCAAGTAAATAAATAGGGTGTTTTTGATCCACCAAGAGATAGAGTGAGGGTTAAATTGAATGTATGTGATTTTGTGATTATCCAGATATTATGTCTCTATGGAGTAGTTTTGTTTATGATAGGATTGGGTTTGGTATGAGATTTGTATATCCTAGATAGGTTTTCTATGCCAATATGAGTAGGTTTTAGAGTCTTTGGCCTAACGAAGATGAATCATATAATTTTATATCTCACGTTTGATGAGGAACACCCTCTTAAGGATATATAAGAGTCATGGTGTGATAATATGATGTGAGATATATAAATGGGAATATATATAAACCAAATAAATCACAAAACAAAACCATGAGGATCAATAGGAATAGAGCATAAATAATACATAAACATGATCCATATACAGTGTCCACTGAACCAAATAGTAACTAAAAACAGTGATAGAATAAATCAGAACTAGAGCAGACATCCTCCTGACCTTTGGGTTACCAGTAACTATAAGACCAACCTACTTTAAAAGAAACTTAATTAAGAAACCCAAACCTAAAAATAACAAGGGTCTAATTATGTTGAGTGTCACAAGTAGGTTGTGATCATAAAACAACATAGTAGGTAAGCACAATAAAATATTTACATTACCTTTCCTGAAATAATAAAAAAACACTTGTTTGAAATACATTTATAAAATAGGTTTTTATCAATTAAACAACCAATACATATTTAAAAAAATCCATTTTCCAAACAAATTACAACTACTCTTTTTAAAATAGATATATAGTTTAAAAAATGAAATCAAAATTCAATATAAGAATCCAAACAAGGTGATCACAGAGCTGTGATGATATTAATTGAAACAAAAAAAGTAGAAAAATACTGCAAACGTTGTTAACCAGAGTGTAGAAAAATAAATAAAAACATAAAGATATGTAATCATTAGAATTACCTAAAAATACCTAGATGAAATCCCTAGACTAACTAGGCTCAGACACACCTGCCGATATATGGAGTACCTTCATAGTAAACAACAAACATTGATGCTCTATTATAGTTGTATACCAGAGAATGAAGAGGCCATCACAAGCCTGGTATAAACAAATAACACACATATGACTCTATGCATGTCTTTCTTATGCTCCAGCACCAACTATGTGGAAAACATCTCTATAGAGGGACAACCATAGAGGTTCCCATCACATATCACGTCACACACTTGTTCCAACTGTACCTATACATTACATGAGTTTCAAAACCAATTTCCAAAACACCACAAAATACCAATAGTAAATTAAAATTTAAAAATCAAATTCTATTTTCAAAACCAAGGGGAAAACACCATGTAAGATCAGAATATTTCAAATGGGACATTATGCTATTTAGAAACCAAACCACAACTAAAGAAGCCAAAAATACATATATTTAAGGATCAAATTTGAAACTAAATTTTAAATTTGGGTACCATGGATCCATTTTTGATACATTAGGGTTTTATAAGAACCATTTGAATGGAGGATGGATAAGGAAAATAAGGAGTAAATGAGGGAAATTATTTCAAAATCCAGGGTTTAAAGTGAGCATCATTTTATAAAAGCCATTATCATTTGGTAACAATCCTTATTTGAAGCATGTATATATATGAATATGCCTACATCCAAAAGTACACTAATGGAGGCCAAAATAATACCAAAACGTTTAATTAAATAAACACAAGGAGAATTATAATTAACCACAAGGGTTCACAAAATGAAACCAAAGCATAAATGGAACCAAAACCCAATCAAAAAGATCAATACACAAGTAATCCAACCGTATGTAGGGAGACCTAATCATGTTCAAAAACATAACCAACCACAAATACATGTGTCACACACATAATCATCACACAAAAGAATCACGCCAAATGAAAATTAATCTCAATATTGACAATAAATGAAATCATAATTAATTCCAGAAAATTCAATTTTACTCACCTTAAAGAGGAGGAGCTGGTGGAGGAGGAGAAGGAGGCATCAAATGTGGAGGCACCAAAGGCACCAGAGGCAATGCAGGCAGTGCAGAGGCAGCGCAGAGGAAACACAGAGGCAACGAAGAGGCAGCATAGAGGCAGCGCGGAGGCAGCGTGGAGGTAACAAAAGCAGCTGAGGCAGCTCAGAGGTAGTAGAGGCAGTGGAGGCAGCTGAGGAGGAGGAGGAGGATGAGGAAGAGGAGGAGGCCACAGTGGAGGAGGAGGAGCAGGAGGAGCCGTGGTTGAGAGGAGGCCACAGAGTAGGCGGAGGATCAGGAGGAGGAGGAGGCCACAGTGGAGGAGGAGGAGGAGGAGGAGGGGGAGAAGCGGTGGAGAGGAGGCTGTGGCACTGGAGGAGGAGGAAGAGGAAGAGCCATAGTGGAGTAAGAGGAGAAGGAAAAGTCGGTTCCTGGGGAGGAGGAGGCAGTCATGGCCACATGGGAGGAGGTGGAGAAGGAGGTGGTGTCAGCAGCGTAGAGGATGCAACAGCGTAGAGTAGGGCTTCCACGAAAGCTTGACAGGGTGCATGGAAAAGGAGGAGGGCCCGGTGGATTTTATAATTCCCAAGTAGACCATTATCAATTCCAGTAAAAAGCACTGATAATGGGGGTATTTCTTAGTGCTAAATTGAAAAGCGATGATAAATACCATATTTATCAGTTATTTTTAACACTTATAAAGATGGAATTTATCAGTGATTTTTTAGTGCTCATAGAGATACTCTTTATCAGCACTTTTGTAGCGCTGATAAATACGTAGTTTATCTGCGCTATTAAAAGTGATAATAAATGTATAAATTTAATAATTTATTTATATTATTATATGTTTATTTAACTCTAATTATATAAATATATATCTATTTATACTAAAAAATTTATTTTAATGGTATATTTATATACATATAATTGAAAATATAATAAAATATATATTTATTTTTAAAATATAATTTAATTTTAATTATAAGTGTGCATTTTTTATAACATATATATATTTTCGGTATCATAATGAATTATAATCTACAAATGAACATTATTCATTATGCACTTATATATACGCATGTATGATATATTCATTGACCCCAATTCATTGGAAAACACATATATATTCAATCATTTTAATTATACATATAGTATATAACATATTATATATTTATAAATAAAAAAATACATTAAATATAAAAATAATAATATATATATATTAATTATAATGAATTAATAAATCTAATAAATATAATTAATTAATAAATCTAATAAATATAAAATGAATTAATAAATCTAATAAATCTAATAAATCTAATAAATATATTTATTATTAATCTTAAAATTATTTAATTATATATATATATATATAGTTATAACATCTGTTTTTTATTTAATGTATATAATAAATATTATCAGCGCTAAAAATAGCGCGGATAAATGTAACATTTATCAGTGCTAAGAAAAACGCCAATTAAGGGATATTTAAAGCGCCAATAAATGTGCCCTATATCAGCTCTTTTCTGTTAGCACTGATAAAGGCAAGTGCCTACCTTTCCCAGTTTTGTGGTAGTGTATAGGCTGGTGGACATGAAAAGATGACATGGGAAACTTTTATGGACATCTTATTCAAGAATTTCTCCCAAATTCAAAGAAATAATAATATATTTAGGATTTTACTGAGCTCTATCATCATATTATTATGGTGTGTACATAATTAGAAAACTCTATTGAGTTGATTCAACATGATAATGTTCTTGTGGGGAATGTGGTAGAGAATGCTATGAAATTTGTAATCGGCCTTTATAGAGAGATAATGTGATAGTCCAAGAACATATATTTGGTGACCTATGTGGTAGTTCTACATGTTTATTTGATGATTCCTATGGGAATTTAGGAAGTCCGAGTTCTACGTCGTCTCACTAATTTTATTGTGGCGAATAGTAATTTCACTCGTCTTGTTCTAGTTTCATATTATTTAAATAAGAAAAGTAAGTCATTGTATGGATTCAATATCATCAGTCAGTTTTAGTATAGATAATAGTATATTTGAATACATATTTAGGAAATAACATTTCTAGTCATGATATATATGGGTGGAAGGAAATCTTTCACAAGTAATTTTCTATTTCTAAATATTCATGTCACTAGTGTGGCTGGAATGGTCATCTAAAATGGTTTGCTTCCAATTAATCATGAATGAATATTGAAAAATTGGTATATGGTCAAGGTTTATGACCTTATTAATAGGTATATACACCACTAATGTCTATTTACCAGGTAACTAACGTGTCAATTATCCATAATGGACTGGTTGTAGATAGGGAATATGCAGTTTATTTGAAATGTGATGATAATGGAGTTGGACTTTCAACTGTTCTATATAGGACACAAATTATTATAATATATTTATATCATTGTTTGACATAGAGAGGTATCATCATTTCCTATATTCTCATATCTTTTGTGTCGGATTTACCTATGAATTACTCTTTTTAGTTTCCATCCATCGATGCACCCATAGGAATGAATGTCAACTGTCTTTATATCTACGAAGAATTTATGATGTCGGTTTATATATTTGAATATTCATAACGATTCAATGTTATAAAGATATTAATGTTTTATGTGTTCTTTGTCTTGGACATGTTTACCATATACCATGCATATAATAATTGTTATCAGATACTAGTTACCATTATGTCACCTAAATGAGATAAGTTCTTGTTTACTAGTATGTGTGATATCAAAGTAGATAGAGTGGGACCAAATCCAATTTATAAAGAGATTTAGTTTAGTATAACATGATAATATGATATTTATAGTGGATCATAATGTGACACCCTCATCATTTTGTTTGATGGTAGTCCTTTATGGGGAATTGTAACCATGAGATTTCTTATTGTATCCCCCACACATGGGAGATGTGTTTCAGATCGATTTCTAAACCAATGTATAGAATATAGTGATTCCACTATATAATATGTAATCCAATATGTTAAATGATTTCAACATAAAGAAGGATTAATTTGTGCATGAATTCTTTATCAGACCAAGCATATCCCATTGGGGTTCTCTATTGTTGTTCACCCAGAAGAATGATCGTAGTATTTAGATCTACATGAACATTAAAAAGTTCAATTAGGTAACTATGAAGAATTTGTAACAACTTTGAATAATTTATTTCATCTTCGATTATTTTTTTTAGTGTAATTTTTTTCAGATATTTATCTATAGTATGGCTACCATCACCTTTTTTTATAGTAAAATAAAATTTTCAGAAAATGATTAAGAGGATGTAAAAATTGTATGTTTATCTCTATATTCTATTTGAAGAGAACAATTATATAACAGTCTTTATGGATCACCTGAACAAGGTATTACACACATTCTTTTACTCCATAATTTTTTTGTTCATCTATGAAATACTTATATATTCTAGGATGTTAAAATATCACACTATACAACTTGATATTGTATTGAGTAAATTTTGAGAACATAGACATTATTTCAACTATTTAATGGGACACTCATTGATTTATAAGTCTTTATTTATTGGTCTTATAATTTCTTAATAATGAATTTCAATTTATCCATATAAGGTAGATATAGTTAGGTCTTTGGCTTGATAGAGTAGTTTTTTTAGATTTTGAGTTTTTTCAGGTTGGATTGGTAATATAATAGGTTCATTTAAGACTTCACTCACCTGAAAGAACACTTGAAATTAATATTAATGAATGGATTCATTTTTTAAATTAGAATAACATTATTTAGAGACCTTCTTATTGAAAAAAAATTGATTTTTTTATCTCAAATCTCAATTATTCCCAAGCATATAGTTGGGTATGGATCATTTTTTATGAATCTTACATTGGTTTCTGGGTTATAAAGATAAAGGGATATAGGGTAGTATATTACAAGTCTTATAAACTATTAATCCATGAGAAAAGCTACCCAAATTACAACTTAGTGTTGGAGTTTGTTGTCAATGTGTTGAAATTCAAGTGACACTAACTAATTGTGGATTGGGTTTTCATAAATATGGACCACAAGAGTATCTGTTGTATTTTTCTCCCAGTGAAGCCTAAATCCTCATCAAATGAATTTAGAAAAATACATTAATACGTTCTATATTAACAAGGAATATAATATTTGTATATGAAATGTATTTATAAATTCACTGAGAATGAATAATTATAAATTTTTGGAGTGGAAATTTAAAATTAGGGGGAAATCATGTTTTTTTGTCTAGATGTTCCACATAGTTAAGGGTTAAGGAAATGTGGTATGTTAATCCATAAGGATATCATAATTTTTCTAGAATGAGTGAATTATAACCATGATCTTGATTTATAGTATGTTATGATGCATGAAATTTTGGAAATTCATGGTTATTTTTTAATATGATTTAAAAAAAAGTGGTGTACATTTAGTTCATATCAAGATGGTGCTTCCTTCTTCCAAGGGAGTGGAACTGATGAGAGCCTCTCATGATTTATTGTGTGTATTGCACTAATTATCATGCAAAAAGAGGCACAATGTCAAATGAATGTTGTATAACATGTAAAGAGATATTAAATGAATTGTATCTCATTTTAAGACCTATTAAATTATTATAGGTGACCATTATACACCTAAATGTTTTATATAATAACATAAATTTCATATATGCATGTGGGATGAGGTGATCATGGAAATCATGATAGGATTATTATGAAACCTGATAGGTTGAGATAGTATTTTGGTTATATTGTATTAGTTTACCAAGGTGGATCACATCATACCAATATGAGATACTAACTCAATGGATAAGATAATAATGCTCTATGTTTGGGATATTTTACAACTATATAGTGTGACATAGTGAGTGATATCAAACATATACAACATTTTCACATAAAGTATATGGAAATGGTTGAAAAAGGAAATAGATACTCGATTGAATATGAGTACAACCTTTTATCCTAAGTCTGATGGGATGTTAAAAAATTGATACATACATTAAAATATATGATCTGTGAATGAATTCGCGTTTTCATTGGAGGTTAGGATGATCACTTATCACAGTGATAGTAATCCTAAAATAAATGATTCTAATCCTCTATTGATATTGTTACCATTGAATTTAAATATTGGAGGACATTTCATTCACCACTATACTAGGATTGGGTATGTTAATCATCATATTTCAAGCTATGTATGGTATTAGAAAATTCATAATTAGAGAATTTGATTTGAAAATGGTAGTTTATGGTTCAAAAAATATAATGATCTTATTGTGACAGAAGAAGAAGGCATTTGGTGTTCGCAGAAGGGGAATAAGGATTTCCTAAGAGTGTCTACGATGTTTTGGAATATGGATTTGATGCAATAAAGAACGTTGAAACATATTAATTTGGGGTAATTCAATATCCCTTGAACACATTAGGATAGTGGCCCATTGTATAGATATTATTTCACATTATGATGTTATGAATAATGTGATCATTGTCCCCCAATATACGAAGTATGTTCCTGATCCTGTACATGTGCATGACTATGAGGATTTTGAGATAGAGATAGATGTGTATATTTTTTATAAATCATTATAGATATGTTATATAAATGATTAGGTTATTTTAAGGAAAAAATATTCCTTTATTTGGTTTAGTTGTAGTGTGAGTGTTTTATTTAATAGAAATTAGATAGGGAGATTGACATTCTGGTGTAGTTACACGATTTCTTCAAGAAATCCTATTAAAATTATTATTGAGGATGAGAATTCAAAAATGGACAATAATTACGAATTTGTTATGATTTTTATGCCTCATCTAAACTTTTACATAACTTTTGGTTATGTTTTAATGTCTTGTATGGATAACTGATTATCCTTTTATTATTGAGATAATGTAAGTAGAGATGGATTTAGAGGGTCTTGATTTTATATTGATCTCAAGTGATATAATTTATTTTATTTCAATTTTTATCACATTTATATAATGCAATAATAATGATTATGAAATTATATTAACGGTCATTGGTGGTGTCGTTCTAAATCTTATTCTCACGTGATACTCACACATTAGAGTGGGAATGTAAATTAAATAACTAGGAATCTATCAAATAGAATGGGAACGATGTTGGATGGTTATGAATGTTTAGTTGGATTATTAATGAACTCATGGATATAATTCACGATGGGTATTTCTATTGATTTTATTTATCCACATTACATTATAATATGGCCCAACACATGTAGGGATCTTGTTAATGTTTTGGTTTATGCATATGATAGGATCTATTGATACTAAAAGGGTAGGTATTTTATTCCATATACTCTAACTCAAATTGATTATTTAATTTTTACTTATTTGTTGAGTTATTTTTTATTTCATTCATTATTTTACGATTATATCAAATTTGTGTTGGGAAAAATCTCTCTCTATAGTGTCCCCTTGTCGCCTACAACTAGTTGGAAACCAGTTAAATATGAAGATATGTGTTCATGGTTGTGTGGAATTCAATGTCAAACATAGTGGTTCATATAAGATTGTTACAGTTTTAATTATTATATTATAAAAGGGTTATAAAATGTAAATATTTAAATTACAAATAGGTGATGAAGAAATAATTTATGAGTATAATGAATGATAAAATTTAGAATGTAACGCATTCAAATCATCTAGGTTCGCTATTAAATCTAGACCTATCTGATAATCTAAATATATTTTGAGTTAAAATGCTAAAATGATGTTAGAATTATATAATGAAAAAATTATAAGAAATATAAAAGTGAATCAATAAAAAATTATTGTGGTTGTGACTACGCAGAGTGACTTACATACCAAACCGAACTAATTGGATCCAAAAAAAATTATAAGGGTTCCGTGAATGATGATACATCCATGGTGAATGAATATAATTTTCATGAAACGTAGAAAAACTATGTGGAAAAAATTAAAAGAAGTTCATAGTGACATGAATTCTACTAAAAAATTCAGAATTAAGGGGGATTGTTTTTTTAATTCCAAAACCTCAAATTCTAATGGAGATATGAAAAACCAGGCTATAAAATTAATCCAAACAATTATCAAAATGATTTTTTAAGTATAATCTTTATTCAATGAATCTTTATTAGAGGATTCATTTTTACTGAAAAAACAATAATTATGTTTATTTGGAGAATATGATGGGGTATTTTATAAATATTCCTCTTTGGAATAATTCAATGTGAAATTGCAGAATATAAAAACTTTATAAAATTAAATGTAATTTCAATTTTAATTAACCCATGTTGCAATTAAAATTTGAAATTTTATATATCATTTTATATATTTTTGGATCTATTAATCATAGTGCAATATTATTTTTTTGGTACTATAGAATATATTCAACTGAAGACTAATATGATTTGTCCTTAGATTTCTAATAATTATATTAAATACTTATTTGGTTTAGTGTGTGTATTACTCCTATATATTATTAAATTAAAATATTATCTATTTTTTCAGATTTGAATATAAAAAGGGACATGGATAAATGATTTATTTTAGAAAGGAATTTTAGAGAAATAAATTTCACATATTATTATAAAAAATATAATATTTCTTCTAATGTGGGAGACTAAAATTTTTATTTCAATTTTTTAATAAATTTGGATATTATTCATGATGGATCAATTAATATAATTTATGTTTTTGTTAAAAAAATGTTTCAAATAATATATAAGAACCTAATTTTATAATTATTTGGAATATTTTTTTATAATGAATATTTTATGAGGAAGAAAATGATAATATTCTATATTATAATTTTAAATTTCAGGAAAATAAATATTATGGATTCTATAAACTAAATATTTATTATTTGATCCATAAAACTCCATTAATGTAACTATCACTGAACGATCCTCCTAAATCGGGGCACAAAACATTACATAAACATTTGTGTTATGATTTTATTGAACAAGATAACACTTTTCACATTATCATATCAATAATATTCGATATATATTAAAAATAAAATATCAAAAAAACACTATGGAAATATGATATGGGTGTTGTATAGGAAATTACATATATCAAGGGTATTAGTACATGGATATATATATGTAATGTATATAAAACAAACTCCTAGATCTATTAACATGGTGAAGGTAATGGGAGAACCCGATCATAACATAATTAGAACATGTATAGTTTTAAAAAATTAATCATAAATCTCAAAAAAAAGTAAACAAACAAACCTAGAACCCAATGATTTTTTGTATATGATGATTAGCTATATAAATGTCTTATTGCAAATTTTTTACAAAATATCAAATAGAAATATTTACACATGACTCCATTTTAAATATACATATAAATATAATTCCATAGGATTATGGAATAGAATATGATTGTGTGATATAAAATTCATAGTATGAAAAATCCAAAATTGTTAATTTATAATCATGTTAGGAAATATTAACATTTCAGAAAATAACATATTAAAAATATCATTGTATCATTATTGTAAATCATTTGTTATGATATAAAAAAATAGATCATGAAATGGGAACATAAAACCATAATAGGATAACAATAGAAGAATGAAAAATTCCATGACATAATATAATTGAAACATTATGAAATTATCATGAAACATGGTGTATAACATAAGAATGTGTCACACATATATGAAAAAATAATAATAACAATGCGAACATAACTAACCACAATCGGGTTTAGACCTATGGAAGGGAGCATATGTACCAAAAATCATACCCAAACATTATGTTTTGAAAATTATTAATCATAATCATTTCTAGGAATAATGTTATTACTATAGATAACTGAAATCAAGTCTGTGTATACATTGGTGGTCGTTTCAAATATAATAATGTCCATGATTAATTATTTCAACATAGTTATCCATGATTATATACACACAAAAGAACATTATCTAATGATAAATTATGATTTACCCACTATATTCGAGAGCTATATCATACACAAAAATTATATAATGATAAAAAAATTTGTATGTGTTCTACATTAAACCTACAATATATATTATCTGAAATACCCCATTGAAATAAAATTAGGCAAAAACATTTTCAAATGAAATCAATTAAAATGAAATAATGTCTTTTATAAAATAATACCACAAATTAATAATTTCATATGAAAATTTAATGTGTGATTGATAATGGGAATTCTATAATATATTGATCTTTAAATGATATATGAAAATGAATGAATAATTATTATGAAAAATTTCAAAAACAATTTTGAATAATATTTTAAAAATTAAGTTACAATTCAATTTCAAAATTATTTTTTATAAAGGTAAAAATAATAATTTTTAAAATATTTTTTAAATATACAATCCTAAATAATAGAAAATATAAATTAAATTAATATTAATTAATGAAATTTTGTTTTTAAGATGAAAATTACTTGATATGGAAAATAATATAATTTTTATTCATTTTTGGATGTTTTATAGATAACCCATATCAATGGAAGAGTTATCAAATTTTCTTCTCAATAATGAATAAGATAATTATTATAGTTATATAATATAACAAATATTTATATTTAAAATAATAATATATTAATTTTTAAAAAACATAGATATGTAGGATAATGATATAATAAAAAAGTTTGTAATTATTCTAAAAAATGTTCCATTGTTTGATGATAGAAATCCATCCTAGAAGAAGACTTTGAAATGATAATGAAATTTAACCATATAGAAAGATATAATAACATATTACATAGATAAATGATCTAATATAAAAAACATATAAGAACATTTTCATTAATGAATGATTTCTATGTTATTAAAATCAAATTGAGTCCACAAAACAGCTATCATATATTATTGTTTTGTCGAACATTCTCTAAAATACAATATAATCAATTTTGTTTAATAATGTTCTACATCAGAACAAAATATTAATTTTTTTTATTTTTTATTTATTTATAACTTATCATTAATTAATTACTAATCATTATTTTTTAATTTATATTTGTGTGTTATGTTTCTATTTTTTGGAAATCTTTGGTATAGTGGTTTTGTACATGATCCTATATCATTAATTAATAAACTCTAAAATTTATGTGTAGGATAAATAGGTATTTTAGATACATTTATTATGTCCAATGTCTATTTTTTATGTAAGGTTAACCATACATAAATACTGATTTAAATATCATTTCTTGTGAATTTTGAATCAATAAAAATATTTTATTTTTTAATAAATGTATTTTTTATATTTATTTTGAAAAAATAATAAAATATAAAAAAATTCATTAATATTACATAATATTATTATCATTTAAAATTTCAGAAGCATTCCTGATGTAGACATTATAGTATTTTCCACATAAGTGGTAGAATAAACCCAAACAAGAACATGTTATAATGAATGAATGAATATCAACATTCTATTTTATATATAATTTCATCATAAAAATATCAGGATATAAAAAATGTTAATAAATTGATAAATACTATTTAAAAAGATGTTTTTTAAAAGGCAAATAAATATTATTTGGGAGAGGATAAAACATATTTTTATGACTTGAATCTTCTCATACAAATTTTCATTGAAATGAATGACTTTGGAATACTTACAACTGGATTATACAGAACATGAGAAAATATTTTTAGGGGGATAATTTGATTAGGTATAAGAAAATATACTAAAGAAATTGTGTTATTTTTTGAGGGTATAGAAGGGGTCCCTTTATTAGTTATATTTGAGTGATAAATTAAAAAATACCCATTTCCTAATGAATAAGGAATGTAATTCCAGAAGGTATATGTATCCAAAGTGGGAAAATAATAGATATATAGTAAGGGGATGATATTAATTTCCTCAAACTAACTTTTTTAGATAATAAATTTTCATATTTTAGGACAATAACTAGTAATTTAAAGAATTTACCTCATTTTACTGTTCCATGGAAACTTATTTTCACCTCAATTTATGCTTAAAAATGAATTCATATTTATTAACTAATTTAAACATTATGATTAAACATATAAAATCCATTTTATTTTATTAAACTTTTAATAGTGATAATTTTTAATTTCAATATATGGATCCATATCCCAGACAATCAATGTTATGAAAAATGCACCCTTTAGCAGAAAAATGATTTTATTCTTATTGATTGGATATTAATATTCAATATTTAAATTTTTATTTATTATATATATATTAATAAATTTACTTAAAATATGTCTTCTTTTATTTAAAAAATATGTTACATTTAAATAAATTCATTAAAAAATATATCTATTGTCATTAGATGATTTTATCCCATATTTATTATTTTTTATAAGCTATAATTGAATTTTATAAATAATTTTTTATTAAAATACATTTAAAATTTTATAAAATTTATTCTTTATGGTAAATTTATAAATATTATAATGATATAAATATAATTAATATATATATATACATCAAAAATATATTTTATTACTTTAATAATTGCATATTTATATCATCGTAAATCCTACTTATAAAAACCCTTAAGACCTCATTATAGAGAATTAGGGTCTGTCATGTAAAAATGGTAGTATCATGTTATAATTTATCTAAAATTAATCTCATAGTTATTTTCATGGTCTGGAAAATCTTCCATACATGATTTCACTCAAACAATACATTTTTATGTTTTTATTACTCTTAGATGTAGTAATACCCTTGTGATTCAACATTTATTCCCACCACTAACTAATGATCCTTATAAGGATGTATTTTACAACTTAATAAAAAAATTTCCTTTATATATATATGCCCTATATTTTAGATCATTATATACACACCTATTCCACATCTGTGTAACAACATTCAATTCATAATTTTATACTACTATCATTAAAATTAATATTAACCTCATTATATAATATTATATTTAATGATAGTGTTAGTAACCCTATAAGTGCAATGAGCATATAGGGCCAAATAATATTTATTCTCAATGTTAATATATAAAATTATTATATTACCTTACTATATATAACCTTACATATTTCAAAATAATAGTAATCTCATCGTCCTGTTAATATTATTAAAATGCACAACATATTTATAAATTTTTTGTATTATTTAAATGTTTATTATTAGTAGTATGATCATCATATAAGACTTAGGTGCGGGAAACATAGGTTTTTTTATATTTTAATTTATTCATGATATTTTTCATTTGTAGTTTTTTCTAATTATTTTTCAGTTAGAAATCTTTTATTACATTTAAATTTTTATTATAATTTTCTATCATAATGAAAAAAATAAATGTTATTTTTTTTCAATGTTATGTGTTTGATAAGTATTAATAAAATATATGTGAAATTTAACACAATATGTTTTGGGTGTTATTATGTTGTAATAATAGAATCATGAAGGTGTTAATAAAAATTATGTTAAAAACATCTTGATTTTGAAGTTATATATCTAATCTTGGATAGTTTATTGGTCATCTTTTTTTTATGTTGTTTTAGAAATGAGGAATTACTATTACCTCAAAGAAAAAAATATGAGGTCATTAATATAGGTATATTCACTAAGTGGAAAACATTCCTTGATTATTAAAATTTGAATGTGAAAAACATGGAAAATAACTTCCCCAAGCAATTTATTGATCAAATTCTTGACCATTTGGTGGGTCCAAATTCCCATTATTTCCATGAATAATTTTTTTAACTATAACCAAATTTCATTTTATTTGGAAGACCAATAGAATTACATATTAAATATTCCACTTGAAATTACTTATTATCGGTGTATGATATTTGAATAATGTGTACATCCTTTTTTTCAATATTGTATGATGATAAATTGTTCAAACATAGTGAAAGAGGTAATAAAAATATTCCTGGGTAAATTTTTTATTATGAGTAAAATTTTATTATTGTGTTGTAAAATACAATATCTTTTTAGGATGTTTTAATGAAACTAAATTCTTGAATTATTATACAAAACTAATTTTATGGGGACATAAAGATTTTATATTAGTAAAACAATATCTTGATTGTAATAACCAAGAATTTTATTATTATAATTCCTCAGCTTATAATTATGTTATATAGAATAGAATACATAAATCACATATATAATATAATAAGTACATTTTTTTCATTAATAGAGAATGAAATAATTTATATTTATAGAAATTAATGAACCTATACCAAGAAAACAGTAACTTGACTATTGGAATAGTAATTTTACCACTAGTAATAGTAAGATGGACAATAGAATACTCCAATAATCTATACACGTATTAATAAAAATCATGTATATAATAAATTAATATTTAATATATTTATATCATCAAATAATTAAATAAATTTTATAAAAATAATAAATTATGTGTTGGTATTTTTATAAAATATAAATGTTTATTTAAATTATTATAATTATTATAATTATTTTAAAGAAAATATATTTCATAAATAGAGATTTTTAAACTAAAATTTCCTTTAATTATAATTATAAAATAATTTCATGAAACATTAATTAATTTTAAAATGTGTCATAATATCCGTAATAATTTCAAATTTGTAATTTTTTGAATAGATGATGAGGTTAATTAAGATTTATATTCATCATATTTTGAAACATATTCCATAAATTGACATCCAATTTTGAATTTTACACATGAAAAAATATTTTGGATGAATATTTGAAATTTTTCTAAAATAGTCTAACATTTATAAATAGTGAAACATAGTGATTTACGGTATTTAACAGTTTACCCAAACACACAAATTTCTGTGTCATGGTTGAGTCATGGACGATGTAAGGGGCCACTATCTTGAATTCCAATGGTCTATTTACAATATTTAGTTACACTAATCTATAATATTTATAGTCTTTATAAAAAATATTAAACAGATGAATATATAAATTAGAAAACCCCCTCTCCTCCCACTATAAATACCACCCCACACCACATATTCTCCAAACACCTTATAATATATATATATATATATATATTGAAAATATTTTGAATAATACCTCCCAAAACATTATTCCCCACAGACTAGTCATTCTTATCTCAACAAAAATACATTTTTATGGCCCTTCTGGTGGCTCTCAAAGAGATGAAACTCAAGAGGTAAAACCTTCAATCACTCTCTTTCAATTTAATTTGTTTCATTATCTTTCCCTTACCACTCCTATCCAATGTAACATGATAACTATAATAATATATATATATATATATATATATTAATATATGTTAAAGTTATATCCACCACCAATTATCTCATATTTACCATTTTTCTGAAAATTAAAACATGATAAGTGAGGTGTCGATTCCATAGCTTCGTAGATGATGGTTTTTCATTGTCTAACACCACTTTAATGGATGGTCATAAAACCATTATAATGGATAAATAATATTTTAAAATAAATATTACCACATATTTAACTTTTTGAAAATAGTATATATACATAGTATTAATTATTAAAACAAAACTAGTTCATGATGATCGAAAAAAATAAAAATAATCTGAACGATTATCAAAAACATTTTATCTAATGAAGCATCATCATATTTGGTAAAAATTTTAAATATGAAAAATGATGATTACATAATATAATTATTATCATATAAAATAAATTCAAGATATCAATTCCCATTTTACATGATATTTCATACATGTATACAAGTGAACCAATAATTATAACCTGGTAAATGAACAATACCGAATGAAAAAATTGTATCTTATAACTACAAAAAATGTCTTAAATGAAATAATAAAATTATAATAAAAAAATAAATGATTAATATGTTTTAATATAAATTATTAATAAATCAAATTTTATTATCCAAGAAATTATGTTCTAATGGAGACAACTTTTGGATATAATTGAAGGGAATCTCTCCAGACCTCCATTTTTTTCGGGTTATGGTTTGACACTATTTACCATAAAGAGATTATTTATTATTATGGTTAAATATTTGTAAATTCAAAATTTATGTGAATAAAATATGTACCAATCTCAATTATAAATTCATTTTTGGGGGAAAGAATCTTTTTATACGCTTCCCTTCACAATTCCTCTTCAATAGTTATCCGAATTAAAGTAAACACCCCAGTTTCATTACAATTTTCAAAAACAGTCTATAATATATTTTAATCAACCAATATATTTTTAAAAACACCACTTTTTCCTGAAAAACTATATAATTACAATTTTCATTTTATGAAAACAATTATACCTTTCCACACATTAATGACAGTTAAACATTTTCCCCTAAACAACACCACATTGTCTCAATTAGATAGATTCTTAATAATTATTTTTAAATGTTCTCAAATTAGTTGGACATCATTTATCATGATATATACTTATTCTTTCAAATTAATCTCTATGTAATATATAAACCCCCTCTTTCTTGAAAATCATTTTGATATGCCCATTTTTTAATCGTTATGACAAGATTACGATACCCATTTGTTTCCATGGGAAACCCTTATGTTTATGTTTTATTCCTCATATGAAACACATATTCAGGAACATGTTAGGCTGTGTTAACCCAGATAGAGGTCAAAACTATTTGTTAATTTCTGTATCATGAGGCATCATGTTGGGATAATGAGTATAACAGCTTCCTTATTTGAACATTGTCCCTAATGTGTAATTGTCTTGGATGTTAGCCATGACTCGGAATGATGTTACGTTTTATGTTGTTCCGAAAAATATTACATGATCCCATATTCTAAATTATATGATTAGTTATGTTTATTCATTTTCCTTGCATTTTAGGGTATCATGTTACGCCTTCAAAGTCATTTGGTATTCTTTAATCATATGCTCATTCCCATAAATGTCCTTTTAGATCACCCTTTTGTTAATGTATTCCCCAAGTCAAACTATTTAAATGTATGAGATCCAAGGATATTATGAGATCATTAAATATATTAAAATATGTTTAATTTTGGGTTTCATGCTGTTTAATGTTGTTTCTAATAATATAAATACAATAGAAATTATAATCCATTGTTTGTATTATATGTATAGTAATGCTTAAAATCATGTAATAATATGTGTTAAAGGATTTAATTACTATAGTGAATATTGGATAACAGTCTATTTATTTTTGAATATAAGGACAACAAATCATTAGTAAGAACCCTTGGGAAAATTCATTCACCAAGGATAACCTAGATTTATTCATAGAAAATATAATGTTATGATATAAATTTCATTTTCCATTTATTGTTCCAATGATCCAAGATTAATTTTTATAATATTAATAACACAGAAATCATGCCCCAATTTTTTTTCTAGTTAATGGTGATAAATAGGATATATTCCCCCACTAGTTTTCAAAATATTATGTAAAATGAAATTTCAAGGGTGAAATTTATTAAGGGGAAGAATGTAACGACCCATAATTTATTCAATCAAATTTCCCATCATATAATTTATTTATATAGTATTAAAAACATATATCTCCTAGAAAAACTAATAATATAAATATTTTCTTTAATTAAAAATTAACTACGTAGTATTTGTAGAAATTAAGGAATCCTTACAGAAGGAATATTAACATAACAATTAGAATAGTGATGTGATCAATGGGAAGATTACATATGACAAATAGAATTGTAACCACACATATTAATGTATAAATAATAATTAAGAATATTATAAATGAAAATATAATATATTTATTTCATTTAATATGAAAATAAATGATTTAAAAATGATAAATTAAGTATTGGAATTTTTATAAAATGTAAATTCTTATTTATAATTTTATAACTAATATAATTATTTAATATAAAATTTATTTTCATAAAATTTAATCCTTGATTAATAGTTTTTTTCATTATAATTTTACGTGAAATTAAATAAATTTTCAAAGGGTTATAATATCAAGTATAATTTTAAAATTACTATATTTAGATTAAGTTATGATTTTAATAAATATATATTCCCCATATTTAGTAAAATAATTTAATAAAATTGAGTTTATCAATTAATTTGAAACATCGAAAATTGGTTAGGGTGAATTTATTATATTTTTTTAAAATAATATGATTTTTAATGAATAGTGAAATACAGTGAGTTATGGTATATTTCATTTTAACAAAATTCAAGAATTTTTTAGTAATGGATGTGTCAGGGATAATATTTGCGTCCACTATCTTGAACTAACATACTATATTTATGTTATTTTTTCATAGGAATCAACACTAATGATAGTCTAGGGACAAAATAACAAACTAATGATTAAAATAATAAAAAACAACCACTCCTACCACAATAAATACCACCACACAAGAACTATTCAATTTACACCTTTTAATCCTTTTTATTGATAATATTATTCCCCATTAGTCTCAAAATATTCTTAACTATGTTTTGGTATTACAATTGTCAACCAAAGTCCATTTGAATGCCCCATTAAGGAGTTTCTCAAAGAGATAAAACACTCGAGGTAAAACCTTCCCCTCGTCTCTCTATTTCACTTTTTTATTTTCTTATAAATTCATCACATACCCAATAAAATGATACATGATAAATCTTTTATAAAATATATTTTATAATTATATTATATTAATGGTATATCCACTAGTAATTTTTTTTATCTTCACCTTTTTTATAAAAACAAAAACATTGTCTCTAAGGTGTTGATTCACTACATTTTCTAATTATGATATTTTGTTTTATAATAAAAACTTCAAGGATTGTAATAAAATAATTATTATAGCTATAAATAATTTAAAATGTATATTAAAATAAATTTAGTTATCTATGACAATTATATATACATAATACTAATTTACAAAATAAAAATAGTTCACAAGGATTGAAAAACCAAAACATAATCTAAACGGCTGTCATTAATGTTTTTTCTAATGAATCATCATCATATTAGAAAAAAAATTTATATAATAAATTTAATCGTCATTCAGTTGATTAAAAAAATATAATTTTTCATTATGGGATAAATTTTCTAATTTTATATGATCTTCCAAACATGTAATCAAGTGAACCAATCATGAAAATCAATGAAATAATCATTTCCAGAAAATGAAATTGAATCTTATAACTCATAAAAAAGTCCATAGATGAAATTAATTAAATTATATTAAATAAAATACCTTTTTAATAGGTTTTGAATAAAATTATTAATAAATATAATTTCATTATACATGAAATTAAGTGCAAGTGAAAAACACTTTCGGACATATGGACAGAGATTCTCTCCGAACCTCCATTTTTCATTTGGGTTAACCATTCCCAATAATTAACCAAATTTTATTCTTAATTATTAATATTTAATCCGATAAATTTTTTTTATTTTAAAAACATATCTACCTTTATCTATTAGTCTTTATTTGATTGTTAAATGCAAGTTTTTTAAAGTCCCCTTCGTAATTCCTCCCAATAAGCTAGGTCAATTAAAAAGAACCTCCATGTTTTTTTACAAATTTTCATATTAACTTTGTAATATTATTTAATCTAAAAATAAATTTCTTGAAAAAAATATCATGATAAAATATTTATTTTAATTTATGGTTTTTTGTAAACAATTATAAATTTTACCAATTTTAGGAATCATTAATAGTTTCCCTTAAATTTCTCTAATGTGGATCATATATAAATATTCGTAAACACTATTTGTATATGTTTTCACTTAAAATGAAAATAATATATTTGGATATATGATTATATTTATTTATTTATGTCCATGTATGATTTATATACCTTCAATCATGAAAACCATTTTGATGTGCCCATTTTCTATGCCTCATGACCTGATTATGATATCCATTTTGATCAATGTGAAACCCTTATGTTTTTTTGACTATTCCTATGGAACAGATAAAAATGAACATGTTATAACTGGTGAGTACAGATAGATCTATAATTCATTATGTAATTTATAGTCTCATGATATGTCAAGTTGGTATATGGAGTAAACCGCATTTCTTTAGAGGACTATGTCCACCTTGTCAAATAGTCATCACAGTTAGATTTAGCTCACTCTAATTTCATGTTTCATGTTGTGGTCACAATGATTATGTAATTCCATTTTCTACCTAATATTATTCATTATGATTATTCATATTCAGTTCCTTTTCATGTCATGAAGTTACGAATTTTAACCCTTGTCCTATGATTTACTCATATATTTGTTGCATTACTATTAATTTTAGATCATCCTTTTTTCATGAAATCCATAGATTATCCTATATAAATATGATATATAAAAGGAATATCTATGATAATTATAAATAATAAATAAAAAGTATTTTTAATTTAGATGTATGAGTTATAATCATGTACATTATCATATAAATAATCTAGACTTTATGATTAGTATGTTCTATTCAATGTCTAGATATTCATAAAATAATTCAATAATATGTGTAAATGTCTAGAGCCAATATTTGGTAAAGGTATTAATTTTTTTTTGATGTGTTGTTGTGGTGATTGAGAATAATTTACCACCAAATTATTTTAGGAAAATTCCATGAATTTTGATGAATATGAGATTTTATCAATAGATTATTTGAAAATAATAAAAATCACCAATACATTATGTTAAATCTTAGGTAAATAAAAAACATATTTTTAATGATTATTTTTATCTGATCATAAATATTTGAAAGATATATTTTATTTACTCATTTATTATTATAGAACATCATCAGAAACAACCAATTAATTTTATGAATAATTCGATCTTTTTCATCTTCCCAATGGATTTATAGAAGAAAATGAATTATAAATTCCATTTCAAATACTAAAAATTTATACTAAATAATAAGGATCTATGTAACAATGAAAAAATTGATATAGATGTTATTTTGGTTGTATAATATCCCAATTATGGGTCACCTCCAGTGAAATTGAACTGAGTTGCACACACCTTAAGCATTCCTGCCTACAAGATAGATGTTACAGACTAGTGTTGAGAGTTTATGTATTGAGTGAGGGGGAAAACTCACTTATATATATATATATAATATTGAAATAAAGAAAATTAAAAATCATCACAAATAAACCAAATAGAAAAAAAAATCCTAGCTAGATTCTAATTGTAAATAATTAGAAAATCAAATGTTATAATAAATTTTTTCATGTAATGTCACACATTTATATTGAAAAAACTACATATCTCTGGGGTATATCATAAAACATATGTCTTAAAATAAGAAAAAGGCAAACAGTCATAGAAAACTAATTCCTTAATTCCATTATATATCCTATATCCTATCTCTGACCAAGCTTCATAGCTCATCCAATGAACACATAGTCGTTGACCTAACATATACCATGAACAATTATGTGTTATTATGTGTAAGGGATACATATTAGAATTATTTTATAACTCAAGAGATTACCTCTTAATGTTTCACTAAACTAATATAGTTTATTTAGGTGTATATATGTTGTGATTTTCTCATAATAAAATAAAATAGTAAATGAATGTAATAAAAAATATGTCACAACCACGAGTGAAAAAAATTACCAATTTGTGAACATAACTGATTTTTCTATTAATGCATTTTTCCTAATGAAATCACATACTATTCCATCATCAATTTTATTTACATTCCATAATAATATACAGACAAATATAAGTGAAATTTATTCCAATTACACAAATATAATAAAGGATATGTTTTCTCTATGATAAAAAGATCATAAATACATGTTTAGTTCATCCCAACAATATAATCACATATATGGGAATAGAATATATGATCCATAATATACAAGATAGAATCACATCCTTGTAACATTATCAAGTGAGAGAATAATGTCATTAAACAATTGCATAATATCAACATGGAAGAGCATCCCTAGTCCTAGGTAACATTTTATTAGAGGGAATCATAACAAACCATCAACACTCATAAATGGTAATATAATCCCCTTTCATAGATGTATCTCATTATGGATAATATTTTTCACATCAAAGGGAAATAAATAAGAAATTGTGAATAAAATCACATTATCCCAAGAAAAAATTTATCTACTAAAAATATACAAAATAATAGACACTAATTCCATTGTAATGAATAGAATAAAAATATTTTTAATTTTTATAAAATTATAAAAGAAAATTTATAATTGGAATAACAACCCAAAAACATAAATAAAATTAATGTGGATTGATTAGATATTTTAATATCAAAATAAAAATAATTCTGTTAAGGTTGGATTATCATCAAATAATTTTTTACAATAGTTAAGAAAGAATTGGGATACATAAAATTAATTCAAGGAAATGATTTTGGAACAACCTAATTGGTTAAATGAGGTAGTATGGGAGATAACCCTCTCCAATATAATTAAATTATAAAATGGATATATGAAAACTATAAAATCTGCATTGTACATCACCCTAAATCTTACTATACTAATCAAAACATTACCAATCTTAAATAGAATATAGGAAATCATTTTGAGTCCATAATATCATAATTCAACACAAGGACACCCCAATATGATTTCATCTGAAATGTATAGTAAATTTTTATTCAATAATATGACTATTAATACAAGAATACATGGCTATATGCATAAGGTCATAGCCATTAGCAGGGATTTCTATAGATATAATAAGCTTATAGACATGGAAAAATAATTCACATATCAATAGGAAGGCCTACAGTTGTAGGAACAACATTTCCATGTATATTGGACATCTTATAAGCATGATTAATTTTTTCCATGGCTATATGTGTTTTCTTGTGTCTTGAGTTTTTTTCACTCATTGACACTGAGGGAATGTATTTTTATAGCACTAAGAAGCTATATACATGAGAAAAAATGATCATGTCTATACAATATATATTTTGATCCTATTCCAAATTGAAAAAATGATAGTTTTTAGCACTATTTGTTTTGGACCATATAACAATAAGAAAAATAACTGTCATGGCTACATATTTTTTATTTGGGACATATAACCTCATGTAAAAAAATTCCTATTATTGTATTATTTATATGGGGAAACCTTTTACATAGGATATAGGTCCCATAGACATAGATCTATACATATAAAATGATATATATATATATATAACATTTTTTACATTATTAATAACAAATTGGGTTTTAGTTTAGTGATTAGGTCACTAGATTTTATCTTCCATGTAGTGGGTTTAAAATAATTATGAGTATAATTTTGCACACATGCATCCATAAATATGTATATATATATATATGTTGAATTAAATAATAATTGGTAGTCAAAACATAGTTGAATTACAATATGCATCAATTATATAAAAATATACTTAAATAAAAATTGGTGCATTTTTTGGATGAAATGTTTTTTATGTTTATATTTAAATTATCATAAATAGGAATTTACAATATTTCATGTAGAAAAGTGGATGAGTTTTTATGCTCTATAGTCAGTGGGTTAGTTTCAATCCTACAAATGTTTAATCATACTTTTATAAATTTTAATGGGAATTTTCATAATGTCTTTTGAAAATTAGTTTCCTAGGTTACTATAGAATTTCATAGGGAACAGTCTGGATAAATAGATATGATATTATAGTAAAATAATAGATTCACCCTTGATAAACCAATGAAATTGGAAACATTCCAATCTATGGAACCACCTAATAAATAAACCACATTGAATTTAATAATGGATGTGAGAGTAGGAGGGTGTGCGGAAGATGTTTCTGGAGAAGGAAAAAATAATCACATTGGGTGCATAAAATGTTAAAACAATTAAGTAATTAATTAAAACAATCAAAACATGTAACCCACTAGGTACACACTGGATAACCAATGGTAAGCTAGTTGGCACCACGTATCCATTTTAGGGTTAGTAGCTATCTGGTGTCCCTCCTTGAAGTACAACCTGCTTTGAATCTCAACTTGGTACATGATATCATTACACCTGGAACAATGTGGATTATATCAAATTAAATATTTACTAGAACGTCACCTATTTTATAGAAATGGTACTCTAGGCCCCCCAAAATGACCCAAACACTCATAATTTATCAAAAAAATGAATTTTTTTTAATTAGATCAAAATAAAAAAAGTTATAGATTTGGGGTGTTATAAAATCCCATAAATATGGAAACATAACACTTATATGCATCTCCATTCATTATAGAGCATAAATGGTGAAATAAATCTGGGAACTATTCGCACAAATATGACATCCTCTTAGGATTATCCTTATAGATACATCTTTTATACCAATGTATTTGTTTGTTTCGAACCATATTATTGAGAATATAATTTTCACCATAATGTATTATCTTAATTGATTAGTCCATGATTGGTTTCCCTGGTCTAACTCAACCTAATCTATATTGACCACATGAGAAGAAATGATATTATATTTTGGATGTTAACGTATAACGAACACATCGTGCATAACACGATATATATAAGGAAGTGATAAACAATATTATGTGGTTCAAATCCTCTTAATAACCTAAAATGACCCCATGTACCTAGACACCAACATTCCTTATCTTTGAATATTATAAAGGAAATACTCAAATAAACACCTAGTGTCTTAGCTTAAACTCCATAAGATGATGAATCCATCTATTATAAGTTATATATCTTTTTTTATCAGCATCTAAACACTTCCTGATTAGTTAAATATACACTAAAATCACCTATATGATACTTGACCTACTAATAACTGAATAAAAATCCTTTATAAAATATATAGGTGAACAACATGGATTACCATATATTACTTAGATTTTTCCATATGAAAACTTCTTAATAAGAATTATTATAGATAATTATCATAAGAGAAGTTTTTTCTCCCATGAACTACCAAAATCAAGGATTACTTCCAACCACATGTCCAAAGAAATCTATATTTTATGATTAAAATTTTGTTTGTCTAGGGATGGTAACAATGATAAAGTGATCATATATAATAAGAATTGTCTAAAATATTTATAAAATTAAAATGTAAAATAGACATCACATTTTAAAGGATACTATCAGAAACCCCATAAAGAGATATAATCTCATTAATATACAATATTCTCAAACCATTTCTAGAGAAATTATCTTATATATATATGAAATGTGTGGCCCTCATAATGTTGTCAATGATAACCAATACCACGTCTCTTCCATAGGGACACATAGGTAGACCATCAAAACATAATCACATGGTCCCACTTCAGCATGATAAATGAGAGGTGACTAGAATAGATCGGGGGGGTAATTGGTGTATATCCTCTAGAAGATGATATGTAAGGAATTATAAATCAAACCCCAATATATTCTTATTTAAAAAATACACTGGAATGAAAACTAAATTTCCAGATATATGTTGTTAATTCCATTGTGAACATACCTTATTGAGGCTTGTGAACCCCATATCAACTCCACATATATTATCATATAGACTACCACTTAACCTTAAATGTAATGGAACTCATCAGCATCAAGGGACCAACTAGGTGGCATCTCCTCCACATACACATTGTCTCTCATCACTCGGTAATCTATGTAAGATATATTAAAGTCATTCATCCTATCAAGGTTCTAGGAATTAAAATCAATAGATATGTGGGTTTATCTACTATAATATTCACGATCATTGAGAATAAAATCCATTAATAGGATCAAAATGTGCTACATTCTAAAAGCCTCATACACCACAAATGTCAGATTCATTCAACTCTAGGAATCAACTAAAAAAAATAACCCTTATTGGAATATATTTTATATAATTTTAAAAATATTATAGATACTGATCCCACCATCCAATGTTATTTTTTAGGTCATATTTAAAACTAATATAAATGAGGAACATTTGGTTAGTATACACCATAACCCCCCACACAAAAGGTTTTGATAGAAACATATGAATATATAAACTATAGTTTCTAAATACCAATAATAGTTGGATTTTTTTCTTATGTGTCCCCAAATTCCTTGATCCATTGGAAACAACATTCCCATCATATATCTGCATAGATCCTGAAATTACCCCAAATGATACAAAATATACGATGCAGTCATTACCCCGATATGGTGAGGCCAAAACTAGTGAATAAATCCATCTACCCCTTATAACATATAATAATCTCCCACAAAAAGGAAAATAATTATATTTCACTACATTCTTGGGGAGAACAATCATTTGATCTTTTGAATAGGTAAAATCATGAAAGAATTTCTTATAAAAGAATACCCAAACCATGATATTTTGGACCTCATAAAAATTAATGTGTAACTATTAAGAAACCAAAAACTCATCCTTCCCCAGGCCTTTTAATATTCCATCCTATGTATCATGTTCCCAAATAATTGTATCAAACTAATCTATAACCAACAATTCAAAATAATCATATAAATATGATGTTATGTTTTTGTTTTTAGAATGATATCTAAATATAGAGATTAGATATTTTATGAATAGGTGTATATCTGGGTATCATCGATAAAACCATGAAAAATAAATACATATAAAGATAATAATAATTATTTTTCATTGATATACATACGATTTATGTGATCATTATGATAAATTGGATCACATGATACTCATAAAAGATATAACTTCCCTCGAAAATAGTATGCATATGATCTAAAGACATGAAAAATTAATGATGATTACCGTTCCATAAGTCAATCATAGATAGCCACCGTGGTCTACTCATGTAAAGATAAAAAAATTATACAAATAAATTACATCTTTTTAAATGGTCATTCAGTACATTACCCAAACACCTGTATGAAGATTGTATAGGTATAATGCCCTTGTAAACTGAGCCACATAAACGACTAGTCAACAAGAGAGCTACATCATATCCCACTATTTTTTTCATAGCATTCACCCATATTATTCATATAATAAATAATACACTTAATTATAATATTGATAAAGGAAATATACAAAAGTGTTATTTAAAATGATCAATAATGGTAAAAAAGTGTATATCCTCTTAAAATGTGTATAAGAGATGGTAAACATGAGAATGACATTTGAAACCCACACCCTATATATATAGATCATAAAAATGTGTCATGGAATACATACATACCATTCAAATGACATGATTAATTACCGAATCAATGATTATGTACGACCAGACCCTAACACTGAAAAAAGAAAAATATTTGTGTCATACACATTCGAATAGTTGAATATTTCCTTCGTAGTCAATGCTAATTTCCAAAAATATCATATTGGAATGGGTTCACTCCCAAAAAAGTCATAGTAGTAATGTTTATCTCGTTTTTATACCATTATGGACAATGTCCCTTACTAAATGGGGTTCAGTTTCCATTCACATTCATTTTATCTAATGAGATATCAAATCATCACAGACTATATTATAAGGACATATACATTCCACCAATTATTTTTATAATGTTACCACCATCGTTGGGGATAACATAATCACTATATATGATTATAACATATCTGTATTCACATAGTTAAATTCAAACATATGTACACCAATAGATTATAAAACATTCACCATATCAAAATCCATGAAAAGAAATGAGTTTCATAGCCATTTCATCATAACATAACTTCTGGAAAATAAACATGTTTCAAAATCATATCATCATTTCATTCAAGAAAAACAAGTGAAAATGCATTATTTTAATAATAATGTTGACATATTATATTCCATTGTTAAGAAATGGTTCTATAAACTTATATCAATTATAAACATAAATCACCCATATAATGAATAATAATGCTATCCTTGTATTGTATCCTTAGTAAAGCATAAGTAATATTAAAGGATATCGTCATAGATGGAAAATGTTTTTTAAATATCACATAGAACATTTATTAAAGAAAATAACATTTATTTTAAGGCAAATTTTTAATTCTAGAAATTCATAAAATAGTACATAATTCATTTTCTTAGATAAAATCATTGGAAAGATATAAAGGATGCATTAATATCCTTAATAAAATTTCTTGAAGGAAAATTTTGATAGTTACCCCATCCTTAATAACTCAGATATAGTGTCAAGGTTATTACATTGGAATAAGATACTTGAAATTGCAGCAGTATGGACTGAATAGTTTAGTAGACTAGGTAAACTAGAAACATGCTAGCTTTATATATTACATTCGAAAAGACATACTGTAAAATATTTTTTTTATATAGAACAACATTATTCCATATAGTATTTTCTTACACATCAATCATAGAATAATTCATGGAATCCTAGTGAAGGGGGAAAAATATGGCTAATCTCAAATTATTAGTAAGGGTTAAGTAATGTGAAAGATTTCAGGAATGAATTGTCATAATAATATTTTCATGATAAATAACTAGACGCACTTGAAATTTAAAAATCATGATTCTCATGTTACGACATGTAATAATAAATATGGAATGTTAAATATATAAACACAGATTTCATTTAAATATGTTTTCTATCTATAATAGATATATTGTACTCAACATGGAAATTTATATAACTAGATACATTCCATTTAGTCAATAAAGATATATTTAAATGAATTCAGATGTAATATCATTGTGAAATATCATGGAAAATAAAAAATAAATTCATAATGTTGGAAATGATTAATTATTGGATTTCATGTATCAGGAACATGACACCTCGTTAGTCATGATATATTCTTAAGATATTTTAAATATGATGTGTAGAAACTCATTTACCTTAGGTTAGCCAAATAATTCATCTCATGAGACTTATTGATGCATATATGGCATATCTATAATCAGTTACCACTTGTGTCTGTATGTCTAATGTATTATGTATAGGTAGAATAATTGATTTAATTCATGAACAATGTTCCTTATCATCAAAAATTCATATTGAGTAAAAAATACTGATTACTGAACATTTATACAGATAAAAAAATAATGTTAAATGTAAACACTATATGTGAAAATTATATAAGTTAATGAAATAATGATATATATGATAAATAGTATGGATATTTGGAATAAATTTAACTGATCATTGGAAATTTAATCTTTGAAGATAATGTTAAATACTAGAAAAATGACTCAAGATTGTGAATTTGTATACTTCACTTAGTAAAAATGATCATAAATATTACATAGAATGAATATGGATTTATCCATCAATCATATACCAATTGGGGAAAGAATAATGGTTTTTTTGTTTTTAATGAATATAAATATGATAAAAATTTAATTTTAAAAATATTAATGAAAAAATATATTTATATTAGAAATATGATTTCTAAAACTGATATTTCAGAAGAAGAAATTTAAAATATTTTTCATTAGAAATAACCATTAAATATTAGAATTTATTAGTTGGAATATGTATTAGTCATGATTACTTGAAGTTATATTCCATCTGAGTATTTTAATATAGAGAGTATGTTCCTATTTTTGGGATCTTCTGAATAAGCATTGTTATGAAAAAGACATGAAAATTCCTTTAAATTTTTTCCTAGAGTCAAAAATGTTTCAAATATCATTAATAACTATTTTTAAAAGATTAAAATATATTTTGAAAACATTTATAGAAAATATTTTCTGGGAAGAAAATTGATTTTCAACCGAAGAGGGAAATAAATTTAGATTATCATAAAAATATTTTCGTGATTAATTTATGTTTCATAGAGATTCAAGAATGGTATTATTACCTGATAATATCATGAATAAAAACAGGATAAATTTTTTTATATTTGGATATGTTAAAATAATTTCATTCTATTAAAATTCATGAATAAATAATCATTATTAGAATGATATTGTGAAAGAAAACATTAGAATGACCATAATGTTGAATTGAGAATTAATTAATGAATAAATTATATATGTAATATACTGATCCACATTATATAAGTGTAAATAAAACATAATTTAATTAAAATTCCATACACATGAAATCTTATAATGATAATGTCAGTAATGTAGAAGTTTAACGGAATGAATTCAAATTGTATTATGAAATACATTATCTCACAATTTCACTTGGTTAAAGATGATTTAACCTCTGGTATAATGGTTTTTAAAAAGTTATTATCTTATAATATAAACATATTAATATTTATAATATCATATTTTATAATCTTCTAACATATTATTACCTATTCAATTATATGTATTAATTATCTTCATTGTTTCAAGTGTTAATTTCCTTATTTTCAGATTCATCTTTTGTTATGAAATATATAGTACTTGTTCATGTTATTTAGTTAAATTATTTATAGAAAAATAATAATGAAAAAATAACATCATTATAAATATATTTTATATTTATATCCAATCATATTTTTTTGAGAAATGAGGTATGTTATGATAATGGAGAGGGTTGGCCTTACAAATTTCTGACTACCATTTATCTTACAAAAATCATTTTTAAATGAGGTATGTAAAAAATTTAACATTATTTAATGGAAATAATATTAAAAATTACATATTACATTATCAACTATATGAATATTTATTGTCAATCCATTCTTGTGTTGGAATGAGAGTCACATGGCTTCATCAAGTTGGTAACCCACACAAACACGAATAGTGATATCAACTTTATGTGAGGGAATATGAAGGAATTATTTGGATATATTTTCATTATATAATGATAAATATTTCATTAATATCATAATTGGGTAATTTATATCACATGTATACATTAACTTATTTCTCATTACCTTCCATTTAATGCATCATTGAATAATGAACCGCATCGCTTCAATATGCAGTAGTACACGATACAATGTTTGATATTATTGTATCCCCAATAAGCTATAAATTAAAAATGTATAAAGGATATAATTTATCCATAATTACAATTATTATATATATATTAAATATATATTTTAGATGCATCTCCACACTCAATTGTGAGAGGTGGTAATCGAAAAATGAATAACATTAGGTCGTGAGGCGATAGTCCACAATATAAAAAAATAATGATTTCATAACCCATTTGATTGAAGTGGAAATGATTTTTGGTAATTAAAATTATTAATAATGTCTATATATATGTAATATTCTAATTTAATTTTATACATCGGTTTTTAAATAATTTAGGGTGGTTGAGGACAAAATAAAATAAAAATACTTAATAAAGAACATTAACTCTTCCTAATATAACCTCTTATTTAGCAAAAACAAACCATCCCAGGTTGGATTTATTTTCATAATAAGGCTTCTATAGTGGTAAGAGGGAATTTGGGAAGTGAAATTGGATGGTATGGGTTGATCAAATATGGTGTGATGGTTTGAAGAAGTTATTAAATGAGGTGGCCTTTTATATGTTAGGTGAGTCGAAAACATTTAATTTTTTAAATGAAAGAGGTATACCCATGTTAGGTCATGATAAATAAGTTTATAATTGATTATTATATAGTATTAGTCTCTACATGGTGTATATATATATAAAAAGTAATTTATAAAAGTTTATTGGTTATTTGATCCCATATGTTTTTAGTTTAACCTCGTCTGTAATAAATGTTTTACATCGACAATGGGAAATAATTTTTTCAATTTTCATTATTGATATAGCTAGAAATATTTTAAATTATTACAAAATAAAAATTATTTTTATTCCTAATATATATTTTATTTTTCTAAATTCCATTCACATTGTTGGAAAATTATGATTTAAAATTAATTTTGTAGATTCGATGAGAAAATGAGTTTTCAAAGAAAAAATGTTTAAATGTTTAAAATGATTTTATATCTAAATTAAATATGTAATTAATTCCAATGAACTAAATTAGATATATATATATATATATACTACAACAAAACTGTTCAAGGGAAATGATACCCTTTATCTGTGCTAAACAGAAAGCACTAATAATGGGGCATGCCTTTATCAGTGCTAGTTAAAAGCGATGATAAATCTACATTTTATCAGTGTTTAAAATTGTGCTGATAAAGGGTACACCTTTATCAGTGATTTTTTTAGCGTTGATAAAGGTTTATTTTCTTAATTTATTTTCAAATTATATTATTTATAATCAAAAATAATGTTTTTTGTATAGATTGATAATTATATACAAATATTTCAAAATATGTACTCTTTGTTGTTATAATTATTTATAAATAGATATATATTTATCTTATATTCCATTTTAAATAAATATATAAGAATATAAATAAATTATTAAATAAAAACTGCTGGAAGCTTTATCATCACTTTTAACAAGTGCTGATAATGGTTCCAGCCGTTTTTATTTAATAATCCTAAGAGGCCCTCCTCTCATGCACGTGGTCAAGCTTTCGGGGAAGCTGAAACAAGTCCCTCTTCCACCGTGACCTCTCCTCCTCCTCCCCCTCTTCCTTTTCCACCGTCGCTGGGTCTTCCTCCACCACCGCTACCTCCACTTCCACTGCCTCCGCAGCTGCTACATCCACCAACACTACCTCCTCTACGCCTGCCTCCACTGTAACTTCTTCATCTCTAAGGTCCATTTGATTTTATTGTACCCCAATGGCCATTTTTATAGGAAGTCCTAGTTACAAGGGTTTATGATTTTTATTTTTTAGTTTGAGATATTATTCTTGATATTTTTACTAAATACATAGTATTTACCATAGATGTAATTATTTCAAATTTTTTTTATCCATTGGAAATAGGCATATCTACTTGTATAATGGTTAGAATGTTGGACTCACATGACATATTCTTACATGTTTCGAAATGATTTTTAATGGGAGGTTCAGCTTTTTAATGTGTCATCAATTACATATATTGTTTTTCAATGTAAAAGTATGGTGGAATTATTGTCAACTGAATTATAATGGTATGTCAATTTGATCCTAGTTTATAATGATCATTAGTGGTGTATGTATATGATCTTATTTAAATGGATGCATAGACATCCATAGTGTCTCGACAAAGGCATTTTGTGCTTGAAGTGATGTAAATATGGTCATAAATTTTTATATGGATAAGGATTTTTGTTGAATAAGAGAACTACAAAGAATCAAGAGATGTTGAATTGAGTTTATGAATTTTGTGTCATATAAACCACCCATTATTTAGTCAATATAGTTTTTAATCCATTATTTTCACCAGTAAAATACAAAAAGAAAAATATTATGAGAAAGATATCACACATAATTTTTTAGTGGGTTCATGGGGATTGTGGAATGTGGTAAATTGTGTACTTGATTTGAGATTATTTTATTGTCATGGGTATCCACTATTTTATATTTTCTTTTCAGTTGAAAATATCCTCTATTTTGCGCCTCTCCACAACCACGAACGCACCCCTACTGTGTGTTGAACGACATCTTCACTATGAGTTTTCTCGTATTACTCATTGGTTTCCTCTTGTTCACATGTTATTATTGTTTTATATTTATGGTTATAATGTGAAATATACAGGCTACACGACCCGCTGAAAATCATGGCCATTTGTGGTCATTGTTTGTGCACTAAATGAATAGCTTATTGGTTGGTTTCTGTTGAACATTTTAATATAAAAATTGGTAATTTATGTATACATGAAATATGAATGAATTCCCCTGGATGATAAAGCATATTTGATAAGCCATGAATTAACAAAAAAAATTGAATAAGGGATGATTTTTAAAATATGAAATTGTGATTTATTGGTTTGTATGGTGTTACGATTGTGAGAATGATTGTGTTTTTGTATGGTGTTGCGGTTGTTGGCTTGATTGATATGCAATGTTTTTCCATGTTTTAGTTCTCCCACCATTTAATAAAAATCCAAAAATTAACCATTTTAACGGCACCACCACTTTGTTACTTGTTCAATTCCACAGAATCCTAGAAAACCACTTCTAGAAGACTCTATAAGACACTTTCTGGTTTGAAGACGATGTTTTTCAGATTCTCTTTATTTTTAAAATACACTGTATGTAGTATTGTTAAATGAAACATGCTTCCCCATACATGGATATCATATAGACTTTAATTCCACAGAACATTTATCTCTAAAATTTACACCACATGACTCATCTTCTGACTCATACATGGAATAATATTCATTTTAAATGTTACATGTCATGTGATCCTAGGTCACACACAATGTATCTCCAAGACATATAATTCATCATGATACCATGTACATTCACTGAAATAATTATAGAACCACATTATATGTGTTTTACTTCACTCACAGCATGCATAGATACCATAGAAACTTGATGTGTATAGACTATACAACAATAGTGGTCATGTGAAGAATACACACCATGTATTCCACAAAAATGTGATGCACAAACGGTGTGGTGAATCATTATGTATCTAATATACACGCCTTTAGCTCCCGTTTTTCTATATGTCATGTATTTTAAAGGCATCATGTAGCCTTTGTAAGACTCACTTGGAATTAATTTGATATATTTCAAATTACATAAGGTATATTATCCATACACGATGTTCACCCTACTGGACACACCATGTATATGGATTTCAAATGTCTATAGAAATGGTTGTATACAACCAACCATGACTGAGAACCCTACACATTGTGTATAGATTGAACAAATTGTGTGCTATGTTATTTTCACTATAATTATTTATTTTTCACTTAGATGATAGAATTTGATGTATTAGTATCCCATTACCAAAATCATCTCATGTAGATCACAATAGTATGATTCCCTCAATCATTGGAAATTGTACACAATTTTTTTGGATATTTAATTAACTTCACTCTGGTTGAGAGTTAACAAGTGACAAGTGAGATGTTTGGAGAAAATAAAGAGTATAGTACTCCCCCTTGTTTTGGTAAAGATTCTGCCTTGTATAGGTTTTCAGTACTCCATGGAGATATACAAAAGACAAGGCACACTCCCTTGTATATAGATAGAGTTCAGGTACATTCAAATGTTTTGGGGTAGGTTCCTCTATTTCATGTATGAGAAGGCCATTATATCCTTACATTGTATATTTTTGGCCATCCTACTGGTTATGTATAAAATCAAACCTGTATAGCCTTTATACTAACATGTGATGTGTTTATTTTATTATTTTAGGGTTTGGTGTTGAAATTTGGGGACATAGAGTTAGTGAGGATAGAGTAATAGTTAATTTGTATCCATTGATGGATCATTATAGAGGAATTTTTACCATGATATTTATATAAATCCCAAACAATGCTACTTGATTAATTAAAACATAATATTAGGAAAGATTTAGATCGAACACATAATGATGATGAAAATGAATAAAGAATGGATGAATGCGAATCGGTTGACAAAAGAGTATGAAGATGGAATGAAAGAGTTTATCATTCTGCAGAAGATCATGCATGTGATCCTTCCCAAATCATTTGTCTGTGTTCACAATGTTGATATTCAAGACAAATTAGTCCATAGAAGTTGGAAGAACACTTGAAATTTCATAGAATAGATCGAAGTTATACATGTTGGAATAAACACGGGAAAAAATGAATGTATGTAGTGGCTCAGATAACATGGCTTTTTATGGATAATCTGATATGATTACAAGCCCCAATAGTGAAGACGATCATATGGAGGATGTGATTACAAATGTGAATGATGATAGAGATCGTATTGAGGAACCGACACAGACAGTTGAAAATGAACTTCATGTTTAGAAAAAATTGATTGAGAAGTTAAAGAGTTGTGCAAAAAGGCCATTGTATGCCAATTGCATTAAATATATAGCTTTTTTAGTCATACTAAAGATGTATAATTGTAATGCAGGAAATGGGTGGGGTGACACATGTGTTATATAACTACTTTCTCTTCTAAATGACAAGATCCCATAAGATAATGAACTCTTAAGATGAACATATGAAGCCAAATGAATGCTATGATTGATGGGTATGATCTCTGCAAGAATACATGCATGCCCGAATGACCATATGTTGTTTCTCAAGGACCACAAATGACATAAAAAATTCCCAACGTGTGGTGATTCATGAAACAAGATAGATGATTCTAGTCCTAAGAAAGTTGTATGGTACATTCCAATCATTCCAAGGATAAGGCGCCTATATAGAAGTGAGGAGACTATAGAAAAATTTACATGGTATGCATATACAATAATTATAGATGGGAAACTAAGTCACCTGGAAGACTCTCCTCAGTGGAAGAGAATTGACAACGAGTATCCTGAATTTGGAAACGAGCCATGAAACCATCTTCTGGGATTATCTACATATGGGGTGAATCCTTTTGGTTTTCAAAGAAGTAGTCATAGTACATAGCTGGTTATGTTTTTTAATTATAACTTACCACCATGGTTATGAATGAAATGAAAATACATCATGTTATATATGCTTATATAAGGACCAAAACATCAGGGTAATGATATTGAAGTTTATTTTGTTCTATTTATCGAGGAATTGAAAATATTGTGGGATTTACGTGGTACGTTGTATGACACATTCAAAAATGAAGATTTCACATTGAAATCCATGTTGTACGGGACGATAAAAGACTTTTCTTCTTATGAAAATTTGTCAGGATACAAAATTAAATAAACTCAAGGGTGTCTGATTTTCGATCAAGGTACAATGTCAATTTGTTTGAAACATTCATCGAAAACTGTGTTTCTAGGACATTACAGATTTATACCCCGATAGAAAAAGAACCGAACATCGACGACATCATTCGGTGGAAGTTCAGAAGAATGTATAACACCATCCCAAAGAATTTGTTATCAATTGTTTGAGAAATTAAATAATGTGGACACTACTTTTGGTAAACCATTACTGAAAAACCATACGAAAACTTTTTGGAAAAAGAGATCATTAATTTTTGAATTACCATATGCGAATATTTTGTATGTCAGAAATTTTCTAGATGTTATTCATGTTGAAAAAAATATAAGTGATAGTGTCATTGGCACGTTGGTAAATGCACCAAGCAAAATTAAAGATGGAAATAGGGCTATAATGGACATGGTTGAGATGAGAATACGAGAAGAGTTGGAACTAGTGAAGTGTGAAAAAAAAAATTCTTCCTCATTATGGTTATACTCTGTAAAAGCTAGAGAGATATCAACTTTTTTAACTTCTTGAATGATGTAATGGTTCCAGAGGGGTATTCATCCAATATCAAGAACATCGTGTCAATGAATGATTTAAAATTATAGGGTTTGAAATCACATGACTGCCATGTTTTGATGCAATATCTAATTCATATAGCTTTACGTTGTATTTTTCCCAAGAATGTCTGCCATGCATTAATAGAAGTCAGTTTCTTCTTCAATGATATTTTCAGCAAAGTTATAGACCCGGTGAAATTTCCAACTATGGAATGATAAACTGTCTTCATATTTTGTGAATTAGAAATGTTATTTTGGCTGAAATTTATCGATATGATGGTTCATTTTATGGTATATTTGGTGAGAGATATTTGACTATGTGGTCCTGTACATTATAGATGGATGTACCCCATTGAAAGGTATATGATGATTTAGAAAGGGTATGTCAAAAATTGTGGTCTCCCAGAGGGTTGTATTGCGGAGAAATATATTATTGAGGAAGCTGTTGAATTTTGTACCGAATACCTATCTAGTGTGGAAAATATTGCCCTGCCTAAATCTCGTCACACTGCACGGATTGAGGGTGAAGGAATTTCTGGAAGATAGGATATCACAATCAATATTACATATTGGGAGCAATCTATCCTTTATGTTTTTCATAATAGTTTCTTGGTTGACCCATTTATTAAACCCTAAAATAAATTCATAGGCATTTGAATCCTTCTAGGGCTAAAAATGGATATCTGATACACCTAATACACTGTTTATAGGATGGTTTCATGACTATATTTTTATGTAGTTAGATGCAAATCCAGACTCAATTTTAGAACAACTTCGATGGATAGCCAAAGGAGCAGGTGTGTACATATTATCTTACAATGATTCTGAAGTTAATGGTTATAAATTATATACAAATTAACATGATGAAGAACATACCATATAGAATAGTGGAGTTACATTTTTGGATGTGGTGATTCATATTTCTGGTGATAAAGAAAGAAATCCAATTTTTACGAATATGTCATACTTTGGCATCATTAAACGAATATAGGTGTTGGATTATACAAATTTCAAAATGGCAATTTTTAAATTCAAGTGGGCTGATAACAGGAGTTCTGTTAAAATGGATGAATTAAGATTCATGAAATATAATTTCAGAATGGAAAGGGAGAAAGAAGAACCATTTATAATGGAATCATAGGCACAACACATATTTTATGTTCCAAACCCCGCAAACCAAAATTGTTCAATTTTTCATTTATCGACCATAACAGCCGAAGGGTAATATGAAAGTTCAACGGAGGTTGACCCATTTATAGGGAAATCACAATCATTTCACAATGGTCCCAAAGTAGATGGAATTTTGTACGGCTGAGGAGACCACAATAATGGGATTTACATAGTCGATAGAGGAGTCCAATATCTCCCACAATTAAAAAATATAGTAAAATAATCAGGTTATTTGTTCATTGTAATATAAATTGTGTTATGTTATGTTATTATATATTTTTTGTTGCTTTTATTTAATCTAAATTCAATTTTAAACCACATCTATTGATAATGAATTCTTCACCTGCAGATGCGCCCAATCCCGAGGCACAAAAGGTCTCTCACCTAGATGCTAGTGGTTTCAGTGATGAACAACTACATGTTTCTAAACCAGATGGTGGTGGTCCTAATGTAGTGCAACAAAAGGTTTCTCAACCTATTCATGATGGTCCCAGTTCTGAGGTACCACAGGTTTCTCAACATGTTGCTGCTGGTCCCAGTGCTGTTGTAAAACATGTTTCTCAACATGTTGTTACTGGTCCCAATGCTGATTCTAGCTCTCTGGAGGAACATATTGATGATAATTCTAATGAAATTCTAGGAAATAAAACCCTAAAAGTGCAAAAAAAAATGTGTTCCTTATTTTGAAAATGTTTGCGAAAATCCTAAGGAAAAAAGCAAGAGGCATCAAATTTGAGGTGGGATGGAATATGCAAGGCCAACTTGTTAACCCCAATAGAGTTATCTTTAGTAGATACATTGGAATCGTCACTCGACAACGCTTGTCGATTGATGTACAATAGTGGCACCATGTTGTCACCTGACATAAGATTGTAATGTGGGAAGAGATTATAGTAACATTATGATATCAATTTTTTAATTTATTAAAATAAAATAAAATAACAAAACATTGACTTACTCTTCATCATCCATTCCTAAGTGAATTTATAGTAAATTCCTCACACAAAGAATATGTATTAAGAGTTTCAAGAAGGATTCCTTGAGGTTTCTGAGCAATTTTAATGAAATATCATCTTAATGGTGATGATGGTGAATTCAAACCGCACCCACCTCCTCTTTATGAACACTTGAAATGCCATGGAGCGTGGGATGCGTTTAGCAACCATCGTGGGGAGCAGACTATTCAGGTACACTGTATGGGGTAATTCGTTGTTTGAAATTTCTTGTATTCATCACTTTCATTGAAATTTTTTTATTTATGAAATAGCAACTAAGTGATGAAAATAAAAAACATTCAATAAAACCAGCGTACCCTTACCGTAAAGCAAGGATGGGGTACGATTCACTAGAGAAATTTTTTTTACGTCTTTTAAAACTATCGTACTAATTGTATGTGACATTAAACAACACCATAACCATGTTCCTCTATTTATATGCAGATTGATGAATCAAAATCAAAATCCATATCCATCCCACGCTAGGTGCTATAGAAGGAGGCTCGTGTCAATAAAGAGGGGAAACTGATAGATGAAAACACACACAAAAGTGTGTGAAACATGTGTATATATGACATAATATTAATTTGATTTTCATTAAATCGCTTTTACATTACAATGAATAATTATTTTCCTATATTTTCTAACTGACATAGTCACAATATTCAACAACACCCGCAAAAGATGCAGACATACTTTCAGCAGCCTTGAAGCATCTAGAAAAGTATGGCCACGTCAGAGGTGCGTGTTTTTGGGTGACACCCCGAACATATATTCAAAAACAAAAATAAGTGGAGAATAAAAATGAATAAATGGTAAAGCTACAAGAAAAATTAGCTACATTTTCAAGAAGAATTAAAATACTAGAGTGATATGATACCATGTTTGATGGTGCATATGAAAATAGAAGAAACAAGTCAACAACAACCTATGAGTGACAATCCGGGACCACCCCCATCAGCTTTGAGGCGATCCATTCCACTAAAAAACATATCTTAGCTGAGGTAATAAATTTTTTAATAATTGAACTTGTGAAATGTGACACACATAGACACTGATACCTTTACTGTACTAATACTCTATAAGGTGAAAATGATGGTGATTTATATCTATCAAATCTAACCTGTCGCCTTGTAGTGAAGGCTAAGGTGTTCAATACGTAGAATGACATGCTACAAAATAGACAACATCTAATAGATCAGTTCAAAGTGTCAATTAACATAGCTAATGATCCATGTGATGATATACATGTGCCAAATGACGATGACGACATTCATATGGTTGATCAAGTTGTTGGAACATTAATCACATGTCCGAAAATTCTTGTAAAAAACATATCGACAAGGTGGTATCCATTTAAAATTTATTTTTCATGATAGACCTTTTACATTAAATGAAAATAGTTCTAATCCCATGAAAGTTATTACATAATGACAAAGAGAAGAGGGTGAAACAAAATATCACCTCAAAACTATCTCAAGGATCAACCAAATTATTGAAACAGTGTACTGAGAGCACCTTCACCCCACCCATTCTATATCCATAGGTAATATCACTATCGGCTCAGGTTGATACAATATTAATATATGGTAATGCTCACATAGTTCATTTCGAAAAAAATATGTATGAAGGGGAACCATTAGATTTCATTAGTGATGAAAATTTAAATGTAATCCTCAATTATGAATGGATTGGTGCCTCAGTTATAAATGTATACATGAGGTTTGTTTTCATGATTTGTTTTACAATAGCAGATATACTCTGATGATTTTTACTAAATACAATTTATATTTTTCGCAGGTGTATATTTAATAAAAAAAATTAGGGATTTCCCCATGAACAAAAAATTGGACTCGTTAGTCCTCACACCACCTCTTCAAAAGATGAAATAGATTCTGATAAACAGGATGCAATAATATCATCCAGGCTCAAATCGTTCGAAAAAAATTATGAATGACAGACTCTTTTAAATACCAACGATACAGGGGTAAAACACTATAATTTAATTATATAAAATATATTTTCATTTATTTCTTTACATATTAATTTTTTGAATTTTTAGGTATTATTGGATGATGATTGATATCAATTTGGATACTCTGAAAATTTATTTACTGGATTTAATGCATGGATATCCAACAAACCAACCACGCATGACGGAGTTTGTTAATATCTAATACACTAGATCCAAAATTTTAAAACTAAAAATCCCGTTATATAATTTTTTATATCTATTAATGAGGATTATATTATGATATGGTGGTGCATCAATATCTTCTAATACATGGAATGAATACAGGGCCTAAGGATAATAACACCTAAAGGATCTATAACTAGAAAAGTATCTTGGTATATTTAATAACATTGAACTATCCAAACACATATCTAAACAAATTTCTAATTATTTTCGATGTTTCTGTAGTGTCAAAAACAAACAAATGGAAAGGAATTTGGTTATTATTTTTTTAAATTTATGAAAGAGATCATATTTCACCAACAAAATAGCATCCCTAATGAGGTATTTTCAAAAATAATTACGACTTCATTAAAAATATTTATTAATCCTTTGTGTATTTATACTTTTTCAGTAGTACCATGACTATCGCAAAAACTCATATTCACAAGATGATATTGATGTCATTAGAAACCAATCGGCTGCATACCTGGTGGAAGATTGTACTCATATTGGATCAAGGTGAATTCCAACTAATTTTATCCATATATGATCATTGATATCTCCCTTGTTTGCACTTATTGAGCATACATAATAACCATTTATTATGTTTTATATCCATAGGTTATTAAGAATGGTTTTAGAAATGTTTTGTCTTTATAGTAAAGCATAACTCATTGGACTACACTGGTAGATAGTGTGGAACTCAACCAATGCATAGTCATTCATTCCACTCATGAGCATCATAAAAGTTTTATGGGAACCAATATCTTCGATTTTCAATTTTCTAATTTTTGTTACCCTCATATGTGGGTGGGTGATGTCCATGAGGGAGGGGTGTCCACGAGTGGGGGCAAGTGTCTATGAGGGGGTGTGTTTAGAAGGGAGGGGTTTTCCTGGTGTGAGGGTGGGTGGGGGTGTCCAGGAGGGGAGGGGGGCTATCCAGGGGGTGTCTACGAGTGGGGGTGTCCATGTGTTGGGTTTCTAGGAGGGGAGGGTGTGTGTTCAGAAGTGAGGGGTGTTTAGACAAAGATCCATTCAATTCCATTCCATAATAATAATATACAATTGGTAGATCACTAATAGAGTAGCCTAAAGTGGATATGAAGTGAGGCATCAAAAGTTCAATCCACCCAAACCAATTCCAAGCCCATTTAATGGCCCAATAATTATATTTTAGTTCAATTTGAGGCTCAATATATCTTATTTTATGTCATAAAGACCCAACATATGCATCATTTATATTTCTCACATAATATTTATGTGAAATTTCATTTATATTCCGCCAATATATTTTTTGTTTGGTGTTTTTCCCTGATTTGTTGAACTGTATATCTTCGAAATATATATGATTTTAAAATACATATTATCGAATGATGGTGTATTAAAAATATTTATTCCATTATAAAATAGATTATGAAAATAGAGTTTGATAATGGATGATATTAATGGGTATACACTACAGAACTAGGAGGGATAGGTGTCCAAGAAGGAGGGGGTGTCTGGGAGAGGAGGGGTTGTCCGTGAGGGCAAGGGGTGTCGAGGAGGGGGGGGGAGGGTGTCGAGGATTGGAGGGGATTTCTAGGGTCAGAATGGGGATTTCTATAAAAATGGAGGGGGCTACAAGGGGAGGGGGGATATCCAGGGATAGAGAGGGGGCTCTATTGGGGAGGGGAGGGAGGGGATTGTCCAGGAGAGGAGGGGGGCTATCCAGGAGAGGGGGTGTCTAGAAGTTTGGAAGGGGGATGTCCAAGGAAAGGGAGGGGGCTGCAAGGGGATGGAGGGGGTGCTGTCTAGGGGTTGGGATGGGGAATTTATGTTAACCGGAGCACCGAGGTAGATCAGAAAACACGATAAAATACTGTTTTGATCATTTAACAAGACCACCATGTTGCCTTTAAATACAATTTAATTTATTCATTTATTCCATCACGGACATGACTAAACGCCTAAAAGATATGAATGAAATTAACTAATATGTAGTTTGTAGAAGCCATGCATTCTTCTCATGATTTTTTCCAAACGTTTCACCTCGCTGCGTAAAATAAGAATCTGTTACAGTTCACTGTCACAAGAGTGATGGTGTGGTTCCATCAATAGGGTTATTGCATCCAAAAACAATGTTAGATAGAACCACTGGATTAAATAGAACTGATTCATAATTATCCAAGGTCTGAATCGCAGTGCAAACATCTTTTATGGATAAGTTATCGCATTTTTACACTCATGTGTCCCATATCCTTAGTTCCCTTCTATCTAAAAAATGTTTTTCAGTTCCTTGGTCAACTTGGTTATGATTTCATGAGGCAATGATCACATTCCCCAAGTTTTTATCACCTATTTGAAATAACATCCATGATCACTATTGATCGAGCATTGTATGCTGCAGTTTCTTCGAGTCTACACATGTGCTTTTCCAGTTTCACCATACTTTCTAACTGACGCACATGGTCCCGTGGAAAAAGAAGGGTAGATAGCTCCTCTTGCACAGTTTCAATCGCATTTTCTACCAAACATGCGATCTAAATCTGGCTCGCATCTCTCCGATTCATATATATCTTTCTGCCTTCGTTAGAACGTGTCAGTCTCCTCTTTAAAAAGCATCAACCAATCGTCTTCCTTTGCCTGCGTCTCAGTGATTCTCATCACAAATTTATTCAAGTCCCTCTCTTGTCCCAGCACTTTATCCATGCTGTGCAGCATGTTTGTGGTGTATATTAAGTATTGATCATTCTCTATCAACTCATGTTCCCACTTGCGCTGCTCTTGATCCCACCGCTACTGGTGCAATGTGAGAGCTTCCATTTTGGACACAATTTCTCAATTCTGAAATTCTCAAGGTTTTCTTCATGTTTTGGTAACATAAAAGTTTTTTATGAAAATATGATCATTTTTTCATATCCACTAATAAAATTGTTATTATTTTTACTATTTTCATTGAGAGATTTGTAGTTGAATTTTTCTCATTGTCAAAATATATCATTTGTTTTTTCTGGTTCAAGTTCAATATAGATTTTCAAAACAATATGTTTTTGTTCTATCCATCGGTTGTCTCGGGGAGGGGAGGGAGGGGGTTGTCCAGGAAGGAAGTGGTGTCCAGGAGTGGAGGCGGTGTCTAGGAGGGGAGGGGGTGTCTAGGAGGGGAGGGGGTGTCCTGGGGGTGGGAAGGAGTTATCCAGGGAAATAGAGGGGAATGCAATGGGAGGTAGGGGGTTGTCCATGAGGAGGGAGGGGGTTTAATGTGGAGTGGTGGGAGGGAGGGGACTAACAGTGGAGGGGGGATGTCCAGGGTTAGAGAGGGGGTTGTCTCAGGGAGGGACGGGAGGGGGTTGTCCAGGAAGGAGGGGTGTCCGGGAGGAGAGGTGGGGCTATCCTGGAGAGGAGGCGAGATGTCCAAAGGGTGGGAAAGGGGGTTGTCTAGGGAATGTAAGGGGGATTCAAGGGTTGGGATGGGTGTTGTCGAGGGTGTATGTGGGTTGCATTTGGAGTGGTGGGAGGGATGGGCTGTGGGGGGAGGCTTTCCAGGGGTAGAGAGGGGGTATTCTGTGGGAGGGGAGGGAGTGGGTGTCCATGAGGGGAGGGGTGTCCATGAGAGGGGTCATGTTCAGTAGGTGAGAAGGGAGCTGTCCAGGGAAACAAAGGGGGGATGAAAGAGGAGGGAGGGGGGGTTGTCCAGGAAGGCGGAGGGGGCTGTAGATGGAGTGTTTATAGGGGGGATGTCCAGGGTTAAGGTGGGGGCTTCAGGGCGGTTGTCCAGAAGGAGGTACATTGGCTGCATTTGGAGTGGTGGGAGGGGGGTTCCAGTAGTATGGAGGTAGCTGTCCAGGGGGATTTTTTAGGGAGGGGAGGGAGGGGGGGTTTTTTCTAATCACACTAAAGAACGAGGAGATCAAAAGAAAAGTGAACCGGTATTATCATGGCCTTTCTAATTGTCTAGGTTATCATCAAGCCCTCTCTTAAACTGAGAAATACAAATCAATATTTATAAAAACAATTTGTTGTTCAATTATTTTTTTCCATTTTTATTGTTTTTATATGGTCACACATTTCATCATCAGAAATTTTGTGAAGACATTACTAGATGAATCTTATTACATTATATAATCTTGATTAAAATTACTTACTTATAACCGAAAGTAATACATTTTTTTGTGAGGAGTAGTGGTCGATCTATAGGGATATAATCAAAAAGGTTTGTTTTGTATGACCAATGTAAAAACTGAAAAAGTGAACCGGTGTGATCATGGCCTATATAATTGTGTAGGTACTCATCAGGACCTCACTAAAACGGAGAAATTAAAAAAAATATGTATAAGTCAATGAATCATGTTTAGCCTCTTCTAAAATATTAATTCAATCCAAGGAAATATGGACATGTATAGGTTTTAACATGTATCAATTGACATTTTATTAATGTATTCTTTTATATTAATGTTCAATGTATTTAATTATTGTATTGTTGACATAATAGTTGTTTTCTTATATAGGTGAAATCTTTTTACTGAGTTTGAATGCATTGTCTGACAACAAATACCATGGAAGTCAATTTTTTAGACAGGATCATGGATGAAAAAAGTTTGAAACATCAATGTTCTTAACTATTTATTGGATAATTATAATTTTAACCAAATTAAACATTGTTTAAAATGTATATAAAAGTGTTGTGTTTTGTAATCATGAATTCATGTAAATGTATATAGTATTTTTGTTCTTCTGTGCATCGTGGTAGGTGTTGTTTGTGTAGTGTGTGCATGTGATTCCTCATGTGTGCAGGTGTTTTGTAGGTTCTGGGTTTACAAAAGAATGTTTTCCATTATAAGTTCTAATAAAGAGCTGATAAGTGGATAATATATCAGCACTGAAAATAGCGCTGCTAAAGGATGCAATTATCAGCTCTATTTTTAGAACTAATATATTATCCATTTCTCAACGCTATTTTTATCATTGATAAATACTAGCTTTATTAGTGCTAAAAAATTCTATGATAAAGGGGGACCTTTAACAGAACTATGAAAGTGCTGATAAAGGTCCACCTTTATTAGTGTTTTTTTAGTGCTTATAATGGGGACCCTCCCCTTTATCTTCACTGAGATTAACCGTGCCTTTTTATCACTGTTAAAGGTGGGTTTTAGCTCTATTAGAAGACATATTTATAGTAGTGATATATAACTAAAGTAAACACAAAATATACTGATTTAAAATACAATTTCACATAGTAAATTATTTAAAAAAACTTATTTTCAATTAAAATTCAGTACTTTTCAAAATATTAAAAAAATTAAATAGTTTAGAGAAATCATAAAATATCAGCTCATGCTACTTTTTTTATTCCAATTATAAAATTTTATTTCAATTTTTAGGATTAATTTTAAAAAATAATTGAAAGTAATTAAAAATTATTTTCATGATGAATGACTAAAACATCCTTCAGAATAAATACAGTTTTTTAGAAAAAATTTCTATTTTTTAAATGATTATTATTTTATTTATAATCAATAAATAACCCTGATTTTCATCATTTATTTACTACCATTTATGCAATACAAGTTAATGTATTGATTTTAATAGAATACAATTTTATGGTTCATTTTGATATGGGGTAACATGTCTACAATCTATCGAAATGATTATATATACTTTAAATACTAATATTTTGTAATGTAATGGGTGTTATATTTTATTTAAATATTTGAATTGGATGTAACACACCCTATATAAAGAATATTCTTATATTTAAAATCCAATTGGGTCACATTCTCCCCACCATAAATAAATTTCATCCACATAATTTAAAATAGATCTTTGTAATAAAGGGTTTGACATTTAGAAATTCCAAAATTGAAAAACCCAAATAGTAAATGGGTTAATAAAATATATTAGTAATGAGAGACAAAGGGAAGTAAAAGATTTTTTTTATTTACTAATAATTCGTTTTACAAGTAGAATATGATATGTGGGAAATAATAACATAGACAAGGAAGAATTGAATAAATAATTATAGAGAGTGATGGAGGTCATTGATAATAATAATTCTAATGGTCAATGAAATTTTAATGAGTAAAAACAATAAATATATTATGATTTAAAAGACAACGTAATTCTTCAGATATGAAGGTAAAAGGATAATTATTTTTCCATTTTCCTTTTATAAATGTTGAGGAATACTTTTACTCTCTAAAATTATAAGGAAATATACTTTATAATTTTTTATTTCATAAGAAAAATTTCATACTTTGGATTTTCTTCAAAGGATATCCAATTTATTGCATAACATAAGACATAAATATCAAAAAATGATTTTTTATGTCTAAAGAAAGGAATTTCAATTTTAACGAATAAAACTATATGTAATTTAATTATAAATAATACCTTCAATATATTGTTATTGTTGTGAAAAAATGGTTAGTTGAGGTTATTCATAGTAATTAATCTCCAAATTGTATAGTAATACATTAATTTATAAATCCTCTTCTAAATTTAAAATTAACCAATTTTATAAATAGTTAACCATATGTCCTTTAAAATTATTAACATCCATAACTTTATAAAAAATTTCACATAAATTAAAAAATGATCTTAACATTATTCCTAAAAAACTACATAAAGTAACTATTAATAATCAATTTACAAACATTTGAATACTTTTGTCATGTATTTTATTTAAACATAGTGAAAACATGAATTAATATAAAAACAAATTGATAACATGAATGAATTATTATTACTTAGTAAATATATATATTTTTAGTTATATTCCTTGACTTCAAATATGATATATACTCCAGTAATAATAATATAATCCCATTTTCCAACAAATTATTAATCACCCCGTGGTAGTATTTACTATCACAATTACTTTATCCATATTATTAATATTCTTATTCCAATATCATTATCCTGAAATTTTGAACATATTTGGGGTTTAATTTACTCAATCTTGTGCTTTCAATGATGTCTATATTTATTCAAAATCATTTTTCATGGTCATTGGTATAGTTCAACTCACGCTTTTAAAACGTAAATAAAAATTGGACTGTAGAATTTTTTTTAATTTATATTTATTATAATCATGTTTTAATTGATAAAATACACATGGGATATAATTATTGAATCCAAAAAAAGAACATTAATAATTACCCTTCATATATAGTAATAGCATAATATTGTCAATTTTTAATTATCTAATTTTTATGTATATTATGTTGATGCCTATAGAATTGGCTTGAATAGTGGCATATCTCGCTATAGTTGTTTCAATTTGTAATGGAATATACTTTCATACTGTTAATATCAGATGAACATTGGACTTTGTCTTTACATTTATAATAAACTCCCATTAATTTTAAGTAATTTTGTTTTTTGTTCTATAATTATCATATACATTGAATCCTTCTTTCACATCATCACTATATCCATATATTCCCTTTCTTACTCTTATTCTTGTGAATCCCTCTGAATCAATAATACATAGAATATTATTTCTATAACTTTTTATAATGCGACTATGCCCTCAAATTTTTAGAATGGTTGGGAGACTAGTTCCATTCCAATGATTTGGTTAATCCAATAAAATTAATGACCATTCTTACTCATTGGATTTTGTGTAATGATGTGGTTCCCATTAAATGTTCCTAAAATCATTTTTACATGATGGAGTACAGTAGATTCGATCATATAAAAAAGATAAATATTCATTAAAAATAAATATAATAGAATATTTAACATAAATTGATTAATTTATGCTTATATAATCACTTAATCAAAATCATGGATTCTGTGGAGACATCTTTATCTAAAATTCATTTGTCATGGTTTTAAAATAAATTTTTTATTATCTATATCATATTTTCTAACAGTTTAAATTAGGTTTTTAGTAATTCATATTTTCTTACAGAATATATTGAACCTGTCAAGCCTAATGCTCAAATTTTGGTGTTAAGACACCTAGGTAATTCTATGAAAAAACTATACTCTTTTAGAATATAGACCAGGATTTATTTTGTAATATTAAACACATAATCTCTACCTTACCAAAAAATTATGATATTCTTATATACATATCATCAATGTATACCATAGGGTTATGTTTCATAATTCATGTTTTCTTAAATCTACATCCCATGTTTTCTACAAAAAATCCTTAACTAAACTATAGAGACCCTAAAAATAGAATCCTAAAGTGGGTTTGTACATTATTAAATTACTATAATTTAAAGAGAATAACTTCCCAAAGGAAAAAATTGTTTGTTAGTCTTAGTAAACTAGATATATACATTATTCCCATATTACATTTATATAGAAAATTAGTACAATTTTTTTTAAAAAAATTATTTCTTCTATAATGTTATTGCACCACAATCATAGTACAGATTATGTAATCATGTTTGAAGTAAATAATATAAGGTAAAGATCAAATTATTAGTAAGGGTTATGCACAATAAGAGATACCATGAATTAATAATAGTTAAAAAACAAGGAGTGGTATGTAACTGATCACACATGTTAGTTGAACAACATGAATATACTGAGATGATAAGAAATAATCAATATGGAAATTTAAATAAATAAACACAAGTTTCATTTATAAAATTTTTCTATCTTGAATATAAATGAAATAATCAACTAGGAAAGGTAATAATAATAATCATTATATTTTATCAATAAATTGAGAATCAAATGCATTTGTATATATTATCATTGTTAAAATCTAATAGATAATAAAAAATTAATTCATAATGATGTAAATTAATTATTATTTGAAATATTGTATCTGAAACAACATACATCTACCATTATGATCTATACACTTGATAATTTAAAACTGATGTGTGAAAAAAAATTAATAATCCTATCTAACTAATTATTTTCATGAGACATATCGATGCATTGATGAGCTATCCATAATCAGTACCCCCATGTTTATACATTTCAAAATCATTACTCATATATATAACAATTTATTTAAATTATGAATAATGTACCTAATCATTAAAAACCCCTATTTATTAACAAATACATATTTATCATTACTCCCATTGATAAATAATTAACATTTAGTATAGTTAAAAATGTGTTTAATTTATAAATGTTTAATGAAATAAAATATTCCAAAAAATTAGCATAGATATTTAGAATAAATTCAAAGGCGAATGATAAAATTATAGTAAATATTTCATAGGAATGTTAATGGTATCCAAAATATGTCATGAAAAATAAATTTAATAAATAAATTTAAAAGAATAATTATAATCCATCTATTTAATTAATAATTATACTATAAATCCAACATATACCCATTAGAGTATATATTAATGATTTTGGTTTTTTTATTAATGGAAACACCATAATAATGATATTTAAAAACATTTCGGTTGAACATATCCTTTTTATATTGAAAAAAAAAATTTAAAAAAAAAAATTAATAAACATTTTGTGAAAATTAATATAATTGATTTTTTTTTGAAATGTATAAAATAACCTTCAAAATATTGAGTGGTTATGTCAGAATGAAATTATAGACATACCACAGACATTAAAACAATTATTCCATTCACATTTTTTTGTTAAATACTAATTGGATAAATTTTTAGTAAGACATGAATAATAATTTAGTTTTTTTTGTAAAATCAAAATTTGTTAAAATTTCATTAAGATATCAATTGAAGAAATATACCAATTTTTTTAAATAGTTTTGAAAGAATTCATATTTTTACCAAAAGGATAAATGATGTCAGGTTTCCTCCAAAACATTTTCACAACTAATTTAAGTACCAATGTTTGTAAAAATGGTACTATTATTTGAAAATATCATTACTAAGAAGAAGATAATATAAAATAATATTTTATTAAAAAATTCACAAATTTTTTCCATAAATATAATTTAATGAAAAGACTTTCTAATTTAGAATGATATTGTGAAATGAACCCTTACAATGATCTTAACATTGAAGTAATAAATAATCAACGAATAAACATCATTTATAAAATATTAATCCCCAAAAAAATTGGAAATAAAACTTAATTTATTCAAAAGTAATTAAACACATAATATAAAAATAAAAAAAATCAATTATGTACAATTTCTAACCAATAAATTTATAATGAGTTACAAAATCCCTTACCATGTGATTCCTTTTGGATGAACATGATTTAACATCATATATAGTGGTTTATATTATTTTATTAACATATAAAGGAAAAACATTAATTTTTATAATATCATCTATGAAATGTTTTTGAAATCTTCTCACTCATTCTTTAATAATGAATCATTACTATAAATGTTTTTTTGTACTAATATCCTTGTTTTCTAATTTTTGTTTTGTCATGAATGATCTGGTTCATGAGAATATTATATAGTAAGATAATTTATAGAATAGAAAAATGTAATAATTTTTTTTATAATGAAATTATACTTATAGTTCCAATAATATAAGATGGTTTTTAGAATTGAGTTATGTTATGATCATGGAGATGGTATTTTCTATGTACACATGAGTAAAGATTTCATTTTTCAACCATCATTATTGAAATGTGTTACATAATATTCTATCTCTAAAAAATGAAAAGAATAAAAAAAATTATTTATTTAAATATATATATATATATATATCATCCATGTGGCGTGGTGATGAATAAAGAGTGATGAAAATTCATTAAGGCTATACAAAACATGTACGTGAATAATGATATACTCTTTATGTGAGAGAAATGGTATGATTTATATTGATATATTTTCATTTTATAATGATACATATCTTATTAATATCATAATTTTGTCTTTTATATCACATATATTCATTATTATTTTCCATAGTACCTTCCATGTAAAGAGTTAGTGTGAAATAAATCATATATCTTCATAGGGTGATATATCAACGTACCCTCGAGCTACAGTATTGTATCCTCTATAGAATAGAAATTAAAAATTTATATATGAAATAATGAATAAATAGTAATAAAAATCATATAAGTATCATATTTATACTTTATATAGATCATCCGACCAAATCATGAGAGGTGATAATGAAAAATGAATGATATTGATTCCTGAGGTGGTAGACTTCTGTACATGAAAATGATGATTTCATACACCATTAAATGAAATTTGCTATGGTTTTAGGTTATTATAGAAACATAATTTTTTTTAGTATTTTTACGATTCTAGGAAAATAATATAATCATGTTGGAAAAATAATTTAATTAAGTTGAAGAAGAAATAAAATAAATATTCTTGATAAAGAAAGTAGTCTCTTTCTTATGAAACCTCCTTAATGTTGAAACAAAATTTGTTCTAGGATGGATTTAGTAACAAAATATTTATTATAGTTTGTGATTAGTGATAATGGTAACTTATTGTTTCATGTATTGGATGATCCAAAATGGTTTTATGGTTTAAATAAGAAAGGATAATGTGTGGCCTTTTATAAGTTAGGTGAGTGCAATACTTGTAACTTTTTGAAAATAATGTTGATTACCCATATATTTTACCTTCAAAAAGAGTCTATATTAAATTATTTTCTATAATATTACATTATAGTTTCTTATTATAGTGATCTATAATATTTTTTTTCATTTGTTTGTCATTGTATCCCTTATATTTTTGTTTTATCCAAAGATAAATCCATGTTTATGTAAACTGTGATAATTAATTTTTTAATATTATAATTGAATAATTTGGTAAAAAAAATAGTTGACGATATTAGATAATTTAAATTATTATACTTCCAATTGTTCAATAAATTGTTTGGAAATTACATTCACATAAGTGGAAAAGATTTATATAAAATTAATAAATGAGGCATGACCAGAGAAAATGTTTTGAAAATGGAAATGTTTAAAAGTTTACATTATATATATATATAAATTAAGTATTAAAATAACTAAAATACCCTAAATAGGATTAGTAGATATATAATTTATCAAATTTTACATTATAAAAAATAAAAAATATAATTTTCAATTGCAAATTAATTAAATTAAAATGATATTATTATTTTAAAATTTAGTTAGTAATAATCATTCATTCAAACATATTGTCATGGTTATAATGGTTTACTATATTATGGTTTAATTTGACTCAGGGTATCCAATTCTAAAACATGTCGAGGATAATAAGTGTATAATAGAAATGTAATGTTTTATAATTTCTTTTATATTATAGTTTCTTATAATATAGTTGTTTAATTTCAGTCAATATATAAAAAACAATTATATACCATTAAAATAGTTGTTTTTTATATTATCCTTTCCAATATAAAAACATTTTTTAAAACATAATAATGTTTAATAATCATCATCATTGAAAAAAAATTAACTTATAAATGATTCATTAAATATCCATTAGAACATTCATAGTGGAAAATATCCTATACAACATTAAAACCAATACATTAATACTAAATAATTGTTAAAAAAAATTTATTGAAAATTTAATTTTCATCATATAAAGAAATATTTCAATGATTGATTTGTCATGATGGAATAAAATAATGTATACATTAAAATAATGTTTCTATTTAAATTTTTGTTAAAATCCAAATGGTAATTATTTAAAAAATGACATGAATATATCTATATTTTTTTAAACATTTGTCATATTTGAAAATATAAATAATTATTAATTTTGATATTGTTAAATAATTTTGGAAATTATTTTTTCAAATCATAGATATGGAAGAATTTTTTTTAATAATGGGAGGAATAAGTAAAATTTATCATAAAATTATTATTTTTGTCCCCTGAGTACAAACATAGATGAAAATAAATGAAAAAAAAGTATTTTCGTGAATTAAATTTAGTAATGGAAAGTTGATGTACTTATAGGGAAATAAATCACATGTTTTATTCACTAAAATAATACTCATAAAAATCCATGTAAACAATGAGATTGTAACATCAAACCTTTACCACTTTGGTATAGTTTTAATCATAGGTGCTATTAAAGAATAAAATAAAATGGAACTTTTAATATCATGTATAGAAATATATTCATGATATAATTCTACAATGGGAAAATATATAAACATCATTTCAGAAAATATGTGTTTTAATAAATTTTTTCACAAAGAAGGAAATTTGAGAGAATGGTGCATTACAATATTAGTATATTTTAAAAATTAACTCCCATAAAAGATATATCCTAAAAAAAATTTAATATTCCCATAAATTTCATGATATTTATGATAATATATATTTATAGGATTAATTTAATGTAAATATAAAAAACATGTGTTTAATATGGAAAGTATCTCCCATATATTAATGTGAGATGAATATTCAGTTACCATAAGTCTCAACTTCTATCATACAAATTTTAAACTCTAGAATAAAAATGATAAGCTTATTTTAAATTTATAATAGATATATATATATATATATATTACACCATATATAAATTATACATGAGCTTAGATAATATTTTTGTTATCAATTCCTGGTTCAAATCACATTTTTGGTAATAAATAATTTATTTTGTGTATGTCTTTTCTACTTTTTATGATACTCAACCATTTATAATGTTTAAATACTATATAAAATGTTATTAATTTTATAAATATCATATATATTAACTATATTTTTATTTATAGTAATCCATAAAAATTATAGAAAGAATAAAAACACATTGTCCATAGAGATGTTAGGTCCTACATATAAATGAATATTGATTCATGTTTCTATATGGATGAAATGAAATAATTTCTAGTTATATATTATAAATTATAAATAATTTTTACTCCAATAATATCATATATATTAATAAAATTTACCATGATTACCTTCCATCAAAATCGTTAGTGGAAATGAATCACATCACTTCACGATTTGGTAGTCGAATGTTTATACGAAACATGTTTTTGTATCCCCCAGAAAGTGGAAATTAAGAATGTATATATGATATATTTTTTAATGAGGAATAATCATTTTAAAAATATCATATAAGTACATTTAATATCCAATTATCACCATTCATGTTAAAATGAAACTGAAAAATTGATAATATTGTTTCGTGAGGCAGCAATCTTTCACACACTCTAGCAACGTAATTCGATTACCAAGGGTTCATAGATAATAAGTTATATGTGGTATTATAATTTTATTAGTATAATAATATAATTAATAAATCATATATACATTATGTACTTCATTATATCCCATTGTGACAAGTGGTGAAGGAAAAAAGAATAACATATGTTTGCAAGGTGGTAGTACACCTTACCAGTGAATGATGATTTAAAATCACATTTCATGGAAAAAGAGATGGATTTTGGGTATTAAATTAAAATAAAAACTTCCTATTATATGTTTAATATATAATATATTATATAAATTTTTTTAATAATAATTAAATGAGTTTGAGGAATAAATAATACAAAACACTCGATTGGGGATGTTACCTCTTCTTTAGAAACATATTTTTAGTCTGCCCAAAAGGAATATTATGATTGGTTTCTAACCAAACTCATACATGTTGTATTATATTATAGAAAAAAGAATGTTATTTTAGTTGGTATTAGTAGAACTATTTGGTTTTTTATTTGTTACGGAAATAAAACAGTTACTGGAAAATCGATAAATTTCACCCAGAAAAAGCACTAACCACATTTTAAAAATACAAAAAAGAAAAAGAATGGAACCATATTATGAATATTCATGATAAGGTCTACATATTTCAGTGAAATGATTTTTGAATTTTATTTGGGATTTTTTAATCAATATCCTTTTAGTTTAACCCATATTAAACCCGTTTTTAACATAACCATGATGAAATTTTTATAGGATTTATACTATTAATTATGGTTATATAATAATTTCAAATGACATGAAAATTTAAATTATTATGATTAAAAATATGTAATAAATTTATTCCAATTCTATTCATAGGTGTGAATATTTTAATTTTTAAAATAAAGCCAAAGATGTGATGAAACATATGTTTTCTAATGAAATTTTATTCAAAAGTTTAAAACGGAATTATATCAAAATTCAACATAAAATTGATTAAAATGACCTATAATATATTAATTTTATATAATTTACCTCATTTTACTTTTTAAATTATATTAAAATAAATTGTATCTTATTAATTACTTGAATGAAAAGACAATGTTTTAACAAAACTAGTATTTTTATTATTCACTATAAAATTTATCTGTTTATATAAATTTTAACAAATAAATTCAATATAATTTTTACCGTATGATTTACAAAATAAATTTATTTTTTATAAATTATGTTTTTAAACATTTAAAAATTTAATTTTAAAAGATGTTTTAAAATTGTGATAAAAAATATTTCGAAAAAATAGGTTATTAATGTTAAAAATTGGATTAATTATATTTATTTTATAGAAAAAACATAAGATGAATTATAAAAATTTGATTGAAAATATTATATATTTAAATTTAATAATACAGTACACAAAAATATATTTTTCATATTTATTAAAGTAAAAAAAATTGTGTGATTACAAATTGTTTCTCAGAAAAATATGTACATCGTTTTCAGGTGGTTTATTTTCATTTCTAATTAATTTATCACCAAAAAATTCATTATATATACACGTGTGAAAAATATAATTTAGAAAATTAATTATTACTATTTGTACATTTTATTCAAATAGTTAGGTGATAACTATCATATTAAATAATAATATTTTAATAGTATGGTAAATTTCATTTAAACTCAAAATAGCGTATAAAATAATATACAAAAATTGTTTTATGTAATTAGAGATGAACACAATTTTTATTGTAATAGAAACTAAAATAAGTGTTGTTTATAACTTATGGTAAACTCAATGTTGTGTTTAATGTAATCTAAACTCTGTATTTCATGTAACACATGCTAAACAACATTATTCGTGTCATGAAAAATGAAAAAAATATAAATTTTATTTGATTTTTTTGAAAAAAAAATATATATGTTACTCTTTATCCATCTTAAATAAATATTTTCCTCACAATTTGAACACATCTTAGGTAATAAGGGGTTTAAAAATTAAGAATACCATAATGGGAATCCCACATCATAAGAAGGGATAGTAAAACATATTATTAATTGGTGAAAATGGATAAGATAATGTCTTGGGGAATTAAAAATTCTATGATTAGAAATATTAGAAAAGAGATGGGATGTTATGATTTGGACATGGAGAAAAGATTAATGTCCAAAAAATGTTACAGATTTATAGATCCCATTGATCATAAGATAGATAATGATCATAAAAAATTGAATAACCAAAAATTCATAAACCAAAGGCTCATTAATATGGTCATTGATATCAATTGATATAATCGTAATATGATTGAATTTTATTTCATAACATTTTCTAAATTTTATGGAATTTTCCTTATAATATATATTACATGATTTAATAACCTTTTATAATCACAATATCATCTTTTTTGTGACTTGATCGACTTCCATGTCATCTATAACTTGAAGTGATGAAATTTTCATGTCTGAATATCAATAAGATAATAACATCTACAAAATATAGATATGTTATTCCTTATATCTCTATTTATTATTAGAAACCGAAATTATTTCACAAGTTATTCTTGCATATTCAATGGTTAAATAATAAATCAATCTCTATAACATGATCCAAAATTCCACTTCAACAATTCCATAAATGGTTAACCATATGAGCCTTCCTAAATTAAATATTTACATAGATAATCACTAAATTTTCCAAATTCAACATAATAGTAATACCCAAAGAATAAAAAGTAGCTCTTAATGTTCACATACCAAATATATATTTACCATGGTTATATATTCTACTAAATCAGGATAACAACCAAATTCAACATAAAATTGTAGTCCAAAAATATATTCATTAAAAAGTTACCCTCTCCACATAAAATCACACATCATTTAATATATTGCATAAAAAATATCTTTTAAATACATTAATGAAATCTAATGAAAATTTTCCAAAAATTATTAATTATTTTTTGGGTCATTAGTGACATAAATATTTCTTTATCAATATCAATATTCTATTTATCCAAACTAAAAACAAGTTTTTTAATATCAGGAACAAATTAATTTTTATATTCCCTTAATCATGTTTTTTCCAAAAAATATCACCTCTAAATTAAATAAATTTCCTATGTCATCTGTATTACTGAACATAATCTTGAAATTTAATATAAAAAATTTTCTAGAGAACAAAACATATATATTTCACAATTCACATTACACAATTCTTTAATTTAAATACATAAACACTCCAATAATTATAATTCAATCAAAGGCATTATTTCATTATACCTTAATTACTCTTCCCTACAAGATGGAATATGAATCATATATCAATATTAATCAAACTCAATTCAATCAATCATCTTACATTTAACATAAAAATATTTTTAGATCAGCCCATACCTTTTATATGTCATTCATTGTCTCTTTATCATTAATAGTTTAACCAATAATCATATCATATTTTTTATTCAACTAAAGAGATTTCACCTTAGGACATTTTTTTATAATTACTAAACATTAAATATTTAAAATATTCAACCATTAGTGATACTAATGGATGACCATTATTCTCATCCACTACAATAACTAAACTATTCATTTTTCTATGGAAATTACTTTTGTTGATTCCTTCTTTTCCAAACTAAAATATTATTATTCCTCTAAGACATTAACATAGGTTTGTATACCCACATTATCTACTTATTTTAAACTGATTGTTTTTTCCTCCACGGTCTCTACAACACAAAATCCCAATGAACACTACACTTCTATTCTTTGGTCGGTCTGAGAGGTCAATAATGTGAACTTTTCTAATAGTCTACTACAGTAACTAATTAGGAATAATCACAATATCCCTCATGATAGTCATCATCAAATTTGGTTTCTCCTCAAAACATTTTCTATCACATTCAACATTAACACAATTCATTATGGTTCCCACCATTGACTGAAACCACAATTCGTAGTGTGAAAAATAATATTCTTGGGGGAAAACACATTATCATTTAAAATAATTTATATGATTTACATATCATGAAAAATTATCTTTAATCACAGAAACATTATGTTAATCACAATTTATTCATAATCATTATCTATTAAAATCGATTTTGATGAATCATAATGGGTTTATGAGTTTCAAAATAATATACCCTAGGAGTGTCAAACTAGATATCTTGAAAATCCAATTTTAATACTTTAGGTGATGGTTGAGTCTTTCTCAGTCCACCCTTTTAATATTTATTTCATCTAGGTATGTATATTATATGGGAACATCAAATTCTAGTATCTGTCTATAATGTAAATTTCATGAAAACAACTGTCTCCATCATTTACCAAAATTCAAAAAATAATTCTTTTACTTTGACTCGTCTATAGACAAATCATTATGGATATTATTACCATTTTCTCATCCTAGTTTTGAACGGTTAACTAATCTTATCCTCTCAAACAAACTGTTAAAATACAAGCATCTAATAAATAGATATTAAATTTTTTCAGTGAATTTTCATTAGATTACACAAATTGAAACCATAGGATTATAATTGTATTTTTTTCGAAGCATAGTCCCAATTTTTTTTCTATTAGTAAGATACATCATCCCCAACTATTCTAGTAACAAATATCTCCATTCTTAAAGATAACATAGATAATACCATTCATCATTACCTAGGGAAATTAAATATAATAAATGATGAGATAAGAAACATTGTAAGGGTAAAAAATAGATTTATTAACATATCCGGAGTATAAAGGTATGAGATCATAAGAATATAATTTAAAAAATATTACATGTATCATGTAGATAAAAAATTAATTAATTAAACAATTTAAAGATGTTAATAAGAAAATAATCATAATAGAATCAAATAAATTTGAATTGTGAGAGCAGAACATTGAAATAATACATAGATTTGTAGAGGAATCATATTAATATAATATCATTTCATTAGTAGTCAAGGATCACTACAAAAATCATTAATTTAGAATGGGTTCTCTCCCAAAACCGTCATAGTATACAAGGATTACACCCAAGACTATAATAGATGAAAAAGTTCTTTGCTAAACAAGTTTCACTCTCCATTATAGTGTTTCTTATCTAAGGGTATATCTATTTTTCCCCAATTAATTATAGGGTGTTATAGGTTCCACCTATCATGGCTATAATATAACCACCATCCTTTGAAATAAAATTACCACTTTACTTGGTAAAAATCTAACCCTAATTAAATAAATATAATTTTACACATGTGCACCATATGATCAAAATGCATTATTCATATAAGTACACATGAAAATAGATTGTTTTAATAAAAACTATGTAATAAGATATCCTAAAAAATAAATAAAATTCATAATCTTGTCATAATTTCATCAATGTAAAACCTATGGAAAATAAGCTACTTTTTTAAGCATTTCTTCTTGTTTTGACCTATGGAAGATAAATGAGATTCATATACATATTTTCTTTATAAACATAAATCATATAGTGAATGATTAATAATGGTATACATGCATCATATCTCAAATAAATTATTATTAACAACATGTGATGTCGTATTAGAAGAAAAATGATTCATTTTAATAATATCATTTCCTATAAAATAAATTCAATAAAATGCATAAAATATAAAAAAATTAATTTTCTTTGAAAATAACATTAAAAAATTAGAGTGTATGGTAATTAAATTATTTTAAAACAATTATAGAAGATACTATCATTTTCCCAATTATTTTTTTTCAAAAATAAACTATTTTAAAAATAATTATCTTTGAAAATAATATTTGAATCTCATAATTAAATATTTTTTAATAATTTAAAACAATATAGTGGAAAATATCTTTTCACGTTTTGAAAACATCATATTATATCAATAAACATTATCAAAATTCATTTCAATAAAAATATTTTTGGTATCGTATAAGAGAATCATTAAAACATTAATTGTTCATAATGACATAAAATTCTGTACACATTATAATGTAGACTATTTTCACATTTCCAGGAAAAGGATAACGAGAAATGTTTAGAAAATGATATTAAAATTATTTATAAAAATAATTTGATAATAATTAAAAATTTTATAAAATTCATATAATGAATCCTTTTGATAAAGTCAAAAATAATTTAAAATTTTTATTTATAATACATGGTTTTGAAAAAAAAAGTTTTTTGGTTGTTGGAAGAAATACTAATTTTTTTATAAAAAACATTATTTTGGTCTCTTGAGTATATATTTGGATGAAACAGAAATAAAAAGATATATTTTCCTGGAATAACCAATGAAGAATATTAATTATTATCTTGATGATAAATAGATCACAATATTTCTTCATTTAATGCATAATATTATACAATCATGATAAGTAATGAGATAATACCTTCAAAACAATACAACTTTGGTATCTTTTGAATCATTAGGACTGATAATAAAAAAATTAAAATGAAACCTTTAATATAATTAAAATAATTATATTAGCTATAAAACATGTATAATTTTAAGAATATACACATTATATAAGAATATAGGTGTATAACATTACTCATTTCCCATAGAATACAAATTTGGGAAAATAATCTTTTACCTCATCGATAATGCTCAAATCATTAAACACTTGAAATAGAGTTCATAAAATTGATATTTAAATTCCCTAATTAGTCATGATAAAAATAATAAAACCTACTAATGTGATTTATATACACCTCTTATAAGAAACAAGTGGACAATGTGTAATATATCACAAAGAAATAAAATTTAATTTAAAATTATTTTACCATAAGTTTCAAATTATGTTGTGTATGTTTGAACCTCGTATATAGTAAATATATTTTTATTATATATTTATCATTGAACCATAATTATATATATTATTATCATAATATAAGTAATTTACTTATTATCATTTATTAGAGTTTGTTAAAAATTTATCATTAAAATCATATTTTGGGTAATAATGCTATGTTGTTCATGTTTGTTTTGAATTTGTATTTTGTATCTTATTTCTTTAATCATTTTTATATCATATCTCAAACAGTAAAGATTATATAAATATCATATATATTATCTATATATTTATATATAGTAATCAATTAATGTTATATATTTAAAACTAAATACACCATTCATGGATATGGTTGGCCTTATGTACCCCTGTGCACTATTTCAATTTTATCAACAGATGAATTGAAGTATGATAAATAAAATAATAACATTATTTAATAGTTCTTATTTAATATAAATCTTACATTTTTATTAAACATACCTTAATTACCTTCCATTCATATCGTTAGTTAAAAGATAATCACATCCCTTCGAGATGTGGTAGTCTTCCATACACAAAAACGATGTTATCATATCCCCCATGAAATGGAAATTAAATTTTATACGTGATATATTTATTATATAGGATTAATTTGTTTTGAAATATAGTTAATATTTACTCATCATATCCTTGTAACCATCCACGTAAAATGGAAATTGAATCGCACATTGCATCTATTCGTGGGGTTTTAGTCCTCTATGCCCACGAGCATCATTAGTTTTTTAACATAGTTTGGTATATGATAAAGAATGTGTGGTATTATAACTTTATAGGTATAATAATATACTAAATATTTTATATGAATATTAAATCTATCATTATATCTAGCTTTGATGGGTAGTGATGGAAAATGAATAGCATTGGTTTTTGACATGGTGGTTTTTCATTTATATGAATGATAATTTCATATGCCATTAAATAGAATATGAGTTGGATTTAGTTTGTGAAAATATCATAATAAATTATATATATATTTATTTAATATAGAAAATTTATCATGTAATATAGTAATGTTTAACTATCTACCTTCTTGTCAAAAATATAAGATCAACCCAAGGAGTAATTCATGGGAAAATAAATCCCATCACTTTAAGATAATATATTTTAGAATGGATCACTCTAATACCTATATTCCCCATCTTATAGATATGAATATATATGGTTTGAATACCTAGAATAATACTATTCATAAACATAACCTAACTCTGAAGTGTAAAACCCAATAATTTTGTTGGAATATATGCCATTAAGATGCTCAATAATTAGAGGAAATATAATCTAGAACATTTCCTCGTCATCTAGAACAATGAAAGATATTAGGTCTAATTCTATCCCCAATTATCAACGGTTGGATCTTGAAAAAGTTCCCAATAAATACTTCTCACTATAATAATATAACAATCACCCTCAGGAGACATGAAAAATTCTAATCTGGGATAATAATTGATGTTCTCTACACACTATGTCAGTAATTCATATCAAGAATCAAATATATATTTCTGTTATCTAACATAGTTAAAAATATATATATATATACAATAATAATGAGGTAAACTGAAAACATATATGGATTCCTTTATATGACACCAATAAATGTTCATCGATATAATCCACTCCTCAAAATTACTCAATGATCAACAAAAGACAACAATAATATTAAAATAAGATAAATAGATGTGATTAACCATTATAAAATAATATAGATTCGGGGATAGATTATACCAAGATCATACATGTTATTATAAATGGATTCTTTTCATGGTTTGTTGGTTATAGTTCAATTATATGATATTTCCTAAAACCATTTCCATTTCCCCAAACATATTATAGAAGACCATCTAAAGGAACCCTACACAAATTCTATTACTAACCATGATAACCTTGATATCCTCTCCCCCCTCAACAATAATTAATTTTATAACTATAACCCTTTGGTAAATATCTTGATCCATCATTTTATCCTTGACCCTTGATATCTCAAAAATCACTATCGGGTTATGACTAACTCTAACAAACACATTAAAAATTCTCTATCTACTTGTGTTAATGACACACCATTGGTGGTTTGTGGAAATATGACCATGTGTGACTCAACATTCAATTGTACTCAATTACCAATGGATTCCACCCACACCAAAATTATGGAAAATATATCTCCGCAAAATTCATTACTAGTGTCACTCTATTGAGAATAACTAAAACACTTCATCCTTATACATAATGATTCACTCCTAGGCCAATTATAAATACCTGAGTACATAAAGGATCATTATTTTACAATGTTCCTCTCAATATTATGTTCATTTTTTATAACCTTATATAAATATACAATCTTGAAAATAATTCCCTCAGAATTAAAAACATACTTCACCCCATCCTCAAAAAATATTAATCATAAGAGGTCCCATTAACCACCAATGTAAGATGATAATGAAGAAACCCTATAAAAGTTAAATAATAGTTTATAATTTACATTAAAAATAACCAAAATTAATAAAACATAATTTCGTTTTATCTCTCATCATCTAACAAAATAAATTATATAAAAAATAAATCCAAAATTTTATATCATTACACCCCGGTTTATGAATATATCTTGAAAAGTACATACCATTTTCTCCTAACCATTCTTTAAAGCATATAAACTGAAATGTTCACATCCCTAACAAGTGGTGCATCTATATGATCAATGATTTCCTTCCTAGTACTATAACACATTTAATTGCTTGAGTTACACACTCTATAGTAAATATAATTGGGTGTTGAAATTGAAACTACAAAGACATATCACCCATTTATGTCTTGAACCTTAAATATCCATTTACTAAAGACTAAATAACACCACTTTGAATATACTACATGTTCTATACATAACAATTATAATAAAAATTATGGGAGTTTACTCAAAAAATAGTGGAGCATGCACATCCCCTCCATATTGGTTCTCAATGGGAGGTTTTCACCACGGTGTTGAACTGATATACCAAATGAATTACTCAAAATCACATAAATATAATTTTTTTTAAAATAAATAATATAATAAATAGTAAAATGTATCACACTATACTACACACAAACACCGGGGAAACTAAAATTCCAATATCTCTAGTAAATTATGATTATAAAAATATAAATAAAATGGATAAAAATAACGAGGAAGAAAAAGAATAAAGACATAGATATTTTAATGGATCATTAAAAGTATTCATGTTTATAAAGAGCATAAGGCTACCAAATAATTTGATAACCCATCTTATCCTTTAACTAGTGTTTCATGCCTTCTATATAGTACCTGCCCCTCATTCACATCTTGTGGTGAGAGGCCTTTCTTAAACAAACATCTTCTAATCCCCTTATCATCCCATTGTTTTCCACTTGATACCCATCAGTTATGACTTCTCTCTTGTTTTTTTAATCATAATGAATAAATACCACATGGTTTTACTCAATGTCACTGAATAAATATTTCCTAGTGGGGGTGCATTCTGTTGAGTTTTATTTCATTGTCTCACACACTTCTTCTCTCCTCCTCTTCCCTTATTGCATTACCCACTACATAAGACCCCATTTTTATTCAAGAATTATGGCTAATTCAAGTGTTTTGGGGTTGTTTTAGTGGTAGGGCTTATAATTTCCCCTATATAATTTCCACCCTCTACTTTTTCCATCCATCCACTGTTTTTCAATTTTGGATCTTTTTTTCTTTTCAGTTTCTTGTACATGGAAAATTTGTTTTCTTATAATCGAATGTTTTTTGAATGGTGGAATTATGGTAATCATTATGATTATAATCCCCACTTCAATCGATACTGTCTCTAGAGTAGTCATCTAGTGACACCTTCTTCAACTCAAATTCCTCTCTGACATCATGGTACAATTCTTCATTCCATGTTGGTCTGGATTGGTAGTATTCATGAAGCTTATATGATGTGTTATTTGAGTAGATAATGGTATTTGGGGGGGAATGACCATCTTTGGATTCTTATAATATTGATGATGGTGCTCAGATAATGGTGATGTTTGATGATTCTATAAAGTGAGGTGGTGGTGAATTTCTTATTTCTAGTTTGTTTTATTTTCATCTAATGGATAAATCTGCAGTCAATGTGTTGGATTCTAGTTGGATATCACTCCATATGAAGATTGGTGCTGGTGATGATGACGACCTCAAAGTGGAGGAAAAAAGTGATGCAGATGATTGCGATAGGAAGATGACGTTGAAATGATGAGATTGATTCAATGAGACTATAAGTGTCAAGAAATTTCTGATACTGGAATCAATAATTCATGGCGATGTTCTCAACAAAATTATATTTGAATTTGAATTTCTAACACTCGGCCAGGATGATGGTGATATGAATGTTAAAAATTGGATGAAGTGTTCCCAAATTTCAAATATATTTTAATATTTCTTTGTTTTATTGAATTAACAGATTGAATTTTGTATACATAGAAATTTTTTATGATTCACAGTTTACCATAAGAGTGTTTTCAAAAAATGAAAAATATTGATTTGGAATTTTCAAAAAGAGGAATCTAAAAAATCCATAAATATAATGGAAAAATTAGAGGATGTAAACATTGAGTATAGAAAAAACAAAAAAAATGATTTCATAATGAACCACCGTGCTATAGTAAATTCAGATGTAATGGTGATAAATCCCCACAGTTGATCTATTGTACTATGGTAACGGTGAAGGTAATGTTAAAACAGAAACATTAACGAGTTCAATAAATTCCATGATTCTAAAATACCATTTCTATGTACAACATATTCAAGTACCTCCAAAATTCATGCTAGGGGCCAGGAATATCCAGTCCCTTGGAAAGGATTATCATCCCTAAAAACTCCCTGTAAATTATCTATAGAGGTAAAGAAAGTAGTGTTTTGGACTATTCAATATGAATTATCCTATCAGATTATTGGTTCCTAAAATTAACTACAATATCTACAACCAATCCTATATTAATCAGCTAATAATATAATACCCAAACTGAATATTATTTTTTGGAGGGAAAACATAATGTTCATTGTATGTTACAAACTATGATGAATGTTAAAATATAACACATATTCATCGCTTTTTATATTTAGATACTTGAATAATTTATTTAACCAAAACACTTTATTCTCAGATTTTATTATTGAAAGGCACTTTTCCTCTATGGAGGAGGAGACCTCCAATTTCTATAATTATGATATCTGACATACCATAGTTCCTCTATACATAAATAAATAACCAGTGGTACACCTCACTCTATCGACGTCACCTCAATGTTCAACATCACATACCTCTACAATGAAATTTTTTCCAAATGTGTAGCTATACCTCATTAATCATATTCAAATACATTTTTATCGACATCATATAATATAAATGTATTGTTTCATGGTTATTAATGTACATTCTCAGAACTCCTTCTACATTAAAAATATTAGGGAGACATAAATTTTTATATACATCAAGATTATAATTTTTGATTCATAAGTATCTTATTTTTACTTACTACATATATTCCATTACCTTTGTTTCTTTTTATTTGGATATTTTAAAATAAATTTCTTTTAGAATATAAACTATATTTTATTCTAGGATAATAAATCTTCATTTTCATTTTCAATGTAGTCATCCTAGGTTAACATCAAGGTTCCAGGAGTATACACTATCTTGGTCATCATCCCCAAAATCTTTCTAGATTCTCAAAGATAATTCTCCTTAAGCCCCATAAATATCTTCCCTTATAGATCTATATTCATTGGTTTATAAGATCCTATAATGATAATTTAATCCACATATAGAAGATATGTAATTTATACATGACAAAATGACGTTAAATATAATCATTGATCCATTCCAGACAATTTTTATTTATTTTTACACATGATTGTCTCAAACATATTATTCATCTTCCATGGTTTCTACATTAACATATGTATACATTTAATGAATTTTCACAACAATGTATTCCATTCAAATATAATGAAATCCCAATGTCCATAAATATAAATGTACTCTTGTAGATATATGTGACAGAAATAAAAGATCACAAGATGCTACCCCATATATAAATCCAAATATGTAAAAGTATTAAGAACCATCATTATATTTATAAGATTCACAAAATTTTAGATAATTTCAATGAACTATATAAATTTATTCTATAAATTTACATTAACCACTCTTCATTAATTATATTTCTTAATAAAATCTTATTAAACATTGAATTGGTATACCCATTTATTCTACATTTCATTGTTTCCTTGTGGGAAATGTTTAATCTCTAATATAGGTTTAGAAAGGGATAATGAAATATCCCTCTTCATGGTTATATCCCACCATCCTTCCCCTAATAATAAGATTTTATAATCAATTAATTTATGATATCAACCATCAATCAATAAAAAAATATGGATGATGATAAAATTTAAACAGATCATATAGACCTTGATGATATCCACAAATCCACTAGGGGTATAGGCTCTAATTATTTTGTACTTATATTCTTTAGTACCCATTAAAAATAAATTATCTCCTTAACCCCAAATTATGTATTCCAACAATTATATTTAACTATACGATAGTCCATGTATATGAATCCTCCCTCTAATATTAAATTTTAGATTTCGATGATCTATTAGATGACATCTTTGAAAGATCAATAAGAAAAAATCAAAACACCATATATAAAAATGATAACAATATGGATTTGACACATAGTTTATCCCTTGCATCAGAATCTCTATAAAAATATTAATGAAAAAATTAAAATATAATTTCGAGAGTTTTATTACATATCTTGACTATATCTCCTTTGGTAGACATTCTACTATTGGTATATATGGAATCATATTGATGTTATACTCCCAAATCCCAACATCATATAACCAGATGCTAGGGGTATCTAGTATTGTAGTCTTTTACTCCTATAATATTTATAAAATTTCTAATTTCATCCAATTAGACCAAAAATCCAATATTTTTATTCTTGGATAAGTCTTCTCCCACTAAATTTCATTATCAACATAAATTTCACTATGCTCTTTACTGTCGTATATTCATTATTTTTAGAACTCATGTTTAAAGGGTTTTATTATGACCCATTAAAAACTATATTATGAACCTTTTTAAACATGTTAAATATGTAGAATTTTATTTTCAAATAGTAAAGTCATAACTTCCTTATTGATTCAATGATGAATTCCAGATCATGCAACGAGCCTATAAATAAATGTTCTATTATAGTCCTCAAATATATGTTTATACCATGTCCAGTTCTTGCTTATAGTCTTCTATATTATTTTTTAAAATATTTAATAATTGGAATTTCAATGATATAATCTTCATATATGGTAACTTCCACAGACTTTAGTTATGGTACAATTATATTTCATTCTAACTCCTTCATCCCCTTTTCACTCATGTGGCCTAAACTATAATTTCACATATCTAAATCACACAAATAATATTTTATCACAATAATGTACATGAAATATCCTATCTTATTATATAATGTTATACTATTTACCCCAAGATTTATGAACATATCTTCTTGGGTAATATTAACTGCACTAGTAGTAAACATGGTTATAAAAACTACATCATAAAGATTCTTTAATAAAATAACCTTCCATTTTCATTCCAAAAATAAATCATAAATTATCCCAAATGAAAAATCTCATGTATTAGTATAGATCTATGCATCACTATTTACAAAAAAGTAATGACTTATCTTCGATAATAAGATGTTTTCCAAAATTCCCTAAATATTAATTATTTAAGATGCTAATATTTGATATAGAATGGAAGGATGACCATGATTCTAAAATCTAAGACACCACTGAGATATTTATATTCAACTAAAAATCATTCTCAATATCATTATATATTATTTTTTCAATTTAATTTATATAACACCTATAGGTTTAATGAAATATTTTAATATTTTAAAAAATTGAATTTCTCTCATATCATTCATTGCACGCAAAATTATATTTTAAAAAACATAAATATAATTATATTATTACTATTAAAATATAACCAATCAATATATCTAATAAATTTAGTTGTATGAATAATAATATCGACAATTTGGAAATTAATTATGATGATTTTAGATAATTAAAATATAATGATAGTTAGGTACACTAGATAAGTCTTTGAATGAATTAAAAATATATGCTTCTGATTTTTTTTTTCAATTTTATGTAATTTATTTTTGTCTTAAAATATTGAAAATATATTTTAAAAAAGAAAATTAATTTTTTGAAATCCAAATGTCTAAATTAGCTTAGAGTGAATTATTGATAAATTTTTTAAAATGTTAATTTTTAGATGAACAACAAAATATTTCTGATTTTAATTAAAATTTATCATTTTGTCTAAATAATATTATACTACCATTATGTATAATGATTTTATTAAAATAATTTTTTTCAATTATTATATTTTGTAATTTCATTTATTTAATTATAATAAAATTTGAATTTAACTTTGATATAAAAAGTTTTTGTTCTTATGAAAATTAGTATGTAATTAAATCCATTTTTTATCACATCTACAAGATTAATTACAGATTTATTTATTAAAATTATTTGAATTTATTTTTTATAAATGAATTACATATTTTCATAATTATAAATAATATTTTATAATATGTTCCTGTAAATTTTGTGTCAGAATTATTTGTAAATATTGTAAAAATAAATTCTCATGTTTAATGTTCAAATGAGTTTTCAAATGGTTAAACTACATATATAAGGGTTAATATGTCAAAAAAACATGTAAAATATCCATGGGATAGACATATTTCAACCATATCTAATCTAAGATTCTATAAATATTTATATTGAATCCATATAGTTTTTGTATAATATGATTATGTCTTTTTCATTTCAAAAAATCAAGGTGTATCATCTCACCCACTTATATATGGGAACCCCCTTTCGTATCATATTTAAACATATAAATACTTTCATTTTTTCCAATACCTACTCTAATAACATATATTACTCCCCCACAAAATCAGTGGTTCCTTATTTTTATTTTTAAACACTCCTATGATGGCTTTTGATGCTAACATTAGAGCATATCCAAATAATACATATCATTTTTAACAAAGTTTTTTCTTATTTTTACTTCCCCCTCCTTAAAATTTTATTCAAATAAGGTAAATTAAAATAAATTTATCTCATATAGATTTTTATTTTATTATGTTAATGTAAGAACATATATCCATTTACACGTCAAATAAATGTTATATGAAACCATCGATTGTGTGTATGGATAACTACATCCTAATGAACCAATGGAAATCATTTTCCATCACCACCTCTGATGGATTCATATAATGATTGATTTAAACTATATATATATATATATATATGATATTTATAATATAATTATTATTGTATAATTATTATATCATATTTACGATCTTACCTTTTAAACCACTTGAATACGGAAAATACATTTCTGCATGCATGTGGAATACCGTCACTATGATGTGATGTCATGGGTTTTTGATTTAATTGTTACATGGATGGAAATAAACAAATATGTAATGAATATATATGATATATATTATTTTTAAATTATTCATGATTGTGAAATTATTATTTACGGTTTTTGGATACTATCCTTAAAAAATAAATTCGTCATTCATGCGTATCTACATCCGACTATCATCATGAATAGTGTAAATAATTTTCTAGTATTATATTTTTTTGATTAATATATATAAATAAATAATTAATATATATTATATTTAAATAATTATTAACATATTATCGTTGATGGAATTACCATCAATGTACAAGGAACAAAACAATAAAACCAAAACATACATGAAATGTAAGTCAACATTTACCCGAACCAGTTTTTTTATCATAGAATTTTTTATAAAAGGGTGATAAATGATTATATATAAATAACATAAGAAGTTATATATATGAGTATGGTTCTATAACATATTTACAAATATCCTATATTAATTAAAATATAATTTATAATGTTTATGATGTAATTAAAGACTTAATGTAAGGGATTTTCATCAAACGTTTATTTCCATGGGATAAATGTCATGTTCACTAATTAATTATTTTGTGGGGAAATATATTATCACGAACCAGCTCAGGCTAAACCTGAACCAGTCACTCAAGCCAATCCATTTCATTTTCTAATGGTGTTTCATGATCCCCATGGGAGGGATTCTAATGTCTTTCATCATCAATGTACAACAAAGGAACAATTTCACACATTAAATAAGTAAGTAACTACACCGAAGAAGATTCACAAGAAGAACAACATTTAAATGAAACTAAACTGATCATCATTTATATAAATATATGAAAATATAACCAATCAAAATAGAAATTACAAATGATAATATGACCAAATAATCTCCATGTGACCCCTGGGGTCACTCTTCAACACAAAAGACAACCTCCGCCCAAAGAAACTAATCTCAAGATGAAACATGTAGTAATGGAAATAAATAGAAAATAATGATATGAATGATTATTAAATAAGAATAGGATATCCAAATTATCTATTCCTAATTCACATCTTTTAAATTAAAAATAATCAACGATTTCAATTTTGAACTACATTATATAAAAGTAATATTTTCAATACATTTTTGTAAAAACAAAGTCTAATATATTTATCATCTACGATTCAAATATAAGATCATTCCATTAGTGATTCAAAAACCATTTTAAGTAAAATTTGAATCTCACATATCAAATTTCTCAATATAGGGTTATTTCATTTCTCTAAAGTTGTTTTTATAAACCATTTTTAAATCCATAACTAACATTCTATGTAAAACTATACACAAAAAGGCACAAACATGATTTCAAAATAAGGGAAATTGAAATGAACATAAAAATATCTGTTTTGTGAATACTAGAAACTTAGATCCACGAGAAACCTATAAACCCAGAAGATCAAGAATAATCTAGAACATTCTAATACATGAGACCCCATGCCCAGTATTATAACATGAAAACGATGAAATCTAAGTCATTTAATACACTCAACCATCCTAACTCAAGATATACTAAGGAAAAATCACATATAAATAAAACAAAATATATATATCCACATAATATTGGCCACTGGTAAATATGTTACCTAATAGTGTAGAAATAATTCATAGAAAATTCTCTTAATATTCTAGGTTTCATGCCTCATGTATACATCAACGTTGAGCGAAATTATGTCCTATAGGCATCATATAACATGTATATATAATAATAAATCAACAACAAGCATCACCCCATACCACTCCATGTATTGATGCACATTCCATTGAATAAATAAAACATAAGGATTCCATACCGAGGACCTCTAATAATGAGTCGCGAGGATTCCACAGTGAGGAAATCCCACACAATATGTATTACAAGGCATGAGATCCTTCCAATGGAGGTGGTTAAATTAAATATATTTACCAATTTTAGAATGATTCTAAATAGGCCTATATTCTTTTCACAAAACCATCAATTTTCAACATGGAAAATCCACATTTTATAATTCTGAATAAACAAACCATTTTTACCATCATAGCATTTATATAATCTATTTAATGCATTAAAACCACACATTCAATGAACAACCATTTTTATAAAAATTCCAAATGGATCGTTCACCGATGGCACATTACAAAACACCATAAAAACCAATACGAATTTATTAATAAATCACAAACCACTTTGGAAACTATATAAGGATGCATAATTTACCATTATTTCACACTACTGAAACGTTTTTAAATCCAATCCAACCATTTTATATAGTAATTAACCCCTAAATCCTAACCACACATTCTATCAAACACAAGACATGAAATATTTAACAAAACAATCAATATGTAGCACTCAACAAGGAATAAAACCCAATTTTCATGCAATAAATATAATCTTGATTTTAAACCATGTTGTACACATCAACATCAACATTAAAAAGCTAATAGAACTTTTTATAAAAAAATAAGTGTACACATTTACAAAAAAGCAACACTATCTCTCACAAATCAAGTTATAAAATAATATTTTTCGCACCAAATAATTTATTCAATTGATTAAGAACAAAACATATCATATAAATATGGTGTGAATAGAATAAAAAATATGAATATTAAATTATAAAGGCAAGTGGATGGGAATACGTACCACAAATCCATTCATGAATGGAAACTCACAACCAAAATAATGCGATAAGGGTTCCAAAAGCCTAAATCAATGAATAAAAACCCTAAAAACCCAAAATAAACCAAAAAAAACTTGTTGAAAAATAAAACCCTAGGTCCAGTATAACCATGTTATAAGAGATAACCATGAAAAAAAAGATAAGAAGGAAGAGTGGGGAGAAGGGAGAGGAAATTAACTTAAAAAACTATATCAAACCTGAAGATCTCTTAAATCTACAACAAATGAGGGGGTAGAATGGATTTGGGTAATGGGAGATGAAATCCTAGGTATATAAAAAATTAAGAGGAGGTTAATTGGGATACTTTTTGTCCATAAATCCCATGGAGGAAATTTTATTAATATAAAAATTTTAATCCTGGGAAGACTCACACGGTTTGGACACATAGTTTGTTAAATTGTGCACCAAACCATGCATTAGAAATAAGAGAGACCACACAACATCTCTTTAGAGACTGCATGTCTGTGAAAAAACCATGTTGTAGGTTTTATACATGTCACATCATTTCTTGCATTAAGATTATTACTTTATTAAACCAATCACCAATTGTACGTAGTGACTTTTTTAGACAAACTTCTATATTTAATCTAAAATATACCAAACAAACCAAGGCTCAACCATGAATGAATGTATAGAAAAAGAAAAACAATCAAATCTCAACACCTATAAAACATAGAACTTGAGAAAAAACATGGATTCCCAATGATACAAAATATAAACTAATACAAATGAAAACTGGGTGTGATGGTTATCCTCACCATTAACACTTTACATGGCCATAAAACAAAAAAAAATTCTAGCTAATTGATAAATGACTATGTATTCCAATTTTACATGAACAAACCTATTAATTCAAAGAATTTTCCCTGACCACTAACAGAACATATTCCACTTAACTGAAACAAAACAACAACCCAATACTGCACCATGAGAATCAATGGAAGCATTAAATTATTATATCCACATCCAAGCCAAGGAAAAAAATTGTGCCTTCTCATAATAGTCCAAATGATCACCCAAACTAATGATCATTCACAATGTCCAAATATTTGAAGATATTCGGTAATTGACTCCCCTCCATTAAAAAACAACTTATATTGGAAATCATCGTAGAAGGAGGCTGAAAGAGACACATAATGGGTCCCCCACCATTAGGAACCTATAATCAAGGTCCAAAAAAAAATTCACCACGATCTTAAATCAGGCCATTACAAACTGGCTAACCAAAAATCCCTAACAAAAACTGATAATCCCATTCCATAAAGAATTCAACGAGAACGTTTAACGCAATTATTACCAAACATTGGGGGTAAATATGAGCCAAAACTCCATGTAGAGACCAAAAACGCCAGCTCTATGGGAAGGGGATGGAAGTGAGCCTCAATGATTAGAACACAACAAGGATATTGATAGTAACTAATTAGTTACAATGTTGGAAGAATGAGCTAGACCAAAAAACCTTTACATAGCATAAACAAAGACTTTATTAGAACAACTACAACAATATATGATATATTACACTAGACCAAAAATTAAATCAACTTTAAAATCACACACCACTCTTGTGGATTAATTCTGAGTTGATTTCTTATAATTCCCTGACATAATTGATTCATGTTACCCAAGCATCCACAAGCCTATGATTGCATCATAGGATTTGAACATATTTTCTTTTTGTGTTCCGACATTCAACAGTGGTAATATAGGGGGATCCCTCATTCCAATGTGTTTGATGAAATATCCTGAGGACTTATTATTCCATGTTTAACACCCCAATATTTCATATTAATTTATTTTCTTTAAAATAATTCAATAGCATACGCTACACGCAACATCGTGTTCAAGCGCACCATGACAAACTAAACTAGCCATTAAAAAAGTGGTTATGAATAGTATTAACTACATTTTAAATTTTATATACTCCATATAATTTTAACATCCATATTTTGTGCTTCATAGACCTAATATAAGAAAGAACTCCATTTTTTAGATTAAAGATGTATTTTTTAAAAAAATGAAATTTTACTACCATTTAATAGAGAACACTTTTAAATAAAATATTTGGAAATTTTATATATTCAATTTGACAAAAGAAACTTCTTTATTTAGAATTGGGACATAAAAATTTAGTTTGATAATTTTTTTTCTTTTCTTATAAATTTTATATTTTAATGAATATTGAAAATACTAAATTTTAATTGAATATTTTATTAATAAAAATAATTTATAGTTTTAAATTATAAAGTTGAGTAGTTTAGAATTATATTTAAATTATATTTTTATTATTTAAATAGTTCTTGGTCTTTATAAGTAATTATACATTTAAGATGGACATTAACAAAAATCAATCTTTTGATAGTTTGTACTTCTCAAAAACCCTCTTTCTCATTATGATAGTGGCAATATTTTTTAATTTAATTAATTCAACTTATATGTTGGTAATTTTATAACATAGAAAACTTTTTTTAATTTTTAATATCAAAAATATAACTTGGTTAATTTTTGGTATTTTTCTAAAAACATTCCATTTTTAATGAATAGTAAAAAAATGTGTTATTATTTAAAGACGATAATTTATTTAAAAACCTATTTTTACCTAAATTTATTTTAATGTCCAAATAGATACATAATACATATATTGGTATAATTTAATTCATTTATGTAATTTTATAATAAGATTAGACATTTAAAATTTTATTGAACTTATTACAGTCTTTTACTCACTTTCTAGTCACAATTTAAAATTTGAATAAAAAATAATTTTACCAATTCTGTTAATTGAATTTATAAAATCTTGGGAGAATTGGTTTATGGTAGTATGTAATATATGTTTCAATAAGATTATAATAATTTTTTTTATTTGTATCTTTTGAATTTTATTTAAAACGGTTAAAAGTAAATATAGCAATTAAAGGTAAAAAATGATATTATAATTACCCTAACACATGTCCAAATTCTATTATGTGTATTTCAAAAAAAACAACCTTATAAATAAAATATGATCTCTTAGATCGACTTGTATTAGATTAGGAAATTTATTACTATTTTATTTAAAGTCCTAAAAGTGTAAAATTCCATGTTTTATAACTAAAACATTTTTAATATATAGATAAACATAAGATAAATTTGACAGTAAATATTCATAATAAATCAAAAAGAATTTCCTATATCATGGAATTTTGTTTATAATTTTTAGAAATTAAAATATGAAATTTATTTATTACACAATGTTGATGTAGTAATTACCTTATTAATGAATAATCAAATTAATTGATATTATAAATATAAAAATTAATTTAAATTTAGACTTTTGATAAATTAATAGATTTTTCTATTATAATATGACATGTTGAGGTTGATTTAATTTATTTATTTTTGAATTAATGATGTTTTTTTGACATTCACAAAAAAATGAATTACTAAAATGTGTCTAAATTTAAATAAATAAGTTTTTAAAACAAATAATATTTTATTAAATGATATAATATTCTTAAAAGTATAAGGTTCTACCAAAGAAATTATATATTTATAGATATGTCATTAATTAACCACTTTCGCTTCTCTTGGCATTTTATAGTATGTTTTTTAACCATCTAATATAAAAATACATGAAGACATTATAAAATATAAAATATTTAACTTTGAGTTAAATTTGAATGACATGGTTAATATAGTGACATAAAAATTTCTCAAACATATTGGTTTAGAATATTTCGACCCATAACCAACATATCTTATAAATAGATCTATTGGGACCATTAAAAACTGAAAATGATTTTAATAAAAAATAATATTTCATTCTTCTTCTAAAGTAACCCTCACATATATTATGAATGTGAAATTCCATTTCTCTCCAAATCACAAAATCAAATCTATTTGGCTAAGATATTCTTTACTCCAATATCCTCCAAACAGAACTAACTATATTCTGGTGGTATTACATGGAGCATATATCCAAATCAAGGAACCTATTTGATCAAATAAAAAGGAAACACCTGAAGATGAGGTAATAATATCACCACCTCTTTCAAAGTTCTTTTCTTCTTCCACTTCCAATTTCATTGTAGTTTCCATAAAAAATAATAACTCCAGTACCATCTACATTTTTTATGCTATTATAAATATGGTACAATCATATTCGTTATTCTATACATCCATTGAATGAAAAGGTAACCATATGTGTGTACGTACGACTTATGGTCCTCACGTCGTGGTATAGTTTGTTATTCAACAACTCATTATTTGGATGGTTATAATAATGACATAATTAATGTAAATAATAGAAATAAAATTTTAATTATTCTTTATATAAGATATTACATCCAATTAAATATGATTTCACTCTCAATAAAATGATATTTTCTCTCATCTGTATGTACGGATTACCATCTCCATGAACGCGATGAGATTCATTCTCCATCGTAACAATTCCAGAATAAATTTAATTTTACGATTTAAAATAATATTTATGAACATAATACCATTCTAGATATGAATCAAACACATCCAATCCAAAAAAATGACTTACATAACAAAACATATAAATGAAAAAAAATCTGTTAACAGCTGAAACAATGATACTACTGAAATATTATTAACAATGTAATATCAAAAGATCGTATATGATATCATACTTATATGTATGGGTTCATGTATAATTTAATAACAATTATTTAACTATTATAAAATAGGTTAATGTACCTTTGACGAAGGAAAATTACAAAGTAAGGTGTTTTCATCTAATTTTTAATCGAGTGAGATTAATGCTATATTTGCCACTATTTCCATTTGTGTGATTTATGTACTTCATGTGATTGTATTCTATGTGTAACATACCTTAATTTATGGGAATTTACATATTCATTTTATGATCCTTATGTTATTAAGTGTATATTTCTTACGTTACCAAATTTTTATTGGAATTTTTAAATTCAATTTCCACTAATTGGGCTTTACGCAAACATTATTGATTTTTTTACTCCAATAATATGCGTTAAATCAATATTTATTTATTTGTGTATTAATTTTCACTCCCCTTTGTGTGGATAAACTTTTGATAAACATAATAAATCCATTGATAAGTTCTCATTTCATCGATATAAACATTATAAAAGTAATCATAACTCAATTTCCATTTAGTGATTTAAACATCCATGTAATTGGTGATGTTTTTAGAAGAATATGTGTGAATGTACAAATCATGATTTACACTAAATTTCCAGTCTGATTGTGTGTATATATATTTGTAAGACATAATTATGTCTTTTATTTATCCTTATCCTAAATATATAATCGTTATAATGGATTTTATCAAAAATAAAATTCCATTGAGCCATATTTGTTGTTATACACCAATTCACATTTATATTTGGTATATATTATACATTTACCTGGTATATCATGTGTAATTCCACGACCTTAGATACCCAGATTTGGTGAATTATTACATAACATTGGAATGATCACAAGATATCACATCTCAAATGACCAATTAGTTTAACTGCCTTTGAAGTACTAGATATAAAAATATGTTTTTCATTACATCATGAAATAAAGAAAAAAAACATTGTGTCCCATTTATAGATAGTCATATACTTTCTCATATCAATAATGTTTAATCATAATATACTTCTTCACATCCTAAGAAAAAGAAAATATAAGAAAGGGGTGAGCTTAGATGCCCAGTAGGGATAAAACTATAGAAAAAACTATCATAAATAAGCATAATCATTTATGGCAATGTATAAGACTAAAATAATCCTTTCAAAAGTAAAAAATAGTATAATATGGTAAATATAAATAAAATAATTTCATTTAATTATTCAAATGGATATTCTACTAGTCAAATAATCACATGTAATATCAATAGTTAATTTTTTAATGATGTGATGCATATTGTCGGACATCATAACCAGAGAGTAGATTCCTCATGCCAAGACTACAAATAAGCTTTTTTCAAGGAGTTGTGTCAAAAAAAAAGATTGTCTCATGAGACCAACCGATGCTTCAAGGAGGTATAGTGGGTTCTAACCATCACATACTATGTCCATTACATTACACATATGAAATGTTTAAAATATAACCTAAACATTTATATAAAAAATAAAATAAGAAGTGTCAATATTTTAACAAAAAAATAATTAATAGTTAAAACATAACACATCTAAAGACAAACATAAATCATTAAATACATTATTAATGATTTCATTATAATAAATCAACCTCAATCAAGAATAATTAATGATATTTATATAGATGAAAATAATTATAAATTCTTTTTGATAGAAATATCGCACTTTTCATGAAAACATTTAAAAGACACACTATTTATCCAGAAGCTGTTAAAAATTGATCTTTGATTCAAAGTGTCCCGTACATCATGGAATATTTTTAATTTAATTTTAATTTTAAAAAATTCTTGTCAATAGAAATAAATCCTTAACACTATTTTTAAAACATGGTCAATAATGAGTATGCTTTAGAAGAAAAAATATTTTAATCATTTAAAATGTTTTTTTAGTTAGATTTTCTAATAAAATGGGAGAATCTTGAATTCAAAGAATTGAGGTAATAGAAATATTACAATATAATGAGAATAAATTGATTTATGATATACTATGTCAATGTACAGTATGTACACCATATAAAATTGAATTGGTGCATAAAAATAAATAAGTCTCAATGGAATGTAAATTTAGAAGAAACCCATATTAAAGGTTGTATCCTTTGGTTAAGGATAAATAAATGACATAATTATGTGTGAAGAATATAAATACAATCAATATGATTGGATATTCAGTGTATATCAATCAGAGGAAACTCAGACATATTCTTTTAAAAACAAAACAAAAGACATGGATGTATAAATTAATGAATTGAAATTGAGTTACGATTACTCCAATCAAGATCATATCTGTTAGTTTAAAACATAAAAATGGTGGTATTATGTGTATCAAACATATATACACACAATGGGGAGTGTAAATTACTATATAAATAATTAAATAATTATTTCAAACATTATATTGGAGTAAAATAATCAATGATGTTTGGGTAAAACCCAAAGGGAAGAAATGGAAATTAGAAATTACCTTACCTATTTAGTAACTTAAGAAAGATAGCCCAAATGAAAGAAGGATAATAAAATGAAGATGTAAATTCCAATTAATTATAGTATATTACACATAGAAAAAAATCAGGGGAAGTACATACACCATACAAAAGGAACTAGTGTCAATATAGCATGAATCTCATGGGAATATGAAGTGAGACGAAAAACCCTTACCTTTTACTTATAATTAGTAGAGGGTTGTTTAAAAACATGTATAATGGTTAAAAAATTGTTATTAAATTATAAAATTACCAAATACATTATTATTATATCATATATGACCTTCTAATATTTCATTGTTAATATTATTTCAATAGTATATTTGTTTTGGGTGTTAACTATTTAGTTTTCCATTATATGTTTTGTTACGTAAGTCTTGTTTGTTATGGATAGTATGTATTTTATTAACATATATAATGATATTATGTTCATAAAATTTATTTTTACTCATAAAATTAACATTATTATTTAACAGTTATGATGGGAAACAAAATCATATCACGTCATGGAGAGAGTAAGTAGTATATACGCACCGAAAAAAATATCATTCTATTAGTGGTGATATTGTATGTAATAGGATGGTATATTATATATTAAAAATAATTAACATGTTATATTTATTATTTAAATAATGTATACACTTTATTATACCCTTTCAAATAATGACATGTAGAATTAAAAATTACACCACGACGTGGAGACGATAAGTTGTATGTATGCACTTATGGCGACTATGTCATTCATAGGATGGATAGTATAATGAATATGGTTTTACAATTGTTATAATAAAATAAATATACGTATAATGTAAAAGAGTTATTATTTTGTTATAGAAACAATAATGAATGAATAACTGGAAGAAGAAACAAACATTGAATGAGGCGATGAAATTTTTACCTCTTCTCCAGGTGCTTCTTTTTGATTTGATCAAAAGGGCTCCATAGACTAGATTTATGATCAATGTAAGGTATATAGGTTATAGTTATAGTATTTGGGAGGATATTTGACAATGGTATGTCTGATACAAATGGATTTGGAGGTGTGATACTCATATAAGGGTAAGTACCATTTTATTAGAGAGATGCAAGTCACTTTAGGGTGGGCTCGAAATAATATTTTATTTTAATACAATTTTAGGTTTATAATGGAAAAAATTGATTTATTTATATGTTAAGGAGGTTTTGGGTATAAATCCTCTCAAACAGTAGGATTTATACAGGTTTAGGTCACCACATTAACCTTATCATTTAGATTTAATTCTTTTTTAAATAGTTTAAATTTACCATGTCTTGTTGTAGTTTTACATTACATGGTTAATAAAAACACAATAATATTCCAAAAAAATCTCACGTAGTTCATTAATGACATATATATCATTATATTAGTCCATTGGCAGTTCCATATTTTTTTAGTAATATTATATCATTTAATAATATATTATTTTTTTTTGAATACTCATTTATGTCAATTTGGACACTATTTATTATATGTTTTTTGAAAGTTAATAAAACATTCTTACTTCAAATAAAAATAGATTTAATCAACCATAAAATATGATAGTAAGATATAAAATTCATGTAATACATCAAAAGTATCAATTTATATTTACTTTGATATTTATAATATTAATTATATTAATCATTAATTAATAGGGTAACTACTGTGTCATCATTGTGTTATAAATACATTTAATTATTTTGTGTTTAAAAATTAAAAATAAAATACCATGTGGTAGTAAATCTTTTTAGATTTATAATTAATATTGATAGTTGAATTTATCATTTTCATAATCATATATTTAAAATTTTTTAGTCATTACTCTTTGAATTTATCACTTTTAACTCTTCTGTAAATAAAATTATAATAAATGTCCTAATCTAATATATGTGGATCTAAAAGATAATATTTTATTTCTATGGTTGCTTTTGGTGGAAAAACACTTATCTAATAGAATGAGGACATGTTTTTGGGTAATTATAATATCATTTGTACCTTTAATTACCCTATTTACTTTTAATTATGGTAAATAATATTCAAAGTTACTATTCATAGAAAAAATTATTTTAATAATATTGGAAAAAAATTTAATTACTGATGTCAACCATGTCTATCATATTTTTAAAATTCAATTTATAGAAGTGATATAATTCTGTTTTATGCAAATTTTCAAATGTGCGTAGATCGTGAGTAAACGACATTAAAAAGATATATAAAATTAAATATATAATCTTATTATAAAATGACATAAATGAACTAAATTGGTAAAATATTAGTATTATGTATCTATATTTAATTTAAAATTAATTTTAATTAAAAATATTTATTTAAATAAAATGTCATCTCTAAACAATTACACGATGTTTTTTACTATTCATCAAAAATTGAATGTTTTTAGACGAATACCAAAAAACCCCCCATTGATAATTTTTATATTAATATTTTAAAATTTATTTATATTTTACAAAATTAAATATATTGAAATTTTATTAATAAACCTAAAAAATATCTCCATTTTCATAAACAGAAAGCATGTTTTTAAGAAGTAAAAACTATCAAAATATTGATATGTGTTTATGACCGATTCAAATGTAAAATAACATCCTATGAAATACATTGGATTAAGTGATAAAAAATATAATATTACTATAAAACCAAACCATTCTAATGTATAATTTAACAAATATATTAATTTTATTAAAAAAGTTTTTTTCAAATAAAATTTAGTATTTTTTACTATTCATAAAATTATTAAAGTTATGAGAAAATCATTGAAATTTATCCAAATTTTTTTATGTCCTTATTCTAAAGAATATGTTTATTTTGTCTAATTGAATATATAATTGTGTAAAGTATTGGATTTCAAAAGGGTTTTCAATTTAAATGTCAAAAAATTTTAATTTTTGAAAAATACTTATTTTATTCGAAAATTTGAATTTATTCTTATATTATATCTAATAATCCCATAATATGGATGTTAAAATTATATGGATTATAAAAAATTCAAAATACAGTTATTATTATTAATAACTGTTTTTGAACGACTAGTTTGGTAAGTCGTGGTGCACTCAAACTCGTTGTTGTGAGAAGAAAAATCTATTGAATTGATTTATTGAAAATAACATACAATGAAATATTGGGGTGTTACATTATTCCCATCTTTTGAAATTTGGAACCATGCCATTTTTAAAATTGGGCTTGGGAACATCATTGAATGTCCCAAATTGGAATGAGATTCACTCAAACTATCAGTTTAGAAGAAAGAAAGGGAATTACAAAGGTCACCCGAGATAACAAATACTAGGATTCCATGTAGGAAAACCTGGATATAAAAGGTAAAATAAGTTTCATGTTCTGAAGGAGAGCGATATAAAACAAGATCTGGAGAAAGTTAACAACAATAAAAACATAAACATGAGTTGGGTTAAACAGTCATTAGTTTTCATGTAGGAAAGGTAAAAAGACAACATATTTTTGTTTTATGATACATTACATAAAATTGTGGAATTTATTTATGTGAATGACTAAGAAAAAAAGAGATATACATAATTTTTAAGAAGATTTTCATCCTTTAATAAATTTCTACCACTAACTCACATTTTCTCCAAAATGACAACTTTTCAATATGATTGGTCAGACCTGAAATGATAGAATAATATTTTGGGAATCACCAAATACATAATGTATGAACTATATATTTCCCTTGAAATTAGATATTAAGAAAAAACAAATGGTTCATACAATATCAACTAATCCCCAAAATGGATAATTCTTTATAGAAAGAAATTCTAATCTTAATTTCCTATATTAAACAAATAATATCTAATGATCAATAAAGACTACTCAATAAATAATTGTCCTTATAATATGTCAATATAATCCAAACTAAGATTGAAACCCAAAACATAGAAAAATTTAATAACATTTTCATTCATAGTAAATCATAACATTTGTCTCCAAATAACATCAACTAGTCATAAAGTCTCATACAAAACTGTAATTAACCAAATCACATATTCTCTATGATATGATAATTATTTCTATTAACAACATGAATCTCTATGAAAAATCATAGATTCTTCCAAAATAAAAAATTCCACCATTACTCTTCTAATGAAATCCCATAGTATTCTATTTTCCTTAACTGTATATTGTTCCAAATAGAGCAATCGTCTTCCAAGATAACATATATCACTTAATCACAAAATCATTATCCAATAATAAGGATATCCATTATGTAAAGAATAAAATCCAAAATCAAATATTATTTATCATTAAAATAATTTAACTAAAAAGAAATTGTCACGCTAACCAGGGACTTTGCTTATAGTAGTGGTAGGAGATAAATCCTAGTTACACTTTTTTGTTGGGTTTAATTCCCACACCTTTTTCCGACGCGATAGGTTGTCACACGATTTTTGTATTTTCCTTTTTCAAAAACCATATATTATAACGTTTCCAATATGATATAAATTACTTAAAAAAACCTAACATAATTTGACCAAAAATATTATCTCATACCTTGTAATTTCATCTCAAAATTTAATAACATGTAATTGCATCAAATTCAATAATCATATAAACAAAAATTGTTCTTTAAAACTATATCCACAAAATTAAAGATAATTCAACCTCAAATATTATTTAAACATAAAAAACATCATAGTTACACAAATTATTGAAAAGTATTACAAATTAATTCCATCAAAAAAGAGCATTAATACTTTTAACCATTTCTCGATCAATTTATTTCTATAAAGGTTCTCCCATGACCTAGTGGTTATCCTGTATAATAGGTTATTGAATTAGGTAATTAAAAGGTCCCCAAAATTTAAGTAAAATGAATATAAATGAATTCTTATAATCATTTTTATTTTCATTTATAGTACACATCATTTTTCCTTAGTAATTACTTATTTTGTATCCTTCTTTCCCACACATAAAGAATATATTTGTTTCATTGACACACATTCCTGGGTGTCTACTTCTACATTTATGGCATGATATAAATTGAGCTTTCTATTATACATGGTCTCCAATGCTAGAGATATTATAATTATATTCCTTTCTCTTCTTTTTTTAGTTTGGCAGTGGGTTAATGTTTATATTATTAATCATATTTTTGGAAACCTACTTGGGAAAGAACATAATATATTTTTATTCAATCGACAATCCATTTAGTTTCTCATTTAGACCATTGTTCCCACATAGTGCAACATATTTAATGTTACTATGAATTCCATGAAATCCATCCATTGAATAAAATCAACAAAAATATTGTGACTAACAATAGTCATAAATTTTGTTAGGGAATATAATGACACCATATTTTCAATATAAAACACCCAAGGAATAAACAAGGTTAATTATTATCATGTTATATTAAAATCATTAAAATTAGTTTCTAATTAAAATGTGAGTTCTCCAAATAATATCCCATGGGACTTTCGTAAACAATAGTGTATCAAGTCCCATTATCATACAATAGTTCTCGTTCAAGTCTATCAAAAAACTATGTTTCGGGTTTTACCCCTAGGTACATCTATTCCAAAGCCACCTATAAGTGATCATATCAAGATATGGATGTATTTCTTTATAACTAATATAATATTTAAATTAACAATATTTTTGGATGTTTTTGTATACTTATCTGAAAATTCAATCTTAGGGTAATGTTTTATAATGATAGTTTTTCTAAATCTAGCTTACAGGGATTTTAATAAACTTTCTCTAGTACCAACTGTAACGCCTTGACCCTAGTTACCTAAATTCAGTGCATTAATAAATAAAATTTCCATGAAAACAATAGATTAAGTCTCTAAATACTGATTAGTTTAGTAGAAATTTATGTACTAGATATATACTCAAGTTTTACATTACGTCGTAAAAATAAAGAAAAACAACATTGTGTCATATTTTACCACACTCATATCATTTCAACAATCCCTGAATGTTAATCATAATATAATTCATCAAATATTGGGAAAAATAAAACATAATAATTTGGTGTGCTTAGATTCTTAGTAGGAATAAAAACATAATAGGAATTGTCATAAATAATCATAAAATTTATGGCAATGTATAAGACTAAAACAAAAGTATTTTAAAATTAAAATTTAGTATAATAGGTAAAATATAAATAAAAAAATTCCATTTATATATTCACATAGATATCATACTATTCTATTAATAACATGTAATATCTATATCAAATTTATAATAATGGAATGCATAATGTCAGACATCATTACTACATAGTCAATGCCTCGTGCCAAGACTACAAATAATATTTTGTCAAGACGTTTTCCCAAGACAATAATTTGTCTCATTAGTCCTACCGATGCATCAAGAATCTATAGTGGGCTCTACAAATCACATACTAAGTCCACTACCTTACTCATAGGAAAAGGATGAATCAATATCTAAATATTATAATTTAATATACTATATGAATTGACAGTATCTTAACCACAAACCATGAATGGTATAAATATAGCACATCCCTAGTCAAACATAACTCATTCAATACAATATTGAATATTTTATTATAATAAATCATACTCAATCAATAATAATGATGGATATTTACATTTATAAAAATAATCATTAAATCTATTTGAGAAAAAATATCCAATTTTTCTCAAAAACATTTAAAAGTATCACTATTTATCAAAGAAGTTGTTAAAAATTTATTTTTAAATCAAATTGTCCCATTAAAAATTGAATCTTTTAAGAGAAATTTTTATTTTAAAACATTCAAATATATTTATATAAATCCTTAACACCATTTATAAAACATGGACATTAATGAGAATGATTTAGGAGAATAAATATTTAAAACAATTAAAATGATATTTTAGTCACAATTTATGCATGAATACAAATAATTGTGGAAATAATAACTATATAATATAATGATAATAATGGGATTCATGATATACTATGTTAAGGAACAATATGTACACCATATAAAATTGAATTTTTTCATAACAACAATGATGTCTCAATGGAGTGTAAATTGGGATGAAATCCCTTATGTAGATAGTATCCCTAAATTAAGGGTAAATAAATGAAATAATTTTTTTTCTGAAAAATATATATATTATAATTATTATATGATATTTAGTGTAAATATATCAGGTAACATTCATATATATTCTTGTAAAAACAACACCAATGACTTGGATGGTTAACTCAATCAATGGAAATTGAGTTAAGATTACATGTATCAAGTTCATATCGATGACTTTTTAATATAACAACGGTGTTATTATGTGTATCAATAGTATATCCACGCAATTTGAAGTGTATTTTACTACATAAAAAAACAAATAGTTATTTCACACATAATATTGGAGAAAAATAATCAATAAAGATTGTGTAAAACCCAATGAGTGGAAATCAAAATTTGAAATTCCAATACCAATTTGGTAGCATACAAAACATAAACCCCATAAAAAGGATAATACAATGAATATATAAATACCCATAAATTAGATTATATTACACAAAGATACATTAATGGTAATTACATGCAACACACAAAATTAAATAGAGTCAATATAGCATGAATCTCACATGAATAAGAAATGAGATAAAACCCCCGTACCTTGTACATTTCCTTTTCAGAGGGTAGGTTAACCTATTGTATAATGGTGAAATAATTATTAATAAATTATTCAATAACCGCATAGATAAATATGATATCATATATTATCTTCTAATATTTCTCTATAGATGATATTTAAGAAGTATCATTGTTTTGGTTGTTAAGTGATTCATTTTCCTTTAATAGTGTTGTCACAAGAGTCATGTTGGTTATGGATGCGTTATATTTTATTCATATAGAGAATTTTAATTTCTTCTTAAGCATTATTTCTAATCATAAAATGAAATTTTTTATTGAATTGTTACGATGGGGAATGAAATCGCATAGCGTCGTGCAGACTGTAAACCTTACATACGCACAAGAGAAAATATTATTCTATTAGTGGGGAAAAAATATATAATTGGATGTTATATTATATATACAGAATAATTAAAATTTTATATTTATTATTTAAATCATTTTCACTCTTTATTATACCGATCCATATAATGGTGTGTTGAATACCAATCTACACCACAATGTGGAGACGGTAAGTTGTACGTACAAATGTTTGGTGATATTGTCATTAATAGGATGGATAGAATAATTAATATGTTATTACAATATTTATAATAACATATCAGTATATAGATGGTACTAGAGTTATTATTTTGGTATGGAAAAAACAATGAATGATAACGTGGAAGAAGAAAATAACTTTGAATGGTGTGATGAAATTATTACCTCTTCTTTGGGTTCTTACATCAGATTTGATCAAACGTGCACCATTGGTTAGATTTATAATAAAATTAGGGCCTCTAGGTTAAAGTTATGGTAGTTGATAGGATTTTTGAGTAGGTTTTGGCTGAGAAAAATGGCATTGTAGGTGTGATTTTTAGAGAAGGGGAAGTAACATTTTATAAGACATGTGATGGTCGTGTTAGGAAAAACATCAAATATTATTTTATAATAAAATAATTTCAGGTTTATAATGTCTCTAAATTTATTTAATTATAGGAAGAGGTCGGGATGGGTCGAAATACTCTAAGATAGTGGGTTTTATACAAGTTTAGGTCACCATATTAACCTCATCTATTAGATTTAATTCTTAGTTAAATAATTTAACTTTTACCATGTCTTCATTATATTTATATTAAATGGTTAATAAAAATACTATAAAAATAATAAAAACCCTCAAGTGGTTAATTAATTTCTTATGGAGCATTATATATGTCCTTTTTCCAAACTATATATTTTTGGGAAGATTATATTATTTAATAATATTGTATTTGTTTTAAATACACATTTTGTCAATTTTGACATTATTTAGTATGCATTTTTGAAAATCTACAAAAGATAAATAAATTAAACAAAATACATTATATCATACCTAAAATGTCATAATAACCTATAAAAATCTATTAATTCATCAAAAATATCAATTTACATTTATTTTGATATTTATAATATCAATTATTTGAATCTTTTATTAAAAAGGAAATTATAGCATCAACATTGTGTTATAAATAAATTTAATTATATAATGTCAATAAATTATAAATAAAATACCATGATGTTAGAAATATTTTTATCTTCCAAATAAATCTTTATAGTTGAATTCATATTATTTATAACACTATATTAAAAATATCTTAGTTATTGGACATTGATTTTAACACTTTTAACACTTCTTTAAATAAAATATTAATACATATCCTTATCTAATAAAAGTGGATAAAAATCATCATATTTCATTCATAAGGTCAATTTTGGTCTAAATACACTTAACCAATATAATTATCACATGTTTTAGTGTAATTATATTATTATTTTTACATTCAATTACCCAATTTTCGTTTAATCGTTGTAAAATTTTTTGAATAGTTTCTATTCACCAAAAAATTTATTTTTATCAAATTGAACAACATTTTACTTACTTATGTCCATCCTGTCACATCGATTTTTTTAATTAAATTTGCAGAAGCAGTAAAATTATGTTTTATGAAAATATGCAAATGTGCCTAAAAATTGAGTAAAATACTATAGAAAGTTGAATAAAATTTTATGTATCAATTCTTATTGTAAAATTACTTCAATAAATAAAATCGATCAAATATAGGTACAATGTATTAATTTTTACTTTAATATAAATTTAAATTAAATTTTTTTATTTAAATAAAAAGTCAGCTTTAAACTATAACAGACTGTTTTTCACCATTCCTCCAAAATTGAATGTTTTTAGAAAAATACCAAAAATTTACCCAAAGATAATTTTTATTATAAAAATTTAAAAATGATTTATATTTTAACAAATTAATAACATTGAAATTGTTTTAATTAATTTAAAAAAATGCTACCTTTTTCAAAACCGAATTGCATGATTATGAGAATTAAAAACTATCAAAAGATAGATAAGTGTTTATGTCCAATTTAAATGTAAAATTACTTACAATGTCCTAAATTGGATAAAATTATAAAAATAAACTCTAATTATACATAAAAATCATTTAAATTTATTATTTAACAACATAAATTATTTTGATTTAAAATGTTGTTTTCAATTAAAATTTAATATTTTTCATTATTCATCAAAATATAAAAGTTATCCGAAATGCACACAGAATTTATCAAAACTAAATTTTTATGTCCCACTTCAAAATAAAAAGTTTATTTTGTCAAATTTAATATATAAAAGTGTCAAATTTTGCATTTAAAGAGGGTTCTCCATTAAATGGTGGTAAAATTGAAATTTTTTAAAAATACTTTATTTTTCTAAGAAATTGAATTTATTCTTATATTCTATCTATGAAAAAAAATAAATATGGATGTTAAATTTATATGTATTATATAAAATTCAAAATTCTGTTAATATTATTCATAACCATTTTTGAACTTCTCATTTGGTAAATCGTGGTGCCCTTGAACTCCGTGTTGTTAGTGGCGCAAGATATTGAATTACATTAAAAAATAGAATACTATGAAATCTTGGGGTATTACATCATGAATCCCATTATTCTCAGGAAATTATAATGTTTTGATTACCACAAATATTTTTATTAAAAAATCATTCATTTTTTAGGAACTCTAACAAAAATATCATTTCAAATTTTTTAAAGTTATATTCTACCAAATCTTTTTCATTTATTTCCATGTTTTGAAAATGGATTTAAGAATTTATTTATATAGAAATGAATGTTTCTTAATTATAATTCCTTTCAATTTTTCAAAGTGGTATGTAATTCTTTGATTCAAAACTCTCTTTTAAAGTACAGATTTTATAAATAGAGTGTTTTTTAAATGTAAAAAAAACAATATATTTCTGCCAAATATTTTTTCTAATTATTTTCATCTATGTCAATATACTTCATTTTATTTTATTTCTAATTGAGGATAATTTATTATAATACAATCTTTAATATTGTATTGAATGTGTTATGTTTGATTGTGGATTTGCTGCTTTTAATACTATTCATGGTTTGTGGTTGAAGTATTGACATTTTTTATGCTAGGTTTAATACAAATATTTATATTATGTTTCATCATTTTCATATGATGTGTACATTATACATAAAATGAAATGGATAGAGCCTTCTATTTCTCCTCAATTCATCAGAATGTCTCATGAGACAAATTAGTGTTTGGAACAAGGCATTGAAAAAATATTATTTTTATTCTTGGCACGAGGACTTGATTATGTGGTTATGATGTCTTGAATTATGGAATCCATAATTATAAAATTAGCTACTGATATTACATTTTATTATAAGACTAGTTGAATCTCCATGTGAATAAGTAAATGGAATTATTTGATTTATATTTTCTATATTATAATAAATTTTATGTCTAAAAGGATTGTGTTTAATGTACTACATTTCCATAAATGCATATACCTATTTTTATAAGTTTCTGCTATAATATTATCCTTACTAAGCTACTGATCTCACCCCTTTCTATGATTTATTTTTCCTATGATGTCAAGAAGTATATTATGACTTGCAATAAGCTATTGGATATGAGTGTGTTCCAATTAGACACAATGTTGTGGTTTTTCATTTCATAATGTCATGTAAAACATTTATATGTATATATTACTTCCAAAGATACTAAACTTATCATTATTTCAAAATTTTATCCCTTATGATCATGCCAGTGTTATGAAATAATTCACCGACTCTGGGTAACAAGGGTTGGGGCATTACTGTTCTTCTCAAATAATTTTTTTTTTCACAAACCTTGGATACTAGATTTAGTAAAACATTGATTTTAGAACATTACCCTCAGATAGATTTTGAGGATTATTATAGAAAAACATCCTATAATTTTGGGAATGTAGGGATTTTTTGAATTTTACAAGAAATACATCCCTATATGGATAAAAGTATGTAAAGGTGACTTGAGAAAAAATGTATCGAGGGGTAAAACTTGAAAACATCTATTTGGGCACGAATTGAATGAAAACTGGTGAATTACAAAGGGCCTTTCTACACTCTTCATCTCAAAACTCCTGAGGGATATTCAAAGGATAATTCAAATTTTAATTACAAACCGATTTGAAGGATTTTAATGTAAGATCTTTATAAATATCCTTTCTTAATCTTAAGGTGTTTTATTTTGAAAATAACATGTCATGATATTCTCTAAATGATTTTATGACTACTGTTACTCACACTATGATTTATGGTTTTAGTCAATGACTGCATTCTAAAGAATTCATGGTAACATTGAACATGACATACAAGGTGGGAATGATGGTAGAACTGAGAAACTAAATGGAATATTGATAGGTAGAAAAGATATCGTGTTCATGTCGAAGTAGGTTTCCATAAATATGACCAAACAACATATATGTTAACCAACTCCCAAACTCAATAATGAAGATCAAGGTATAAATGATATGATCTCTAGAAGTGAAGACTGTACAGAGAAGAATGCTCAATTTCCACCATGAAATAAATGTGGAATGAGAAATACAAGAAAGTGTCTCAGTAGAACAATGAAATTATTTATATGTTGTAAAAAAGGACATAAAGAAAATAATTGTCCTTGAAAAACTAATAGTGCTATGGAAAAAAAAGATCCTAAGAATCAATTTACTATCATTTTTTGTAAATATAGGGGACCTGGGCATTAATCGAGGCAATTTACTATTATATAGGATAACCATTAGGTTAATTAAGATCCCTTGTGGAAATAACTGGATGGGGAAATGTTTAAAAATATTTATTCTTGTTGCTGATGGGATTACGTTGGATAACATTTCTCTTGAATATGTAACACTGCAGTTTGTTATGTAAAAATTCTATTTGAGGTATAATTATATTTTCTTTTATGGATATAGTTATAATGAACCATTTGGTTTTATATGATCCTTGAATTTGAGGATATTGCATGTTATTAATTTTTTTTAATGAAAATGCGAGGTATGAGAGAAGTTTTGTGGTTAAATTATATTATAGTTATTTTGATGAATTTTCCTCATTTTGGGAATTTTATAAAAAAAAATTAAAAGGACAACATGGTAACCATGTGACAACCTGTCACATTAGAAAAAGATGTGGGAATCGAACCCTCAGCCAAAGTACGACTAAACATTACCACCTACCACTATACTATGTGAAGTCCCTGTTTAGTGTGACTAATTATTTTTAGGTATATGATATCATTGAACAATAATAAGTTTATTTTTTATATTATTATTGAACAAATCGATATCCTTAGTATAAAAAATTATTTTGGTGATTAAGTGATAAATTTTATTTTGGAAGATTTTCACTCAATTGGGAACACTATATGCCTACAAAAAATATAATACGAATGTATTTAAATTTGGGATTAATGGTGGATTTTTATTTTGGAATAATCTATGTTTTTTATAGTGATTAATGTTATTAATGGAAATTATTATCCAATCATATAGAATTTTGGATTTGGTTAATAACACATCAGTATGAGACTTTAATAGTGGTTAGTGTTATGGGGAGATAAATGTTAATATTTACTATGGAGGACAATGTGATTCAATTATTCTATGTTTTGGGTTTCAATATTATTTAGGGGTATATTGAAGGATTTATGGACAATTGTTTATTTAATGGTATTTATTAATCTTTGGGTATTGTTTTTTTAAATTTTGAAATTAAGATTAGTATTTATGTTGATAAAGGATTAACCATCATATGGATCATCTGATCTTGTACTAACCATTTTGGTTTTGGATAATCTCTAAAGAAAATGGAAATATATAGATCATCCCTTGTGGATTATATTATTCTCTAGAAGTTGATTATAGCACTTTAGGTGTGACCGAGTCATCTTGAATACTCATCATTTGGATAAAAGATGAGTTAGGTGTAGAAATTCATTAAAGGAAGAAAACCTAATTCAAACGTATGTATATCTCTTTCTATTCATAGTCAATCTCATAAATAAATTCCTAAACAATATGAAATGGAACATAAAACAAAAAACGTTGTTTGTTTACTTTTCCTAATGGGATACTAATGACTGTTTAACCCATCACAAGTTAGTGGATTTCTTATTATTAAAATTTTTCCGATCATGTTTTCAATCCCTATCTGTTAGAATATCACACATTGTTTATCTTCCATTTCAACGTATTTTTACATGGAATCCTAGTATGAGTTATCTCAAGTGACCTTTGGACTTATGTTTCTTTCTTCTAAAGTAATAGTTTTATTGAATATTTTTTCTGGTGGGGGACATTCAATGATGTTCCCAAGCCCAATTATAAAATTTATATGACACAATTTACATAATGGGGGATGTATATAACACCCTAAGATTTCATAGTAATTTATTTTCTTTAATTTAAGTCAATAGCTTACGCTACATGCAACACTAACTTCAAACGCACCAAAACATACCAAACTAGTCATTAAAAAAGCGTTTATGAATGGTATTAACTGAATTTTTTTATTTTATAGCCTTTATATACTTTAAAAATCAATATTATGTGTTTCTTAGACATAATATAAAAAAATAAAATTGCCAGATAAAACATGTATTTTTTCAAAAAAAAAATTTTATCACTATGTAATGGAGATAACTTCTTAAAGCAAATTTTTGGCATTTTATATATTCAATTTGACCAAATAAACTTCCTCTCTAGAATAGGGACATAAAAATTTAGTTTGGATAAATTTTTGGTTCTTTTCAGATAACTTTCACATTATAATGAAAAGTGAAAAATACTTAATTTTAATTGAAAACAAATTTATTTATCAAAATAATTTGAAGTGTTAATTTATAAATTTCAATGGTTTTTATGTATAATTATATTAAATTTTTATCATTTAATCCAATTTTGGTCTTTTTTTTAAATTTTATATTTAAATAGGATATAAAAACTTATCAATATTTTTATATTTTTATCTTCTCAAAAAAAGTTTTTCGGGTTTTGACAATGGGAATATTTTTTTAAATTAATTAATACTATTTCTATGATTTTAATTTAGTAAATTAGACATCAATTTTTAATTTTTAATATCAAAATTTTCTTTTGGTGAATTTTTGGTATATTTCTAAACACGTTAAAGTTTAGATGAATGCTTTTTATTAAAATAAATATTTCTAATTTTATTGTTTTTAATGTCAAAATAGATACATAATACCTATATGTGTCCAATTTTATTCATTGAATTCATTTTATAATCTTATTATACATATAAATTTTTCTTCACCTATTCACAGTCGCTTACTCAATTTCAAGGCACATTTCCAAATTTGAATAAAACATAACCTTACCTCTTCTGTGAATTAAATTTCAAAAATTTGAGAGACACATTTTATATAAATAAGTAATATGTGGTTAAATAATATGAAAATAATTTTTGGGGAATTATAACTTTTGAATTATATTTAACAAAGTTAATAGTAAAAAGATAAATTGAATTTTAAAAAAGATATTATAGTTACCCTAACACATGTCCTAATTCTATTGGATAAATTTATTAAGACAAATATTAACCTTATAAATAAAATATTATGATTTTTCCCACATTTATTGGATTAAGGCATTTATAAATATATTATTTAAAGACTAGTTAAAAGTATTATGTTCAATGTTTAGTAACTAATTTTTTTAATATAGGGTTAATCCTAAGATAAATTTGAAATTAAATATATTTATAACAAATATAAAAATATTTCTTACATCATGGTATTTTATTTAAAATTTTTATTCATTAAATAATAAAATTTATTTATGACACAATGATGATGTAGTACTTACCATATCAATGATTGATTAAAATATTAGATATTGTAAATATCAAAATAAATGAAAATTTAGAATTTGGATGCATTATAAGAATTTTTGAGGTTAATATGACATGTTAGGGTTGATTTAATGTATTTTCTTTAATGTAATGATGTTGTTTTGACTTTCATGAAAAAACTAAATACTAAATAGTGCCAAAAATGACCCAATTGAGTTTTTAAAACAAATACTATATTATAAAATGATATAATATTCCTAAAAGTATTTTTTTAGGCCAATGGACTTATATAATGACATATATTTCATTAATTAACTAATTTAGATAACTTGGAATTTTATAGTATGTTTATTAACAATATAATATAAAAAACAAGAAGACATTATAAATGTTAAATTATTTATGTTAGAGTTAAATCTGAATTATATGGTTAATATGGTTACCTAAACTTTTCTAAAATCTACTTCTGGAGAAGAGTGAAACTCATCCCCACCTAATCCTCAAAATAAATCTATTTTGATCCGTTATGAACCTAAAATGATTTTATAATAAAATAATATTTCAGCCTTTTCTTAAAGATATCGTCACATCTCTTATAAAATGGAACTTTCCATTATTTAAAAAATGCACCTCAAAATTCACTTGTGTTGACCAACATCTGCTCAAATATCCCCCCAAATAATCTCACTTCAACCTAAAGGCCTTACATTGAGAATAAATCCATCCTACGGAGTCATTTTGATCAAATCAAAAGGAAGCACCTGATGAAGAGGTAATAATTTCACCACCTCTATCAATGTACTTTTCTTCTTCCACATCCTATTTTGTTGTTTATTCCGTAGAAAAATAACAACTTCAATACCTTATACATACATATATGTTATAATAAATTAGGTACAAGAAAATTCATTATTCAATCCATCATATGAATGATAATGTCATTATACATGCATTCATACGGCTTACGGTCTCCATGTCATGGTTAGATTGTTATTCAACACATCATTATTTGGATGTGTAAAATAATGAAAATAATTTATACAAATAATAAATATAAAATGTTAATTAGTTTTTATAAAAGATATACCATCCAATTACATATTATTTTACCCTAAATATGATGATACTTTCACTCATGCGTATGTACAGATTACTGTATCAAATAACGTGATGAGATTATTTTACAATAACAATCATTCAAGAATAATTTTTATTTAATTATTGAAAATAATTTTTAATAACTTAATATAATTCTGAAAATGAATCATATAATTTATATCCATAAAAAACCTGAACATATATTACAAAATATATAAAGGACAAAGAATCAGTTAACACCCAAAACAACAACACTAAAGAAATTTTATTAACAAATCAATATCATAAGAACATATATGTTTTCATATTTATATATGTGGTTATTTTATAATATTATATAAATTATTTAACTATTATATAGGACGTAAATGTACCCTTGACTATGTAAAAGTTCAAGGTAAGAGGTTTTCATGTCATTTTTTATTCTTGTGAGATCCATGCTATATTTCTAACTATTTCCCTTTCTATGGATTATGTACTGTCTCAGATTATACTCTTTGTGTAATAAAATTTAATTTGTGGTTATTTACATAATTATTTTATGATACTTCTTTCACTGAGTGTCTGTTTCGTATTTTACCAAATAGTTAAGGGAATTTATAAATTTGATATCCACTCCCTGGGTTTTATGCAAACTTCATGGATTAATTTAATCCATGTTTATGTGTGGAATCACTATTTTTTTATTTATGTATTAATTAAAACTCCCCATTGTGTTGAAATAATTTTTATACACATAATCACAGCTTTAATAAATTCTAAAGTCATTAATATGAACTTCATAAGTGTAATCTTAACTAAATTTTCATTCATTGAGGTAAACATTCAAGTCATTAGTGTTGTTTTACAAGAATATGTCTAAATGTAATCTGATTGATTTAAAATTAATAATTAATCATATTGAGTCTATTAATATTTTTCACACATAATTATGTCATTTTTTTATCCATAACATAAGGATACATATGTTATGAGGGAATTTATCTCAATTTGAATTCCATTGAGACTTCTTTTTTGTTATGCACCAATTCACATTTATGTGGTGTATATTATGTACATTTACATATAATATCCTGAATCCCTCAATTATCATGATATTAAAAGGTTTTTATTACCTTAAATTTTTTTATTCAATCATCTCTCATTTGGTTAGGAACACTAAATAAAATATCCATTAAAATGTTTTAATGATTTATTCTTATAAATCTTTTTCATTGATGACCATTTTTCAAAAAATGTTTTTCTAATTTATTTATATGGACATTGATGTTTTATAACTAAAATTAATTTAAATTATTCAATGTGTTATGAGAATCTTTTATTACAAAATCTATTTTAAACAACATCTTTGATAAATAGTGTGACTTATAATTGTATTCAAGAAAATGGGATATCTCTCACAAATAGATTTACTAATTATTTTCATCTATGTCAATATAGTTCACAATACATTATTCTTGATTTCAGTTGATTTATTATAATAAAATCATTTATATTATATTCATTGAGTTTTTTTGGATTGGGGAGATTCTATTGTTTATAACATTCATTTTTTCGGGTTAAATTATATACATTTCATACGCTAGTTTTCATGCCAATTTTTATATTATGATTCACCATTTTTATATGAGGAAGGTATTTGAATTAGTATATTATGGTTAGAGACATATATACCTCGTCGATGCATCATTAGGTCTCATTAGACAAAATAGTGTCTTGTCCTAAGGCCTTGAAAAAATCTTACTTATAGTCATAGAATGAGGCTTTAACTCTATTGATATGCTGTCAAAAATTATGCATTCCATCATTATGAAATTAGATATTGATAATAACTATGATTATTCGACTAGTATAATATCCAAATGAGTATGTAAATGGGGATATTTTATTATATTTTCCATATTATACTGAATATTAATTTTAAAAGTCTTGTGTCTTAGCTTTATACATTGCCGTATATTTTTATGCTTATTTTTGAAAGATTCCATGATATTGTTATCCTTAATAAGAATTTGAGCTCACCCCTTTATAGGTTTTATTTTTTCCAGGATGTGAAGAAGTATATTATGACTGAATTGATGGGATAAGGTAAGGGATTTGAGTTTTTTTATAGGAGACACAATGTTGTTTTTTTTATTTCATAATGTAATGTAAAACATATGTATGTATACAGTTCCTCCAAAGGTACTAAACTGATTGGTATAGTGGGATTTGATTTCTTTTTGATCATGCTAATGTTATGTAATAATGCACTGACTATAGGAAAATAGGTTCGGGTGTTACACCATAACCCACTCCTTCAACATTCAACCACTTCCTTATCTCCTTTCCTATATCATCCCCACTACTAATAGGGATTTAAGGAGAGAGGAATACCTCATGAACTCCAACCATAATGGCTTCAAAATTAAAATATTCCCTCACCACATAGACAATAAAAATTTGATTGATATTTTATAAGTTGCACTATAGGTCAGGATGATACCCGACCTCAAAATATCGATATTTTATAGAATTATTTGTAGTATACCATGGATAATAAGCGACATGATCTATAATGTGATGTAAATAATTTTACAATGATCCATCATCATGATTCAAACAACCAATCACAATCACCTCTCTCATCCATTATTTATAAGATAAATACTGATGAACGAATGAAGACTAGGAAAACTCCAATGTAAGATCTTCATGGGGTTTTTTCTGAGACACTGAATTCAACTTCATAAATTGTGATTCTTCAAACTTGAATGTTTCAATATTAACCCAAAATGAATTAGGTTACTCTGCATGGCTAATGTTTGATTTATTCATTCAAATCAATGCATCCACTTCAAGAGGATTCAATTTCCCATAAAATATAAGAGGATCTAGTTTCTGAAACTGATGGATGAAATACATAGGTTGATTACCCAGAATCCTCTATAACAAATAATATACCACAACCATATTATTATCAACCATTGAAACTCTATGGGGACAACTTATAGATAATGAAAATCCAAGAAATAAATAAAGGGAAACACAAAAACAAAAAACCTCAAGAACATACATTGGAAAAGAGACATGATTTGAACGTAGGGGAACAAGACATTATAACATAAATATTTTATTTTTAAAATATCATTAATTTTTTTTAAAAACATGGTGGATTAAATACTCTCTATGGGTATTCCTCAACATCTCCCTCACATGCATGTATCTGTATTTCCCTAGTCACTGAACCTTTGTGCCATACTGGACATTCATTCACATTCTCATATACCACCAAGCATGTGAGTGTCAATGAGAACACAAAAGGCTCAAACAAAACATTCTCATATTATAAAAAAACCATTCATCCCAATTCAAATATGATGAACATTCCATTGTATCACTAACCACCAAGTCAAGAATAATTTCCTAGATTCACATATCCAACCATTTAACAATACATGAGAATTAAACCCCATTTATTTCCACCAAAAAAACCCATTTATACTTAATAATAATATACCATCTCAACATAGCTCATTTCATCAAACAATTTGATTTAAAACACAATAAGTTTCAATTAAATGTATTTCTAAATAACATTCACTTTCTTCAAACCACATGTTTTGATAAATGAAGCCTAATTATGTTAAAACATATGAATTTCACCCAAAAAATTTCATTTATACAAACTCATTTTTCTTATTTCATTAAAAGGATAATTGTGAAAATACCAGTTTCACAATACCAATATAATGTATTATAAAATAAAACATTCCATAATTCAAAAGAAATCCAAAAATCACAAAAAGGGACTACTATTGGGGTTGAATTAGCCATTTGGTTGGAGAAAACATTCTAAAAACACCACTACCATGAAGAGGATTCTTGGAAAATTCCCACAGCTCTACATGGATTTCCCAGCCCAAAGAGATCACATTGATCACAATATTGACTCCCTTTTCATATCCAAATCACTAAACAATACGTAAATACCATGCTAAAAACCAAAAACGGACTTCCAATATAAACTCAAGGATTAGAATGTGAAAGAGTTTTCTAAAGTCTTCCCAAAACTACCCCTCATGTCTTGAATAACATACACCATCATCAAAAAACATCCTTATGTAATAATGGGTGTTCTGAAATGTATGGTATTCTATGATCCATCCTCCTTTAATTCAATTTTCCTTGAACCATCCTAGGTCACCTTAAATTTTTCACATGAGCCAATTTGTTGCATGGCCCAAAGGGTTTCATTGATCTTCACAGGCTGTAAACTCAGGTTCAACATCAAAAGTGTACAAAAGTGATGAATTTCAGACACTAAATATATAAGTAAAAAATTCTATAAGATGAAAAAGCATCCCAATATATAAATTAAATTGAACTAAACTTCATTTATAATATAATTTGGAAATACATCCAAACCAAATAGCAAGACTAACCAAATAAAAAATGACATGATCTCTATGTGACCCCATAGGTCACTCTCTAAGATAAAGGGCAACTGCAGCCCATAATGATTGAAATCAAGATGAATCCTACACAAAATGGATAAAAATAGAATAGAACAATAGGGGTGACTATTAAAACTCAGTAGGATATCTTTATTATATATTCCCAATGCACAGACACAAAAATAAAAGAAACATCAATTTCATATTTGTTATAAAATATATTAAAGTATTATTTTCTATACATTTCTCTTAAAATCAATGTTTGGACATTTTCCCTTAATCATTTCAAAACCAGGTTTGTTCCGTTAGTGATGATAATAACATTGAAAGGAGAAATTGATGTTCAAAATTTAACTATCACAAAATAGGATAAAACAATTTTAAATAAAGCCATTTTTATATTCCATTTTTAAAACAACACCTCAAATTCCATGTAAAACACTTCAAATGAAGTCACTGCAATGATTACTTGATAAGGGGATTGGAAATAAACAAGAAAATATTACATTCATTAATATAAGAAACTAGGAGCCAATTGATATAGGTTAACCCATGGGATCAAGAATAATCCAAAATACTGATACATTAGACCACATCACCGGTATCATGCTAGACATGATGAACTCAAAAACTAACAATATGCTTTGCCCCCCTTATTTAGGACATACTTAGGGAAAATCCTATAGTAATAAACCTGAATAAATATCCACCCACTATATGCCACTGGTCAGTACATCAACTACCAGGGCAACAATAATTATTATAAAATTATTTCAATATTTTAGATTCCCATATCTTATGAATATAATATGGGTGATCCAATCGATTCCAACTGAGCATCCAGTCACATGTATATATATTAATAAATCGATTACCTACATCACCTTGTTTCAGTCAAAGGTCTAATTCACATTCCATTGAATAAATAAAACCAAAGGATTCCTTCCCAATAACCTCCAAAAATGGTTCATGAGGATTCAAAAACGAGAAAATCAACCCATTAAATAGAACTGGGATTGAGATTCATCCAACAAGGGTTTTTATAATAATAATTTTTTTCTGATTTCACAGTGCTACCATATGGGACATTGATATTTTAAAAAACCCAACATTTATCAACATGAAAAACAAAAATTTTTATAAAGGGGATAAAACACACAACTTATAGAGTCTAAACATTTACATAATTTCATTGAAATATACGGGTTACACATTTAAGGCCCAACATGTATTATAAAATTCCAAACGAGCCATGTTTGGACATCCCTATCCAAAACAACAAAAAACGAATACTCTTTTCTTTTGAAATACCAAAACACATTTTAATCCATATAAATAACCCCAAAATACGATTTTTTAATATTCCAACACATTTATAAATTAAAACCAACCAATTTATATCACAAATAACTAATAAAATTCAACTGGGCATTCTATCAAACACATGGAATGGAATATTTAAAAAAATAATATTTAACACTCAAGAAGGGATGAAATATTTATTAAAAGTAATAAATTTATTCATGTAGCTAAACCACATTTTACAAATCACTAACCAAGTAAAAAATATAATGAAAATTTTATCAAATATTCGGTGTTCACATTTATAACAAAAAAACACTAATTTTCACAAAACATTGTGTATCTACCATTTTTTCCATCATATAATATATCCAATGTTTTCACAACAAAAAATAAAATATATTTAAGTTAAAAACAACAAGAAAAAGGTTAAACATAAATTATAAAGATATACACATGGGAAAACCTACCTCAAATCCATGGAATAATAGCAACACGCCCCTAAAATCACTCCACAAGGGTTCCAAAGCACCAAGTCTATGAATAAAGTCCATAAAAACCAAAAAAACCCCATAACAATTATGTTAAAACATAAAAATATGTTAACTATTACAAGGGAATAATATATAACCATGATAAAAAAGAGAAGAATAAAGAGGGAGGATAAATGAAGTGAAACTACCTTAATAAAACTAGCCCCATCATGAAGATCTATTAGATCCACACCAAAGGAGTAAGTGGAATGGATTAGGGGTAAGTGATAGGGATATATAGGTCTGTCTGAACCTGGTGGGTTTTATTAGGTTAGATATGGGTCAAAATATTCATGGGGGGTCTGAAATTTTAAAATTTAATCTATGGGCAGACTAAAATGGTTTTGAAGAATTGTTTATTAAACCTCTTTAGAAAAAATGTGGAAAACACATGGCATACATTATGGTTTGTCCTAATTGATTAAATTCCAATTCACCAATTATACTGTTAGTTTTATACCAACAATACAATTAACTGGGTTCAGCTGCACAGTTCATCAAACTATACGCCAACCTTGTGCATGTCCTTTTTAAGATAGACATCCATTTTTTCTCCAAAACACTCAAATTAACCATGGATCAACCATTAGAACTATTATATACAATAAAAGGCTTCAAAACTCAATATTTTCCACACTTTTAACCCATAAATAAACTGAAATTCCCAATGAATCTAAACATAAAAAACATAAAAAACATTATATGACATATATACTACTCATTGTCATATTATATGATTTATATAGTGTAAATTATATTATTTAAATGTTAATATATGTTTCCTTCTTTCATGTGGATTATGATTCAAATTTTACCAATGTGGTTTTGGTTTTATGAAAAATTTCATTGATTATCATGATTTTTTATGATTAAACGTCTTTTGATGAAATATAATGATCTATCTCTTACTAAATTCATGAAAATTATTAACCTTTAGTTAATTTTTTAAATTACATTTCCTTCCAATCATTTTACACTATTTATGTACTTATATCTACAAAAGAATAATTTATAAGGAATATAGTGTTTATTTTGCTATTCTGTTATAAAATCTCTTCTCTCATATCTCAACATTTTAAAAAATTTATCAAAATAATATTTTTAAGAATCATTAATGATTTTTTAAATTAATTTTAAACATTTTAAATTTAAAAAAATATACTTCATGGAATAATTTTCTCATTTTATGAAAATGATAATTTTTTCTATTTATTGAAAATGTAAAATTAATCATTGTTTTAATGTCCACAACATAAAAAATATTTATATACATAAGACCACTCATTGAATTGTTTATCAAATTATATATTTTTTATGATATTTTATTTCAAAAATTATTAATTTATATTTGGATAAATTTTATAATTTTAAAATTTGTTTTCAATTTTGAATGGGTATTTTACATTGGAATGTTTTTTAGTTTCATTTAAATGTAATTTATATTCATCAATGACAACATCCATTAATTATACATTTTCTCTATTAGGTAAATGATCCTATGATACCATAATTATTTTTTATCTGGATGGTTTTTGATTATGGAGAGATGATGTTTATAAAAAATGTTTATTTTCTACAAATTATGTTTTTAAAACCCCTTTCATTTTCTCCATGTATTTTTTGATGAATTTATTTAATGATTATAAAATATATTAATTTTAAACATTTTATTCTATGATATTTTTTAACGAAAAACTTTTCATTTTATTGGTTGATGATGTGATAAATGTATTATGATCTTTTTACACACATATATAAGATTTTGATTAGGTGATGGGTGTGCCAAGATTTTTATATCCTTTTAATTATTTGGGTAAATATTGATATATTATGAGATAAAAAATACATTAATAGGGTCTGATCCCTAATTAGCAAGGTAATTATATTACTGTGATAATATCTAGAGTAAACATTCACTACTATGATGATTTAGGTGTGAACATATCCAATATGATTGTCTTTTAAAAGTGTTTTTAAAGCTAATTAAATGAATTTTTATATCTATTTGAATTCAAAAAATATTTCTTATGCCAATATTAGGCTCTCATTCCATATGTTCATTGATTTATTTATAATTTATATTATATAAATTACCATTATTTATGAAATTAAACCCAATTATGATCTATTATATACAGGTTGTGGTTTTCAAATGTTATTTATATGTTCTGAAACACTAATTATAATGTTATTAATATGTTATCATTCATGACTCCCTTTTTAACCCTTACTAAGAATATTGGCTCACCGTTTCATATGGTTATATTCCCATTATTACGAAGAATGGTATTATGTATGATATTTATATGGAGGGTTATTGTAATGAAGTGCTTATTGGGATATGATGTACCTTAATTATAAACATATTATTTACGTAGCCATGTTTTCTACAATACTAGACCTATAAGATTTTTGTGGGGACCATTAAATTATGTAGTTAATATTAATATAATAATATGTAATTTATATGAATGAAAATTGTGTGTCACTATAGTTAGAATAAGAGTAATGGATTTTCATCAATGAGATCTCTCACATATGAATTTTGGTGAACATTGCTCTCTTCCCAGTCACTTCGTAATGAAATGGTTTCAACTAGGGATAGTGATAAGATCCCTCACAAGGCGGTATAGAGAACCATTATGGGGAATAGAGGGTACAAATTTTATCCAAATAGTAATAATTATATATCATGATAGTTTACATCAGGGAAAGGTTTAGTTAATATTTGAAAAATAGGATGATAAAACAATTGTGGGAGCCCTATGGAAGATCTTATATATATGAAAATATCTAACAAAATTGTTGATGGATAGAGAAAGTGGTTTAAAAAAACATTTCTATGTATAGACACAATAATTTTATGTGAATTTTCAAATTTTGTACACATTGGTAATTGGTATGAAATTGGAACACTTGGCTTCGACTCAAAATTAATGTGCGGAATGAAAATATGACTTGTTTTAAACATGAACAAACACTCATGGTGGATTTTATTTTGAAATTAACAAACAATTTATGAACAATCATGATAGATTTTAATATATTAGAACATTTAATAAACTATTGTAAACATATGGTGTCATATATTGAAAATAATGTATCATTATTTATACATCCTATATATCATTTTTTTATGATTAATGGGGTTCCAACTATGATTATTTTTTTCATAAAATTGGATTTATTTTATGTTTGGAAGTTGAATAAATCATGTTCATATAGAATGTGACATACATTGAAATGATTTTCCTCATTATAAATAAAATGTTACATGAGATAGATTATCAAATCTAATTGATATGTGCACACAAATATTTCAAGATATTAATCATGTTGAATTTTTAAATTTGAAATGGTATGATCATTGTCTGATTGATCCCATCTTGGGGAAACATCCACCTTCTTTTTCTGGACACATTAATCATCCAGTTTCCATGATATATACACCTTCCATTAAAATATATATTTTCTATCCATTTGTGTTTGGAGCATGAAAAATTCATTATGGTTGTCTCATCCCTTAATGGACCGAAGGCCTTCATTATTATTTTTTGATTTTTGATAACTCCCCTTTCAAGGGATGATGGTGAACCCTTTCTAGGCTCGTAGAAAAATATATTACATGGACCATAGGTTTAGGAAATAACATGACCTGAAGGTCTTAGAGAATTCAACCATATTATCAATAAGGAACTACCCCTCCCCAGCACTTGTATCATGATAATATCTCTCCACGTTCACATGGCCGTCTAGCTTGGATTCCCATGAAAGTACATGCTGGTCCTGATGGAATAACCATACCCTCTCATTCTGATAAATCAATTTGGATCTGATCTGGTGAGTTCACCTACTTTGAATCCTCGTCTAGGGAATCACTATTTTTTAGTGTGTCTCCGGCAACATCATGTGGCCTGAAGAACTTGAGGTAGCGCAAAGGCCTTAAATGTGGCCCGGAATCACTACTGACAAAAAGGCCTGGGTGATTTAAAATATTTAAGGACTCCAAGCCCAAACTAGTGGCCCAAGGTGAATAGTTCACGCTCTTATAGTATAGAACAATACCTGATACAATACCCACACATCGTATTGTTCTTTTATAGTACCTCTATAGTATATCGGTAGACAATTATTAATAATTAAAGAAAAGAGAAATAAATTTAATCTTTTTATTGTGTTGAGTTTAAAATATTATTTTTCAATAATTATGTTCATTGTATTATTTTTATAAAAATAGAGAAGGAATTTAATGAAATAATGAATGAGGATGATAAATATGTTGGTAGCTATGAAGGAAATTTTACAATACATATAAGGATTGGTTCAGAAATTATCATCCAATAGGAACGTATAGTTGGTTGGTTCATTAATGTCTAAAAACCATGTCATTGAATGGTGTATCCATAAAGGAATTTTGTATCCAAAATGTAACTAATTGTTTGCTACCATGGTGGAATTATAAATTGGATTTACTAATAAATATTTGTGTAATGAAATGAAAATTATGATTTAATTAAATAATATTCAAAAAAGTATGGAGAGTATAATGTGAAATTTATATCATTCTTGAAGTGTTGATGGAAGATTTAGGAAATATTAATAAGGGGGTCCGTGAATGTTTTTAGTGTGAAATGGAATTTAATTTGGAAATAAAATTCATATGTAATTAGAAGAAGTTGGATAAAGATAAAAATATAGGGACATATCAACATAATTCCCAAAATACAATATTATGTTTCAAATAATAGGAGTAATGATGTTATGATAACTTGTACTCAAATTTTAAGGATAATGTTTCTGATCGATAAAATCAATCTATTAATCATAGATACAACGGAAAATATCATGATATCAATACTTATGATGAGGAGTATGATAAAAATTTCATGAATGGAAAAAATTGAATCAACTGGTGAATTTTTAATATCTTATTTCACTATGGATGTTCCCACACTATTATTCAAAAAAAATCTATGTGTATCACTATACAACCTCAATGGTTGGATATAAAATTATAAGTGAAAACCCCAAATGGTATGATGTTCAAATATCAATTATATGATTCTTCTTCATTTTATGTTTGTGGGAATGTGAATTCAATAATACTTTTATTCTCCCTCTAGTTGATTTTGATGATATCATACTCATGAATTGGATTTCCTTACCCAAATAGAATAAAATTCTTTGTGGAAGTTAAGTCACATTTTATATTCTAATCCAATATAATATTTATTGTTATTGTGATAATACGTTTGATGTTTTGATTGAAATGACATCCATTATATCGGACATTATTTTTATTTAAAAGGTTTTTTATATAATATAGTAGGGGATAAACTCAACATTGATGGTATGAATATTGTGTGGGAGTTTATTTATGTCTTTTCAGAAGTGTTTCCTAGTCATGCATCAGACAGTGAAGTGGAGTTCACCAAATAACTCATACCTAGTGTAACACCAATTTCAATGTCTCCCTATAGAATGAAACCAAGTGACTTATAGGAATTGAAGATAATACTACAAGAGACTATTGAAAATGGATTTATTTGGCCATGTATGTCACGATTGGGTGCACATATTCATGTTCATAAGGACAATGGTAGATAGGTGAGACATTACATTTGATTATAAAAATTTTAAAGGGATGAAAATCATGAACAATCATATTGTAAGCCATATTGATGATTTTTTTGATCACCTGTGTAGAGTTCAATTAGTTTTCATGACTTTTCTTCATTCTTTATATAATTAATTGAGGACCATGATGTATGTATACCAATGATTAAATTCTATATAGGTTACTGACATAAGAAATGTGACGAAAATTTCATGTAACAAACAAAAAGGTTAGTTAGTTCACATATGACTCAATCACCTGTTGTGTAATAGGGTTTGTGATGTATTATAATTCTTTAAAAAAGGGTGTAATTTTCATCCTCATAATTAATTTAATGGTTATAGATTCTGACACAAGAAAAATTAAGGTTCATTAAAATAATTACCCAAATCATGATTTATTGTTAATGATGATCATTTTTTTACATAAGATATTGAGTCATTATGATTATATAAAAATAATGTCTATATAGATATATACTGATTATGTGTGTATAATGTATTGATTCACTCAAAAATAATTAAATATATTTTTTGAATAATAATGGAGCTAGTTAATGATTATAAATACAAAAAAAAAATTATCACATTGAGAAAATGAACAGGGTTTATACTGCATTGATTCTAAATAATCATAAATGATTATCTATTATAGGGATTCAAATATCCAATATTATCTCTTTTCAATGGATCAATTCTGAAATCAAGAATTAAGGGTATAAATATTATCATTATCAAATTACTGTAAAATATATATAAAAATACCGATTAAAGAGGTGGAAAAGGATTATTTATAGATTAAAAAAAGGTTAAATATGCCACTGAGTTCAACCATGAGTAGAATGGAAGAATTGGTTTTCAGAACATTTTATTTTTTCACCTATAACAGATTTTAAGGGGGATAAATCTCATATTTGTTAATTATATATTGATCCTCATTGTAAAAAATAAGTATAGGATGTTAAGAACGTTTTTTAGTGGTATGACATGAACAGAGTTATTAGGGAGTATGTATATTAGTGCTTGAAATGTTTACATGTTCCTGATGATGGAAATCATTCAATGGGGATGTTACAAGCCCTACCTATAAAAAATTTGAAATTTTAAAACATAACCATAGATTTTATCATTGGATACCCGAAAATGTACAAAGGTAATAACACTATATGGGCAATAGAAGATTTATTTACAATGTCAGAAAGTTTCATGACAATGAAATATGATTTCTCTCAAGTTCATATTTATCTAATATTCATTAATTTGTTGGTAACATGGCATTGATTAAAAAAAATTTATGTCTGATCGAGATATGAGGATTACCTCAATATTTTTGGAAACTTCTTGATAGGATATATATATAGAGTTAAGTTTCAAGAATTTGTATCATCGGTATATATATTGTCAGTCTTAGTTAAACATTCATATTAAAGTGGATATTGGAGTAATATTTCTCAACAATACAATATTATTTTGGATCAACACATTCCCATATTTAATTTTTCATATAATAGTATCCTATACTCTAGTAATAAAATGTCTCCTTATGAAACCCTCTATGTAAATATATGTAGAACTATAATGTGTTAATATTATGTTAGAGAGAGAATTATTTTGGGATCGAATCTTTCCAATGAAACGATATAAATAGTTAGATTCATTCAACAGAACATCAATGAAAATTAGTGCCAATAAAAATGATATAATAAAAATTTCCATATTCATCAAGAGATTGAAATTGGAAGGAATTATTTTCTATGGAATGTTTCATGTGATGAGGATATGTTATTAGGGATGATAAAATCCTAAAACATGGTTTTATTAACATTTTCAGGAATCTTTATTGAGTGGGAACAGTTGGTTATTTCATGGTACTTTAACCAAACCTCTATCAAGTCCATGACTTGTTTCACGTATCACTTTTGAGGATGTGAAAATAAGATAATTCACATGTAATAAACTCAATTTTAATACAAATAGAGGAAGATATCTCTTATGATTAAAATCATTAGAGATTATGGATCATATTGATAATGATTTAAGAATAAATTCCACTAACCTATTCAACATATTGTGGTGAAACTTCAATCATTATGAAGCTAAATGGGTAATTGATGATATGATGTCGTAGAATAATCTTTAGTTATTTTTATCTATATTTTAAAATTTCAATGGATAAATTAATTTCATGGTGGAATAATGTAAGATATAGATCCATAGGTTTCTATAAACATACCATTTTTTATTTATTTTCAGTATGTAATTTGATTTGTTGAATATTGAGAGTGTTTGGAGGATTTCAGAAATTTTTTGGAGATTTTATAGAGGTGTATTATTTAAACATGGTTTTTTTTCTAAAAAAGCCTCTTAAAAATGAATATAATGATGTATTAAAGTATATATGAATGTTATATATAATAAATAATTATAAATATTTATTTACAATATCTTATCTACTATATTACATTATAATCATTTGGAGATCGAAAATAGCACTCATGTGTATATGTGGACTACCACCTCCACAAAGTAATGTGAAACATTTTTCATGTTATTTATTCATGACTAATAATAATTTTAGATTAAAAAAATATATTATACATATGATATATAAATTAGTCTTAAAATTTTAATTAATATTTACCTTTCATTCATTGAAAGAGTAAATAAGAATGAAATAATTATTTAGTTGTACACATGACTTGTTGTCTCCATGAATTGTGTAATTACTTTTATGTTAGTAAAATTATTGGATTACTAATAATACATTTATAATTTAAAAATTTTAGGTTTATATCCTTATAATTATACTATATATTATGTAAGAATGCTCAAATTATAAGTACCAAAATTTCTAAACCAAAAGCTATATTAAAAAGTATTTATTGACCAAAATAGCGATTTTAACGAAAAATTATTAATAAATAACTAATAATCTGTTTAATTAAAATTTTATTTGGTATTATATATTTTTTTATTTTTCTATATTATATGTATAATAAACATGTATTTACTATAAGGGATGCTTTCACATTTAAGATGAAATCTATTATTTAAGGTATGAGATTTCCATCTCCCATTTTTTTTCCGTGAGACACAGTCTATATTTAAGATTTATTAATTTTTGAGTAGTTTATATATTTTCCATGAATTTATTATATTATTATATAAATAAAAACTATATGATATACATATCAATATAATGTAATTTTTTTGGAGATTATGATGAAAATTTTATGAAAATCCTAACATTCTATAATATAATCTCATTATTTATTTACATTATTTATGATTATGGTTTCAAATAAAAAATACTGTTATTTTTTTCTAATGAATCATATTAAATATCTTATCCTATCCTTATTTTTTAATAATTACATGTTTTACTTTCTTTTTAGACCCTTGATGTACTCAAGAGTCTAAAAGAATGTTTTAATGGAAAACCATGTTTATTTTTATTTTCAATCAAAAAATCCATTCACTTCTATTTCAATGTTTCATTAATAAATTATAGATTTATTTATCAATTCTGCAAAAAAAAATTAAAATTCATCTTTATTTTTTTTAAATTTTAGGAAATGGTTTTCGTGGAATCTTCATCCCATTTTTTGAATGTGGTTCTTTCGAATGTTTACCAAAAATTAAAATGAATCATTCTTTTAACATGTACACCATGAATGGTATTTCATGCTATAATGGCCACTAAATAATATAAAAATCCAATATATATTTAAAATATTATTTTATAATAAAATATTTACTTTTATATTTTTAAAATTATTGTGATTTAAAAATGGATTTTCATAGGGTGAAGGGTATTTTCTGTAGTATTTTTTAATGCATATTTAATGGTATTTATATTCATAAATGATAACTAAACATAGTTCTACATATTCTCTACTTGTGATATGATACAATGATACAATCCATATTCATTATCATGATTAATTAATATGTGATGATAAGATATTTATAAAACCCATTTCTTTTCTATGAGTTATTTTTATGAAACCAATTCTGTTTTCAATAGTTTAGTTTATGATGAATTGATTTAATGATCTGGAAACCTATTTTATCCATTGTTTATTCCATGGATATGTTTTTATGAAACATGTTACCTTTCTTGGGTTTATGAAATGATACAAATTTAATGATATTGTGTCACCCATATGTATTATTTTCATTTTGTGAAGGGTGCGAAAATATTTATATAGACCTCTAATGAAATTGAAAAATATTTATATCTAATGAGACATTTTTTAAAATTTTTTGAATCAAACAAATTTATAAAGGTACCTTATCCACTTTTATAGTGTTAAGAGTTGACCTTTTCAACTATGATATTTTGGGGAGGGAACCCATTCCCCTATTATATTTTATGTAATTTCTCCTTAACTACTAAAGAAATGATTTTCTATTCTTATGTGTTTCTAAAAAATCTAAGCTTTATTATATTGTTATTCTCTCATGGATTATGATATTTGATTCATTTTAGATTTATGTATTTTGAGCTAACATGATTTATCTTATGAATCATTTTTATGATCTATGATATGATGGATATAGTTTTTAAATGTTATTTTCATGTTCTTGAACCATTATTCATTTTATATTCATATGTGATCCTTAATATCAACAATATTTTCCCTTACTAAGAATATGATCCACCATTTCCTATATTTCCTTTCCCATTTATGAATAAAGCTCTTACATATGGTGTGTCTATTAATGGTATAGTTACAAATAACATAGTGGGAGATGATGTAGATAAATTATTGATAAATTGATTAAATATAAAATTTTCCAAATATAATAAATATAAATTATTATGACATGGATTTTTATTAAATATAATGAGTATTAATATAAATATATTTAATATATATGTGTGAAATTTAGGGTTCCAAATAGTTTCAACCACCATCCAATTTTTATGTGCACATTCTTGATGTGTTCTTTCTTTAAAAATCACTATCAAGTAGGACCAATCCCCTTTTCATTATATTATATATTTCGTGTTGACTTTTACCATCCTAGGTTATTATCTCATTCCATATATCAATATCTTCTATACATGTTCCAAGTTTAAGTAAAGAATTTTTCAACTCCCTAATCATAATATCCTCAATGAGTTGACCTCATAAATTAATTAACATTAATTCATTATTACACAATTAACTAATCATTGGTGTTAAAATCATTTCCTAAAAATCGTACAATGGTGATAGTAAAACCAATCCACTTAATAATTCTTTTAAATCCCTTCGATTTAATCATTCTTGACATTATGTATAATTTTTTGACATGACCACTAATAATATTTCATTCGATCATCTTCAAAATGCATAACCATCACATCTGGAAAATGTTGTTCAACATAGATAGAATATCTAATATATTTACATGTTAATTTATAAAAAAACCATTTTATCATCTTATCTATTATTCAATTCCAAACTATTTTCTAATATAACTGTCATGACCTGTCCTCGGGTCCCGTTCCATGACTACCCCAAGCCCGACTTCCATAGGCCAGGGGCTGGTGAGTAGCACGAAAGGCATAATTCCCTATACTAGGAAGGAATTTACTTTATAAAATGTAAACACGCACAATCAGAGTACACAAATGGAAGAAAAACACTAACCCAAACTGAATACAGAATAGGTGCTATAAAGTAAAAGGGGATGGAAATAACAGCTCAAAAGTAAAGTACAAGCAAAAGACAATACCAGTACAACTAAAAGACAAACAACTGGAAGGTGTCTAGAATCTCTTGGATAGTCCACCATGGATCCTACCTGAAGCGTAGGTACGTATATCCTCCTCAGTGCTCAACATATGTTCGTATACTCTAGGTACCATCACATCGTGTGGTCCACATTCGGGTACCGCCCAGTCCTTGTACACTCCCCTGAGGACAGAAATGTTCATCATCTACATCTGACACAATGAGGTTCGGGAATAGCCCATGCAGTGGTGAGTATAACGATACTCAGTAGGGACCTCGAGACCCCCAAGGTATCTCAAAATCCAACCAAGATAATCCACAATGTATGAATCAACAGATAACAATTACTTAGGTATATACCTATACATATTCCTAAGATATCTAGTAACCCAAATCAATCATGAGGAAAACACAAAGGTTATTGAATCAGCTCCAACCTGGATTTTTCATTATCGAAACAATTAATATTGAAGATATCCTCCTCTATCGAGTATAGTGTACCTGTCGCGACACCAAGGAAGTTCTCACTAACCTTGGACTGCTGAGGTACACCTCCTATAGAGTACCATGGGTTTTCTGCCAACTTTCAGGCGCTCCTCCGTTATGGGATTGCTGCCAACTACCAAGCGCTCCCCCTAATAGCTTGTAGAGGTACTCCTCCTTTCATGTACCATGAGTATTTTTCCAACTACTAGGAAATCCCCTTCTATGAGTCTACTGCCAACTACCAGGTGCTCCCCACTGGGCTAGTAAAATCATTCCGAGTCAAATCATTCAAGCAGTCGTCAGATCTGCTAGATACATAGTCTCCATACTCTGTCTTCTTGTTAGAGGAAGGATCTCTTCCACGAGAAAATGGGTTATACTCCAACTATCACAAAGTAACATGAAAAGTATCTCAAATGTCATTCTCGTCAATGGGATCTCAATGCAACAGAGGATCTGTCATTCGGAAGCCCGATCTATTAGTTATTAACCTTTTAGTCCCTAGGGCCCGGTTGGAATCGTGTACGAACCAACCTGACCATATCTCAACTATACCCAGAACTCTTGTGGGGTATTCTCAAAGGGACCATATCTAATTGTTATTACCAGTGCTGTAGACGGTTTGTCAAATAGATTTCCAGTGCCAAAGATATGGCCAATGTAATCAAAGGGGTCGGTAGTGGGCCCAGGTCCGGTCCGACCCAGTCGAACTAACTCGGCCCAACCTAGTTTGAGCCGACCTATTCTGGGTCAACACGTACATACATGATGTATCTGACCTCGCCTGTTGGGCGGGTCAGCCTGCTATGTCAGGCCCAGTCCACTAGGCCCGACCCAGCAGACAACGAGGGCGGTTCGGCCCGTGTGCTGCCGCGCTGGGGGCTCTTCCTGAAGGTCGGGGCCTGTTCAGCCAGAGCCGCGATGGGTGCATCTTGGGAGGTCGGCCACCAGGATGCTAGCGGCACGCCGGGTGGGGCGCATGCAGGCTTGTTGGAGACCGATCAGGCCCCAGGGGCACCTTGCAGAGTCTTGTGGTGCTAGGTAGGCCGCCGAAAGGGCGCGGGGGAAACGGTTAGGCCGCCAGTAAGGCCCAGGGGCGCCGGTCAGGCCGCCGGCAGGGCTCGGGGGCACCGGTCTGGCCACCGACAGGGTGCGAGGGACTGGGCAGGCTGTCGGTGGGGCGCGTTTAGCATGCCCGGGCACCGGCAGGGCGCAAGTAGTGTGCCGGGCACGCGGGCAGGCAGTGCAGGTAGCACGTCGGGGCAACCCGCGAGGGCACGGGTGAATACCCGGGACGCTGCGGGGGGGACGCGGTTCGTGGAGGCCGGGGGTAGTGCGACCTTTATTCATCGTCCTTGTCATCATCTCCACGTGTACCACCTCTGTCATCATCAAACAAGAACAAGTAAAGTGGAGGGTCAGACCATGTTCGTGTGGTCTGAGCCCTCCTCGTTATGGCGATATCAGTTGGAAATAAAGTGCTCAAAAATATCGAAGAATGGAGGTTTATACTCATGTATAAAAATAAATCAAATTCCCCCAACCTTGTTTGACATTCGGTGATCGTTTAATGATTCACGGCAGGGAGGACATCGTCATTGGAGAATTTCTTCACGGGAAGCATCTTCTCCATTGTTGGGGGTGAAGTTCATTGGAAATGTCGTGGTAGTTCTTCGTTGGGAGGATGACGTTCTCCCAAAGGTCCCCCAAAGCTCCACCAATTACTCCACCCAATTGATTATGCCAACCAATGAAATATAATAGACTTGACTTTTATTTTATTGTTGGAAAGAGTTCAAAAGAATTCAAATTAATTAAGTTACTCCACTTAATTAAATGGGTGGAGTTGGCTCATTAAATTATTTGGGGGAAGGTGGAGAGGCTACCCAATTAATTGGGAGAGTTGTCACAAAATTTAATGGAGAGAGATGGAGAGTTACAAATAAATGAAGAGAGGGTAGTCTTCATTAACTCAAGGGTTGTTTGGGGGTTTAGGGGGTTTGTTGCTCGTGTCGGCCCACTTAATAATATCCTTTCAAGAGAGGTCATACAGGGGTGGGCCCCAGCAACATAACATCCCATGGGAGGTTCGGGTGTGGTGGACCCCACCTTTGTCATCTCCTTGGATATTTTAACCACCCAAATAAAATAAAGTTCATACTTTATTTTATTCAATTTAAATAAAACCCCCCAAAAAATATCTTCTAAAGTATTCAAGATGCAACTGCGATGATTTTCTCACTAAGAAATCACTGATGCTACGAGTTCTATGATTCCCTCATATTTCAATTCTAAACACTGGTTCAAAAGATATAAAAACCACATGAACATTTACTATATGTATCCGAACAAAACATCAAAAAATGATTCCAGACACACCAGCCCTAGGAACCATGTGCCGTTAGAAACAGCAGACTCCTAAAATTGCCATTTATTTATAAAAATTTCCATGGAAATTTTGGGTCTTTACACTCTCCCCATCTTAGGGCTTTACATCTCTGTAAGCTACAACTCGAACTAAGGGAACAAATGGGGGTACTGAGAACACATTTGAGCCTTCCTATCCAATGTGCTCTCCTGGATGTTTTTGTGCTTCCAACTAATGTGCACCAGGGGTATCGAACATCCACGTAGGACCCACTGCTGTTGTTCCTCAATCTCCAATGGAACCTCCATGAAATTTACCCCGTCATCAATGTCCAGCTCCCCATGGGCGATGTTGTGGGAAGGGTCGTGCACGTACCACCTTAGCTGGTATACGTTGAAGATGTCGTGCACCCGGTGCAACTGAGTTGGAAGAGCTAAATGGTAATCCACCTCGCCTACTCTGCTGAGGACTTGGAAAGGTCCTATGAACCGTGGATATAACTTTATTTCTCGGACAAATATCTACAAGCCTCATCGAGGTGAGGCACGTAGAGAGATGTGTCCACCATCCTTGACTTCTAGAGGTTTCCGTCTCCTATCATCATACATCTTATGTCTTCTCTGTGCAGTCATAATTCTCTCTTGGATGATCTACACCTTCTCTGTGGTATCATGTACCATCTCTGGTCCCACTAGTGCTGACTCTGCTGGGTCTGTCCATCACAGTGGCGATCTGCAAGTCTGACCATTCAAGGCCTCAAAAGGTGACATACCTATGGTGGAGTGATAGTTTTTGTTGTATGAAAACTTCAACAAAGGAAAGTGATCCTACCAGTTGTGACCAATGTCGAGGACACAAGCACGGAGCATGTCCTCGAGGGTCTGAATGGTCCTCTGGGTCTGACCATCTATTTAAGGATGGAAGGCGGTGCTCAGACGTAGCTGCGTCCCGAAAGCCTCTTACATCCCCTTCAATATCCAGGATGTAAAATGTGTGTCTCGGTCTGAAATAATTTAGGATTTTACTCCATGTAAACACACTATCTTATACATGTAGAAGCATCACATGCTCTTTACTGAGCCCATCTCTTTGATCGGTATGAAGTTGGAATACTTGGTGAGTCGGTCAATGATAGCCCATATCGAATCATGACTCCTGGATGTACATGGTAGAATCATCCAAATGTCCATTGATATCCTATCCCACATCCACTCTGGGACCTCTAAAGACTGAACCAATCCTGTTTTCACCTAGTTCTCTTCCTTCAATTGCTGACAAGGTAGGCACCGTGATACAAACTCTGTTATTTCCTTCATCATACCTGTCCAACAATGTTTTAATCAATGGTCCTGATACATCTTCACCACTCTAAGATGTACTGCTGGAGGCAAAGTGTGAAAATCCCTCAACAACTCCTCTTGAAGTGTAACTAGTACCATTGTATGTCCTCTGAAGATAATGAAGTGCTTCCCACCATCAGAAAATCCATCAGGTGCCTGCCCTATGGATATCTGAGCAAGTCACGTCTCATAGTCAGCATCTCCACACTGTGCCTCCCAGACTCGCTGAAGAAGTGGATGAGTGACTATAAATGACTGAATATAAGTTGTTCCATCACCATCCACAAAGGATATTCGTAAGGTATCTAGCTTCTCAGTTACCTCTCCTAGAAGTTGAATGCCTGATCTTTTGCAGAGAGCATCCGTAACAACGTTCCATTTCCTAGGAGTACAGACTGTCTTGAATTCATAGTTTTGGAGGAACTCAATCCAACACCATTGTCTCAGTTTTATATCATTCTGAGGGAAGATATACCTAAGACACTTGTGATTAGAGTACACAGTAAATCAATCAGCCATCAGATAATGTCGCCACTTCTTCAACGAGGAGACCACTACTACTAACTTTAGGTCATAGGTAGCGTAGTTCGGCTCATGATTTCTCACCTTCTAAGAACCATACGCAATCTATTCTCACTCCTACATCATGAAACACCCGAGTGTAGTCCCTGATGCATCACAATGAACTATGTACCCTACGCCTTCCTATGAATGCCTGAAATTGGGGGGCACTAGTCAGCCTTTTCCTCAGCTTTTGAATTCTCTGTGGGCATCTCTCCGACCACATGAAGTGTTTCCCTTTCTTTGTCTTGTTAGATAGTGGTGTTGAAACATTGGAGAAGTCCGGAACGAACCTCCGGTAGTATCCAGCCAAAGAAAAAATCCCTCCCCCTTTGGATGTGTAATCATAGAAACATCTTTTGAAATGATGTCCCCAAGTACTATCACTCCTGTTTGGAACTGAAAAATCAAAATTCATGCTTCCATTAGGGTAAGGTTGGGTAACTCATGATTGATCGGCTGCACCCTAATATGCATGAGTTTACCATGTGCTACCTAGGTTTCCTTTTTCACCGACTAAGGAAATCATCATCCAAACGTTGTAGTTAAACAACAACCTTTTTTCCTAATCCAGTCAATATGTGTATGAACTGTGGTTTCCGATTCTATACCCAAAATAACATCATAAGGACTCAACGCTGCCACCAAGAGATTCCAATCAAAACACACATCTCAAGGTTCAGATCACACCATCGACGTAAGTGTAATTATCAAGTCTCCTCCCAAAGGTATCTCCAGACGTGATCGTAAAGTCAACGGTTGAACCAGAAAGTCTAGGTATGGGATAAAATTAATGGAAGGAAGAAATGATTGGTACCTATGTCTATTGATACGACAGCTAGTAGTGAACAGAGACTGTACCTTGAATCATTCCTAAAGCCCTTGGGACACATTCCATGACTACATGCAGCTACTCTCTTCCCGTGCCCTCCAGATCCTTGAGCCTATCAGGGACTACAAAGGCAGGTGGTTGTAACATGTAAAAATGTAAAAAATTCATGCTTCTCTCCTAGATATAATTTTACATCTGCTGCCCTACAGATTGATCTTTCTATAACACTACTTCTTCCGGAATCATTTTTACATGCTCAAGTCTCTAAGTCTAGCGCCAGTTTCTTGCTTTCGCACCACTAACAATCACTGGATGTAACTTCTCAACCAAATAACATTCAACCACAAAGGTTATATGTAATATCCTGACATAAGTATGAATGCGTAGAGGAATTGTGCTGGTTAGGATATCCTTTATCCACACCTCGCTCAGATGTTCGATCCCGGAGGCACTGATCGTATCGTATTTAATCAAGTAACGAGATTGATTGGAACTCCTTGATGAATATTCAGCTTCTGAAATGTCTTCCTGATGAAGCTTTAAAAGCTATACAAAACTCTCAACCACCTTTTGAGGATGTCCTTTAGCCGCCTGTGAGTTGGGCTCACCTCGGAACATGAGGGGAACTTATTGATGAATCACATGTAAGGCACTAATCCTTCATATTTCATCTACTGGTCTAATCAGTTGTAAATGTTGACCAATATACATTAATATAGATGACACACTACCTGAAGGTACAATATCAGGCAACGGTCCACGTTCTGAAGCCTCATAACTATGCGGACCAACCTCATGGTCACTCACTGGGAAACACTAGTATCTAAGATCACTATCTACACTACAGGTTTCCAAACTAGGGGGAGAACTCTAGAAATTGCCTCCATCCAGTCCTCTGCAACCTGGGAACCTTTTTCGCCTCGTAACCTTTGAGGCCTCTACCACTTGAACAATTGCAACATGATCACTCGATGTGAACCATCCACCAGTGCAGCTAGTGGCATCTTCAACTCAATGGGTGGTGTTGCTACTGGTACACCACCATAAGGATCCAACATAGTATAAGGGAACATCACCGGAGCCTAGTCGCTCGGTGGTCTTCATCATGTACTCTCTCGGAACTCTAATTGGATGTCTCCGTGGAAGCATCTGGAACAGATGTGACAAGGTCAAAAGTTGTACCTGGTGAGATGACCTAGTTGAGATCACCTAACCAAAACTTTTGAAATCACCCACGTAATCAGTGTTTTCATGCACTGAGTCAGAGATCAGTAGTCAGGGTCCTGGTGTTTGGATACGTCGGTCGCCACACCAACACTGGACTCCCAAAACTGAAAACCACACTCGGAATCCTTAATACAATTTCTTCATAAAAAATAAATATTAGAGTCATATGATCATCGATAGAACCGACTCCTCTGATACCAATTTTTCATGACTCATCCTTGGGGCCCACGTCGTGACTACCCCAAGCCCGCCTTCCATAGGCCAGGGGCTGGTGACTAGCACAAAAGGCATAATTCCATAATCTAGGAAGGCATTGACATTATAACAAGTAAAAACACACAATTAGAGTACACAACTGGAGGAAAACACGAAAAAAAACTGTATAGAGAAGAAGTGATGGAAAGTAAAATGGTTCGGATATACAAGGCCAATAGTAAAGTACAAGGAGAAGACAAAATAGGTACAACTAAAAGACAAACAGCTGGAAGGTGTCTTGCAGCTCCCAGATCATCCCCCACAGATCCTACCTGAAGGGTAGGTACATATAGCCTTTTTAGCGCTCCACATCCGTCCCTCTCCTCCGGGTACCATCACGTCATGAGCTCTACATCCGGGTACCATCCAGTCCTCGTACACTCCATCTCGGTCAGCACTACCCGTCATCTGTATCCAAGACAACGAGGTGCTGGCATAGCCCGTGCATGGGTGAGTATAAAGATTCTCATTAGGGACCTTGAGACCCTCAAGGTCTCAAAACATCCAATAAGGATAAACAACAAAGTATGAATCAATAGATAACCTTTACAAAAGTATATGCCCAAACATATACCTATGTTATCTAGTAACCCATCTCAATAATGAGGAAAACACAAAAGTAATTAACTCAGGTCAAACTCGGATTTTTTATTATAGAAACCATGGTTTCTGGACAACTCCACCTCTGTCACTTACAATGGGCTTGTCGTGACACTGAGGCACTTCTCACAAACCATGGACTGCTGAGGTACTTCTCCCGTCAAGTACTACATGTTTGCTGCCAACTACCAGACACTACTCCACTGTGGGTCTGCCGTCAGCTAATAGGTGCTCCCCCTAATATCCTGCAGAGGTAATACTCCTATCAACTACCATGGGTCTACAAGAAACTACCAGGAGCTCCTCTACCGTGGGCCTACCGCCAACTACCTGGCGCTCCCCATTAGGAAAGTCGAATCACTCTGAGTTAAATCAGTGAAGCAGTTGTTAGGTATACTTGCTACTATGTCTTCGTACTATGTATACTCGTCGGTGGAAGGATTCGCTCCACGAGCTATTGGGAAATACTCCAACTATCACGAAGTTCCAAGAAAAAGTATCTCAAAGGTATGTCTTGTCAATGGGATCTCAACGTAACAGATAGTGCGTCATTCAGATTCTCGGTCTCTTAGTTATTACCTGTTTGGTCCTGGGGGCATGATTGGATTCATGTACGAACCAACCAGACCATATCTCAACTATACCCTAAACTCCAGTGCGGTATTCTCAATGGGAACATCTGTAATCGATATTACCAGAGCCACTAATAGTTTTCTAACCTACTTATGGTGCCAATGATATGAGCAATGTAATCAAAGGGGTCGTTAGTTGGGCCGAGTCCGGTCAGACCCAGTCGGACAAACTCGTCCCAAACTAGCCTAAGCCAACCCGGTCTCGGTCAACCCAGATAGACCCAATAGATCTGACCTAGCCCATTGGGCAGGTCAAACCTCTAAGTCAGGCCTGGTCTGCTGGGCTCGGTCCAGTAGACTACGAGTGCAGTTCAGCCCGGGTGCCACCACACACGCGGCTCGGCCCGAAGGCCGGGGCCGGTTCGACCACTGGTGTGAGGCGTGTGGCTTTGGAGGTCATACGTCGTGAGGCCTATAGTAGGTCGTGTGGGGTGCGCGCAGGCGGGATAGAAATCAGGCAGGATGCGGTTGCACCGGGCAGGGCGCCGGGGTGCCAGGCATGCCACCGGCAGGGTGCGGGGGCGCCGGGAAGGCCGCTGGCAGGGCACGGGGGCGCCGGTCAAGCCGCCGGGAGGGCACTGGCTGCACATCGGGGAACCTGCAGGGCACGGCCAGTGAGCTGGGCATGCGGTAAGGTGGTGAGGGTAGCACACTGGGGCAGTGTGCTAGGGTGTGAGGAGTGCACATGGGTGCTTCTGGGGCGGTGCGGTTCGTGGTGGCCGCAGGTAGTGCAGCCTTTGTTCGCCATCTTCTTTATCGTCGTCGCATGTACCGCCTCCGCCATCATCAAACACGAACAAGAAAAGGGGAGGGTCAGACCTAGTTTGTGTGGTCTGATCCCCCCTCTTCATGGTGATAGAAATTTTCAACAAAGTTCTCAACAAACGTCGAAGAACGATGGTTTATACTCATATATAAAAATGACTGAAATTCCTCCTACCTCGTTTGTCGTTTGGTGATCGCTGACGGATTCCTGGTAGGTCGGACTTCGTCATTAGTGACGTTCTTCATGGGTGGTGTGTTATCTTTTGATGCGGATGAAGTTCTTTGGAGTTTTCATGGGCATTCTTCATTAGGAGGATGAAGTTCTCCCAATGGTTCTCTAAAGCTCCACCAAATTCTCCACCCAAATTTTATGCCAACCAATGAAATATAATAGACTTTTCTATTATTTTATTGCAATAAATATTTCAAATGAATTAAAATTAATAATGTTAATTCACTTATTTAAATGGGTGGAGTTGGCTAATTAAATTAATTGGGGTAAAGTGAAGAGTCTCCCCAATTAATTGGGAGAGTTGTCACAAAAATTAAAGGAGATAGATATAGGGTTACAAATTAATGAAGAGAGGGTTGGATTCATTAACTCAAGGGAAGTTTGGGGGTTTATGGGGTTTGTAGTTCATGTGGGACCCACCTAATAATATCCTCCCTACGAAAGTTATACTCAGGTGGGCCCCACCACCATAACCTCCCAGGGGAGGTTAGGTTTTAGTGGCCCCCTCCTCCAATCTCTCCATGGAAGTTTTAACCACCGAAATAAAATAAAGTTAATACATTATTTTATTCAATTTATTTAAAACTCAGAAAAAACTATCTTCCAAACTCGTCAGAAGGCAATTGTGGTGAATGTCTCACTAAGTAATCACTGACATTGCGAGTTCAACGGTGCCCTCGGATTTCAATTCCGAGAACTGGATCAAAAGATATAAAAACGCACTCGTACGTTTACTGAATGTACCCAAACAGATCTTCAAACATTTATTCCAGACACACTGATCCTCAGAATCAAGTGCAGTCAGGAACTGAGGACTTGTAAAATTCAAATGTATTTAATAAAATCCCTCAAAAATTACGGGTCTTTAGAGTATGGTTTCTTACTCCCCAAACCAATTGATTTAGTAACCCATAGTCCTAGTTTGAAAACTATGCATGATTGATACCTAGGAGAAAATGTGTATCTTTCTGTGATAACAATATTCCCATACCATAATAATATAGTTTCTACTATTAGATCTCTCAAAATTATCAATCGTGACCTTAAAAACATTCAATTTAATTGTTCAATTTAAGTAATTTGACTTCGACCTTTTGAAATAAATATATAATTTTAATTATTATAAAAAAACCGAGAGTTACAATTAAAATAATTTTTAAAATATAATAAAAAGTGGAAAAATAAATAATGTAGAATGAGAATAAGACAATGAACATGAATATATAGATTTACATTGTTCGGGATTAATCCTTGAATTCTGGGAGAGACACAAAAATATTCACAAAATAAAATAAAAATTTTTATTCCACACACACTAAGTATAGAAACCCAAGCATGAATAAACTCAAAAAACATGACAGATCTATAGTAACCCATTTTTCTATATCACTAAATCCATAAAATTATTCCACAGTGCCACAATAATTATTGAAGTAGACCCCATGAATGTACACAACTTATTTATGTAAATTCTATATTGTTATAGTACCATTTATATGTCGACACTACTATAGAACCCTACATCATTGTCACATTTTCTATCATCCATAATTTGAAAACAATTTTATTGTTATTATCTCTTCAAGGATTTTAATATGATGTATCCCAAGCCAAAATTTAACAATTATGATATGAGATACATCATATGTGATCGAAATTCATGTTTTATTAAATTTCCACATGATCCTTTCTAGTGGAACCACCAACCTTAGATAGCACCAGAGAATAGATTATTATTATATCCTATATTTAGATATTTAGTGTCTATATTACTATTAAAACAATATTTTCTCGTATTTATAAATTTAATAATATATTTATCACATTTATTTTATACATATTTCATCTTTATGTTTAAATGAAAACATGATGTTTTATTTAATTAAAATATATTCTTATAGATTTCCTTTTTAAAAGAAAATAATAAAAATATTATTATTTATAATAAAATAAAATTTATTATAAAACTAATTACTAACAATTGTGATTATTTTGAATTATTAATATTTTTATATAATTGTTTTTAGGTCAATAGTGTAAATAACATTTTCCTAAAAAGGAATTCAATACCATACTGTTATATAATAAAGTCATATATTATATTATTAATTGACTATATATGTATTTATTGAAAAAAAATTTAATATAAAGTTTATTATTTTATTGTTATACAACCAATGATGTAGATTATAAAAAAATTCTAATAAGAATTTTTATTCATTATTTAATTTAATTATGTATTTTAATTTTAATTTTTATTTTTTTGAATTCTATAAAATATATCTAATTTTTGTGATCTATAATAAAATATTTTATATAATTAATATTTTAATGGTGAAAACTATGTCTTAAAAAAGGTTTTATTCTTGGAAAATCACTTTTTCTTATAACCATTTTCACATGATTTGTGCGCTTTTGTTAAAATTAAATTTTCACATAGTTAAAAATTTTAATTGGTAAAATTATTATGATATTTCAAATTAGAATGTTCACATTTTATTAACATTTAAATTTTAATTATGATGATCAATATTAATTACTATGATTAAAATTTATTTTCCCCGTTAAATGTAAAATTAGTTAAAATACTAAAAAGAATTCACTAAGAGGAAATAACCAATAAAATGTTAAATATATACTTGAAATAAATGTTTAAGTATATTTTCAACCAAAACTCATATTAAATTATTCTTTTTCTACTTTTTATCCTTTTAAACTATAATATCAACATTAAATTATTGAAATTGTAAATGCTGGTTCCAAAATTTCTATCATCTTCAATTATTGAAGAGTGTCCTTTCAGCAAATTTTGTTTCCCCATTATATTAAAATTTCCATCTAAAACTCAACTATTTTGATAGACTGATAACACTATCCCACTTATTTAATCCTTTATCAACTGTTACCTATTTTATTCATCCATTTCTAATGACGTTTCTGAGAAGAAACTCATGCCCTCGAAACAAGTATAAGCTCTCTCTCAATATTGTCAAATTTATATTAATCTCAAATTTTTTTACCACCATAATATAATTAAATAAATTCAATTAATATATAAAAATGTTAATATTTTTATGGATCACCTTTTATTTAAACATTTCAACTCAATATGAATGAAATGGAATATTGATTTCACATACATGTAGACTACTACCTCCTCGAATGGAAAGTTTCCATTTTTCATTACCACCACTCATGGATGTTTATAATGATTAATTTTATTATTATGAATTTCATCTGTAATATAATTTATATAATGAAGTTAAAAATTTATATTTTCATAATATACATTTATTTTATAGAAATATAACAAAATCATCTCGTGTACATGTGGACTATCACCTTAGTGAATGAAGATTCTTATTTTTTATAATTAAAAAACATTTATGAACCAAAAAGAGTTATTAATGAAATAATAATTAATTTATAACATGATTTTTGTTGTCAAGTAATAAAATAATTTTTACATTTCTCCGACCTTATCTGAAATAAAATAATTATCAATGTATATATAGACTAAATCCTCTATGGAATAGTGTATTATGTATTTTATTTCAACCATTAATTATTGGTTTTAGGAATCTTGTTAATTGATAAAATATGATTTCTCAAAAACTACAATGGTTCTATTAATTATAATTTTATAACCTATAAATAATATGGGGAATAAAAATTATTTTAAAATTTATTTTCCAAAAATTGCATACTGTGGAAAAATTAATGATTTATTATTTCATGAAAAGCTTGGGGAACAGACCCTTTATTAAAAATGAGTAAAATAAAATAGGAAACCTTATGAATTGGGGTAATGTTGAAACCATGACATTCCCATCTTATAGGCATAATGAAAATATCTTTAAATATTGGTGTCCTGGAAGCTGAGTCGGAGACACCCCCTTATAAAATCATTGCCCATAAACTCCAAAGCACATATACTAGGTGATAGTAGACCAAGAACCCATTGGAAAAAAACTTTAACAAGAACCAAATATTGTTCATGTGGTCCAGAAACCCAAGTATCCCTCAAAATCATAGGCACAATCACCACCACACTGCCACCACCTACCAGACCACTTTTTAATGTACTCATCAGACAAAGACCACTATGATTGTTAGATACCCTTCAACATCCCAATCACAAACGATACCAACTTCGTATAACCTCTTCCAAAACCAAACATCATTAATTCCACACCTTCAGAAATGTACCTTGCTGAGAGAAAGCCATCATGTCTAAAAAACATCTGATCCACCACCGTCCGACCATGTTGTAACACTTATTTGACACATGTACCAATTCCTAAATGACCATAATGAGACCCCATTTCTTCGGAAATCACTGAATCCAAATCTCCACTTGAGATCACCAAGATAACCACCTAACACTATCTTGTACCCTCTCGAATAGATCTAGACTATATATCACACCATTGTGCAGATAAAATCAGCTACCACTTCTAGTTGAGATTATTAAAATCATTCATAACCATAATCTAAAACTTCAATTATAATTCATGAAGAAGAAATCTACATTAGCAGAATCACCACTTCCTAAGAAACCCTAGTTGCAAGAAAGTTAAAATCATGGCTGAATATTAGAATTGTGAAAAAAAGATGTGGTCAACGGATAATTTTGTAACCCTAAGATGATTTATTATTATTATGTAATAACCTCATATAAGTTTTATAAATTTTATTTTATTGATTAAAATTTAAGAATATCTTCATAATAAACTCTAAATACTATCAATATGATTATGGTATAATTATATTGTAAAAAAATCACTTCATAAACATTGATTAATTATATTAATTTCTAGTCTGGCATGGTTTAACAACATAATTGATCCATTACTTCAATTTATAACATTAAATACAATTAAAATTTTATTTCTTCAAATATATGAAATAAATAACTAAAAAATAAATTTTTCTTCTTATGAAATTTTTATATAAAACTGTCAAAAATTATTTATTTAATCACCATTTGTTTTCAATGAATCATCAAAACATGTTAATCGTCAAATTAATCCTTATAGGTCATGATAAAAACCATATAATAAAATAATAAAATATTAAATAATTATAAATAATAAATTATAATAACATTTATGGTCTAATAATGATATTCATTGGAATAATAATGAGAAAAGAACCTCCATTTTGAAATTAGATCCAAAGGTCATGATTTCTCACACTAGATACTAAAAAAATGTAGATAATAGTAATAAAATATTTTTAAATTGTTACATATATTAAAAAGTGTTTAAAAAAGGTTATTTGGATTTTTTTATATATGATCATAACTTTCATTTTCCAAAACTAGAATTTAATGAAATGGGTTCTTATCTTCAATTTTTTTCATGATAAATAATTCTTATTGTGAGGCATGACATCTATAATATGGTATCATTACATTACAATTAATTGGTTTAACCATATTAATTATTTTATCTTTGTTTTAAGAACCATATAATCTTCTTTTTTAAATTTACTTTTATTCAATGGCTACTAATTGTTTATTACTTATTTAGGAAGTCAATTTTCATTTATTATTTTGGAAGATTTCATATTGAACTCTCTTGTTCGTTGACTGATTTATTACATCTAAAAAAATTTATGTGTGTATTTGATCCCTATTTTGGATTTAATACATCGTCCTTTTTCACTTATTATCAACTGACTCTTACCTTAATAAATATGCTTCGTATAAGCGTATCTTGCCTCTATTATCACCCTTTGGGACAAATTTTTTATTTTAAATTTTTTTATCTTAAATAGAATATATATTTACTATTTAATACTTTTTTCTAATGAATATAATATATTTTATTTATTTTCAATGTTCTATTACATTTTATTTTTCGCATGGCATATTGTAACAAAAAATTGAAATGATGAAAATGTTTGTTGTATCTAATTATTTTATCCGAGATAAATTTGTTTCATGAAACTATTATTTCTAAAATAGAGTTAAAATCTCCAATTGATTCATTAAAAATTTAAATATATTTCATATTTTTTTCATGCATTCAATTTGAGGTTATATCTCAGTCACGGTGTTTTGGGTAAAATATTTCCCAAGTTATAACAGTTTTGGTGATTCAAATTTATTCTCCATGATTCAAAAATTATCTTCTTCTTTATAATCATTAGTTACCCTTTTATCCTTCCATTTACTTCATTAAATGGTATTTTTTGTTTTCTTTAATAATTTTTTTTGATTCTTCTGCATCATATTATTTGATGAAATACAATCTCAACTAAAGGTTTTATTCTAGTAATAATAACCGTCATTTATTTTAATAGATGTCTCACAAGTATATTAAATTATCATTCATGCCAATTTTTTACTCTATTTTTGAGAGCCATAATATTGTTAATTTACATGACACTCTTTCATATTATCATCACTATTCAATGAAAATTTAATTTCCCTATTAATAATGTTTGTTTTCAATTTGAGTTTTTTCAAAATATTATAAGATTATAAATATCATGGATATTTTTCTTATATTCCACTAAATTTTTTATCTATTAAACAATTATGTAAATATAAATACCTAATTATTATATGTATATGGTAAGAAGATGCTTTAGTATATCTCAAATGTTTACATTCTGATTTTATTGAAAATTAGATTTCAAATGTTTTTGTGAGTTTATAATTGAAACATTTTTTATATAAATATTAAAATAAACATATTTCTAATAAATTTTCTCAATAAATTTTCTCTATTCATCTTTAATCTCCATTCTGAAATATTATTGAATTAAAATGTAAAATACTACCATTATTCAAAAATTATTATTCATTGTTTAAAGACCAATACATATGTGGAATCTGTAACCTATAAGACACTACATTAATCCTTTGTAAAACCTCAAAGGGTTAAACCAATCAAGAAAAAATATTAACCATCCATTGAATCCATTGATGGACCAAACTTTTTGAAAAACCCAAGTAAAAAAAATACCTGACATCAAAATGATTAGTTTGTCTATTGTGGTTAGAAATTGATTGATTCCTAGAATGAGATATCAACATGTGTATCTTCATTAGCTGATACATATCTATTGTATCCCAAATGTGATATGGTACTTGAAATGCAACGTAATATGCCTTTAATCAACATATAGGTGAACTTCAAGTCATATTTTTATAACCTTGTAAGGATTTATCTAAATGGTTTTGTGGATGCTATTATTATGTGTGATATCAATTTAGGGTGTTTATTTTTTCCAATATTAACCACATTCATGGATAAAAGTGTTGAAAATTTTCCCTAAAACTAGAACATTCCTATTTTTATGTTTTTGGTATTTTCTTGATAGGTTGTTCTTAGAAAATAATTTGTACTCAAGGGATTCTAAAATCACCAACATAAATATGATGTGAAATGAGCATCCCTATAATATATAGTAGAATTTGTAAATTCATGAATTTCTACAATAAACCTAAAATATATTATTTGTAGATGATCTATTGATATATTCTTTCAAAAAAGTATAAATCATGTGACATTCATAAACCGATCAATAACAACACAAACATTATTATTTCAATGATGTGCTATAAGAAAACATTTCACAATCCATCATGACATTTTCCCATTTCTACATGGTAATGGTAAATGGAAATAAAGTTTATTCCAATCATATATTTTCCACCTTCAAATGCTAATAGGTGGAACACAATGTTGTAAAACAAGTTATACCATGTTTCAAACCAGGACACCAATAATAGAAACATATGAATTTTTATATCTTGGTGACACTATGATGTACTAGCCAATATAATGTGTGATATTCCCACCTCATCTAATCTTAGATGTATGCATGAACCTATATACACCCATGTATTCATAACATCTCATCACATCATCTTTCCAACCATGTGATGGATTGTCATATAAGATACTCTCTCTAAAGATTAGGACCATACATTCTGAATATTGACTCATTTGTACCCATTCCATGATGGTATATTTCACAAAAATACCCTTGATGACTATCTTAATATCTTCCCCTTGGACCTCCACATGCATCTCAAATAACATGACCATAACCTTCCACCCAGCAGTGGCCTATTAAATCACCAGAGTCCGAGTCTTCAAGATTATACCATCATCTACGACATCATCATTTCTAGTCATATAAGAATGATTTCAGTAAAATGACTATAGGTATTCAACCAAAATAGAAAATATGATATTTGGATAATAAATTCAAATGATATACATGAGTATTTATTTGGTCCATGTAAACAAAAATATGCACACCTAGAATGTAGTTTTTACAATAATTAAAATCTTTTATAGTTGCTACATGTTCAAGATCAAGAATTGGATTATTCTTCTTGTGAGGCCTTATTTATTAGGACCCATTTACTATGACTCCCTCATCCCATATGAGAAAAATCATCCATCCAGATTCATGATAAAACAAAATATACCATAAATATCATTTAAATATCCTAAATATTTTGAAATAGCGATGAATTAAACCGTCCTTTTAACTCCTAAAATGCTTTCAAAAGTTTATGACCATATTGATTTAACTCCCTTCATATTCATGCGCATAATTGTATCTTAAAAAATTGTCAAATTCATGAGGAATTGTCTGTAATTCATTTAACTCACTAAAAATATCCAATTAGAAAAAAAGATTTTATTGGGATACATCCAATAAACTACATCTCCCAACTTTATTGGGTTGACTGATATTCTTTTATATGAGATTATGTGACCCACGATGTGGACACTGTTGATCCAAATGTGGAATTTCGAGGGATTTTCATAAAGAAGGTGATCTCTTAGTGTTTTCATAAAGATGTCATGATGATGGGTACAGTCATGTCGAGGGAAAGAATATAAGACAATTTCCTCAATAAAATCAACCAAAAATGAATCAGTATACTGGTGGAAAACATGATTCATTAGGGCCATGAAAATAAATGGATCATTTGTGAGACTGAAAGTCATTACCATGTAATAATATTGACCATACCTACATTTGAAAGTTTTATGTAGTATTGTTAAAGGCCTAAAACATACTTGATTATAACACATCATCAAATTGATATTTTCAAAAACTATCACTTTTCATAGCTACATGAAAATCTCAACTATATGAGGTAGTAGATACAAATTATTAACTGTAGGTTGGTTCAACTAGAAGTAATCCCTGAAATTCCATAGGGAATTATCTACCTACATAGAAAGAATGAATGACTAACCTCATGGAGAGGTACTAGTTTTGATTAAACCATTAGCTTCTGGGACATTAAATCACTTCTTAAGATTCATATTCTCTATAGGTTCTATCTTTCATGGAAGAATGGACAATGGTTATATAGAAGAAACATGAAAAAAATTAAATTAAACCACACTAAAAGAAGGATTAAAGAATAGTTGTTTGGGTGGAAATCAATAAATTGATCCACCTTAGGGTGGAACATATCCGGTCATAGTCTGTGATCATATTTGAAAAGACAATCATTTATTGTATATCGCACTACCCATCCCTTGATTCTCAGGTCCAGTTTGAGATTCAAAAATATCCCATTCACCCTTGTGAACATGTCTACCTTCCTCTGGTGATGAAAACATCTCCCTCTGTTTATTAGAATAGATACGATCTTAATAAGGAACAAATTGGTCAATCCTATGAATTACATAAAACACTTTCATGTCAAGGATGAAGAGATATCACCTGAAAATATATCATCCTATATCTAGGGAACACTCATTACATTGAAGATAACTCTCTAATCAGATACCCAATGAGGTATCGAGTTTCCTCATAACACAAAACTAAACATTCTCTAGGTGAGGACACTTGAGAATTTATATAGATATACAATTTTGTGATGAAACACTCTAGAATTAAGTAAAAAATAAGATAAATTCTACTAGAATTGTACCTCAACCTATTTAAGGTCAATTAATAAACTTTTTTGTAATAGTTTTCTCTACCTGTAAATAGCTTGCAGAGAAACCCTGAGATGCAACCCAACATCCCTGAGTTCGCCTGCTCTACAATCTCTGTGAATCCAATGTCTGGTTCAACCTACCTCAACCACTACCTCATCTTGTGTGGCAGTTGGTACTCCATATTCCTTCCTTGTGAGGAACAACTGGTCCCTCTATAGAATGATGAGTTGATGAATATCCACACTTTATTGGAACTAGTGAAAAATTTCTAATGAAGTTCCAAATATTTCTTATCCTACCACATGCATTGAACTATACTTTATTTTTCATTCATTGGGATTTTGTGTATCCCTGTTTCTTGTACTAATTATATATATAACCAAATTGGCACTATGAAATTAATGACTAACACATTCTCTTTTATAAAACTCATATATGAACTTCCTTTCAAAAGAATAGCCACATCCATATTTGGTTTCTGAACCTACCGGGATCACAACATCGACATTAATAATTTTCTATTAAGTATAGAGGGACCATTAAATATGTCAGAAATTGTAGTCAAATAAATTATATTAACTTGTTATTAGAAGAATATGCCATCCCATACATAAATTTACTCACATTAATAAGCTAATAACTAGATATTATCAGTAAAACTGATGAATATTTGTAATATATGATGAATAATACATCACGGACATGGGTCATTACATCTTGTTCTGGATAACTCTAGCCTAGTTATCCCTCAATGTCTATTGAGTGAATTAATTTTATAACTCCTTCTAGAAGACCCAATAGATCATATCTCTTTAGAGGTCCTCATGGGTTATGAAATCCCACCATTTCTTGGAATATCCACATAACAAATAATCTGTGATTATGAAACTCCTCTATATAGGCATATATATATTCTCAAAAATCAATAAATAGGATCCCACCCCTGATTCTATTGATTGAGGTCCACCATCCCCAGAAAATTTTAGATGATGTTGCTCTTAAAATAATCGGTTTAATTTTTCTATATCCATGTTAGTTTGAGCAACTCATTTCAGAGACTACATCATATGAAGAAAACAATCTCGAAACTATGTGTCAAATCCCATGTATAGAATACATGCTAGTTCTATAGGTGTCACAATGTTATGAAAAACTGGTGTCTTTGGTAAATCATCCTCCATAACATGGTCTTCAACACCTTAATAGCATTCAAATTGAGTTGGTCTTAGTGGATTAATTCTTCAACAGAAAATGCATTCCTCTGAAAAGAATTTTTCCATATATAGGATGATGATACTATTAATGAATAGGTAAAAGCATTCCAATAAATGACTCGTCACTTTAATAGAACCTAAATATAGTTATAGGTGATAATGTAAGATGACAAAAGGATATAAGAATCATAATATACACCACGAACTACCAACCTCTAATGTCTAGATTTATTCTCGGTTTTATATCATACATCAAATTATCCAATATATGGTGTTTCAATTGAATGGTATAGAAGAAGAACACCATTTAATTTGAAAATTGAATCGTAATTTAATTGAAACCATTTCAATTAAATATTTAAATATATTTAATTTCATACTGTTTAATACATATATATGTACATACATTAATGTCTAGTTAAAAGGGAAACAACTCCGAGTTTATAAAATTCATACTCTTATAAATTCCAATTTGAATATCCTGAAACTATGACATGGCCATTACAGCTAGTATTAGGATGTAATAGGTCAAATAAATTGTTTTTATTAAAAAAACTATTATTTCCAATAAACAGTATATAATTATTCAAAAATTACAATTTCCATTCATGTAATCAAATCATCAAATGTAATTTTCACCCGCGAACTAGTAGGTACCGAACCTACAACATGGAATAATTTTCTAAATGTGGTTTAATAATTAATATATGTTGGAAAACCATTAATATTGATGTATAAAAATTAATTAAAAAAAATTGTCCCATAAAGGAGAATTAATAAAATTCAATAAATAGAAAAGAAATAGGTTATAAGAAACATGCAATGCACATTGACAGTGAACATGAAATTAAACAATGAATGGAATATAAGTCCAAAAGTTCCAATGATGATGCCCATGATGATAATTTCATACCAATCCAGGAAAATATAATTACGAAATACATAATGATAATAATACCAATAATAATAATTTCATAAAATATATTCATCACCCTATGGTGAAAACGATGAAAATATAATAGGCCCCAATCAGAACAACAATACCATATCACAGGTAATTTGGGATTTACTTGTACGAGGGTTAGATACTCTTAGGAATATTCTCATTATGAAATTCTATAAAATTCCAATTATCATAACTAATATTAGAAAATTATAATAAAATATAAAGGAAACAACCTCTAAATAATCATAGTAACATCCTGACCAGGGATTAGGTAAAATAATGCACTGAGATTGTGGTTCACATGGCCTCATGTGTGCCAACCATTACACTAGAGGCTATTGAGTAGTATTTAGAGTCAAAATAAGTGTTGTGGGGATACTATACCATCATATAAGCGTATCAATTTAGTAGAAAAATTAAATGGAAATAAAATAGTCAAAATATATCTAATATTTTATTATAAACATGGAAAATTATCAATATATGAAACAAAATACATAAATAAAACATTTATAAAAATTAATCCATATTCTGAGTCTTATAAAAAATGATTTCATGGAATAATGATATTAAAAAGAGGTTTACATTGTATATATAGTACATTAATATAAAATATGCGGTAAAAACAGGAAAAACATCAAAAGGAATCTATGACAGAATCTTGAGAATACCAATGATCCTCTTCTTCCATGATCTTATACTATAAGAGAAATAGATCTATAACCAAAGACATGAGGATTTCCATTTTTATTACCTGCATTAATAAGGACTATCTACGTAACAATAATTTACCCAGAGAAGGTGTGAGATTGATATAATTGGGAACCACCAATGGTGACAAGAATAATACATTTTGTGTTTATACAATATTAGTTTGAAGGTATAGAAAATAATAAATGATGAAAAAAATAAATTATGCTCTACTCAAGTTCCAGGAGGACACCCAAAATATTCTACATACTTTCGAATATGATGTAATACATTATATATGAGTAACCATGATCATAAAGTTATATCAAATCACATATAATGTGTACACTTGTATATAATGTACATATATAAGAAAATGTATATACATATAAATGTATACTAGGTTATAGATAGAACTGGGGAATAAATTAGGCATCCATACCTAGTCAAAAATGTTTTATTCTCCAAAAATGATGATTGCACTGAATCTCATTACATTATGACATATTATGCTCATCATTTGAGATGGTTGGGTGAGTCGTCTTTCCCAACACTAGATGCAAGGTAACATAGAACATGATAATCCTTTTCCATGAAAGAGTAAATTGTGCGAGGCCCCATTAACAGCACCCATCATAATGCAGTATGAACCCCCATGACCAAAAAATCCATTAAATTTTTTGAAATTACCAATATCGATGGTTTAAACACAAAAATAATTTATATTTATCCTTTATGAATCAATATAATTTAAAAAAAATTATCATTCGTTGGGAATTTTTTTTAATATATTTATAGAAGTATGTTGTGTGGACATTCTAATGACTTCCATTTAATTAGTTTAACCCATTTCAATAAAGAATAATTTAAATCAATTCCATTGTCAATACATACAATATAAATGATGATTAGTCTATCAATGTTTATATAAATATGTAAATTTAATTCAATACACCAAATGGGGTGGAATCAAATGAGGGAGACAACATATAACAATTCAACAAGGCTCTATGTGATTATTATAACATGGTTAAATTAATATAGAAATGAAAATAAATTTTTAGGCAACATGAGGAAAGGATTGGAGAGTCTCATAAGTTATAATGAAATATAAACACCAAATATTTTAGAAAAAATTACCAGAAATACATCCTTAGGCCTTTAGATGACTTTGCATCCCATATTGACATCAGGATTGAAGTATAATAGGAAAATCACTAGAATAGGCCGATTCATAGAAAATAGGGCATATGAACTCACGTTTAAAATGAAGCAAGATATAAAGAGAGAGAAATAAGATAATGGATCAAATCCCATTATGAAATAAATCCAAAAATGAATGAAGGTGGATTAATCAGATGTTGTTTAAAGAAGATCCTCCAAATCCTAGCATAGAAAAGTATAGATATTGCTAGTAAGAAGTAGGGTTGTACGTCCAATTGAGAAGAAAGTAGGATGGTTTATAAAATTTCTATGTAAAATTCATAAAACACACTAAATTATATGGTCCCAGGGTTTTGATTCAGGATTTAAAAAACCATACAAAAACCATACAACAAAAACTACCCATGAACCCCCCTCAGATGGACTAGACACATAGATTGACTAACCATGTGTGACCCATGAATAATGGATCTTTCACATGATGATACAAACAGCATAGCCATGCAGCCTAGAAAATAATTTTTAGGATAACCATTTACCCCTCTATATCCATCTATGTAACCCTACTTGATTGACCTGCCCATGAAATCTCAGGTTCCCTATATGGTCAAATGTGTTCCTTGCCCGATTTCTCACAAACAAAAAGTTCCATGATCCAAACAGGGCATAGACACTCTCAAGAAATTATCTTGTATGTATCCACACACACCAAGTCGAATCAAAGAATTTAGTCCTAAAAAGACAATATATACCTTCATCAAAGTCCAATCATTACATGGTACCACAAAAATAGTGAATTTGTGCATGGGGATGGATGTGAGAATTCAGTTAACTAGTATTATCCAACATCAAATAAGGATCAAGTGATTCTTTTTATTATTGATAATATGAGTGATCTTATTGACCAACCCTTTATGTTATGGATACCAATAATTCCCCAAGATATTGAAGATCCCAATTAATTCAGGGGTAAGCACCTCCTACAAAATCCACGAGTTCATTAAATCCTTCCAGTAGACATCTCCATACAATATTTCGAAAATAACACACTTCTACTATCACAGTTTATGATTTTTTCACTCCAATACAAATATCCTCCCATAATATTATTGATTCCATAGCTAGATTTTACACTTCTATTTATAGATTACACTATATTATCTTGAAAGGGGATGTGGGAAACATCATTAATATGATTATTATACCATATGGGGTAAATAATTCTATGCTACCAGGATGTATTCAAATAACCATGTATCTTCTAAAATCATGTTGCACCCAAATAATGGCATTGAGAGATGATGGGTCCCCTTATCTATGTTCTATGGTAGAATTGCTAAATCCACATCCCCTCCATCATAAAAATAATAGATATCCATTGATAGATTAATAAAACCTAAATATTATTCAACAATGAAGACATAAGATCCCATGATAACTATTTTGATTATATCAAAATTCCTCCTCATCCAATTGTAAAACATATACATGATGACTTTGTGATTTTTGTACCCACTTCCTTCATTCTTATATCAAAAATAATATCAAGAGCTATACCCATAGATCATTGAATGGAACAACCCTTGAAGAAATAATGTTGTTTCCCAATGAACTATATAGGGAGGTTCACTATGATCCTCCATCATATAACACAATATTGAGCCTTTTAAGGGATGTTACACATGTGAAGGAGTCTATATTTCCTGAGGGATGAGGGGTCTATCAAATTTTGAAATTAGATATAATTTTGTTATGCAAGCCACATGGGGTAACACTCCTCTTTAGATGAAGTTTTGAATAACATCTATGAGATAAATTTTAATTATATCCCACGATGTGAATGAAAATGAACCTAGGAAGCCATTATGGTCGGGATAACATTTAGATTTAAGGGTTTAAATAACTTCTTGTATTTCCATCTCATTAAAAAAATTTAATTAATTGGACGGTTTTATCTATATCCACAAACAATATCGATTTAAAGATGTATGAATGCCCCATTGGTTAACCATTTTCCATTCATGGGTTAGAGACTACAAGTAAATATTTTAAAAGACACTAAACTATACTTCCAAACCACAATACTGTCATTATCAATGGAGGAATTTTCATGAATTATATGGAATTGTTCCATTATTTTTATTCTTAAAATAGATTTAAAAATAAATAGTATTTGTAACTACTTATTTTATACAACTGGACCAATTCATTTCATGATTCACCCTCTATTTTACTTGGTGAAGCTCTATAAGTTGGTTCATTTTGTAAATAAGGGTATCAAATGTATTGCAACCCCACACATCTAATGTCTCAATTATATAATAATTAAATTTATTTTTAAAAGATATATATATTTAAAATAGGTTGTAGACTATAATTTTGCAACAGTAATTTTTTCCATTATTAAGGATTTTTTGGGATAATAAATAACACCACTCATTATACAAGGTTCTATAGTCATGATGACCTTTTAAATGTGAATCATAGTATCCAAACCACAAAAAAGACCACTTAATTACATTAAATAAATGGATAATAATCATAATATTATTTTTAACAAGAAAGATAATAAAATATGTCAATCATACATATTTTGATCTCAAACAGACTGAATATGAAGTTTTAATCATGATGGAAGATTTATAAAATGTTTCTTGGTGTAGAAAAACCAAAAAAAATTTATACAAGCCTTGAAATCAGACAAATAAACTACGAAGTTGTTTCTCAATGGATAGAGATGATTACACATCAATAAAATTTGTGATATTCTCTGGATGGATGCATTGAATCTATGTATTTAAAAAATTATAAAATGTGCCTATTATTTCGAAAATATTAAGAAAATAAACATTGAATGGATTGAAATCACTATAAAATAATTGATATGGTCTTATTTGTTGTATATTTCCACATCAATTAGTGTAAATTTATATGTTTTTAGATAAATAATCATAATATAAGAATTTTATATTATTTATTAATTTTTTTTGTGGATTAATATTATTCAATAATATCTATAAATGATATTTGTTTCATTTTTTTAATTTTCTATTGTTCAAAAATTTAAATCATTGAATTATTTTCACTAATTTTTTCTATTTATATTTCTAATTATTTTAATAATTAAATACATTATATTTAATTATCACTTAAAATTTAAATTTTACGTCTTTCAATTGTTTTTTGATGTTTTTTTAAATTTCAATTGCTTGATAATTATATATATGTCAATATCTATTTGGTGGCGTTTTAATCTAATTTAAAATTATTAAATTATATTCACTTTGAATATTTATTTTATTGTTTAATCTATTTTTTTATTTTAACCTTATTATTTTTAATATATAATATTGGTTTTCCATTGAATTAAAATCATATATGTCAATTTTGGGTGCATTCATAGAATAATGTTTATCTCACGTTGTAGTTAAAAACAGTATGAGTTTGTGGATATCCTAAAGAGTCATGTAATATATTTTTAAATAAAATATGATACAAAAAATAAATAGATGGGTAGTACATAAGATATGTTTTTCCCCTTATAAGATAGTGACAAATATTTGTATTTTTTATTTGTCTAAGATAATGTTTAAAAAATACAATATGATTATTCACACCAGAGAATTTGAAAAAGATACATTTTTTTCTTAGTGTAATATAATTTATTCTATGAAACCTTGGTAGTTTGATTTATATAATAGAATTTTTTCTATTTTTATTATTCTTTCAAAAACAAAAAAAAATCGAATTTAAATATATAGGTAATCTTCTATCTTACACAATCCCCTACCAAGATTTTACACATCGCATATTTTTGTAATAAAATCTTATGTGACTCTACATTAGGAAATTTAACTCATACAATTACTTAATTAGAAATTGTTATAAATTCACTAATGTGAATGCCTACAAAATTATCTGCTGTCATTTAATATCAATGGGCATTTGTCACAATAAGTAAAAAAAATACATTTAAACAAAATAATTTACAATAAAAAAATAATTTATAAAATAATAACTACCGTTGAAAATAATATAATACCATGAATTTATGTAAAAAAAACTAACTAAAAAGTCAAATAAATATAAATACCAGGAAATTAAAAAAACCTAAAATAATTTGAAGAAACATAAAATTAAAATCTGAAATGATACATTCTTTAACCCTAGTATAAATTTCTTTTTTTAATTTAAAAAACATAAAAAGCACACAATTCCAAAATACCCTCATTTCCAATGATTAATTAATTAAATTTATAAATATGAAAAATGTTATCGAATAATTAAAAATGCATTATTATAAGTATATTTCTAAAAAACATATTAATTTAGTGTAATTGATGGAAAACCATGTACAAAATAATACCACAAAAAATTCCTCAACACTAATACTTATATTATCATTATGTTATATAAGAAACAAATTCTGTGGAAAAAAAGAGATCTTTTGTTTGAAGTACTATATGGCCAAGAAAATTTTTATTAAAAAATAATTTTCCCCTTGCCTTAATTGAAAAATTTATATCTTTAACCTCAAGAAATTAAATATTTTCATTGAAAACAGATTTTTATTTTAAAAATATCATTATCCTTAAAATTTTGAAAATTTATTAAACCCACATCAATTGTAATAGAATGGGAAGTCTATACATATATTTTCCTCTACCAGAAAAGAATCAAATATTCATAAAAAATATTCCTCTCATTTTTAATGAGTGAACTTAACAATTTAAATTAATAAATAAACGAATCATCCAAAATAGTAAATAAATATGAAAATTTTGAAACTGTATTGGGATTTCAAAATAATTCATTTTAATATCTATTTTATGAGCATAAATAAAATTTCATAATATCATGGTCTATGATAATTATAAAAAATTAAGATAATCTTTCACCGATGTAAACCGATTGTGAAATGGTAAATGAAATTTTTTTTACCAATAAAATACCAGGGGTTTTATAGTATTAACTTCCATAAAGTGGGTATAAAACCTTCAAAAATAAGAAATAAATTATTTTATTCCTTCGATGAAAAATTCAAATAATAATTTAAAGAAATAAAATAAAAACATGTGTCTCCATTAATTGTTCGACCGACTAATTTTGCCTTTTTTATATGAGAATAGTTCTTTGGAATTATCATTACTGGGTTTTTTTTAGAAATTGTTTTGTGGAAATCACTTGTCTTTTCTTATGCATCTCTAAATCTATATTCACCCAAATAAAATTACTCCAAAACCAAAAATAAATTACTATTCTTTGTGATTTACATTGATAAATTTATAATCTCTCTATTGGGATATAAGGTAGTGTTTGCCTTAAACTATTCATCTATTCTAGATTTGTTTAACGGAAATAATCTAAACCTATGATGGTTATACAGATTTTTTTTACCTCTATGAAATTTTATTATAGATATATTATAAGATTCAAATTGAGAAAATTTAATGATCATTTAAGTAATATACCTATTGAGTTATTTCCCTGAAATTAACATATATAACCCATTGGAGGATTTTTTGTACTGAGTAATATTATTTTTTCATTAAAAAGAGGACATGGATTTATAAAATAGTGAATTAATCAGCTATTTAAATTATTTCACATTGTTTTTCTAAAAAACTGTAACTATAAAAGTTAATGGATCATGTAAATATGTTTGGTATGATCCCTAGTACTGGATCAAAGGACATTATCAAATGAAGTATCTCGAATTATAAAATTACTTCAGTTTTGAAATTTTATAATACTCCATGGTATGGAGGTAACATTTATTCATATAGGACTAATATGTAAGGGATAAATTAATATCTCTTTTAGTCTATAATTTTATGAGATTTACATGAATCTCTTAAAATATGAAAATCTTGTCAATTCCAATGAGTTTTATCCCAAATACAGGAGACTCCAAAAAAATATTTGTTATTTTATTGATGTCCTTCATGACTATGGGATGGATTTTATTGGATATTTTCCTATTCAATTAGATATTATTACATCTGACATGTGTTGTACTATTAGTGTTTGTGGATTGACATTTGTCTGATTATAACATATGATAACCCATTGGTGTCTGCATTTTTTAAGAGAAATCAGTTTTATTGATTTATGATTACAAGAATTATTCTCATATACCAAGGTAAAAAAAATTTAATAGTACCTTGGTGAAAATATATAAATGGTATGAGGATAGTAATAAAGTGTATACACCCTATCATACTCAAATTAAAGTTATAGTGGAACTATTCAATAGATATATTAAGCATTTTATTTAGAATATTGTTATCCCAAATATGAATGTTTGGAGCATGAGAATTTAGGAGGATCTGTGGTCATATATGAATGAATAGATGATTCCAAAAGGGATATAATATTATAAGATAGTTTTTTCAATGAGATGTAAATTTTCCAATAGATTTATGACATAATGATTTTTTGGCTTGGAAATATTGATATTTTAATCTGTTTGAAGCTAGAAAAAATTAAATGATTTGTTTGGAAGAGTTGGAAGAACTAACGAACATTGGAAATGAAAATTGTCATATTTTTATGTATAAAAGATAGGAATTTCATGAAAATATGATTTTTAAAAAATATTTTCTTACATAAGATAAATTAATGTTTTACAATACTATTCTGAAGTATTTCATTGGTACATTTCATGAAAATTGGTATTGTCCTTTCAATTTGGCTTTTATTTTAAATTTTTGATCTGAGTATATAATTGATCATGGGAAGGATGGTCTGTTAACCAATAATGGAAATAGGTTGAAAATATTTTTGGATTTTATTAAATAACCTCAATGTGTGATATTCAATTCATTGGATGGTTAATATCACTAAATAATTCTCATTGTTCAGTTCAATGCTAATTTTTAAGGTTAAATATGTGGGAGGTACTGACAATTACATGATTAAGGTTTTTTTTCTTTTAGTTTATTAAATATCATTATGTGTGATTTATGGGAGGATATTTTAATATTTTCACCATAGGGAATAAACTTATTTAAATCTTATAAAATATATTCTTGTTAAAATATAAGTCTTAGGATTTATATTGACAAAAAAAATATTTAATCAGAAAAAATCAAAAGCCCAATTACATTAAATACATGGGAGTCTTTTTAATTGAGCTATGATTTGTTGAATTTAATGTTAATGTGTTTATATTTTTAGGATCATGAATTTTACCTACCATAGGAAATTTATCAATCTAGATGAGTGGTAATTTTTGACAAATTCTTAGAAATAATCCATCTAATTTACAGAGAATAATTATTTTTAAAGTCAATGTTGATTTTTATTGTAGAGGAAAGGGACAATAATTACAATAAACTGTAATTTTGTGTGATAACATTAAAAATAATAATTCTTTTTATATTTGATTTCCCATTCTGATTCATAATATAGTTTTTAGTGTTTTAAAAGTTTTATGATTATTAATGGATTTTTAATGATATTAACGTGGATTATCCACTAATACTAATTAGATTTAGTTTCGTAAATCAACTTTTATTGGCCTCTTCATAAGTAGTTGACTTTAATAATATAATGGAAGAATGTTATAAAATTGTAATTACGTTATAATTTTTTAGTTTAGATATAACTCTTTAATTATACATTCAACCAAATTACAAAATCAAAATACTTATCCTAGTAGATATTTTTATTTTATAAATTGATCTTTTAGATTAGATATTTATATATCCCTTTAAAATATTTAATTTTTTCATACAAATAGGGTGTCTAAATTATTAATATTTTTTACAAATTTTGGGTGTCTATTCTCAAAAATGATATGTGATGATTGTAATTTCACTAGAATGAAAATTTATGTGGGTTCAGTCGATATTAAAAAATTTTATGGTCAGTATTATTTGTAAAACAATAATAATTTTTTCACAGAAAATATTTTCTTAAATGCTGGTAAATGAATTCATTTCATGATAACAATAAAAGGATGAAAATAATAATAAACACCAATATATTGTGTTCGTCTAGTATTTCAAACATAATATCAGATTCTATTCATATAATTTGGTTCTTTCACTTCTTGAGGAAGATAAAAAACCTAGTGTGGGAGAATTATATGTAGTCTTATATGTCACATTTTCCCCATCAATTATTGTAATTTATAGTGTTTTAATAGAGAAATATAATTATAATTGTGTTTTATTAAATATATGATAATATATTTTTGATGTTTTATGATATTTAAATAATATATAAGAATGAAATTTTTTTGTGTTGTATTATTTTAATATTGTTTGAATACTTAAATTAGTGAATTATTTTCTCAATTGTTTGTTTTTATTCATGAATTCCGAATTATTTCGTTCTTGGATTATTTTATATTAAATTTTAATTTCATATTTTAATTTTATATTATCAATTTATTTTTGGTTATTTTTTATTTAAATATATTTATAGAAATATTTATGTCAACTTGTAGAAATGTGTATTTAATATATTTTAAAATTATTATATTATTTGAATTGTGAATTTTAATTTTTTCTTTTTTTAATTTTACATGTATTTTTAAAATTCATTATCTTTTTGTCATACAGTTCCATAGATTAATTGAATTAAAATAAGATAAGACAATTTTGTAGTCTTTCATGTGATGGATTTTATCTCATTTGTTCATAAAGGTATTATCAGTCATAATAGTAAGAATCAGAGTCATGAAATATATTTTAAAAAATAATTGACGAGTAAAAATAATTGGAAGGGGAGTAAGTAAGATAAATTTAACCCTAATTAAAAAAAATCATGATATGTTGAGGTGTTTATATCATAATATAATGAAGAAAATATAATAATATAATTTATCATACTAAGGGAGACAACAGTGATTTTTTTACTATGTATAAAACAATTTATTCTATGTGAATATCAATTGAATCACCCAAAACTAACCATTTATAATGTACTGATAGATTCAAATCCATAACTGTTAACTGTAGAGTTTATAGTAAGTTATTTTTTGTAAACATGTAGAGAACTGGGATCCATTCCTGAAGTAGAAATCTAAAATGAATTAGTTTGTCATTGAGGAACTACATATCGATTCTGTTCAAATATTTCAACCTGATGTGAGTAGATGATTGGTATTTTAAGATGAAAACATGAACCAAATAATTCACATGTTACTGAATGTTAGTTCAACGATGGGTATCCCCAAAATATTATTACTGTTATATTATAATGAACTCATGCCCCAAAAATTGGTGTTGTAATATTATGGAGTTTTGATCTAGGAAATAGAATATATAGGCATCGATTACAATTTATTATTTTATGTTAAATAAATCTAAGATAAACCTTGATTAATAATTGATCCTCATTGAGTTTACTATAATCATTGACTGGAAAATCAATTTTGATTGACCAGTATTATAAATACCTCTATGTTACACCTGAATCAAACCAGGTCTTTATCAATGATGAACTCAATTATAACCTGTTATTGTCACCAAATAAAGATTCTTGAAGTGCTCACTTTTCTCAACAAAATTTAATTTTTAATCCAAGATAAAGTACTATGTGTAACTGTATCGTGATAATGGTGGAATCAAGTGAATTGTGAGTCGTGGGTTTCCTAGTTTTTTATTTTCTAATGTTTGAGTTTTGATATAGATGTGTTTCTCATACCTTGTTTCACATGTTTGTAAAAAGATCTCATATTCCATTGAGGTAGTGGACATCAGTGAAGGTCCAAATGAAATGGTCAGAAGACAAAGAATTCTATATTCATGTGATTTTACAATATGGATAGCGTAATTTCAATAATGGTGTTTTTCACCACAAGAAGATAATATATAAAATTAATCTTAAGAAGAAGACCTGTTATCAAGCTCAGGATTAATGGTATATGTTTCCTTGATATGAAAAATAAGAAAAGGATTAGACATACATAATTATATTGAAAACTAATGACCAGTTGGAGAATTATTAAATCAAGTGGTAAAATAATCAAATCAATTGAATTAATAATTTTATATAAAGGGGGAATAGTTGGTTGGAGTTATCTATTATTTTTTTGTGGGAAGTGAATGTTGTCTAATTGGAGGAGTGTATATCAGTGTTGATAGGATTTAAATTCATTAAATGTTTGTAGTGTACTATGTTTATGATTTCAAAGGAAATAAATATAATGCGGAAAATAATATATAATTTGGATTTTGGATGATGTTTTAGATATTGTATAAGTAGAGATCATGAGTGAATATCTATGATATATTTTGAGGATTTTCATCAACATTGTATTTTTATAATGATAGAGATTGAATCATGCAATTGAACATTGATGATGTCCGACTTAAATTACAGTGACCAAAGATTGTGGATTCTTTTGAAGACTTATTTATAAGTTTTAAAATATTCTATTTTACAATTTGTATTCTTTATAGAATGTTTGATCATTAAAATTAGATTAAAGATTGAAGTATTTTGATTCTATCACATTGTGATAAATATTTCTTCCAGTCTAAGAATTTCACATTTCATATTATAGTGTTACAACTTAAAAATGTTTCTTGTTAATTAATTTTGAGTAGGAATTTTATTTTTATTATCTCTAACTATTTTTCTCATTTGTTGGTCAACTATTGTGAGTACTATGGGTTTTTTTAGTGTCACTGTAAAAATAGATAAATGAGTAGATTGATCTACTCTTATGGGATGAGAATCTACAGTCGAGCATTTGGTTATATTGTTAAATTTATTGAAATTAATGGTTTTAATTTTTTATTTATTTAAATATATTAATTTGGAAATTTAACAACATGAAATTATTTTAAAATTACAATGAAAGACATATCCTTGTAAATTACTAGCTAGGATTTATTATCCTTTATAATCAACATAATACAATATATTTCAATTGTTCTGTGTTACTTTTTCAGTTTATAATATCTTATTTATAGTTTTTAGATTAATATCATTAATATTAATATATTATTTAAATTAAACTTAATTAAAAAACTTAAAAGTATGAATTAATAATAAAATTTTGATAGAATATTCAAATGGGGTAGTCTTGTGAGGAGACATCATTGCTAGATTATACTCTCTAGTAATTAGGTATTTAAATATTAATTACGTAACAATGTCAATAAATATATTATTTTGGTTATCTTTGTTTTCTTAAAACAATGCATGAAACATCAGTTTTACATGTAGTATTCTCTGACCGAAAAGATTATCCATTTTTAAATGTGTGATTGCATTTAAAAATGGTTGGAAATGGTAAAATCAATCATGTGACCTACGTTTTTTTAAATCACATGATAGAATCTTTTGAGTAATTTTTTAAATGATGGTGTCTAAATAATCACAATAAAAAGTGTCATTTTTTTTGCTACATAGAAAAAACTAATATAGGGATAAAAATGTGAGTGTAATGGTCAAGACCAGGAGAAAAACTATTTAAATAAATGAAATCAACCGAAAACAATATTTTAATTAGTAGTGATCTGTAAAAGTTGTTAAGTAATCAATCTGATGTGCAATCTGGTTAGATAGACTAAATAAAAAATTTTAAATTGGACAAAGGCTTTTTAAAATGCACATTATATTGTAAAAATAGAGAAAAATATAATTGAATAATGTTGAATAATAGGGAGGTTGTATTTATATTACATGTGATGAATATGAGTGAGAAATGTCGAAATGAAACATGTGATGTGTTTAGATGGACTGAATGGAAATTTTTATATTAAAAATGATATAATACTAGTATATAGAAAATCCAGATGATATTGTGCTATTTATTGTACAAAATTATAATTAAGATATAAGACATGAATTCCAATATTATATTTTTTTGTTTTTATTTTTTTCACTAACTATTAATAAATTCATTTCATTTTCAATTATATGTGATGATTGGGATAGATCATGGAAAATTACAAGACAATATTATTTATCTGTTTATAAAATTTTAATTCTTTTATAAATTTATGTAATCATTAAATCATGGAATTTTTTGGAATTTTTTGTTCATATATGATATTTTAATGAAAAGTTACATATATCTTCTACCAAAAGGTGGTTTCAAAAAATTTCATCCTTCCAGGATATATCAGCTTATATTAAAATAACAATACAAGAATACCATAGGTGACATGTAATAACTATCATTTCAGGGTTGCTAAAGGTCACTACTGATTTCAGATACACACTACACAAAGACTCAATAGTGGGTTAATTAAGATCTTGAAATTTTATTCACATAGAAAAATAAATTATTTTTCATAGGATTAACTTTAGATATTTTATGTTGAATATGATGGAGTGGAAATAAAACTATATCAAGAAGGATAAAAATAAATATTTATAGTTTTTAAGGGAATATAAATAACCTAGTCCACTCCACTTACAATCTTCTTCAAGACTTTGGGAATTTTCTTAACAAAAAACATTTATTAGAGAGTTTTCATTCATTTTTCTTGGGTCAGTGAAAATATAAAGGCCAAAACTAGAACTTTAAAATTATGTACATAAAAATAATATATATATTGTTTTTATAAAATAAACTGATCAATTACACACCACGTAATACATTATATTTCCTTTTACATTATATGTTTTGAAGAATTATAAAACCCTTTAAAATTTATCATTGTTCGATAATAAAATAAAAATTAATAATAAAATTTTTGTTTTTTTAATGTCCCAAAATGATGTTATCCGTCATAAAACATCTACAAGACAAGTGAAAAATATTTTAAAATAATGGATGAGCATCAAATTATCTAGTATTGGGGTTTTCTAAAAGTCTAGTGAATTTTTTTTCAAAATTCTATTTGAATATACATTTTGAAAAAATTTCTTTAAAAATATACTATAATACATTGAAATACATTAAAATTTATCTAGTGATTTTTCAGAAAACGTAATGCTATATTGTGAAAAAAATCATTGGTCCACTTTAAACATTTATGGATATCTATACATACCCACTTTCTAGAGGAATGTGTTCATTTCCCATATCCCTATCATGTTTAAAATTGTCAATAACATAATTATAATAAAACATTTCATGCTTTCTATACAAATATATATATATATATATGAATACGTTTATCACTTCAGTTTTTTAATTTAAAAATATGGAAACATATTAAAATAATTTTATATGTTTTTATATTTATATATATTTCCATAAAAAGAAAAATTATTGATTTGGATGAACAATGCTAATAATATAATAAATATCTTCTATCAATTACATTTATAAAACACATAATATTTTGGTAAAAATTATTTCCTGCATAAGAAAACTTCTCTAATTTATCAATCTAATATATATATATATACGCACAAACACAAACACACAAATATATATATATATATATATATAAACATTTATTCAATGTATTGAAAATTAATAAATTTTCCTATAATTACAATTATTATTGACATATATTAAAAATTATAACCATAAATGATATTATTCAACAAAAATAATCCATAATACAATATCATGTAAATATTATGTTTTCTATATATGATTTTACCAAAAAAATTATATTTTTAAATAATAATTAAATACATGTTTGAAAACATTAAAAAATCTTATATAACAATAATCATGAAATTAGAAGACATAAAACTAATTGTTCTTTGATATTAAATATAATATATACATATATATGATTGATTATTATAACATGAACATTGAAAATAATATATCATTATATTTGTAAACCATTACATAAAAATACATTTTTAATTATAAGACGTAAATTGAATGTCATGAAAATATTTAAAAATAATATATATTTGAATAAATTGAACCCCTACTAATTTTATAAAATAAAAATTTCGATATAATTTTTTTAAATTGAATTATAATTAAAAGATGAAAAACATAATGTTTGAAAAAATCCCATGTTACCCCTTATAATAATTGTTTTGAAGAATATAAAATCATGGAAAAAAATAATTGTCCCCTAACCTTAGAATATGTCTATATTGTTATGTAAAGTAGACTTCTCTCTTCCCTATTTCAATTAGTCTACCTATCACCGTGTTTTTTAGAATTCAATTAATATCTCGATGAAGATTCATATATATAACCCTAATGATTAAACATAATATTAAAAGAAGTATTGTATATAATTTTATGTTAATGGATCATTTAAACTAAAATCATTATTCTATATTCCAAAATCATGGCATATGATTTGGATATATGAATCAATATTCATTTCATACTTTTGTATAATCTGAACAATCATTATTGAAATGTTAAAACAAATAAATTAAGGATCTCAATTTTATCCAAATTTTTTTATTGTAGTTATTGCCTTTTAGTAAGATAAATGTATACATATATTTATTATCTAATCATAACAGAAGGATAAAAATATGATTTGATTCAATTTTTTAGATTTTTGATACCGAATATAAGAAATGAATGAAAATAAATGTTTTCTTTAAATCGAACATTTTTTCATACATGAATAGATAATAAATCTATATAACAAATGTACTAAAATAAAAAATTACTTATATGACAATGATTGATGAACAAATAATGTATTGTGGAAGGATATCGAAGGAATGAAATTAAAAAACATTGGTAAAAAAATAATTCAATCCTCATGAGAGGTTGAAAACTCAAATTATATGACCAAAAGAGAAATTAATGCATTAAAAATGATCCTAGAGATAATATTCATAAGGATTCAGAAAAAAATACACCAACCTAAATGTGGGAAATTAACAACTTTTGGAATTAGATCTCCATCAGTGTACATTTCTATGAATGAACCCAAAATCCCACTCAGTACATCCTCACCAACAACTAAAATCACTAACCATAGCTGAACCTCAGTTCTTGACCCTTTTTGTATTCAAATCATCCATTTCATTTAGAGAAAATCAATTTTGGATCCCTCTTCCATAGTTGATTCTCGACTAAGATCTACTTACACTTCATTTCGAAATTGTATCATGCTTGAGTTCAAACTCCTCTATACACTCAAAACATTTTTATTTTTCTCCTCCGTAAAAATATTCCCCAAAATCAGTTTCTTATGCCTTATTTTATTTTTTATTCCATTTATCATTTTTTATTTATTCATAATTTGTTATAAAATTAACCATTTCTTAGTTGTATTATATATAAAAAAAATTTAATGTTCCTTTTTTATAAAATAACATATAATAAAATTTTAAATATTAATATTATCATAATAAATTCATAGTCTATTTTATTATTATAATATATTACAATGATTCTTATAATAATAATATAATAATTTTCATAATTTTAAAAAATAAAATAGTTTCAATTTTATATATAAAATATATTATGTTAGAAATAATAATTTCAATTTTTTGTTAAATCAATATGATTTACAATTAATTATTATAGTTATTCTTAAATTTATTACCATTAATAAATTAAAATGTCCATTGTTATAAGCAAATATATTGGTTTTTTATTTTAACTAATAATTATTATTTTTTATAGTTAGTATATTATAAATTTTTTATGTATATACAAATTTAAAATTAAATTTAACTCTATATTTTTTATTTTCATATGAATTTTGAAATTAAAATATTATACTTTTTCTAAAATAATCAAATAAACATATTTTATATTAAATTATTATTTTGATAAATTATATTATAGAACAATGTTATATTGGAGAATATTAATTGAAAATCAAATCATATTTCTTCATAATAAAAATTTATTTAAAAATAGGATAAAACTATCATTTTTTCAAAATATTCTTATTGGCGAAATATAACTATTTTTAATAATTCAATGAAATATTACTTATAAGTGTTATTATAAAGTATTAAATATTTATTTTTACATAAAGTCATCTTTTATTGTTTTAATTAAATTATTAATTTCAATTTCAATTTTCATAGCAAACTAAATATTTTAAATATTTTGGTATATTACATTCTCACCCCCCTTAAAAAAATTTAACCATCATAATTTCTTAAATATACTTAATTTTTTTTGAATATTAATATTTAAAATTATGAAAAACTTAAATTGAAAAAAAAAATTGGATCTACTACATAGATTTTCTATAAACAAAATTATCCAATCCACAATGTTGTCTAGAGAATTTCTCTGATACCATATTTATAAAAATGAATCCACATATTTGGATTCAGTAAATAAAAAATCATTATTTTTTATTATAAATAATACTGAACAATGACCCAAACCAAAATTCATTCCATGATATTTTGTTGTATATATTTTAAATAATCATAAACCACTATAAAATTTTTGAAAATAAAAAAATATTAATAAATAATAATATTTTTATTCATTTTTAGAACCTCCAAATACAATGGTACCAATCTATGATGATCGAAGAGACCCATGTAAATTATTTTAAAACATGGGAAGAGCACATGATTTTATTGTAAGGTTATTTTTAAAAAAACTATTCAAAATATTTTTTTGGGAAATTCTATAAATGAAAAATTATTTTCAAAAAAATCATTTAAAAAAAATAATAAGTTGAAAATACATTAAAAATTATCTTTTTAATTTTTAGATATCATTATGATATTATTTAGAAAGAAAATAATCTGAACAGTAAATTCCTTGAAAGATGTATGGGCCTACTAACATTCATTATGGAAGAGATAATTTCCCATTTCACTATCATGTTTACAATGTTTAAGCACCTAAATTTATAAAAACAATTTAAACTTGTTATAAATATATATATTTATTTATTTATTACTTGAGGGTTTTCCATAAAAAATTTCTATATATTTATATTAATTTATATATTTATATATTTATATTCACTTAAATAGTAAGTCTTCTCTAGATTTGAAATAATTGTGTTTGTGAACTAATAAATAAAATCAATGTATTCCATTACTAAAAATCATAGAAACCAAATTATTTTATAGGTATTTACTATAAGGAAATGATTTACCCATAATTCATTATTATATAAATAAAAATAATCACACTCAGATAGACACACAAATAAATATATGTGTGTGTGTGTGTGTTGTTGGAATGTCTTGAGAATCAACATATGTGGCCACAATTATGACAATGAATGAAATGTATGTAAAATGATATATTTCAATTATATGATTCCATTAAAATAATTCATATATACCAGATCATGAGAATATAATGCTTTTTTCATAAGATAATAACAAAAAATTGTAATTATAAATAATAATGAATTACGTGTTTAAAAACATACAATCCCCCTTACATAACTACAATCTAGAAATAAGAAGTCTTAAAAATAAATGAACATTGTAATTGAATAAAATATATATATATATATATAATTATTTATATTCAATTTCTAGGACATTAAATTTTTAGATAATATATACATATATTTATACACACTTATTTAAAAATAAATTAAAATTAAAGTTCTTATAATGATTGTCTTGAAAATCATTGAAAATAATATATACATGGATTTTTAACACCCTTGTAAATTTTAATAAAACATAATTTTAATATAAAATTTGAAAAATAAATTCTTATTTAAGGATTAAAAAATATAATTTTTGAAAAAAAAATCCTTATGAAACCCATAATAAGAATTTTTTTAAGAACATAAATTCATGGAAAAAATAACTAATCCCTTACCATAGAAGAATTCCATCATCTTATACAAAGAGGACAACTCTCTTATATTTTTCTCTTAGTGTTCCTCTTTTCATGACTTTTAAAACTCAATTACACTCTTGATGGAGATTTATATTTATTACCATAATGATACTTTATAATTTTAAAATAATACTATGGTTCATATTTTATGTTAATGAATCATTTAAAATAAAATACATCTATTCTATTTAATAATTGTTACATAAGAATTGGAACTTTAAATTAGGCAAAAATTCATATTGTTGTATACAAATAACAATGTTATATATATATATAATTTTTTAAATCTTCACCAGAAGACCTATGTAGAAAAGGGAAGGATCACAATTTTCCTTAAATGGGTAGTTCAGTGGTAATGCTAACAAAGAAAGTTAAATGTATAGATATCTGTTATTAAAGTTCATTAAAAAAGATAAAAATAAGAATTAAATGAATTTTTTTATTTATAATATCAATGACTATAAATAAATGAAAATAATTGTTTTTTAGAATGTGATTTTTCATCATCCGAATAAAAAATCAGTAGATACAATGAGAGGACCTCGAGAAAAATTAACATATAAAAAATTACCAAATGGAAATATATTTTATTATGGATAATGATAAAAGAAAGAAAATTCCAAAACAATGGATGTGGAGGAATGAAATCATTATTCTTGTGAGAAAAATTGAAGGAGACGAAAAGTCAAAAATTAATACATTGAAAATAATCTGGGAGATAAAATTCATCAGGATTCAGAGACAATACACTTATATAAAAAATAAAAATTGAAACACCTTTAACATATAGTATCCATTGGTTTTTATTCTCCCTCAATAAAATAAAACCTTACTTGGTACCTTCCCACCGATAACTAAAACCTCAACCCATAGTTTAACATGAATGCATTACCCTATCTATGCTCGAATCTAACATTTTTTACATTTGAAATCAATGATGGTTCCCTCTACCACAACTGAATCTCGACAATGATCCTGTTGAAGTTCCTTCTAAATATGCCTCTCAAACATTGTTAACCCCTAAAATGGAAATTAACACTTCATCTTGATCTCTGATTGAGGGACTTACCTAATTGGGTTTCTTATCCCTTGTATTTTTATAATCATTGACATTTGTAATTAATTAATCAATTTTTATAAAATAAACCATATAAATTTGATTTAAATATAAACATATTAACATTAATTTTTTATAAAAACAAATATATTTAGATTTTAAATAATCTTATTATCCTAATATGTTCATAATATATTTTTTATTATAATTTAGTACTTTTTTATAAACATATTTTAATACTATTAATAATATCATACAAATTTAAAATATATAAAATTTCATATATAGAATATATTACTATAAATTTGAATAGATAAAATTTCATTTAAAAAAATATGTTTTTACAATAATAATTATTTCTATTTTTGTTATCATTACCTCTAAAAAATTATACATTTTAATGGTATAAGAAAATTTATTGAAATTGTTTATTTGAAATGACGGTAAAATTTTAATTATAATTTTAGTACTATAAATTTCATATGTATATTTAATTTTAAAATGAAATTCTTATATAATCACATTAATTTTAATTTAAATTCACTAATTCAAATATTGTACGTGTAAAAAATTAAAAAATAATTATATTTATATTAAATATTTATTTTTAAAAAATAATAAAATAAAATAAAAATTTCTTTCTGAATATTTATTTAAAATGATATCACGACCCATCCTCAGGGCTCGTGACATGACTGACCCATGCCCACCTTCCATAGGCCAGGGGCTAGTGGCTAGCACCAAAGGCATACATCCCGATAACTAGGAAGGCATTGACATTATAAAAGACAAACACATCCTACCAGAGTACATGTAGGAGTAACAAACTATGTACAAAAGAAAGTGATAAAAAGTAGATGGTCCATAATACAATCCCAACTGAAAAGTACGGCTACAACTGAACAAAAGCACAATTGAATAGACAAACAACTAGTAGATAGAAGCAGCTCTTGGGACGTCCACCTCGGATCCTACCTAAAGAGTAGGTACAGATGGCCACCTCAGCTCTCCACATCCATCTGTCACCTCCAGGATCTATCTCGTTGTGAAGTCCAGCACTGGGTACCGTCTCATCATGAAGTCCACCTCTGGGAACCGTCCATCTCTACAAGCCTCAACAACGATCAATGTTGTCCGTCGTCTGCATCCAACACATCAAGGTATGGGAATAGATCATGCAGGGGTGAGTATAATGATACTTAGTAGGGAGCCCGAGACCCTCAAGGTATTACTAAATCCAACAGGGATAACCACAACAAAGGATCTCATCAGATAAACCTTACATATGTATAAGCCCATACATATACCTATGTTATCAAGTATCCCATCTCAATCATGAGGAAACAAAATGGTTATGAAATCAACAGATAACCACTACTTAGGTATATGCCCAGACATATACCTATGTTCTCAAATAACCCATAACAATCTTGAGGAAACACAAAGGTCATTGACTCAGATCAAACCAGGATTTTATTTATGATGTCGAAACCATGACTGCTGGAGAACTCCTCCTCTATCGAGTATAGTGGTCATGTCACGACTCTGAGGTGATACTCTCTAATGATAGACTGCTGAGGTACTCCTCCGGCCATGTACTGTGGGTCTGCACCCATATATAGTTGTGTTCCCCGATAGTGGTCTGTCGCCCATGACCCGTCCTCGGGGCCCGTTCCGTGACTACCCCAAGCCCACCATCCATAGGCCAAGGGCTGGAGACTAGCACCAAAGGCGTAAATGCCAATAACTGGGAAGGTATTTCATTTATAAAACACAAACACATCCATCCGGAGTACAATCGGAAGTAATACACTATGTTCAAAAGAAAGTGATGAAAAGTAGATGGGCTATAATACAAACCCAACTAAAAATTACAGCTACAATTGAATGAAAGAACAACAGAAAAGACAAACAGCTGGTAGATAGAAGCATCTCTTGGGACCTCCACCTCAGATCCTTCCTGAAGGGTATGTATAGATGGCCACCTCAGCTCTCCACATCCGTCAGTCACCTCCAGGTTCCATATCTTCCTAAAGTTCACCTCCACGTACCATCTCGTCATGTTGTCCACCTCCGGGTACCATCCAACTCTACATGCCTCAACCACGATGATTTTTGTCCATTGTCTAAAACCAACACAATGAGGTTCGGGAATAGCCCATACATGGGTGAGTAAAATGAGACTCAGTAGGGACCCTGATTCCCTCATGATCTCACTAAATCCAATAGGGATAACCACAAAGAAGGATCTCAACAGATAACCCTTACATAGGTATAAACCCATACTTATACCAATGTTATCATGTAACCCATCTCAATCATGAAGAAACAAAAAGGTTATGAAATCAACGGATAACAACTACTCATGTATATGCCCACACATATACCTATGTTATCAAATAACCCATCTCAATCATGAGGGAACACAAAGGTCATTGACTCATCTCAAACAAGGATTTTTTTAATGATGTTGAAACCAAGACTGCTGGGGAACTCCCCCTCTGTCGAGTATTGTGGTCCGGTCACGACTCCGAGGAGCTACTCTCTAACCTTAGACTGCGGAAGTACTCCTCCTGTCAACTACTGCGGGTCCGCACCCAAACACAGTTGTGCACCCCGCCAGTGGTATGCTACCCAAACACAGTAGCAGTTCCCCTTATATCTTACAGTGGTACTCCTCCTGTCGAGTACGGTGGGTCTTATGCCAACTACCATGTGATCCATCCATGGTGGGTCTGCCACCAAATTCTTGGTGCTCCGTCCACTCGGCTAGTCGACTCACTCTAAGTCGAATCGGTCAAGCAGTCGTCAGGTCCACAGATACTAGGTCTCTGCACTCCATACACTCATATCCATGAGGATACACTCCAAAAGCTACTATTCGATACTTCATGTATCACAAATTACCACAAAGAAGTATCAAAAAGTACTGCCTCGTCACAGGGGTCTCAACGCAATAGACGGCGCGTCAATTGGACTCCTGGTCTGTGAGTTATTAGCCTTTTCTTCCCGGGGCCCTGTTGGTTTCGTATACGAACCATCCCAACCGTATCTCAACTATACCCTGAACACAAATAGGGCATACTCAATGGGTCCATTTCTCAACTATATTACCAACGCTGCTGACCATTCATCAAACAGACGTCCGGTCTGAAAGTTGTCGGCTTTTCCGTTCTAGGGGCCCTATTATTTTGTAAGCTAAAACCAACCCGACCGTACTCCAACTGCGTCCAACCTCAGGTGAAATATTCGATAAGATCCGTCTCATAAAAATAAATCTTGCAAACTCGACAGCATGTCAATCGGACGTCGGGAACTCAAGTTATAAGTGTTTCCACTACGAAGGCCCGGTTGGTTTCGGGTTCGAACCAACCCGGGAATTTCCAAACATCGCCGAAACCTTGAGTGTAATATACCAAAATGACCGTCTCAATCCAAGGAATCATATGCAAGGTGACGGTGCATCTATTGGTGTTCCAGAACTCATGTTATGTTCGTTTAACCAAAAACGGTCTGAAAAAAGCGGGTCTGGTCCCAGTCCGACCCAGCCGAACACCCCATGGGACGGCCCGAACCGGTTCGACCCAACCTGGGTCTGGTTATGGCCCGGTTGGGCATTGCCCAACCAAGAAGGGGCAGGCTGGCCTTGGGCTGGCAGCCCAGCCCGGTGATGGAGGCTCAACCCGGTGTTGGGGGCCCAACCTTCTGCGGGCGGCCGAGCCTGGCTGGGCGCGGCCAGCCCCACCCGTGCGGCCTGTGGCCCGGCTCGGATGCCGGACGCGGCTCGGCGCTGGCCGAGTGGGATGAAACGTGGCGTGACTCCCTTTTTCTAGAAACGGCAGACCTAGTGGGGTCCGCCCTAGCAGCAGGTCGGGGGGGGGGGGGGGGGGGGGGGGGGGTACACCCCCTGGTTTCTTCAAAACGACCGACTATGATGACCTACCATTGTGTACCTCTAGGTCCCCCTCGGGTCCCACATCTAGGTGGTGTCGTGGTCGGAACATCAGGCCACCCCATTGACATTAGCCGCGGTGGCCGGCGCCGTAACCCACCACTGCGGCCCGCCCTGGACGTGGCCACTTGTTGCTCCGGCGGGGCGCGACGGCGCTGCGCCCCTCCACCGCAGCCTGCCTCAGCCACATCTCCAGTGGCTCTGGCTGGGTGTGACGGCGCCACGCTACTCCACCACGGCTCGACAAGGACACGTTACAACTCTACTATGCGCGGCATGACAATGACACAACTTTGCGCAGATCTGACAACCAAGCGTTGATGATCCGCCCGTGATCGTCCCGACGCTGGCAGGTTCTTTGCAGTCCGGCTCCATCACTCATAATCAACAAACAAAATGGGATGGGTGAGACCGTGTTCATGTAGTCCAAGCCATTCCTCGTTATGATGGTATCACGTGGCCAAACGAAACTCAACAATTGATGAATGCTGAAGAACGCTATTAAAACTCAAACATAATAACCCCTACCCCGTGTCATTCATCATTCATCGGATCTGACATGAGGAAGATGTTCAAGTCAACGTAGTTCATTGCGCTCGCACCATGCTACAGATCCATGCTCGTTCGTCAGTGTCTCATCAGAGAATATGGAACATCTGTATTCTTCTACGAAGAGGCGATATTCATCACGGGAGTAAGATGTTCTTCAATGATGCATAAAGCTCTCTTCTCATCAATAGCTTCCACGATATGATTTTCCCAACCCCCATTATGATGAGACTCCCTCAACATTAATAGTCATGCCACGTATTAAAAATAATTCAAACTATTTAATCTATTAATTAAATAGTTTGTTTCATTAATTTTGATTGGTTGGAAATTTAAAAGGAGTGAGAGGGGAGGAAGTGTAAAGGTTACATAAATAAAGAAGAGTTTCAAATTAAAACAATGGGTGATTTTGGGGGGAGTTTATGAGAGTTAAAATTGAGTTACGGAAATGTGAAATGATGGGGCTCGTGTGGGACCCACATCTCAAATATCCTCACATGGGTAGTTTGGTTCTTCTGGGTCCCACCCCAACTCCCCCATGTAGGAAAAAACCACCTTAGATATAAAAATAAAATTGTTTCACAATTTTATTCCCTTCTCATTTAAACCACAAATTTTAACTTCTCCTCCCGTGAAAATGCAAACGCGGTTAAGGTCCCATAAAGAAAATATCGGTGTTTTGAGTTCATCAGTTCCCTCATATTTAAATTCTGAGCACTAGTTAATAAGATAGAAAAACCTTCTCATTTGTTCACTAAACGCACCTGATCTAAACTTCGGATATTGATTCCGGGCACACTAGGCCTCAGAATCAAGTTCCGTCAGAAGCCACTGACTGATAAAATTAAAATGAAATTTAAAAAACTCCATGAAATTTCCAGGTCTTTACAAATGAAATATTATTTTTTGATATTTATAATTTATTTAAAAATGTTATAGCATATGTTTTGAAAATGATAAATTTGTCATAAAATCATAATTGGTGGAATATAATTATTTATAATAATTTATTGTAATATTATTTATATTTATTACTATTTAATTTTAAATATTTAAATTAACTTATAATAAAATATTAATTTTGATTAATTAAATCCCATATTATCAATTTTTTTCATAACATTGATTTCATAAAATAACAAAACAAATCTCTAATGATTTAAAATTTTCTGGGATGTTGCAAAAACTTTGTAAATGGAGTTGATACTTCTTACAATTTTATATGAGATTTAAACATTTCTCTATAAAGGATTTAAAATAAAATTCCCCCAGGGTTGTTTTTCTAGTATTCTTTTTAATCAAAGTGATAAAACATTTTGTAAACAAATTTCCCTCAAAATTGTATAATGCAACTGATAGAAATGGAATAAATATATTTGAGATATTATAATACTATATATAATTTTATGTAGAGTCTTATAAAACAATAATAGTGTTCACCAATTTAGAAAATATGTATATTGTGATGATTGTACATCTTCTCGTAGAAAATATAGCATCATAGAATAGAATTTTAGTTGAAGAATAGTTCATGAACTTCAAATATGAACTACTATATTATTCAAAAATATCACTCCACTCAAGATAGAATGAAAAGATTACTTTTAATAATAAAATAATCTTTCATAAAATCCATGATACATGAATTAAAAATACAAACGATTTCTTGAAAATACATGGGAAATGCTACTAACAATAATAATATCCTTGTAATTTTTTTTCATAATACATTTTTATTATAATTAGTTTTATCATAATGAGGTAATCCATAAAAAATTAATGGATGATAACACTAAAATATTATTAAAGTTCTACAACCAAAATAAATAACATATTTCAAACAGACAGAAAATATTTTTGACAACCATGTAGCATAATTATATGTTTTATTTCACATAAATGAATTCCTCCATGTAGTCATTCCTAATGAATTTTATTATCTATATATTTAAAATGATTCACATTGAAAAAATTATTCACATCGGAGTCTTATTAATATTCTAGAATTTAATGCGACCCAAAAATTATGAAACCAATTAGACCCACATTGGCTATTTCTCTGATTATCTAGATAATATAGAGTGAATTTTTTAATGTTGAAGATTCATCAGCACATTAAATTTACAAATATCTAATTACAAAATTTAACCATTTCATATTGGTGAAACCTTCATGAATCCAATTTACATTGATGAATTCTTATGTAATGGTTTCTCTACATGGATAAAATACCTCACATAGCTGATTACTCCATTCTTATAATTATTTTATCCAAAGTGTCTAGAATTATAGACATGTATATTTTAACATTTGAAACAATCAATACAGACATACAACCAGATGAACACCATTAAAAATAATCATTAATATTTGAAGGTTACGTGAGATGATCAAAACATAATGTATATGGGATATGTGGTAAAAATATTTGTAGTTCATGAACCTCCACCATTTTAAAAATAAAAAACCCAAAATTCATTTATTTTTTTTTTCAATGGTTTGTAGACATTGTTTTAGAAAATTATAGAATATAAAAAAATTTAACAATGTTCTGTTTATTCCTTAGTTATTACACTTAATTATAAACTTATCCAATTTGTATTACTACATTTATTAAACATATGGAATCATTTTTAACGTTTAACTAATTTCATTTCATTTTAAATGTTGGGTATGAATGAAATATACTATGTTAATTCATCACATAGATTAATGAAATGTGGATTATTTTTTTGTAAATGATTTTGAAATTATGGTTAAATTTAATTTAGATAAAGGGGAAATAATAAAAAATAAAAATAGATAAATAAAAACACTAAAAATGTATAATAATTTAATGAAATTAATGTAAAATAGTGAATAATAAAAACATAATAAATAAATATATAACTATACTATTTATTATCAATCAGGTATAAAATATTCTTTCTATTAATCCCCCAAAACAATATATATAATAAATTTGTTCATAATACCCATGTTTATGAATATTGTCAAAATGAGAAGGTGGATTTGGTGGATGTTCCTTGGAGATAGGTTATGTTATAGAGTTAGTTGGAGGGTCCATTTCATAGGGAATCAATTTCAACCCAATTTTTATAGTATCTCTTGATAGTGTTTCTACAAAAAAAATTATTTTTGTATGACGAGTAAGATAACACTGAAATTTTTCAAGATGACCTTCAGTAATACTAAAATCATAAGATCCAACAATTATTAAAGGTACATACAATAATGGGATACAGAATGTGGATCCTTATTTATAATTATTTGTATCTATTTTCGTATGCACCTTGGATCTAACATTATGTTTTCCTAGTCATGGATCATAAAATGAATTCAATTTCTATCGGCTACCAGAATAAGTATACACAATATAAAGACACATAGTTTTTTTATCTATCATAAAACAAGACATCTTCAAACACAAAAATAATCCTGATAATATCAAAATTTCATTACTCAAGTATAAAATTAGATTCCAAATGATGTATTTTAGAATCTAAGGAAATATCATTCTATGGAATCGTCACTGAGGATTCAAGCTAACTCAAAAGTGAAACGTAAATGATCGTATTATAAGGGAGTAAGGTTAGTTTTAGATGCACTAGGATAAAGTTCCATTAATATATTTTGTATGATTCAATAGAAATATATTTTCATAACAATTATTCTCTCATTCATAGATTACTTATTTTTATATATGCTATAACTTGAAAAATTAATCTCATTCCAACGTCATGAACAAAGTTACATATGGATCTTGATCTAATGAACTAGAAAAATTATCAATTAGATCATGTGAAACTAATATTACATAGGATGGATGGACTGAATGTATAGGTCTTAGAGCTCCATAGATGACCAATAATTTTCCTATATATGAAACTATTAGAGTTGAAATTTCCATAAACATAAAATTTGATTATCTTTCTAAAGAGTTATAAGATTTTCCTTAAAATTTTTGATAATTGTTTTATAACAATGTTATCAAGTACTGATTATTTCATAATACCAGTTCAATGGTCCTAAATACCATTCCTAGTGTATCACTAGAAATATCTACGATCACTTTTAGCTTTCAATTAGATTTCCCATAATAACTAACCGCTCTATTTACGGAAATATATCTCTTTATACCAAGAATTATAATATATTCCCTTGTGTATTCAAACTATTCAAAATGATTGTTGTTTAACTCTTGAATCAATACTATATTTTATATATCACAATTTATGCATTTAATCTATGGGGACTCTACATTAAATTTTTATAGAATATGATTAAATCCATATTCAAAAACTATTTCTTGTAATCATTCATATATAGTATATTCATAGGGAATAAGCTTCATTATAAATTGAATATGGATTAATTAGAAACATTTTAATGTATGGAATGTTTCAATTTGTTTGTCCTAAATAATTAATTTCATCACCAAAATGATGGTACATATTAGATTGTACCATCGATTGATGTAGGAACATGTCTCTATGAGATGAAAAAATTAATCAATCTTCATTAATCACTGAATTAGTAGAAAACAATTCTCTCAAACAACTCCAAATATGTTTCATCTCTTAATTCTTTGTAACATACATAAAAACTCCATGAACATGAGGTACTATATATATATTCATAATCATATTTGTTTTGTTAAACGATTTATCAAAATAAATATCAAAATCATTTGTTGAAAGAGAGGACTGGTTTAATTTCTTAATATCATCCTCAGATAATATTATATCCTTTTTCAAATCATTATAATCTCCTTTGAGGATATTGATCTTAGTTAATTTTTTAGAATAAAAATATTTCACTACAAAAAATTCCATGTAAAAACAAGTTGAGGGTTCGCCCCCATGTGATAGAGTTGGTGATAGATCATGTAGTGTATGCGAGTTCTTAATAGTCTACATGACCACAAAAATATATCTGTCTTCAACAATTTTATCATATATTTCATCATTTGATTTGTATTCAAACGTTAAAACAACATTTATATTATTATGTGGATTCTATTTAGGAACAAAAAATGTTATCCCAAAATAATTCCTTAAAATGTGGAACTCCTTAAAATGATTCAACAACTCTAATATCATTCATGTTCTAAATATAAGGAGGATCAACCATAAAGGGTCTAATATTTGGCAATGATGTATAAAATATTATAGCCACACTCTACTACACCTCCCATTATTTAACTATCTATGAAAGTGTTTCATCTCAAGGTGATTTGGATTGGGATATCCCCCTGATCCATTTCTTACCTGAATATAGGATTCATATAGTTAAAAAATGCATCCGAAAATTATATTATGGTCTATAAAATATCTACTAATATTGAATTAATCCAATTGAATTTCACTACAACTCCATTTTAAAGGTCCACTTCGATATTCTATAAAGCTAGGAAGATTAGCCTAGTATAGGGATAATATATTAGATTATCTTTCCAGTTTCACAAATGATTCCAGAAACACATCATTCATATTTGAATAATAGTATTTTTATTATTAACTGAATATTAAACAAGTACATATCTATGGAGAAAAAATCCCTCAAGGTTTCTTATAAGTATGTTTGGGGTGTGATTTTGTTTTTTGACAAAAATTGATCACCGTGAATGAGTGTGTTGGTGTTTTTTGAAGAAGGTGATTAAGGTAGTTCAGTTTCGCTGTGGTTTCCAAATTTTTTGGCCTCAAAATCTAGAATTTGTTATCATAAATTGAAGGATTTTATCTATAGGGGTACAAATTAATAATACCATGAACCATAGTTTTTTGAATGAATTTGTTTGTATGTGGAATGATTAATGTATTTTAGAAAAGTAAGGATTCTTCATAGAAGTGTTATGAGGTCCTGAAGCAGGGTATGAAGACCACATTGGAGGAATGGTTTGTGCCATAATAAAGGTTCGTGGGAAGTCAAGCGATAGGTAGAAGGGTTTTGGGACCTGTGATGTATTTTCATTCAAGGAAATGAGGCAGTGATATGAGAAGTATAAAAGTGAATTTTTTGCAAAAACCAGATGGTGATTTGGGCTGCAATGATAGAAGAAAAGCAATATACAGAATGTGTAGGGAAAAATTTGGATGAAAGGGGAATATATGTTTAAGGTAGAACCATAATGTCAATTTGGTAAGTATAAGATTATTTGATTTTGTGAATCCATTTTCCAATATAATGAGTTCTAATCCCATCATTAATTAGAGAATTTTTCATAAGAAAACAACTTTTGATTGAGAAATCATTGACGCCCAAAAGGGATTCAAAATGGAGGATTCTCTGAAGGGTGAAGTAGTTCACAGATACGATTCTATGAAAGGGTTTTTTACAGAAATCAATATTCTAAAAAAGATGACAGCACTCTAAAGAAGGAGCAGTCCATAGATGTAGTAATTTTTTTACAGTGGAACCAATAAACCGAAGAGGTATGGTGAAGAGTTATGTCGAAGTGGTATGCAGAGGTGGTTTGTGGAGGAAGTGTGTAGATGTGGTACATGATCTCAAAATCAAAGGCGTTTTTCTATAGAGGCGTTCATCAAAACATATAAACTAAATTGTTCACTGATAAAGTAGGTGGTTCTTAAAGGGACTTAAATAATTCGAGAATGTAACTTCTACTAACAAATACAATGTTAAATAGTATATTTTACCTTTGGGTGATAAAAGGGACTTCAACAGAGCATCTTCCTATAGTTGAGGGATCGTGATTTAATGAAAATAAAGGGACAAAAACATCCACGGTCTTTGTGTTGATATATTCCAAGAGTTATAAACAAAGGAAGAGGAAGATGTTGATCTTCCCCACCGGCATTGAGCTAGAGGAAGAGACATATGGAGTAACCCTTGGAAAACATATGAGAAGAACCTAATCCTGGTAAAGTAAATTATCTTTGGCATATAATATGTATACAATACCTTTTAACTGGGAGGGATATTTACTGTATTTCAAACATCGGCATATCCTCAATGTATTCTCCTTGGATGAAGCCCAGTGGGGTTGAACCAATTAAAATCACTGTGTCTTGTGCATGATTTCACTTCTATTCATTTATTGTAATGGGGGGTAGATAAAAGTGTGTTTTTTAATGTCAAAACAATATCATAATGGGAGTAGTTTTAATCAATCACACACTAACTCAGATCTCCCATATCAGGGTAATTGACCTAACATACCTCAAAATTTTATTTAGAGGGAATGGTTTAAATACAATGGTTATCTCCCAATAAATTAAAGTGAGGTGGTCAATCAAAATAATATTTCATTATTTGATTGGAAAAGTTTTCAATTATGAAAAAATCAAATGCATCACTATATTTGATCATTTGAAAAGGATTTCTTTATAACATCTATGCATGGAATATGAGCCAATATCAACAGATCTTCTTTATCAGAATATGATATATGTGAATTGGATGATGAAGCTAAAGGGATGACTGGTTTAGGGGGATCCTTACCAATCGAAATTTATATGAAGGTGATGTTATGTAATTAATCACATTCTTTGATGGAAAATATTTTGAATCATTATGAGGGTGACTCAAAAGACGTGGAAGAAAAACTAACAGTTCTATGGAACAATCATGTAGATATCAAAAAACACCCAAATGAGTCTGTTATTACACTCATTGATTGAGTGAATGTAGTTATGCCACACATGTGTGGTCTTGGATAAATAATTTAATATATAAATATTTTCATGCGTCTCTTGATAAAACATCCACATTTATTTTATCCGATGTTTTCTATATTGTAAGAGAAGAATTTTAATGTGATGGCATTGGATAACTTGCAAATTACACTTATAGAATATGATATGATAAATAAATATAATGATGATATGGGAAAGGGGATTTACATATAAGTGGAATTCAAGGCTATGATGAATATATCGGTTGAAGATAGTTAGGAGAAAAAAACATTGGATGATGTCATGTCATTTCTATCATCAAATATCCAATGAAGACAGAGGAAATTTATTAGAAAAACTTCCACTTTCTTGCTACCGATGTGGTATGATTGGACATTTTGTAAAAAAAAGTCAAAAGAAGTTTGAAGATGATGATGAAGAAAATTTTGAGATTCCTCATATGAAGTGTTAATCCAATGTGAAGGGTATGATAATTTCAAAGAGAATGTTCATCAGAATTCATAATAGGATTTCAAAGAATATCAATGATTAGATGAATCTATGGTATAAGAGTTGGAGGACATCAAGTATCATGATGTATATTTGTTTGTGGATGTTGTTAGAAATTTGGTAAAAAAACAATATAGGGACAACGAAGAAGGAGAAGTTGAAGGAAGAGTTAACCTTCATGTTGAATTAAAATATTCTCTTGAAGAGATAAATGATCAAAGAGCCAACAAAATAAAGCTAAAATAGTGGTTCATGATACCAAACTTTTTATGATGCGGGTGGATGAAGAAAAGTATAATATGAATGAGAAAATAGAAAAATTAATGTATTCAAAACCAAAAATAATATAAAAGTCAGTTCAGTACAAATTCAGAATTGATGAACAGAAAAGAGAGACCAGAAGATTGACTAAAACTAGAAAATATCAAATCAAACGTATAGGAGAACATGATGAGAAATTCATTGGTATGGGAAAATTTTTTAAGGATTAATAAACATTGTTGACATGTAAAATGGTATTGGGAAAAGAGGTAACAAAATAAATAGAAATGATAAATGTAGAGAATAATTATCTTATAGAATATAATCAACAGTAAAATACAAATTATAAGTCTTTTATGGTCCATGATCCAAAATGGAAATAAGTAACTCTTTATGTTAGACCATAACCACCAACTCTGAGAATAAATATTTTGTATGCTATAAATTATAATTAGAAAATTAATATAAAACTAAGGATTAAAAGTGGGGCATTTTTTCTACACATGAATGTACACAACATAATATTCCATTATTGTTGGAAGATAGGACACTCAAGAAATGATTACTATAATTATAATATAAAATGAATGGAATATGACCATCATAGGAATTCATATTGTGATCAATTTTTTAATCTATCATTTTATGGTCAATATTTCATATTCAGAGGATTCAGGCACATAGAAATATATTTCTCATAAAAAATTCACTAGAATTTGCTGAAAGAGACTGAGGTAGGTTATATAGAGTAGAAAATTGTATTACTAATTGAGATTTAAAATCAAAATTTATTTGGATCTCTACAATAAGTTATTTTTCAATCATAATATGAGAAACACCAAGAGGGTCATTCCATTAATGGTATGAAATCAGATACATGGATTCAATTGAAATGATATGAGTAGGTGGTGGTTGCAGAGATTGTGTTTAAGGAATAATATCACAATGTGATATGGATCATTTACCATGGATTCACCTTTTAAATTATAGGAAATAAGTATATAGTGAAAGTAATTAGGTACAATAATGAAGGTATCATAATATTTTGTAATTATGAATGGTTGAAAATTATCATCTCCATAAAGAAAATGGTTGGGGGAAAATACATGAGGCATGCAGCTGTATTGGTTTTCTAAGCCCTTAGTCATAACTTATTAAGTGTAAGTCAATTGTCTAACTCATAACATTCCATAAACTTCTCTAATAAATTATTATTCATCAAGGAAAAATTTGGTGATGTTGTATCCTACAGAAAGTGTAGAATGGGAAACTCTACCACGTGGTTGGAGAAGAATATATGTGCATTTTATCCTAGGAAGAAAAAAAATATGTTGTGGAAAAAATTATTGTCCCCATGATCCAAAAATCCTTGGAATACCTGGTGATGTATGATGTTGACATTGATCTCCCTATATTATCATGTGATCTTACACATATGTTTGATTCATAACAAAAAGTAAATATCATTCTAAATACATATATGGGAAAAGAGAAATGATCGAAAAGTTTGATTGATTTGTTTTATTTTGTAGTTTGTAGACCATTTTCACCAATAGATCTTGATTGTAGGACATATTATGTTCTCTACATTCATAATTATATTTTAATTTCATGTTTATCATTCATTAACCACAAGACTTAGGTGTTTAGATTCATTAAAAATTATCGATGGAATGTTGAAATGACTATATATCAGAAAATATATATGATCCCAATAGATAATGTAATAGACTTCTAAAATACCTATGTGGAGGATTATCTTCCAAAACATTGAATAACACATCCTGTTATAGTAGTTCAAACTCCACAGTATAATATTATAGTTGAGAGAATAAATTGGATTGTCATAAACATGACCAGAATAATTCTCATTGAGAAATTCCTTTTATGGAAATTTTGGAAAAAATTATTGATGAGAATAGAATACAATTTAAAGAGAATATTTCTATATCTGAAATTAGAGAATAAATTATATGATCTATGGTATGAAAATAATACATCATTTATGTGCATTCATGTATTCGGATGTATGTGTTTACTTGTGAGCAAGGATATACAGAAAAAATTAAATATCATGTAGATAAAGGTTTGTATTTTTTGATATTATAATAAAATAAAATAAAAAAATCTTCAATGAGAGGATAGTAAAGGTGGTTAATGGTAATTATATAAATATACTGTAGAAAGAGAAAAATCTCTTAAAAATAAATGATCAGTCTAAGGAGGATAGTGATGAAGATACAAGAAGATCATCGGATACTTCGGTTCCAGAAGTTTATTCACAAGAATATTATAATGATGAAAATAATTTGAACAATTAATTATCTACAAAAATAAAAAATATAAGAGATGAAATTGATAGAGATAACTTAATTGGTGATCTGGAAACTCTAGTGCAGACATAGAGGATGATGAATCTACAAAAATAATCGTACTTATCATTGGTTGAGCATAAATTATTTAATGATTAAGCTGGTGATGAGAATTGATTTCAGGCTATAAATTAAGAGCATTAAAAAATTGAGAAAATCATACTTTGGAGAATGTTTCATGATCGATAGAGAATAATTTCATTACGAGGAAATGATGCTATCTTGATAAGATTAATGAGGAAGGGCAAGGGACTTTAATAAAAAAAATTAGTGTGAAAAGGGTACTCTTAGAAAGAGGGTATTAATGTTGATGAAACATTTTTACATATTGCATTGATATAGAAAATTATATTATCTTAGCCATAGTAGTGAAATGAAAGATTATTGTTTTTTAGATGAAAACGAGGTCATCATTTCATAAATGGGGATCTACAAGAAACAGTTTACACTAAGAAACCATATGGGTTCCTAATTCGTGCACATGAGAAAAGAGTTTCTCAACTAAAGAAGGCATAATATGGTTTGAATCATGCCCCAATATCATGGTATTCCAAGGTAAACAAGTGTCTGATGATTCTTCATTTCTGTTGTGTAGGATTTTATTACAATATGTATGTTGAAAATAAAAATGATCAATATATGGTGGTTCTATTATAGGTCAATGAAATAATATTTGGTGGATTGGATGAATCACATTGCCAGAAAATTTTATGAAATATTGAAAAGTGTGTTTTAATTGACAACGATTGGTGAATTGAAATTTTTACTAGTTTTATAGTTGACACTAGGATGATTTGGAACATTACTTTCTCAATCACGATATGACACTAATATTTTGAGAAGATTTGGAATGGATAATTCCAGGGATATTTTCACACCAATAGCTTCTTGTATGAAACTGCCTCAAGATGATGAAGGAAATAAAGTTAATGTCATGGAATATAGGAAAATCATTATAACTATGTCATACATAATTGCAACATTACAAAATATGGTTTTTTTAACATTTCAATATGTTTTGTATTAATGAAATTCCACGGAAGGCCACATGCTAACTATGAAAATAATACTTCAATTTAAGAGGGAAAAATGTATTTTTTGTAGACTAACAAATAATATAATGCGTTGTTGGGATATATAGGTGTAGATTGGATCAAATTAATGTGTGATAGAAAATTAATATCTGGTGGTGCATTTTATATTCATGGATTATGTATTTCATGGATAGTCAAGAAAATGGATTACATTTCATTGAGTACCATTGAAGCTGAATATATTTTTCCCACTCAAGAATTCATGAAGTTGTCATGAATGAAGAAACAACATGATAATATGGGTGTTTAAGTGATATCTTCAAATCAAATTAATTGTGGTAATTAAAGTGATATAAATCTGACCACAAATCCAATCCATCACTCAATGTCAATAAACATTGAAATCAAATATCATTTCATCAAGGAGAATGTTAATAAATGTTTTGTGAAGTTGGATTATGTTCCTATTTAGATACATGTTGCACACCTTCATACTATGCACTTAACCAAAGAATCATTTTAATTGCATCGACTGGCTCTAGCAGTTCAATCAACTTACAACACTTGAAAAAGTTTTTATGTGGCCCCCACTCCTCGAGGTATGTTTATTTTCTCTCATAAATTGATAATCAATTTTTAAAATATTTTAGTCCAAAAAAGGTGTTAACTTTTGGTTTTTTGATATATGGGGAGAAATTATAGCAATTAAAAGAATGAAAATGTCATTGTCAGGGAACATAGATATCTTTCTAGGTATAGAATTGATTGACATGGATTTGATGTTATTTGGGTGAGCAGTGAAATTGGTGGGTAATAAGTCAAATGATATTTGGACTGGTTAATCAAAGGATATATGTCATGACTACTGTGGATCATTATGAATGTAGAAGAGTGGTGTTGGAATGGAATGATGTTATTCATTGATAAAAGTTTTATTATATTGTTGCTTTTCCTGCTGATAATGGATCAGGTGGGATTAGGGAATGTGATTGTGAATCCCTAGTTTCTATATTAATCTTATAAATACAATGAAGATTGAATATGGAATAAGCTTCAATGAGATAACAAATTATGAATGTAATAAAAATAATCCCAAAGGGGGATATTGTTGGTAAAAAATTCTTCAAGGATTCCTCTATCTTTGTTTTCGGTGTGAATTTCTTTTTTGATAAATATAGATGACCGTGAATGAGTATAGTTGGTGTTTTCTGATTTAGGTGTTTATGGTGGCATATTTTCTTTGTGTTTCCAATTTTTTTGGCCTCAAAATTGATAGTTAGTTTTAAAAAATTGATGTTTTTTCTACCTAGGGGTACATGGTACGTGGGCCATAAACCATAGTGTAGAGAATCCATAAGGTGGTATGTGGAAATGTAAAGGGATTTCAACAATTGAAGGATTATACAGAGAATCATTGTGCATCCAAAAAGCATGGTATACGGACTGTGTAGTGGGGATGGTTCGTCGAGAAATGATGGATCATGGGAAGGCAAGAAGTTGATGGATGGATTGTGGTACATGGGATGACTTGTCATTCTCCAAAATGAGGGGGTGATTTGAGAATCTGTAAAGGGTTTTATTGTTGAAAATGAGATGTGGATTTGGGCCATCATGATGGAAGAATGGTTTTACATGGATAGAATAGTGGAAATGCATTATATAAGGAGCTGTACACATTGAAGGTAGTACGATATTGATGATTTGGTAAATCTCAGATTAGTGGATTTTGTGGATATATTTTCCAATATATGGAATGCCAATCCCAACATTACTAAGAATTTTTTTGATACAAAACCATATTTAATATTTGATTTTAGGGATGTATGAAAGTGTTTCACGATGAGGGATTCAATTAAGGTTTAATCAGTTCACAAAAGTGATTTCATGATAGGGTGTTTGTGGGTATCTATAGTCTACAGTGTAAGAAGGAGGTCTATGGAAGATGTAGTTCATGGATGGGGGGAATTCTGCAAAATTTTATTAAATAAATAGAAGTTGTATCTGAATGTGGTATAATGATGTGGTATATACAGGTGGTTTGTAGAGGTAGTATGTGGAGGTGGTATACGATAGTAGAATCCAAGGTAGTTCCTAGAGGAGGTGGTCTTTAAAGTATATGTGCTAGATAGTTTGTAGAAGAATAGTGTGTTTTGTGAGGGTACGTGTATAGTTTGCGAACGTAACATGAACTAACAGTATGTGGAAAAGTATATTTCACTTATGGTTGAAAAATGATCTTCAAAAGAGAATCTTCAAAAAATTTAGAATTAATTAATTCCTGAAAATAAGGTACCTGTAATTTCATAATGTTTGTGTGTATTCCTTCCAAGAGTATTGAGTAAAGGAAGAAGATAATAGTGATCATTTCCACCGGTAGTGATCTAGAGGAAGAGACATATGGTGTGACCCTTGGGAATGCATTGAACAAAACCTAAACCATGTAAAGTCAGTGATCCTAGTCATACATAATATAGACCAAACCATATAATTGGAAGTGATATTTAGTTAATTTGGTACATCGACACATATACATCGTATGTTCCTTTTATGTATCCCGGTGAAGGTGAACCAAGTAAAATCTTAGTGTCTTGTGAATGATTTCCATTCTATTTATATATTTCAACACAAGGAATATATAATATTGTTTTTTTAATAATGAAACAAGATACTAAGGGGAAGGAGTTTTAATCTGTTTTATAGTGATTCACTCCCCAGGGTATTTGACCCAGTAGACCAAACAATATTCTAAAAGAAATCTTCTTCAATCACTCAATTTTTTTGATTATCCACGTATGAACTAACATTCACAAGACATTACACATAGCCGGTATATCATCCAAGAGATTATTGTTAAAATTATATGTTCCACATAAAAAATTAAAACCCTTTAATGGTCCTACTATACTTGTAGAAACCAACATCTAACAAAACCTGATCACCCCTGTATTGAGACTATGCAAGATATCAACCAAATTTAATGAAAAAAAGAATAATATGCTTACCATTTACATTTTAAGAGTGAAAATACTCAACTTGGTTAAACTAGAATGTTCCATACTCATAAATTAATTTCCCACTTCCTCAAAAAGAGAACAATATTCCATTGAATCAATGAAAGACAACTAACCTTTAAACTAATGTAACTTCTTTAGTGGTATCACTATTAATTTAATCTATTCCATATCAACGGCCATTACATAAAATAAATTGTTGAACATAATTATTCTTTTTTTATTACATTTATGAACTAGGTATTCCTTAATTTCCATGTTTATATTTCATAATTTAATACAAGTTACATGATGCTCATGATATGATCAAAAGGTTTTTGGTGATGGTTCTTGTCACGTCCCGTCCTCGAGGCCCATGTCGTGACTACCCCATGTCCGCCTTCTATAGGCCAGGGGCTGGAGACTATCACTAAAGACGTAAATCCTGATAAAATGGAAGACATTTACTTTATATAAAAAAACTAACACCACAGAGTACGCCAGATGAAATAAATAGTAAGTAAACTGAGTTCAAAGCTAAGTGATGAAAAGTAAATGGGCCAGAATACAAACCCAAATGAAAATTTAGTACAACCACATTAAAGTAAATCAAAAACTATTGAGTCATCCTCTGGATGTCCCACATGAAGGGTGGGAATAGATGATCACCTCACCTCCTCGGGTCTGATCGTCCACTCCGTGTACGTCCTTCCTATTAGTCCACCTCCGGGTACCGTCCTACTCCACAAGCCTCACCCACAATCAGCGATGTACGTTTTCTTAAACCAAAAAAATGTAGTGCAGGCATAGCCCGTGCAAGGTTGAGTACACGATACTCATTAGGGACGTCGAGACCCCTGAAGGTCTCCCGGAATCCACAAAGGATAAACCAAAAAGAAAGGGAACAAACACGAAGTATCAACTAAAAATACATCGTTATATTCCCATACACATACCTATTTAATCCATTCCAGTTTGGATCCATCTCTAGAGCCTATTTTCAACTCATTCCACACAGGAAAGTACAACCCAATCCACAAAATAATTCCCAACCCAAATCCACACAGGAAATAAAGTCAATCATATCGAAGATAATGATTGAAATTCAAGACTCAACTCACACAGGTATACTACTCACGAAGTGGGGTGGAGATGATAGATGTAGCCTCTGAATTATCATCCATGCCAAACCCAGATAGGATCCAAGTATAGAAGTTGTCACTACATAACCCATGTAGGATCCTAGTACAGTCACCAGCAATGCCGAACCCACGTAGGATCCAAGTACAGTCGTCTTTGCTGCCGAACCCACATAGGATCCATGTACAATCGTCCTTGCTACCGAACCCACGTAGGATCCAAGTACATTCGTCCTCGTTGTTTAACCGGCATGGGATCCATGTACAGTCATCATCATCATTGAACCCACATAGGATCCCTGCACTGTAGTCGTCGCAGTCGTAGCTAGCTCTACGGTTTCTGCACACAGCATACTCGATTCCAATAGGGTCTGTTTCCTGAGTCAAAAGGGTTGGATACATAATCCATCATGAATAATAGGGTTAATGTATCACGTAGTTCCATCCCATGTCATAGGGGAAAAATAAGAAAAACGTTCCCAAGTCGCGGAGAACAAGACAACCAAGCCATTTTTCAAAAATATATGGAATGTAGGTAAGCGTTACACCCAGTGTTATCAAACACAGGGTACTACCCTTGTGAAATGGCCCATTTCTCAGGGATGGTCATGTAAATAAATACACATCGTGCGGTATGGTTACAGGCCACGTCCTCAGTCGATGGGTACTGTCCGTGTACTACAGCCCGTGTCAAAGGGTTGTTCATGAAAAAAGTAAATACATGGTGTGTGTTATGGTTACATTCCATGTCCAAACATCTGGGGTCAGCTCCATGTAAACTGGCCATGCCAAGCTTTGTGGTGGAGTACATTCTCATGTACTCCACACTGTGTCCGTGTATTCCCAGAATACATGACAAGTCATCATGAAGCCTCTTCTTCCTTGGTGAAGGTAGAACACACCGTTCCTCTTGGCTGTGTGGTTCTACCCATGTCCATATATCACCGAGATTACACACCGCGCCTCGCGAAGCATCTTCTACCCTTCACAGAAGATAATACACTCCATGCCTGATGGCCGTGTATTTCTATTCGTGTCTGTGTCTTTCCCTTGAATACACTCCATGTCTATCGAAGTCTCCTCTGTCAATCTTTGTGGATAGTACATGTTGTGTGACTAGTGTCACATGCCATGTGTCACTTCTTCTAACGTTCATTACTTCTGCCACTGAATGCTTGTACTATAAGACATGTGCATTGGAAGTACACACCGTGTATTATAGAATTTTCAAAAAATGGGGCATCTGGACAGAACGCATCCTGAGGTGTTCTTCCTTCATTCTGATGATGCGTTCTCTAAAAAACTCCCTCTCCTGGGTCGTCCCGATGTTCTGAGGTCATTTCCGATGTTTTTGGGGCCTCCGATTGGCTCTGAAAACTTCCCTATATTCACCAATGGAGAATGGTAGGATAACATCATACGACAACAATGGTCGAGGTATCAGACCATGTTAGTTTGGTTTGGTTCCATCTGCATTAATTTGACAGCAATTGGTTTTAAGAGAAACAATAACATAGAAGTAAAAACAATGTCTCTCAATCAAAAACACACCCCTACCTCAACAAAATTTGTCAAATGACGGGCGTCGCTGATAACGGCGTTGTAGGATGATGTTCCATAGATTTTGAAAGAGAATGTTCGAGGAGGATGCGTCGTCTTACCTTTTTGTCATGTAGAAGAAGAATGAGGGTGCGTCGATGGAGAATTCATGTGTTGGTGTCTCATCCCATGTCGCAGAGGAGGAAGGGGATGGAGAAACTGGAGTCTCTAAGTATTTATTTGTTGGTGAGATGATGTTCTTCATGGGAGGATGAAGATCATCAAAAGAAACCAAATATCTCTCTTCCCCAATTCCCAACACAACAAAACTATCTCCAAAATAAAATAAGATCCCCTTATTTTATTAAAACATGCCAAGGGTTAAAATTACAAAATTCAAACAGATAACTCAATTAATTGATTAAGTGTGTGTTGTTATGATTAAAGAGGAGAGAGGGGAGAGTTACACAATTTAAGGATACCAACATAAAGTGGGGGGGGAGTTAGAGGAGTTAATGTAATGTGAAGGGGTGGGGCTCATGTGGGCCCCACCTCACTAATATCCTAACAGAAGTAATTAGGAACAAGTGGGTCCCACCCCAACTCCCACACATACGATATGACCACGTAGATAAAGAAAATAAAATTGTACCACAATTTTATTTATTCCACATATAATCTTCAATTTTTAACAACTCCTCCCAAGAAAACGCACCTTTGGGAAATGTCCTCTTAAAAAATTACTAGCCTTGTGGTTCCATTAGGGCGCTCAGATTTCAATTCCGAGCACTGGTTCAAAAGATAGAAAAACATGTTCGTTCATTCACTGAACGTACTTGATCTAAACTTCGTAAATTGATTCTGGTCACTCTGGGCCTCAGAATCAGGTACGTTCAGAAACTGTATACTCATAAAAATCCAAAAAAATTATGAAAAAATATTCCATGAAATTTACAGGTGTTTACATTACTCCCACCTCCTGGCTTTACATCCCCTTAAATATAAAACAAAAACTATGGAAAAAATGAGGGTACTATGCATGCATCTGATCCTCCCACTCCCATGTGCTCTCCAGGAGGTTCTCGTACTGCCACCTAATTGCACTAGAGGAATCGACCATCCACGTAGGACCCACTCCTGTCAATCCTCGATCTCCACCGGGACCACCTCAAATGTTGCCTCGTAATCGATGTCCAGCTCACTGTGATCAATGATAAGAGTCGGGTGATGCACATATCTCCTTAGATAAGATACATGGAAGACATCGTGCATCTGGTGCAACTGAGGTGGAAGAGCCAGGCGATAAGTCCCCTCGCCTATCCTGCTGAGAACCTGGAATAGTCTGATGAAGTAAGGAGATCACTTGCTGCCCTGACCAAATCTCCGTAATCCACATTGAGGTGAGACCCATAAGAAAACATGGTCACCATCCACGAACTCTAGTGGTCTCTGCCTCTTATCAGCATAGGACTTCTGTCAGCTCTAGGCAGTCCTCATCCACTCCTAGATTATCTGTACCTTTTCTTTCTTGGCCTGGACAATCTCTGGTCCTACAAGTGCTGATTCCCTAGGGTCTGTCCAGCACAGAGTTGATCTACAACGTCAGCCGTACAATGCATCATATGGTGCCATCCCGATGGTGGAGTGGTAGCTGTTGTTGTAAGCATACTCCATCAAAGGAAGATGTTCCACCTAGATGCGACCCATGTCAAGGACACATGCACGGATCATGTCCTCGAGTGTCTGAATGGTCCTCTCCATCTGACCATCCGTCTGTGGGTGAAAGGCGGTGCTCAAGCGTAGTTTCTTTCTAAAAGCCTCCTGCAACCCCTTTTAAAGCTGGGATGTAAATCAAGAATCTTAATCGGAAAGGATAGTAAATGGCACACCATGAAGCAGTACGATCTCCTGAAAGAATAGGTGTCCCAAGCTCTCCACTGAGCCCTTCTCTCTGATAGGTAAGAAGTGGGCCGACATGGTGAGTCGGTTGGCAATTGTAATGCCCCGACCCCAGTTACCCAGAGTCGGTGCATTATTACATAACATTGGCATGATCACAAGAAAGATCAAATCTCGAAAGACCGATTGGTTTAGTAGCCTTGGAAACACTAGATATATTCATAAGTTTTACATTATATCATAAAATGAAAAACTACTACAACAACATAATGTTTCCACAGTCCACACTATAATCCCCTCATAATATCCCTGCAGGCCATTCATAACTTACATCTTCACATCCTGGGAAAAATAAAACATAGAAAAGGGGTGAGCTCAAATGCCCAGTAAGGATAACAATATCGCGGAACATTCAAAAATAAGCATAAACATTTAAGGCAATGAATTACTAAAACAAAAGCCTTTTAAACTTGAACTTCAACATAGTATGGAAAAAGTAAAATGAAATAATGCCATTTACTTGTTCACATGGATATTCTACTAATCGAATAATCACATGCAAAATCAATAACCACTTTCATAATGTTGGAATGCATAATGCTAAACTTTAATTACTTTTCAAGGCCTCGTCCCAAGACCTTGGGGCTAACTATAACCGGAACCCAACCCAGAGTGCCTCTAATAACTGGACACCAACCCGGAGTGCCTCTAATAACCGGACACCAACCCAGAGGGCTTACTTTTACCAGTCCCTAACCTAGAGGGCTTACTTTTACCAGTCCCCAACCTGGAGGGCTTACTTTTACCGGTCCCCAACCTGGAGGGCTTACTTTAACCAGTCCCCAACCTAGAACATACTTGTCCAACACATTCATATGAAGTAAAGATTGAAATATAACATAAACATTCTTATTGGAACTAGCATACGAAATGTCAATACTTTCACCATAAACTGTGAATGGTATAAAAATAGCACATCCACAGGCAAACATATCACAAAACCTTCAAAACAATATAGATGTTTTGTATCATAATAAATCAACTTCAAATAATCTTAAAACCCATCAAAGGATGTTGACATAGATGAAATAAAAATTCTTTTTAAAGAAATATCTCCTTTTATTTTGAAATCATTTAAGATCCATATAAAATCATACATTTTATTTGAAAATAATCTTATAAGCTTTTAAGGAATGCTTTGAAGATTTTATAACGGTGTAAAATAACCGCACCCGCTGTATAAGTTAAAAAAAACATTCTTACCTCAATTCTGTCGAAAAGGTTAAAAAGGACCTTGTTTTGAAAACGACGGAAAGATTCCTTTATAAACCTCTTATAAAAAGTCAAACAAGGGTATAAATGACTTTAACCCATATTCTTGTAAATAGTAAAAATGGTTTGAAATACATTTTTAAGAAACATGGATGTGGATGATAAAGATATCCCAGTAGATTATTACGTATAAACAACCTCGAATAATGAAGAGATTGTGAAATAACCCTTACCAGTTTGGTAACTTATGAAACATACAACCCATGAAAGAGGTATCATACAATGAATATTTAAGTACACATAAATTTGAGTGTATTACACAAAGAATATAATTATGGGCAGTACATACACCACACAAAGGTAATGGTGGCAATATGGCATGAATCTCATGAGAATAAGGAGTGAGATGAAAACCCCTTACCACGATAATCAACTGAGTCGTATGGCCAAAAGTTAATAACCACCAAATGATTTACAGAATAACATGAATATAAATAGAATCATGATAATATATATCAAATGGCAGTACACAATACACCACGTTCAATAATTTAGTGGCGAACAATGGAAATCTCACGGAATTGAAAGTGAGATAAGAAAATCCCTTACCTTGTACTTTTCCTTGGTTGGGGTAGGTTAACCTCCTGTATAATGGTGAAATAATTGTTATTAAATTATACAAGAATCATATATATTAATATGATATCATATATGATCTTTTAATATTGATTTGATAATAATATCTTAGTATTATCGTTGTTTCGGGTGTTAACTTACTTGTTTTATTTTGTATGTTTTGTTACGTAAGACATGTTTGTAAAGGATAGGTTGTATATTATTCAAATCCAGAATGGTATAAAGTCCTTAAACATCATTTTTAAATCATCAAATAATAATTATACTTGAATGGATACGATGGAGGATGAATCTCATCGCGTTCGTGGAGACGGTAGTCCGTACGTACGCACGAACGCAACTTCCATTTAATTTTTATTTTAAAAGAATTGAATCCAAATGATACTTAGGTATATTACTATTACATTATAATATAATATTTTATATATGTTACTTAAGTTCATTAACACCATCCTTTATACGTTCCATGTGTGGTATGAATGAGTCATATCATTTTAAGGGGGCGGTAGTCCGCACTTCCTCAAATGAAATTATCGTATGTATATACAACATGAAACGAATAATGGTATGAAATAAAATGGAATTAAAGAATATTATATATAAAATATATATCATTAATATCATATTTAATTACAGTGCCATCATAATGGCCACCATGAGAGGCGGTAAGATGTATTTGAACAATCATCGTTTCGTGAGGCGTTAGTTTGCCATCCACTGAAACATTATGTTCATCATCCATTAGATGGAGTTGTGTGTATGTGTAGTTTGAATACATCTTATAACAACATCCTAGTATATTGAGGATACTGGTGTTGTTACAAAATAAAGGAAATAAAAAGAGTTTGGGGGTTGGAGAAGCAAAATAAATGAAAATAATTTAAGAGAAATCGTTACCTTTAATTTAGGTAACTCACTTTGGTTGAACCAAAGGACTTCTTGAAATGCATTCTGCCTAAGGGGAAGCTTCAAGGAGGAGTATAGGGATGTGGGGAGCTTAGTTGGGTAGAGTTTGGACGAGCCAAGTGGCTTGAGAGGTGTGAGGAATGAGTAGAAGTGGTCTCCTTTTATAAGGGAGAGGAGGGGCTCTTTAGGAAAGAGTGAAAGTATTACTTTATAATATAATTATATTCGGTTTATAATGGTCCAAAAATCATTGAGGTAGAAGATAAGATGACTCATATTCTAAATAACATCAACCAATAAGAATTGGACAGGTTTTAGATAATATTTTAATCATTATAATCTTATTTATTTAAATGATTTATTAATGAGGTAAACATTGCATCACTATTGTGTCATTAATAATTTAACTTATTTGATGTATAAAAATTATAAATAAAATATCATTATGTAGGAAATCTTTTTATATTTCTAATGAATATTTATAATCGAAAATCCAACATGTATAACCCTATGTAAAAATTGTTCTTCTAAAAGATGTAAGCTTATGCCATTTTTATTTTTATTTTAACTTTATTAATATAAAGTGTCCCTGCCACATACAAGTGGCTCCAAGGGGCCCCCAAATTTACCCAAGGATGCTCATGGTCGGGTATGTGTCCACCAATAATGTTAGGACACGTTTTAGGGTAATTTTGTATTATTATAATATTATTTTTTAACCCTTATTTACCGGATTTACCCTTAACCATGGTAAATAAAATATTTACCACAGTAATTATTCAAAATGTCTAAAAATAAAAGTTACCTATTTACACAATTTGGACATCCTGATTCCAAATATGGAATCCATTTTTCTAAATTCAAAACACAGAAGTGTCATAAATTAATTTAAAATTAATTCCCGCTGTCAAAACAAAAAGCGTGTTTTTAAGAGATAATAATTATCATAAGATTGACACTTGTTTATGTTCGGTTTAATTGTAAAATTATGTCCAATGACCAACATTATATTAAATGGTAAAAATATATTCTAAATATACTTTAAAACTACTAAAATTCATAATTTATCACTATTAATTATTTTGATTAAAAAAGTTGTTTTTAATTAAAATTTAGTAATTTTCACTATTTATCAAAATATGAAAGTTATCCGAAAAGTTCAAAAATTTCACCTTAGGCTAAATTCGATATTCCGAATCCAAAAATGAAGTCCATTTTAAAATATAAAATATATATAATTTCAAAATTTAGGTATTACTATTCATAACGGCTAGTTTGATTGGTTGTGGCGTGTGTTAAAACTCAAGGTTGCGTACAACACACGCTACTATTTTATTCAAAGGAAAGCGTACCGTGGAAGCTTGGGATGTTTCATTTAAAAATTTTTTTGATGTCCCAATTTATTCAGATAGTTTAAAATATTTTATTTAAAAAAGTTTCACTATTAAAGTTGATAAAAGTGCAATACTGAAAATGAATCTGTTCTTGCATTATGACTAAGAAACTCATAATAGGGATTCTAAAATTATAATGATTATATAAAGTTCAAAATGTTGTTAATACTATTCATGACCTCTTTTAATGGCTCTTTTTTTTGTACATCATGGTGTGATTGAACTCGGTGTTGCGTGTAGTGCATGTTATTGAATTATTTTTAAGAAATAACACACTATGAAATCTTGGGGTGTTACATTCTCCCATTCTTCAATAAATTGCGTCCTCGCAATTTGAAATTGTTCTTCAAAAATAAAAGGTTGAAAGTAGAAAATATATTTGTGGGAAAACCCACATCAGAAATTGGGTTACTAAAATTTATTCATAATATGAGGAAAAGAGAAATGAAAGAGTCACCACCAAATTATGATCTCGATTAGGAGAACATTGGTGGAAATTAGAGACATATAATTGGAGGAAAAACGTAAATATTTATAGGTAGTGATTGAGATCATCAATCACAAACAAGTGTATAATTGAGGTCCTTAAATTCATCAATCTATGATGATTTGAAATACCATCGGTTCAACAAAACATAGGGTATTAGGATAACACATTTTTGACATTTCAAAATATCTTAGCTGAAATCCCACATCTAAAAATGATTTAATGAGGCCTCTATTTAAAATAAAGAGTGGAATGTATGAAGATTACCGAAAATAACACATACTAGGGTTCCATGTAGGAAAATATGGATATGGAAGAGAAATCTAACCATCAAATATTTGATGGAGAGTGGTAGAGAACATGGCTATGAAAAGGCCAACAATCCCAAAGCCATGAATTAGTGATGATTTAAGGTACCATCTAGGACAACATTTTTGTTCTAAGTTCCTTTTATTAATGTTGAGGAATATATTTATGATATTGGCTAAGATCATAAGGAGATATACTTACTTTATAATTAGAGTTTTATCCATTAATAAATTTCTACCACAAACTCATCTTTCACTCTAAAAGATAATAGAATGTAATTTTTTTTATTTACACTATTCGTACAGGGTTCCAAAATAAATGATTTTATAATTCATCTACCAGATCTTTAAAAAAACATTATTTAATCCAGGACATCTCGTGGGCCAGTGGTAGGTGATACACCCTTGTCGCCCTTCGGTTGCGGGTTCAAGTCTCGCAGCCTTGCCGGACGCGACGGGTTGCCGCCCGACCTCTGGGTTGTCCTTTTATGGTAATCCAAAATAATCCAAACTAGAACTATCCAAAATACTTATGTCCAAACTCACAGTCCAACATTTATAAGGAAGGTAAACATAATATAGATCCTTTTTACCCCGTAATAGCATATGAATAACTTCATCTTGTATTCTTTTAATAAACTGAAACATCTTGAATTACCATATTCCTTATTGATGACATTCACGCTCCCCTATTCCATATAGAATGCTGGATATACTTCATTAATCCAAAAATGTTTTAAACCCCAACAATGATGGAATATACAAATCATTAATCAGCTTCAAGGTAGTCAATAATATCCAATATAATTTATCCAAAATAATCACATATTATTCCAAAATCACTACCTCAGTATCAGAACTATATTATGATTTATCATTCTCTCAACCATATATTTTCCAAAAATTTAACCTTCTATTGAGTCACTTTTCATTGTTCCACACAATCTCAAGTCCTTAATGAAATAGTACTGCAGTACAATCCTTATATACTCCATAATTATTATAACAAGTACATTGTTGATACAACACTCAATTGACATAATCAACATAAGAACTCTAATCATTCCTCTTCATCTGTGGTAGTATCATAACTTGATTATTATCCAATAGCATCATTTGCGGCATAGTCTGATGACTGGGGCATAGGTTCGCGTAGTGTCCAAACTCCTTGCAAATGAAGCATTGTACATTTGAAACCATTTTCTCACCCTTGCAGTCACGTACTTTGTGCCCTTTTCCTCCACACTTATAACAAACTCCCATTCCTTTCAGGCAAGTTCCAGGGTGTTTCTTCCCACAATTACCACATATGGGAAAATCCTTCTTTTCCCTCTTCCCTTTATCCATTTTTCTCTCTTCCATCCTTTTCTTCTCTTGCTTCCCTTCAAAGCCATAGGACTCAGTAAACTATTTACTTATCTTATCAACACATGATATTATTTCTTCATATGATGATAATACATGGGAGACTATTTATCTTATCAATTCTATCTTAAGACCATGAAAGATATGATCCTTCCTTCTCTTTGGATCATGTGCATTTCTGGAGTTCTCATTCCTTATACTGGGCGCCATTTCTAAACAATGGCATAAACTAGATCAGTTTATGAATCAAAATACATAATCCCATACTTATAAAACACTTAACATAAATTGAACTATTTATGGATATAATCCATAATCATAAAAATGTTTTCTTTGAGGAAGTATATACTCATAAACCCTTCATAATGATTTGTAAGAAAATGAGCGTTATCCTAAGCATATCCCCCGGTAGTGTCGTAACCAAGAGTGCAGCAAGGCCCGTTGTCGTGCACCAGTTCCCATTCGAGTCTAGCTCAAAGCGGTGTTTTCGGGTTTTACGCCTAGGTACATCTGTGCCAGAGCCGCCTCTACCTGCTCGTATCCAGACAGGGATGTATTGCTCGGAAAACTCACAAAATCTCTACAATACAAAAATTCTAGGAAGTTCTTCTATACTAATCCTCAAAGTTAATCATAGGTCTACGTGCTCTAATCAGAGTTTATCTAAATCTAGCTTCCAATGTTTGTACTAAACCTCCTCTGATACCAACTGTAACACCCCGACCCCAGTTACCCAGAGTCGGTGCATTATTACATAACATTAGCATGATCACAAGAAAGATCAAATCTCGAAATACCGATTGGTTTAGTAGCCTTGGAAACACTAGATATATTCATAAGTTTTACATTATATCATAAAATGAAAAACTACTACAACAACATAATGTTTCCACAGTCCACACTATAATCCCCTCATAATATCCCTGCAGGTCATTCATAACTTACATCTTCACATCCTGGGAAAAATAAAACATAGAAAAGGGGTGAGCTCAAATGCCCAGTAAGGATAACAATATAGCGGAACATTCAAAAATAAGCACAAACATTTAAGGCAATGAATTACTAAAACAAAAGCCTTTTAAACTTGAACTTCAACATAGTATGGCAAAAGTAAAATGAAATAATTCCATTTACTTGTTCACATGGATATTCTACTAATCGAATAATCACATGCAAAATCAATAACCACTTTCATAATGTTGGAATGCATAATGCTAAACTTTAATTACTTTTCAAGGCCTCGTCCCAAGACCTTGGGGCTAACTATAACCGGAACCCAACCCGGAGTGCCTCTAATAACCGGACACCAACCCGGAGGGCTTACTTTTACCAGTCCCTAACCTGGAGGGCTTACTTTTACCAGTCCCCAACCACGAGGGCTTACTTTTACTAGTCCCCAACCTGGAGGGCTTACATTAACCAGTCCCCAACCTGGAATATACTTGTCCAACACATTCATATGAAGTAAAGATTGAAATATAACATAAACATTCTTATTGGAACTAGCATACGAAATGTCAATACTTTCACCATAAACTGTGAATGGTATAAAAATAGCACATCCACAGTCAAACATATCACAAAACCTTAAAAACAATATAGAAGTTTTGTATCATAATAAATCAACTTCAAATAATCTTAAAACCCATCAAATGATGTTGACATAGATGAAATCAAAATTCTTTTTAAAGAAATATCTCCTTTTATTTTGAAATCATTTAAGATCCATATAAAATCAAACATTTTCTTTGAAAATAATCTTATAAGTTTTAAAGAATGCTTTGAAGATTTTATAACGGCGTAAAATAACCACACCCGCCGTATAAGTTAAAAAAAACATTCTTACCTCAATTCTGTCGAAAAGGTTAAAAAGGACCTTTTTTTGAAAACGACGGAAAGATTCCATTATAAACCTCTTATAAAAAGTCAAACAAGGGTATAAATGACTTTAACCCATATTCTTATAAATAGTAAAAATGTTTTGAAATACATTTTTAAGAAACATGGATGTGGATGATAAAGATATCCCAGTAGATTATTACGTATAAACAACCTCGGATAATGAAGAGATTGTGAAATAACCCTAACCAGTTTGGTAACTTATGAAACATACAACCCATGAAAGAGGTATCATACAATGAATATGTAAGTACACATAAATTATAGTGTATTACACAAAGAATATAATTATGGGCAGTACATACACCACACAAAGGTAATGGTGGCAATATGGCATGAATCTCATGAGAATAAGGAGTGAGATGAAAACCCCTTACCACGTTAATCAACAGAGTCGTATGGCCAAAAGTTAATAACCACCAAATGATTTACAGAATAACAGGAATATAAATAGAATCATGATAATATATATCAAATGGCAGTACACAATACACCACTTTCAATAATTTAGTGGCGAACAATGGAAATCTCACGGAATTGAAAGTGAGATAAGAAAATCCCTTACCTTGTACTTTTCCTTGGTTAGGGTAGGTTAACCTCCTGTATAATGGTGAAATAATTGTTATTAAATTATAAAAGAATCATATATATTAATATGATATCATATATGATCTTTTAATATTGATTTGATAATAATATCTTAGTATTATCATTGTTTCAGGTGTTAACTTACTTGTTTTCTTTTGTATGTTTTGTTACGTAAGACATGTTTGTAAAGGATAGGTTGTATATTATTCAAATCCAGAATGGTATCAAGTCCTTAAACATCATTTTTAAATTGTCAAATGATAATTATACTTGAATGGATACGATGGAGGATGAATCTCATCGCGTTCGTGGAGACGGTAGTCCGTACGTACGCACGAACGCAACTTCCATTTAATTTTTATTTTAAAAGAATTGAATCCAAATGATACTTAGGTATATTACTATTACAGTATAATATAATATTTTATATATGTTCCTTAAGTTCATTAACACCATCCTTTATATGTTTCATGTGTGGTATGAACGAGTCATATCATTTTAAGGGGGCGGTAGTCCGCACTTCCTCAAATGAAATTATCGTATGTATATACAACATGAAATGAATAATGGTATGAAATAAAATGGAATTACAGAAGATTATATATAAAATATATATCATTAATATCATATTTAATTATAGTGCCATCATAATGGCCACCATGAGAGGCGGTAAGATGTATTTGAAAAATCATCGTTTCGTGAGGCGTTAGTTTTCCATCCACAGAAACATTATGTTCATCATCCAATAGATGGAGTTGTGTGTATGTGTAGTTTGAATACTTATTATAACAACATCCTAGTATATTGAGGATACTGGTGTTGTTACAAAAGAAAGTAAATAAAAAGAGTTTGGGGGTTGGAGAAGCAAAATAAATGAAAATAATTTAAGAGAAATCGTTACCTTTAATTTAGGTAACTCACTTTGGTTGGAACCAAAGGACTTCTTGAAATGCTTTCTGCCTAAGGGGATGCATAAAGGAGGAGGATAGGGATTTGGGGAGCTTAGTTGGGCAGAGTTTTGACGAGCCAAGTGGCTTGAGAGGTGTGAGGAATGAGTAGAAGTGGTCTCCTTTTATAAGGGAGAGGAGGGGCTCTTTAGGAAAGAGTGAAAGTATTACTTTATAATATAATTATATTCGCTTTATAATGGTCCAAAAAATCATTGAGGTCGAAGATAAGATGACTCCTATTCTAAATAACATCAACCAATAAGAATTGGACAGGTTTTAGATAATATTTTAATAATTTTAATCTTATTTATTTAAATGATTTATTAATGAGGTAAACATTGCATCACTATTGTGTCATTAATAATTTAACTTATTTGATGTCTAAAAATTATAAATAAAATATCATTATATAGGAAATCTTTTTAGATTTCTAATGAATATTTATAATCGAAAATACAACATGTATAACCCTATGTAAAAATTGTTCTTCTAAAAGATGTAAGCTTATGCCATTTTTATTTTTATTTTAACTTTATTAATATAATGTGTCCCTACCACATACAAGTGGCTCCACGGGGTCACCAAATTGACCCAAGGATGATCATGGTCGGGTATGTGTCCACAAATAAGGTTAGGACACGTTTTAGGGTAATTTTGTATTATTATAATATTATTTTTTAACCCTTATTTACTGGATTTACCCTGAACCATGGTAAATAAAATATTTACCACAGTAATTATTCAAAATGTCTAAAAATAAAATTTACCTATTTACACAATTTGGACATCCTGATTCCAAATATGGAATTCATTTTTCTAAATTTAAAACACAGAAGTGGCAGAAATTAATTTAAAATTAATTCCCGCTGTCAAAACAAAAAGCGTGTTTTTAAGAGATAATAACTATCAAAAGATTGACACTTGTTTATGTTCGGTTTAATTGTAAAATTATGTCCAATGACAAACATTATATTAAATGGTAAAAATATATTCTAAATATACTTTAAAACTACTAAAATTCATAATTTATCACTATTAATTATTTTGATTAAAAAAGTTGTTTTTAATTAAAATTTAGTAATTTTCACTATTCATCAAAATATGAAAGTTATCCGAAAAGTACCAAAATTTCACCTTAGGCTAAATTCGATATTCCGAATCCAAAAATGAAGTCCATTTTAAAATATAAAATATATATAATTTCAAAATTTAGGTATTACTATTCATAACGGCTAGTTTGATTGGTTGTGGCGTGTGTTAAAACTCAAGTTTGCGTACAACACACGCTACTATTTTATTCAAAGGAAAGCGTACCGTGGAAGCTTGGGATATTTCATTTAAAATTTTTTTTGATGTCCCAATTTATTCAGATAGTTTAAAATATTTTATTTAAAAAGGTTTCACTATTAAAGTTGATAAAAGTGCAATACTGAAAATGAATCTGTTCTTGCATTATGACTAAGAAACTCATAATAGGGATTCTAAAATTATAAGGATTATATAAAGTTCAAAATGTTGTTAATACTATTCATGACCTCTTTTAATGGCTCTTTTTTTTGTACGTCATGGTGTGATTGAACTCGGTGTTGCGTGTAGTGCAAGTTATTGAATTATTTTTAAGAAATAACACACTATGAAATCTTGGGGTGTTACAGCAATCACCCAAATGGAGTCGTGTCCTCTGGATGTACATGGAATCCCTATCATGAAATCCATAGATACCTCATCCCACTTCCACCCCCGGACCTCTAAGGGTTGTACCAAGCCTACGGGTACCTGGTGCCCAGCCTTCACCTGCTGGCAGGAGAGGCATCGTGAAACGAACTCTGTTATTGCCTTCTTCATACTCGGCCAACAGTGTTGTCATCTGAGGTCCTGGTACATCATCTCTACTCCTGGATGTACTGCTATTGGGGAAGTGTGAAACTCTCTCAGCACCTCCTCCTGTAACGCAACTGGTACCACGGTATATCCTCTTAAAAGGACGACGTGCTCTCCTCATAAAGAGAAACCATCAGGTGCCTGTCCTGAGGATATCTGTGCACGTTGCATCTCATAGTCAACGTCCCCACATTATGCCTCTATAACCCGCTGAAGTAGTGGAGGAGTGATAGTGAGCGATGGTAGAAACTATTCCCCATATCTATCCATGTATGATATCTGAAAAGAGGCTAACTGCTCTGTCACCTCTCTAAGTAGCTTAATTCCCTTCCTCCGACTGAGAGTATCCGCTACTACATTCCCCATTCAAGGAGTATAGACTATATAAATGTCATAGTCCTGGAAGAACTCATGCCATCACTGCTATCTCAGGTTTAGTTCCTTCTACAAGAATATGTACCTAAGACTCTGGTTGTCAGAATAGACTATAATGTGCTAGCCCATTAGATAGTTCTGCCACATCTTCAAGGAGAAGACCACTACTACTAACTCCAAGTCATGGGTAGCGTAGTTCTGCTTATGATACCTCAATTTTCATGAACCATAGGCGATCAGTGCTTGCTCATGCATTAGGACACACCCGAGTCTGGTCCCTGATTCAACGTAGTAAACTACGTACCCTAATCCCTCCTCTGGTAGCCTCAAGATGGGTGAACTAGTCAATCTCTATCATAGCTCTTAGAAGCTCTACTGACATCTATCTGGCAACACAAAGGGTATCCCCTTCTTCCTCAAGGTTGAGAGTGGTGTTGTAACTCTGGAGAAGTCTGGCACAAATCTCCGATAGTACCCATCATAACCTAGGAAACTCCACACCTTTGTCACACTCTTGGGTGGCTCCCAAGAAAGCCCTGCCTCGATCTTCGCAGGATCCACCAAAAATTCCACCTCAGAGATAACATGTCCCATGAAGTGGACCTATAGAATCCATACCTCACATTTTGAGAGCTTACCATAAACATGGTTCTCTCGGAGTGTGTCCAGTACAACCTGCATGTGGTAGGCGTGCTCCTCCTCAGTAGTCGAGTAAACCAATATGTCGTCGATGAGGACTATGACAAATCAATGGAGGTAAGGCTGGAAGATCCTGTTCATGAGAATCATGAACAATTATGGAGTGTTGATTACACCAGAAGGCATAACCGGAAATTCATAGTGGCCATACCGACACCTGAAGGTCATCTTCTGCACATCCTCATCTTGAACTCTGAGCTGATGATATCCTAACCTGAGGTCTATCTTCGAGAACCATCATTCTCCCTTGAGCTGATAGAAGAATTTTTCAATCCTTAGAAGCGGATACTTTTTCTTCACAGTCACCTGATTCAGACGACAGTATTCGACACACAGTCTCAAGCTCCCGTTCACCTTCATGGACAACAAAATCGGGGAAGCCCATGGTGAAACACTGGGTCGAATGAATCCATTACCCTGCAAGTCCTCCACCTATACCCAAATCTCACGAAGCTCAGCGGGAGCCATATGATATGCTGATGTAGATATCGGGGGTGTCCCAGGGTACATGTCAATATAGAAGTCTACCACTCTCTGAGGAGGTAGTCCTAGAACATCGTCAGGAAAAATGTCCACATACTAATCCACTACTACAGGAAAACTCGGACTCAGCACATCATCTACTCCTAGGATGAGACTATACAACTGATGAGTGATTGGTTGTACTCTCCTTTTCATGAATCCATCCTATGCTTCAAAGGCTCCCTTATCACCGGTGAAGTTAAACATGCTCCCATCGGTGTAGACACACCACATCTTGCGCCTAATATAGTAGATCTAATCATGGATTATAGATAACCAATCCATGCCCAAGATGACGTCTTAAGGCCTTGACGCTACTACAAGAAGATCCTAGCTGAAGCTCTATCCTCCAAGAGTACGCTCACACTACCGGCGCCAGTACGTAATTGTTGAGTCTGCTCTCGTAGGAGTCTCTAGCTATAAGAATCGAGCCAACGGCTACGTCGGAATCTCTGATCTCTGAAAAATGGGAACGACAATGAAATGATGACTCCCTCATGTGTCTATAAGAACTGAAGTAAGGGTGGAGTAGTCACAGATAGTACCTCGAATCATCTCAAGTGCGCCGTGGTCGTAGGATCCACTACCAAAAGCTATGCCTGCCTCGGTCCACCAGCTCTCTGTGGTCAGGGAGGACCTCCGGGTGGTGGTGGTGGTAGAGCCTCAAAGCATCTCCCACCACCCGCTACTTGGCCAGCTCTTCTATCTCATCCACATGCCCCCTACGAACCACCACAGTCGAACCTCTACCTATACCTAGGTGGTCCCTCAACAGTCTACTTCTCCTCTACATGGTAGGTCAGGCAGTCACGAGCCATATGGCCCTGCCCGCTGCATGCATAGCAATGCCTGCCTCTCAAATGACTTTCTCTGCTACGTGTTCCCCAAACCTCCAGAACAGTATCTTGAGGTCATCCACATGATGGTCTGGTTCGCTTGGACCTCTGTGACGTCTTTCTACTGCCGGTTGTAGAATACTCCGCTACATGTCGCCCTGCGGTAGGTCTCGATGCCGGTGTAGTCTCAGGAAGAAAGCTCTCCACAAGAAAGTCTCTCTCCAGTACTCCTGCCTGCGTCAAAATGATGAGGGAGATCATCGAAGCCTTGATCTCATGCCTCAGTCCCGACTCAAAGTTTGATGCCCTGAAAAATGGTTTTCGTACCATGTCCGTGGAGTAGCGAGAGATATCTGTAAACCTCACCGAGTACTGGGCTACTGTCATACTACCCTACCGCAGCTATAGAAACTCTAGAATGAACACCACAGGGAGGGTGTCTCGAAACAAATTATGAGAGAAAAAGGCTCTAGAAGTCCAACCAAAGAATAGATGCCACAACATGCACCTAGAGCATCAGGCTCCACCATCTACCTGTTGTTTCGTGCATGAGACTCACCGCAAGGATCACCATGTGGTCATTTGGTGTCCCTACTAATCTGAAGACTCGAAAAAGAACCTCCAGCCAGTCTTTGGATGCCTGGGGGTCCGTCTATATGTGGAACCTGGGTGGTCTATGATGCTGAATCTCATGCAGAGCACTCAGGCGACGTGCACTCTCAGCAACTGGGTCTGGTGAAATCGGTGGCTCGGCGGGTAGAGGTACTATAGGTGCCTCCACTATAATGGGGCCTTGCACCGAGGCCTCATCACTCAGTGGGCTGTCATCTCGTACAAGGCTCGGAACCCTAGTTGGCTTCCATCATGGGGACATCCTGTAAAGAAACAAGTGAGCCACGGTTAATATAGTATACCTGGTGAGATGACACAATATAGTCAAAGAAAACTTCTGAAACACACATGCAATCAATGTTTTCATGCATGGAGTCGGAAATCAGAAGTCATGGGCCAGGTGTATGGATACGTCGGCCACCGCACCAACAATGGACTCCCTGGACTGATAACCACACTCAATACCCGAAACACTATTTCTTTAAATATAAGTAATTATCAAAGTCCTGAGATCTGCTGTAGAACCGACTCCTCTGATACCAATTTTTCACGACCCATCCTCAGGGCCCATGCTATGACTACCCCAAGCTCGCCTTCCATAGGCCAGGGGATGGTGACTAGAACCAAATTCGTATATCCTGATAAAAGGGAATGAAATTTCTTTATATAAGAAAAAAACACCACAGAGTACGCAAGATGAAGTAAACACTAAGTAAACTAAGTACAAAGTTAAGTCCTGAAAAGTAAATGGGCCAGAATAAAAGCCCAACTAAAAAGTAACTACAACAGCAATAAATTAAATCGACAAAAACCAAATCATCCTTTGGATATCCCACATAATGGGTTGGTACAAATGATCACCTCAGCTCCTCAGGTCCGGGCATCTGCTCCGTGTACGTCCAGCCTGTTTTTCCAACTACGGGTACCATCCAGCTCCACAAGCCTCACCCACGATTAGTGTTGTCTGTCGTCAGCAACCAACACAATGTAGTGCGGGCATAGCCTGTGTAGGGTTGATTTTATGATACTCAGTAGGGACCCGAGACCCCCGAAGGTCTCCCAGAATCCAGAAAGGATAAAACACAAAGGAAGGGTACAAACATGATGTATCAACCAACTCTATTTGGGTATATGCTCATACATATACCTAAGTCATACATTCTAGTTTGTCTCCAAATCTTGAGCCCATGTTCAACTCAGTCCACATTGGAAAGTACAACCAAATCCACACAGGAAAGCACAACCAAAATCCACACGGGAAAGAAAGTCAATCATATCAAAGTTAATGATTGAAAGTCAAGACTCAGCTCACATAGGTATACTTCTCATGAAGAGGGGTGGAGATGATAGATGTAGCCTCTAAATCATGTCCCTTGCAGAACCCATGTAGGATCCAAATACAGAAGTCGCCACTGCCGAACCCATGTAGGATCCTAGAAAAGTAACCATCACTACTGATCCCACGTAGGATCCAAGTACAATCATCCTCGCTACCGAAGCTATGTAGGATCCAAATACAGTCGTCCTTGCTGATGAACCCACGTAGGATCCATGTACATTCATAGTTGCTGTCGAACCCATGTTGGATCCATGTACAGTCCTCATCGTCGTCGAACCCACGGAGGATCCCTGTATGGTAGTCGTCAGAGTCGAAGCCGGCTCTACGGTTTCCGCACACAGCATACTCGATTCAGGGAGGATCCGCTCTTTGAGTCAAAAGGGGTGGATACATCGACCGTCATGAAGACTGAGGTTAATGTTTCCTGTAGTTCTATCCCATGTCATAGGGTAAAAACAAGAAAAAATTTCCCATGTCATAGATAACAAGGGAAACAATCCATTTTCCTAAAGTACACGGCGTGTAGGTAAGCGTTACACGTTGTGTTATTAGACAACGGGTACTGCCCATGTGAAACGGCCCATGTCACAGGGCTGGTTGTGTAAATAAGTAAGTACATGGGGTGTGGTATGGTTACATGTCTTGTCTTCAGTCCACAGGTACTGTCCATTCACCACAACCCATGTCGAAGGGCTGTTCGTGTAAAAAGTAAATAAATGACATGTGGTATGGTGACACACCGTGTCCAAACATATGGGGTTGGCTCCATGTACACTGGCCATGCCAGATCGTGTGTTAGAGTACGTGTTCTTGTACTCCACCCCGTGTCCGTGTATTTCCAGAATACATACCGATTCATCACGAAGCCACTTCAGCCTTGGTGATGGCAGTACACGCCATGCCACTTGGTCATGTGGTTTTACCTGTGTCTTTGTATCACCCAGATTACATGTCGAGCCTCGCGAAGCCGATTTTTTCACTTCAATGAAGATAATACAAGTCATACCTCATGGATGTGTATTTCTGTTCGTGTCTGTGTATTTCCCTTGAATACACACCATGTCCATCGATGTCTCCTCCGTCAAACTGTGTGGACTGTACACGTCGTGTGACCGGTGTCACGCGTCCTGTGTCACTTCTTCTAATGTTCTTTATGTCTACCACTTACTTCTTGTACTACACGATGTGTGCTTTGGAAGGACACATCGTGTATAATGGAATTTTCAAGAAATGACGCCTCTGGCCAGCACACCACCTGAGGCATCCGTCCTTCGTTCTGATGATCCGTTTGCAATAAAACACCTGCACCTAGGTAGATCCAATTCTCTGAGGCCGTTTCTAATGTTTTTGAGGCCTTCGTTTGGATTTGAAAACTTTCCTTGATTCGTCGCTCAAGAATGGTATGAGAACACCATACGACAAGAATGGCGGAGGGATCAGACCGTGTTAGATTAGTCCAGTTCCTTCCGCATTAATTGGATAGCAAATGATTTAGAGAGAAACAATTACATGGAAGTAAAAACAATGCTTCTCAATCAAAAACACACCCCTACCTCAACAAAAGTTGTCGAACGACGGGCCTCAAGGAAAACGGTGTCGTGGGATGAGGTACTGTAGACGTCGATGGAGAGCGTCCGAGGAAGATGTGATATCTTCCCTTTTGTCATGGAGAGAAGGAAAGAGGGTGCATCGATGGAGAATTCCCATGTCGGTGTCTCTTCCCTTGTCACGGAGGAAGACGGGGATGGAGAAATCGGAGACTTGGAGTCATTCTTCATTGAAGAGATGATGTTCTTAACGGGAGTATGAAGATCTTCAAAAGAAACCAAACCTCTCCCTTCCCCAATTCCCAACACAACAATACTAACTCCAAAATAAAATAAGCTCCTCTTATTTTATTAAAACATGCCAAGGGTTAAAATTACAATGTTCAAACACATAACACACATAATTGATTACGTGTGTGTTGGCATGATTAAAGTGGATAGAGGAGAGAGTTACACAATTTAAGGATACCGAATTAAAGAGGGGGGGTTAGAGGAGTTAAAGGAATGTGAAGGGGTGGGGCTCGTGTGGGCCCACCTCAAAAATATCATAACAAGAGTAGGTAGGAACTAGTGGGTCTCGCCCTAACTCCCACACTTAGGATATAACCACTTACATAAAGAAAATAAAATATTACGACAATTTTATTTACATTACATTTAATCCTCAATTTTTAACAACTCCTCCTGAACAAACGCACCTTCGGGAAAGGTCCTCTTAAGAAATTATCAGTGTTGTGGTTCCATCAATGCCCTCAGATTTCAATTATGATCACTGGTTCAAATGATAGAAAAACTCACTCATTAGTTCATTGAACGTACCCGAGTTAAACTTCAGAAATTGATTCCTGGCACTCTGTGCCTCGGAATCAGGTGCTGTTAGAAACTGCATACACATAAAATCCGAATGAATTTAAGAAAAAAATTTCCTTGAAATTTACTAGTCTTTAGAGTTGTATTTCTAGATGAAGGTGAATACATGAGAGATTAATAAGGTTAGAGTCGATTTGGTTTTTTATCATACACCAGATTTCCAAAATACTAATGTATCAAATTTCATTTTTGATAAATTATGAATAATAAATAAAATATAACTAAAAAAATATTAATTATTTTAAAAAAACAATAACATTAAATTGTATAAAAATTCTTAATATGTAAACGTAATTTCTATTTGGCATCAAAAGAAAATATTTGTAAATAATTTAGAAAATAATATTCATGGAAATAATAATAATAAATTCATTTAAATTTAAATGAAAAAAATTCTATTTTAATAAGATAAAATTAATCATCTAAAATGTTGTTTGTAATAATATCTACTAATCAATTCTCAATTAAGATAAAATAATGAGTAATTTATCAATTTTAGCTTGATCTCCGATGAAATGATTCTATACATCCATATTATTCTTTATTGAATTACTTATCATATTATTTGAAAATTCTATGCCACTAGTTCTATCAAATTTGATTTACTTTTCTTTATTTTTAATTCCAATTTCATTAAAGGTTCATTTCATCCATAGAACATGTTTACAATAATGAAATATACCAATAATTTCATATATATCAATAAATAATGCAATAGAGTGTTTTTCATGCAAGACAATAAATTCATGGATGTTCCTAAATAATGAAAGCTTCTCGAAGATTGATTCCTCTCTAGTTATAGAAAACAATGTTGGAATCCAAATATGAAGCTAAATTAAAGGATGTTGTTTTTTTGAAAAAGGATTCATAAATGTTTCCTTTAAATACCATAAAATTATTTTGGGATCATTAATATTAGATTCCATAGGATATTCATTAAATCTAAGAAAAAAAGATATTGAAAAATAATATATAGTCTATTAGTATTAAATAATAATAAACATCTAATTATTACACTATAAATGTTATTTCCAACTGGTTTTTCATCTTCATCCAAGTCAAGGATTTAATTTCAACTCATTAGAGTTGTATGTACATTAAGAAATTAAAGAAATTTTTTATGTAGGTAAATTATATATTTTCATTGACTTTAGACAATCTTAAAGGTATTTTTAAATATTTTAAATCCAACAAAAATAATTTACTCACCCTTAAGGTTAATTAATATTAATTTTAACTATTTTTGTGAAATTTTTTTACACAATTAATTATTTTTTGAACAAAAAAAAAACATATTCTATAAATATAGAAATTTTAAAAATTACTAAAGATGGTGTGTTATTAAATACAATTGGATTTTCCATACCTAATGAATCTCCATTTGTTAAAAAATGACATTAAAATTCATACAAAAATATAGGTTTTAATTTAAGGCCATAAATAACATTGACGTATATAAAAACTGATTTTGGAAAATATAGATTTTCAAAACAATGAGGTTAGTAAATAAGAACTACCTCTATAAAAAACCATATAAATATTTATATTTTAATCATATTATAAAATTTTAAATTCTATTATGATTCATCGGATAGTTGACTCCAAATAGATTCTAATATTTCGATGGGTGAAATGGTATCTTCACAATCTATAACATATTCTTTAATATATAACATATAACCTAGTCTAGTATTATTCCTTGATATAACACAATGACCAATCTGTTTATTTTTTAATACAAAATTTGTTCCTATAATAGGTCAATTAGACGCACTATCAAATAATTCATATAACTTATTCCTCAGAAAACTAGTTTAATATCTACTTGTATATGTAAAAGAAAACACTAACCTATTATGTATTCTTGTAAACAATCAGGTACTAGTGTAGATTAAAGGAAATATAATTCTAAATATTTTAATACAATTCTCCTAATCCCAATCCATTATTCAAGGATTCCTATAACTATTTTAGACAGCTGTTTTTAATGGATTATATGATTCTTTGTTATATAACATTATGGTTCACTAGTATCCAACCATTCAAGATTAGGTTCTAGATAATCATGTTAAAAAACTTCATTATTTTTATTTAATAAGAGTTGTTCAAATTTCATGTTTTTAAAAGTATCACATAGTTCATCATTTTGATTCAAATTTTGATCAAAATGGTAACCTACATAAAATTTCACCATTGTGGATTCTTCCACAATCATTAATCTTTATTTATGGAAAAAAATACATGATTTGGATGAAAAATAATAGCCAATGACCATTCATTTATACTCTTCTAGATCCAATTTAGTGTGAATATACATGGTGTTTGGAATACAAACTATGCATCCAAATAAATAAGATTATCCAAATATTGGTTTTCTATTATACCATAGATCATTAGGTTTTTTATTAAAAATAAGTCTTATTTGAAATTTATTTATGAAATTACATGAGGTATATATATTTTCAATTCAAAATTGAGATGGTGGGTAATAATATAGTAACATTGTTTTATAAATCATTGAAAAATTTATATTACTCTTTTCAAAAAAACAATTTGTTTATTGGGTCCCAGGGTATAAAAAGTATTCTTGATACCATGTTTTAATCAATATTCATAAAACTCATGGATCCCAAAATCTCTACCACAGTTACTTTTTGAAAAAATAATTATTTATCATTATTTTCTAGAACTTGTTTAATGTGACATATTAAAATAAAACATGATTCCGTTTTGTCACAAATAAAATAAAATCAATGAAAATATAGAAAAATTCTAAAATAACACATAACAAATATATTTTCCCATTAATAGTTAATGTCATGTTGTCTAACATAAAACCAGGTGAATTATTTCTAGGGGTATTAATGTAACAACCACATTAATTGGTTTAATGTATGAATTTGGTTTCATTCTCATTTTAGAATTAATCATATTTTTTCTTTTTCATTTAATTTATTTTGAGTTAAATAGAAAACAAAATTATTTTTGGGAAATTTCATCAATCAATATACATTACAATTTCCCAGTACTCAATAGAAAATAAATGAGTCATTTGAAATATAATATAAGTAATTATTTTTATCTACTCAGTGAATTAAAATAAATAGTTTAGACATTCTCTATTTTGGGTCTGTTAAATATAATAATTTTATATTTTTTAAATAGAAAAAGAATTATTTTTAAAATATAAAAAATAACCTTCATCACAAACTTGATAAATAGTTATCATATTATACATTAATACTTCTATATATTAATCTTTTTTTAGGAATGTTCTTAGTTATTCAATTGATTCAACTATCATTATAATTTCATTAGCATTGAACCAAAATTGAAAAAACCTCCATCCACTTATGATAATGGATGGGCATAATATATTTATACATTCATGCCTCGTGAGCATATACTTTACACTTAAAACTTTCCATTGATAATCAATCATAATTTTCAATATAATTCAAAATATAATAAGAAATTATTATAGTACTAAAATTTTATTAGGTTTAACAATGTTAACATATAAATATTTTATAACCCAAATATGTTTGTGTTTTCAAAAAAAATTAGAAGAAAATATTGTGAATATTTTTTAAAAATATTCATTTTTTACTCAAAAAAGTTATGGGTGTTTCAAAATACAATAGTTTCAATAATGGCCAAACACTCTAATATTAAATAAATTAATTCTCTTAAGGTATTAATTTATATATGGAGGTACAAAATAATATTTATAAATCATTGTATTCACATAACAGCTTACTATTCTAATCTTATTTTTACAATCCTGATTTTTTTATTTTTTTTATTTTAATAATTTTCACATTTTGTGAAATCAATTTTTATATCATGGTTGAAACAAACATATTTTTTCAGTTTTTAGAACTAGGTACATGTTAAATAAAATGTCTAGTAGAATGTCCCATATTGGTTTTCAAAAAAAAATGGTTCATTAAATTTCTCTATTACATTAATTATAATATCATTTGAATTTTTATTAATTATTTTCTAATATTCATACATTGTTTCCATCATTGTAATATATTTGTTTAATTCCTCATAAAAAAATATTCATTTTCATATTAAGAGTCTTTCTCAGAGGACAATAATGAATATACTTCATTAGAGTGTGTTATAAACCACATATTTTCCTTTGGATTGAAATGCTTAGATTATGAGTATGAAAACCTGAAATCACAAGAATTTTCTGAATAACTCCAAGAGGATCTCATAAACTTCTCTTTGTTCTTCATGTAACCTTATTTCATGAATTACATTTTTCTAAAATCTTATAGTATTATGGTTGTGGAAAATCTAGTATGATGTATCCTTGCATCCTACATTCCTATCATCTCAGCTATTTAGAGTATTCATCATGTCTTCTAATCACACTTAATAGTTTTTAAAACCTATACTATTGTTATTAAACGTAATTAATTATCTATAAAATTCAAAAATTTAACCCTATATTATTGAAATATCTGATATAAATTTTGTCTTTTATCTCAACTACATGAATTTGTTTGTAATTCCTTTCATCTTTTTATGCTTAAACATTTATGGAAATATTTATCATGATAACTAATCTATTCACAGCAATTAAATATTCCAACTCTTCCTAATACATCGAATGATTTTTAAATTTATTAATTATTTAAATATTCTTAATTAAAATGGATTAAGAAACGAAAGATGACATTTCCCACTATATTAGTGGAATTGTTTTGAGAATTTAGAAACATTATTGTAGTTCAAGAATGTGTGTTCATTGAGAAAAAATATTCTTTAAATCCAACTTTATTATACCATTACACTAATTCATGCTATATACATCGATAATTATTATTGTATCAAAAATAATAATAGAATTATTATATGTGAGAGCTAACATATTTTTCAGTCCATTAAAATATACCACTATAATAGTCCACATTGATGGGTTTTTGGACATTATGAAACTCATATGAACTAATCAAATCCTAATTCACATATATTAGAATTCATGGACCAGGATTTAATATTATATCTAGATTTTATAAAGACATCCAATGTTTTATGTTCAGTTTCAATAATTACAGGCCTAATGGTATTTAGATAAATAATTTAATGATGGTTATTTTGATAGATGATCATCTTTTCATCACAAAACCCATAATTGACACCATTAATGTAATAATCTCATACCATTGACATCCATGAACTATTTTCATAGGTAGGATCCATTTTTATGGTGATATTTAGACAATTTTTTTGATATCTTAAAACATAAAATTCACAACATATCAAACAATGTTTCATATATGATATACTACACAAATACTTATGAGGGGGTGAATTAATTTATTGAAATTTTCTTCTCCTATAAAACAACATATTTTATATATAATTAACTAATTATTTTTCTTCAGTCCATGATTAATAAAATATTAAGGCATTGAAACAAATATAAAAACTCAATGATTTATAATATTTTGGATAAGATAAATCCACTTGAATAAACACACTCCTCCACGAGTTTAGTGTTTTTCACTAGATCAGTCCTTTTTTTGGGTAAACATAGTCCTTTTTATAGGGGATACAAGAAACATTAAAAATAGTCAATAATTGTTACATCAATATAAGATATTTTTACCAGTTTCTATAAATGTTTTACAATCAATACACATAATGATTCTTTTACCTAGAACCTTTAAACCAAAAGTGATAATGTGGAGTGTATTTATATTTCAATCATTGTTGTAATATTTTACCAAAAAATAGTTTAAATATAAATTAATGTTGAAAATATTATATAACACATCAAGGATAGACTTATAAAACAAATAAAAGGATGATCGATATCTCAGAAATATATATTTTGAAGCTTCATCTTCTTCTCATTGAATACAGACGAGCATGAAACTGACATTCAGAGAAAGGGTATATCAGTTCCATCAATAAATAACTACTATATTCTTAACAAAAATCACTCCACTTGAGAAATCATTCAAAATTAGAAATTTTTTATGGATGAATATATATATAAAATCAACGATTATTGATTTAAAAACACATGTCTTTTTATCATAAATATGTCGAAAATATTACTAAAATTAAAAATATCATTTCAACTGTCTCATTTCTAAATAATTTAATCATAATATTTTGATTTTTAGAATAAATAGGTCATAAATAAATTAATGAATAATAACCTTTTTTAATACACATTTATTGTACACTAATGATAAAAAAATTACAACTTCAAAAGGGGGTGGACGAGAGTAGATCACCACATTGCTAAATTTTATATTTTAATTTATGTAGCCGAATTGATTTTCATATCCATTAATTACATAGTCAATTATTTATATATCCAAAATTATTCATGTAGATAAATTAATTCGCATAATATTTTTATGCAAACATTCGTATATGATAAAGCTGACTTGAATTATATATCTATTTGGATCCCCGTAGATGATCTAAATTTTTTCCAAATCATGTAGCTGATTAAAGAACATAAACTATTTATGTAGAAAATTGATCTACATAGAATATTTTCTCACATGTTGATTCATCGATGTATTCAATTCCTAGGTATTTGATTCAACGACATTGTAGTTTTATGTAAGATAAATAATCACATAGTTAGTTGAAAAAACTAAATTCCCACATAGTTGATTCTCCACATAGCCCAAATTTCACACATATAAAATATTTCATGAAATAAAAAACAATACTAAATTTTTCTAGAGCTGCATTCATAATGATTTTAAAATCCAAAACACATAAAATATTGTTATAATTTGATGTACACACTTAAAAACAAAATAATAAACAATGTATTAATGTTAGTTGAGATCATAAGAACATAAATTACCTGAGATATGGTGGAAAAAAATTTCTAGTATATAAATTATTGTGATCCCTATAGAGATTTATAGTTAGTGTTTACTATATATCCCCCCTCAAAAAGAATATAGTGAACTCCACGTGGAGAACACTATATGAAATAGTAGTGGTCATAAAAGACAATCATTTTATGGTTATTGACTAGCCACTATATAACATCACTGAAATATATTTTTGTTGAAAAAATTTATTTTTATTGTATGTGTTGTTGTTAGAATCATGTTATAGGAGGGTCATGGTGGGGGAGGGGTCAAATAGAATTTCTTTCAATTACAATTCATATGTCATCACTATAGATGGGTACATTGAAAACACAATGAATAAGGGTTTTCAACCCAAATAAGTGACAATATGTTGTGCCCTATTAATGGAACATGACATTTATTAGAACATTCTATTTAGAATTGATAATTAGGGGGATTTATAATATATTTTTATAGCACTGATAAAGGTGGAATTTATAAAATCTGTTTCTATTTTTTATAAAGGATATACCATCTGTTGCATTGCTGCTACACAACTACAGCCCTATAGTATCCCTGTAATAACATTATTAGAACAATCCCAATTATAATAAACAAAAAGGAATATATATATATTGAAATCCAAATTGGAATAAAAATATTACATTGAACAATAATTTCAATTAAAATATTAGTTAAAAAATATTTCCATTGATATCATTTTTAAACCTAATATTAAAATTACAACCCATAATCAAATTAAAAAATCATATTTAATACTTTTTCCAATGATCAAACTCCATTCAATAACACTCCCTTACAATAAAATTAATGATTTTTTTTAATTATAAATAAATATATTATATTTCCACTATTATATAATCCTCATATGATAAATTATATTATTGTTTACTCTTTATATTAATAATATTATTAGTTATACTATTATTTTAATTAATAAAATTAAATTTATATATTTTAAACACACACATTGAGTCATACTGACCACATCGTGTGTCAGATTGACTTGTGTTCGATTATTATTCATTATAAATAAAATATGAATTATTTCTTAAAAATTTAAAACAATTCAACACCAATTTCTTGGTTTTGGATATGTGATGTGCGTATTAATCAAAACTGGAATATATATATTGAAATTTTTTAATTCAAGGCATTCTGGCCATATCATCTGTATTATTGATGTGTGGTTGATTCATATACATAAAAAATAAATTATGCATCATTTTCCTAACAGTTGAGAAAAATTAAGGCTCTTTGTCTCTATTTGGGATTTGTGATGCATGTTTAAAACATAAATGTAAATTCTACATTAATAAAAATCCACATCATGCCATACAAACAACATCATGTGTTATAATGAACTATGTTTAATTAATATATATAATATTGGAAATAAAAATCCTTTTCATAATGGATGAGAATAGTAAGATCTCTTTTTATCCATTTTGATATATTGAGGGATGTTTTAAAATTAAATTGTTCTTATATATTGGAAACACACAATACGAGTCATAAAAGCTACATAGTTTGTCAAATTGGTGATTGGTTTATTTCCACTTGTTAGAACTGAAATATGAATTATGTTTCTAATGATAAATAATAATACGAGATCTTTTTCTCTATTTTTGAAAGTGAAACATGTTGTAAACATAAGTTAATCATATATTTTTAATAAAAACACATTTACTCCTATCAACCACATCATGTTTTATATTGATGAGTGATTGATTCCTATTAGTCATAATTTAATTCTGAATCATTGTTATAATATTTGATTAAAATCTATTCTATTTTTCTTAGTTTTGTAACGTCAAATGTGATTAATTATAAAATGATACTTTTATGTTGAAAAAGAAAACATTATATCATTTAGGGAATACAATGTGAAATATTTAGGTTCAGTTGATTCCTAAAATTAAAAAAGAAATCATATTTCATTTTTATTAAGTTATAAAATGATCTGAGATCATTTTTCAGTTTTTCATTCTAATGATAATTTTAAACTGAAATATAACTTTTATATCAAAAACATGAAATTTGAGTAATACCAAATAATCATGTGATGTATGGATTTTTCTAAAACTTATACACATCACAAATTATAAATTTATTTTTTCCAAATGTTTGAAAACAATCTAATCTTGTTTTCATAGTATTTTCTATAGGATTTTTGTTTTTAACTAAATTGGAACATTAATATTCATAACATTCACTTCAAGTTATACTAGCCAAATAGTGTGTCATATTTACATGTGGTGGATTCCTAGATGGATAAATGATTTATGGGTAATTTATTTAAAATTTAAAATCTTTCCCATCATGCCGGCTTAGTTATTTCTATGTGATGTGTTTTTTAAACTAAAATATCCCTTTTATATTGAAAACACAGACATCAAGTCATACAAACCACATCATGTGTTAGATTGACATATGTTTGATTCATATTCATCAAATATTATTTATGGATTATTTTATTAATTTTTCAAAATCAATCAGATGTCATTTTATCCATTTTGGCTATGTGATGTATGTAGTAAACTAAAGTGGACATTTTATTTTAAAAACTCAATCATTGAGTTATACCTGTAACATCCTATGTCACATTTTTGTGATATTGATTCCATACCATAAAAAATTTATTATTTATAATTTTCATAATTATTGAAATCAATTTGTTCTAATATTATTGTGTTTTTTTATTTGACACATGTTTTAAAATTAAATTAAATCACTATATTGAAAACAAAGTCTTTGGGTCATACTGACCATATTGTGTGCCAAAATAATATGAGGTTGATTCTTAAATAAAAAAATAAATACAGTTTATTTTATTATTTCTCAAAAAAATATGATAAATTTTATACATTCTAGATTGTGATGATAGTCTTAAACTAAAATGACACTTTTATATTGAAAACATATCTTTTTATTTGTATTAAATACATCGTACATCATATTAACTTGAGGTTTATTATTATAGGTCAAAAATTAATTATGAATCATTTTCATGATGTTAGAAATAAATAAATATTTTTTCCACGTTTTTGGATATTTTTTTGGAATTTTAAATTAGAATATAATTTTAAATTAAAAACACACAATTTTATTCATATAAAAAAACCACATGTCATATTTATATGTGGTTGATTAACACATATCATTAATTAATTATGGGTCATTTTCCTAATTTTTTAAAACAATTTGATATGATTTTCTTCATTTTGTATATGTAATCCATCTTCCAAACTGAAACGACACATATATTATAATTTCATTCTTTGATTCATATAAGATACATCATGCTTTGTATATATGAACAATCAATTACTATACATCAAAAAAAAAATTGGAACTTTTTATTAATTTTTTAAAATAATAAGAAACCATTTTCATAGTTATGACATTGTAATGTGTCCTTTAAACTTAAATGGAACTGGTATATTGAGAACATAGATGTTGAGTCATGAAATGAACTTCATGCGTTGGATTGATGTGTTGTTGATTTATACACGTTATAAATTATGTATGGATAATTTTCATTATAATTGAAAATATAAAAATCTCGAAATCACATATTTGGTAATCTAATGAGTGTTTTAAACAAAAAAGATACTATTATATGGAAGACAACAAATTAATATGAGGCATATATGATAATGGAAATTCACTTGCTAAAATTTGTTAATATATGATATTTATTGCGATTATAAGTACCTTCATCCATTTTCCCTATCTCTATTATCTTAGTTTCATCCTTGAAGACAATATCTCGGGAAAAAAAGAACCTTTGGACATTTTACAAGATTTACCATAAACTATAGAGCATAACACTACAAATTATAATTGTTTGTTATAATCATGTCAAAAAAATTTACTATTACGATACAAACACATAAAATCTCAAATTTATGTATAGGGTCATATCCATTACTAGATCATAAAAATAATTGAAACTACTTTAATATGATGTCTGTAAATATTCTGACACCATGTACTCTACCCACTCACTATAAAAAACAATTACTTTTTAATTTCAGTGTGTATATTTTTTTAAAATAATTTTATTTTTAAGAAAATATAGACAATAAATTATTACTAAAAATTTTATATGATATTTTAATTAGATATATAAATTACCTATTTGGGGATTCTTGTATATTGGTGATATATGATATGATTCATAAAATTGAAAACATATCATTCTCATAAAAATTCATCATTTTGATTTAGCTAATGTTGAAATATTGAACTGAATAAGTAAATTATTTTGAAAAATATTTAAATAATTATTTCTTACTATATATACCATAATATGTTTCCATTTGACTAAATATATGGTTTTATTAGGTTTAGTGAATAACCTCAACCCCTGATTTATACTATAATTATTTATCATCCAGTCATTATTTTTTATTATTAAAACACAAAAAAATATATATAAATAGAATTTTTTTTCTAAAATAAAGATTATTGTGCCTAAAAAATTACATTGTAAATCATGGCTATCTAGTTTAATGGAAATCTATCCATTCATTAGGAAATATAAAAATTTTCATCTTCTAAATTGTTTACAATGTTAATCTAGGGCTTCCTTAAAAACTAAAATGAATAATAATAAATGAAAAATATCATTTTTTCATAAAATTAGATTATTGTCTTTTATGTTTACATGGTAAGAAATAAGTGGAATATATATTTTTTTATTTTTTTTCCCAAACACCTCAATTATTGAATATTTTTTCCATTCAATTTCATTCAATTAGATATAAGTTTTTTTATATTGAAATGATATAAGTAGTAATGAGTCTAAAAACCTGATTCACTCTTTTTTTCCTTTATATAGTAGAAATATAGATTCCCTTAGAAAATATGAGTAATTATTAATTTTATAGAACTTTGTAGATAAATTTTTGGATAGGAGGATTATTAAAATGTAATTCATTTTTAAATTAGAAACAAAGACTCCTTGCCATTAAAACATGATAATATCATTTATAATCTAAAGAACAATCACATATATAATAAGATATCTTATAATTTATACTTAATATTACAGTAATGATATATTTCAATATTGTTAAAGTTTTATATACATGGAAATGTAATAACAACATATGAGGAAGAGGAAGTAATGTGGTAAATACACTCTCATAATTCCATTTGGATATCTTAGCAGATTCACTAGTTTGTCTGGTTCTAAAATTCTATTTTTCCATTATGTTAACTATTTGTAAATTAATATATTATTTCATTACTTTTATTAGGAAAAATTTAGGGATTTTAATTTCATAAAAATTGATAAAGGAATACCATTTGTTTCATTATAATTTTTGAATGAAGTTCAATGAATGTTAAAAAAAATTATTGACCATTGTAATATCTAAGGAATCATGTGAAACATCTATCTCATGCTCGACCTATTATCCATATCTATCCCCACCACCTTTTGATATTAGTTGATTTTGTTTTGGTGTATAATGTATCCAAGAAAATTATACATTTTACTTCTTATAATAATGTGATGTGGTCAGGTTGATATATATAAATCACACATAACATCACCCCATATAATTGTTGTATCATAATGTTATTGATGTAGTATGATTTTTATTATATAGAAATGGTAATGAAATAATATTTACATAAGATAAGTAATAAATTTTAGGGGAATGGCTATCCTTAATATTAATGGGTTTATGATTCTTTTCATGACCTAATATTTGTTCTACTATTAGTTCAGTATGATAATTGAACACATATGTTTCCACCCAAAAAACATGAAAATAACAATTTTCAAAGAATCTATTTGTTATTTAAATTACTTTATCATCTCAAATTCATCACGTTGAAACTTAATCATCACTAAATATAATTTAGATGACACATCAATAGTTTCACCTATAACATATCTATAGTTTTCAATATTCATCAATTGATACTAATAGTATTTGATTCTTCATGTATAATTGATGTTGATTGTTATTTCAAATAAAAATGAAAAAATGAACATAAACATATATTTTCACATAATAATGGTATAGGTAATAATAAATTTACTTTATCTCATACTTTCTCATGATTAAAATACTACTTGTGTGCTTTCATCAAATATTTTACCACCTTTATTTGCATGATCCTCCTTCCATTACAAATGAATTTTTGTTAATTTTTGTTTATATTTTGATTCATAAAAGTGCATATAATAAAATACGCATATGTTGATTCATATCACATAATTAAATAATTATAATTCTGAAATACAAACCATTTTATTTCAAGTGAATCATAACATCTCATTGCAATAGGGTAGGAGTACATTGGTTTTAGTACATGTTTTTTATTTGGAAATGTTTTTTTGTTTTATAATTTTTTATTTTGAATGATAGTTGTATAATAAATAATTTAAATCAAATTTTATTGACTACAATGAATCTAAAATTAATTGTCATTTTAATAAATAATAATTCATTTCATATTAATTGGTTTATAATGTGTTTATATAGAATTGGTTATTAGGGTTTTACATTCTCATTATCATCCTAGAGATGATTCATTGAATTAATTTTATTCATGCCTCTAGGATAATTCCAAAAAACCACATATTTTATACTTTTTCTTCTTTGTATTATAATTTCAATTAACAAAATACTAAAACGTTTTCATTGTTAATTCTTAATTAGGTTAATCATACACTAATAATTATGTATTTTTACCATCAATCATGTGTTCTTCAATAGGATTGGTAATGTAATAATTTGAAAAAATTATTATCTTCGTGAGTAGAAAAAGAAAAAAATTAAAATAAATATTTTTTTAGAGAACATATTGAATTATGAGGAAAATAATTTTATATTGAAAAATATTGAACTTATGATTGAATTATTTTTAGAATGGATAAAGGGATTTGGCTACCATATTGAGTTTTAAAATAACATTTTTTTCCCTTATAATATAAATAAAATTTACATTGGGGTTTTCATGAACAATATTTATCTCCAAATAAAAAGGGAATCCTCTATGATGTTCTTCCTGACATTTTTGTTTATTTGTAAAAATATAAAGTGATTGAACCATTCATGATTTCTAGATCTGAGATGTAAAATACATCTAAAATATGTGACTCCTTTATAAAGGGACATTTCTTATACCAATAGACTCTAATATTCATATTTTAAAATCCCAAATCATAAAATTTAATTACATTCCTTTTGTTAAGACATTTTTGATAGAAAATAGGAACTAGAAATGCTATATAATTTGACTCATATATCAATTTAATGAAGTTGAAATACGATGAATTCACAAAATTTATTTTTTTATCCATAGAACCACACACATGAATCACTTATTTCACAAGGGTAATTCCACTTATTTTTGAATTTATTTGTTATTATTGTTCCATTGTATAGAAAATATAACTATTAATTAGAAAATATTGATATATATAACATTTAAAATTGGTACCCTCGAATTATATCAATGTTGTTCAAAAATTAATTTAGTTCTTCTGATAACTCCATATAAAAATTATTTTATATCGGTCTTATAATATGTTGAATATGTGTATTTGAAATCCTCAATTCATAACATGATGGATTCAACTATCTATGAAAATTATTATAGGCTCCAATATATGGAGAAAAAAATTGACTATTATATAAAATTTAAATCTAATAATGATTTCACTCTGTGGTGGTTTTTGAAAAATACTCGCTTTTAAAAATACAGTTTTCTCTAATGTATCCATTGAGATGTGATTTTGGGGGAACAATTATATAAATATAAGATAGTTAGTTTGTATAGAATTAAACCACATCTTAAAAAATATAAAAATATGGAATAAATCCATTTGTGAGAATTTTATTCAAGGTGAACCCATTCAAAATCTTTATATACCATTAAATAAGGTACATCGATATGTTATAGATAATACATGATACATTTACATGGTAATCAATGTGAACCATCTGGTGGTCCATTATAAAAAATTGATGGTTATAATAACATCTATAATTCATATAATTTTATAGTAATCTCCTTAATAAAGATTGTATTATTCATCTGGTCTATAACATTTTTCCACATGGATTTAAAAATGATGACATATTGTAAATATATGAAATAAATATTTATGAATAATGAATCTTATTGAGATAGGAATGAAATATTAAATAAAAATATAGCATTCGTGTGAATTTATACAACTTAATATCTAATTAGAGATTAATAATTAATTACTAATATTATATTGAATACCCATATTGAAATTTTACACCATTAAATAAATTTCTAAATTTAAATTTTCCTTATCTGGATATATATTATATTACTATAGGAAGAATATTCCTCCTTTCACCATCAACAATTCCCAACTCTACAATTATCCCCATTACAATCACGAACATTCTTTCATTGATTCTATACTTCCTTTCTTTTTTCTAGTAGAATTTATTAATGTTATAATAACAATTTTAAACACATTTATTTTCGACATGAATGAAATAAATATAATATTTGATCTACAATGAATTATATTATAGGAATTTAATGAAAATTTATCATTTTCCATACATAGGTTCGTACGGTTTTTGAAAAAATCATTATTGAAAAAATAATATATTTTATTTCCCCTAATAGTTTGTCAACTATTAATGGGGAGCATGTTATACATTATTCTATACTACCATAAAAATTTATTGCCCTGGATAAGAATTTAGTTCATAGGGGTAAAAATTTGTGAACTATGAAAAAAAATATTTTGAGGAATGTTATAGTCTAACTGTGTGGGTGAATATTTTACAAATGGGACACCCAATCATTAATATAATTCTAAACCATAATAATCAATAACCATGAAATTCATTTATCATCCCTCAAAATTTGGTTGTCAATGTAAATTCTTGACATTTATGATAATCATATAATATAAAACCTATATCTAACATCAATATTAAATCAGCGATCAATCTATCCAAAATATCATCAATATCATTACTAGGTTGTTTTGTTCTAGACATCAACAGAGAAAACAAAATGTATATATGCTCCTTGCATCACTATGGATTCAAGTTAAAATTTAATAACTTTTCTGGCCATGTAATATGAGTATATCTCTAGACACCAATATAATTTATTTCATATCTAGATAATTTATTATATATTTTTCTTATGTAATTTATTAATTTACGATACCCAAAATAAATTTTCATTCTCTAAAGAATGTTTTGTATGTATTGTTATTTCCTATCTTGCTTTCTTGAATTTTAGTTCCATGTTATGTTTCAATCTATTTTTTAACATCCATATAATAATCTGAACCTTATAATTATATGAAATTAAAATATATAATTTGAAGCACTTTATTCATATTTCATATATCATTCTGTCCCCATGTGTTGAATGTTTTGAGGGATTCACTATCCTTGGGATGAAATTTGAAATCATTTTTATAGAAATGTATTTTTTAATAGACCAATCTCATTGAGCATATAATTATATTCGTATTTTATGTGGAACATGGAAGTTAATTTTTATGAAATATTATTATTTAGGGGACCAAGTATATCAATAATAATGGTGTCACTCCATCCACTTTTATATTTTAAATTATATAACTTTAATATTGTTTCTATTGTTGAATTTTTATTACATGTGGTATAAAATGGTGTCCTATTATAACTATTTAACATTTAAAACAACTTTGGAAAATCCTGAAGGTCAAATTCAATTTTTATATTCATTTTTTATATAAAATATACTTCATCATTTACATTGGTATTTATATAAAATGGTTAATAAATTTTAGTATCATCCCAATATATATGTACGTTTATTTTATCCATATATTTAGTCCAAATTTATATATCATATATATTTATTGATAAATAAAATGTTCTCACAAATCTCCCAAATGAATTTTTCTTTAATTAAAAGAACACAAACAAAGAAAAACAATTTGAAAAGTATGTATGCATACTCCATTAAAATCGTTATGAACTATTTAAATCCTTCCTCATAATCGTTATTCATAAGATTATTGTCGCTGTATTTTTTATTAATATCCATCATATCAGGTTCATAAAATATTAACATTATTACCAATAATAAATAATTAAAATAGTATAATAATCATAAATGGAGAAATTTAAATATACTTATAATTATGGGGACCCAACATTTTTATGTTAATTTTTACAATTCATACTATGTTATCATTTTTAAAATGGTTGACATGAAAAAAAAGACATGTTAAACATGAGTTCAGTAGTATAGGTTCTCAATTTTGTGTTTTGTGGGAGAAAATGTAGAAATTATTAGATATTTGGTAAAAATTCATGGTGGTGTTCCCAAAATAGGGTGGTGTTAATGATTGTTCAATTCGAAATTGGTATGTGGTGGGATTGGTTGTGTTTCAGTGACCAATTTAATAGGATCCAAATGTGATGATATTTAGTAAGATGATAAAACAATCATCAACAACCAATGTTTAATAAGTTTCCCAATGGGATCATCATAATTTCTCATATAAAACTCTTGTTTAGTGTATAAGACAAACTACCTAGGATCACCTAAAAAATTAAACATTAGAGGAACAAATAGAGAGAATAAAATAATTTTATATCAGAAACTATGAACTAGTTTTAAACAAGAAAAAAGTGCATATTCATGGTTTTAACGCTGGTCACAATACCAATTTAATTAGTGTTGGGAAAAACTTATTATGATTTAAATAGTGATCTGGGAATACTCATCTCAAACTAATATTGGTCATAATTGCATTTTTTCCATGGTCGTATGTATTCCCACACCATAATCATATGAAATTTATCTAATTAATATTAAAACATTCAATTAGATAACTCTTAATAACATTATTCATTCTCACAAAAGGAAAATATATTTCTTATTATTTAATAAACATTACTAAAAAATGTATAGTCATTTAAAATAAAATGATCCCATTAAATAATCCAATGAAATATTTTTATGCGTTTTTTGTTTATACATATCAATCAACATTAAAGTTATTTTCAAATAATATATATTGATATTATCACTTATAATGTTATTATGTTGATAATGTAAATGTTTAAATGTTAAAAAAATTATATAAACATATTTCATGAGTACATAATGAATAATATTTTTTATCATGAACAAGGAGACTTTATTCATATATCATATTAAAATAATATATATATACACGATGTAATAAAAACATTTAAATTAAAAAAAACATTTTCAATATAATTATAAATTTTATTTCCCTAACTCTAACATATAAAATTTTAATGATCTATTCCATAGTATCACTATGAGTGAAACATTATGCAAATGGGGCAATGTGAATGAAAAAATAGGTAAATTTTCCAACATAATAATGTTTGAAACATAGTATTTTCATTGATCACTTTTTTACAATTAATACAAAGAGGAATATTTGAAATAACATGTGGATAGTGTTTTGGGTTGAAAAATTAATATCATAGATATAAACATTAAGGAAAATATTAAAAGGATATTGGTTTTTCTTCATATTATTGGTTGAAAAGGGGAATTGTTTTTTGATTTTAATTCAAAAGAGTGGGAATAATACCTATTACATGGATTCATCTCCCTCGTATTAGATTTGAGATCTATTCCCTCACTCAAAAACTACCTAAGGATGTGTATGTAGTGTGAAATTTTAGGTGATTGACAATTATAATTGAAAAAATTATCAAAATTTATTAAATTGAAGATTTATCATCTAATTAAGTATACATAAATGATAATGAAAATGAAATGAGAAATTAAAATCATGTGTTATATTAGGAGAATGAAAATATTGATCACATGAACATTAAATGAAATAGAAAATAGTGATGCTAAGAATAATAGAGTGGACCATTTACGACGTTAGATTGGTGGTGAACCCGGTGACAACCCTATAGATGAGTTTAATGTAATGACTATAAGAAGTTTATTATTATGTTGGTTCTATTTTAGGTATGCACAAGAGAGGTGACAATAATTGAAGATAGTATTACAATGATAATGTCACTGATGAAACATAACACTTGATTTCAACTAAAGTGGAGTAGAAATAATCATATACCTTAGGGTTGAAGAATTGTGATTGGTTCTAGAAGGTCAAGGAGTGGCGGTAGAGGAAGAATTATGAGAGAGCATAAATGTAATGATATAAGTGAGTCATGATAGGGTTGAATTTAAAAAATCAGGACAGTTTTTACCATGGATTTCAAAAGAATAATGATAAATCTGGGTTTTATCGGTGTTAAAATAATAAGTGAGATTAAAATATATTATTATTTAGACATTGTAGCACTGATTAATACATAAATTTATGAGTGACATAACTAATGTGTTGAAAATTATAGGTATTATCTGTGCTATATATAATACCTCTAATAAAACAGACATTTATGAGCGCTTATTTTAAAAAGTTGATGAAAATTGTTTTAAATAAGATACATTTATATTAAACAAATTAATATAAAAAATGAATAAAATAAGAAAAAGTAAACAAAAATTATTATTATAAATAATATATATTCCTTATTTCCTGAATTATAAAAATTAATGAAATTGAAAAATCATTAATTAATTGAAGTAAATATTTGTTAAAATGATTATGTTTTATTAACTATATAAATAACTAAAAAATAAAAAATGTATATAAAATAAAATAAAGATGAATAAATATGTAAAATATAAGGACATAGTAAATATATATGTATAAATAAATATTATAAAATGATTAAATTCTATTAAATAGAAAAATAAATAAATTTTAAAAATTAATAAATAATATCAACTGAATTAATATTTATAATGGATAACTGCATTATAAATGTTTAAAAAACATATTTAAAGAAAATATTCATGTTATTGATTACATGAATTTTAATCACAAAAAATGATGAAAATAATAAATAAAAATAAATAAAAATAATTATTAATATAGATTTCAAAAAATTGAAAATTATTAACAATTTTTAAATAATATTGAATGAATATTAATCATATAAATTAAAAACCTTATATGAGTTTTAAAACATGGTTAATAATTATGAATTGTTTGTGATATTACCTACATTAGTTGTAAACATGTATGAAATAATGAAAATATTAGAAATTTGATTTTAATAATTAAATTAAATAAATTTCAATACATACAAAACATATTATAGCGTAATAAATTTAATGAAATATATATTAATCATATTAATATAAAACAAAATATGAATATCACAACCTTGTTAATATTTTTCTATAAAAAATAATAAAATAAATACATTCAAAAAAATATTAAACAATATTAAATAATAAAAATGGAGAAATAATTTTAAAAGAAAGAATGTTAAAAATAAATAAAAAAACAGAATAAATTATATATATATATATAATGAATTTTTGACATTGAATACATGTATTATCAACTGCTAAAAATGAATAAAAATTAATAAATTTTTAATATTAAATATATAAATTAAACATTTTCTAATGAACTATATTGACATAAAAATATTAAAAAGGTGTATTTATTTGAATCAATTATATAAATTTCAATGATATTAGAATATATCAAAATATATTAAAATAAAAAGAATAAATATTAATCAATTATATTAAGAATATATTGAATATATTAATCCTTTGTAAATATAAATGTATAAAAATTTAATAAATTCAAAATATTTTTAAAAATTAAGGAATTTAAATATGATGGAAGTAATTGAACTGACAAATTATTAAATAAAATTAATGTAATTAAATAAATTAAAAATTAACTATTTAAATTACAACCTTATTAGAAAAGTCATTTAAATTAATTTTTTATATAAATTCCAAACATATTGTAAATGGTAAATCCTAATAAAAATTGAATAAATATTTTAAATACAAAATAAAAATATATTAAAAATATTACATAGTAAATAAATATGTGTTTATATGAAAATTATTAAAATATTAAATTTCAACAAATATTGAAATTAATATGTATTAAAATTGAATAAATAATTTTAAATGATAGAATACTAAAATTGAATTAATAAAAGTTTATATATTAAAAAATTTAAAATTTACCGAAAAATAATTTTAACTTTATAATATTAAACATGTATAATAATGATGAAAATATTGACAATTACATTTATATATCTTAAATAATTACATTTCAAGTAGTTTAAAATTCTTAAAAATTAATAAATAAAGGTGAATGAGTACAAATCAGATAAATTATAATAATATTAAAAATATTAACAGTAAAAAAATATATTGTGAAAAGGGAATAAATTCATTAAATATTATATGAAAAATAAAATAAATAATAAATTAGAAATAATATTGAAAATGACTAACACATGTCATACATAGTCATATACACATGTCCATTACATGGACTTACACATATATACACAAGCATAAAATGTACTTCCAAAACATGTGATCATACACATATACATGTATACATAAACATTCATATATATACACACATAAAATATATATATACACATATACAAAACATACACTCACACAACATAATGAATTCAGATATACACCCATTTACTAAGATATATATTTATAAATTCGAATAAAAATTATTATTATTACATAATATTTTATATTTATATAATTGATTAAATTATTTAAATATAAATTATTATATCCTATTTATACAAATTATTTATATTTTTTCATTAAATGTGTTTAAATATTAAATAGTCGATATTTCTAATAAATATTATTGTTTAATTAATTTTTATACCATTTATAACTAATCAAATAGGGAATATAAATATTATTTATAAGTCATTATTTTTATATAAATAATATTTTAAATAATTATGTACAAACACACACACACACACACACATATATATATATGAAATATGATTTTTAATAATATTTAGTTTTTATTTTATATGTCATTTTTAATTAAATGTATTATATATCATGTGTAATTGTATATTTTCTCATATATTCTTCATATTAAATGAATATATTATATTATAATCTACAGAAATATATTTATATATTAATTTAGGTTTTTATTGATATATTTTTTTTCTTCTAAATATACGTTTTGGAAACAATTTTTTCACTAATACATATATTCCATTATTACTGTATTTCATTTAATAATATAAATGTGATCCTTTATCAGTAATATTTTATACCACACTTTATTGTTTCTTTTTTATTTATGTTTTCTAACAGTGTCTATTCTAAAAAATAGATAAAAAATATAGTTTTATATAAGATGTGGACACCTCGAAGCCAGTTTCTCAGAGATGGTGCCATACTTCATTACACTAGAATAATAAAAAATGAAATCACATCTTTATAGAATAAATTTTATATCAGTTTTAGAAAATGAAATAAAACCATTTATTTTATGGTACATCATTGAACATAAATATAACATATAAATTCAATTGGAAACATCCAAAATGCCTAGATTATCCTTAAAAGTAATTCATAAAAATCATCTTTGCATCCAGGGGGAAAAAATATAAAAGGTGTATGATCCAGTTCTAAATAAGTGTAATTAATATAATGGAAGCTTAAATAATAAGTTATGTTTAATAACTATAATTACACATGAAATTAAAACATATTCTTGAGCATAATATGGAATGAAAAAAACCGATTACAGAATTTATTAATAAAACATTAACTTCGTTAGTCTACATGTAGAATAATAAAATGGACTATAAATTATAAGATTCATAATGAGTTAATGTATAATTCAAGAATTTATAAACATACGTTCAATGACTCATCCAAGACATCATACATAATATGTAAAAACCTAATCTAGTTTGTATTTGGGACCTACTGATGAATCGGGAGGATATAGGGTCCCTACAACATCACATGAAAATTTCAATTAATTCATTACATTAATGAGGATAAAAATAAACAATATATACATAATATGTTTAATAAATATTCTAAACATGTAAACATAATCACTAACCATTCAATGTTCTATATTGAATGGTATATAGATAGCATATACATGGTCGAACTGGTCGTAAACATTTTATAAAATTTGGATTATTTAAAAATTAGAGATAAACCTCAGTAAAGGACATAGTTATGTAGGGATATTTAAATAGGTGAATATACTCTACTAAAATAATTAATGATTATTTTAGAGAAATAAGCCTTTTAATTTTACATTGAATATTTATTTTAGAAAAATAATTTTTATTTTCAATGATTATCTGTATAAAACCATAAATGAGAAAGTATTTTTATTCATGAAAAATATATTTATATTATAATAAATAATAGATTCTTTATAGAGATTTTTCATGGTACTTTAAAATGGGTATGAAAATAAGACATTCCCTTTAAACGGGCTTGTGTTTTTGGATGAAATGAGAATAGAACCCTTTATACTATTTATTTTCCCAGAAAAAGTATGAACTGATCTAGATATAAGATTTTAGAACATATTTATATAATTATGAATAATTATATAAAAAAAACTATGAATTTAATTCGTTGATATAAGAAGAATCCTAACCCGAATGAAAATGTATGTTTGGAAAGAGAACACATACCTTATGTCTGAATATGTTATGCACATGACCATAATGTCTTATATAATCAAATTTAATTAATTAATTAATTAATTCATAACTTCTTATACATGTGTTATATTAAATATTTTTTTATTAATTTCATATATTTCCTTATTAATTTTTAATTTTTTTATTTCATCGTTTATGAGCATTCGTTTTCTTGGTTGTCATGATTGATTCGCCTGTTCATAAGTAATGGTGTTCATGAAAAATGGGAATAATTCTCCATAATTTTTGTTATATGTTATCTATTAAAATATATATGTTTAAATGGATATTCATATATATATATATAGTATGAGGATAAATCATAAGATAAGTTATTTAATGATAATCAATAAATTATTACAATGGTTATTGATCCTAACAAACTCATTTTTTTTATCATTTAGTATTATGTAAATATGTTACATAAATAACATAAAAAGTGATATAATATATATTTTACAATCTGTTTCAATGATTAAAATGGTTTTATGAAAAACCATGAAGTCAGTGAAAGAAAATGAACACTTTTCATCCTTGATGGTGCTGAAATAACACCTCACAGACAACGTTTAAATTTTCAAAATAAAAATGGCAGGGATAAGGAGCATGATGATGGATTAAGCCATTAGCAAAATAAAATTCTATTATATGTATTTTACTAGATCCATCAAGCTATTTGGAGGAGGGTTGGGATGTATTGAATTGAAAAATATATAATGTAAAATGCAATTTATAGAAAATGAAGAGGTTTATACATCATGCTTTATCCACCTTGATAACCACATTTGGGAAACAAATTCCTGCATATGAGGCCAAGATACCATAGATGTGAGGTAGGTACTTTAAATTTGTATTGGTTAGAAATAGGATACAAATTAATGATTTTAATGTTTGAGGGGAAGAGGTGGTGAGGAGTGGAAATTAAAGTGGAGGATATGGGTAATTTTTTAATATTTTTTACATTTGTTTATTATTTTGGATAAAAAATATGAATAGGTTGATTACTATCATAATATATAATAAAATAATGAATCAATACTTCATATAATGGGATTACATTATCCATACATCTCATATTATGCAATAGTTCATGTATTTAAAATATATCATAAATTATAGTATTTTATTATTCAGTAAATACTCATGTATTTAAGGAAAATCCCCAATAATCTCTATGGCCATTTTTTGACGTGTAAAATTACAAAATGGACTCTATTTTGATAAGAAAATAAACATGATAATATTTTTCTATTAACATCATCATTTACTAAAAAAATAGATATTTTAATTATTCAACATATTTTATAATAATTTAAGGAAGTAACTAAGGTCACATTAAATTATCTTAAATTTATAAGACAATAAAATGTTAATTTATGAATACATTTTATGAAAATAACTCTTAATTATATCATTTTATTATTTATAATATTGTAATTAAATATTAATTGATTACATATATACCTAAACTAAATTAATTTTTTTTAAAATATTCATTTACTTATATTACGATATAGTCAAATCATACATTCATGTATAAGGTAAAAAACAATTATTTAGTCTGTTGCGGGTGATGTTACTATTCATTTAGGTCAATTTAATATTCATAGGGTTCATATTACTGTTGATGAGGTCAAGTAATATTTCATCATTACAGGTTTCTTAAATTCTAGAAATACCTCTCATTTCTCTTTTTATTCTTTTATAAAGATTCTTTTTTGTGTTCTATAAGTGATTTTATGTGATATATACATTATGAAATAAACATATGTTTGGAATTATTAATTATAAAATTCTCAGTTTTCATATTCTCTCCTCCCAAAAAAATGCACCACTACTAGGAAATTGAGGTATAGCCACATCCATAAAGCCACAGATTAAAAAAATTCATGGCTAAACCCCCATAATGAGCCACAGATCTATAGATGAATACCTTGACTGGTGCATTTCTCTTTCCATCCACTCGATCCATCCTCTACGAAACCCCTCAACATCCTGACGCCCTCCCCAACGCCTCCTCACTGCGACCCTCATCATCTAGAGAAGATTCTTCTAGAGAACTCCCTACCTCCTCTCTTCCTTCCGACGCATCCCCAACGCCTCCTCCCCGAAACCTCCTCGCCAACAGGCCTCAATACCCATGACACCTCCTCGTCGTGACCCTCCTCCTCTAGCGAAGCTACACCGAGCAGCCTCCCCACCTCCACCATTGCTTCCCGACGGCTCTCCCCCACAACCCTCAACACCCTGGACACCGAGGTCGACACCCCCACACCCTTTCATCATGGTATTTGAAAATTTCATTGATTTCATATGTTCCTTCTTGAATGTGAAACAAATACTAGTTGTGAACTGTACTACAAAGCTATTGTAGATGGGCTTGATATTTTTAAATTAATGGCTTGATGGTTCTATTTATTTTTCAATGTATATTTCCAATATTTGGTTCATTCCTTATTTAACATGTTCGGGTGAAGTGGTAGATAACGATAGAGGGAATTCATAATAAATTATATACATTATCTTGTTTTAAAATGGGATTTTGTATGATTTTATAGATGTAGTAACCTTTTTAAATCTTTTTGTTCCGTATAAGTTCTCACGATAATTTGGCCATTTAAAATAGGTTATATCTTTACCTCTAATCAATATTTATGGATAATATAACACATTTTTCATTTATTAAATTTAGCTGATGATGATGCATGAATAGTCTGACATAGAAATTTTATTACATCTTGAGAGTGGTCCAAATAAATTTTGATGGGGTTATTCCATTTTATGGTTTGAATACTATACCGATAGGGTATTGGGGAAACCAGTCTGATGGGTGTATAAAAAATTGGATTCTAAAAGATCCTTTCATGTCATAATATCCTTATAATTTATTGGGGAAAAAATACGTATGTCCCAAAATTCTATTAATTTTTAGGGAGTTTCATCCCCATGATATTTGTTTGGGATTGGTGAAGACTCCACATGTTTGACTACTTGTGTTAGAAGGCCTAATTACATTTTTCGTAGTGGAAAAGTGTTAGGTATTCATATGATCAATGAGAATCTATCAAGAAAAATACCTAATGTTAAATAGGAAGCAATGATATAAGACTTTCGTACAGCAATGACATAATTTAAAGAAGATATGTCCATGAAAAATAAAATATTGTATCATATACCTATAGTGAAAGGTGAATAGTGTCTGGGTGCCAATATTGTCATCTAGCATCAGGATGAATGAATGTGGGCTTGGTGCAAGGTTTAAACTATTATCACATATAATCCTTTAGATATAATGTCTAATAAAGATGACAACCGTCAACAATGTTCCTTATCCTAGGCATAGGTGTGTTTTATTATCGACACTAGCACATCCTTATTCATAATGTTCTCATTTATTGAGAGGATTTATTCACCCATGAATATGATCTCATTATGTTTATTTTTCTAACAAGCATACACTATATTTAAAGGATAAATTACATCTCTAAATTTCTTAACTATAGAGAAAGTTAAACTTCATGATTTAATTTATATACAGACTGTAGAGATGCATGAATATGTGGCTCACATGGAATGAATAAAGGCACAACTATCATAAAAACATAGTTCAAGAATCCATAAAATAGAAAATACAATAGCTAAACCCCTTTTTTACACAAATTCATACTCTATCAAATGATGACGCTAGTCGTAGAACCAATCTCGAGTGGGCCCTTAACACCTTGGGTTATGAATTATCAGATCTATTGAATCAGGTAGGTTTAATTTCACTATAGTCACATAATTTCTATTTCATTTCCTAATAAGGTCAATAGAGAATATATTATTTGGATACTCTTCCATAGTGTTTTCAATTAATGTAATATTTTATGCTCTCAATCATCTGTCCCTTTGTTATAACATGCCATTAAATTTTTAATAAGAATAATGGATTAGACATATTTTCTTTTCAAAATTCTTATATATTATCATGTTAACCTTATAATATTAGTAACATGAAAAGACTCTAAATTTTTCATGTTTAGGGCCTCATAAGACCAAATTACTCTAATGTATAAGGATGAATCGATTTTACTGATAGTTATTATGGTTATTACACCATCCAATGTTTTTTAATCTATGAATATGAGATTACATACATATATATGACTCATGTGTAGGGAGTGAGATATTTTATTTTTATATATTGTTAGAATTTGTCCAAAAATAAAGGAACATGTTTTAAAATATTCTATACCACTCAAACTCATATGAAAAATGCATACATGTGTATGTGTAAAGAGGTATATGCAAGTATAACATATATCTTAGGACCCCCTTGTGCATATTTTTCTATGTAAATATGTACATAGGGGATAAGTGTCCTTTTATATATGTGAAGTTGTATATGCATGCAAGGGGAAAAATGGAATATTCGAGTAGTTGTATAACGACCCATACTTTACATACATTGTTAATACTTCGAAATTGAAGCACACTTATTACAACATATGACAAAACCACAAAGGACCGTATAAGTATAGTGTCTTTAGAAACTGGGAAACATAAACAACTGGTTCATAAATCTTCTACAGTGTCTCCCATTTATTTCATCATATCTAGGGTTCCTTTTAGCATATTCTACTTAATATCCATATTCCTGACCTGGGGAAAAGAAAACATAAAAGGGTGAGCTCAAATGCTCAGCAAGGGCAAATAAAGGAAATAGAAATCATATCATATCTTTATGAAAATCAAAACCTGCAAAAGAGATCATAATATCTTAACATGGAATAAATCATAGAAGTGAAAATGAGATCCCCATAATCATAACATAAAACTTGAAACTTTGTGGCATGCACACATAATCATGGAAAATCATTTCTTGTTAGTCATGACTCATTTCCAAGACTATCTTAGTGGACAAAGTCCCTTTCTGAACCGAGTTCACTCCTCGTTTCAGTCCTGTATCACTGAACCGAAATAACCTTCCGTTCCAGCCATGTCTATCTCATGAGATATAAAATCATTACCCAATGCATTGGAGGGAGATATAGGTCCCACCCATCTTATAATGAATCCTTTCTTATGTGTGCCACATAATCATAAAACATACATCATCGCATAACACATGTAACAAAAATGGGATTCTTGAAACATCATGACATCATAAATCAATTCATATAAGATAAAGTAATTCATAAACATAATTCCATCACAACATAGTCAAATCAATGTAAAAATATGGATAGAAACAGAACCCTTTATTATCTTAGATGGAAAATAATTTTGATAAAACACTTGAATTGAATTCTTGAGGAAAATATCCTTTCTTCTTCAAAATCAATTTCTTTTCACAAAACATCATGCAATTTTAAAAGAAAGAGATTTTATTGAAAATATTCATGAAATCTTTTAGAGGAAGCTTCATGAAAATAAGGCTTTATAAAACAGTAGAAATCCGTTCGTGCCTTATAAGTTAAAAAAAACATTCTTCGTACTTTTGTCGGAAAAGTCAAAAAGTACCTCGTACGACAAAAGATTCCTTTCATACATATTACTAAAAACTCACCGAAGGGTAAAAATGGTTTTAAACAATTGTAGGTGGATGGAAATAATATTACATTTTGATGAAACATGGATGTGGATGAAAAAATACACCCCAATAAATACTTATGAATAAACAATCTCGGATAAAAAAATGAGATTGTGATATTTCCCTTACCTTAGGTCCGATTTGCATTGTTCGTGTCCGAAGCTCCTGTATAATGGTTTAAATAATGTTATTGACTTATTCCAGAATCATATATATTGATATGATATCATATATGGTCATATTATTAGCTTCTTGTTAGTAATATTTCATTGTTACTTGTTACTCGGGTCTTTATAACTTTTTGTTCTTATGCGTGTTTTGTTGAATAAAATCTTATTCTTATCTTTAGGTTATAGATAATTCATTTACAGAATGGTATTATTGTAGTATATACCATATTCATTCATTAAATTAATTTATATAATCATTATGAAATGAAGATCATGTAGAACGAGTCGCATCACATCGTGGAGACGGTATTCCGTACGTACGCACGAGTGATGATATCGTTCCTATGATCGTGGAATTGTATTGGAGTATATATATATATTATTTCAGTATCAATATTACTTCATAATAATCATATATAGTTACTCATTACACCATTATACCCATCCTTGTAAGGTGATGGTGGAAAATAGATTACACCACGGCGTGGAGACGGTATTCCGTACCTACGCACGCGCGGTGATTTCATTTTTTCCGTAGGATGGATAGAAGGTGAATACGTGTTGTTTCATATTTATAATCACATATCAGTATGTAATTAATACTGATGTTATTACTTTATCATGAAACGACTAAAGAAGAAGAAGTTGAAGAAGAAATAAATTGAAAAGATCGGTAATGGATATTACCTCTTCTTTGGAACGCTTCTTTGAATCCTCCACATAAGGAACTAAGATTGGTCTTTGGAGAAGACCAGGACCTCTAGGATTATTCTAGGGAAGTGTAGAAGGGAAAATGGCAGGGGTTTGACGAGCTTGAGTGCTCAAATTGGTGTGAGGAGGAGGGGGAGGAGGTGCCCTTTTATAAGGGAGGAGAGGGGCACCTTAGGAATATCTCAAAATATTATTTTATATTAAAGTACAAATCGGTTTATAATGGCTCCAAAGGGTCTTATTTCAAAGCTAAAGTGGGGATGGGTCGAAATCCTATAAACCAATAAGATTTATACAAGTTTAGGGTATTATTTTAACCTTATCAATTAGATTTAACTCTAAGTTAATTAATTTAACTTTTACTGTGTCTTTTTGTTTTCTTTCACTATATGGTTAATACACTTACTATAACATGCCAAACGAACCCCAAAATGTTTATTATTAATATATATATCCTTATCTAAGTCATTTTGCCGAACCTTAGATTTTTAGGAATAAAATAACAATTAATAATATAATATTTGATTTAAAAACTATTTTGTGTCAATTTTGACACTATTTGATATATGATTTTTGTGAAAGTCATAACAGAATTATATGTTCGAACCAAGTTGATTAAATCAACATTAATATATCATAGTAACCTAGAAAATTAGTGGAATTTATAAAAAGTCTCAAATTACATTTATTTTGGTGTTTATAACATCAATTATGTCAATATTTCATTAATAAGATAATTACTGCATCATCATTGTGTCATAAATAAATTAAATTATTTGATGTCTAAAAATTACAAATAAAATACCATCATTGTATTAAATCTTTTTATATTTCTAATGAATATTTATAGTCGAATTTATATTATGTATAACCCCATATTAAAAATGATTTACTTATTAAACTTTGATTTTAACTATTTTAACCCTTCTTTAAATAAATTAATAATAAATGTCCTAATCTAATCCAAGTGGGCCTAAATGGTCATATTTTATTCCTAAGTTTGTTTTTGGTCGAATTACACTTGTCCAATAGAATTAGGACATGTGTTAGGGTAATATTAATATCATATTTACCCTTAGTTACCCTATTTACTATTAACCGCGGTAAAAATAGTAAAAAGTTACTATTCACCAAAAATTTATTTTTATCTCATTGAACCACATTTTACTTACTGATATCAACCGTGTCTGTCGGATTTTTGAAATTCCATTCACAGAAGCGGTAAAATTAAGTTTTATGCAAAATTCAGTTTTTAACCTACCACTTAGTGGTTTCACTATTCATCAAAAATTGAAAGTTTTCAGAAAAATACCAAAATTTCACCCTAGGCTAATTTCGATATTCTGAGTCCAAAAATGAAGTCCATTTTGAAAAATAAAATTTATAAAATTTCAAAAAGTGGTTATTACTATTCATAACGGCTAGTTTTAATAGCATATTGTTGTTTAGTGAAACTCGGTATTGCGTACGATGCAAGCTATCGAGGAAGGTCGCGATTGCGTGTAAAGCAAGCCAAGAAAGTGTTGTGTAGAAAAAAATTTCTTTGATGGTTTATATAACATAAAAGTCTCGGGTGTTACATTCTACCCCCCTTAAAAATAATTTCGCCCTCGAAATTCGTCACTTTGTAACAAACAAATGAGGATACTTCTCCCTCATCATATCCTCAAGCTCCCATGTAGCTTCTTCAAGTTGGTGGTTCCTCCATAAAACTTTCACCAAGCGAGTGGTCTTGTTTCGTAGGACTTTTTCGCTACGATCTAGAATCTCTATCGGTTGTTCTTCATAAGAAAGATCTTGCTCCAGCGGTACAACTTCTGAGCTGAGTACATGTGAAGGATCTGGTATGTACTTTCTCAGGAGAGATACGTGGAACACATCGTGAACTTGAGAGAGATTCGGTGGAAGCGCCAATCGGTAAGCTACCTTCCCAACACGATCCCGTATTTCGAAAGGACCGATATATCTAGGGCTCAACTTCCCCTTCTTTCCAAATCTCATAACCCTCTTCCAGGGAGATATTCGTAAGAACACTTTATCGCCCACTTCAAACTCTAGGTCTTTTCTTCGGTTGTCGGCATAACTTTTTTGTCGACTCCGAGCTGCTCTTATGTGTTGTTGAATAGATCTGACCTTTTCTGCCATTTCATCAACGAGATCAGGTCCTAATAGCTTTCTTTCCCCAACTTCATCCCAGCAAGTAGGAGTCCTGCATTTCTTTCCATAGAGAGCTTCATAAGGAGCCATCTGAATACTGGAGTGAAAGCTATTGTTATAATAAAATTCTACCAAAGGTAGGTGTTGATCCCAACCTCCTTTGAAATCCATAGAGCAAGCTCTCAACATATCTTCTAGGGTTTGAATTGTTCTCTCAGACTGACCGTCTGTCTGGGGATGATAAGCAGTGCTGAAACTCAACTCTGTATCCAGAGTATGCTGAAGACTTCGCCAAAACTTCGAGGTAAATCTCGGATCCCGATCAGATATAATAGAAAGTGGTACTCCATGCAATCTTACCACTACCTTTACATATATCCTGGCAAGCTGATCTAGAGAGAAATCCTCTCAAATAGCAATGAAGTGTGCAGACTTTGTAAGACGATCAACTATGACCCAGATAGCATTATTGCCATTGGATGTTTTAGGAAGTCCTGTGACAAAGTCCATAGTGATGTTTTCCCATTCCCATTCGGGTGTGGGTAATGGTTGTAACATCCCCTTAGACTTCTTTCTCTCAGCTTTAACTTGTTGACAAACCAAGCATCGAGAGACATATTCAGCAACATCTCTTTTCATGCCATCCCACCAGAAGTACTCTTTCAGGTCCCTATACATCTTCGTGCTTCCAGGATGAATAGAGAATGATGAACTATGAGCCTCATCCAGCAGCTCATTCTTTAATTCGGGGATGGGAGGAACACAAACCCGATTCCTGAACTTTATTATCCCATCACAATCAAGGTTGAATTCAGGAACATTTCTCACCTTCTTTTGTAACTCGACATCTTCTTTCTGTGACTCTTTAATCTTCACATGTATAGATGGTTGAACATTCATTTGAGAAAGATAAGATTTTTCCCTTTCCATTATAATTCCAAGATCCATCCTTTGTAAATCCATAAATATTGGATCTTTTGTGATCCTCATCATGGATAAACTAGCATGGTCTTGTCGACTTAATGCATCTGCCACCTTGTTTGCTTTCCCAGGGTGGTAATGGATTGAGAAGTCATAATCCTTAATCAGCTCCAACCATCTTCTTTGACGCATATTCAACTCCTTTTGTGTGAAAATATACTTTAAACTTTTATGATCAGTATAAATATCACACCTTTCACCATAAAGGTAATGCCTCCAAATCTTTAATGCAAAGATTACCGCAGCCAACTCCAAATCATGTGTTGGGTAATTTTGCTCATGGATTTTCAACTGTCGCGAGGCATAAGCTATCACCATATCATTTTGCATAAGAACACACCCCAATCCCTTCTTGGATGCATCACTGTAGATCACAAACCTTTCTCCACTACAAGGCAGTGTGAGCACAGGTGCACTGGATAACCTTCTTTTCAACTCCTTGAAATTTTCTTCACATTCCGCTGTCCAGACAAACTTAACTCCGTTCCGAGTCAACTTGGTGACTGGATTAGATAATCGTGAAAAATCTTTTACAAAACGTCGATAATATCCAGCCAAACCAAGAAAACTTCGGATCTCAGTTACTGTGGTTGGTCTTGACCATCTTTCGATAACCTCTGTTTTTTCTGGATCCACAGATATCCCCTCTTTTGAGATTATGTGACCCAAAAATGCAACTTTTTGAAGCCAAAATTCACACTTTGTAAATTTGGCATAAAGCTTCTCCTTTCTCAGGGTCTTCAATATAATTCTCAAGTGATCTTCATGCTCTTCCTTGCTCTTTGAATAGACAATAATATCGTCTATAAAGACTACCACAAATTGATCAAGATAGTCTCTAAAGACTCTATTCATTAGGTCCATGAAGATAGCAGGGGCATTAGTAAGACCAAATGGCATCACTATAAATTCATAGTGTCCATACCTTGTACGGAAAGCCGTCTTTGGTATATCCTCCCTTTTGACCCTTAATTGATGATACCCTGAACGAAGATCAATCTTGGAAAAGTATTGAGCTCCGCGTAGTTGGTCAAATAAGTCATCAATGCGTGGGAGAGGATATTTGTTCTTGATAGTGATCTTGTTAAGTTCTCAATAATCAATGCAAAGTCTCATTGATCCATCTTTCTTCTTAACAAATAGAACAGGTGCTCCCCAAGGTGACGCACTAGGGCGTATGAATCCCTTATCAAGATTCTCTTGGAGTTGCTTCTTCAATTCCTGCAACTCAATTGGGGCCATTCTATAAGGTGTCTATGAAATAGGCAAAGCACCCGGTACGAGTTCTATTGAAAACTCAACCTCACGATTTGGTGGAAGACCCGGTAATTCCTCCGGAAAGACATCATCAAATTCCCGTACAATGCGCATATTCTTAATCGTGAGTTTCTCACCAACCATTTGAGATAAATAACCTTCATTTAGTGGAATCAATACCCATAAGATGGAAGAAATTTCCACTGGAAGGTTATGTTCATCCTTGCATTGATAGACGATCGTAGATTGATCTGGAATATGAAATGTGACTTCCCATCTTTGGCAATCGATATGAGATCCCTGTAGAGAAACCCAATCCATTCCAAGAATCACATCAAATTCCACTAAAGGAAGGATCACAAGATTTGCATGAAGCACTTTCCCACAAACTTCGATCGGAGAAGAATTATAAACTTTTGATGCGATTGATGTGCCATTAGGTGTTGTCACAGCTAACTCAACATCTAATTGTTGAGGTAATACGGTGATACCCTTAGAAAATTTTTCAGAAATAAAAGAGTGGGTGGATCCAGAATCAAATAAAACATTTGCTACTTTAGAGTGGATGGTAAGTGTACCTTTCACCACATCGTTATCGTACTCCACATCGCTGATAGAAATTGCATGTGAATTTCCTTTGTCTTTATCCTTAAGAGTTTGTTGACGTCGACCATCATCATCAACCCTTGGATTTGGGCATTGATTGGCATAATGCCCTATCTCCTTCCACTTGAAACATTGAAGTGTAGTAGGTTCATTCTGTGTATCCCTTCCTTTGTTTGCGTCATTAGGCATCTTCTTCCCATTATCACGGCATTCAAATGCTCGATGACCTTCTTTTCCACATTTAAAACATTTACTTGTCCCTTTAAGACAACTCCCTCCATGTTTCTTTCCACACTTTGAGCATAAGGAAAAGCTCATCTTCTTTTCCGTGTGCTCTTTATATTTTTCTTTGAATTCCATCTTCCTCTTCTTATCAAACCCATGCGACTGATGGGTTACTCCAATCTCCATCTCGACTTTGACTGCACATCTAACGATTTCCTTGTAGCTATTGAAGTCCCTTATGGCTAACGCCCTTCGAAGACTTGGTTTTAAGCCACTAAAGAATCTATCGATCTTACTCTCAGGTTGGATAATAATACCAGAAGCGTACCTTGCAAGTCTTGTAAAATTTACTTCATAGGTACTAACAGATTCATCATCCCTTTGCTTCAGTTCAAGAAACTCTTTCTCCATCTTTGTTCGGAGAATACGAGGGAAGTACTTATTGAAAAATAAGTTATTGAACTCGTTCCATTCCATAGACTCAATTTCATCCCTTTGCCTCGTATTCTTAACAAGATTCCACCATTGATCCTCATCTCCTTCCAAACGATACACTGCTAGGATGACTTTATCATGCTCAGAACATTGAAGAACTGAAAATATCTTTTCAGTAGTACTAATCCATTGTTCAGCAACTAATGGATCAGCAGACCCGCTGAAAAAGGTGGACGCTGCCTCATGAAGGATTCAACAGAATGTTGCTCCCTCCTTTGCTCGTTTGGAAATCCGGCATGATTCATAGCTTGAGAATGTTGGGTGAACATGGCTACAAGATTTTGCATTCCAGCTCCCATATTGTTTGGTTGCTCAGGGGGACAATCATTGCATTGCCCATCGCATTCCGCATTAACACGGTTCCTTCGGGTTCCAGCCATTGACTAAAACCAAGAAGAATAGTGTGAGCAACACTAATTATAATAGGAAACCACATAATTCAAAAATAAAATTTTCATGCTTAAGGTCTTATCCTAGGTTATTCAAGGACATTTCTAAAACACTAAGATTGTGTTCTATGCTTAGACTTATCCTTAGGGTTCTTACTAAGGCTTTCACATCCTAGTTTCCAAAGGTTGACTATACCTTTCCTCTGATACCAACTATAACGACCCATACTTTACATACATTGTTAATACTTCGAAATTGAAGCACACTTATTACAACATATGACAAAACCACAAAGTACCGTATAGGTATAGTGTCTTTAGAAACTGGGAAACATAAACAACTGGTTCATACATCTTCTACAGTGTCTCCCATTTATTTCATCATATCTATGGTTCCTTTTAGCATATTCTACTTAATATCCATCTTCCTGACCTGGGGAAAAGAAAACATAAAAGGGTGAGCTCAAATGCTCAGCAAGGGCAAATAAAGGAAATAGAAATCATATCATATCTTTATGAAAATCAAAACCTGCAAAAGAGATCATAATATCTTAACATGGAATAAATCATAGAAGTGAAAATGATATCCCCATAATCATAACATAAAACTTGAAACTTTGTGGCATGCACACATAATCATGGAAAATCATTTCTTGTTAGTCATGACTCATTGCCAAGACTATCTTAGTGGACAAAGCCCTTTTCTGAACCGAGTTCACTCCTCGTTTCAGTCCTGTATCACTGAACCGAAATAACCTTCCGTTCCAGCCATGTCTATCTCATGAGATATAAAATCATTACCCAATGCATTGGAGGGAGATATAGGTTCCACCCATCTTATAATGAATCCTTTCTTATGTGTGCCACATAATCATAAAACATACATCATCGCATAACACATGTAACAAAAATGGGATTTTTGAAACATCATGACATCATAAATCAATTCATATAAGATAAAGTTATTCATAAACATAATTCCATCACAACATAGTCAAATCAATGTAAAAATATGGATAGAAACAGAACCCTTTATTATCTTAGATGGAAAATAATTTTGATAAAACACTTGAATTGAATTATTGAGGAAAATATCCTTTCTTCTTCAAAATCAATTTCTTTTCACAAAACATCATGCAATTTTATAAGAAAGAGATTTTATTGAAAATAGTCATGAAATCTTTTAGAGGAAGCTTCATGAAAATAAGGCTTTATAAAACAGTATAAATCCGTTCGTGCCGTATAAGTTAAAAAAACATTCTTCGTACTTTTGTCGGAAAAGTCAAAAAGTACCTCGTACGACAAAAGATTCCTTTCATACATATTACTAAAAACTAACCGAAGGGTAAAAATGGTTTTAAACAATTGTAGGTGGATGGAAATAATATTACATTTTGATGAAACATGGATGTGGATGATAAAATACACCCCAGTAAATACTTATGAATAAACAATCTCGGATAAAAAAATGAGATTGTGATATTTCCCTTACCTTAGGTCCGATTTGCTTTGTTCGTGTCCGAAGCTCCTGTATAATGGTTTAAATAATGTTATTGACTTATTCCAGAATCATATATATTGATATGATATCATATATGGTCATATTATTAGCTTCTTGTTAGTAATATTTCATTGTTACTTGTTACTCGGGTCTTTATAACTTTTTGTTATTATGCGTGTTTTGTTGAATAAATTCTTATTCTTATCTTTAGGTTATAGATAATTCATTTACAGAATGGTATTAGTGTAGTATATACCATATTCATTCATTCAATTCATTTATATAATCATTATGAAATGAAGATCATGTAGAACGAGTCGCATCACATCGTGGAGACGGTATTCCGTACGTACGCACGAGTGATGATATCGTTCCTATGATCATGGAATTGTATTGGAGTATATATATATATTATTTCAGTATCAATATTACTTAATAATAATCATATATAGTTACTCATTACACCATTATACCCATCCTTGTAAGGTGATGGTGGAAAATAGATTACACCACGGCGTGGAGACGGTATTCCGTACGTACGCACGCGCGGTGATTTTATTTTTTCCGTAGGATGGATAGAAGGTGAATAAGGGATGTTTCATATTTATAATAACATATCAGTATGTAATTAATACTGATGTTATTACTTTATCATGAAACGACTAAAGAAGAAGAAGTTGAAGAAGAAATAAATTGAAAAGATCGGTAATGGATATTACCTCTTCTTTGGAACGCTTCTTTGAATCCTCCACTTAAGGAACTAAATTTGGTCTTTGGAGAAGACCAGGACCTATAGGATTATTCTAGGGAAGTGGATAAGGGAAAATGGCAGGGGTTGGCCGAGGTTGAGTGCTCAAATTGGTGTGAGGAGGAGGGGGAGGAGGTGCCCTTTTATAAGGGATGAGAGGGGCACCTTAGGAATATCTCAAAATATTATTTTATATTAAAGTCAAAATCGGTTTATAATGGCTCCAAAGGGTCTTATTTAGAATCTAAAGTGGGGATGGGTCGAAATACTATAAACCAATAAGATTTAGACAAGTTTAGGGTATTATTTTAACCTTATCAATTAGATTTAACTCTAAGTTAATTAATTTAACTTTTACCGTGTCTTTTTGTTTTCTTTCACTATATGGTTAATACACTTACTATAACATGCCCAACGAACCCCAAATTGTTTATTATTAATATATATATCCTTATCTAAGTCATTTGGCCGAACGTTAGATTTTTAGGAATAAAATAACAATTAATAATATAATATTTGATTTAAAAACTATTTTGTGTCAATTTTGACCCTATTTGATATATGATTTTTTTGAAAGTCATAACAGAATTATATGTTCGAACCAAGTTGAATAAATCAACATTAATATATCATAGTAACCTATAAAATTAGTGGAATTCATAAAAAGTCTCAAATTACATTTATTTTGGTGTTTATAACATCAATTATGTCAATATTTCATTAATAAGATAATTACTGCATCATCATTGTGTCATAAATAAATTAAATTATATGATGTCTAAAAATTACAAATAAATTACCATCATGTAGTAAATCTTTTTAGATTTCTAATGAATATTTATAGTCGAATTTATCTTATGTATAACCCCATATTAAAAATGATTTACTTATTAAACATTGATTTTAACTATTTTAACCCTTCTTTAAATAAATTAATAATAAATGTCCTAATCTAATCCATGTGGGCCTAAATGGTCATATTTTATTCCTAAGTTTGTTTTTGGTCGAATTACACTTGTCCAATAGAATTAGGACATGTGTTAGGGTAATATTAATATCATTTTTACCCTTAGTTACCCTATTTACTATTAACCGCGGTAAAAATAGTAAAAAGTTACTATTCACCAAAAATTTATTTTTATCTCATTGAACCGCATTTTACTTACTGATATCAACCGTGTTTGTCAGATTTTTGAAATTCCATTCACAGAAGCGGTAAAATTATGTTTTATGCAAAATTCAGTTTTTAACCTACCACTTAGTGGTTTCACTATTCATCAAAAATTGAAAGTTTTCAGAAAAATACCAAAATTTCACCCTAGGCTAATTTCGATATTCTGAGTCCAAAAATGAAGTCCATTTTGAAAAATAAAATTTATAAAATTTCAAAAAGTGGTTATTACTATTCATAACGGCTAGTTTTAATAGCATATTGTTGTTTAGTGAAACTCGGTATTGCGTACGACACAAGCTATCGAGGAAGGTCGCGATTGCGTGTAAAGCAAGCCAAGAAAGTGTTGTGTAGAAAAAAATTCCTTTGATGGTTTATATAACATAAAAGTCTCGGGTGTTACAAGTTGTCATCAAAATCAACATTTCTTGAGGTTGAGGTAGGATCCCTCTGCATAAACCTTTATTTTAACTCTATAATTTCATGATTATGTTAAAAATATGATTTCATAATTGATTTATTTTTTTTAAAAACTGTTTTTCTAATAACCACTAGATTTTTCAAGGTACAATATAAATATATCCATTGATCATGTGCACATATATGCTTTAGGTAACCAAAAAATAAATTTTAATAAATTTTTTATAATTATATTAATGATTCATGTAATTAAACTGGTAAATATTTGAGAACCAAGGAAAACACCCCCTCATAATTAGATCCAAGAAAGATGAAAATATTTTAATTTTGAGTCGAATATTGTTTGAGTATGAATATGGATCAATGAAGTGTGAGTACCCATGTTTTAGGAATCCTAATATTTGGTTAAAACTTTGGAAATAATTCTCTTGAAGCCATTGGCGTCCATTTTTCTGGTGATGTGATCTTATACTTATAGAGATGTTGCCACATGCATTTTTAAATGTATAAGATTTATTATGTGATAAGAATAGGATGATTCACCTTTCATAATGCATCATAATCACATCATTCCTCTTAGAATAAGCCCGGAATTCCTTGGGTGATGAGCCTCGAGTTCATTTAGTGATGAGACTAAAATACCTCAGGTGACTAGCCTATAGAGGATAAGTATCATTGGGCATCAACATTAGGGATCAGTGAACCCGTTGAGAATTTTGTATCCTAGAAAAATGACAGAATGGGTAAAATTGGGAATATTAGTCATCGTAGTCATAAAGAAATACTCAAATTTTGATTCAATTTATCTTATGGAATTCCACAGAATAGATTTGATAGGTGAGGTTCCCTATCCATTTCTAACTGGTGTAGGGGTAGAATAAGTTCCCATGATTCTACTAAAACCCATGATCACCCAAACATTTAAATTTCATACAACTATTCTGATGAATTGAATGCTATCTCTCTCACCCGCTTCTCTTTATGAAGATCATGTAGTGGAGGGATATCAATACAATGGTCAACCATTGTGTGTAGAAATAAATTATACCCACCAGGGAAATGTCCAGTGATGATCTAGAATCCACGGTTTCGCATTAAAAAAACCAATAGAAAAGACCCTACATGGGGAGACTAGCAGGCGGAGGGTGTGTTCAAGAGGTTCTACAGGGGAAAGGGTGTCTATAGGGGGGGTTGTGTAGGGGGCAGAGATGGGGGGTCTATGTAGGATATAACCTCATTTGGTTATTGATCCTCCTTTAGATTCTTTGTAAAAATAAATTCCAAAGCCTCCCTAGCCTTGAAAAAATATGTATTCACTATATAAGGGAGATTAGAGTCCCCTGCTAGAGCCAAACCAGCTCTCCCCCTCCACAACAACATGCCTAGTGAATTAATAGTTTCACCTACGGTACAGCCATCCATCCATTTTTTATGTTTATTGAATTTTCAAATTATATACTGAATACTTTTAGTCATTTTTTCACATGTTATTTTTAGGTATTTGAGGATGCCTATATGTAAAAATTAAGCATCATAATCCTTGATGACATTGAGAGTTAATTACAATCAATATCAACACAAAACTACTTTTGGTACATTAATTTGATAACCACTATGTTGTTCTTTTTAGTACTGAAATTTGGAGTACAATGCCATTGTAACTCTTTTTCCAATATTATTTCTCAAACGCTGATGGTCCTTTTGAAATGGATTCCTCCCCATGCATTCTTCTTATCCATTTTATTAATATAAATCATTCTGAATATATATTTATGAGGTTCTATTTGTCTCAATGTCATCATAAGAACTAGATTTCCTGTGTGTATGCTTTCGCATGACAGGTTGTGTCTGTGGATAGTGATGCATGCAATGCAGTGAACCAATAACAAAACATAGCCCATGCGTATGCATGTGAGAAAATATAAAAAGATCCTCATATGGTATTTTATCCTTATATAGATTTTTTTTTGACTTTATTGAAATTATATTTTCCATTTTAATCCTATCTCCTATCATTTGAAAAACCACGAGCATCTCCAAATAATTTTTTGACTAATAGGGGATGTGTTGGCTAGGGGTCTGGTGAGGGATAGGGGGTGGTGTTGGCTAGGAGGGCTGGTGGAGGCTTGGGGGCTGAGGGTACATGGGGGTAGGGGGTTGTGCAGGCTAGGGGATGGGTGGAGGGTGGTTAGGGGTAGGGTGCAGTGTGTATGGGGGCATGGGGAAGGGGGCTGGGGAGTAGGGTGGAGGGGGGAGGGGGTAGGGGAGGGTGCTGGGGGCTTGGGGCAGGGAGCAGGGGGCAGGGGGAGGGTGGAGGGGGGAAGGGGGTATGGGGAGGTCTGCAGAGCAGGGGGAACGGGCAGTTTGGAGAGGTGTAGGGGGTAGGGGATGTTTGCAGGGTAGGGGGAGGGGAGGGGTGGGTGGAGGGTGGTAGGGTGGAGCGGGGAGGTCTGCAGGGCAACGGGCAGGGTGTGGCATTCATGGGGGCTGCGGGGATGGAGGTCTATAGGGCTGTGGGGAAAGCGGGTGTGGTAGGGGGTGTATATTGTCTCTATAGGTTTCTTAAATATTAGATCAGATTGAAGAACAATTACAATCCATCTCTAACTCCCCCATCTCTTCATGATTTAGTTTCTCCAAATCTGCCCTCATATTTACAACAAAATACTTTCACTAAATCATGGATTGATATTAGTTGCAAAAAATAAGATTTTATATGATACCACTAGTTGTTATTGGTATGGATTTAATAGATTTTCATTTAAAAATCAAGGCCATTATGTCCAGTTTTTTTTATAGCGTATAACGATAGACTTGGATCCTGCAATATGTCCTCCTTTTGGTGGGTTGATTCCACTACCAAATTGTATGAATTTACATGTACATTACTAGATCAATTTGATATTTTAAATTACAGTAATTGGTGGAAATCCCACTTATACCAACACCTTCATGCCAATGGTTTGAAAAAACCATTGCATTAAGTAATAATTTGATGTGTTTTCCCAATGGTTTCATTACACCGTTGGGAATATATTACATTATACAATATTTTCGTACAGTTTTTAGAAATCGTAGCAACCCCCCCCCCCCCAAATAATATTTCTCAACGGTTTTAGGAACTATTGGTAAAAAACCACAAATAATCGTAAAGATTTATTATTTCTAACATTTTAAACATTTATGTTGAGGAAACATGGTTTTTTCTTCTTTCACATGTTTATTATTGTTTGAAATTTGCATATTCACTTGACCAATTTGAGAACTCTAAATTTAGTTCGTGTTTTTGGTTTATCCTTTTATAACTCACCAGACTATTTGATCAAATATTCTGTCTTATCATGTTCATCCTTATATATAGGTGTGGATTTATTTTTTATGATATATTTTATTTGATTACAAATTGTGTCCTCTAGTAAACTATTATTATCGTGTGGGATAAAAACATATATTTAAAAAAACCAAATTAATCTAAAACTCTATACAATCTAATTATATACCATTAACATGAACAATAATTATTAATTAATTGGAATGTACTATTGGATAGCATCATTCTGAAACATGGATCTTTTTCCCTTCCTTCCAGGAACATGATTTGACCCATGGGGAATTGTGGTTCTTATATGTTGGGAGGTGACTTGTATAGTCACAAGAGATAGGTATGTTTTAGTTTAGTTTTTATTTTATTTTCTGTATCGAATTGGCCACTTAGGACTTTTACAACTTTTTCTGGAAAAAGGGTCATTATATTCTGCGAAGGGGGGAAAATTTGGTTTAGACTGATTTAGTCAGCCAGCTTTGATCATAGGTAATATTATGTCTTTACTACTTGTCTCTCACAACATTTATTTTGGTATTTCCTTGTTTTTGACTCCATATTATGTTTTCAGTAGGTCGTTGGACCATTTTTTATTGGTTTGGGTGGATTTGGTTTTCCCAATCGAGGTAAGGTTTTAATGTCGTTAGTTGGTTTCTCACTGGTTATGTAGCATTCTTTTTGTGTGTTAATTTCTCTAATATCTTTTCTGTAGTGTGTTGATACCTGCTCTTTGGTTCTAGGTAACCAAGTCAAGTTCGACTCGACTGCGTGTGCATAGGTAGGAAATTATATGTATGTGGTTCCCCGGATATGTGTATAGTCAACCATGCTAGTGATTATGCATGAATGGTTCTATGTGTGAACATATATATATATATATATAAATGCATAAAATAGTGAGTGGATACTGCTATATGCATATGAGCATAAGTGCAAGGATCCCGATGCACATGCTCATGGCCATGCTGGTGTGTGCATAGGGGATCAATGTCCTTTCATGTGTGTAAAGGTGTGTATAACCAGTGGGGGAGTATAAAATTTTAGTTATAAATCTCCATGAGATGAAGTGGATGGATTCGTTCTACCTTGAGGTAGGAGCAGTCTTCATACAACTTTAATTCAAGAATGATTTAAATTGAATGTTGCATATTTCTTAATTTTACTTAATTATATCAAATTTATTATCTTGAATAAGTGTTCGTTAATATAATTGTTTCATTTGATAAATATTTTCATGTTTTTATAATAAAACCCCTCCAACGGAGGTGCGCTGTCTGCAACAACTCACAGTGATAGTTATGTTGATCAAGTTTCTTAAATTATTGCATTTGAATTGTGCTGAGTGAGTTTTATGATAAATGATAAATATAATTAAATGAATTGGGTGATAAATAAATTCCATGATTTTATAATAAAATCCCTCCAACGGAGGTGTGATTTCTTCTAAACAGAAGTGTAGTGATAGTTATTTGTATCATGTTTATATTTGGTTTGAGACTTTCATAAGCCTCTTTTTGGTGTTGGTTTCCTATGCAATTAGTTTTTTCTTTGAATAATATAAACTGGCTTATCATACTCGTTTATCTCAAATGACATTGCACGAGTAGGAATATGACTTGACAACGACATTGTACATTCCATGCATTGAATATTATAAATAAAGTTTCCATGTTTAGGAAAAGTGATTGAATTTTTAAATGGTTTGTGTAGGGTGTATGATTTTTTTCTTGTCGTTTTGTTTCCCTTTAGATGTTGTGTCATTGTGATGATCGCTAAAACATTCTCTAGAGTACCCTTATTATAACATATAAAATAGTTGATCTGTTCTATCATCTGCCGGTGGGGAGACAATTGGAATGTTGCCTCGCCTCCTCCCACCCCCTTTGATCTTGGCCGGAAGATGCTGCCCCATGGATGTAACTAGATCAGGCCAACACACTGCGGTCATGTCGTGGTCAAGTTGAGGTCATGCTTCAGTAACGCAATGATAATGACGTTATTTGGCCCTTCTCTAGGATGACACCCCATGATGGTTAACAGTGATAGTATTCCATGAGTCTTGTGATCAATGTTGTGACTTACTAATCCCAATTTCTGCCAGCAGGGCAATTTCCAGAATGTTGCCCTGACTCCTCTCGCTCCCTTCACACTTGGCCGGAAGATGTTACCCCACGAATGGCATTGGACCGGGCCAACACACTGCGATCATGCTGCGGTCAAGCCGCGGTCACACCGTGTTCATGTCGTGGTTACACATTGATTTGGCCCTGCTCCAGGATGACACCCTGCATCAATTCATAGTGAACGTATTCCATGAGTCTTGTGATCAATGTTGAGACTGACTAATAACAATATTTTCTGGTGTGGTGACGACCGGAATATTTCCCCGCTTCCTCCTGCTCCCATCACTCATGGCCGGAAGATGCTGCCTCGGCGATGTTGTTGTACCGGGCCAAAATGTTGCGTCATACTGGGGTCACACTGTGGTAATTATGTGATTTGGACCTGCTCCAGGATGACATCTCGTGACGGTTTGCAGTGATATAATTCAATGAGTCATTTTATCAATGTTGAGACTAACTAATCACAATTTCCGCTGGTGCGGCAATGGCTACAATGTTGCACCGCCTCCTCCAACTCCCTTTGCTCCTGTACAAAAGATTCTTCCCTGCAGATGTCGTTGGACCAGGCCAACACACAACAGTCATGCTGCAGTCACGCCGTTGTCACGTCATGGTAACGATGCGGTCACGCCGCGGTAATGTCGTGATTTGGCCCTACTCAAGCCACATCTAGCCCACACTATCCCCCTTTGACCTTTATTTCAGCCCCCTTTCGCCAGCATTTCAGCCCACAACAGCCCCCCTACCACTTTCGAATCAACACGCACCATCATCCCAGCACCTGCAACCATCCCCTCTCCACCTGCATTCCAGCCCCCTTCCACCAGATTTCAATCCCGCACCAGCCCCTAACAACCAGCAATCAAACCCGCACTAGCCACCGCAGTAGTCACCTCCCCTAGCCTCCTGCAAAACACTCATGACGTTCCTCTTCCACCTACAAAATAGCCCCAACAACCAGTTCTAACCCTCACCAGCCCCGACCTCTTACATCCCAGCTTGCACCAGCCACCTGTCATCCCACATGCTGACTGCCTTCCTTCCTACACTAACCACTCGAGCACGCACCAACCACTTCAACAACCCCAAGCCTCTTGCATTCCAGGATGCGTGAGAAAAACTCCATTTAAATCACAAAAATTATAGGTGAATGTGGATACCCTTGACGGAGCCCTCTTTTCACCCAAAAGTATCCATGTAAAATTCCATTAATGGTCACTGAGAACATTGGGGTAGAGACACATATTTTAACCCATGACAAGAACATATCATGAAATCCGAGCAGATCCAAAGCATACATTATGATGTATCGCCTAACCGAATCAAAAGCCTTGAATCAATTGATCTTGAAGGCACACCTAGGAACCCGAAAATGAAGATTGTAGCCCCACAAAAGAAATATCATCTTCCATGAATATTGGATACATATAGGAAAGTCTTCATATAATTGGAAAAGTATATAATAATATATCAGCATCTCTCCATACTTCAAAAGAAATCTTATCCTCCATGAATAGCTTGAGTAGAGTGGTCATCACTTTCAACTAGTCAACCTATTCCTTGAAAACCTATTCTACTAAATCTGCCTCAATTAATCCCGATGAGATGAATTCACATCACCTATACCAATATTTATATACTATTTTACAATAGACTAGATCGAATCAGAATGAACTAATGCTGAGGGCGGTGGAGCACTAGATGTTGATGCAACAATAGGAGGTTCTTGATATCTTAAAATTCCCCTGAAACTTTAAAGAAGTTTTTCTCTGAAATATTATTAATATACTATGGATACAACATCTGTAAGCACAGGGGAAACAACACACTCATCACTAGGCAATGTAGACTCTACAGGTTATGATTTGGTTTGTATATCCATGAGAAAATCCTAAAGCTCACCTGCTTGGACAATATGCTTAACTATGGATCCCATAGGATATGTGTAAGGAATGTTTGTGTGGAGGGGTGTGTCTATCCAGAAGGGGGGATATCCTGGGGGATCCAGAATGGGGGGGATTCTGTCCAGGGGGCCCATCAGGGGGGCTTCTGTCTATGGGGGTCCAGTAGGAGGGGTTGCTGTCCAGGGGGGTCCAGTAGGGGGGGTATCCATGGGGGTCCAGTAGGTAGTGGGGGTTGTTGTCCAAGGGGGTCTAGCAGGGGGAGGGTGAATATCCCCTAAAAGAGGATAATATTAATTATTTATAATATGATATTTTTGGATTTATTAATCATAGACACCATTATTAGTGCATTTTACAATTTGAATATTATTTCATATTATGACTGTAATTCCTTCTTAAAATTACCTATAACATGGTACCTTCTTGAACATCGCATAAAACACATAAATGGTCTTGATTATATGTTTATATTTTATTTTCATGTATCCCATGATATTAGAAACAATTTGTTCTTCTAGAGCACTTGGTGATTCAATTTTCAATACCACCTATGTGGACATTGAACCCACCACATTCTAGGCGAAGTAATTTTGACAACAGTCCAATAAAAGTATTGTATAAGAAAGAATTGAAGCCCAATGATTCTGAAAACATATATGAAGATAGGGGATATTATTTAGAAAATTAAATTTAATTGTTTCTTAGGCTAATTAGGATGATTGAATGGCATTCCAGGATGCCCAATTTGATAATGAAATTCTGGGCCAGATTCTGAGGTCCAGAAAAATAACCCAACATTTAAATCATATCATGTGAAACACATATTATTGTGAGATGAAATTTTAAAGAATTTTAGAAAAAATCTAGGGCTATAATTTATCTTAATATGAAATATTTTAATTATTTCCTATAGAAGGATTTTCGGCATGTCATTCTGGTGGATGCAAGCTGGATGCCATTGCTGGTGAATAGTGGAAAAGTCTCATCTCCATTAATTGTCCACCCACCATTTCCAAACACAATTAATTAAAGAAACATTAGATTATGGGGTATTGGCAAATGTATTCCAAAATTCCTATATAAGGAATTAGTGGTGGAGGATTTGGGTATCTTGGGTCTTTGTTTTCATTGTATATTTATTATGCAAATTTGTATTTGTAATATTTTCCTTCTAATATAAGTTGTTTAAATTACTTTAGTTTTAAATAAATGTTATTATTCATATTTTATTATGTTCTTATTAATATCACCTTGATACTGGTGCCTCAAGGTGTGAACTTATTCACCCAAACCCTTGTGATATTGTTCAAACAATGGTGGAGTGATTGTGATTTTGTTGTTTTTCTTACTTCTTTAATTCCACCCTCAAAAGTCTACTTCCCACTTCTGTTGAGAAATTCTCATCAATGGAGGGATAGATATTTTATGGTTTGATCCAATGGAGTCGAATGTGGATGGATTTAATATTATTTATCACTCTCTAAATGTTATTAATTTATTTTATTTGAGTTTCTTTCATTCAGTGATTTTTTTTCTTTATCTTCCCTGTTGAATTTATTCACCCCAATTTTATGTGTTAATTTGATACTTTACCTTGGAGTTCTCAAGAAAATGATACTACAAGTGTATAGGTTATTATAATGTGTTGTGAATGTGTTTAATTAGTATGTGATGAGGTTAGTTTGAATTCATTTCATGAATCCCTCTCGAGTAAATAAAATTAAAATCGTAAAAAAAGGAATTCATTTATTCCACACTGATGAATAACCTAGGATCAACTCATTTTATCATAAATTTAATTCACATAGATATATTATGTTCTCATTTAAAGCCCACATAACATCAACCCATGTAGATCACTTCATAGCCAAAAATCCATCTCTTTAAGGAAAATTCTGAAGGTTCTTCTTAGGTCTTTGACGATTCGACAACCCAAGCTACACTACAAGTGACTTTATAACACTTTGAACCTGGGTAAATTTGGAAAACACCAAATTTTAGTGCCATTTTTCGGACCTATGTAACTTAACATGGACACTATAATTCTTTTTTCACCCCACATTCTCTTTTTTCACACCCATCTATCTTGTCTGTACCCCTTGCTTTTTGTGTGTGTCCTGTGAATCTAGAATCAAAATTTATGTCTTCTCCAATGGAGTATCTTCCAAATTACAATGTCACATACTCTTTCTGGAATCAAATGGAAAATAAATATTTTAAATCCCCTAAATTAGAAAATTTTTTGATCAACTCTTTAATAATTAACACACACCTGGTGACATGTACAATTATTGGGATGATGAATATTTAAAGGATAAATTTCCAGCCCACTCAAGGATGGTTGAAGATATGAATCTTGGGGAAGTCCATGATGATCAACCACATAAAATTTTTTTCCTCAAACTCTAATTGATAAATTCTGTACTCAAATGGATATAATGAGTTCCACGTTATCATCTTTGAGATTAGAACTACAACCCATTATTAATTGTGAGAAACTCATCCCTAAACCAATTATACCATTCAAAACCTTATGTGAAGTGTATAGTTTCCCACAAAACTCTCATGAATTTATTGAAGAATAAAAATTGGATTTGTGGTAGTGTAATTGAATCAAGATATTGTTGAAGGTTCTTGAAATCTGGAGGAAATTGAATTTATGTATTCATAAGAAAGAAAATTTGACATTGTGGATTTAGTCTCCTATGTATAACTCTATTGTTGGTAGGAACTCATCTCTACCAATTAGTAACACTAATCTCTCAAATTTTGGGGTTGAATCTTCTATTCTAAAGGAACCAATTTTGTTGAAAATTTTGGAAAATGAAACTGAGTTGGATTCGAAATCATAACCTATGATTGAATGTCCTATACAACCCAATATCAAAATTACTATCCTTCCTTCCACACCTAAGTATCCATTCATTGGGTATAATCAGGAGATTTCAATAGGAATTCATTCTTCTCTTGAAACCAAAAAAGTTATAATGATCATTGATTTCTTAGGAAAGAATATAGAGGAATATAGATTAGAGACATCTGATATTCCTTGGATTTTACCACTCATTATAGAACATAGATTTGTACATGACACATATTATAAACAAAGAATCAATCTCAATAAAGTAGAGGTGGAGAAATTTGGGGTCTTTAAAATGCTGAATGATGGTATTCGGAAAGTTAGGGGGTTCATGTCGAGCTAGAAACTTTAAACAAAAGCGTTGCATGGGAGGCACCTCGTGGATTTCATGTTTTATTTTATTTAATTAGTACCTCATACTGTTGTGCTATTATTCATTAATGATTAAGGATGGGTAAGAAAGTGGAGCACAATATTAATCCATGTCATGTGGTGTGATCCCTGAGTAATACCTTACCCAATTAATCTAAGATAAGACAATGTATCATCAGTTTATTTTATTTTTATATTTTTGTAGGTTAAAATAAAAAGAAAATAATAATAATTTAGTTTGTTGACATGTTCTTCTTTTATGAGTAAGGATGGGTATGAAAGGGGAGCATGATATTCATCCATGTCACGTGGTGTTATCCTTGAGAAATACCTTACACATAAATTTAATAGAAGACATTGTATGGCCAGTTTGTTTTATTTTATTTTTATGTTTTTTTAGATTAAAAAAATATAAAAAAATTTATTAATATAATTTAATGCCATGTCATAGGTCATTGTGAAAATCTTTTCATAATCTTCCAAGCCATTGGGACTCGAACCAGTACTAAAGGAAGAGAGGGGAATTAAGTTTCAAAATCAGCCACTTGGTGTCTTCATTCCTTGGCTATAATTTTCAATGACTTATTTGAACTTCTACCCGAACCCCTTCAAAATTTTCATTTCTTTAAACATTGGGGACATTGTTATTCTATGTTGGGGGGAGATAAAATAAAATCATTGATTTTGTTTTAATCATTAAATGTGTGGAAGGAAAATTTTCATAAACCATGAACATGAAAACAGACATTGAAAACCCTAAAATTGGATATCAAATAATTTTGATTTCCTTGATTCTAATTTTAATCGACGAATAAGTTGTCATGCACATATTTTGGAAATTTTGGTTGTCCGATGTGATTTTTCACCGTTTATATTTTCATCCATTTATTTAAAAATACACAATGCATGTCATCTACACTATGGGGTATTAGATTTAGTTCTTAGTGTCCATAATAAATTGCATAGGTTTGGTGATCATTTTAATTTTAACATGAGTATTCAAAAAAAAATCAATTGTGCATAGAGCACTGGATTGACCTAATGTGTTGCTTTTAGCACATGGGGATCATGACTCCATGGTCTTCTGGCCCAAATATGGGCATTTTATCTATATTTGTGGTAATTAGAATTTGTTTTTGATTGATCTATCACGACATGATCCCTGAGTAAGTGAGCTTCACTTGGTGCCCTATGGTCTTTGAGCCTGGGAGTCATTGGAAAAGCCTTTCTAATGGGTTGAATCAATTGAGTTCAATTTCAATTACCATGAGAGAATTGCAAAAAAAACAAAAAAAAAGAAAATATATTTTGAAAAAAATGAATACACATATAAATATTTAATTTTTATTCCTCTTAGTGGATCCATCTTTTCTCCCTCGAATTAAAATGAACCCCCATGTTTATTGTTATGCTATACTCTTCATCATGCTTAATTGAAATTGGATGAAATGTGGCGATGAATTTGAACAATGGAATGCACTTGGGCTTGTGATATGCATAAGGACTGATCTTGTTTTAAATGATTTTTATGGGTTTCATAATTTTTTTGGTATGCGATTTTTTTGGTGATAAATTTGTATTAAAATATTTTTAGAAAAGGGAATTCAAATTTTATATTTTTTAGAAATATTTTTCTCAGGACCAGAAAAATACAATTTGGGGGTGTGATTAGCCACTAAAAAAGGCTAATATTCAATGTTTATAATATTATATTCATTTTCTATATTAATCATAGATTCCATTATTAGAGCATTTTACATTGTAAACATTATTTCACATTATGATTGTAATTCCTTCTTAAATTTCACTATTACATGATACCTTCTTGATCGTCTCATAAAAAACATAATGGTATTGATTTTATGTTTATATTTTATTTTCATGTCTCGCATGATATAAGGAACAATTTATTATTTTTTATCACATCATGGTTCAATTTGGATGACCACTAAAGGGGGCGTTGAACTAACCACATTCCGGGCGATGTGATTTGACAGCAGTCCAATAAAAGTAATGTAGAGGACATAATTGAAGCTCGATGATTTACAAAATTTAAATGATGATAGAAGATATAATTTTTAACATTTAATTTAACATTTTTCAAAGCTAATATGGATGTTTGAATGGTGTTCCAGGTGGCCCAAGTTGATAATGAAATTCTAGGCTAGATTCTGAGGCCCAGAATAACAGTTTAACATTTAAATCATATCTCATGAACCACATATTATTTTGGGCTGAAATATTATAGGATTTTAGAGGACATATGGGGATTCTATTTATCATTCTATGTCTCACTATAATTAGTTCATATTGATGGTCCTTTTGGTGTGCCTTTCTGTTGGATGCAAGGTGGATTCCATTTCTGGAAAGATTGGAAAAGTCTCATCTCCACCCACCTTCCCCCACTAAAATTAATTAGAGACACATGGGATGATGGGGGCCCAACCAAAGGCTTCCAAATTTACTACTTAAGGCAGTATTGGTGGAGGATTTTGGGATATTGGATCTCTTTTTTCATTGTAATATTATTATACCAATTTGTCTTTATAATGTTCTAACTTCTCATATAAGTTGTTAAAATCACCTTAGTTTTCAATAAAAGATCAAATTATTATAATATTATTTCCTTATTAATATCACCTTGATAAATTTTCATCAATGTGTGAACTTATTCACAACAAACCTTTCGATATTGTTCAACTAATAGGGGAGTGATCATGATTTTGTTGTTTTTTGTTACTTCATCAATTTCACCCTTGTAAATCTACTTCCCAGTTCCATTGAGAACATGACATCAATGGAGGGAGAATTATTTTATGGGTTCCTCCAAGGGAGTTTCATGGGGATGGATTGAATGTTATTTCCAACTATCTAAATGTTATTAATTTCTTTTATTTGAGTATCTCTCATTCAAGGATTTTTATTCTTCCACTTCCTTATTGAAATTATTCACCCAAATTTTATGTGATAATTATATATTTTACATTTGAGTGATCATAAAAATTATCCTGCAAGTGTATAGGTTATTATCATGTGTTTTGAAGGTTTTTAATCAGTACGTGATGAGGTTAGATTGAATTCATTTCATGAACCTTCTCCAGTTAATGATATTAAAATCGTAAAAAAGGATTTCATCCAATGAACCCCGAGGAATAACCTATGATCAACTCATTTTCTCAGAAATTGAATTTTCATAGATATTTTAAGTTCTCATTTTAATAACCACCTTAATTCAACCCATGTTGCTCACTTCATAGCCAAAAATCCATCCCATTAATTTTGTGTCTAAAGGTTCTTTTTAGGTCTCTGAGGATTCGATAACCCATGCTACAGTGCAAGTGACCACTTAAGCATTTTAACGTGGGTAAATTTTTGGGACACCAAATTTTGGAGCCATTTACAGGGACCCAGGTAAGTAATCTTAGACACTATCATCCTTTTATCAAACCAGATTCTCTATTCTCACACCCATCTCTCTTATCTTTACCCCTTTTTGTTTGTGTGTGTACAGAGAATCTAGAAACCAACTTTCTCTCTCTCTAATGAATAATCTTAGAAATTACCATGTAACAAACACATACTAGAATCAAATGGAAAATAATTATTGGGAAGCCCCTAAATTAGAATGTTCATTTGATAAACCCTTCAATAATTACCACACACCTGGTGACATGTACAATCATCAGGATGATGAATATTTAAAGGATAAATTTCCCGCCCTCTCAAGTATGGTTGTAGTAACGAATCTTGGAGAAGTCCATGATGATCAACTGCATTAAAATTCTATTCCTCAAACACTGATTTAATAATTGTGAAATCAAATGGATATAATGAGTTCCGAGGTATCATCTTTGAGATTAGAACTACAACACATTAATACTTGTGAGGAACTCATCCCTACACCAATTGTACTTTCCAAAACCTTAGGTGGACTGTCTAGTTTCCCAAAAAACTTTTAAAAATTAATTAAAGAACCGACTGTTGGATTTTGGGCAGGGGAAGTGAATCAAGAAATTGTTTACTAGTCTTTAAATCAGGAGAAAATTGATTTTATGTATTCCCAAGAGGGAAATATGACATCGTGGATTGAGTATAAAATGTATAACTCTATTGATGATTTTTCAAAAACACAAATCAATAAACCATTAAGATAAATTATGAACATTGAGTCCATACCCATTCTTGACACTAATCTCTCCCATTATGTGGCTGAATCTCTTATTCTAAAGGAACCTATTTTGTTGAGAAAAATGAAAAATGAAACTGAGTTGGATTCAAAATCTCAACTCATGTTTTAATGTCCTATGTATCATAATATCAAAATTATTCTCCTTCCTTCCCTATCCATGTATCCCTTCATAGGGTATAATCTATAACATTCAATAGGAATTCATTCTTCTCTTAAAACAAAAAAAATTGAATGATCATTGATTTCATAGGAAAGACTATAGAGGAATCTTGATCATCTAATTATGATATTACTTTGATTTTCCCACTCATTGTAGAACACAGGTTTGTGCGTGACACAAATTCTAAACAATGAATAAATCTCAATAAAGTAGAAGTGGATAAATTTTCTGTCCTTAAAATGATGAAAGTTTGTATTTGGAATGTTAGGGGGTTCATGTAGAGATAGCGTCGTTAAACAAAAGGAATGCATGGGAGGCAACCCATGGTTTTCATGTTTTATTTTATTTAATTTGTACTTCAGACTATTGACCTGTTTTTTTAATGAGAATGGATGTGTATGAAATGGAAGAACCATATTCATCAGTGTCACATGGTGTGATCCCTATGTAATACCTTACCCAAAAATGTATGGGGAGACAATGTATCATCAATTTATTTTATTTTTATGTTTTTGTAGGTTAAAAGAAAAATAAAATAATAATAATATAGATTGTTGACATGTTCTTCTTTTATGAGTAAGGATGGGTATGAAAGGGGAGCACCGTATTCATCTGTGTCACGTGGTGTGATCTCTGAGTAATACCCTAAACATAAATTTAAGTGAAGATAAGGTATCATCAGTTTATTTTATTTTCATTTTATGTTTTTTAGGTAAAAAAATATAAAACAATATATTTAAAAAATTAAAGGCATGTCGTAGGTCATTGGAAAAATCAGGTCACAACCATCTAACCAAATGGGACTTGAACCAGAACTGATGGCAGATTGGGGAATACATTTTCAACATCAACCATTAAGTGACTTTATTCCATGATTTTACTTTTCAATGTCTTCTTTGAACTTATACCCTACCCCCTTCTAATTTTTCATATCTTTAAACACTAGTGATAATGTTATTCTATGTTGGGGGGAGATAAAATAAAATCATTGATTTAATTTTCATCATAAAATGCATGGAAGGAAAATTGTCACAATCCCTGAACATGATAACACACATTGAAAACTCTAAAATTAGATATCAAATAATTTTGAATACCTTGATTATGATTTTAGTCCATGTTTATGTTCATCTGCATAGATTTTGGAAAGTGTGTTTGTCCAATGTGATTGTTTACCATTTACATTTTCATCCATTTATTTAAAAAAAACACAATGCAAATACTCTAGATTGTGGGGTATTAGTTTGTGTTCATGCGGTCCATAATGAACAACATAGGGTTAGTGATAATTTTAATTTTAACAGGAGTATTCAATAAAAAATCAATTGCACATAGAGCGATGGATTGACCTAATGTCTGGACTTCAGAACTTGGGGATTGTCAATCAATAGCTTTTTAGCCCAGAGATGGGTGTTATATCTCTATTAGTGGTAATTATAATTTTTTTATTGAGTTTACTCGAGATGATGCCCGAGTTTGTGAGCTCCACTTGGTGCCCTATGGTCTTTGAGCCTAGTAGTCGTCGGCAAAGTCTTGCTACATTGGTTGACTTGATTGAGTTCAATTACAATTATCATGAGGAAATTGAAAAAAAATATCAAAAAATTTAAAAAATTGAATACTCATCTTAATATTTAATTTTGATTCCTCCCTTAACTTCCATCTTTCCTCCCTCAAATTAAAAGGAACCCCCATGTCTATTGTGACAAACTACTCTTCATCATGCTTAATTGAAATTGGATGAAATGTGGTGATGAATTTAAACAAAGGAATGAGCTTTGGATTGGGATATACCTATGGACCTAGCATGATTTAAATGATTTTTTTGTGTTTCATAAATTTTTTTTTGAGATTTTTGGGTGAGATATGTGTATTAAAATGTTTTTGGAAAAGGGAATTCAAATTTAATATTTTTGAGAAATATTTTGCTCTGGACTAGAAAAATTCAATTTGGGGGTGTGATTATCCCTTAAAAGAGGCTAATATTAATTGTTTATAATATAACATTCATGTTCATTGTTAATCATAGACAACATTATTAGTGAATTTTTCACTTTGAACATTATTTCACATTATGATTGTAATTTCATTTTAAAATGCACTATTTCATAGTACCTTATTGAACATCTCATAAAACACATAATAGTCTTTATTTTATTTTTATATTCGATTTCCAGGTATCCCATGATATAACAAAAAATTCATTACTTTGGATAACTTATAGATTCAATTTGTAAGACCACCAAAGTGGGATTTAAACCAACCACATGCTAGGCGAAGTGATTTTGACACGAGTCCATTAAATGTACTCTAGAGGACATAATCCAAGCCCAATGATTCTGAAAATTTAAATAAATATAGAGGATATTTTTGGGAACATTTCATTTAATAGTTTCCTAAGATAATTTGGATGTTTGAGGGATGTTACAGGAGGGCCAATTTGATGATAATATTTTGGGCCAGATTTTGAGGCCCAGAAAAACACCCCACCATTTAAATCATATATCTCGAACCACATTATATTTTGAGATTCAATTTTACTATATTTTATATGACATATGGGGATAAATTTTATACTTCTATTTACCACTCTAATTCGTTCATATATAAGGTCCATTCGGCACGTCTTTCTAGTGAATGCAAGCTGGATGCCATTTCGGGGGAAGAGTGGAAAAGTCTCATCTCCATTAATTTTCCACCCACCTATCCCCACAACAATTAATTAAAGTCGCATGGTATGATGTGGCACGCCCAAAGTCTTATACAATGCCTATTTATGGTATTATTGGTGGTGTATTTGGGGATCTTGGAGCTTTATTTTAAATGTAATTTTATTATGCCAATTCGTCTTTGCAATGTTCTTCCTTCTCTTGTAAGTTATTCAAATCACCATATATTTTAATAAATGTTCTTCTTATTCTCTTATTCTATTCTTATTAATATCACCTTGACTCTATTGCCTCACGGTGTGAGAATATTCATACCAACCCTTGTGATATTGTCCACACAACGAGGGATTAATTGTTATTTTGTTGTTTGTTTACTTTTTCAAGTCCACCCTCGTAAGTCTACTTCCTGCTTCTGTTGAGAACTTTTCATCAATGGAGGGATAGATAATTTATGGTGTGATCAAAGGTAGTATCAAAGGGATGGATTGAATGTTATTTATCACTCTTTAAATGTTATTAATTTCTTTTATTAGATCCTTTACCTTGGAGTGATCATAATAATGATCATAAAAGTGTATAGGTTAATAGAATTTTTTGTGAAGGTGTTTAATCAGTAAGTGATGAGGACAATTTGAAATCATTACATGAATCCTTCTCGAGCTAATTAAATTAAAATCATAAAAAATGAATTCATCCAATACACCCCCAGAAATAACCTAAGTTCAACTCATTTTATCATAAATTAAATTCACAATAATATTTTTTGTTCTATATTAAAACCCACCTAAAATCAACCCAAGTTGGTCACTTCATAGCCAAAAATCCATCTCTTTAATTTTGTGTCTAAAGGTTCTTCTTAGGTCACTAACGATTCGACAACCCAAGTTATACTACAAGCGACCACTTAACCTGTTGAACATGGGTAAATTTGGGCAACAACAGAGGGAAAGGGGTGTGCACAGGATGTGTGTGTGGGGGGGGTGGCTACTGTCTAGGGGGCCGGTTTTTATGAAATTGGAAGATGAGTTTCTTTATGTTCATGGGTATTGGAATAAAAAACAACGTTTTCAGAATTGTCATAAATAATGCTTGCACTGTCCACAAGTTCTCACTTTTTTTTGGTTGTGATCATGAATTAGCTATTCTAGTTTTGTCAAAAATTAAACAAAGGTCTCTCAGTTGTCTCTCTCCATGATCGCGTACTCACAAATAACTTACAAAGTAGTCCACTAACTGTGTATTCCTAAGATGTCTATATGGCTTGGCAAAAGAAGATATAATATCCTTCCTACCGAAGTCTTAACTGAAGATCCATACTTTACCTATATGTGACAAGAATATAATTCCCTCACTTCCAGAAATGAGAAAGATATTTTCAGGATTGTTTAAATATAAATTGAAATTGAAATTCTAGTCAACATTGATCATTATGTTGTCACCTTGATTAGGAATAATGTGACATTATTAACTAATGTCCACATAGAGATGAAATCAAGAATAAGATTCACGGGCATGTGTTATTTATATAAGAGAAATATGGACTAGGAAATAAAAACCATAATGATATGTTTTAAACTCCCATCCTCCCATTTCAATGAATGGTTCCATCTTCATCTCTATTGCGGGGACATGCTAATTGCCTTAAAAAAATTAGGCATGGGAGACAAGGATCATGACCATCCAAGTATAGTCTATCACAATGTTCTTGATGTAAACCTACAAAAAAATTGATGAAACTGACATGAATTCATCATCCTTCAACATATAGAGGATGAGTGTCAATGGATATCAACATCATGGATTGGTGAACCCATCAACAATTTTGTATCCTTAAAAATTAAATAATGTGTAACATAGGGGGAGGGGGTTGCAATGTGTTCGGTTTTAGTTTTTTGTCTTTGATTTGAAATTGCACGGCCAACATTATTATTATTCCAGGGGGGTGTCTATATGGGGGGGGGGGGTTGCAATGTGTTCTATTTTTGTTTTTTCCTTTGATTTCAAATTGCATGTCCTACTGTATAAGCATTCCATGGCTGTGTCTGTCTAGGGGTGGGGGGTTTTCCATTCCTTTGTAGAGTGGGGGGTGTCATGGAGGGGGGAGGGGGGTTTATAATGTTCTCTATTTTAGTTTTTGTCTTTGATTTCAAATTTCATAACCAACTGTATTAGCATATGATGGGGGTGTATATCCAAGGGTGGGGATAACTAGGAGGGAGGGGAGGGGGAGTATCAAGGGGGGTCATGGTCGGGTGTTTTCCCAGTGGAGGGGGTTTCTAGGAGGGAGGGGGAGCCACCATGGGGGTGTTTGTCCAGAGGAGGGGGTGGCATGGGGGTGTCCAAGATGGGGGGGGGGGGCTTTACAATGTCTTCTGTTTTAGTTTTTGTATTTTATTTCAAATTCCATGGCCAACTCTATTAGCATTCCTAGGGGTTTCTATCCAGTGTATGGGGTGTCCAGGTGGGAGGTGGGAGGGGAGTGTCCCGGGGGGGGGGGGGGGGGGTCCAGGGGGTGTCTGTCCAGGTGAGTGGGGGATGTACAGGAGTGAGGGGGGTCTCCAGGGGGTGTCTCTCTATTGGAGGTGGTGTCCAAGGGGGTTGAATGTCAAGGGTGGGGGAGTGTTCTGTCCATGGGGTGTCCATCCAGGGGAGGGGGTGTCTGTCCGGGGGAGGGGGTGTTTTTTGGTGGGTGATTAAGGGTATTTGTCCAAGGATGGGTGTGTTCTATATAGGGGAGGGGGGTTTCTATCCAGGGGGTCTATCTAGGATAGGGGGTTTCCAGGGTTTTATGTGCATGGGGGGTGCAAATATAGGGTTCGGGGTGTCTGTCTGAGTTGGGGGGTGTCTGTCTGGGGGGGGGGGGCTGTCCATGGTAGGGGGTGTCCAGGGTTGTCTATTTGTCGAGGCGGGGTTTCTGTTTAGGGTGGGGGGTGTCTATGCTGGGTAGGGGATGGGGGTGTGTCTAGGGGGTGAAAGACAAGGGGGACTGGAAGGGGGGAACTAAGGGAAAATAGGTATGGGGACTTGTAGTGGCAGATCCGGATGGAAAATAGGGGGGATACATGCATGGTGGGGGTGGAAGGGGGACTTGTAGGAGGGTTGAAGGTAGGTGGACTAGGAGGGGTAGAGGGTGGAAGGCAGGCCTACGGGCCTGCTGTGTTTTTTTATTGAACATTTATCTATCACCATGGTTTCTAACCATTGTTGTAAGGCATGTTTGTGTTTTACCTAGATATTGAAAATGTACCGACGGTTTGAATCGTAACAGAAGACCATGTATGGAATAAACATTATCCACTATCTAAAATCGTGGCTATAATGATTTTTTCACGGTTTTAAACAATGGTTCGAGGTCTTTAACAGTGGATTGAACTGCGGCTATAAGGCTTTCACCACTGTTTAAAACCATGGATATAGGACATGGCCTATAGCCACACCAATACTAGTCGCGATTTATTAAATTGTGGCTATAGCCTAAATTTCAAATAGTTCATCCTCAATTTTTCTAGATTACATCCCAAGAAAAAAATTGGGTAGTTCTTCATTATATGATTCCCAATCTCCCATACCACCTCATCATTTTTTTCCAATACACCTTTACCATCAGAGTTGTCCAATTATTCAACACTTATTCATTATTTCTCAGAATACAATACATATCTTCTCAATATGTTGAGTTATGTTCAAATTCTATATCTATAGAAGTGATTACATCAGATTGTTCATGAATGCACATCATTATCAAAGAGATTTTGAAGGCTTTGTGTACTTTTGAAAGTTTATTTGGAATTTCCAAATGATAATCCTCATCATCAATTGTCCCAAAAAATTTCCCAAGGTCCATTGTACTTAGGGTTGACTTTCCCTTTCAACAAAAATATTATAAAACACTTCCTATATTTTCATTCATGAAAACAATATCTCTAACTTGATATTCTAAATACTTCATTTGATTAACAACATAAATCTTTTTCCTACTTTTTGTTTCTTTGTTTCGGGTTTGAACTATCAATAACATTGTTGCTATTTTCCCCAAATGATTTTGGCCTACAGGATTCCTTTCACCAACTTCTTCCCAATATGTTGATGTGTAATATCACCTTTCATATAATGTTTTATATTGTTCCATTTGAATACTAGAATGGAAACTACTATTTTAGGAAAACTCCACAAAAATAATGTTTTAATCCCACAAACCATGAATGTTAAGTGATCATGATCTCAAAATGTATACTAATGTTTGGATCATCCTATTTGAGTTTATATAAGTTTGTGGGTGATAAAAAATTATAAAATTAAGAACAATATAAAATTATTTCTGAAGACTTCTCCACAATTATTATATAAATCATAGATCATGAATAGACACAACTGAGAGAGATGATCTATGATGTCTTACCCCATCATTAATATATATACATTCATAGTGATCTAGTGGATAATCCTCACTTATAATAATGGAATGTGATGATTTGGTAAGTTGATCATAAATAACCTATATTGGGTTGTTATTTCACGGATTTTTTGGTAATAGAGTTACAAAATACAGGGTGATGTCTCCTTATTTCGATGTAGGAATAGACATATGTCACAAGACTCCTCCATGATGATTCCTTTCAGCCTTCACCTATTAACAGAACTAGAAAATTGATACATAATCATAAATTCTTTACTTCATGTTATAACACCATAAATGTTCCTTCTAATCTCTATAAATCATAGTTATACAAGAGGGTATAGAAAAATTCGAACAATGGGAATAATATACTAAATTTTATTTTAGCTTCGGTATAGAGGGAATACATATACACCTCCCAATTTTCATAATTCCATCCTAACACATGTTGTCCAGAAAGATCACATAATTCACAAAAATAATTTTATTTTGAATATTTTCCTCATCTGTATACTAACATTGGATTATTTCCAAAAAAAATATGGTTTGCAATCCAATTTAAAAAGTATTTATAATTTACAGTCATTGAAAATACCCATATCAATATTAACATGTTCCATATACTATGTAACACTATCATTTCTCATTTTGTTCAGATCACTATGATATTTCTTACTCATTACATCTGCAACCATGTTTTCCTTCTTTAGGTGGTAGTGTATGAAAAACTCATTATCCTTTTGTAGCATGAGCCATCACATTTTCTTCATGTTGAGTTATTTCTATTATAATTTATATTTCAAACTATTGTAATCTATATATATATATTACATATTTCACAATAGATATAGTATATCGACATCTTCAGTGAAAATATTATAGTTGCTAACTCAATATCATCAGTTGGATAGTTCAGTTAATGAGTTTTTGACTTCCATAATGCACAGTAAATACCGATATCATTATTGATATGGTATATACCAAGTCATTTCATTGTTTCATCACTATAAATTATAAATCCACTATTTCCTAATGGTAAATTCATGATCATACTAATAACTAATCTATTATTAAATTCTTCCAAACATTCATCATATTATTTTTACCATATGACCACAACTACATTTTGAGTAAGCATGGTTATCATGTTAGCTTACCAAAAACATTCTCAATGAAACATTGATATTAACCTTCTAAACAGAAGAAAGTATATTCCATAGTTATGCTCATTTGTTATAGGAAATTTTTAAACTACCATTGTCTATTCATGATCAACAAAGATACCATCTATAAAAAAGATATATCTAAGAAAATAAACACATTTAATTGATAATTACACTCTCGGTACATCCCATATAACAAATTTCTTCTAAGAGTCTTCAAAACAATTTGTATGTTATCCTCTTAATCGTAGTTGTTTTGGGGTATATAAAGATATCATCAAAAAATACAACAAAAAATTCCAGAATAAATTCTTTGAAAAATCAAATAATTATATCCAAGAAAACTTAGGGTGAATTAGTCAGTCCAAATGTCATCAATATAAAATCATAATATCCATAACTTGTTTGGAATGTTGTCTATAGAAAATATTATTTTATGACAAGAAACTAATGATATACATATCAATGTTCAATCATAATAAATTATTGATATCTATAAATTTGATCAAATAAATCATCAATGCGAGGAATGGTAAAATTATTCTTTATTTTAATATCATTGATTTATCTATAATCAATACATATCCTCATTAATAAATCTTTTCTATGGAAAAATAAAAAATGGGCTCCCGAAGGAATAACATTAGGGAATGAAATCAATTTCAATTAAATTCCACGATTGGTTTCTTCAATTCTGAAAATTACATAGTGTCCATTCTATAATGATTCATTGATATTGATTTTTAAAAGGAATTAATTTATTAGATAAATATACATTTCACACTAGAGTATATCTAAGTAATTTTCTAGAAATTTACCAATATATTCTTGAATAATAGAAAAATATTCAATTTGAATACTCATAGAAAATTTTATCTCTTACAGTAAAAGCATTTAATTTAGAATAACTATATATTGTTGATCTAGATAAGAACTAGAAGGTGTTTTTTATTCTCCAGAAATAAGGGTTTATAAGTTTCTCTCACAGATTTATAATCACTTCTTCTTGAAATATATTTTCAGAAAATATTTTGAAAACCAGTCCATACTAATGATTATTTCGAAGATAATAATATATATAGTGACAAGGTCTGCTACTAAATCTTGTTTATGTATAATAAAGGGTACTGACCGACACATATTTATTTTCAATGATATATCCCTTGAGTGTTTTAAGTGAACACTACTTTATTAAATCAAAAAATAAAATGACCAATTTTTATGGAAATCTGGGTTGATATAAAAGAATGAAATATTCTAGAATGAAGTAAATCATTTTCTATGTTTTTTGAAATTATAAATGAACAATCCACCATATAATAATGAACATCAACTACAATAGTTATGAATATAGAATCTGGGAATTACTCCCATGGCCTTATTTGGTGATTATTTCATTGACACAGAGGACAATCATTTTCATAATTTCCCATATAATTGAAATTTTTGAATTGAACATTGGTCCTTTCGATAATTCCCTTGAAATAACATTCATTTTTTCCTTTTTCTACACCCTTGTTACAAACACACAAATCATTCATGAATGTACATGATTGTTTCATTCCATAATTATATTTGGTAGATAAATCAACTCTTCCATTAATCCCCTTTATCTTGTTTCATTTTTGAGAGTATTCAACAACCCTGTTATTTTGTTTCATTCATTTTAAGAAAAATTATTTATATAATTATTTTTTTGTACTAATATTACATGATACTATATTGTTTTATGATGAGAAATTTATAGAGACTAGTTTATGCCATATGAATGGATTTAAACAATAAAATAATCGATCCACCTTACTCCATAGATTACACATACATTCTACGAAATTCCATTCTAACCTCGTAAATTTGACTGCATACACTACAACATTTTAATCATGTTTCTATCTTAGACTCAATAATTTCCTCTCCATATCCTAATACAGTATGCACGGAATATTTTTTTATAGGAAAATATACATAAAATCATTCCATTACATATTTTTTATTTCTTCCTCCTCCATTGTGTTTTGAATAAATTACAACCATTGATATGTATCTCTTGAAAACTGATAAAATTCCATAACAACTTACACTCATTCATTACATTACAAATCAAGAAATATTATCTCTAAGGAACATACCCATTACTCTTATAAAAATGTGTTTTGGTCCAATTAAATGATAGAGGATATCATTTCATAAAGAAATATTACATTTTGTCCTCCCCGTATTGTATTAGGATGCTCCTCATGGGTAAGGTTATTGTTCATAACCTAAATCAGGTGTCACGTTATAGTTATATATTTATCAACACTAGTTTTAGATCCAGTACTATCATCATTATCTTGTGTAGGACGTAAATAACTACATGGTATACATACATTTCTATAGTTTCCAATCCTTCTTCTAGAAACCACTACTATATTAGGGGATACACAAGATTATATTTTGAATCATAATGTTTAATGTCCAAATAGAAAAATACTTAACAAAAATTGAAATTTAATGAGTAGTTATTCACATAGTCATAAAAATTGTTTTTTTGAGATATATTCCATTTTCAATCCACTGTAATAATATTTATAAAAAATGTGACTTATCTTATAAATATTCATGGGGAGCGTCAAACTAGGTGTGCTATAAGTCTCATTTTCGTGTTCTAGGTTACCTATAGTCAAACTTAGATAAACATGTTAGTGTTGTCACCCCTAAGTACATATGTACGAGTCCCATATCCCCTTGTAGTATCTTAGAAGGAACCTATTTCTAGTAATATCGACATAATCACTAACTTGGGAAAATTATAGGTTATTATTATATCATTATCCTTAATCTATTTGATATGGTTTTGTTCCCTAATATAAATTTTCTAAATTTTGTTAGTAATATTTCTACTAAATATCTTTTGATTCCAACTATAAACTCCCTGACCAAAGTTTCTCAGAGTCAGTTCCTTAGATCTTTACATTTGTATAATAAAAGAATATGTGATACCCATAATAACCTGATAATATATTAGTTGTAGATAACCAAATAAAACTATAGGTTTTATGTTATAAATTTTAATTTAAATACATTATAGTAATTTAATTGGAAATATCTATATATCCATGATTATAAAACACGGTCACTCATAATATACATCATCACATCCTAGGAAAAAATAAAACATAAAAAAGTTTTGATCTAAGGTGATCTATAAGGGTATATAATATAGTGGAATCAAATACAATAAAGCTTGTTGAATATAAAAAAGTACATTTTCCATGAAAATATTATCTCATAAAAAATAATGTAGGACTAAAATATAATTAAATATTTCCATAATGAAACATAACCTTAAATATTATAATAGTTAATAGAACCCATGGAAAATAAATTAGTTGTCTCATAATGTGGTAATCCCTAATTCCAAACATCAGAAACATACCATCAAGGCCTTGACCAAGACACCATTTATAATGGGTAAGAACCCAGTTTAGTTTGTCTTATGAGATATTCCAATACATCGAGGGTCTATAGTGGGTCGAACCCTAAAAAACTAAGTCCCATGGCTTCCTCATGTGAATGGGGATGAACATATACATATGATATGTTCTAAAATTCCACAATCTATATAATCACTAACCATTCTTAGTTGTATGGTGAATGGTGTCAAGATATAATATCCATAGTTAAACTGACCATAAAAATTTGATAAAAAATGTTTGATGATAAAAATATGTAACAAAACACAATAAATAATAAATTTCAATATAAGTGTTAAAATATATGAGATCAATCTAATAAAATCATCATGTAATTATTTATAGAGATACCCCTTTAAATTTTCAAAGAAGTGTTATTCAGAAAATATATTCTGTATTTTTCATGATTGTTTGTATAAAACCATAAATGAAAAATTATTGTTTATTATGAAAAATTTAGTGATATTAGAAAATTAATATTTTCCTAAAATATATTACAGATAGAACTATAAAATGTGTAAAATGAAACTTTTTTTTATTAGTATACATATTGGGAAGATTTGAGAACATACCAATGTTAAACTTTTGTTGTCCCATCAATGAATTATGAATTGATCTGGATATATTATTTTAAAACATATATATATATATATATATATAATTTCGACTAATTATATAAATATAATTAAGAAGTTCATTGGTTCATAGAGGATGAAATCATAACCCGAATGAAAATGGAGGTTCAAGAAGAAAACCATAAATTGTTTCCAAATGTGTTCTACACCAAACATTAATTAATGAGATTATCAAAATAAGTCCAATAATTAATAAATTTACAAAAATTAATTGAAGTATTTGATTTATTATTGGTTTATTGAATTCATTTATGGCCTTTTTTATGAGTTATATATTATAATTACATCATTCGAGAGAATTCATTTTCTATGTTTTCATGATCAATTTGCTTGATTAAATGTTATGGAGTTTATGTAAAATGGGTATAATTGTCCATAAATGGGGTTATGTGTTATTTAAAAAAATAAATATGATTAAAAGTTATATATATCAATATTTTATATGGTATTAATATGAATCATTCCATTAGACATTACATGATAATCATTTGGATTATTACGATGAGTAAGATCACAACAATCAAATTTATTTTATCATTTGGTATTATATAAATATTTGAAATACATAACTTAAAAATTTATATAATATAAATTTTACATTTGGATTCATACAATTAATTTTTTTTTATTAATATTTTTCAAGATGATGAATGAAAATATAAACTTTTCTTCCTTCAAGGAGATAAACAACACCTCACAGACATGATTTCCATTTTTTCAATAGTGGAGAGAAAAGAAGGTGCATGGTGATGGATTGTTCAATTAGAATAATAAAATAAAAGTTTATTTACAGTACATGATTCATAATTTTGTTTTTATGAAGGGAGGTGAGGATGTTATAATAAATTATATAACCTAAAATGAATATAAAAGAAAATAAAGTTGTTTTTACATCAAGATTTATCCTCCTTGAGAACCTCTTTAAGGAAATGGTATATGTAAATTGATGGTGCCAATATATCATTTACATGGGGGAGCAACATGAAAGAATTATTGAGAAGAAATTGGACATGTCTTAAATCATGGATGGTGTGAGGAGAAGGGGTGGTATTTATATTGGAGGAGAGTTGTGTGTTTTTTGAACATTTATTCATTTGTTTGCAATTTATGGATCAAAACAAAACATTTATTAAGAATTAAAATAAATTTTACTAAAATAGGTCATTTGAGTTTGATATTATGGTATTAAATTAGCCATAAATTACCAGTGACTCTATAATTAATTTACTTAACAATTATCATAAATAATAATATTTTACTTTTCAGGGAAAATTCATGTATTTTAGGAAAATCTCAAAAATTAATTGAAACAAATTATCAATATGTATAATTCCGAAATTGAATAAATTTTATGAAATAAATTTTATAAATATGAGAAATTTATTTTTTTATTAAAACAATCATTTAAATCAAAATCATATATTTAAAATTTATACATGATTTTATAACAGTTTCCAAAAATTCACTATAGTGTCATAAAATTATAATAATTTCATATGACAAAAAAATTAAATTTATGAATAAATATTTGGAATTTTTTTATTTAAATCCATTTATTATTTAGACAATATAAATTGATTTTTTATGACTAACAGAAATTCAAACACTTAATTAATAATTCTAAAAATATTCCATTACTTATAATGTGATATAATTATAACATACATTCATTTATAAGCTTCCTAAATTTTTTTATACATTCATTGGTGATCTTCATATTCATTATCTTGATTTTATATTTATAATGGTAATGTATATATTTATAGGTTCCACTTACAATTTTATCGTTATAGGAACATTAAATTATATAAATACATCTTAATACATTTATTCATCATTTATAATGATTTTATAATCTAATAAAAAATATTTTCTGTGATCTATCCCATATTAAAAAAATTAATATGATAAGTATAAATTATATTTATTTATGGGTCATTACATATCCCAAAATTCCAATATATTTGAAAAAATAACAAATATGATTTAAATTTCATGTGGACTTGAAAACTACTTCTAATTAACCTCACATATAGATATATTTATATATATCATTCTGTAGTGTGGAAATAACAAACATAATCAATTAATTATTCACAAAATTTAGATTCATGGGTGAAAATATATATTTCTCTCAATTCAAATGATAATAATTAATATTAATATATCATAAACAAGTATATATTAGTGCAATCATTCCCAAACTGATATCATTTATCTATACACTAGACTAGATTAGGTCGACATTGTATTTTCCTAACCAAGACCACACTCTATAAATTGTCCCGTCTAATCAGATGGTGCTTCATCATATTCTCTATATCTTCTCCTAGACTATGACCTAGCCAAATTACACAAACTAGAAGGGATCTGCACTGTGTCATATTTCAACCCTCCATCATCTCTAATACAAATTCCCAACTTAAGCACTATGTTTATATATCCTGATTAAAATGACTATCTTCTACCCACATGAACATCTAATATAACACAAGGCTATCATAGTAGAAATATATGTCACAAACCTCTATTCCCATTGATCTATAACCATCAAACTATTCTTTTTTCCATATATGATAACAGTTATTAAAAAAACCTAAACTCTTCAATGAGGAAAATAAATCCCAATATATTGATGTATTTATGTTATAGAGGAAGATTCTTTAAATGAAATTACATTCATCATGTGAACTTATGGGGAGGTTATTTATTGGAAATCCTCATATTTATGATTACTTCAAATATGTCACCTTTCATGAATGTGCCTTCAATGCTATAAAAACCCCTCCCTCGCATCACAACTTTTATCACACATCAAACCTAATTTGTCCATTCTAAACCCTTTTCCATGAATCCTCTCCCAAAGATAATAAATTTTTTCCTCTTCAAATCCATATATCATAAGGTTCCTCTTGTTTTATGTGCATCATGAATCCTTAATCTATCCACTTGTCTAGTACATTGGGATTATTACAGATGACAAGCATTCAAAAAGTCACATATTTCCCCTTTATAATTCCACTTACCATTTTTAATTAACCTCCTACAGTTTTTTATTTATATATATATATTCAAGAATACATATTCAATTTTAAGAAGTACCTCATGCAGTTCACAAACGTCCCTTAGTTTATGAAGTCAGTACAGTTAAATTTCGAAAAACTAGTTACATGTTTGTTTTCAGTTTAATGTTATGTTTTTTTCAACATAATATTAATTATTATTTTTATATTAGTTATAAATTTTTTTTGTTGGGTTATATTTTTTCCTTTCCATTAATTATTATGTTATAAAAATGATGTTGTTGTTTTATTGTTTAAAATTATGTATAATTTTTTTCATTAACATTTTAGTTTTGTTTAATTAATAATTTATTATATATAATAATTTTTGGTAGAAATATATTAATTATAATAATTAAAAAATCCATAAACACCATATATGGCATTCTACATCCTGATAAACCATAGATATTTTTTTAAAGAAGGATGTTATCTAGGATAACACCTCCATTTCTAAATTTCTAAGAAGGTGTTGTCTTGGAAATGAAAATAATTAATTAGTGAGTTAATAATAAGATAAAATTTTATTTAAGTTAAATTAACTAATTTTTATATATTTATATTCAATAAAAGAATATTTTAAATAATTTAATATTATATTTTATAACATATTAAATATTAATAAAAAAATAAATTGAAAAAAATTATATTTTAATTATATTGTTTTTTATTTAAGAGTACCATTCATTAGTTAATTATTTCATGTTATTCGTGAATATTTATATATATTATAAAATTATATAAATTAAACATATCTCTACTTGTCCAGAGATACATTGTACACTGTTATGATTTGTGAAGGGGAATCAAAACCTAAATACATAATTAATATGGATTTATAATGCAATGAATAAAATTTTGATAAAAGAAAGAAATAATAATAATAAAATATATATGATACAGAATTGAAAAATATTTCATTTTTATTATATTATTTTTGTAAGATATTTTTATGTATTATTTTTTTCCTTACATAAGGAACTGATCTATTCAAATCACCTATGTTAATTCAGCACGTATGTGGTTCTTGTATGTGAACTGATCACATTGGTAAATCAATATATGGGATTTAATATATATAAATTTTACATATAGAAATCAAGAAATTAATTCTCTACATATGGGACTAATATATGAAAATTAGTATGTAAGTGATTTGAACATATATCTGAATTACTCGTGTAGGGAATTAATCCATGGGATTTCATGTAAACTGAAAATATAATGAGTTTTAAACATTAAAAGATAAAATGACCCTAATAAAATATTGTAATATATTTTTATATTTTGTAATTATATTTATTAAATTTAATTATATTTATAAATTAACTAAAATGACCTTAAATTTATTTTTAAAATTCATGTTATGATAATAAATAGAATAACAAAATAAGGGGAATCAAACATAATCCAAATAAAAATATTCAATGTCATAAAAAAATTTGATTAAAAAATATCAATTCATAAATTTTTATTATTTATTAATATATTCGAAAAAACCTTATATATACAAAAAAAACTAGATCCAATTAATTTGGAGTTATATAGATCTTGTCATTTTATAATGACATAGGGATAATGAAACTGAAAATTGGGATCCATGTATTCCAAATAGTCTATGTGAATAACTATTCAGTTATGTGAATATCCATTTTCAATTATTGTGAAAAATGATTATTATATATGATTAAATTTATAAACATTTATAAATTATATTTAAAGGTCCCAAATGGTTTATATAGAATAAAAAAATCCAAGTGAAATTTGTAAGTAATTTTATGAATAATCACAACATTATAACTAATAATAATAAAAATTTAGAATTTGATATGATCTATATAATTTATTCTTTATATAAGGAAAAACTAATTGATATAAGATATATAAAAATGTTAAAAAACTATAATTGAAAAAAATTAAGAATATAAATATAAAATAATCATAATCAATTATGAATGGATTTGTAATCAATTAAAAAAATACAAAGAATTGCATTCATAAAAAATCTCCACATATAGTATTATTATAAAACTGAACATCAATAACCAAAAATTTATACCATATCCAACAAATTATTTCATTATAAATATTTTTTATGTAATTATAATGATTTAAAAAAACTATTAATAAAGAACCATAATAAATTCATCCACATTTAATAACATTTAATTAAATTTTTTGAGAAGTATTTTTTAATTTTATTTATGAAAATGTATCTGATGTATTTTAAACAATTATATTTTATGAAAATAAGACATTAAAATTAAGATAAATAATAATATTGGATTTGTGAATGCATTTAAAATTGTTATATAATAATAAAATAAATATTTAAAAAAATTAAACACATGAAAATTTAATAAATGATTTTTTATTTTACAAGATTCATGTTATTATTTTTTAAAATTATGCATATTAGTACATTAATACACCCCTAAAATGTTTACAAAATATTGTGAGTTAATATAGAATAAATAATATCTTCTTCTAATTTTCCAACATATCATGTTAAGTACCAATTTATCAAAATTTTCATAATCCTACAGATTAGTGAAAATAAGAACAAGTTGATATTCTGATATAATACATTCATGAATAATATTATATTTACTAACATAACATTGGATTAAATGAAAAATTACATCTATATTATTTCTTATATAATGAGTTACCAGGTTTTTTGAAATATAAAAAATAGAATATTTTCAAAATTAATTGAAATTTTTTCAAAATTAAACCCACAATCATTAAATATTTATTTAATCTATAAATATTGAATGAAACATGATGAATCATAGATAATTTAAAATTTAGGGTTCAAACAGAATGAGAGTTTATTTTTATTGAACATGGAGAAACATAATTCCTTCTACCAATGTGACTAATTTTTTATTTTCTTTTTCTATGTTTTGAACATCCTCTAAAATCATATTCAGAATTACTAATGAAATAATTGATATTTTTCCAACAATAAAGAAATTTATAATTATCGGTTCCATTAACATATCTAAAAAATGTTTTAATTTTTAAGATCAATTATTTATGTTAATATTGGTATCTATTACATAAAAAATAAATATATAGTTTCCATAATAAATTAAATAATTTAAACATGTAATCATTCATCTAATTTTTTTTCAATAAAATTTCTAAAAACATTCGAATTTAATTCATAGTAAATAATATCATGTTTTTATAATATTTTTGAGAATAAAGACCACAAAATTTGAATAAATATTTCATATATTTTGATTTATTCAAAAATGTTCCATACAAATTTGGAAAATTTGAAGTCCTATAAATAATTTTTACTCACTATAAGACTTATGTCAGATTGACTTGCATTAAAATTTAAAACACTTTTCTTGGAAATTCATTTCAAGAAAAAAACAGTATCATCCACAGTAATAACTTATATTTAGAGGATACAAATTACTAATTTATCCTAGGGACTCAAAATATAACTTTAATAGAAACATATGAATAATCCCAATATTAAATATAATGTTATGTAAAGAAATGAATAAAATAGTATGACCAGGATTATGTATACCTTAATTTATGAAAAATTAATAATTATAATATAATAGAATGATTTAAAATTATAATTGAACATAATTGAACATCTAATGTTATGATTATATAAAAAACCCAAAATAGGAGTTATAATCAAAAAACAAAAAAAAAATTACAAGCAACATGTTGTAAAAAAAGGATTTTATTAATATAAAATTATTTGACTTATCACGACATCCCATCATTGACTCCATTTATATCTACTTTTAAAATTTTTTAATAATTATTATAAAATAAAAATATTTAGTTATATTTTTAATATGAATATTATTTTAGTTTGATTATATGTATATGTAATGTTTTGTGGTTCCATAATTAAATTATGAAATTTCTATTTATATATAACAAATATTTTAATTTCAATTAATAGTTTTAAAAATACAGAAAAACCACTTGAATGAGTTTGTATGTTATGGAGGTGAAATAGTACATGATTAGCATTGAATATCAAATAAAATTTGTCCTTTGAGATTAGTAAATCGTACCTAATGTTACATGATTTACATGATCAACTATAAATCTCAAGACTGATTGATGATTGCAAGGAATTAGTGTATATCATCTATCATTTAATGATTTCATGAAACTAAGATTAATCTATATTATATAAATCATTATTTGGTAAATGAAAAATATATGAAGATTTATTATGATATATTTCATGAGAATAGAATTCTAAATGTGAGGGAATTTAATTTTTATGTTTGTAAAATTGAATATTCTACCCAAATCGAAGAAAAAATATCAATTGATATTGAATATTCTGAGCGGTATATGTTTACATCTAATCGTGTTTCATAATGTAGACTAGGTGAATGAAATACATATAGAGAAGAACAATGGTTTCAAATGAAAGTACATATTTATATTCATATATCACTTATTTCTATAGATGATCCACTAGTGGTTGCGATCAATGATGCATATGATGTCAATTTTGAGAATGATGAAGTATATGATAGAGAACATGGGATGGTTTTAGATAATAATCATGAAAATGACATTCAATGTAACTGAAAACATAATATACTATTATAGTAGTGGTTGTTGAGGATTATTGCGATATAGAAATACCAATATCCTTGTTCCTAGGTTTTTTTGAAAAGGACTTGTTATAAGGATTGACGATGAATTGTCCATTTGAAGACAATTATAGAGCATGGAGTAATATGAAATAGCTATAAATCATTACCATGTGATCATACATTATTATTATCTTGTATCAGACCATAAATGTTTTAAATGTTCTCTAAAATGTCAATAATTTTGAGACACATGAATGATACAATTTCAAGATACCATTTTCAAAAATTTAACTTCTTCAAAAAAAAATTAAAAAAAATTTAGAACAACAAACCTTTTAAATTTAAATTATGCCTCCACATCATAGAAAAATTGACTAATTATTTATATTATCTATTATTATTGGTATAGTTATAGTTAATTCAGATTTTCATGTCCAATAATATAGGCACATATGGAGAGTGAATGTGGACATAAAATCACATACAATAAGGAATGGATTAAAAAAGAGAAAACTATTGAAAGGTTTTTGGTGATCGAAAAACATAATATTTTGTGTTTCATTAATATACCATGGAATTGGTTCCAAATAATGCGGGTTTTTTTCACTACTTAAAGTAGTGGAGAATACGCATGTTAATCATGTGTGCACAGACAAAGTCATGTTTCATAAAAAATTCTGTAAATTCCTTCCATGCATCACGACATTCTATATGTTTAAAAATTTCATAGATGTGGGAAAAGAATTACTCTATGGAGTGTATAATAAGGTAATATTGATTTATGACACTAAATATTGAAATATATGTCCTTTCCAATATAATTTCTAACATGATAAAAAATTATTAGGACTGGGGGAGTTGATTTATACATTTTTTATTTTTCCATATTATAGGTAGGCATAAAATTTTCTTTAATTCAGATCTCCATCACATAATCGTAGAAGTGTTAAATATCAAGGATTATGGATTCCAACCCCCCAATTCCTACATATGTTGTTGTGTGTGAAATATTTCGATAAATTTACATATAATATTTTATTATTATAATTTTAAAGAATCATCATATTAGGTATTGGGTAAAATTTTCTTCATATCTGGTCAATATAATTATTTTTTTCAATGTGAACTTTATTAAATATTTCCTCTACTCATTAAATGTATAAAAAAGGAAAAAATGTTTTTTTTGTAGAGAAAAGAAGAAAAAGGTGGAATAAATACGGAAATCATTAAATACATGTTGCACTTCCCAATGTGTAACATGGTTACTAGAAATTTATTATGGTAAGTGTGATACAATCATGACTACCAACATTATTGAATTAATCAATATGATATTCATAGGGGATAAGAAATTAATAATATTATGAATTATCTCTATGGAATTTAATTGATGATATCTTTTTTGATAGACCATTGGATGTGTATAAATAACTATTTATGTGTCATCGGTTATATATATTTTATATAAATAAGATCAAGGTTAATAAAACCGATGATACATAAAACCAGATGCAACATTTTCATAAGAAGGGAGGTATGGATTCTATTTGAAAATTTCAGGGTCCATTGACCAGTTTTCATGGATAGGTGATGACCACTCCTCTTGACAATCACACTAGTGAATACGGTCACATCCAACAACAAAAGATTCCTTGATCACATTTACTTGTATAATGTTCTCATGTTCACTTCACATGGGATGGTTATGTAAATCCAGTGTATATACATGAAACATTGTATAATTTAATCAAGGTATAGTGGTGCCTAATTAGAGATGTATCAATATTAAATCCCTCTCCGCAAATTCCATTGGTATTTCCAAATCCACCTAGGTTGTAGTAAAATGGTAGAACGAAATATAAATACCTGAGAAAAAATTGGACTGGACTCATTAAGAAGGGGTGTGATAATAATGTTGTATGTCTAGAGAAGAGGTAAATAATAATAGATAGTGTCCTCATAATGAAAATTTTGTTGGTTCTTCAACACACACGACATGATTTTTCACTATGGGATGCCTATTGTAATTTTATTATTTTTTATGTATAACGTTTATCAAATAATGAATTTCAATTTTTTCATATGTTTTACACTAAATAAATATATTATATAAATGATTTATATGTTTTTCCATTTTTAAGAATTAACATAGATTACATACAAATAGCATCATCCATCAATCAGGGTTCTATCTATTTTTACCACAAATAGTGAAACAAATATTTGAATAGTAATGGTATAGTGGTGAGAATCAAATACTAAAATCCCAAAAGGGACCATCACATTCACCATGAGATCCAAAAATAGAATTTCCTTCAATAATTTCCTCATAATATGTTCTATGGGGTGAGAATGTGGGTGTATATGACAAAATATTACTCATTTTTTCAGCTGTGTTTTGGAGAGTAGAGACACATGCATTTCAAATTCCTCATGAGGAGATGATGATTGCATTATAGAAAGTGTATATATTCATGGGTCATCACATAAATTATGATTATACTATTGATCTATTGATATACCAATGGGAGTACATTTGAAAAAAAATTCTTGATATTCCATTACCAAATTCGCTAGAGAGACTTAAAGGATGTAGGTTACATGTGCCATGATTTGACACCCATTTCACCCATGTTGATCTAGATATGTATTTTGTGAAATTATAGAGATATGAATGAGCATTAATTTTTGGATTGATTGGTGTTACATTAATTCTACACCACTCTCCATCATATCATTATCTTATGCACGTAACTATGCTTTTGGGATTTTGTGTTTGTATTGTGTTATAATTGGGGTTTGGAATGTCATTCACATCTGTATAGATATATGTATTGGGAATCACACATGTTTGTGAAGAATAGAACCAATTTTTCAATTATATGAGTGGCCTGGTAAAATATTCCATACATGTTCACCAAATTATTTCTCTAATTCACAATTTGACAAATTTTATATGTCCTTTTTTTCAAGTAGGTACATTAAATGTTTAATACACACTTATATTCCATTCCCATATGATAAATATATAATTTCTGAATTTATTTAACATTCAAATAATATGTGGATATACTTGATGGAATAAATATATATATGTGTATGTATGTGTAAATATATTTATCCACACATTACATTTCATATTACTGTATACTATTCGAGTTACATTCCATTGATGATGTATAATAAAATCACAGTTGATATTATTATGTTATCTTTTTTAATTACTCTTTGTATTCATTTATTTCTATATAGAGATACGAGAGATAATATTCATGTTCTATAATGGGATATAATCCATATTACTACATGATAATACTAAATAATTATATAGTGATGGTTCCACTAATCCATTTTGATATTGTTGATTGGTGCCAACCTGATTGGGTCATGGGGAATTTTAGAGATTGAAAGCCTATTGTAGTTCCATTGAGGTAGGTTATAGAGGAGAACAATATTCAAATTACAGGAAAATAGGATTAGTATTATAATATTACAAATGATCCACACATAACCATGAGCGATTCATGTGTACCATATTATTTCACATGATATGTGAGTGTATTTCTTTATAAGGACCCCTAAACTGAGAACATGTTATAGTATGAGTGTGTGATAAGAATATTTATCTCTCAAAATCAAGGATCATACCAAACCATTGAATTTTAATTGTATAACACTTCATGATTCATACATATTAATAGGATATAAATTTTTTAAATTTTCTTCTCTGATAATGGGATTGATTAGGTTAATGATACAATCACACTCAAAAATGATATATATTATGTTTTTATGTGTTTTGTTCTGTTCATCAATTGAAGAAAGATGCACAAAAAAGTGTTGAGTGAGTTTCTCTAGTGGTGGAGAATTATCCTCATAATAAGACAATTCCACCTCATGGTGTGCTCAATCTATAACAAATTGATGAACATAAAACTTCATACTAACATCATTTTCATTATTCAACATCAAATATGGCTTTAGATACCTCTAAAATTCCACCGACTTTTTCATCCTTATCATACATGGTTTTATTCAATAAATTCACTAAAACCCTTATTTGGAGCGGGGAACTGAATATGAGACTAATCAAAACAAATATTGGGGAACTATGTTTGATATTTTGTTCCCTTCACCAAATAAAGCTCATTTAGTGCCATATTAAACAGATTGGGTCACTAATTGGGTTGTTCAACTAAGTTATTTTACTCCCCCTGATCGATCTAACTTCATGTTTCATGTATATCACTCGAGCGGATGGGAAGCATGTACTAGTTCTAGTGCTAGACCCTTTTTTTGGGACATCATTTCTAGGATTGTTTCTGAGCACATTGAACTTGGACCTATAATTGAAAAAACACTAGATCCTAACAAATGGACTAGTCATTATAGATGTGATATCCACATGCCTAGGTCTTGGAATAGAAGATACTAAAATACTCATACACATCGATCATGTATTACATTTATATTTCAATGACTTCAATATTATAATTTGTTTATTATTATTACTACTAAATATTTTTAAATTATAATTTTTTTTGAAATCACATTCCTTTTTAAGATAATATATATGATTTATGTGAATGTATTAAATTAAATCTAGAATATATTTATAAATTATATTTAATAATATTTTGTAGTAACCTACTACTATTAATGTGACAATGTTATATTATGAAAAATAATTGTTTTCAATCGTTTATATTATCTTCTTCATAATATTTTTCATAAAATATTTTTAAATTTTCATTATTTTGTGTGTGTATAGTCCATGTTTAAAATTTTATTTTGATTGTATTTATGGAATATTTTATATAAACATTCATTATAACCAATTTGAAACACAAAAAAACATATAATGTTTTAGGTATGTATATTTCGAGCCAATAAAAATGAAATTATAAGAATAATCAAAATATTTTATAAATAAAATCTATATGAAATTTAAAACACTTAATGTACAAATGAAAAATAATTGAAAACAAATTTACTGTCAAAATATAATAATAAAACAAATTGTTTAATTTAAAAAAACATGTTGTATTTTAGAAAACATTTATTTGTATACATGTTAAATTTTATAAAAAAATATTTTCTACTTTTAAAATTATTTTTCATAATTTTTTTATGAATTTATTTTATGATATATTTCAAATTTTTATTCAATATTTCAATTTTTATTGATATTCTATTCACACATTTTATTTTATAGGCATTCAAAGTCACTTGTTTGAAAAATTATTTTATTTCATTTATGCGAATTAGATAATGTATAAATTATAATATACAAAACAAATCTAAATAAAAATTCAAAGTGACTATGAATATGAAAAATAATTAAAATTAAAAATATTTTCACATATATAAGAAACAAAATTGAATTTATATGACACAATGTTTATTATTTAAAACCATACCTCTCATGGATTAAAAAATTGATGGGAATAATTTATATTATGTATCAAATTATTAATCAAATACGGCTCAACCAATGGATTTGGATACCCGAACACATATCCCTAATGATTTATTGAAAAATAAAACATATAATGGATATGTGTTATAATATTAATTACATTATTATGATTATTTACTAATTATGTTATTATAATTAAATATTAAGAATTAAAATTTTAATTTTTTCTATAATATATAATATATTAATATTAAAGTAACCGATAATGTATTTAATTATATAATTATAAATGAATGTTAATTCAATTAGTAATATAAAAAATGTATACTAATAATAATGTTCTGTTAACAATTATTTAGACAACTAAAAATTAATTATATGAATAATTATATGAATATAATAAATAATATAATAATATTAAATATGTAGTATATTATGAATTTTATATATAATGTAATTAATTATTTATTTAATAGTTATTAATAATAATATTACTAATAATGTAAATAATTATTATTAACCTTTACAAAAATGTGTATTTATACAAAAAAATTATTAGTTAGTAATATAATTATTTCCATTTATTTGACTATAAAAAATATTAATTCTTTTAATAAATATTAAAAAATATTTTATATATTCTATAATAAAAATAATAATAATTAGATTATTTATATTATTTTAGTTAATATGAATAAATTTTTATTCTAATATATACTAAATTTTTATTATTATCATCATTATTTTTGTTCTTTTATTTGTACCCCTATGAATAAAATATATATTATTATTCATAAATATAATAAAAACATTATTTACTTGAAAAAAACAGTATTTCTTAATAGTAATTATTTATAATTTTATTTTAAATTATTATGAATTGTTCATAAATATAAAATTAATTATATTAATAGTTACATATTTTATATTGGGTTTTTACATTTATTTAGTATTTTTAATTCTTCCACTTTGAACGTCTGTAAGTATTAGCTATTTTAAACAATAATAATATTATTCTTAATTAAATAATTTATCGAATAACTTGAAAATAAATTTTTATTATTATTTATCATTTAAAAAATATCAATGGAATTATTATTAATAATTAATATATATTTATTAGTTTCTATTTGTTACATTATTGAATAATAAATATTAATTAAATACATATTAAAATTGATTAACTATTATCATTAATTAATTATTGTAATTAATAACATTTTTATTAAATAGAAAAATAGTGGTGACTAAATATCACATTGACAATATAGAAATGATGTTTAGTACTTCACCCTTATAAATGTGGATATTGGATGAGATTTTATGTATTATTTTAAAAATACATTTCAAAATGTAATAGTGAAAATAAAATAAGATAAATATTATTTAAATTTTGGATTCTCATTTTGTTAATATATATAAAATAAAAAAATATAAAAAATCGAATGGTGGTGTTGTCTTATATATCACATACATCATAATATTTCTTAAGAAGTTGTTGTCACATAAAACACATACCCTTCACTATTATCCCCCATCCCACACATGATTCATCGATAGTTTGAGAAAAGGTTTCCTGATCTTTCTATTTTTATTTGCTATGATATCTTGGAAAATTTACCTCAAATTTTCAAAGCATGTATGATTTCTTATGTGGAACCTATATATGGTCTCCATTCAATGTTTTCTTTCACATAGCATAGATTGAGTTACATAAACTCTTTGGATGAGCTTCCTATAACAATTCCTTCATGTCACTCCAAATATTTATGTTACCCTTAGAGGCCAACATAGGAAGAAAATACTTTAATTCCTCTCTTAAGAATATATGATTTCATGATGCTTGGCGAAAATGGTGTTTGACAATAGTGGTGAAGACCATGTCCTACCTATATACCAACTAAAGAAATAATAATAACACTAATAATAATATCCAAATTATTATATTAGTAATTATACTAGAACATTGTAATATAATTTAAATTAAAAATATATTATGATTTGGAACAAATGCATGAGACAGTTCAAAGATCATACTTTATGGGACCTATACCTATTCCTCTTATTCCTCCAAAATTCATTTCTTACTCACTTTGAACCTCTTAACATAAATGATGATTAAAGTGAAATAGTTAACTATTTTTATGTATAATGGGACTATAGTGAGTCCAAAACCTGTAGTCAGTTTATGACAATATTTTACAAGACATCATTTCTAGAGTAATACAATTTTAATTATATTTCAATTTGAGGTCCCTTGTAAATGTTATGATGTTTTTTTGTAGAATATAATATTTGATTATAAGAAATATTATTAACTAAAATGTTAAATTTATTTAAAATTTCAAAAAATGAATACTCCTATAATTTACAGAAAATCTCAACAGAAGGGTAAAAAGTTATTCCAAACTCAAAAGAGCCTGAAATAATTTTATTCATTAAAATGTATTAATTTAAAATTACAATTTAACCCTTTCATACATAATAACCAAAATTCCCTTTGATTTTCTAGAACACGAAAACTATTATTTTATATCCTTTATAATATAATCACCTTTTAATATTTTCACCCTTAAAAAGTACAAAAATCATGATAACAACATAAAATATTGTGGAACCACAACTTTTGAAAATCACAATTGATGAATATCTATGAAAAATAATCCTTTAAAAAATGAACCTTTCTTGAATAATGTAAAATAAAAATTCAAATATCATTTTATGATACCAAATTAATTAAATTATTTTTAAACACTACATCAATCATGAATTTTGTAAAGAAAAAATGGAAAAGTAATGAATAATGATATTGTTCCCCCATCTGGGATTCATATTAAAATATATTCTCCTCCACTTTTTGATGACTCATACACTCTTAAATTAAAATAACTATTCAAAACACAATAAATTTTTTGATTATTCTCTCACTATTTTTTATGAATTTATTTTTATTAAAATAAATAAATCACTAATCCCATTCAACAAAGATATAAGTTCTTTGTGATATAGCAACAACATATCCAATCCATGATATAATAGGTCCCACAAACTCTAATGACAACCTGCCTTTCTTTTGAAATATTTGCTTTAAATTTGGGCATATAAAAACATAATGATCCAATATTTACATTAAAATAACTATGTAAAACCTTAATATCTCACCATAATAAAACATTTCATGAAAAAAATAAAAGACATAATATTGGATAACTCATATGTCTATTTCAGTAGACTAGCTAGTTTTTGAAATTCCACCCGATCTTAATAAGGTGTCATCATTATATTCATTTATCATTAAAGAATAACATAAATACAAGATCTCTAGATATATATTTTACCTAAATTTTAATCCCTATGATGTGATTTGTTGTGAATACTAATAAAGTAATAATAACAAAAAAGATATAGTGTTTTTTTATTACCAAAATTTTGGAAATGCATGATTATGAAATATCACAATTCAATATAGAAATTAATAAAATAATAATAAAATTCTTTCACATTGAATGTTTTTTCATTACCAAATTATCTAATAATAAGAACTAGATAATTTCATAGCTTACCACTCTATATATAATATAATAATAAAAATATATAGTATGAAGTCACATTTATTATTTTTCACTATAAAAAATTTCATTTTAAAAACACATAGAACTACCCTGTAACACATAAGTTCACCAAAAAGCAGGGGTGTGAAAATAATTTAGAAGAAGCTTCCATAATTCATTAAAAATATATAGAATTAATTAGTGTATGGTAAATATATCAAATACCTGATACCAATACACATATTTATCTACTAGTTTTCATAGTGTTGAGATTCCTCTACTCAACATCCCATATATATATTTTACTTAATTTATAGATACTTAAAATATAAGGAATTTCACATAAAAAATAATACTAATCAATAGGAAATAAATTTTAAATTCTTTTAAACATTTACTATACCATCAATCCCTATTTAATTACTTACTATTTCAATGTCCTAGTCTATGTGAGATATCTCACCACTACCATTAATATTACATTCAAGTATCAAACTTTTTAAAATAATTCTGACCCAATCATAATCATTTTACCCATTTATGTAGTTGTAGAATAAACATCTTAAAATGAAATATATGAATCATCACCATCACACCACACATATGTTCCTAATATAATTATGAATACATCATACTGAGGACCCATACAAAATAATCTAACATAGTCAATGTCTTGGTCAACTATATATCCTTAAACTGGCCTCCACAAACTCTAGGAAAACCATTAAAATATAAAAAACAAAAACCTATATCAGTATTACTCATATTAAATGTCAATCTGTTATAGGGGAATAAATTTAGGGATTTCATCATGGAAACCATATTCCCATACACACTGATGGTAATAGGTCATACATTATCATTTATTTAAATAAATCATAAGAAAAACATGGTGATTTTTCCCTATAACATGAAAATTCCAAAATATGTACTATTCATATATGTTATGTTAAAATTTTAGGGATAATAACTTTTATGTATGATTATCCTTCAAAACAATATTCAGCTCATATATCTAAATTTTTGACTACCACTACAATAATTACCTATAGAGAATCTATCACCATTATCTTCATATAAGTGGGATAATAATTTAAATACATACCCCTCTATCATGATGTCAATATTGTTTATATATTTAGAAACATTACAAAAAATCAAGATGTGATATGATTATTTAATCCATTATAACAAATGATTCTAACATAGAAATATTCTCATAATCATACTTATAATTTACTCAAAAAAACTAAAAAACACACAATGAAAGGTATGTTTAATATATATAAAAACACATCTGAAATGTAAAAATAAATAAATATGTCAATTATAAAAATCAAGAACAAAATCTAGTAAAATACTTGAGAAATTGTCTCTTGATTAATACACTCATCCCTATATCACATATAATCATTATCCACTAAATTCCACGAATTAACTAGTCATGAAAATTATTCTTATAAATACTTATTTCATTTTTTGGTATGTGAATCCCACTCATATAAACTATATATGTACAATAAAATGGAATAATATCAACCCTATCCTATATGTAGATATATAGACAAAATATTGAGTAATAAAAAATCAATATGGTCTCTATAAAACTACATTTTGACCCCACATCAAGATATATATGTATATATATATATATCAGTGCATTACCTTTATACCCATGTGATCATAAAAATTCAGAACCATTATCATGATAAATAAAGAGTTATATTCCAATAGGTGTTAACCCGATCATCTTCAAATCATATGTTCAATTAGAAGTTTAAACATGGTACAAAATCCTATAATGAAAATCCATATGTGTTGAAATGTTCATAATTATACTAAAAATTTGGATGTTATCATAAAAATTATATAACTCTCAATCATAAAATAGTTTCTTTATAACATGAATGAATGTGAAAAAATATTATTTTTACCACTATATGAAGCATGCATAAGCCTATACATATCATAAAATCCATTATTCAATAACACAAACCTGTTAGTATACAATCAAATCATTCTCAATGGAATGTATTAATTTCCAGACTCTATACTGAGTAATTTGTTCCCTCATATTGAACTCTAATATCTATATATAATTTTACCAAGTACTCGTATGAAACTAAATAATGTATCAAATGATCATGTCTCCAAACTCATACCTATATCAAAATAGAATTCTATGATGTGATATCCTCTGGGACCAACCCCATTGAAACCCCTCCCTACATTGGGGTTGAGGTTGAGAGAAACACTTGAAACTCACATCCATTAGAAAATAAGTTAGTTACTATCATCAAGTGTACAAATCAAATAAATAGGATGAAATAACTTTGAGATTATAGAGTTCAATACTATAAATTAATATGAAAACCAAAACCATGAACAATTAAACAACTTCAATCAACAATATTCAATATAATAAGAAAATTCATATAATTTGACCATAATGAATGATACATTGAACATTGGTTAAATGAACTCTAACATCTATCATGTAGAAATCCATATAAACTTAGTATAACTCAATGGTGTATAAATCAATAAAAAATTACATGTTCTTGTTATCAATCTTGGTCATTGGGGTAACACCAAATTACACCTCCACCAACTCAATACTATGACACATTATTTAGATATATATTTTTCATTATCTACATGATTTGTATTTCATACCCAAATTATGAATAACCAAGTAAGTATCATTTATTCCAAATTATTAAAATATAATAATCACAATACATAGTCATGCCCTCAATAATCAACTCCACCTGGTGTAATAATGGTTAATAATTAATAATGAACTATCTAGTCAAAAAATTATTATAGGGCCGTGTTCATGAATTATCTCACTCCAAAAGTACACATGTTATTGTATATAAGACAATGCCATCCAAGAATAAAAAATCCATCATGACCATAACAAATTGTCCACAAATAACAATAATTTATAGTGTAATAAATACAATTAAATATTGAATATTTCCCACAAACTAGATCCCACTGCTTAATATCTACCCTAAATATGTATAATGTTCCCTCAATTACTCTATATCATTAAAATTCTATATCCACATCCGCATCATAAAAAAACATAATATATAAAAAATATATATCTAACTAAAACAACAAACAGCGTGATAGGTTTAATAGTGAGATGTAACTTTATTTAACCTCCCTACCAATTGATAAAATAGGATTCATCAAAGAAAAACATACTTGGGTAGTGTTTTTATATTTAATGGTTCTAAAATTTATAATAGAAAAATATATATTATTAAATAATAATGTTTTTGAAGCATACGGGATCTACAAATAATATTTTCTAACAAAATTTCATTCTTAAATAAAATATGTAAATATTAAATTCATTTATTGAATTTTCATGAATGATATATATATATATATATACATTCATAAAACCAAAGTAGTTTTCATTAAATATCATTTCTCGTAATTTTTTTTCATGAATATTGGATGTTTGTGAAAAAAAAATAGATTTATATTTTTTTATTGTATCCATGATTCTTTTTACATATATTATTTTATTGTAAACATATTACTTGTACTGTAGTTTTATTCTCATGTGATTATTTTAATGATAATTATGAAATGTTAATATAATTTTTCCCCATGTAAGATTTATATTTTCATTTTTAAATAATTATAATCCATAATAAATAATATTAATTTCATATGTTAATTTATTTGTAATATATTATTAAAATATAAAAGTAATTTCTTAAAATATATGATATACTTTTTATTTTAAATAATTAATTTTTCCTGGTATTATATAATTCTTTTTAAAATCGATAAATTATAAATAAATAGGACTAATTTGGAAGAAATTATATTGGGTATAATGTTTATAATTTTTTATGAACTGATGATTTTTTGAACAGTTGAAAACATTTTTTTTGAATACCTTATTTTTTTGACATTATCATGATTCAATAAAAATTTAAAAAATAATAAAATATGTCATAAAATTAAAATTTATTTATGAAGTAAAATAATTTATTTAAAAATTATAATTATAATTTATAAACATGTTTTTGGAATTTTGGAACCAATGTATTAATTTATTATTATAAAACATTATTTTTTGTAATTACAATTAATTAAATGTTTCCAATATTTCATTCAGTTTTGGAATTGTTTTAATGTCATATATCCCAAATTCTCTATCATAAACATATAAATTTCATTGTAATTTTCTATTCATATTTTTTATCATCTCTATTTATCCTCATTGGCTTAATATGGTTGGAGGATTGCTACTTGGACGAATGTGACATTACCAATAAGCCAATGGGTGGAAAAAAATTTACAAGGGTATTAATACAAGTGGTGTGGGATGTAAAATTTATGAATAAAACAACAAACCATCACCCATTATCAATAAACAAAAATGTGATGCATGATTAACTATAATACTACTCAACGAAATCCTTTTTACAAAAACAACCAAATTTTACCACAAAAGAAGACGACCTAACTATCAAGTAAATTCTAAAAATGAATAATGACTCCATGATAAGAACAAGAATCTAGTATTTACAAGATACATTATCCAACATCACAATATAACCCATTTATCACATGGTTTTGCTAAATACATGTGACACATTACCTATTCCCAGGTTCTGGAAGATAGAATCTAAAAAATAACCATAGAGCCAAAGAAAGGGTGACTCTAAGAATCAGTCGGTTTTCCCCAATGACATCCCTACTCACTCAAATCGAATATAAATGTTAGAAACATTTATTTAAAAATAATTATAGAAAATATTTCTTAAAATAGTTTAAAACCAAATATATACATGATTCAAAAACCATTTATTAGAAACAATTAACCATTTATATTTCAATAAATATTTTAGAAAGACACATTTATAGAAAAACAACACAATAAGGGTTTAAAACTATTTTTCACTATCATTTTGTCCTAAACCTTCAACTTAACCACACCTCAAACCATGAATGCACCATGTTCATCACTATAATCATGAGTGGTGTGTTATCCTTCCAATTATACATCAATTAGTGGAGCACATTGATGAGATTACTTCATTCCCATATTAATCCAAACATTTTATGGTGGTCCTTAATGCCCTTATATATCCCAATTAATATTAACACACATCACAAATCATGCCAAACCCATGACAAAACCATTTTTGTTCAATCAATTCAACCCATTTTTATAAACCAATTATTTCATTGAAAACCATTAATCAAACTAATTCCAAACACCTATAAAATTTCATTAAAATATTTCCATTTATTAATGAAAAATAAATAAAATCAATATAACATAATTCTATAAAAATTCCACTTTAAAATAGTCTTTTTTAATCATGAATCATGCTCTTTATTCAAGAACACCCATTTTCCAGATTTCCAAAAAACAGATAATCAATAATGTTTATAAGAATAAAAAATATCCAATTAATAATAATTTCACAAAAATTTATCAATTTGAATTCATTCAAATCAGTTATAGTAAGAGGATTCAAGAGTGAAGCCACAAACCCCAACCATTTTGATGAAAACTGAAAAAGATGAAGAACTCACATGAAACCTAGTAAGAATTAAATCAAAATTTCATTGATGTCTTCCCACATAGACCCCCATAAAAAATACAATAATAAATGGGATCCAAAATCATAGATCTATCCACAGTGGGTAGAGATATATGAAACTGAGAACAGGGGTGTTGTGGATCTACAAAAATTTGACAAGAATGGTGAAGAAAAAGAACTTACCATAAGAGTCAGACTTCTAATCCCCAAAGAAATGATCCATATAAATTGGAATATTCATGGGAGAGGTTTTCCTAACTTTCAAATAGAATATACCATGTTAAGGAAACATAGGATTAAAATGAGTTTGTAAATGTCCAAAATGTGTGAGATACAATTTTTTAGGATATCACATTGACCCCACACGTTGTTTAGTTGCATGGTTAGACAAAATATGAAATATATGTACATTAGATACTGCCTGAGGGACCCTCACATGACCTCATTGGATGGTATATCTAACCATGGACACTCCACAATGATTATTCTTCCTTAAATTTCACAAAAACACTTATCAATGTGCATTGTTACTACTAGGCTCATGCATGACATAAACCACTTTTTCATATCCCATGAACCTCCACTTTACCCCAAAAATCATTCAAAATTTTCTCCAAAATCTACCATCCATCACACATAAATTTTATATACATGAAAATCTTAAAGAAATAATTTCATACATTAAATTTAGTGTTATATATTCTCCACACTATTTGTTTTATGTCTTCAAAATGTAGAAAACCATACTTTCATTAATTAAGTTCCATCCTCTGCACATTCATTTCCTTATCGAATTCCCATGTATCTTCCTAAATATGACATTGATTCCATATAAATATTACTAGACTTTTGCTTTTTTCCATGTAATACATTCTCTTGCCTATTCACAATCTGCAACGGGATACAAAGGATTCATATCTTGGTCAACATGACCCCATATGATCTCATGATCATGATCAGGTTGAATTTTTTTCAACTAAGATATGTTAAACACATTATCCACTAAACTGATATTTGTTAGTAATGGAAATCAATATTACTTCTCTCCAACACATTCAAATATTTCAAAAGGTTCCATGTATTCAAGTGATATCATTCCATTTTTTCCAAAACGACAATTTCTAAACCATTGATAAATCCTTAAGAACACATCATCACTAACCTCATATAATAGTGTCATTCAACGTTGATTTATATACTATTTAGAAAAATCAAATCCATCTCCATTATCTTTCATAGAAACTGATTCTTTTGAGTGTTTTTGTAGACAAGGATTGGCCCAACAAATGAAGTACCACTTTTCCCACCCAAAAAAGTAAAGAATAACATGGACACTCAGACAATGCTTCAAATAGAGCCAAAAATGTTGACTCGTGATAGCTATTATAATATAAGAACTCAAATAAGGGTATATTTTCACCCCATTATCTACCAAAATCCATTACACAATCTAGAAACATATCTTCCTACATCTGTATCATTCGTTCAGATTGGTCTTCTACCAAATGATGATATGATATACTCATAGTAAACTGAGTCCCCATGGATTTCTATAAGGATTTCTAGAAAGGATATGTGAACCTCTGATCTCTGTCTGACATGATCAAAATCTGTTTTCCATGTCTCCTTACAACATCCTGGACAGATATTATGAACAGATCCTCCACTGTATGAGTTTAATTAAAAGGGAACAAATGAGCTGATTTGGTGAGCTGATCCACTATCACCCATATGGATTCATGTTTAATAACAATTATAGGGAGATTTGAAAAAAAATCAATGGCTATCTTATCCCATTTCCAATTTGTGATAGGTAAAGACTATAACATACTGACTAAACATTGATTTTCTACCATAACATGATTAAAAGTTAATGACCTTGAAATGAACTAATCCACTTTATGTTCCATACCAGTCAACCAAAACAATGAATTAAATGCCCATTATATCTTTTGTATTCATGGATTTAAATACCATTTGGGATGGTGGTATGTTTGAAGAATTTATTCCTTAAAAGTCATAGGTTCATCCATAAGATATCTAAACAAAAAAATGAACTCCTGTCCAGTTTTAATCCCTCAATGGTCTCCAAACCTCTATGTTATGATCATATAACCTAGAATTTAGCATTAGATATTTGTACCTATTTAAACACAGTTACATAATCATGAATTACAGAAACTGAATAGAAGACCACCACATCACCTTGATATTCACATTTGACATAAAGGTCGACTAAGATGTTCATCAACATCCATTCATCATAATCATGTTTTTTAAAATCAATATATGAATTTATGCTTAATGCATCAACCACCGAGTAACCATTTCATTTTTTATAAATGAATTTGAAGCTAAACATTTAATGGTACTCCATCTATATCCTTTTCCTCACATTCAAGTCATGTTTTGATAAAATATGTTTCTAGCTCTTATGATATGTGAACAGAATGAATTTCTCATCAAAGAGATATTGATGCCAAGTCCTCAAATAATGGATGACAAAAGCTAACTCCAAATCTTTTTTTGGTAATTCTTCTCATTAAATATCATCTTTCTTGATAAATAAGTAACTATTTGGTCTCTTTTCATTTGAACACATCCCAACCCAGATCTCGATGTATTACAATAAACTACATACTCTAGTCCTAATTATATATAAAACTTGAGAGGTTATGATGTTAGGTGAACCTCTATCTCATGAAAGGGATTTTGGAATTATTTAGTAAAATTAAATAGAAATTTTTTTCTCAAATATATCATTAGAAAATCTAGTCCTAAGAAATGATAAATAGAGTGTCGATAATGACCAGCTCGACCAAGAAAGATTTGTATTTAAAAGAAATTAATAAATGATTTCCAAGAGATAACCACTTCTATCATCTATGGATCTACTGAATCATAATTTTAAAATATTATAAGGCTAATAATGCGTGCATACTATATCAATAAATCACAAATAGGTACTTTTTCAGTCAAAATAATAACATATCATGATTTCCAACACGTTCACCAATTTTTTCCCATGATCAATCATTATCCTTGAGTAAACCTATCTGACATCCAAAATCACTACAACAAAAGAATCCATATATCTTTAAAATATCTAATTCTTCAATTCCATAAATATATCTAGTGAATTCAAATGACCAAACCGATTGACTACATATTCTTATTGACTATATTTGATTATGAAATATATCGTAAGAATATTAACCTCTTGAAATCACAATTAGGGATATACTAATCGATAGACAATACTATAAAACCAAATATCTCCCATAAATTTATCTAACTTGCCAAAAATGAATTTAAATGGATATATAATCTTTATTATATCATTTTTATTCTTACGATAATCCCCACATAGCCAAAAAGTTACATCAACCTTCATCACAAAAAAGACAGGTGGTTCCCAATGATATGTGCTTGGCCAAATGATTCTTTTTCATTCCAGATCTAATGAATTGATTTTAATTTCATTTACATTATTTTGGATGTGAAATAGGACTCTTCCCAATGGGATGTTATATTTTAAACTCCACTTCCATTATAAGTTGTAACATGGAAAATTTATTAAGAACAAAATCTAGAAATTGATTCACAAGTATTAATAAATTGATATCCTCAAACTACTATATTGATGTTAGGTTCATCACTGCCAACTAGTATGAAATCATCCCCCCTTATTGTTCCAACAAGAATGTTAGACCTATAATTACATCAGTTTCTCCCCAAAAGAGACGCTCAACAACATTCTCATTTTTTAAAAATACTATTATGCTATAATAATCTATGTAACAATCCAAGAATAGGATTACATCAATGAAAAAAATATCCAACACTGATAATTCCCACTATATCTCATCTCCATCAGTGGTTATAGAACATGATCTATACAAGAAGGATAACCATTCTCTTTTACCGAGATGATTTTGAAGTTTTAACATGAAGGGAATCATCTCATGTATCGATTCTAGGAAATCAATAGAATGATATGGAAGTAAGGATTGTTATGCACCGGTATCAAAAAACAGATGCATAATGGAATAATTCAATAGAATTGTACATCTCACCAAAGATGGTTTGGACTGATCATCCATAGTCATTCTCTCAGTTCAATATAATTTCTTCTTCACAGCACATTTCTCATTATTTCCTTCCAAATATGTTCCTTTATGAAGAGTATTTGTGTTCCTCTAATTCTAATTGGTAGTTCTATTCTACCGATGAGACTGATTCTTCTTCCCTTATTCCATCGAAGCATAATATTATTGAGACACCTTAGAAGTTCCTTGATCACTGGACCTCATATCAAGGAAACAATAACACATAAGATGCCCCATAATCTTGAATTTATTACATGGTCTAGGTTATTCTTTATAATCTCACTTTATGTGTTCAAGAGAAACAAATTAGAAATGAAATATTTTTCTCTTTGGTTGTGCAGGAAGGTTCATTTTTCCATCCATCTAATATTGAGTACCACTTCTACATTAGAAATAGGTGTCCCACTTCTACGTTCTCTTAGAATTGAAGTTCCCACCATTTCCCATCAATATCATCATAATTCCTCCATCCATAGATCCAATTATATCATATCAATACATTTTTCCTATATTCACCATCCATGTAAAATCTGAAATACTGAGAAGCACAATATTCCCTTGAATCTCTTACCATATCCCTAATTTGAATATGCCTTCCATCAAATACACACTAACCATTACTTTAGGTTCAATGTGAACTAAATTCATGAATTCATATACAAATTATGTGAAATTTTTTTCCTACTTTATGTTGTAGATGACTATTATTATTTTGATCCTGAATGTTTAAGCATAGAATTTTTTGTTAAACAAGTCCACAAAATCCTAACAACTATGGCCATGATCCTGTTTCTCCAAGACCACTATGTCATCCCACTGGAATAAAATATCCTCTAGTATATACATTTCTAATTGTACTTTCAACTCATTATGTTTTATAATGAAGTCAATGATATGATTTCATCATATTCATCCACACCTCCACCTTTTCCAGTTCAAAATCACCGTAGATGATTGGTAGATTATTATTCATGAAATCTGTGTAATATTCCATGTCATTGGGCTTGTCCAATCTAATTTCTATGTCTATTTTCTAAAACAATTTGATTATATGATGAACCAACTATTTGATAATCTATTTCTTAGGTGAAATAAGATTTTATGTTGCTTCTTCAGATTGGTTTTGACGATGCCTAAGAGGTTCCATTTTCTAAACAATACACAGTTACAATATTTATCACTCTCTATAAACTAAAGGATTATCATTTCAATTTACACCACAAAAACAATCATAAATTTCCTAAAAAATATTTTTTCATGTTGAACATAATTTTGATAACACTTTCTTTCTTTTGAAAATAAATCCATTTTCAAAATAAACCAACTATACTAGTTTTAATGTCATTCATTAGAAAAGAAAAGCAACATTTTACAAAAATCAATATAGGGCATAAAATACTATATTATTACACATAATGAAATATTAAATCATTGTGGGAATTCATTCCTCTAATGCATGTCATTTTTGTCTCATTGGATAAACCCATGACAATAAGATTCCATTATCCTATTAGTATATCCAAAACACTTATGCACCCAACTCTCTGGTAAATTTATGTTTTTGTATAAAATGGATAGCTATATATTTTTATGTTCTATATTTATCTTAAGGACAATCATATAACATTCTATGATTCTATCCTATGAAATATACAATAAATAATTCAACTCGGAAACTATGAAACTGAAGACCACATGTTAGATAAGGACTGAACAAGTTGATACCATTTGTAACATACCTCACTATCCACATTATATTGAGAATATGGGAAGATGTAAACATGTCATTAAGTGATGTCCCTAATATTTCAAAGAATTTTATTTAATGTTGAAGGGTATAAATACTAGAGGGGGATGATTTTCCCTTTTAGAATAAACCCACAAACCATAATCTATAATAAAAACTAACATATGATGGATTAATAAATAAACATTAACTCAACAACATCCATTATAAAAAAAACAAAAAATTATACTACAATAGAAGAAAACCCAATTATAAAGTAAACATATAAAAATGAATAAATACTCTATTATGACTAGAAGGATCCATGATCCACAATCTTCGTGATCCAATATATAAAAAATTACCTTGTATCATGAGGTGGTGCTAAATATGTGGGATAATTTATCTGTTCCCATGACTGGGAAGATAGAATCTGAAAAAGAAACAAAGTACTAATGAAGTTGTGATTATAAAATTGAGTAATTTTTCTTCAATGAATTCCCTACTAACAGAACAAAAATATAAATGTTAGCAACATTTATATAAAAAAATTTAGATAAAAAAAATTCTGGAAAAGAGATTATAAACAAATATTAACAGTTTTCAATAACCATTTTTAACCAAGAGCAAAAAATTTATATTTCAACCAATTTTCCATCAATTAAAGTTTCCATAGAAAAAAACCCAACACGGTTTTAAAACCATTTCCCAATATCTTTTTTTATAACCATTTAACTTATAAGCACCTCAAACCATGGATGCAGCCTAAACCTCCCTATACTCAGAAGTGGTGAGCTATCCTTCCAATTAGACATTACTTTGTGGACCACTTTGATGGGGGTACATAATTCACATATCCATCCCAACTTTTTCATGGGGGTCCTTATCACCCTTATCATTGTCAATTAATATGAAGACACCCCACAACCCATTCCAAAATCATGTGTATTCATCCAATTCAACCCATTTCAATAAAAAAAATCCTATTATTGAAATCCATTAAACATTCCATTTCAAAAAAACCAAATACATTTAAATAAATATAGTTCTCTTATCAAAAAAACTTTAAAGTAATCAATTTACCATAATTATATAAAACCACATTTTAAAATTTTCATTTTAAAATCATGAACAAAACTATTCATTCATGAACAATCAATTTCCAGATTTCCACAATCCGACATTGTAGAGACCCGAATCATAACGTACATGGACATTACATTACATTTTTGGAATACTTAGTACATTACAAAAACACACACAGAAGGACCGTAATAGTTTAGTGTCTTTGGAAACTCGGAATATAATCTTCTAATCGTGGTGAAAGTTCTTCAACATCTCCCATAAATATCTTCCTTTTTTTTCTTACCTAAAACCTTTCTTTATATCCTGGGGAAAAGAAAACATAAAAGGGTGAGCTCAAATGCTCAGTAAGGGTAAAAAAATAAATATCAATCACATCATATTCATAAGAACATATCTTTTGGAAATCTTCACCTGCAAAAGAGATAATAATTTCATAACATGGGATAAATCATAGTAGTGAAATTTAATCCCAATAATCATAACTTAAAACATGAAACTTTGTGGCATACACACATAATCATAGATAATCATTTCTTATTAGTCCAGACTCATTTCCAAGACTATCTTAGTGGACAAAGTCCCTTTCTGAACCGAGTCACCCTCGTTTCAGTCCTGTTTCACTGAACCGATATAACCTACCATTCCAGCCATGTCTATCTCATGAGATATAAAATCTTTACCCAATGCATTGGAGGGAGATATAGGTCTCACCCATCTCTTAATGATACCATTCTTATGTGTGCCACAAAATCATAAACCATACATCATTTCATAACCCAGGTAATAAAAATGGGAATCTTAAAAATCATGACATCATAAAATAATTCATATAAGATAAAGGAATTCATAAAAATAATTCCATCACAACATAATCAAATCAATGTAATAATAGGGATAAAAACATAACCCTTTATTATCTTATATGGAAAATAATTTTGATAAAACACTTGAACTCCATTCTTGAGGAAAATATCCTTTCTTCTTCAAAAACATTTTTCCTTTCTTAACATGTCATAAAACTTTAAACTAAAAGAAGTTGATTAAAAATAAACTTGAAAACTTCTAAAGTATGCTTCTTATAAATAATGTTTTAAAAATCCATTCATGCCGTATAAGTTAAAAAAACCTTTCTTCGTACTTTTTTCGGAAAAGTCAAAAAGAGCCTCGTAGGAAAAACGACAAAAGATTCCTTTCATATCTTTTACTAAAAACTCACCGAAGGGTAAAATTGGATTTTAAAAATTGTACGTGGATGGAAATAATATTAAATATTGAGGAAACATGGATGTGGATGATAAAATACACCTTAGTAAATTCCAAAGTATAAACAATCTCAGATAAAATGAGATTGTTATATATTCCCTTACCTTTGATCTGATTTGCTTCGTAAGTGTCCGAACCTCCTGTATAATGATTTAAATAATTTCATTGACTTATTCCAGAATCATATTCATTGTTATGATATCATATATGGTTCACTTATCACTTTATATTACCCGTTCTGTTGTAAATTCCATGTTAAAGAAGCGTTTTGGGTAAAATTGTTTCATTTGTCGTCCATGTTTTGACTTGTAATTGTTCATATGATTACTTAGATCATGATTAATTAATTCCAGAATATAAAACATGATTTATATATAATATATATTCATAATATACATATATATAATAAATCAGTAAATGGAAAGAAATACACCGTTCATGGAGACGGTAGGCCGTACGTACGCATGAACACTGTTTTCGTTTCCTTATTGAGTTGAATGGAATTAAGTAGATGAAATATATATATATATATATACACATAAATAAAGTATCATTATTATGTCATATATTTCATGATTACTTATTATATGTACTTATAATCATTCACGAATGGTTAAAGTGGAGAATGAATCTCATCGCGTCGTGGAGACGGTAGTCCGTACGTACGCATGAGCGATGATATCGTTTTCATGATTATTAAATTGAATTGGAGTGGATGATACAATATATAAAAATCAGTATGATGTTATAATAACTATGTATAGTTATTCTTTACACCATTATACCCATCCATGTAAGGTGTTGGTGGAAAATAGATTTCACCACGGCGTGGAGACGGTATTCCGTACATATGCACGAGCGGTGATTTCATTTTCCGTAGGATGGATAGATGCTGAAATATGATTGTTTCATACTTATAATAACATATCAGTATATTAGTGATAATGATGTTATTAATTAATAATGAAACAACCTAAGAAGAAGAAGTGGAAGAAGAAATAAAGGTGAAAGAATCGGTAACGGAAATTATCTCTTCGTTGAAGCGCCTCTTTGAGACCTCCTCTTAGGGCACTAAAATTGGTCTTTGAGGAAGACCAGAACCTCTAGGATGTTTCTAGGGAAGTTGAGAAGCTAATTTGGAAGGTATTGGCCGAGCTTGAAGGCTCAAAGTTGTGTGATGAAGAGAGGGAGGAGGTGCCCTTTTATAAGGCAGGAGAGGGGCACCTTTGGAATAACTAAAAATATTATTTTATTATAAAGTCAAGTTTGGTTTTAAATAGATCAAAAATGATTTATTTCTAGGAAAAGGTGGGGATGGGTCAAAATACTCTCATCCAATAGTATTTATACAAGTTTAGGTTATTATTTTAACCTTATCAATTAGATTTAACTCTAAGTTAAATAATTTAACTTTTACCGTGTCTTTTTGTTTTCTTACACTATATGGTTAATAAACATACTATATCAAGCCAAAAGAAACCCAACTTGTTTATTATTAATATATATAATCTTATATAAGTCATTTGGCTGAACCATAGATTTTTAGGAATAAAATAACAATTAATAATATAATATTTGTTTTAAAAACTATTTTATGTCAATTTTGACACTATTTGGTACATGATTTTTATGAAATTCATAACAGAATGATAAGTTCGAACCAAGTTACTTAAATCAATAATAACATGTCATATTAACCTAAAAAATAGTGTAAGTCATAAAAAGTTTCAAATTACATTTATTTGGGAATTTATAACATCAATTATGTTAATATTTCATTATTAAGACAATTACTGCATCATCTTTGTGTCGTAATATATGATAATTATTTAATCCCTAAAAATTATAAATAAACTACTATGATGTATATTATTGAATTATATTTATGGATACTATTCAGGGTCGAAGTTTAATGAAGTTTATCACTAGATTAAAATTATTATACTTATAAGATTTAAGAAAGTGACATGTTGTCACATTCTTTGGTTTTAATAATAATTAAATTATATTCATTGAAAAAATATAATTAAATGAATATAATCCGACCCTTAGGTAATATGGGTCGATTTTTAGTCATCCAATATTATTTGGACATTTGTTAGGGTAATTTTAAAATATTATATTTACCCTTAATTACCTGATTTACCTTTAACTATGTTAAATAAAATTTACCGTAGTTACTATTCATAATTCCCAAAAATAAAAAGTATCCTATTAACATAATTTGGACCCACTGATTCCAAATATGGAATCCATTTTTTAAAATTCAATAAACAGAAGTTGCAGAAATTAAATTAAAATTAATCCCGTTGTCGAATAAAAACAGGTTTTTGTTTAAAACATTGCAAAAGATTGAATTGATTTAACCTACGAATTCAAGGTAAAATCAATGATAATGACATAAATTATATTAAATGGTAAAAATATATTCTATTTATACTTTGAGACCATTCAATATTATAATTCAACCACATAAGATATTACGATGAAAAAAGTTGTTTTTAATTAAAATATATTGTGTCTTTACTATTCATTAAAATGTGAAAGTTACCAGAATAATATGAAAAATTTATCCAAAGTAAATTTTTATTTCTTGATTCCAAAGAAGAATTTTATTTTGTAAATTGAACTTATAAACATGTCAAAAACTATATTTAAAGTGGGTGCACCATCAAAAGGTGGCAAAACTGCATTTTTTGAAAAATACTTATTTTACCCAAAAAAATTATTTTGTTCTTATACCATGTTCTAGAAATGTGTAAGATGAATAATAATGTTATAAAATTAAAAATTTAGTTAATACTATTCATAACGGCTAGTTCATGATAATATTATAATAATATAACATTGTTTATTAAAACCCGGTATTGCGTACAACACACGCTATCGAGGAAGGTCGTGATTGCTTGTAATGCAAGCCAAGTCAGGGTTGTGTGTTGTGAAAGAATCCTTCGTTGTTTCGTATAACAGAATCCAACCATATTTCATTTATACATTGAATATATATATATATATACTCAGTGTTGCGTAGAATAACTATTATCAAAATTGTGTGTAACACGATCCAAGAATAGTGTTGCGTATACTGCAAGCTAATACGGTGTTGCGTATAGTGCAAGGAAATCTTGGTGTAGAATACAACACAAGACATTAATGAAATTAAAAGAATATTTTTCATAAAATCTAGGGGTGTTAAATTCTACCCCCCTTAAAATGAATTTCGCCCTCGAAATTCGTCGGGGTTATAAATGGTTTACTACTCTAAAGTTTCTTTAATAGAAACCCACATCGTAAAAAGGAATACCAAAACCAATCTTTAAAAATAAAAGTATGAAACGTAACGGTAACCCAAACAAACTAATCACTGGGTTTCCACATAGGTGAAAATATGGATATGGAAGAAAAATCTAACCATCATGTTCTGATGGAGAGTGGTAGAGAACATGGCTATGGAAAATTCAACAATCACAAATCCATAAATTTGTGACGATCTAAGGTACCATCTGATTAATCAGATATAAGAGCACTAGGACAACATTTTTGGTTTTCAAGATCGTTTCCCTAAAGTTGAAGAATTTGAATTAGAATAAATACTTACTTTATTTTGGTACAATCTCACTGTTGTTCGTGCCTTGAACAATTTCTACTTCATCTCTTAAATAAATGAAGTTGAATTTGTTATTCGTGAAGTGTTAGCAGATCATGTGATAGAATGACGGGTCATTCCATCTGTCTCACACAAAAGGTTAGCAAAAGTTATTAAATATACATATGTCATTATATAGTGAGATTAATCATATATGGTTCCTAAAATGGACTTATACTTCATATATTATACTACATAATATAATAAAACTAGTTTATACTAAACATGGACTTCCTGTAGGACAGTGGTAGGCGATAAAGGCCAGTCGCACTTCGGTTGTGGGTTCGATTCCCACAGCCTTGTCCGACGCGATGGGTTGTCACCTGTCCTGCAAGTTGTCCTTTTTCTAAAGCTATATTACTATAACATCCCATCAATAATATCGAAAAACGTTTTATCCTAACTTATGTCCAACATAATCCATTCTAATCTTTAGGATTATCTAAAATACTTCGGTCCAAGCTCATAGTATAAAGAAAATGATTACTTGAAATGTCACAGAACAATCACTTGAATGCCATCATTTATCCCCCATATATCATAAGATATATCTTGCTGGTCAAATTACAAACATGTGAATACCTTAATCATGTATTCTCTTGAAGAATGAATACCCATTGAACCTTAGTGAAAACATGAATGTAGTTAAAAGTTAACACTTTACACATACCAAAATCCTCAAAATTCTATATACTCAAACCATGATATCACTTAGTCCTTATATCAATCATGAGCTCATGAATACTGTTAAATATTTCATTTTCTCGTTTTCCCTTCATTATGCGCATATCATCTTATTTCCAAAAATATCTCAATCACTTTGAATACCACATTAGACCAGTACATAAATATTCCAATACTTTATGATACAACATTATTTTGGAATCCCATTACATAAACACTTAATCATTCCACCACATCAATGTCATATTCAACATCGCCAATAGTGATCGCATGTGACATCCCTTTGTCCTTTTCCTTAAGCGGTTGCTCATGTATATCATCACTAACCCTTGGATTAGGGCATTTATTAGCATAATACCCCATTTACTTGCACTTGAAGCATTGAAGTGTTGGTGGTGCGTTCTCTGCAGTGTTTGCTTTATTCACATCATTAGAAACTCTTTTTCCATTACTTCAACACTCAGCTGCTCGATGACCTTCTTTTCCACACTTAAAACATTTTCTAGTCCCTTTAATACAATCTCCACCATGCTTCTTTCCACACTTTGTGCATAAGGAAACATTCAACTTCTTTTCACCGTTATTCTGAGATTTCTCCTTGAACTCCATCTTTCGTTTCTTGTCAAAACCATGAGATGGATATGTAACACCAACTTCCATTTCTACCTTGATAGCACAACACACAATTTCTTCATAGCTAATGAAGTCTCTTATAGCTAATTCTCTTCGAAGACTTGGTTTTAAGCCACTAAAAAATCGATCAACTTTACTTTCAAGTTGGATGATAATGCCAGATGCATACCTTGCAAGTCTTGTAAAATTCGCTTCGTATATACCAACAGATTCATCATCCTTCTTCTTCAGCTCAAGAAACTACTTTTCCATCTTTGTTCGAAGAATACTAGGGAAGTACTTACTGAAAAACAAGTTCTTGAACTCGTCCCATTCCATGGACTCAATTTCATCTCTTGGCCTCGTATTGTTGATAAGATTCCACCATTGATCAGCTTCACCTTCCAAACGATATACTGCTAATATGACTTTATCGTGCTCAGATCATTGAAGAACTGAAAATATCTTTTCAGTGGTACTGATCAATTGTTCAGCAACAAGTAGATCGGAAGACCCACTGAAAGAAGGTGGACGTTGCCTCATGAAGGACTCAATAGAATATTGTTCCCTTCTCTGCTCATTTGGAAGTCCAGAATGATTCCTAGCTTGTGTAAGTATAGCAATAAGATTTTTCACTCCATCTCCCATAACATTTGTTTGTTCAGGAGGGAAATCATTGCATTGTCCATTGCATTGATCATCACGGTTCCTTCGGGTTCCAGCCATCGTCTAAAACCCAAAAAGAATAGTGTGAGAGTCAAAAATCATGCTAGGGAAAACAACATTATAAAGGAGGAGTATCCTCAATATATAACTTCTTAGGTTAAATTCTATGATCGTTAGCGTAATTCTAGTACTATAACCTATAAGTATACTTAACCTTAGGGACATCCCTAGACTTAGAAATACCTTAGAAATATCTCTAGGGATCTCACTAACATTTTCGCATCCAAGTTTCCAAAGGTTGACTAAACCTCTCTCTGATACCAACTATAGAGAACCGAAGCATAACGTACATGGATATTACATTTCATTTGCGGAATACTTAGTACATTACAAAAACACACACATAAGGACCGTAATAGTTTAGTGTCTTTGGAAACTCGGAATATAATATTCTAATCGTGGTGAAAGATCTTCAACATCTCCCATAAATATCTTCCTTTTTTTTCTTACATAAAACATTTCTTTATATCCTGGGGAAAAGAAAACATAAAAGGGTGAGCTCAAATGCTCAGTAAGGGTAAACAAAATAAATATAAATCACATCATATTCATAAGAACATATCTTTTGGAAATCTTAACCTGCAAAAGAGATCATAATTTCATAACATGGGATAAATCATAGTAGTGAAATGTAATCCCAATAATCATAACATAAAAAATGAAACTTTTCGGCATACACACATAATCATAGAGAATCATTTCTTATTAGTCCAGACTCATTGCCAAGACTATCTTAGTGGACAAAGTCCCTTTCTGAACCGAGTCACCCTCGTTTCAGTCCTGTTTCACTGAACCGGTATAACCTACCATTCCATCCATGTCTATATAATGAGATAAAAAATATTTATCCAATGCATTGGTGGGAGATATAGGTCCCACCCATCTCTTAATGATACCATTCTTATGTGTGCCACAAAATCATAAACCATACATCATTTCATAACCCATGTAATAAAAATGGGATTCTTAAAAATCATGACATCATAAAACAATTCATATAAGATAAAGGAATTCATAAAAATAATTCCATCACAACATAATCAAATCAATGTAATAATAGGGATAAAAATAGAACCCTTTATTATCATAGATGGAAAATAATTTTGATAAAACACTTGAACTCCATTCTTGAGGAAAATATCCTTTCTTCTTCAAAAACATTTTTCCTTTCTTAATATGTCATAAAACATTAAACTAAAATAAGTTGATTAAAAATAAACTTGAAAACTTGTAAAGGATGCTTCTTAGAAATAATGTTTGAAAAATCCATTCATGCTGTATAAGTTAAAAAAAACATTCTTCGTACTTTTGTCGGAAAAGTCAAAAAGTACCTCGTACGAAAAACGACAAAAGATTCCTTTCATATCTTTTACTAAAAACTCACCGAAGGGTAAAATTGGATTTAAAAAATTGTACGTGGATGGAAATAATATTACATATTGAAGAAACATGGATGTGGATGATAAAATACACCCCAGTAAATACCAAAGTATAAACAATCTCGGATAAAATGAGATTGTGATATATTCCCTTACCTTTGGTCCGATTTTCTTCGTAAGTGTCCGAACCTACTGTATAATTATTTAAATAATGTCATTGAATTATTCCAGAATCATATTCATTGTTATGATATAATATATGGTTCACTTCTGACTTTATATTACCCGTTCTTTTGTAAATTCAATGTTAAAGAAGCGTTTTGGGTAAAATCGTTTCATTTGTCGTCCATGTTTTGACTTGTAATTATTCATATGATTACATAGATCATTATTACATAATTCCAGAATATAAAACATGATTTATATATAATATATATTCATAATATACATATATATAATAAATCAGTAAATGGAAAGAAATACACCATTCATGGAGATAGTAGGCCGTACGTACGCATGAATGCTGTTTTCGTTTCCTTATTGAGTTGAATGGATTTAAGTAGATGAAATACATATATATACACATAAATAATGTATAATTATTATGTCATATATTTCATGATTACTTATTATATGTACTTTATAATAATTCATGAATGGTTAAAGTGGAGAATGAATCTCATCGCGTCGTGGAGACGGTAGTCCGTACGTATGCACGAGCGATGATATCGTTTTCATGATTATTGAATTGAATTGGAGTGGATGATACAATATATAAAAATCAGTATGATGTTTTAAAAACTATGTATAGTTATTCTTTACACCATTATACCCATCCATGTAAGGTGTTGGTGGAAAATAGATTTCACCACGGCGTGGAGACGGTATTCCGTACGTACGCACGCGCGGTGATTTCATTTTCGGTAGGATGGATAGATGGTGAAATAGGATTGTTTCATACTTATAAAAACATATCCGTATATGAGTGATACTGATGTTATTAATTCATAATGTAAAAACCTATGAAGAATAAGTGGAAGAAGAAATAAAGGTGAAAGAATCGGTAACGGAAATTACCTCTTCTTTGAAGCGCCTCTTTGAGACCTCCTCTTAGGGAACTAAAATTGGTCTTTGAGGAAGACCAGAACCTCTAGGATGTTTCCAGGGAAGTGGAGAAGAGAATTTGTCAGGGATTGGCCGAGCTTGAAGGCTCAATGTTGTGTGAGGAAGAGAGGGAGGAGGTGCCCTTTTATAAGGGAGGAGAGGGGCACCTTTGGAATAACTAAAAATATTATTTTATTATAAAGTCAAGTTTGGTTTTAAATAGATCCAAATTGATTTATTTCGAGGCTAAGGTGGGTATGGGTCTAAATCCTATCATCCAATAGGATTTAGACAAGTTTAGGTTATTATTTTAACCTTATCAATTAGATTTAACTCTAAGTTAAATAATTTAACTTTTACTGTGTATTTTTTTTTCTTACACTATATGGTTAATAAACTTAACATATCAAGCCAAAAGAACCCAGAGTTGTTTATTATTAATATATATAATCTTATCTAAGTCATTTTGCCGAACCATAGATTTTTAGGAATAAAATAACAATGAATAATATAATATTTGTTTTAAAAACTATTTTATGTCAATTTTGATACTATTTGGTACATGATTTTTATGAAATTCATAACAGAATGATAACTTCGAAACAAGTTAGTTAAATCAACAATAACATGTCATATTAACCTAAAAAAATAGTTTAAGTCATAAAAAGTCTCAAATTACATTTATTTGGGCATTTATAACATGAATTATGTCAATATTTCATTAATAAGACAATTACTGCATCATCTTTGTGTCATAATAAATGATAATTATTTAATCTCTAAAAATTCTAAATAAATTTCTATGATGTAGATAATTGTATTAGATTTCTGGAAACTATTCATGTTCGAAGTTTCAGGAATTTTATCACTAGATTAAAATTATTATACTTATAAGATTTAAGAAAGTGACATGTTGTCACATTCTTTGGTTTTAATAATAATTAAATTATATTCACTGATAAAATTTAATTAAATGAATATAATCCGACCATTAGGTGATATGGGTCGATTTTTAGTCATAAAATATGATTTGGACATTTGTTAGGGTAATTTTAAAATATTATATTTACCCTTAATTACCCGATTTATCTTTAACTATGGTAAATAAAATTTACCGTAGTTACTATTCATAATTACCAAAAATAAAAAGTATCCTATTAACACAATTTGGAACCAATGATTCTAAATATGGAATCTATTTTTTAAAATTCAATACACAGAAGTTTCAGAAATTAAATTAAAATTAATCCTGTTGTCGAATAAAAACAGGTTTTTGTTTAAAACATAGCAAAAGATTGAATTGATTTAACCTACGAATTCAAGGTAAAATCAATGCTAATGACATACATTATATTAAATGGTAAAAATATATTCTATTTATACTTTAAAACCATTCAATATTATAATTTAACCACATAAGATATTACGATGAAAAAAGTTGTTTTTAATTAAAATATAGCGTGTTTTTACTATTCATTAAAATGTGAAAGTTACCTGAATAATATGAAAAATTTATCCAAAGTAAATTTTTATTTCTTGATTCCAAAGAAGAATTTTATTTTGTAAAATTGAACTTATAAACATGTCAAAAAATATATTTAAAGTGGGTGCGCCATCAAAAGGAGGCAAAACGGCATTTTTTGAAAAATACTCATTTTACCCGAAAAATTTATTTTGTTCTTATACTATGTTCTAGAAATGTGTAAGATGAATAATAATGTTATAAAATTCAAAATTTAGTTAATACTATTCATAACGGCTAGTTCATGACAATATTATAATAATATAACATTGTTTATTAAAACCCTGTATTGCGTACAACACACGCTATCGAGGAAGGTCGCGATTGCGTGTAATGCAAGCCAAGTCAGGGTTGCGTGTTGTGAAAGAATCCTTTGTTGTTTCGTATAACAGAATCCAACCATATTTCATTTATACATTGAATATATATATATATATACTCAATGTTGCGTAGAATAACTATTATCAAAATTGTGTGTAACACGATCCAAGAATAGTGTTGCGTATACTGCAAGCTAATACGGCGTTGCGTATAGCGCAAAGTAATCTTGGTGTAGAATACAACACAAGACATTAATTAAATTAAAAGAATATTTTTCATAAAATCTAGGGGTGTTACAGACATTCAAGAATATTTATAAAAATAAACAATATACAATTATCATAATTTCATCACAAGGATATAAATTTAGTGCATGAAAATAAGTTTTAATTGTAATAGTAGAGAGTGGAGACACATAGAAAGACCGTTTTGACAAAAATAGAAAACTAATGAAGAACGCTCAAGAAACGAGTTAGGAATTTCACAAAAATGTCGTAGATATCTTCTCCTATCAATACCCCAGTCATATAAACTAATAAATGGAATCCAAAATCATATATCTATCCATATTTGGTGTATATATATTAAATTTAGAATAATGATGAATTTTATATATTAAAATGTGATGAGAATAGTAATGAAAAAGTATAAACTGCAAGAATCATGCTTCTAAGAAACAAGGAAAGGCTCCAGATCGGTTAAAATATTTTTGGGAGAGGTTCAAAAACCATCAAGAGAGAATAATAATGATTTATGGATTATTATAATGAAAAAATACATAGTTAAATTCAAAAACATGTGAGATCCACTTTTTTATGATCTCATATTGACAATGTGCATAGTTTAGTATCACAGTTAGAAAAGTGGTGTTCTAACCGTGTGTTGAAAAATCCTTGTGTAGAGCATCCCATGGCCTCCACATACAGTATCCATAATCTTGCACACAACATTCCAAATGTACTACCTCAAATTTCCCAAATTATCTTTTCTAAGCGCATAGTTACTACTAGGATCCCGCTTGGTTTGGGAAAGTCATGCACCGCTTGTGTGACTCACCATTAGCCCCAAAAAATTCCAATTGTTCTCCAAACTCTCACAGCCATTACCTATATTCAATATATAGACAAAAATAAAAAATAAAGTGTTACATAATATAAAATATACATTATTCATTTTATTATTCATAAATAATAAAATAATTAACAATTTATGATAAAATACTTCCATTTTATATAGACAATACTCATATGCCCCAATCTTATCACAATAAAAATTCCATCCCATGATATATATTTTCACAAACAACTATTAAAAATATCATCCAATGTCTATAATCCCTAGGTGTTACCAAAAAACCCTCCTCTAATGTTATTAATCTGAATTTAAAGGTGACTGATCATAGAGAACATTCAGGGTTTCAATGCTAATTTATCTATTTTTATTTGATACTCTTTACCTTGGAAATATTTTTAAACTCCACATAATTTGATGATATGATTCCATTATTATGGTATCAGTCTCATTTTGATCAATTAATGGTGATATATTATTCACTACCACTCACTTTTTTGTGGATACACTACCAAAGTTGATGCTGAGTATTTCAAAAGATTAATTCTTTTGAGGTACTTCATCAAAATTTATTTAATGTTATTATATTATAGTTATACAAGAAAAATGAACAATTATGGGTGAACGGGTGGTATTTTTTTTATGAATTCATCATTATCAAAATTCATCCTCTAGAACCAGTTTGAGTTATGGACCCACTCAATGAATTCTGAAGCCTATGATCATGTGAAATTGATATTTAATGTTACTAGAAATAAATATTTACAATATTTATCCTCGAATATTACTCATTGGAATTTTGGTTATATCACCAAATATGGACTTTCCACTATCATCAACAATTTTTTACAACCAAGGATGATGAATTTTAATCAGCCCACAACACAAGGTGTTACCTTCAATAACTTCCTACAAATATAGTATCCCATATGTTCCCATTGATTAAAAAATCATATGTAAGAGACATAAATAATTTAAAGATGATCCAAAAAAGAAATATATTCTTTCTCAACTTGGATGATTCATTACCACTTGAGAAATTTTATCTTCTTTTATGAGAAGATATATTAGAAAAACGGCACACAAAAATAATTCAAGAACATCAACATAAACTGGTAGTGATTAACATTAATGTTCTCAACAATAACATATTTAATGGATATTATGATTAATTAATTTGAATAATGATTCGTTATTTATTATTCTCTAATGGATAATTTCATAGCTTCAAACACTTACTATTATTTGATAATATAGATCATATAAATATTATAATTCATAAAATATACTATAGAATATATCAAAATTAATACATCACCCTCATCAATATATACACAAAATATATCCGGTATATAATATATCAACCCAAATCGGGATCCCTTCCACTGGTGCCATGTACCCGGTTCGCCACAAGACCGCAAGCGCATTTGCAAAAATTCTAGAGGATGCCGACTAGCAGTGAGGGACTTGGTAAGTTACTGGGGAAACTATGCCCTCATTTGGTAAGGTATACATGGAAATAAAACAAAATTATATAGCGGAAGCAGTAAACATCATACAAACACTGAAACTAAATAGAAAAAACAATGAACATATAAAGATAATGATAATGATTATGATAATGATGTAGCAGGTATAGTATCTAAGAAAAATAGAAAACACATCAACGTACTGAAATACAACTGAAAACAAGTATAAAAGTAATCAACATCTCCAGCAGCATCACATGCCTAAGGTCGGTCCTATTCTCTCCAGCTTCAACCAAAAATCATGTACATGAAGTAGAAGGGCCACAATCCCTGTCCACACCTGAAACCATATAACCTGTTTGGGCTGAAAAACATGACCCAAACTGTGTGTGAGACTAATCCTAGTTGGAAATCACCATGAGATCCATGCCCTACTATAAGTTAGCAATATAGAAAAATTAAAGGAAATAAATGCATCAAAGAAGCAGATGTACACTAATGTAAGAAATCCTACCACACTCCATTCATCGTTATTTATTAGTTCAGTGAAATCATTTAGATATCAACCATGGAACTGAGAAACATCTCTATACTCCCAAGGCAGGCAAGTAATCACAATAGGTATCTCAGAATTATAACTAAACAGAAAGGATTACAAACCCAATCTTGTTCATTAGATTGATGTACTCGTCAAAACCAAAAAAAAATAAAGCACAAAATCTCTGGGTGGCTTCTACTAGAAAACCCCTCTAGCCATGCAGGCGTACAAAGGCACAAACACTCTTGGAAACTATCATCGTCAATTCCCATGTGGTCTTGCAACGATAGATATAGACTCTCTGAGGGAGCACTTACATCTAAATCCCCATATAGTCTCAATACATAACTAAGGACACTCTAAGGAAGCACAAAGTCCCATTCCCTTAGGTCCTGTGATCAATACTATTTATAACAGACTCTCAAGGGAAGCCCTAATCGTTAATTCCCCCTTTAATCTACCACACCAGGTTCACTAAGCCCTGAGCAGTTTAGTCGTGCGTAATCGACTATTAGCATCCTATGTAATTTCAGAAAATACTTGGCTAATAGCTACAATGAATCCACATGAATTTAAACTGTAGGCAATACATGCAATCAAGTCAACAGGCATACCAGCAATGTGCAATAGGGTTGCCTCATAGTCAAACCATGCCAATCGGCAATCACCAGCCAAAACAAGGGGAAACACGTATGGGGTGTTCCTCAAACAAGCTAAAAAGAAATTATTAATCATCTAATAACCTCCATCATACATGAAATCTAAGGAAGATAACGATACATAATCAAAACGCTAACCTGAGATACCCGATACATGGGTATCCGACACTTTTTCACAAAAAGATCATGGAAATTAAACGTAGGGAAACCAACCACCTACCTCAATCCTAGGAGATTGATATTCTTGAACCTCGTCCTGTGAATCGGCCTAGAACAAAGTAAATATGCAAAAACATATAAAACAATAAACCTCAGATAAATCTCATAAGAGGAGGAAACAAGAAACATGTCCAAAGAAGAACCGAGAACCCACCGTTGCGATTCTATTGCGCCCGAAGGCATTCGATTCAGACAACCGGTGAAGGATCAGTGGCTTGGAGAAGAATTGTCCCTCTAGGTCACTCTCAACATAATTAGGAGGAGAGGAAGATGAAAATGGGGATTAGGCACGACCCATGTCCAATTAATGAAATAAAAAGAAAAGTACACGACGTGTAATTCTTGACTACACGGAATTTAATCACCTTTTCCATACACCGTATTAATCAGACTACACCTCATCGCTACACCCCATGTGACTGGCCCAGAAACGGCCAACACACGGTCTTAAGCGGAGGAATATTACACGGCGTGTATATAAAAAATTTCCAAATTCTCCTCTTTTTCTCAAAAACGGCCAGAAAAGGAAAACATACCTGAAAAAAAGGTCCGGGTTCTTACAAATTTCCCCCTTAAATAAATTAATCCCTGAATTTCCCTAGAAAGGTGGGAAAGAAGAATCCTCGATAAACTCTGGCCACTATGATCGCATATCGGCCTCCCTCTCCCATGTCTCGTCCTGCACACGACCATGTTGTCATAGCACCCGTAAAAGAGGAACAGACCAGCCACGTAGTACTTTTGTGCTACGATCAACAATCATGATAGGATTCTCCTTGAACGATGCATCTTGCTCCATATCAACCTCATTGGGTCGAAAAACATGAGACGAGTCTGATAAATAGCGTCGAAGATGAGAAACATGGAAGACGTCGTGCATAGCCTATATCTCTGAGGTAACTGAAACCTATAAGCAACCAGCCCGACTCCCTCTAGAACCTCGAACGGCCCGATGTATCTCGATGAAAACGTTCCCGGTCTCCTAATCCTCTTGTGTCCCATCCTCGGGGTAACACGTAGGAAAACTTGGTCTCTGACCCCAAACGGCAGAGGTCACCTCCACTAGTCAGCATTAGATTCTTGACGAGACTGTGCACTATCCATCCTCTTCCGAATCAACTCTATCTACTCTGAGGTCTCCTGGATGAGACGAGGTCCCAACAAAGCTGCCTCTCCTTCCTCCAGCCAACACAAAGGTGATCGGCATGGACTACTGTACAAAGCCTTGTAAGGTTCCATCTGAATAGTTGCCTGGAAATTGTTGTTATAGGAAAACTCGACGAGAGGTATATGGTTTTTCCAAGAACAACCACAGTCTAGAATGCAAGATCGAAGAATATCCTCAAGCACCAAGATCATGCACTCTGACTGACCATCTGTCTGTAGATGATAAGCTTTACTCAAAATCACCTGTGTACCCAAAGCTTTCTGTACCCCCTGCCAGAAATGCGAAGTGAAGCGGGTGTCCCTATCTGAAATGACACTACTCAGAACCCCATGAAAGAGCACAATCTATGGGACATACAACTGTCCAAGATCATCGACACTGAAGGTCTCCTTTATCGGAAAGAATTGAGCAACCTTCAAATGACTATCAATTACAACCCACAACGCATCGTTTCCTCTTGACGATCTCGGTATCGTTGTCACAAAGTCCATCGCGACATCGTTCCACTTCCATTCTGGAATGGGTAGATGCTATTAAACCTCTGCTAGTGACTGGTGCTCTGCCTTCACCTGCTGACAGTTGGAACACCTCAGTAAAAAACCAGCCACATCTCTCTTCATACCTGGCCACCAGTACTGGTGGTGTAAATCATGGTACATCTTGGTGACACGAGGATGAACGGTGCAAACTGAGAAATGGAAGTCTATCATCAGATCCTCGTGTATATCTTCTGGCACCAGACGCGTCCCTAGAAATGAAAGATATCATCCTCACCAATGGTCCACCCGGGAAGAGGGTCCTCTCCTGACACGCTTTCCCGTCGGACTAGCCCTTCTGAATCTGCCAGCTGCCTCATTCTAACTCGGTCCAGAAGTGCATGGGTAACGGCCATAAAAGATAGGAATGCCTACCCCTGCCTATCGGGCCCCTCTAAATGCATCTCCGAGAACAGAGCTATCAGTTGCCAATCACTACTGGCCTCCTGAAGTGCTTCTATCTGAGTTCTCATGCTCAGTGCATCAGCCACTACGTTGCCTTTCCCAGGCATATAGGCAAGCTCGAAATCGAAGGACAAGAGATACTCAACCCACCTCTCCTATCTCAGATTCATATCACACTGTGTGAAGATGTACTTGAGACTCTTGTGGTTAGTGTATACCACAAAATGTTCTCCAATAAGGTAATGTCTCAAATAACGTAAAGCATGAAAGACCATGGCCAACTCCACATCGTGCATAAGATAATTCCACTTATGAGGCCACAGCTATCGAGATCCATACTCAACCACTCGATACTCCTACATAAGAACTCCTCCAAGCCTGATTCTATATGCATCATAGAAAACTATATAGCTCTTGCTCGGCTCCAGAAAAACGTGGATCAGTGCTGAAGTCAATCTCTCCTTCATCTCCTGGAAGGTCTATTCACAGGATTCTGACTAAACAAACTTCACCCCCTTTTTAGTCAAACCTGTCAGCAGTGCTGCTAGGCATGAGAAGTCATGTATAAACCGTCTTTAGAAACCAGCCAGCCCCAAGAGGCTCCGTACCTCAAAGATGTTTTTCATCTCCTCCCAGTTAACTACTGCCCTCACCTTCTCTGGGTCAACTGATACTCCTGTCTCTGAGATGACATGACCTAGGAAGTGAATCTCCTCCAGCCAAATGTGGCACATTAAGAGTTTATAATAAATCTGATGCTCCCTCAGTGTACTCAAAACGATCTCAAGATGGGTTTCATAGTCGTGTCAAGTGTGTGAGTACACCATGATATCGTCCACAAAGACCACGACGATGGAATCCAAGTAAGGATGGAACACTCAGTTCATCAGTACCATGAAAACTGTTGGCGCATTCCTAAGACCAAACACCATAACCGTATACTCATAGAGGCCATACCTGCACTTGAAGGTTGTCAGAGGTATATTTGAAGGTCTAACGCATTGCTGATGATAACCGAACCTCAAATCGATCATCGAGAACACCTGAGATCCTTGAAGATGATTAAAGAGATCCTCAATACTCGACAAGGGATATCAGTTCTTGACTATCAACTAATTCAACATCTTACAATCCACGCAAAGCCTAAGGGTACTTTATAACTTCTTCGCGAACAGGACAGGCAAACCCCAAGGACAAGTACTGGGTCAGATGAAACCCTTTTCCTGAAACTCCTCCAACTGCTTCTTGAGCTCCTGGAAGTCAGGTGTAGCTATCCTATAAGTATGAAGGGACACCGGTGATGCTCCTGGAATGAGATCAAATGAGAAGTCTACTTCACGCTCCAGAGGCAAACCTGAAAAGTCATCTGGAATGACATCTGGAATGCGATCAACCACTGGAGGAAAATCAGACAGTGAAGTACCCTAGTCATCCTGACAATGACTAGAAATATGGGCCATAACTCCTCCTAACCCATGATGCTCGAGTCCGGATCGACTCTCCTAAACATCCCACTCTCCCTTATTAAGTAAAGATTCACCATCTGGTGATACAAAAATCACCTTACGGTGATAACAATCGATGACTGCCTGGAAGGGAACCAACTAGTCCATACTGAGAATGAAATCATATACCATAATCTCTAGGACATAGAGGACTAATAAGAAACGATACCCTGCAAACTCGAGAGGGCACTCCTTGCACTGATGTACGCTACATGTCCTCAATCCCAAGGGCGTGTTGAGAGTCAACATGTTAGTAGACAAAGAGACACAGAGCTCAAGGATTTCCATGATAGCAATAGAGATAAATCTATGTGAATAACTAGTATCAAAAAGGGATAATGATAATACTGAAGCTACTAAGATCGTACCTCGAATTGTAGAGGGTCCGAGATCCTTCTCCTGATGAATCTTCTCTATAGCAAAAGTCTGGCACGTACCGCGGCTCTGTGTAGAATCCTAAAAACCCATGAGATGCTCCTCTCTAAGCCTGACCACTGCATCCACGACCACTACCCTAACTTGAACATCCTGCAGACTCCATCCCCCAGTCTGCTATGGAGCTGGTAATCCTGCTCCTATACGTGGGGTCGAAACAGATCCTCCTTCATTAGCTGTTGGAAGGGGAACCTTGCAGAAACGCTGCAGGTGACCCATATTGAGGTAGGATCGGCACTTCACTGTGTCCCTCAGGCACTAGGTCTTCTTATGCCCACTCCTCTCACACTGGTTACCCACCACATGGGTTCTAGAAGGGGAATCTCATCTGCCATAAGTTATAACTCGCCTCCTCGGGTCGCCTCGGGTAGACTCTCAGTGGCGCTTCCTGCTGTCAGTCTGGAGGGGATCAGCCTCGGATACTGTATCGCCCTAGTCCACATCTCCAGCCTCCCTCAGGTTCATCTTTGTGATGAGTTCCTGGTTGACTATTATAGTAATTGATGTCAACTGAAAGACATTCACCCGTGATCTGATCTCTGGTCTGAGGCCTTCCTCAAACTTCTTTCCTAGAATGAGCTCGTCATTACCCAGAATGGGAGTGAATCACTGTAACTCAGTGAATCGAGAATAATAATACATAACTAAGAGAGGACCTTGATATAGTCTCATGAACTCCCTGGCACTGTCAACCCTCAGCGTAGCTTGGTAGAAGTAGTCATAAAATGTATGCTGAACTCATCACAAGCCATAGTCTACTGGTGCCTTGTTTGAGAGGCTACAGCCCACCATCTCTTGGAGGAATTTCGCATAATATACGTCCGGAGCTTCAACATCATCTCTGGAGGTGTCTCCTGATGCTCGAAGATGGAAATCGTGGCTTCTAGCCACAACTCTACAGCCTGAGGTCCTCTATCACCTGTGAATGTCGGTGGATGATGCTGCTGCAAGACCCGTGTCAGCTCTGCCATAGTGGGGGTAGGATGCTGAACTCCCTTGAAGGTCAGGATGAATCTCCTGAAACCCTCTCTAAACTGACAGTTGGCACCAGGGTCTAGAATCACTACAGGTTCCATGTCCAGAACGATGAGCGGAACTACTGGTAGTCCCTGACCAGTCGTATTATGCATACGATCGCTGCCTGGTTCCTGGAGTGCAACAGGAGGATGTTGTGGTGCCATAGCTCTGAAAGACCAAGCACACCTTCATTAAAGGAAAACAAAATTGCAACTTAAGTGAGTAAAACTGAACAGGAGGGAAAAACCTTTAAATCTTGAAAAAAACATGACTACACGGCGTTTAGTACCACTAGATAGCGTGTTTCCTAAAAGTTTACCCAGGCCCTGTACATTGGACATACCTAATTGTGTAAACTACCCGGAAACACAGCATGTTCTTAAACTACATGGCGTGTACTGACACCTTTTCTCCCTAGTCGGTTACTCATACACAACTAAGTCACCCGGTCTATCCCAGCTAAAGACTACATTGTGTTTTTTAGGCAGACATGGCATGTACATGACATACCTTACCTGGCCCATGTTGTTAGCGATATGGCCTGTGACACGGTCAACACTACATGGCGTGTTCCTAATAGACACAGCGTGTACTTGAAGGGAATACTTGGCCCATGTTGTTCGTGACATGGTCAGGTACTCACCTGATCCTTAAATGGCGTGTTCCAAATAGACACGGTGTCTATAAGACAATATAACACCGACCCGGGTTCTTCAAGGCATGGCTGGGTACTTGGGAAAGGATACACGGTGTGGTCATACCGAACACGGCGTGCACTAAACATGAATTAACTGGCCCGTGTTGTTAGTTATAGGGACGGGCTCTTAGTTAACATCTACACTGCGTGTACCTACCATACACGATGTGTTCTTGAAAACCATTTACAGCTCTATGTCCCTGTCCACACGGTTAGTGACAAGATCAAAAACTACACACCGTGTATTATGGGTATTTCCAGACAGTAGCCACATAACTACACAAGAGCCCAGACAACACAGAAAAACAAGGTTTAAGGTGCCAAATTTCGATCTGTGGGGGCCCATACTCCCCGCGAGTCAAAGTTTGGCATCATAATGATGCATAGAACAAGCACAATATAAGAACTCACGACACACGAAATTAAGATCTTTTAGGGCCCCTAACACTTCTAAGATCAAAGTTTGGCATCCGTGATAAGAAAGCTCCATAAAAAGATACCCTATCAACATAACAAGTATTCCATCACAGCAGCTATCACAACATCATGCATTGTCTATCAAAAATCCTACCCCAACAACATGAAATCTCTAATGCAACCTAGATGGCATGGAAAAATGCATTACATGTGATCATCTAACATGTTCCTATATGATGCATGAGATGGCATACCCTCATCTGATCGGGTTGCAACAAAATAGAACTGCAATTATATAAACAGTAACAACACAAAACAAGTGAATCACCCAACAGTGAAATCAATTAATCAATAACATTCACAAAACTCAAAATTTGAAATAGTTAAGGAAATCTATCTTTTTCCCTATAAACGAGTTCTAGAATGCCCGGGAACAACTATTTACCATTTACCTATTCCTTTCTATCCTAGTCTAATGTTGCTAAACAGTTAGTCAATAGAAAAAGGAATAAACATGCCTCTGATAACACTTTGTAACGACCTGAATCCGGAGCCCTTCCACTGGTGCCCCATATCCGGTTCGCCACATGACCTCAAATGTATTTCCCCAAATTCCAGAGGATACCGACTAGAAGTAAGGGCCTTATTAAGTTATTGCGGAAACTATGACCTCGTTTGGTAAGGTATACAAGGAACGAAAAGAACAATCAATAGTGGAAGCAGTAAACATCATAAAAACACTAAAACTAAACAGTGAAAGCAATGAACATATAATGATAATGACAATGATGAAAAAGTTAGAGTATCTAAGGAAAACAGCAAACACAACAACATGCTAAAATAAAACAAAAAACAAGTACGAATGTGAACAGCAACTCCAGCAGCATCGCAAGCCTAAACTCGGTCCTCTGCTCTCCAGCTCCAACCAGCAATCAGGTACCTGATGTAGAAGGTCCACAATCCATGTCCACACCAAAAATCATATAACCTATTTGGACAAAAAAGTAGGACCCAAAAAGGGTGTGAGAGTAATCCTAGTTGGTAATCACCACGAGATCTGTGCCCTACTATATGTGACCAATATAGAAAAAGTAAAGAAAATTAATGCAGCAAAGAAGCAGATGTACAATAAAATAAGAAATCCTACAAAACATCATTCATAGATATTTATTAGTTCAGTACAATCATTTAGCTATCAACCAGGGAAACTAGCAACACCTCTATACTCTCAAGGCTAGCAAGTAATCCAAACAGGTAACTCAGCAGTCCACCTAAACAACAAGCAATACAAACCCAATATTGTTTTTTGGCTTAGTGGACTATTCAAAACCAACCAATAAATAAAGCATAGGCTCTCTAGGTGGCTTCTACTAGAAAACCCCTCAAGTCAATTAGGCGTACAATGGCATAGACACTATGGGAAACTCTCACCGTCAATTCTCATATGGTCTTACAACGAAAGATATACACTCTCTGAGGAAGCACTTACGTCTAATTCCCCCTATAGTCTTGCTACGTTACTATGGACACTCTGAGGAAGCACTATGTCCCATTCCCTTAGGTCCTGTAATTGATACTAATTATAAGAAACTCTCAAGGGAAGCCCTAATCGTCAATTCACCCTTTAGTATACCACACCGGGTTCACTCAGCCCTGAGCAGTTTAGTCATGTGTAATAGATTGTTAGCAGCCTAAGTAAGTTTAGAAAATATTTGTCTTATAGCTAAAATGCATCCAAAAGCATATAAATAGCAGGCAATACATGCAATCAAGTCAACAGGCATACCAGCAATGTGCAATAGGGTTTCCTCAAAGGGAAACCATGCCAAACAACAATCAACAGGAAAAACAAGTGGAAACACCCATGGGGTAATCCTCAAACATACTAACAAGCAATTATTAATCATCTAATAACCTCAATCATATAAGCAGTCTATGGCAGATAACAATACAAAATCAAAACCTTAACCTGAGATACCCGATACATGGGTATCTGGCACTTTTTCACCAAAAGCTCAAGGACATTCAATGTAGGGAAACAAAAGTCATACCTAAATCCTAGGAGATTGGTATTCTTGAACCACTGCCTCTGAATTGGCTTAGAACAGAGTAAATCTGTAAAAAAATCTTAAACGTTCAACCTCAGATAACTCTCACATGAGAAGGAAACATGAAACATGGCCAAAGAATAACCGAGAACTCACTGCTATGATTCTATTGCACCTAACGGCGTTTGATTCGGACAACCGGTGAAGGATCGGTGGCTCGAAGAAGAATCATACCTCTAGGTAGCTCTGGATTTAATTAGGTGGAGAATAAGATGAAAACAGGGATTAGGAATGACCCTGGTCTGATTAATGAAGTAAAAAAGTACATGGAGTGTACTCACCTTTTCAGAACGCCGTATTAATCGGACTCCACCTCATCACTACACACCCGTTTGATAGGCCCAGACACGGCCATCACACAACCTCGAGCGGAGGAAAAGTAAATGGTGTGTACTTGTAAAGTACATGACGTGTACTTACAAAATTTCCAGATTTTCCTATTTTTCTCAAAAACGGCCAAAAAAACCATATTTGAAAATAAGGTCTAGCTTCTTACATTTAAATTAAAATTAATTATCATTATTAAAGATATCTGTTCTTGCGCATTATTACTTTTATCAATTAAAAAAATATATGCTTATTATTTATGGATAGTAATTCATATATAATATCCATAAATATTTTATTAAAATTTCTTCATTAAAATGATAATTTAAATATCTAAAAGTGCTAGGTATTCCATTATCACATGGTTTAATTAAGAAAAATAAAATCTCAGTCAATATCACATTATAGTGATGCATATACAATGTATCTCAACATAATTAAATCAATACATTTAAACTCACAATTAAATGACTTAAATATTTGGGTATACATTTAATTATTCTTTCATGTGGTCATTAATTAGTAGAATTCAGGTATTATAATTTTACCCTCAATTGAGTATTATTTTCATAATCTAAATTCATCAATGGATGTATGATCCATTCTCTATCCCTTGAGCTGCATGTTTGTAGATGCCATGTAGAAGCATTAGATCAACTAAACTAGTTGTCACATCATCCCATTTACAACATGAATCACATGCATTCATATAAAATTGATTGAATTTATCAATCTTCTAAAATTCACATGTCTGTTCTCATAATCTCTCATGCATGAATTACATAACCCCCAGTTTTACTATTTTTCATTAAATCCTCAATTGAATATTTTTCATGATAATGTGAGAAATTTCCATTGATTATTAAATATTGCATAGATGTATCTCAGATATATCATCTAGAATATCTCCAAATAAAGAGTGAAAAAATGCATTTCCTCATTATTAATATTCAATTTTATTGAAATTCTCTTCCTTATCTTCAAGAATAAAGAATATAGCTCAAAGTATGTCATGCTACCATAAATGCTTATAGTTTATCTTTTTTTTCTCAATTGTATATCCATTGACCATGTTAAAACATACTATAGATTTATATTCATTATTTCTTATATTTCCTCATACTATCAGTGGAAGGACAATGGATCATGTCTTAATGCTTTTCTTAGCTCGTATGGTCAGTTATAAATACCCATGGTAGGTCATTTCTTCATATAGTTAGTCGTAGCTATGTAATTGTGGTGCATATCCATGCCTTAGAGTAGGTCATGTAATGATCAATTTTCATACATCAAATAATAAATTCATTGATTGTATAGCATTGTATCTTGATTTACTGAAATCGTCATTTATGTGATCATTAGGCTATAAGTTAGCATTTATACATGTAGTAAATATGACTTTTTTTCACACTAATACCATAAGAATCTAAAACTGGATGATAAATATGAGACATCGAATTAGGTATTATCATATGTATATAATATATGCGTATACCTATTTTTGATTCTTTTGTGTCTGTGGTAATCATTCCCATGTCATAATCCTGAACATTCATCCACCACATAAAATGGTGGGATCTTCAAATGACCCATGACTGTGGAACTGGAGTCAGATCCCAAAGTTACATCACACACATGCCTCATGAGTCACATCTCTCTATGCTGACCCACCAACCTATAATGTACCCTTTCCCTGTGCACATTGTTCCCTTGGGATAACTACTTATACAGGCTATATGGTTACACTATGATCCATAATCCCTCGGGTTGGTCTTACAAGATGGATACCAGATGGTTTATTAAAACTGAAACATATGTGGTGGATGTGGCCCCTTGTATGGTTAGGTAATGTATATTTTTTTTACAAAAAACTTATAATATGATTTAGTAAATAATTACTATAATGATATTGGAATACCAAATATCCTTCTATAAATTTTTAATGATAATAATACTATTTTCAATCATTGAATTATCAATATCTTTATTAAAAAAATTATTCACTATTAGGTAATATAAAAATTGTGAAACCAATTATAGTCAATAATGGTAATTAAACATGAAGAATAGTACAACATAATTCATCAGATATTATTACATATACTCATGGAATGTTTTAAATTAGTTTTTTAATTTATAATTCATACACTTTTCTATTTATCATGACGTCACCTAAATAAATATTTTAATCCAATGCATATCTCATTAATCTATAAAAATCAACCATGAATCATCATCAACTCCCCTAAATACATAAGTAAACCTCAATATAAATTGATGTAATTTTATAGGATTTTTTGATCTCCCCATTTGAATCTGTTATGAAAACCTGAAATCATAAATGTCAATTTTTATATTTGGATAGATTCATTATTCTCCCATTTATTGACAATAAAATGAAAATGTTATAGTATGGGTATCAAAATTACAAGTTTTACCTACAAAGTATCCCTCTTCCCATCTCATTCAATTCTGAAAGAAGAGTGTCACCATACCGTTCAATAAGAAAATATAATTTTAATCCAATATATGACAACATGGGATTGAATGGTTTATAAAAATAACAAATGAATCTAATTATTCATATGAAACTAATAAACATAAAAAAATGTGATGACATGCTCAAAATCTCATCATTTCTCAAATAAGGGAATCATAAAATTTTATACTTTAAATGAAACATGTAAAGTACACAAATCCCAACAGACCATAAAAATAGTTCATTTACAATCCATATAACCCCAACCCTTTTGTCTTCCTATAAACAAATAACATTACCCTTAATAAATTTATTTTGATATATTCATGATCATATATTTTATGTGAGATTTTAAATACTCAATCATTAGGTTAACAAATCTTTGTAGGATTTCAATATTTTTTGGAAAAAAATAATTTGAAGAATCCCACACATTTTTACTCCCATATCATGAACTAACTAATTCATCCTTTAATAATTCACCAAATCCTTCTCCTTAAATGTTTTTATAATCATTCTGAAACCCACACAGTTGGAACCGAATGTTAGGAATCAATGTAACCTAAACAGAAATGGTGTATACCATAAAAATAGAAAATTAAATAAATTATAAGAAAAAGGTAAAACTAAATAGGTAGTGGAAATGAAAAAAACTATACATATAACTATATGATCCCATCAGACAACATTAACTACTAAACCACCTTCACTCCATGGAGACTAAGTCCAATATTGAAGCAAAACTATTAGATAAAAACAATGATATTTCAATTTTCATGAGTATTAAAACTCAATAGGATTTCCCAAAAAAATTATTATTCATGCCTTAACATTAAAATGAAATAAAGGTCTTGAATTTTTTAAACCACGACCTATAATAAAATGTTTTTATAATATTTTATGAAATCCAAAAATATCATTTTCTTTTTATTAAAAATATTTTAAACTATAATTTATAATAAGGATATATATGATGGAAAAAATTCTTGTGAATTAATTATAAATGATAAATTATTCAATATATTCATATAAGTATGGGAAAAAAATAAATATTCATAATTATAATAGAACATTAGAGATAGAGAAAACAATAATGAATATATTTAAAAAAAGAAAAATATGATGATCATGCATAAATGAGTGCATGAAGCAATGGAAATTCCAATGTTAGTTGGATTCATTTTGTTCAATGATCTGTGTACTGTTGGTGATCAAATATTATACTTTATGTTTCATCTCCTACATGATCCAACCAATCCATATAATAAAAATGTTTTATGTTTTGTGGTGAAATACTTCTTGGGATACCATGCCTTGGATCTTTTGGGTTTCCTAGCGTAATAGACCTAGTCTATGCTCCTGGATACACAGGATTTCCATGTTCCACGCCCAAATGGCTATGAGTTTTTGTAAATATAGAATATATATATATATATATATTATTCTATACGTAAATCACATCTAAAATCTCACCCAAAATATTCCACCTTATGAGAAACCCCTTTACCATTCATAAACGCGCGTCGAATGACATGATCTATTACCAGGAAGGTCACAAATTTTTCACAGATCACATTTCAAATAAATGGGGAATTCCATAACAAAGTGTTTTTAAATTCCATAAAATTATTAATGCATATGATTCAGACATATCACATTAAAATTGAGAAACTCTTTTCATTTATAATTATAATTATTCATATAAAATTAAATAATTTTCAAACATGTTGAGAAACAACAATAAAAAAGAAACCACTATTATATTCTTGGGTAAAATATATGTTAAGAGTAGGAATTAATTTCCATTAAAAAAATACACGATCCACATAATAAAAATCTCTTATAAGGATAAAAATATATTTCATAGTCTATAATTAAATAGTGTAATAAAAATTAAAGGTATACGCATATTGTAACACCCCAGGTAAATAAAGAGTATGACATTTTTATATTTATCCATATTTGTGAATAAAATATTAATATAACATTAAAGGAGATTCTATGCTCGATGGCGTACCTGATACGCAACAACGAGTTTTTTGGAATCTTACGTTGAACTCTAATAATAAAATAATATTATTTTAAATGGTAGTTAACGCCTAGCCGTTGTAATGGAGGGAATGAATATAACTAACTACAAAATAATTATATATGTGTGTCAAAATTTTTTACTTTTTAATATAAATGTCAGAGGATTAATAATGCGATTGAATCCAATTTTAAGCGTAAACATTCTAATATTCTTTAAAAGGACTATTAACCGCCTTGTGATGGTGAACCTCTTTTAAATACACTTTTAGAAGAGTTTATGTGTTATATTTGACAAAATAAAAATTTTCTTTATAATCGGGACATCAAAATTTACTTTGTGTAAATTTTTGGTATTTTTTCGAGAAAGTTCAATTTTTAATGAATAATGAAAAATGTTGTATTTTAATTCAAAACCTCTTTTTAATATAATTTATTTATATGATTAGATTATCTTTTTAATTGGTTTTAAAGTGAAATTTGAATATATTTTTACCATTCAATCCAATAGTGGTCGATGGAATTAATTGCACATTGAAATCGGACTTAAACTACTGTCAATCTTTTGATACATTTTGTTTCATAAAAACACTCTATTTGTATTGAAAGCGGGAATTAATTATTAAATTAGTTAATGAAAATTATATGTTTTCAATTATTTAAAATATAAATCAATTTTGAATTCGGAATATCAAATATAGCTGAGGGTGAATTTTTGGTAATTTTCTGAAAAACATCAATTTTTGATGAATACTGAAACCACTAAGTGGTACTTATAAAAAACTGATTTTCCGTTTAAATGAAATTTTGACACCTTTGTGTTTTGAATTTCAAAAATCTGACATACATGGTTGTCATTAATAAGTAAAATGTGGTTCAATGGGATTAAAATATTTTTTTGGTGAATAGTAACTTATTATGTTTTTAATCGCGATTAGAGGTAATTAGTGTAGTTTAAGGTAAGAATAATGTTTCAATAAAATGAAATGACCTAGAAACATGTCCTACCCTCATTGGATGTGTCATGTCCGACCAATACAATCCATGGGTCATCTTGGGGACCCCATGGAGCCACTTTGGTTGGAAAATGACATAAATACCTTTTTATTTATTGATAAAGTAAAAATGACACAAACATGAGATGTTTTACTAAAACAGTTTTTTACATAGGGTTATACAAGTCATATTTTTTACTATAAATAGTTATTGGAAAAATAAAAATATATCCTACATCATAGTATTTTGTTATAATTTTTAGACATTAAATAAATTAAATTATTTATGACATCATGATGATGTAGCGATGACCTCATTATTTAACTATTTAAATAAAATGGAAAGATAATGTAAAATCTAAGACCTAAACATGTCCAAAACCTATTGGATGGGTGCATTTCGAACCCTTAACACCTTATCCAATAATTATATCAATGAGGGACCATTTAAATCCGAAACTCATTTCAAATAAAGTAACATTTTCTTACATTCCTAGAGTGCCCCTCCTCTCCTCTTATAAAAGGCCCCCACCTCTGACTCCTTACCCACACCTCTCAGGCCTTTGGCTCAGCCAAACTCTGACCATTTTGTCTCTACACATCCCTTTCTAACTCCATGAACCCTCACTATGGGCAGAATCCTTTCCAAGGAAGCCTTTGAGCTCAAATCAAAGGAAGATACCTGATTTAAAGGTAATGTCTTAACTTGCGTCCTTTTGTTTTATTTTGCTTGTCCAACCCCATAAAATCTTTTTATTTAGTTATTTTGTAACAAATACAGTATCTTAAATATACTAGGATGTTGTTATATGAATTATTCAAACTACACTTAGACACACCTACATCTAATGGTTAAAGAACATACTGTTTCCGTGGATGGCGAATTTCTGCCTCCAGAAACGATGAATGTTCAACTTTCCTCTAACACCATCAAAGGTGGCCATTAAGATGACACTATATTTATATATGATATCTAATATGTTTATGTTTTAATTAAGATTCTGTATTTTTTCATTTATGTCATACCTTTATGGATTCCATTATGGGTAAACGCGATATCTTCATTTAAATAAGTGCGGACTACCGCCCCCTCAAAATGATTTGATTCGTTAATACCATATGTGGTACATATAAAGGATATATTAAATGATATTATATATGAAACCATACAATAATTAAAATAATATTATGCATAATTATGTTTTAATTCCATTAAATATGAAATAGAAATGGATGTAGCGTTCATGCATACGTACGGCTTACCGTCTCCATGAACGGTGTATTTCATTTCTTAACTCTAAATGTTATGTAATATTATAAATGCATGAATATACTGGATATATATGATTTATATGATATCAACATCATGAATACAACTCTGGATATAATGAACCTTTGACCACACGAATAACATGTAATTATAAGAAGTCCACTTTCGACTTAAGAACCAAATATCGACAAAACAAACATTATTAACTTAAATGATTACATAATGTTTATGACATGGTTATAAGTGATATAAAAGGAATAATGAACTTGAAAAAGGTTCTTATGGAAGTATAAATTAACTCAAGTTTATTTTTCAGGAGATTAAAGAACAATCGAGTCAAGTCGGACCCGAGGTAAGGGATCCTACTCCTCTTTTTCTTTTTAAGTACACTCTTTTATGTAATTCCTTTTAAAGATCATCTTTCTTGTAATTAGGATGTTCTTTTATATTTCTCTTAGTGTAATTTTTATGTTCATATGATGAGAGACCCTATTCTCTCCCATCAATCCATTTTGTATGTTTTGAGTGGCGCCATTAGGCTGCCTATTTTTCGTAAGAGATCCAACCTCTCTCTTTCTTTTAAAGTACTCTCCTTTATGCCACTTATTTAAATCTCCTATTTGTTATGATGGGGGATGTTATTTTATATCCCTCTTGATGTACATTTTATTGTAATATTATGACAGACCCTATTTGATCTCATCAATCCATTTTTGTAAGTATTAAGTGGTGTCGTTAGGCTGTCGAGTTTTCGTAAAGGATTTTTCATCTCACTTTTATTCTCATGAGATTTATGCTACATTTTCCACAATTTCCTTTGAGTGGTGTATGTACTGCCCATTATTTTAATCAATGTGTAATATACTTTCATTTATGATTATTTACATCAATGTTCTATTATCTTTCTTTCACAGGGTGTATGTTTCGAAAGATACCCATGTCGGTAAGGGAACCTCTCACCCTCCTCTTTTTAAAAGACTTCTTTTGTTATGTCTTTTAATTCACATACTATTATTTTGTGATATTTTCTTCTATATCCTTATTGATTTAAATTATATTTCCATGTGATGAGATACCCTTTTTATCTCTCATCAACTCATTTTCTGAATTTTGTAGTGACGCCATTAGGCTGTCAAATTATTGCAAGGGAACTTCTTAACCGAAATTTGATTCTTGGGGATAATATTGTACTCCTTGAATATGTCATTCTATGAATATGTGTGAATAACCTATTATTGTTTTACACTTAATACCCACTTATATTGGGTGTATTCGTTTGTCAAACATAATTATGTAATTGATTTATCCTTAAACCAAGGATACCGTCTTTGTAAGGGACTTCATCTAAATCTCTTTTCATTGAGGCACATTTTTGTTTTATACACCAGTTTCTTTAATACGGTGTATAAACCCATTTGACTTTTACGTTTATTCAAAAGGAAACTTTTTATACAAAGAATTTTAATAAATGACAAAAGGGAATGTTTTGTCGTATGTATGCGGCGACAAGGACTTCTCTGCCGCCGTGAGTATTATTGGGTCTTTGGCTTCCTCAACAAGACGTAATGTTTTCAAAATAAAATAAATACCATATAATTTTTTTGTATTTTGGTATTGAAAATGGTTTTGATAAAGGATTCTATTATGTCAATTTATTTAAATGATATATTGTGATTGAAATGTGGAAATGTTATCATTACATTATGTTGGTTTTATGTGTTATAATTCTATAATGGTACTTGGACATTTTACGGGTGGTTACGTGATAAACCATTTGACGGGTGGTTCCGTGAGTACCAGGACGGGTGGCTGCGTTATATCCTCCAATGCATTGGGTATGGAAGTCAGCCGTATGGCTATTCCATTATGTATGAATGGAATTTGGCCGAATGGATATTCCATTAAGTGATATGTGTGGAAGTCAACCGTATGGTTATTCCACATAAGTATGTTTATGTCCCAAGTTACCTTTATATGTTATGTGATCTTTATATGGGTTTTATGGTAATCTTTTGGTTACATAAGGGTAAGTAATGAACTTTTATTTAGTGAAGAGTTTTTTTACTACTTCGAAAATATGAAACGTATTACTTTGATAATGTATACATGGTTTACTTGTTGTTTTGAAAAACTAATAGTTTTCATTCTTTATGTATCCCTTACTGAGCTTTTTATGCTCATCCCAAGTTTTTGAAATGTTTTTCATAGGACATAACGTGGAATAGGGTCAAGGATGGGATCAAGGGAAAGTCATGCTACCTAAAACAAGGAACTAGACATGTTTCTTTTTAAGTGTTTTTATTTTATGGAAACTTAGTAGAAGTTTCTACTTTGTAATCTTTTGAGATGTAATAGTTATGTCCTAATTATCTAAAACTCTAAAACTGAAATGATCCTCAATGTTAATTATTCATTTAATTCAATATTAAGAAAGGTTTAGGGCCGGGTCCTTATAGTTGGTATCAAAGGTCGGTTTAGATTCCTCTAAGAATAAGTGACATTACCATAATGGTTAGGATTTCAGAAAGAGTCCTAGTTTTTGATAAAGTTAATGAGTAAGTATATATTAGTGTTTGTCTTCCTCATTAGTACATGATGTATATGTTGATATACTCACACTGACCTTTTTGGTCTTAGTAAATGGCTGGATCTAGCAGGCACCAAAGTGACAATTGGTTTGAAGGAAACTGTGATGGTTCTCTGATTAAGAGGCTGGATGAAATGGGGTATTCAATGATGAAACTCATGAATGTTCTAAAACAACTATCAAGGAGTAATGATCAACCACTTGATCCTTGGTATGTTCTATAATGCATCATTTGCGACAATTGATGTGCAGGTTCAGGTAATAATTATAATGGTAACAATTATGGTTTATATGATCCTTACTTTTGAGGTAATTATGGGTTATTATATGTTATGATGGAAAATGAGAGGCATGAGATAAACATGAGGTTAAAATATGTTATGTTTATTTTTGAAGATTTTATCTCATTTTGGGAAATGTTTTGGGAATTATATTGTTTTGGAAAAAGGAAAACACGTAGACCGTGTGACAACCCGTCGCATCGGACAAAGCTGCTGGAATCGAACCCACAACCAAAGTGCGACTGGTATTTATCACCTACCGCTGGTCTACGTGAAGTACCTAGTTAGTTTGACTGATTCTTTTTAGTTAGATGATTTTATGAATTAAGAGTAAGTTTATTTTGGGTTATTTATTGAAATTTATTAACCTATCATGGAGGGTATGTGATTAGGTTAATTACTTTTCAATACGAGACATTAAGAGCAACTGATGTTGTTTGGAGATAAATGTTACGATTTAGCTTGGAAGACTACATGACTAAATCCTTCAAATATTTTGGTGTCAATCTTAGTATTGTTTACTTTTATGAATTTCTTGGGACAAATTGATTATCGAATGTTCCTCGTTGAACTTTGGGTTTCGTTGGACAAGTTTTTGAGGTTAAGAATAGATTTTATTTTTATAAAGGGTTATCCTTTTCTAGATTATCTGATCTGGTACTATCCATTTTGGTTTTGGTTTTGGTTAAAGTATAAAGACATGGGAAGTATATAGTTCTCTTTTGTGGATTAGGTGATTCTCTAGAAATTGATTATAATACTCTTAATGCGAACAAGTCTTCCTAAATACTCGTCTTTTGGAGAAAATATGAGTTTGATTAAGGAATCTAGTAAAATTTGAAAGCCACCATGATAAGTGATTATGTTTCCTTATGAATAAATTCCTCAATAAAAATTAACTTCAAACAAAAATGTTATCTATTAAATTTTTCTTCTGGGGAATCGAATACCGTTTAACCCTTCACATGTTTGTGATTTTCATGTGGTTAACTTTCTCCTAAACATGTTTTCTATCACTCTCTATCAGAACATGAGCCTTTGTTTTTTTCCTCCATGTTCATATGTTCATACTTGGAATCCTATTATGGGTTAACTCGGGTGACCTTTGTACTTATCTTTCATTATTTTAAAGTGATTGTTTCACCGACTCTTGTTCCGATGTGGGACATTCAAGGATGTTTCCAAGATCAATTTTAAAATTGCGAGGACGCAATTCCCAAAAGGGGGGAAGGATCTAACCCCCCAGGTAAATAAAGAGTATGAAGTTTTTATATTTATCCATATTTGTGAATAAAATATTAATATTAGTTTAAAGGAGATGCTATTCTCGATGGCGTACCCGATATGCTACAACGCGTTTCTTGGGAATCTTACGTTGCACTCTAACAATAAAATAATATTATTTTAAATGGTAGTTAATTCCTTGCTGTTGTAATGGCGGGAATGAATATAACTAACTACAAAATGATTATATATGTTTGTCAAAGATTTTTTACTTTTTACAATAAATGTTACAGGATAAAAAATGCGAATGAATCCAATTTTAAGCGTAAACATTCTAATATTCATTAAAAGGTCGATTAACCGACTTTTGATGGAGAACCTATTTTAAATCCACTTTTTGACAATTTAATGTGTTATATTTGAAAAAATAAAATTCTTCTTTAGAATCGGGATATCAAAATTTACATTGTGTAAATTTTTGGTATTTTTCTAAGAAAGTTCAATTTTTAATGAATAGTGATAAATGTTGTATTTTAATTGAAAACCTCTTTTTAATCTAATTTATTTATATGATTATATTATCGTTTGAATTTTTTTTAAGTGAAATTAGAATATATTTTTACCATTTAATCCAATAGTGGTCGATGGAATTAATTTCACTTAGAAATCACACTTAAACTAGTGTCAATCTTTTGATACATTCTATTTCATAAAAACACGCTATTTGTTTTGACAGTGCGAATTAATTATTAAATTAATTAATGAAACTTATATTTTTTGAATTTTATAAAATAGACAGCATTTTTTATTTCGGAATATCAAATATATCTTAGGGTGAATTTTTGGTAATTTTCTGAAAAACTTCAATTTATGATGAATAGTGAAACCACTAAGTGGTACTTATAAAAAACCGATTTTCCGTTTAAATGAAATTTTGCCACCTTTGTGTTTTGAATTTCAAAAATCCGACATACATGGCTGTCATTAAGAAGTAAAATGTGGTTCAATGGGATTAAAATAATTTTTTGGTGAATAGTAACTTATTAAGTTTTTAATCGCAATTAGAGATAATTACTGTAGTTTATGGTAATAATAATATTTTAATAAAATGAAATGACCTAGACATATGTCCTACCCTCATTAGATGTGTCATGGCCGACCAAGAAATTACATGGGTCAACTTGGGGACCCCATCGAGCCACATTGGTTGGAATATGACATAAATACCTTTTTATTTAATGATAAAGTAAAAATGACACAAACATGAGATGTTTTACTAAAAAAATTTAAATGGGGTTATTAAAGACATATATTTTAATATAATTATTAATTGGAATGCTAAAAATATTTCCTACATCATAGAATTTTTTTATAATTTTTAGACATTATATAAATTAAATCATTTATGACATCATGATGATGCAGCAATGACCACATTATTTAACGATTTAAATAAAATGGAATGATAATGTAATATCTAAGTCTTACACATGTCCAAAACCTATTTTATTGGTGGATATCGAACCCTTATCACCTTATCCACGAATTATATCAATTTCGGGGCTTTTAAAACCGAAACTCATTTTCAAGTAAAGTAACATTTGCTTACTTTCCAAGAGTGCCCCTCCTCTCCCCTTATAAAAGGCCCCCACCTCTACCTCCTTACCCCCACCTCTCAAGCCTTTGGCTTGGCCAAACACTGCCCATTTTGTCTCTCCACATCCCTATATAACTCCTTTATGCCTCACTTTGGGCAGAATCCTTTCCATGGAATCCTTTGAGCTCAAATCAAAAGAAATTACCCGATTTAAAGGTAATGTCTTCACTTGTGTGCTTTTGTTTTATTTTTCTTCTCCAACCCCCTAAACACTTGTTATTTAGTTATTTTGTAAAAAATAGAGTATCTTCAATATACTCGGTTGTTTTTATATGAAGGATTCGAGCTAAACTTACACACACCTACATCTAATGGTTAAAGAACATACTGTTTCCATGGAAGGCGAATTTCTGCCTCCCGAAATGATGATTGTTCAACTTCCTTCTATCACCTTCAAAGGTAGACATTAAGATGACACAATATTTATATATGACTTGAAATATGTTTATTTTTTACTTAAGCTTCTGTATTTTATCATTTATGGCATACCTTTATGGTTTCCATTATGGGTAAACGCGATATCTTCATTAAAGGAAGTGCGGACTATCGCCCCCTCAAAGTGATTTGATTCATTAATACTATATGTGGTACGTATAAAGGATATATTTAATGATATTAAATATTATACCATACTAGAATTAAAATACTATTGTGTATCATTATGTTTTAATTCTATTAAATGGCTTACCGTCTCCATGAATGGTGCATTTCATTTCTTAACTCTAACTGTTATCTAATATTATAAATGAATGAATATACAAGATATATATGATATATATGATATATAAATCATGAATAAAACTCTGGATATAATGAACCATTGAACACACGAACAACAAGTAATTGTAAGAAATCCACTTTCGACTTAAGAACCAAATATCGACAAAACAAACATTATTAACTCAAATGATTACATGATGTTTATGACATGGTAGTAAGTGATATAAAATGAATAATGAACATGAAAAATGTTCTTAAGGAAGTAGAAATTAACTCAAGTTTATTATTCAGGAGATTAAAGAACGATCGAGTCAAGTCGGACCCGAGGTAAGGGTTCTTACTCCTCTCTTTCTTTTTAAGTACACTCTTTTATGTCATTCCTTTTAAAGATCATATTTCTTATTATTAGGATGTTATTTTATATTAATCCTGTAATTTTTATGTTCATATTATGAGAGTCCCTATTCTCTCTCATCAATCCATTTTGGATGTTTTGAGTGGTGCCGTTAGGCTGTCAATTTTTCGTAAGAGATCTAACCTCTCTCTTTCTTTTAAAGTACTCTCCTTTATGTCACTTATTTTAAGCTCCTCTTTGTTATGATGGGGGATGTTCTTTTATATCCATCTTGCTGTAAATTTTATTGTAATATGATGAAAGACCCTATTTGATCTCATCAATCCATTTTTGTAAGTTTTAAGTGGTGTCGTTAGGCTGCCGAGTTTTCGTAAAGGATTTTTCATCTCACTTTTATTCCCTTAATATTTATGCTACATTTGCCACTATTTCCTTTGAGTGGTGTATTAAATGCCCATTATTTTAATCATTGTGTAATATACTTTCATTTATGAGTATTTACATCAATGTTCTATTATCCTTCTTTCACAGGGTGTATGTTTCGAAAGATACCCATATCGGTAAGGGAACCTTTCACCCTCCTATTTTTAAAAGACTTATTTTGTTATGCCTTTTAATTCACATAATATTATGTTGGGATATGTTCTTATATATCATTATTGATTTAAATTTTATTTTCATGTGATGAGATACCCTTTTTATCTCTCGTCAACTCATCTTCTGAATTTTGTAGTGACGCCATTATGCTGTCAAATTATTGCAAGGGAACTTCTTAACCCAAATTTGATTATTTGGTATAATATTCTACTCCTTGAATATGTCATTCTATGAATATGTGTGAATAACCTTTGATTGATTTATAGTTAATACCCACTTATATTGGGTGTATTCTTTTGTCACACATAATTATTAAATTGATTTATCCTTAAACCAAGGATATCGTCTTTGTAAGGGACTTCGTCTCAATCTCCATTCATTGAGGCACATTTTTGTTTTATACACCACTTTCTTTAATATGGTGCATAAACTCCTTTGACTTTTACGTTTATTCAAAAGGAATATTTTTATATGATGCTTTTTAATAAACGACAAAAGGGAATGTTATTGTCGTACGTATGTGGCGACAACCACTTCTCTGCCGCCGCGAGTATTATTTGGTCTTTGGCTTCCTCAATAAGTCGTAATGTTTTTAAAATAAAATAAATACCATATACTTTTTTTTAATTTTGGTTTTGAAAATGGTTTGATAAATGATTCTATTATGTCAATTTATTTAAATGATATATTGTGATTGAAATGTGGAAATGTTATCATTCCTTTATGCTGGTTTTATGTGTTAGAATTTTATAATGGTACTTGGACATATTACGGGTGGTTACATGATAAACCATATGACGGGTGGTTCCGTGAATACCAGGATGGGTGGTTACGTTATATCCTCCAATGCATTGGGTATGGAAGTCGGTCGTATGGCTATTCCATTATGTATGAATGGAAGTTGTCTGAATGACTATTCCATTAAGTGATATGTGTGGAAGTAAACCATATGGTAATTCCACTTAAGTATGTTTATGTCCCAAGTTACCTTTATATGTTATGTGATCTTTATATGGGTTTTATGGTAATCTTTTGGTTACAGAAGGGTACGTAATGAACTTTTATACAGTGAAGTGTTTTTTACTACTTCAAAAAGGTGAAAAGTATTACTTTGATAAAGTATACATGGTTTACTTATTGTTTTGAAAAACTAACAGTTTTCATTCTTTATGTATCCCTTACTGAGCTTTTTATGCTCATCCCAAGTTTTTGAAATTTTTTTCACAGGACTTAACAAGGAATAGGGTCAAGGATGTGATCAAGGGAAATTCATGCTACCTAAAACATGGAACTAGACATGTTTCTTTTTAAGAGTTTTATTTTTATGGAAACATAGTAGAAGTTTCTACTTTGTAATCTTTTGAGGTGTAATAGTTATATCCTAATTCTCTAAAACTCTAAACCTAAAAAGATCCTCAATGTGAATTATTCATTTAATTCAATATTAAGTAAGGTTTAAGGCCGGGGCCTTATACAAAGGTAACCTACTATAAAACATGCTTACATTGATGAATAAAACCTGAAACTACGTTGCACTCATAAACATATACACATTTAAACACAGAAAAGGATATATATATATTTATATTTATATCCCATTACACAATTTAAATATTCCACTCACCATGATACATTATTAAAAAGGAGTATATACATATACATGTTCTTGCCTATGTATATCGATGCACGGAAGTTTCAAGTATCTACAAGATATCCTAAATACCAAAAAGTGAACTAAAATTCACAAAATTGAAAATTAAAATTGTTCCAATGAACTATAATTGAAGAAAACTACCCATAATAAATTGATGAATAGATTTTTACAAATACAAAGTTCAGAAATGGCCATACTTCATGCTCAAGAACCTTAAAAATATTAAAGTACCAAAATAAAACCCCCAAAATGAGTTAGCATTCAACCATGATTGCACAAAAAATATTAGACAAAGAGACATAGAAATAGTGGAAGATGGATATGGAGGAGAGGAGGAGAACCTACTAGAGAATATTTCACCAAGAGACATCAAAAAACTGATCTATGGAAGAATTCTGAGGAGGGACTGTTGTGCTTCTTAGGGAAGGGGTGGTCATCGTTTTGGGGATACTATGATAGAAGGGGTTGCATGTTTGAGAGGGGGAAGAGGGTATTAAATTTTTATGATAATAATAATAATAATATGATTAAAAATAATAATCACAAAAATAAAATTATTACTATTATTTAAAAAATTTCTTTCATTTTTTTATTTATTTATTTTCTTTTTTAAATGGTTGGAAAGTACATATGATTTTGACTAAATGTCGGCCAAACAATGTGCCTACAATTAAACCATATTTTATCACATGGAAAACCATTATGAGTAAGGTTCATGGTTAATGAAATCCATGCACAGTTTATGTGATTGACTATAAAAAAATCTGACGATGAATTTCTAGGTTTTTTCATGTTTTCTTAAAAGCAGGTGCCACCCAAGAACATATACTAAAAACCCCAAAATTTTAAAATTCAAACCATGATTTCCCGAATATCATATCAATGGATAAAAAAATCCAATAATTAAAATAATAATTAATTATCATTATTAGTGTTGTGAAATTTCACCCCAAAATGGCAATTTATTCCCCTAAAAATTATTAACGATTTAGTCGGTCATGACGTTATATGTCAAAAAACCCACAACATGATATGAGGTTCCCAAAAACTAAAGAAAAAGAGTTACAAATCCCCCTTATTAGGAATCGTTGATCTTACAATGAAGGTTAATAGGCCATATTTAATGAAACTAACCTACACTATAAGAGAAAAATTAGCGAGACTAAAGATCATGAACTATCCAACAAGCGACCCAATAAAAGATACTCAAAACTCCAAACACAATCTCAAAACATAGAACAACCCATAACCACCCCATTAAAATATAAAAGCACAAAAATATGGTTATGTCTAAGATCTAGATGTTTATTCATTATAGGACCCATTATCCATGATAATTGAACTAATTTTATCAGGGTCCGGAAGGGACAAATAGAAGAGTATAACAAGAAAATAGAGTTCCAAATTTACATGAAGAAAATAATAACGACTATATATATTGGCTCAACAAGAGCTCATCATGGGTGGAACTTCCATAATTCTATAGATTTTCTTAAACACTGGTACCTCAAAATTAAATAAGCTAAAAAATATAGGCAAAACATTTAACATTGGTGTGACATTATAACTTCACATGTCACACCCAACAACATTAGTAGGACAAATAAATGAGACAAGTAGTGGGTCTCCCACCACTATGGACTGGCTGTCAAGGTGTTTCTATAACATACATGTTTGATGAAATATACCCAATTATTGAAAGTAACTATCCATGAAAACACAAATTGGACCCACAAACCAAACCATTATTCATAATTTCCCAACACAGTTTATTTTCAAATAGGCAAAAACTAAATTGAAAACATTTTTAATATAATTATATATATTAAATATTTTATATTAACATGAAACATAAACATAATTCATAATAAAACAAGCCCAAGAGATCCACCAATAAGGCGTTTCAAAAATGAAAATACAAAACTAGGAAAAATATTAATTGTTTTCACACTGACCTTAGAGATAACTAATTGGGTCAACATCTACCATACTTGAAAGATCCTTTAATATGTGAAACACTTCACACCAAGGCCCATATTTGATTCCCTAATGTCATAAATAATATTTTTACCTATAATTAGGTTATGTTTATCTTAAACAGAATATTCTTCATTAGGTTGTGATACTTTTAAAATCGCCTCCTGCTAAACCAAATGTCCATGGAAAAGGTAATAAATTCTTGAATTACATCTAATAATGATGTATTATCTGCATTCCTAATGGAAATGTAAGAAAACCACCCAAAAGGACCCATGTTGTGTTCAATTTTTTATTAAGGAATCTGGATCCACCAGTTGATCTTAAGTAAAGGTAGAGTCATCAATGAGAATATCTAGTGAACAATTGTTCAAAATTTTCCTCAATTACCCCATCCACCTAAATTTTGATAAGATCATACAACAAAATAATGACTATAAAAAATTCCCCCAATTTACCTTCCCACAAAAAAACTATAAACAACACCTTAGAGAATAACCCTTTAACTCTTACTGAGGCTCTCCTGGGGCATATTAAAAAAATCAAAAGCAGAAACACAAATCAAAAAACATCATAAACCAGAATTCCACACATTGATCGCAAAAAAATTGTGCCATAATAAAAATACAATTCCAACCACATTTCTATCATGTAAAAACAAAAATAACATTGAAAATGAACAATTAAAACGATATAAATCAATGTTGGGGATTTATTTCTAGTTTATTGTAAAATGAAATTATAATTTATGGGGAGTATTTATTTTATATTAGTGATTTATAAATAATGACTTGATAAATCGCTTGGTTTATCTTTTATTGTAAATCTAAAAAATTGTTAAAAATATTCAAAATAAATTTTACATCTATTTTTATAGAATTACTATAATAAATATAAAATTTGGAATTTTAAAATCAGATCATCAAAAAACTGATTTGAATGATGTTTTATTTCACACTGGTTATTTTAAAAACATACATGATAGGTTGAATTTTAAAAACAACAAACATTATCTTATACAAAAAATGCGGTTAAATAAAATATTAATTTCAACTGATAGGTGGAACCATTCATTAATTTGCACTCAATAACAAATATCTATAATTATTATCAATAAATTGTACCTTATAACTATTTCATGATGTTCAATTCTCACTCAAAATTGATTTACATCAACTTTTGAGGTTCCTGATTCACTCAAAACAAGAACTTTACTGAAACTTCTTCATATCATGATCAAGAGACCAAATCTCAAGCGAGGATAGAACTAACATCTTCAAGGCCCTCTACAAATATTCAAATTTTTATGTATATTTTGAATCCAATTTTACCTTATTTCTCATAAATCTATGATTCTTCATAATAGATTGATTATTCTCAATCTATTACGGTCAGATCGAATATGCAATTTGTTGTTTTTCATGTTTTTTATTTTAATTTTATATTGAACTCATATTTCATTTTTCCAACAACATTAAATTTATTAAAATGTATTTTGGTTTATTTTATTAGATTTCAAATGGAAATTTTAATTTACCAGCTGGAAATTTTGTAAATTCTTTTATATTTTAAAAAAAATAGAATAGTTATTTGGAATCATAAATTTTTATAATTTATTATATGTTATAATGCTTTAATATTTGTTATATTGGATCAACCAATGATCATGTGACAATAATTTGTTGGAAAATGATCAAAGTAAATGATATCGTGGAATATAAATTTCTCTAACATAATCCCAAGTAATATTACAAGGGGAAAAAAATTGTCACACACCATGTTTTTTTATTTTAAAAAAATTACATCCAATCCAGTGATGTGGTGGATAACATTGTATTTTTGAGTAAGCCATGTATTCATATTATAGATATACTATGTAAATACTTCTTTTTCTAAAATATCATCATTATAAATTCATTATACATTATTGAATGTCATTAAATTACATGGGTATTTCTATAGTTGAATCTTGATATGAAATGAAGAAAAAACTCCTTTAATATGAATCGAGGTTTGATTATGCATATATGATGTTGATTAAATTTTTTTTTCCATACCGATGAATGATCTAAATTTTTTATATTTTTAAACATACTATGATTCATTTTGATTAGCCATATTGTGGAAGGATGGGGACGTTTAATTCTATGAAGCATCAATAATTCTATAATAGTCTGTAAGATTTTTATATATTTATTTTTGTATAGTTGGTCATATAAACTCTCATATAATTCTTAAACTAAATGTATGTATTTTATTTTTGTATAGGTTTTTGTGTAATATTTTAATCAATTATTATTATTTTTTCTTGATAATGAGGAACTATTTTTCATAAATATTACTATGTTGTTTTTTAAATTTGTTTGTTATAATAGTTTTTGATAATTTTTTTGTAATAATAATTTTCAGTTATTATATTTTATTTTATTTTTTTTATTTTTTTAATTGTATGTTGCCTATTTTTAATATATTTTAAACTAATTAAATGTTTTAATATATTTATCATTAATTTTATTATGTTAATTATTTATTGTTTCATAATTGGATTAATTTACTTAATGCAATTGGGGAATATGAAAAAGGAACTGAAATTATCATTGAATTTTCCAAAATAACTTCAAAAAAATATTTGATTCCATGTCCATCCATGATGTGATTGAATATGAGAGAGTTGAATACTATAAAAACATTGGACAAACCCATTTTTATTTATTTTAGAAATTATTATACATTTTGGATATAGAGTAGTGAAATAATGTAAAATTCAATTTCAAATTATGAATAAAATATTCAAAATTATAAATAGAATCATATTGAAAATTTAATTCATGATGTTGGAAATTGAAACCATAAAAAACAATAGTTGAACAATTGAATGGAATTTCTGAGAAACCATTATTCTCATGTTTCAATATATATACAGTGTTATCAGCCATCATCAGATTAGTTTACATTAATGAAAGAAATGGGTGGAGTAATAAATTTTTCTCCATGTAGCATTAAATTTTAAAAGAGATACTTCTATAAAGAAATAAGATTTCATATTGAAATTATGTTCCAAATAAAATATTTTTATCAATTTTAGTCAGGTATAAAAATATATATTCTTACCACATTGATTTTTTGTTTTATTTAATGGAATATAAATATTTATCAAAATATCTTAAATGGGGGACATAACGATATAAGATAGATGAAAAATTCAATCACAATTAATTCATAGGTACTCTCCCTTGACATACTACTAAATAAATTTTGTACCTTCAATTAATTTATTCCATTGATTCAATCAAATAATTCTAATAATATTAATCATATTTAATATTAGGTACCAAACTCAACCCCCCAATATGGGAATTTTTTACCATCCAATAATTCATCATTTGAATTCTATGTTTGTAAATTTAATTGATGACAAATTTTTTTGATGGAATACAGAAGAGAACCTCGGGAATTATAACTTATGTCACAATGATGGTTCACCATAATTGGAGAAATTCAATAGAAAATTTCATTATTTTTGACATGATGTTAGAAATCATCGAATGGGACTATTCAAATATGCTTGAAAATATATCAGAGGCCAAGTACCCAAAATTGTTCAGGTCCTAATTTGTGGGTATTTTACAACTTTTCCAATATATATGTTTTATGAGAAAATATGTTTTGATGAGTTTGAGGATAAATCGAAAAAGATATATTTTAAAAGGTATTTATATCTATCTTTCACCATTGATTGACGATTTCAAAATATATTGGAGTCAATTTGTATAATTTTATTATGTAATTAAAGATGATTATTTTCATTAGAATATTGTGATAATGGTCACAATAAATCAATTTTATCTCTATGGAAAGTTATTTGGATACAGTGTTAATAAAAATAGGGCATGTTTAATATGTGAACAAGATACTTTATATAATCAACTGCAGAATTGACGGAAGAAAATGTACATTGGACATCGATGATTTTTGTTAATTGATAATCCTAGTTGTAAAATGAAAAAAAATTACTAGTTTAAAAGAAAAAAATCTTACCCCTCCACCATTGTAAATTTAAGAATATTATTACCTGGTGAAAAATATTGATTTAATATTTAGAAATTAATATTGTTCTGCCATAAAAAATATTTATAAAAGAAAAATTCAATTATTTAGAGCTACATTATTGCATATTTTTAGGAAAAAATAATAACATCAATATTATTCATGATGAGTAAAACATATGTAATATATTGATTGGATCATTTTTAAAATAAGAGGAATGAAAATTGATGGATTTAATTCTAGATTTGACATTATGTCATTGGGAATACTTTTTTAGTTAGTTCTCACATTGAAAATAAATAGAACATATTTACCTCTGAAATGTCACACATTATATAAGAGTGAGAATATGATTCTTTTTTTGTATTTATTGTATTAATGTACCTAGTGGATTTTATTGAAATGTGAATAATTTAGTGTATTTTATGGATTATAAATTAATATGTTTTGAAAAACATGACTGTCATATATTGATCCAATGACTAATACTAGTCGAACTATGTACGATATCAGTGACATCTGTTATAAACACTATCATTAGGTTATGTAAATTTTTCAAATATGTTTGTATAAAAATTCATTGATGAAATTTGTTATATGTTCTAGAGAATAAAGCTTCTTATATTCATTTTCCATTATATATTTATTTCCCACCTATTTCATTGTCATAATAGTTCAAATAGTGATTCAACATCTTGGTGAAATAAGAATATGTGGTCCTATTAATTTTAATTTCATTTATCTTTTAGAAAGATATATGAATATATTTGAAGGGACATGTTAAAAATAGACATAAACCAATGGCCTAAATTTTTCAATCATTTGTATATAAAGATATGATTGTATCATTCATTAATTATGCTTATAAAGTGAAACATATTTTCCCCCTATAACTAAACATATGACAATTCATGGTGATGGTAGAGGGATTATAGGGTTAATATTAATTCTAATTAAACTTAATGATGTGATGGAGCCATAATTATACATTTTTAAGAAGATATATTATGTTCAATGAAAAATATCATCAAATATGGATGAATTAGTTTTACCCAATCTAAATATAAATGATTGTTGGTTTCTAATTTTGTGGAAAAACGAAATTTGTTTAATGGTTGAAAGACAATGTAATCATAGAATAATTGTCATCATAAAAATTTAAATGGTTTGTAGGGGAATTATATCTCAATGTGATCACTTGTTTTGGTTTTTTTATTAATGGTTACACATTTATTTCAAAAAATATGGATGATAAAAGACATATTATAAACAATGGTATAAGGGATTTCACTTAGGCACATCATTTTTCATGTTTATAATATAAAAATATGAATTCTACATCAAATATGTATTATAGATTCATAATGGATATATGGAAAATTTATTTTATTATATTTTGATTCAAATTGTTTTAGTGCAATGAGATTGATATGAATAGTGGTGTGAATATAGATGATTATTGTTATATAATGGTAGATTTTAAAATATTTAACTAAAAATATGAACCATTTTTCAAGGAAAAACATGATAATAATATATTTTCATTCCTTCATTCATTGAGTGATTAGTGGTCCATAATTTTTTAAGGGATAATAATTCATTGGGGATTAAAAAATGATGTTATTATGAATTTATTTGAGTCTTTTAAGCCTAATAGACTACTTTTAGATGATAAAAAGGAAGATATGGTAGACATAGTACTTTTTATATGAAATTATCATATGGATGAGATTTGGAAAGAACTAAATTTCTCTCCAAATTATCATTTTCAATCATTAATTATATTTAATTTTTGAATTTTAAGTGTTTTAACTCTACTATTTATTAATTAAATTATTGTTAATTACATATATTCTATATTTTATTTGATTTTATTAATTTTATATTCAATAGTAAGGATAAAAATTACATTGTAAATCCCATTAAAAACCAATATGTTTTGATAGAATTTATCAATTTAAAATCTTTTTTAATCTGATATTTAAATTTTTAAAATTTTCAACTAATTAATAGTTAATTATTATAAAAAATAATTTTTCTAGAAGAATTTTTTGTTTAAAAAGTTTTCATAAATTTTTTTTATGAAACATAAACATGTCTGAAAAAAAAATTTGTTCATATTTTTTTAATCATTTTTTAAAATATTGTTTTCCATAATAATATCAATATAGACCAAATTTCATTGGTTTCCCCCTTTTCAATGATAGAATCATAGGAATAGGATAATTTATTGAGGTATATATATATTTTTTCAAATTATTAGATATTTATTAATAGAATTATTTTTTAATGAAAATATTTTATTTTCAAATGAAAATTATAGGAAAACTAATGCACATCATTATGATTTTCCAACTTCTGATACACCTCCTACATTGGTTTCTATTTATTCTTCTATATAGAAATAATTGTCTAGAGTTTCTAAAAATGATTTTACTTGTTTACCAAAACAGAAAAATATATGTGGTGGCCAAATAATAACGATTAATCTGGATGTTAATAATAATCCAACTACACCAATCAAAACCTAATTTACTAATTATATCTCTAAGTTGAGCTGGTGTAGGATAAAAATATTATATCATGATTTGATATCCATCAGAAGGATGGGGAAAGTTCTGGTGTGGGAGTAAATAACATTAAATTATCTAAATAGATTTATTTTTATCTTATTTTTAAATATTATATCTAATATTGTAATAATACATCATTTATTCAATTACAAATAACTTTTAATTTAGATAAAATAATGAAATTAAAAAAGTATATTTCTCATTGGATGTTGTTCAAATGAGATATATAAAAAATAAATTAAAAAATAATAATTTTCTTGATATATTAATGAATAAAAAGCCTTTCCTCAAGTATGGTGTTTTATATGAAGATATATTGATGAAACTTTTTCTCTAGCTGACACGATGAAGAATTTAAGGTATGATTATTATTTTATATATAAAAATTTCTTATATATTAACTACTTAAGTTTTATATTATTTTTATATAACTATCTTCCAAGAGATATCATCAATATATAAAATCTCATAAGATATACCCTCATATGATATCTTGTGGTGGGTTTTATTTATTAGAGGAGAAAATGATTTCAATGAATTTTAATATACTAATTACTCAATATTATATTAGTTTATAAGTGGTCCAGTTTGGTCATCCATCCCCCTATTGCCCATGAAAAATAAAAAAGAAAAAGAAGGAAAAAGAGAATAATATCTTATAAATCAATCAAAGGATGGAACTGGAAAATTAGTATGAAATTAACTATATTTTCCATGAAATAGTGTATTTTTTAGATTAAAAAAATTAAATTTTGGTTTTTCATTTAAAATGATGTTTATAAAAAATTGACTTCGTAACATCCAAGGTAACTAAGAATAAGACATATATCATATTTATGAATATTTTTTAATTAAATATTTATTTTACTTTTAAGGGGTTTCTATGTTCAATAGCGTACCCTATACGCAACAATGAGTATCCTTGAAATCTTACGTTATACACTAATATTATAATATTATTAATTTAAATTGTAGTTAACTTCTAGAAATTGTGTAATATGGAATGAAAAAACTATTTACATTATGATTATGAATGTTTTTTAAATGTATTTACATTTATCCAATAAAAAGTTAGAGGCTTAAAAAGTGAATGAATCTAATTTTAAGCATAATTTACATTAAAAGGCTGATTTACCGCACTTTAATTGTGAACCCTCTTTAAATATAGTTTTTGTCACTTTAATTCATTCTATTTGACTGAATAAAATCATTATTTATAATGGGGACATCATAATTTACATAGTGTAAACTTTTGGAATATTTCGGATAAAGTTCAATTTTTTATGAATAGTGAAAAATATTGTATTTTAATTCAAAACTGTGTTTTAATCAAATTTGTTTATATAGTTATATTATCATTTTAATTGTTTATAATGTGTAGTTAGAATATTTTTTTCCATTTAATTCAATATTGGTCATTGTAATTAATGTCACATTGAAATTGGACATAAACAAGTGTCAATAATTTGATAGTTATTGTTTCTTAAAAACATGCTATTAATTTTAAAAATGGGAATTAATATTAAATTAATTAATGCCACATATATTTTTTTAATTTGAAAAAATAGACATCATTTTTTAAGACTAAATATAAAATATAGCTTAGGCTGATGTTTTTGGATTTTTGTAAAAAACATCAATTTTTTATGAACAGTGAAACCGCTTAGTACCAGTTAAAAACTGACTTTTTCATTTAAATGAAAATTTATCACTTCTTTTAATTGAATTTAGAAAATCGAATATACATGGTTGTTATTTTAATGTAAATTGTGGTTCAATAATATTACAATAATTTTTGGTGAATAGTAGATTTTTAACTATTATTTACCGTGGTTAATGGTAAATAAGGTAATTCATGGTAAAAAAAATATTATAATAATTAAAAATTACCTTAACACTTGTCCAAAACATATTTGATGAGTCATTTATGACCATGGACATCTTTGGGTCTATTTTGGGACCCCATTAAGCCTTGTGGGATTGATAATGACACAATAGATTAATTAACTTAAAGTAAAGGCAAAAATGTTAAAAACACATATGATTTACTAAATTAATTTTTACAAGTGGTTATATGAATTATATTTTAGAATATAAATATTCATTGGAAATATAAATATATTTCCTACATCATGTTATTTGTTTTATTTTTTAAGACATAAAATAAATTAATTTATATATGACACAATAATGATGCAGTATTTACAACATTAATAAATGATTTAAATAAATAATATTATAACATTAAAAAAATAACCAAAACCTGTCCAATTCTTATTGGGTGATTTAATTTATACAATGATTCATCCAATATTTTACTTTAATTTGTTTTTTTTTGAAATTGGATATCATTATATAATAAAATAACATTATCACACTTTCCTAAAGAGACCTTCCCCTTTATAAAAGGTCCTCACTTCTAACCAATTCCTCACACATCTCATGCCTTTTGGAATTTCCAAACTCTACCTAAATAATATACCTATATCCCTATCCTCCTTCTATAAGCCTTACATTATGCCTAAGGCCCTTCAAGAAGTCCTTTTGGTTCAAACCAAAGGAAGTCACCCAAATTAAAGGTAACATTTTCTCATAACATCTTTTCTTTAATTTTACTTTTCCAACCCCTAAACTCTTTTTATTAATTTATGTTTTTACAAAAACAATATCTTAAATATACATGTATATTATTAGGATAAGGATTCAATCTACACTTACACACACCTCTATCTAATGGGTGAAGAACATACTGTTTCTGTGGATGGAAAACTAACGCCTCCTGAGATAATGATTATTCGATGATCTCCTACCTCCAATCATGGAGGAAATTAAGGTGACACTATATTAATATATGATATATATTATGTATATGTTAGATTTATTATTCTATGGTTTTATTTTATAAAATTCCTTTATGGTTTCCATTATTGGTAAACGTGATAATTTCTTTTGAGGAAGTACTGACTACAACCACCTCAAAGTGATATGTCTCATTAATGCCATATATGGGACGTATAAAGGATGGAGTTAATGATATTTTATATGAATGTATACTGGAATTATAATATCATTATGTTTTAATTTCATTATGATATGAAATATAAATGAAACTAGCGTTCATGTGTACGTACAACTTACCGTCTCCATGAACATGGTATTTTATTTATTACCTACAAATGATATAAACTGTTATAAATATATATATACTGGATATATATGATATTTATGACATATATGATATCTAAATAATGATTATAATTCTGGATATAATGGACTATTGACAAGATGGACAACTTGTAAATATAAGGTGTTCATTTCTTTACTCAAGTACTGAATATAGACAAAATTAACATTATAAACCTACATGATTACATAATGTTTATTACATGGTAATAAGTGATATATAAGGAATAATAAACTTGAAAAAGGTTCTAATGAATGTATAAATTAACTTTAGTTTATTATTATGGAGATTAAAGAACGATCGGGTCAAGCCAGACATGAGGTAAGGGACTTTGTCTCAATCTCTTTTCATTGAGGCAAATTTTGATCTAATACCTGACATTATGTCATACACTATATAAAAACCATTAAATTTTCATTTCATTCAAAGGTAATCCTTTTTCTTTGAATCATTTTACTAAATGGAAAAAAAAGAATGTTTATTTTTAACGTAAACTGGGAAAATGACCATTCTGTCTCTGCGAGTATTATTTAATATTTTTCTTCCTTAACAAGTCGTAATGTTTTTAAAAGAAAAATAAATACAATATAATATTTTATGTTATTATGGTTTTGAAAAATGATTTTTATACATTAATATATTGAAATGTTAATTTGTTATTCTAATGTGGAAATGTTATTATTCTTTTATGATTATGTTATGTGTTATGATCATGTTTTAGTTTTGGGAATTATTTTTGTATCTGGGTGGTTCTATGATAAACCTAGGGAACGTGAGCCCGAGATAGCTCTCCAGTTCATTGGATAATGTGACAAAGGTAAATGTTTATTTTTCTCCATAGAGATTTAGGGAATATACTGTGATGGGTATTGCAAAGTAACTCCATTTGTAGCTGTGATAACTACCAAGTATGTATGTTATGGATACCACATGTTACCTTTACGATTTATGATTTCTCTGTGTTATTCATAAATATTATGATTTCATGAGGTAATTAAAAGAGTTTATGTTCTATATGTATTTATGAACTAATGTTTTCTTTCTTTGTTTTATAACCCTTTCTGAGATTTTAATACTCATCCTAGTTTTTGAAATGTTTTTCACAGGGCATAAAGATGAATAGGAACATGGATGGGATCAATGAAAAGTCATGCTGTATAAAACATGGAACTAGACATGACATTTTTGTCAAGATTTTTTGTTTTATGAAAAAATTGAAACTGAGTAGAAGTGTCTACATTGTAATCTTTTGAGATTAAATAGTAATGTAATATTTCTCTAATACTCTAAACCTGAAAAGATCCTAAATGTGACTTTTTCATTAAATTCATTATTATGTAATGTTTTAAGGCTGAGTCAATATAGTTAGTATCAGAGGACAGTTTAGATAAATTTAGCATAAATGGAATTGTAAATTTATTTTACATAAATTAATTTATGTTAATATTGAAATTATATATATTTTATAGATTACCATGTTGCATTGCCTAAGATATTTTTGTGTTCAGAATGGTTTTTCGCATTGGAAACATGGCGGCTATATTGGGACGACATCATGAGGAAGAAAACCTTCTAAATTAGTAACCTAATGTGGACGGAATCAGAACTGAACTATTTGTTGTAGTGATGGAAAAGTTGACATAGGCTATAAATTGTTGTGGTATCCATGTATGAGATCAGAAAGATCAACCACAAAGGAACATGTTAGTAGTGGAGCATTTCATGATGCAACATCCCCCATCATTTAGAGGATCATCTTACTCGGTGCTAGTAGAAGGGTGGATTATAGCACTTGAAAAGATTTTTGATGTCATTGTTTATTTAGAACATCAAAAGGTTAGTCTCTCTGTCTACCATTTTGAAGGTGAAGCCGACTAGTGGTGGTCGATGGTGAAATATATCAGGGATAGTGAGGATATTAATGATCTCGATTGGGATGAATTCAAAGGTATATTTATTGAGAAATATTTTCCTAAGGTGGTTCATCTTATAATGAAAAATCAATTCCTGTAATTGAGGTAGGAGGATGAATTAGTTGATGCTTATGAAGAAAAATTCACTCGACTGGAAAGGTATGCTCTAAATTTCATACGAGATGTTGATAGTAAAATCAAACATTTTTACTCAGGATTGATGCCAATGTATATAAGGTATTTAGATTATCCTGAGTTAAAATGTAATGAATTTTTTTTTTCATCGTGCAGAGAATGTGAAAATGGAGTTTGATGATGATCAGGTATTCTTTGAAAAACAAAATAATAAGTTGTTGAGGTGGCAAGTGAATGGGAATAACACTTTAAAAAAGTCTAATGGTATGAAAAATATGATTACAGTTTTTCAAAATTTTGATAAAAAGCATGTCGGGGAATGACTTTTGAATTCTGGTAAGTTCTACTAATATGGTAAAATGGGACATAAGGCTAGTAATTGCACTGAAAATGATCAGGGTAATGGTAAGACAAAATCTGCTTTACAGTTAGTAAAATGTTTTATGTGAAATGAAATTGGTCATTACGAAAATGAGTGTCAAAAAAAGAACTCAACTGGGGGAAAGAATCAATACTACAAGAACAAAGGGGAGGTGAAATACTTTGTAACTACATCAGCAGATGTTGGGTAATCAAATGAAGTAGTATCACGTACACTGTTTATTTGTTTAGATTATGCCAATGTGTTGTTTTATTCAGGGTCTACAAAAAAATTAATTTCTGAGAAGTTTTCTAGTAAATTGTGAATTCCTTCCCAAGATATGAATACATAACTTATGTCAAAAACACCTGTAGGAAATGTTGAGAAAAAAAAACATAAGAACATTCATGTCCTTGTGTGTGGAAAGAATCTACCTACAAACATTAATTTTTTTCCACTAGTAGAGTTTGATGTTATTTTGGGTATAGATTGGACTTATGTTAATCATGTTATGATTGACTTAAAAGCTAAATAGGTTTATTTTCAGAATGATTTTCAGTTTGTGTACAATAATTAACCCTTGATATTGATAACATATCAGGAAGCTTAGAAAATAGCAAAACATGGAAATGAATGTTAACTTTATCATATTGTTGAATATAAAAGAAGTATTGAGATTAATGATGTTCAAGTGGTAAATGAGTACCTTGATGATTTTACTGATGAGTTTCCTAGTAATATATCTGATCGTGAAGTTGAATTTACTATTGACTTAGTTCCAGATGCTAAGCCAATTTTAAAACCCCCATATAGAATGGCTTAAATAGAACATGTAGATTTAAAGAGGAAATTGTTAATGTTATTAGATAATGGTTTCATTTGACCTATAACATCATCATGGTGTGCTATTGTCATGTTAGTTATAATAAAATATGGTTTAACAAGACTTTTCATTGATTATAGAGCATTGAATAACATCATTGTTAAGAACAAGTATCCTTTTCCTCATATTGATGATTTGATTGATCAGATCCATGGAGGTTAGTATTTTTAGAAGATTGATTTGAGCTCAAGGTACAATCAGTTTAAAGTAATGGAAGAAGACATTTTGAAGACCGCATTTCGTACTAGATATGGCCATTATAAATTTTTAGTTATGCCTTTTAGTTTAACCAATGCACCTGCTGTATTCATGGATCTTATTAATATAATTTTCCATGAGATCTTGGATATGTTTGTGGTTGTGTTAATTGATGATGTTTTAGTTGATTTCAAAAGTAAAGAGGAATATAAAATTCATTTATGGGTTATCTTGAAAACCATAAAATAAAAGAAACTAGTTGGGAAATTTTGTACGTGTGAGTTTTGGTTGCAACAAATTTCTTTCCTTGGTAACATTGTTTCATAAAATTTCATAACTATTTATCCTACTAAAAAAAGATGACGAAAATTTGCCAAGACCCAAAAATATAACCAAAATCGGTAGTTTTCATAGTTTGTCAGGTTATTACTAGAGTTTTGTTGATCATTTTTCACTATTTTCTAGTACAGTGACTAAGTTAACATGAAAAGGTGTTATTTTCATCTGGGAAAAATAATTTGATGATTTTTTTAAGAATTGGAAAGAATATTAGTGAATTATCCAGTCTTGGCACTACCGTCCAAAAATGGTGAGTTTTTTGTCTACAGTGATTCTTTGATGAAATGAAATTGTTGTTTCCTAATGCAGAATTATCAGATAATTGCTTATGCTTGAAGTTCATTGAAACCACATGATTTTAATTACCCCACACATGATTTGGAATGATCTTCTTTTGTTTTGGATATAAAAATTTGTAGGCATCACTTGTTTGGTGTAAAATATAAAATATATACTGATCACCAATGTTTAAAGTATATATTCACTTAAAAATAATTTAACATGAAATAGAGGAGATGGTTAGAATTAATCAAGGATTGTAATTGCACAATCCATTTCCATCCGAGAAAATAAAATAATGTGGCTGATGATTTGAGTTGAAAAAAGTAATGCTTCATTAACCTTGTTACGTTTGAAACATTACCCTTTGGTTTTTGATTTGATAAACATTGTCATAGAAGTTGTTGGTGTAGGAATTTTTTCTATTTTATATATTTTTTCCATGATTTCATCTCTATCAACTAGAATTAAGATAGCACAAAAGGAACATTGTGAGTAAAAAAAGGTAGAGTCAGTTCAGAAGGGTATGTTTTCTAAATTTAACATATAAAATTGTTGTGTTTTGAGGTTTGGAAAAATATTATGTGTGTCTTGTGATTCATAGTTGATGATAAGTTTTTATGTGAAGCTCATAGTACCCTATTTTCAGTTCATCTGGGTAGTACTAAGGTGTTCAAGGATCTTCAAGAGTAATACAGGTGGGATGGAATGAAAAAATATATTACTAATTTTAGTATGAATTTTTTTACATGTCATTATGTTAACGTATACTGGATGTTACTGAAAGGGATGCTTCAGCCTTTACCGGTGCTAGAGTGGAAATGGGAAAATATATCCATGGACTTCATTGTGGGATTACTAAATAAATCTTGAGGAAATAATGAAATATGAATTATTGTTTATCTATTGACTGAATCTGCTCATTTCTATCATATTCGAGATACTTTGTCTCTACATCATCTTTCCCAGTTGTATGTTAATGGGATAGTAAGGTTGTATGGAGTTCCCCTCTCCCTTGTATCTGATCGTGATCCTAGGTTTACTTCTTTCTTTTGGTAAGGCCTTTAGAAGTCCTTGGGAACTAAATTTAATATTAGAACAAATTTTCATCCTCAATAATATGGGAAATCAGAACAAACAATTCAGACATTTTAGGATATGTTATGTGATAGCTAGATGGATTATCAGGGAAGTTGGGATGAAAATATATCATTGGTTGAATATTAAAATAATAATAGTTTTCATTCTAGTATACAGATGGCTCCATTTGAGGCATTATATAGAAATCATTGTTGAACTCCAGCTTTTTGGGATGAAGTAGGTGAAGGGAAGCTAGTAGGACTAGAATTGGTAGAAGGGATGGTAGAGAACGTTTGGTTGATTTAGAAGCACATGAGAACCACTCAATGCAGACAGAAAAGTAATGTAGGTAACCACAGAATGATTGTCCATTTGAGGTTGGTGATAATGACTTTCTTAGTGTTTCTCCATGGAAAAGTGTGATGTGTTTTGTTAAGAAGGTAAATTTGAGCCATAAGTTCATTAGTCCTTATTGAATCCTAGAGAATGTTGGATCAGGAGAGTACATAGTTTCTTTAACTTCAAGGTTATCCCAGGTACAAAATGTTTTTCATGTTTCGATGTTGAGAAAATATACGCCAGATCCATCTCATGTTTTGGGCCCAGAGGTAGTTCAGTTGGATGAGAACCACTCTTATGGGGAACAACAAGTCCAGATTCATGAATTAAGTGACAAAGAGTTGTGGAATAAGTTAATTCTTTAGGTAAATATTTGGTGGAAAACCTATATAGTTGAAGAAGAAACATGGGAATCTGAAAATGCTATGAGGGAGAAATACACCCAATTAATTTGATAAGTAAAATTGTGAGGACGCAGTTCCCAAAAGGGGGGAAGGATGTAACATCCTAGGTAAATAAAGAATAATTCATCTTTCATATTTATTAAAATTTGTGAATTAAATATTAATTTTACTTTAAAGGGTTTTCTATGTACGATAGCGGATCCGATACACAACAATTAGTTTCTTAGAAATATTACGGTGCACACTAATAATATAATATTATTATTTTAAATGGTTGTTAACTACAAGCCATTGTATTGGTGGGAATAAAAAAACAAACTACAATATGATTATACATGTTTGTTAAATGTATTTACATTTATACAATAGAATGATAGAGGCCCAAAATATGAATGAATATAATTATAAGCAAAATTAACATTAAAAGGCCGATTTACAGCTGTTTAATGGGGAAATCTTTTTAAATATAGTTTTGGTCACTTTAATACATTCTATTTGGCTGAATTATATCTTTATTTAGAATGGGGACATAAAAATTTACTTTTTGTACATTTTTTAAATTTTTCTGATAAAGTTCATTTTTTATGTTTAGTTAAAAATAATGAATTTTTATTTAAAACTGTGTTTTAATCTAATTTATTTATATAGTTATATTACTTTTTAATTGGTTTTAATGTTTAATATGAATATTTTTTTAACATTTATTCCAATTTTGGTCATTGGAATTAATTTTAATTTGAAATTGGACATAAACTAGTTTCAATCATTTGATAGTAGTTGTTTATTAAAAAAACGCTATTTATTTTTACGACAGGAATTAATTTTTAATTAATTAATGCCACATATATATTTTTTATTTGAAAAAATAGAAATTATTTTTAATTTCTAATATCAAATATATATTAGGATTATTTTATGGGATTTTTTTTGAAAAACATCAATTTTTGATTAATAGTGAAACCACTCAGTACTAGTTAAAAAACAGACTTTTTCATTTAATTGAAATTATACCAATTCAGTGAATTGAATTTTGAAATTATGACCTATATGGTTGTTATAAGTAAGTGAAATAAGGTTCAATAAAATGAATATTTTTTTTCTGAATAGTCACTTTTGAATTTTATTTACAGCGGTTAATGGTAAAAAGGGAAATTCAAGTAAAAAAGAATATTATAATAATTCCAAATTACCTTAACACTTTTCCAAACCTTATTGGATGAGTCACTTACGGCCATCAGAAAAATTTAATTGACTTTGGGATTCCATTGAGCCCCATGGTAGTGATAATGAGACTTTAGATTAATTCACTTAACGTAAAGCAATAATGACAAAAACAAATATATTTTAGTAAATTAATTTTTAAAAGGGGATATATAATTTATCATTTCAACAATAAATATTTATTGTAAATATAAAATTATTTCCTATATCATGGTATTTTTTAATAATTTTGAGACAGAAAATATAATAAATTATTTATGACACATTAATGATGCACTATTTACCACATTAATAAAAGATTTAAATAAATTGGATTATTATTATTAAAACAATATCCATAATCTGCCTAATTTTTAGTGGAGGAATTTATTTCGACCATTATTCTTCTAATATTTGACTTTATTTAGTTTTGTACCTTTAGAAACCGAATATCATTATATAATAAAATAATATTTTAAAACTTTCTTAAAGCTCCCCTCCTACCCCTTATAAAAAGACCTCAATTATAACCATTTCCTCACACCAATAAATATTTTTAACTCATAAAAATCTATCCAATTATTATCCATACATCCCTCTCATCCTACTTGAAGACTTACCTTAGGAAGAAGGCACTTAAATAAGTCCATTTGGTTCAAACCAATGGAAGATACCGACTTTAATGGAAACAGTTTCTCTTAACTTATTTTGATTAATTTTACATCTCCAACTAATAAACTCATTTTTATTCCTTTATTTTATAACAACACTAGTATCCTCAATATATCCGGATTCTTTTATGAGAAGGATTCAAACTACTCCTACACACACCTACATCTAATTGGTGAATAACATATTGTTTCTGTGGATGGAAAACTAACGCCACATGAGACGATGATTGTTTGATTATCTCCTCTCGCCTATCGTGGTGGCCATTAAGATGACAATATATTTATATATGATATATTTTATGATTATTTTTTCTTTATTCTTCTGTATTTTTCTTTTATAGAATACCATTATGGTTTCAATTATGGGTAAACGCGATAATTTCATTTGAAGAAGTGCGGACTACCACCCCCTCAAAGTGATATGACTCGTTAATGCCATACATGGGATGCATAAAGGATAGAGTTAATGATATTATATATGGTATTATACTGTAATTATAATATACCTATAAATCATTATGTTTTTATTCCAATAAAATGAAAATATAAATGAAACTAGTGTTCATGTGTACTTACGGATTACCGTCTCCAAGAATTGTGCATTTCATTTATTACCTCTAAATGATATGAACTATTATATATATATATATAATTACTGGATTTATATGATATATATGTCATATATTATATATATGATATCCAAATAATGAATATCATTCTGCATATAGTGGACTATTGGCTACATGGACAACTTGTAAATATAAGGTGTGCATTTTTTACTCATGTACCAAATATCATCAAAATGAACGTAATTAACATACATGATTACATATTGTTTATAAAATGTTAATAAGTGATATAAAAGGAATAATAAACATGAAAAAGGTTCTTAAGAAAGTTGAAATTAGCATTAGTTTATTATTCATGAGATTAAAGAGCGATCGGGTCAAGTCGGACACGAGGTAATGAACTTCGTCTCAATCTCCTTTCATTGAGGCATATTTTGTTTTAATGCCCAAATATCTTTTATAAGATTTATAAAAACCATTTAATTTTCATTCCATTCAAATGGAATATTTTTCTATGAATCATTTTACTAAACGACAAGAAAAATAATGTTTCACTTTAATGTTAGCGGTGACAATGGCCTTTCCGCCGCCACGAGTATTATTTGATCTTTGGCTTCCTTAACATGGCATTATGTTTTTAAAAGGAAATTTAATACCATATACTATTTTATGTATTTTTGGTATTGAAAATGGTTTTGATAATGGTTTTGATACATTAATATATTGAATAGTTATATTGTCATTATAATGCGAAAATTTTATCTTTCTTTTATTCTTATGTAATTTTTTTTGATCATGTTATGGCTCTTGGATTTTATTTATTTATATGGGTGGTTCCGTGATAAACCTAGGGTGGTTGAGGTAGAGATATCTCTTCAATGCATTGGGTAATGTGAGATAGGTAAATTTGGATGTTTCTCCGAAGAGATTTTGGGAATATACTGTGATGGGTATTCCAAAGTAACACCCTATATAGTTGTGATAGCTACAAGTAAGTATGTTATTGATGACACAGGTCACGTTTATGCTTTAGGATTTCTATCTGTTATTCATGAATCCTATGATTTCATTAGGTAAGTAAAAGAGATTATGTTCTGTATGTATTTATGAACTAAGGTTTTCTTTCATTATTTTATAACCCTTACTGAGCTTTTTATGCTCTTACCATGTTTTGAAATGTTTTTCACAGGACTTAAAGATGAATATGGTCAAGGATGGGATCAATGAAAAGTCATGTAGTCTAAAACAAGGAACTGACATGACTCTATTTTTCATGATTTTTAATTTTATAAAAAAACTGGGAATTGAGTAGAATTTTCTACTTTTAATCTTTTGGGATGTAATAGTTATGTATTATTTTTTCTAAAACCCTAAACCTGAAAAGTTCATCAATGTTAATTATTTTTTTAATTCAATAAAATGTAATGTTTTAAGGCCGGGTATTTATAGTTGGTATCAAAGGTCGGTTTAGATAAATATAAGAGTTAGGGAATGGCAAAATTAATATCCATAATGTAATTTATGTAGACATTAATATCATATAGAATTTATAGATTTCTATGTTGCTTAGCCTAATAGATTTTTGTGTTTTGAATAGTTTTCCGTAGAGGAAACCAGGAACCTATTTTGGGACGACAATAGGAGGAAGACAACCTTCCAAATCATCAACCTAATATGGTCAGAATCAGAACTGAACAGTTTGTTGCAGTGATGGAACAGATGAATTAGGCTATAAATAGTGGTGGTATCTATGTATGAGATCATCCAGATCAACCATAGAGGAACACATCAGTAGTGGGTCATTTCATGAGGCAATCTTCCCCATCATTCAGATGATCATCTTACCTGGTACAAGCAAAAGGGTGGATTAAAGCATTAGAAATGATTTTTTATGACATGGGTAGTTCATATCATCAATAGGTTAGTATCTCTATTTACCGTTTTTATGGTGAAGCTGATCAGTGGTGGTCGATGGTGAAAAATATCAGGGATAGTGAGGAGATTGATGCTCTCAATTGGGATGAAATCAGTGGTATGTTTCTTGAGTAATATTTTTATAAGGTGGTTTGCTTAGAACTGAAAAACAATTCTTGGAATTGAGAAAGAGGATGACTCAGTGACTGCTTATGGAGAAAAATTCACCCGACTGGCATGGTATGCTCCAAATTTCATACGATATATTGTTAGTAAAATCAACCATTTTTACTCAGGATTAAAGCTAATGTATCGATAGGATTTAGCTTCTCGTGAGTTAAAAAGATATGAAAAACTTTCTCATTGTGCTAAAAAGGTGGAAATAGAGTTTTCTGATGATCATGTGTTCTTTTAAGAACAACAAAATAAGAGGTTGTGGTGGTAGGAGAGAGGTAAGAACTCATCAAAAAATTATAATCGTAAGAAACGTAAGTTTACAGTTTGTGAAAATTATGGTAAAAATCATGTTGTGGAATGTATTTTGAATTATGGTAAGTGCTATAGATGTGGTAAAATGGGACATAAGGCTCATAATTTCAATGAAAATCATCAAGGTAATGATAAGACAAAATCTTATTTACAGTTAGTAAAATGTTTTGTGTGCAATGAAATGGGTCATTATGAAAATGATTGACCAATAAACAACTCAACCGAGGAAATGCATACATAGTAAAAGTAGAAATGGGTGGTGAATTCCTTTGCAACTACTTTAATAGATGTTGGAATATCAAATGAATTACTATAAAGTACACTACTTGTTTGTTCAGATTATGAAAATGTGTTTTTTGATATAGGGTCTACATACTCTTTCATTTCTGAGATGTTTTCTAGTAAATTGGGAATTACATCTCATGTTAAGAATACAGAACATATTGTAAAAACACCTAGAGTAAATTTTGAGAAAAATGAAAACATAAGAACATTTTTTTCCTTGTGTGTGGAAATAATATACCTAAAAACCTAATTGTTTTTCCTCTAGTAGAGTTGGATGTTATTTTGATTATCGATTGGATTTCTGTTTATCATGATAATATTGACTACGGACCTAAATAGGTTTTTTTTTCAGACTGATTTTCAGTTTGGTTACAATAATGAACCGTTGATTTTGATCACATATCAGGAAGATGGGGAACTACTAAAAGATGGAAATGAATGTTACCTTGAACATTTTGTTTAAAATAAAAAAATTATTTAGATTAATTATGTGACAGGGGTAAATGAGTACCTTGATGTTTTTTTCTGATGAGTTTCCCAGTATTATAGCGGATTGGGATGTTTAAAATACTATTGACTTAGTTCCTAAGTCTAATCCAATTTCAAAACCCACATATCGAATGGCTAAAATTGAACTTTTAGAGTTAATGAAGCGATTTCAAGAGTTATTAGACAAAGGTTTCATTTGACCTAGCACATCACCATGGTGTGATCATATCTTGATTGTTAAAAATAAATATAGTTCTTTGAGACTTTGTATTGATTATAGAGAATTGAATAACATCACTATTAAGAAGATGTATCATTTGCCTCATATCGATGATTTGTTTGATTTTCTCCAAGGAGAACATTATTTTCAGGAAATAGATTTGAGGTCGGGGTACCGTCAGTTAAATGTAATGAAAGTAGACATTACGAAGACTGTACTTCACAGTAGATATGGCCATTATGAATTTTTTGTTATTCCTTTTGTTTTAACCAATGCACGTGTTGTATTCATGGATCTTATGAATAAAATTTTCCGTGACTTCTTTGTTATGTTTGTGGTTGTGTTCATTGATGATATTTTGTTTAATCACAAAAGTAAACAGGTATATGAAATTCATTTAAGTGTAGTCTTGAAAAACATAAATGAAAAGAAACTATTTGGGAAATTCGGCAAGTGTGAGTTTGGGTTGCAAATTGTATTTCTATGGTCACATCGTTTCCAAAATGGCATAACTATTGATCCTTATAAAACAAAATTTGTTGAACACTGACCAAGACCCAAAAATATAATTGTGATCCATAGTTTTCTTGGGTTTTCAGGTTATTACCAGAGGATTGTTGATAATTTTTCACTGTTATCTAGTCCAATGACTATGTAAACACGAAAAGGTGTTACGTTCATTTGGACAGAATAATGTTATGAACTTTTTTAGGAATTGAAAAGAATATTTGTGAGTGCTTCAGTTTTGGAACTGCCATCATGTAATGGTGAGTTTGTTATTGATAGTGATGATTCGTTGAAAGGACGTGGTTGTATCCTAATGTATAATGATCAGGAAATTGATTATGCTTCATGTCAGTTGAATCCACAAGAGTTCAATTACCCTACACATGATTTGGAATTAACTGCTATTATTTTATTTTTAAAAATTTGGAGGCATCATTTTGATGGAGTAAAATTTGAAATATATACTGATCAGAAAATATTAATGTATATATTTACTCAAAAATAATTGATCATGAGACAGAGCGGATTGTTGGAATTAATCACGGATTATGATCGCACAATCCATTACCATCTGGGAAAATAAAATAAAGTGGATGATAATTTGAGTCGAAAAACTAATTCTTCATTAAAGGTGTTACATTTGGAAAAATATCCTTTGGATTTTTATTTGATAAACATTGGAATAAAAGTTTTTGGTGCAGAATATTCTTCTGTTTGTATAAAGTGTAAGTGAGATCATCTCTATCAGAAAGAATTACGAAATCACAAAAGGAAGATGGTGAGTTATAGAAAAAGGTTGATTTGGTTCAGAGGTGTATGTTACCTAAATTTAACATTGATAATATTTGTGTTTTGATATTTGAAATGAGATTATGTGTGCCTTGTGATTCAGAGTTGAAGAATGAGTTGTTATGTAAAGCTCTTAGTTCCCCGTTTTTAGTTCATCCAGGCAGTACTATGATGTATAGAGATAAATAGGATTATTACTAGTGGGGTGGAATGAAAATAGATATTGCTGATTTTACTGTGCAGTGTTTGAATTGTCAGTAGGATAAAGTGGAGTGTTAGTTACCAAAAGGGATGATTCAGCCTTCACCGGTGCCAGAGTGGAAATGGGAAAATATATACATGGACTTTTTTGTGGGATTACCGAAGACCTCTAGAGGTAATAATGCAATATGGGTTATAGATGACCAATTGACTAAATCTGATCAGTTCCTTCCTATTAGCGATACATTGTCTCTAGATCAACTTGCTCAGTTTTATGTTAAAGAGATAGTCTGTTTTCATTGAGTTCCTCACTCTATTTTATGTGATTGTGATCCAAGGTTTAAATCTAACTTTTGCAAAGGCCTTCAGAAGCCATTGGGTAATAAATAAAATTTTAGTATAGATTTTCATCCTTAATCAAATGGGTAATCAGATCGAACAATGTAGACATTAGATGATATGTTACATGCTTTCTTGATGGATTATCAGGGAAGATGGGAAAAATATATTTCTTTGGTTGAATATTCATATAATAACAGTTTTCATTCTACTATATAAATGGATCCAATTGAGAAATTATATGGAAAGTGTTGTCGAACTCTACATTTTTAGGATGAAGTAGGTGAAAGGAAGCTGATGGAACCAGAATAGGTAGAAGAGATAGCAGAGAATGTTTAGTTTTTTCAGAAGCATCTGAGAAATGCTCAGAGAAGACAGAAACGTTATGTAGATAACCGAAGTAGAGAGCTTTCTTTTGAGTTAGGTGATCAATTTTTATCAATGTTTCTCCATGAAATTGTGTGATTCGTTTTGGTAAGAAGGTAAAGTTGAGTCCAAGGTTCATTAGACCTTATGAAATCCTGTAGAAAGTTGGATCAATTGCGTACAGAGTGGATTTACCTCCAAGCTTATCCTAGGTACACAATGTTTTTCATGTTTCTATATTGATAAAGTATATTCCATATCCATCTCATCTTTTTTTCCCAGATATAGTTCAGTTGGAAGAGAATATCTCTTATGAGGAACAACCTTTACAGAGTCATGACTAAAGATATAATGTTTTGTCGCATAAGGTAATTCACCAGGTAATGGTTTTGTGGAAAAAACGATATCGTTGAAGAGGCAATGTGGGAATCTGAAAATGCGATGAGGGATAAATACCCCCACTTATTTTGATAAGTAAAATTGTGAGGACAGAATTCCCAAAAGGGGTGAAGGATGTAACATCCCAGATAAATAAAGAATAAGACATATTTCATGTTTACTAAAATTTTTGAATTAAATATTATATATTCTTTTAAGGGGTTTTTATGTTTGATATCGTACCTGATACGCAACAACATGTTTCGTTGAAATCTTATGTTGCACAGTAATAATATAATATTAATGTTTTAAATGGTTGTTAACTCCTTGACGTTGTATTGGTAGGATTGAAAAAAAATAAATACAATATAATTATACATTATTATTAAATATATTTAAATTAATCCAATAAAATGTTAGAGGCTTAAAATGAGAACAAACATAATTTTAAGCATAATTTATATTAAAAGGACGATTTACCGCCTTTTAATAGAAACCCACATTAAATCTAGTTTTGTTAAATTTAATAAATTCTATTTTACCTAATAAAATACTTCATTATAATGGTGACATAAAATTTTAATTTGTGTAATTTTTTTTTATGTTTTTCGATAAAGTTCATTTTTTCTGAATAGTGAAAAATATTGTATTATATTTTAAAATTGTGTTTTAATATAATTAATCTATTTGGTTATATTATATTTTTAATTGTTTTTAAAGTATAATTAGAATATATTTTTACCATTTAATCAAATTTTTGTCATTGTAATTAGTTTTACTTTGAAATTAGATGTAAACAATTGTCAGTCTTTTGACAGTTATTGTTTTTCTAAAAACACACTATTTGTTATTACAATGGGAATTAATTTAAAAATAATTTATTACACTTATATGTTAAAAATTTTGTAAAATAGACATCATTTTTGAATTTGGAATATAAAATATAGCGTAGGGTTAATTTTATTGTATTTTTCTGAAATACATCAATTTTTGATGAATAGTAAAACTACTCAGTACTAGTTAAAAAACTGTCTTTTTCATTTAAATGAAATATTACCAATTATGTGAATTGAATTTAGAAAATACAACATACACGGTTGTTATTAGTAAGTAAAAAAATTTTCAATAAGAAGAATATATTTTTTGGTAAATAGTAACTTTTGACTTTTATTATCCGCGGTTAAAGGTAAAGAGGGTAATTCATGGTAAAAGGAATATTATAATAATTTTAAATTACCTTCACACTTGTCCAAACCTTATTGGTTGAGTAATTAACGACCATGGTAATCTTTTGGTCGATTTTGGGACCCCATTGATCCAATTGGGAGTGAAAATGACACTTTAGATTAATTAACTTAAAGAAAAGGGAAAAATGACAAAAACAAATATCTTATATTAAATTAATTTTTACAAGAGGTTATATAAATTATATTTTGGACTATAAATTTTAATTGGAAAGCTAAAATGCTTCCATACATCATGGTATCACTTTTATAGTTTTTATAAATCAAATAATTTAAATTATTTATCACACATTAATTATTTAGTATTTACCACATTAATAATATATTTAAATAAATATGATTATAAATATTAAAACAATATTCAAAACCTGTCCAATTCTTATTTAATGATTTTATTTAGACCATGAGTCATCAAATATTTTATATTGATTAGATTTGGACAATTAAAAACCAAATATAATTATATAATAATATATTATTATAACACATTCCTAAAGAGTCCTTACTCCCCCTTATAAAAAGACCTCATTTCTAACCAATTCCTCAAACCTCTCAATACTTTTGGATCCTTGAAACAATGTCCAATTAAGCTCCCTACATACATCTACTCCTCTTAGAATCATTACCTTATTAATAAGTATCTTCAAGATTTCCTTTTGGATCAAACCAAAGGAAGTTACCCAAATTTATGGTAATAGTTTCTATTAACTTCATTTATTTTATTTTAATTATCCAACCCCTAAAATATTTTTTATTATTTTATTTTATAATAACCAAAGTATCCTAAATATACTATGAATTTTTCATGAGAAGTGTTCTATCTATACATACATACACCTCCATCTAATGGGTGGAGAATATACTATTTCTATGGATGGAAAACTAACGCCTCACGAGATAATGATTGTTCGATTATCTCCTACAACCTATCATGGTAGACTTTACGATGACTCTATATTTATATATGACATATATTATGTTTATCTTTCCTTTATGCTTTTATATTTTTATTTTACAGCATACCATTAGGGTATTAATTATGGGTAAGCGCGGTAATTTCATTTGAGCAAGTGAGGACTACAGCCCCCTCAAAGTGATATTACTCGTTAATGCCTTATGTGGGAAGTATAAACGATGGAGTTAATGATAGTATTTATGATATTATACTGTAATTATAATATACCAATGTATTATTATGTTTTAATTCCATAAAAATATGAAATATAAATGAAAGTAGTTTTCATGCGTAGTTACGACTTACCGTCTCCATGAATGACACATTTCATTTCTTACATTCAAATGATATGAACTATTATAAATATATATATACTAGAATTATATAATATATATGACATATATGATATCTAAATAATGAATATCATTATTGATATAATGGTCTACTTCCCACATAGACAACTTGTATATATAAGGTGTTCATTTTTTAACTCAAGTACCAAATATCATCAAAACGAACATTATTAACAAAAATGATTACATAATGTTTATAAAATGTTAGTAAGTGATATATAAGGAATAATAATCATGAAAAATGTTCTTCAAATGTTGATATTATCATTAATTTGTTATTCAGGATATTAAAGGGTGATCGGGTCAAGTCGGACACGAGGTAAGGGACTTCGTCGCAATCTCCTTTCATTAGGGCATATTTTGTTCTAATACATGACTATAATTTATACGATGTATAAACACCTTTGAATTTTTATTTCATTCAAAGGTAATCTTTTTCTATAAAGCATTTTACAAAATGACAAAAAAATTAATGTTTCTTTTTAATGTATGCGGTGACAACGACGTTTCCGCTGCCACGAGTATTATTTGATATTTGGCTTCCTTAATAAGCCGTAATGTTTTTAAAAGGAATATAAATACCATATATTATTTTATGTATTTTAGGTATTGAAAATTGTTTTGATAAATGTTGTGATATGTTAATATATTGAAATGTTATAGTGTTATTGCAATGTGGAAATGTTATCATTCTTTTAAGCTTATGTTTTTTGTTATGATCATGTTATGATTCATGGAAATTATTTATTTATATGTGTGGTTCCATGATAATCATATGGTGGGTGATCCCAAGATAGATCTCTAATTTATTGGGTAATGTGACTGAGGTAAATGTGGATGTTTCTTCTAAGATATTTATTGAATATATTGTGATGGATATTCCAATGTAAATCCCTATGTAGCTGTGATAGCTACAATGGATGTTTGTTATGGGTGCTATAAGTTTCCTTTATGATTTAGGATTCCTATGTGTTATTCATAAATATTATGATTTCATGAGGAATGTAAAAGTAGTTATGTGTTTTATGTATTTATGAACTAATGTTTTCTTTCTTTGTTTTATAATACTTTATGATCTTTTTGGGCTCATCCCATGTTTTGAAATGTTTTTCACATGACATAAAGATCAATAGGGTAAAGGATGGGATCAGGGAAAATTCATTCTATCTAAAACATTGAACTATACATGTGTCTTTTTATCAAGAGTTCTTATTTTATGAAAAATGGAAACTGAGTAGAAGTGTATACTTTGTAATATTTTGAGATGTAATAGTTAAGTTTTATTTCTCTAAAACTCTAAACCTAAAATGATCCTCAATGTGAATTATTAGGTTAAATCGATATTATACAATGTCTAAAGTCCATGTTATTATAGAAAAATATTAATTTTATCCATGATAGTATGATTGAAATGTAGATACAACATTAGGAAGTTCATAACACCTCAGGCGTGTAAGAGGATATGAGTTAGGTGTTATTGTTTGGAGTGATTTTTGTCATTGAATTAAGAAATAAATAGAACCATAAGTATATTCCATAAAATATGCACTAAAATACCTAATAACTTCAATGGATTATAAAATTAAATCATTTTTGTGCGATTATTTAACAATCAATGAGACAATGAATCTTGTGCAACATGAACAACCGGTCCCACCTTCCCAACCAGCTGAACCTAGACAACCTGCCCATCCCAAACCTCATTCCCAGCCAACCCATCCTACCAATACATCCAACTAAGAACACAAATTCCTCATTTAAACATGAGTATATATTATTTATTGTAATATTGAGATCCCCATGTACACATTTTAGCATATAGAGTCATAAATATTGTCATGGATTCTATACATCAACATCTAATAATGATTGGTGAAGTAAAAATATCATTACATGATATTATTAATATGAATAGTCTATTTTGATTTCCTATCACAGAGGTTATAAAATTTTGATATAGTAGGATTCATTTTTTAATTTGGTGGCCAACCCTTTTTTATCTAAAAATGGAGATATGCATTGTTATTTTAAATATTTCTAACATTTGATTAAAAAGTATAATATTTTTGTAATTTCAAAATTTATAATGGACTACCTAATATAAATCAATTATTAAAAAGGAAACACATAATTTAGGAACCAATAACTTCATATTCACATTATATTTCTGATAAAAAATTGGATCTATGGTTTCTTCATCCTTGAATAGTATTTATGAGTTTTAGATGAAATATGATATATTTTTAAGATACATTCCATATATATTATTCAATAAATAAATAAAGGATCATGTTTATATTAATCATCTTATAATTCTTATATTGTAGTTTTTTTCATCTATGTAAATTTATGTTCCAATTTTTCTTTCGTTAAATAAATATGATTTCAAGTCAGTTAATAAATTAATTATTTTGAATTGGTATGTATAAATGTTTATTGTTCAAAATGATACGTATGTATTTTATGGTCGTATATATCTCGAATTCATTTCAAGGGTTATTAAATATGTGAAAAATACTAGTATATATATATATATCATAGATTATCAAATACAACTAATATATGATGGTTTTTTTCATTAAATAATAGGTAAGATCACTAAGACGGTAATGATGTCATGTTCGTTATTATTTTAGTAATTTATTATTTTTTATGTTGCCGAGTTCATTTGATGTTCTGTGCATTATTCCCAATGGAGTTAAAATTATATTCTATTTTGTCATTTTTGTGTGGTGGTCATAAATAATTAACAACAAGTTAGAAATGTAACTTTTATTCATTTTGATAAGATTAACTTTAATTATTATTTTCTATACATGCTTTTTAGTTGATATATATGAAAATTCAAGTCATAGAATTTTTTTTAACAAATATCACTTGCTGATAATCATCCAAATAAAATTTAATACATGGGAGTAGTAGGAAATATATGTTGGTCGAAGTGGAAACTAAAGAGGGGGGTGAATCGAGATCCAATTTAAAAATTTCTATTAAAACAATTTCTATTAAAATCTCCCATTTTAAATACTATGTTCAACTATAGTGAATTTTTAGATCATTAAAGGTTTAATTAGGTTCTCAAAATATTTATTAGGTCTAAGTTATTTTATTCAGAAGATTAAATTTTCTTTTGAAACTAACCTACTGATTTACAATAGTTACAAACACTTGCTAGATTAAACTTCAATGTAACATTAAAACAATTTTATATTTCAATGTAATTAGCAGTGGAATATTAAAAAATAATAATTTCAACAAATATAAAATTCCCAGAATTGTAAAACAAGAGGTTCAGTAGGACACCAAGGCGTAGTCCTCTAAAACAGTTTATATAAACTTAGTCTACACCCTAGATCTGGGTTTTACAATAGTGCTCAGACTGTCAAGGTCCTCTGACTTCTACCATAGTTCATCATAGGAAAACTACAACAATAGCACACACACTATCCAAGTACAACCTGACCTCTACCACTATCCATAGTGGGATAGAATAGAGTTATAGAAGTTTTGTGTGATGATTTAAAAATCCTTCGGTTTAGCACATGAGTGACTGTGTGTATAGAATATACTGAGTACACACACTACTCAAAAATTAAGAAAAATAATCATTAAGATAGAGAGTATATATGAGTTTAGAATTCTCTAGTTATTTGAAGTTCATCTCTGGACTCCATTTGATTAATCATAAATTCTTCTGAGTCCTTCTCTGGTTTTTGTCTGAAAATAGAGATTCGTCTTCTTCCATGAATTTCAGGTTCAGTTTGATCATTTTGAGTGCATGAATAGATCATTGAAGTTCGTCACTCCTTGTCTAAGGATCAGATTCTGTTCCCTTATTGTATAAATGGCCTTGTGTATGTCCAGTGTTCTTCATGTACGAGGGGGTCAGGATGTCACCTCTCTATTGTATATGTTCCTCCCTACAGCTCGATCGTCCTTATATTCCTTGAGATCTAGCAAAGGTAATGATTACATTATGGCAGGTAAGAGGTAGGGTTCCCTGACATCCCAAAAACCATCATTATTTAATAGCAGTTGCATTAAATTAACCAAATATGACTGTTAGAATAATTTAAATAAAGCATAAATGTTTATTCAGCTTAATGATTGTAACTGTTGACTTTTATTTGTAGCTCTTTCACAATGTGTTGGTATCTCCTTGTACTGGTCACTTTATATAGTGGTTTTCCTATATATAGCGGTGAGCTCCTATTGGTATCTCTTTGTTTTCTTACTATTAGCTCCTTTCATTGGTAGACATGAGTAGCAGTGACTTCCTTATACCGGTGGACTTAATAACGGTAGACTTATATAGCTCGATAACTCTATTTTATTCTATCGATTGCTCCTTATATTGGTATAAATGACAAGCGGTGAATTCTTTATACCAGTGGTCAACGTAATGGTAGACTTATATAGCTATATTAGTCATTCTGTATTGATAGAATTTTTCATACCGGTAGACTTACTCTATCTGTATCACTGGTGTAATGGTAGCTCTCTGTGTACCGATGACCTTTATGTAACGGTAGACTTGCATACCGGTAGACTTATACGTACCAGTAGCTTTGTCCTTTACCTGTGACTTAGTGTTTGTTTATTCATTCTATTCACATAATGAGTTGAGTTAAAATACGATGAATCATATACAAATTTAATTAACCGAATGACATAATTATATCACAAAAGATTTATCATTAGGACATATGTGAAATTATTTATATTTTGAGTATTAAAGTAATTAAACATTAACTAAAATAATTATATGTTTAAAAAATAAGAATCATTTGGGATTATGAAAACATAATTAATAATAACTGGGATTTATCAAAATAGGTGAGTCCAACAATCTCCCCCATTTTGATAATCACAAAATATGACATTGTATTCCAAAATGAATCAGATTTAAAATACTATAGTTTTAATTTTTTAGTGTGTGTCAACATAATTTCAAATATATAAGATATAATGATCTGTAAATGTATTAGAGATAATCAAATATAGAAGAGATAAAATAAATTCAATTATTATTCCTACTTATTGTAGATATCTCCCAATTTGTTAATTTCTCTTTTTTTCTTTCAGGATTTCTCCCACTTTGAGATTATAAAAAAGAAGGGTGAAAAGAATTTACTAGAGGAAACGGGGAACAATAAAAATAGAAATAAAGGAAGTATACAGGAAAATTAGCACAAAGAGTATGAGATACCAAAAAGTGATATATAGTAATGAATAAAGAGTATAAGATATAAAACCATTACAAGAAATACATAAGATTCTTATCAAACAATTTTAGACCCGCTCAATCCTCTTCTTGAATGTCCAAAATGAATTTGCATTTAAGATATGAGGTTGAGGTAGGATCATAAGGTTGAGATGAAGACTGTGGAACTCTTTTAAGGATTATAGGTGGAGCAGCAACAGATACACGATCAGATCAGTAAGGAATATGTCTCTAAAGAATCATTGTTTTTAATCTTCGAATAGTCGGAGCTGGGGTCATTTAGAAAGTATAAGCAGAAGCTGATGATCTAGAAAATGATGCAGGTAGAAGTGGATGAACTATTATTGGATGATCATCAAAATTTAAAAAAAGAAACTACTTGTTCCTCAATTACATGATAATTCCTCCTCCCCTCTCCATAGTAGACAAAAACTCATCCTTGTTTTCTAAAAACTTATCCAAATAAGGAGTCAGATCCCTCATCTTTCTTACTTGATCTCTGAAGGCTTGATTTACATGAGTTAATTTCATTTTTTCCAAAAGACGTTTGAAATGGTTGGTCAACTAATGCTTGGAATACACTTTCTGAAAATAAGAATCAACATTGTCCTTTACCTCTTTCTAAGAAGCAGAAGCTTCTCTTATAAAATTATGAACTATTTTTCATATATCTCTGGTGGTAGTCACCACATGGGTCAATTTAGAAGAGTCTACAGAGCCACTGGTAGAAGACTATACAATCTCTTTTCTTAGTATAGCTCGAATCTTATCAATATCCAAAGAGGGTCTGGTAGAAGATAGAGTTGCAATGGAAAAGGAAATAGTTGGCTTAAATGATTTAGTCACCCCACATATGAGAATTTTTACAAGAGTGTCCTCGGTGATGATATTTTGTTCCACTGATCTCTTAAATTCCTCAAACACTGAAACCATCTGGATCACAACACTTTTCAAAAATACTAAATATTTTAGAAGTTAGAGAATCAGATCTCATAGAGACACTCAAAGCAGCCACAATTAATTTCAAACAATCAACAGACACTGAGAGAATAGAAAACTTATATTGGAATGATTTTATTTCATCCATAACACTGACCACAAATTCCATAAAAATCTTCTGAACAGAAGATATCATGTAATTTTCTATCCTCTTCTGTTCTTCAACAAAACTGATATTTAGCTCATACATTAACTCCACTAAATTAGCTTTTCTCACAATATCATCAGGTTATGTCTTAGAGAGGATATTATAATCGACATGAGGTCTACTGACAGGTGTGTCATATTAATAGTTAGGGTAATCTAAGCTAAGCACTACAAAACCTAGGTCTTCTACCGAGTCCTCAATCCCATGATCTACTGAAACTGAACAAAGCCTAGAGGGATGCTCCCCCAATGCGAACTTCTTCTTTAATAGAATTATTCGGCTGGTCTTCCTCATCAAAATCATCAAAACCATATCTATCTCAGCAACAAGATGCTCAACAGGTTCAGGTAAAGGGTCTTCTACTCAACTAGATTACCCTCTACATGCATAATAGAAAATCCAATATCTGGACTCAAACTAAGAGAAGAGATCTCATCTGTGATCTCGGATATAGATCATTCATCAACAGGTCATTATTATTCTTCATCATCATCCTCATCCAAAACGGGTTCCCTTCTGGGAAATCTACCAGGAGGACTAGCTTTCCCAAAATAAATATTATGATGTATAGGGTTGGGAGGTAGATCAGGATCCCCTCCTTCTTCAACAGAGGTCTCATCTTCTTCAAAATCACTGTAGGATAGGATGGCATCGTCTGGTCTTAGACCTAGATCCCTATCATCACTGGGCCTAGAAGGATGGTCCATAGGACTGTATTTGTCATATATATTTCTTTAATCATTCACCCACTAATTTTTTAATGGATTCCAGTTAACGTTTATAAACTTTCATAATGTTAGAGTAATGCAAAAATTATCCTTCACCACTACGGTATCATCCTGAGACTCATCTACTTTCTTTGCTTTTATCATGATAGATAAAAAAATTGAAAAAAACAAAGCATTGGTTTTGGATTTTGTTCTGGTCATGTCCTCTATTTGAATCATCAACAGTCCACATAGGATGACCTTCACTCCATGCCTCAAAATATACATCAGGTATATGTCTTGAAACTTTTTGGGGAAAAATCCCCTCACCTGGGATTAATCACATGATGGATAAACTTGAACAACAATTTGTTCTCACCATCCATCTCTACTGCAATCACATTCCTTGGAGTTCCAATTCCAGTTAGCTCTTTTAGTGCACCTTCATATCCAAAATGATCACTAGTTGCAGGTATGGATTTAAAAAAAAACGCATACTCTCCTTAATGAGGTACTTTAAGGTTTTCAGCCCATTCACTAGATAAAAAAGATATCACTTTAACATTCACAAATGAACTCATCCTATTCTTCTCTTCTGACATATCAAAACGAACACGCGCATAAATTTTTTCCCCAAAAATGGGGAGTATAGTAAATTTTTATCACAAAATACTTGATCCATCCCGGCTCCTCCAATATCTTCAACATTAACGATTTTCTAAATAACAACCATTCAGCATAGAGATATCATTCAAAAACAATCTCACTCTTGGTGAGATGTGGATTTAAAGGCTATCTTCATTCCTTAACAGTGCCACTACCACAAGTTCTTGAATAGACTTTTTTCCACTTAGCACTTGCCGCATCTCCTTCACAGAGTGTTGGTCTCTTCACACGATCCATTTCCACAACCAGAGACTTAGGGTTCATAGGATGCCTAAATGTTTAGGTATGTAAGATGGTGAGAATCTGAACGGGTAGAGTTCATGGTGGATTTAGTAATATTTATACTTGATTTTATATCATTTAGGAATAATATAAAAAAATAAGACACTAAAATGATTCATCTTGAAAAAAATAAAAATAAAACAACGCGATATGTTATACTGGTGAGAATTTTAATAGTAAGACCTACCGGTGAGAATGGTAATGGTGAGGTATTCCTAAATGTGAGGTTGTCTAACAGTGAAGTATTCCTAATGGTGAGGTTGTATAACCGTTATGTTTTTCTAACAGTGAGGTTATCTAACGGTGAGGTATTCCTAACGGTGGGGTTGTTTAACGGTGAGGTATTCGTCACGGTGAGGCTGTCTAACGGTGAGGTATTCCTAACAGTGAGGTTGTCTAATTGTGAGGTATTCCTAATGTTTTTCTTTCCTATCTCATGTCTAATTTAACTTAACCTCTCTGAATTTAAATGCTTTGTGAAAATTTCCTCTATTTTATGTTCAGTTCTTATAAACTCAAGAGTAATATCACTCTTTTGATAATGATCTCTTAGAAAAAGGTGTCAAATATCAATGTGTTTAGTTCTAGAGTTAGATACAGGGTTCTTTGAAATATTAATAGAGCTAGTGTTGTAAAAATTTATTTAAACATGTTTAAAACCATATCCATAGTCCAAGAAAGTGTGTTTCATCTACAGAATTAGTTCACAACAAGTACCAGCAGCTATATTCTCTTCTTCAGTAGTGGACAATGCAACTAAAATTTGTTTCATACTACACCAAGATAATAAGGATTTTCCCAATAAATGACATGTTCCAGATGTGCTTTTTCAATCCCACATACAACTAGAAACATTTGCATTTTAATAATTTATTAACTCAAAATATTGTCCTTTTCGAAAAAAGAAACCTAAATTTCCAGTATGTTTAAGATATTTTAAAATTATTTTACAGTAAGAAAATTAAATTCTTTAGGATTATCTTGAAATATTTCACATATACATACATTAAATATAATTTCTAGTCTACTAGAAGTAAGGTAAAGTATACTTCCAATCATTCCTCTATAATTCTTTCGATCAATTGGTTTCCCATATTCATCAATGTCCAACTTATAGGTGGTACTCATGGGTGTTTCACATCCCTAATTATTATCCAAAGCTAAACATTTTAAAAGATATTTTATACACGTACATTGATTTAAAATAATACAATTAATATTTTGAAAAAAAATGAAAACAAATAAAATATTTTGTTCTCCTGTCAAACTCATTTCAAATTAATTATTCATTTTGAAAAATAAGTACATAATGAATTTTTAGAAGATCCAAAAATAATATCATCAACATAGATTTGTACTATGAAAGGATCTTTAAAAATTAATTTAATAAACATATTTGGGTCAGCAATCCCTTTAGAAATACCTATTGAATAAGAAAATTACAAAGTCTATCATACCAAGCTCGTGTATCATGGTTTAAACCATATAAGGCTGTAGAATGTATACAAACATGATTGGGAAAATGAGGATTAGTAAATCCAAGTGGTTGTTCAACATAAAAATCTTTAATTATAAAACCATTTAGAAAAGCACTTTTTGCATCTATTTGATATAACATGAAATTTAGATGAGCATCATAGGAATGGAGAATCATAATGGCTTCTAATATAGCTACAGGTGAAAAGGTTTACTCATAGTATATTCATTCATCATGACTATACCATTGTGAAACTATCCTTTCTTTGTTTCTAATGATATTTCTGAATTCATCAACTTTGTTTTTAAAAACAAATTTATTATCTATGTTCAAACTGGCCTTAGGTCTATCAACTAATTCCCAGACCTTGTTTCATTCAAATTGATTTAGTTCTTCTTGCATATCCATTACCCAAAATTTATCAATGATTTCATCATTGATATATTTTCGTTCTAAATGTGAATGAAAGGCTGGATGTTCAACATGATTTCGTAGAGAATCTCTAGTCTGTGTCCCTCTATCAAGATTCCAAACAACAACTTCTAAATAAAGATTTTTTAGAATCCTAGTTGATCTAGTGAAGGTGGGACTAGAAATTTCTGTTTCTTCTCTATGTTCAGGTTAACTAGGAAGAAATTCTATAATACTTCCAGAATATATCAGGTTCACTATTTTTGTCATTAAGGTCCAGAATAGATAAATATTCATCATGATTTTCGAGATAAGACTTAGGTTAATATGGATTAGTTTCATAAAATTTGATGTGAACAAATTATTCCACAAATATGGTTCTTTTGTTAAAGAATCTCTAAGATTTACTGGTTATAGAGTAACCTCGAGACATTCCCTCATCACTTTTAGAATCAAACTTTTAAATATTATCCTTAGTATTATGAATCCAGACTTTTCAACCAAAAACTCTAAGATAAATAACTTTTGATTTCCTATTATTCATAGTTCATATGGGTTCCTCTTAACAATAGGTATAATCAAGACTCTATTTTAAATGTAAAAAGTTTTATTTACAGCTTCAGCCCAAAAGTAAATAGGTAGTTCGTATTCATTGAGAATATTTTGTGCAATTTATTGAAGGGTTCTATTCTTTCTTTCAACTACACCATTCTGATGAGGTTTCCTGTGAGTAGAAAAGTTATGAATATAGCCATTGAGTGGATATTAAGATTCAAAATCTTGATTTTCAACCTCATGGCCATGATCACTTCTTCGGGTCGTAATCATAAGTCCACTAAGGTTCTCTATAGACATTAAGTACATAATAAAATAGGAACATGCTTCAGTTTTTCGAGAATGAAAGTATACCGATGTATATATAGAAAATTCATCTACTTGGACATAGACATAGTGCTTCCCATTTAAACTAGAAACTCTAGAATGTCCAAATAAATTCATGTGAACCAACTCAAGAGGTTGAAAAGATGAAACGTCTTTCATTGATTTAAAATAAACTTTTTGTTTCATTCCCTTTTGACAGGGAGTACAAACATTGGTTGATGGGAATTCTATTTGAGGTAGGTCTCTAACATCATTTTTCCTAGTCTGTTTTCTATGTGAATGGATGTTGCAATGTATGAATATTTTGGGCCACAACAAAGACACTTTATGAAAAAAAAATTAATCATGTAATGTTTTGTTTATCTGTATAATTCAAATCAACTACATAAACTTTTTCATTTATCAATGCATAAAATACTAAAATATTTTTAGAATTAAAAAATTAGAAGAATAATTTTCAAATTTGATATTGAAATCATCATCACACAACTAAGAAATACGTAAAAAATTATATTTAACTCTATATACAAATAATAATTTAGAAATTAAAACTAAATCAGTGTTAACTATATGTCCTAGGCCGATGATCATTCCTTTCGAGTTATCACCAAAGGTGACATAGCCTCTATCAACTTTGAATAAGTTTTTAAAACATGAAAAGTCTCTTGTCATGTGCCTTGAACATCCACGGTTCAAATACCAAGTCTTCCTATAGGATTTTTTATGCAGGTTTCCTACAAAATAGTTTTAGTCAGAAAAAGATTTTCATACCCATATTCACTTGGGTCTAGAAAGGTTAGCAAGAAAAGATTTAGGTTACCAGATTTGTCTTATAGGTCTCATATAATTTACAGAATCAATATATTTTGAAAGAAAAACATTATTTGATCTATAAATATGTGAATAACTAGTTGAACCATATGAACTTCTAGAACTATAACTAGTAGCATTCTATCCTGATTTAGGAATAAATCTAATTTTAGTAATCTATCTCTGTCTAGGTTGATAGCCTATTCAATGGTATATTTTGGTGCCACTTGATTACCTAAATTTTTTGAAGTGTATCTTTTCCACTTTTGAATTTCTCCATGTCCTTCATTAATTGCTCTTTAGACAATTTCAGTTCAGTATTTTACTTAAGTAATCAAGCATTTTTTTCCTTTTATAAATCAAGTGTATATTTAATAGAGATGGTCAAAGCATGTTGTTTCATTAAGGTCATATACTTGTCCTTCAATTCGTTACGGGTTTCTTCAAGCATATTACAATATTTATATAATTATTCAATAGACATATTTTTATATTTAGAATCAAAATCAACTCTAGAATAATATGAATTTAAAGCCACAGCATCCATTGTTTCCTCAGATGTGTTTATCATAAAACACATGTTAAATTTTTTAGATTTTTCATCCTTAGAAGAATCAGAATCACTTGAACTATCTTCTTAAGAAATCCAAGTTTTTTTCATAGATTTCTTGTTTTATTGTCGTTGTAGTCATATTTCATCTTGAATTTTAACATTAGACAGTCTGATTTTACAGGTCGTTTTCTTTTTCATTCACAGTAGACAATTTCATCACCTATATCATAATTTTTCCAATACTTCTTCTAATGAACTTTATTGTCATATATTACATTGTAGTTTGATTTTCTGATGAATTTATTCTTCCTGTAGAATTTATTGAATCTCTTGTCTATATGTGCGATCTCTGCATCACTCTCAGATACACTCTCATTACAGCTTGAACTATCACTTGTAGTTTGAATTTTCTCTTTGTCCATACTCTTCAAAGTAGATGTCTTGAAGGATACTGAATTCTTCCTTGGTACATCATCTTCTTCCTTATTAACTTTATTTTATTCTTCATATATCATTAACTTACTAATCAGGTCTTTAGCATGATGTCAAATTATATAACATGATTCTATTATTGAAACTGATGTGCCTCTCCATCTCTGTTGAAGAAATCTTAGTATCCTTAAGATTTTCTCTTTTTCTAGAACTACCTTTCCCAGTGAGCTCATCGTATTTACAATTTCGTTGAAGCTAAGATACTTGTTAGAAATTGGTTCATCACACTACATTTTAAAATTAACATATTTAATAGTGTATCTATTCCATATCATTTATTTAAATTTAGTTGTTCCCTCGTGGGAAATAGCCAAAGTATCCCAAATTTCATAATCAGTTTTACAAGCAGATATTCGATTAAATTCTTCATCTCCTAAAGAACAATACAAAGAATTCATTGCTTTAAAATTATTATTGTAAACTATTTTAGTAGGTTCAACCCAAGTAGTAATTTTAGTTTATACAATCTTATACAGAGTATATATAGATTTCCATATGTCAAATCCCATAATTTTTAAATGAATTATCATTTTCAGCTTCCATTGGGCATAATTATCAAAATTAATGAAAGGTGGTCGGTTGGTAGCAGCACCCTCTAGTCTAATATTAGTAAACATATTTTAGTATATATGTTTAAAGAGATAAAATTTAGAACTAATAGAAATTTATGATCTTTAAGATACAACTAATATCAATGTTGAATAACAGAGTATTTGGAAATCCTTTATTAACAAACAATCCTCTGATACCGAATGTTGGTCAGAGTGGATACTCAAGGGGGGTGAATTGAGTTCCAATTTAAAATTTTTTGTTAAAAATATTATATAAAAACACCCTAATTTAAATACTATGTTAAACTACAGTGAATTTTTAATACATTAAAGGTTCAATTAGGTTCTCAAAATATTTATTAAGACACAGTTAATATAATCAGATGATCTAATTATCTTTTGAAACTAACCAACTGACTTAAAATTGTTGCAAACACTTGCTAGATTAACTATAAAAGTAACATTAAAACAATTTTATATTTCATAGTAATTAGCAGTGGAATATTCAAAACAAATAATTTTAACAAAAGCAAAATGCACAACAATGTAAACCAATAGGTTCAGTCACAATCTGAGACTTAGCCTTTTCACATAGTTTATATAAACATGATACACACCATGGATCTAGGTTTTACAACAGTGCTCAGACTGTCCAGGTACTCTAAACTCTACCACAGTTCTTTGTGAAAAAACTACAAAAATATCACACATGTTTTCCAGGTCCTACTTGACCTCTACTACTATCCATAGTGGGATACAAGAGAGTTATATAAGTTTTGTGTGAGGATTTAGAAATCCTCCAGTTTAGCACATGATTCAGTGTGTGTATGGAATATACATAGTACACAAACTTCTCAAAAAATAAGTAAAAGAATCACTGAGAGATAGTATATATAGGTTTAGAATGATCTAGTGATTTGAAGTGTAGCTCTGGACCCCTTTTGATTAATCAGAAATTCTTTTTTATTCCTTCTATAGTTTTTTTATGAAAATAGAGATTCTTCTGCTTCCTTGAATTTATGGTTCAGTTTGATCAGTTTGAGTTCATGAAGAGATCATTGTAGTTCTTCACTACTTGACTAAGGTTTATCTTGTGTTCTCTTCTTGTATGAATGGCATCGTGTAGATCTAGTTTTCTTCAAGTAAGTGGGGTTATTGATAGCATACTTTCATATCGGTAGACTTTCTCTAACGATAGCTCTAGTGTAATGGTATATCTCTGTGTACCAGTGACCATTCTGTAATGATATACTTGCATACCGGTAGACCTATACATACCGGTAGCTCTGTTCTGTACCAGTGACTAAGTGTCTATATATTCATTTTATTCACAGAATGAGTTATGTTAGAATACAATGAATCATATACATAGTTAATTAACTGAATTACATAAGTATATCACAAAATATTTATAATTTGATAATATTTTAATGTATTAATATTTTGAGGTTTAAAGAACTTAAAAATTATCTATAATAATTAAATGTTTAAATAATAAACATCATTTGGGATTATCAAAACACAAATAATCACAATTGGGATTTATAAAAATAGGTGAGTCAAAAAATATATTTAGTATTTGATAATATATGTTTTCTGCTATATATATATATATGCAAGTGTTTATTTTCCATTTAATGTTCTATAACTACAGTTTCATCATTTAAAACGCTGTGTGGAAAGTTGTTGTTATGTTTTATGATTCAGGTATGATACAAGAATAATTTGGTCAATGATTTAATTTGATATGGTAATATATATACGTTTTTTATATCAAAACACTCCTTTTTTAATCTTATAATAATTTTTATTGTATATTTTCAATGATATAAAGTTATATACAAAAGAAGAACTTACAAATCAATATTGTTTTTTTGGAAACAATTTATAAAGTATAATTGTTATTTACATTATCATAAATTTTTCTTTTAATTAATGTCAAAAAAATTGAGTATCTTGTTAATAATTTTCTTCTCTAAGATTGAAAATTTTGTTTATTTTATTGGTGTATTACCAAATGTATAAAGGATTTTGAAATTATTATAAAATTTTCATGGTACAAAATTCATTATGATAACAATTATCTACCATTAAATTAATTTCTAATAATTGAGTTATTATACACTCATTTTTTTATAATGTTTGTTTATAATATGTTTTATAATATTTGTTTGATAAAGAAGAATGATTTATTAATTTTTATGTGATCTTAATTAGTAATTATTTTCTTTCATATAAGATTATAAAATTGGTATATTAAAAACTATTCATTGAGGGATTTGATGATAGAGAATAATCTAAAATTAAGAATTATTATTCATTTTATTTCCATAAATTTATAGGAAACTACCTCAAAAAATTTTTATTTTATTTTAATATTATCTAAAAAAAATTTAATTTTAATGATAAAATTTTTATTTTTCGTAATTAAAGAAAATAATTGGTAATAATAAAATGGACTTCAATTTAATTTCCTTCACTAGGTAGGTAAAAAATAATCCTAGCATTAACCACATTAATTTGGTGGTCAAACTAAATAAAATTTAATTGATATATTTATTATGTTATTTGTATTTTCTATATTTTCCTTATCTATAATGATATAAATATTATTACCCATTTTCATTTACCATTTCCTCAAATAAATACTTACTAGGATTTCTATACATTTGAAGGATCATAAAAAAGACAGGAGTCATGATGATGGGTAAAATTTGTATAAACATTTACTAAAATATTTCATATAGTGGTAAAGAATTGTTAAAAATTACTTTTTTGTTTATACTTCCATGCATAAACTTACTTAAATTTATCTTCTAATTCACACTTAGTTTGATGAGTTATATGGATATTATTGGGTCTCCCATTGAATAAATAAATTTTTCAATTTTTAAATACCATTATTGAAATTTGGATTAATCACATCATTCAAAAAGATAATGATATCTTGGTGTAAAATATCACAATGAGGAAGGTCATATATTTATTAGAAGAAACCATATGTTTTCCCCATAAGAGAGACTAAGAAAAATAGTGACAAAAAATCCCCTAATGAAAATTTGTGAATGATTAATGATATATAAGATAATTTTTTATGCCATCCTATAAAAAACCATATTGATCTCTAGTTTCAAAATTCAATTTTTATCAAAAACATTCCTATATAGATCACTAATCAATTTTACCACATTTTTTTGTAGTCATACATACTCATACACATTATGAGTGAATCATTCTAAAATGATATAACAAAAGAGAGAAAACCTAGAAGCTTGTTATTATGGATTGAAGCCCCAACACATTATAATACATTATATATTATGGTATACTGATAATTGTAAAAGGGACTCACATACTTATCCTTATGAATAATTATGTTTGTTGAAGACAAAGTAACTGTAGTAAGATATAATTTTAGAAACAAAAACCACACCACATCATTTTAGGTATCTATGATTTTTTAAGATATTTAGAAATAGATGGAACCATGAAACTCATCAAGGCCAAGAGCACTATTCGGGTTGAGATTGGAAATAAACCTCTAAATTTCCTTCTCTAATATAAACCACTTATAAATGTCATTATTCTGAACATTCATGATACCATTGATGTAAGTACTTAAAACCATAAATCATTGAAAAACAAATGAATTAAACCATCGTAATTTGTTATCATTTTTATATGAAAAATTAATAATTTTTTGATGGGTGTTTAGTGGTTGTATTAATGATATTATTTAGAATTGAATTTTCAAAATATTGTTTTAAAAAAAATTGTTCTTTCATAATATTTTGAGGTCGATATAATTGAATTAACTATTACAATTAAATGGTTTATGTAATTGTATTTTCATTAATTTTTTTAGTTGGTTGACATTAAAATAAATATATAAAAATCATGAAAATATGTTTAAAATTTGATATTTTGTTTGGTTGGATGAAATTTATTTTTAATATAATATCTGTGAAATTTATTTTGTTTAAAATGGTATAGATTTTATAAATCCCACATACACTATAACTTTCATTCAATGTAGTATACACATATGAGAGTTTAAACCTCACTATGGTACCAAATTATTCTTCCAATTCACACATTTCATTTTCATATTATTCAACTTGTATTTTCACATATATAAAATCAGGTATTTGTAATTAAATGAGGAATAATATTTAGATTGTTGATGATGTAACTAGGTATTTCTTCTATTTTTAAAGTCTCCAAAAGATGATGGTGTGATAGGGGAAAAAATTAAGAGGAGGATTCATGCAAGAGTTTGAGTCTTCAAATATGTAAAATGGGAACTCAACATGAAAAAGATGAATTTTTTTAGAAATCATGTATTTAGAATGATTTTTTATGATGTATATACTGTTTATATGAATTCATATATTAATAAATTCAATATAACTTGATTAAAAAAATATATGTTTAATTCAACATCATTTTTGCAAAATCCAATGGGGAAATATTTTGAAGTTGGTTATTTATAAAAACATCCATTAAATGGTTTACTAAAAAATACATTCGATGTCATCTTTTTTTTAAATTATTAATATAGAAAGAATATTTTGATGTTGGTCTTCTAATAAACTGATGAGAAATATTTTATACAATAACTTTCAGCAATATTTTTATTTAAAAAATAACATTTATAAAAACATTCGATATTAGTTATATAAAAACCTGACATAGAAAGTATTCTAAGGTGATCTTTCAAAATTGGTTGTTTAAATCCCGACATGGATAATTGTCCTATATTATTTAAATAATAATTTTTTAAACCTATTTTTAAATATATATATATATAATTATTCTTATGTATATTTTAGTAAAAATATAATGTTGGAAAAAAATTTCAATGATGGTTTACATGTAAACTAACAATCAAAGACCTATATATTTTTATTTTTTGAAAAATTTTAGATGTGTGTATTAATAAAATCGTTGTTGAAACCATTATTTGTAATGATTCATTTAAAAATTTATACTAAAAAGAGAGATCAAAACCCCAAAATAAACTAATTCCAATGTGTATACTTCCACTAGTAGAGACAACATATATATATAAGACTCTAAAAAGATACACATTTAATTTTTTAGACATTGAAATCAACAATTTTTGAAAAATAATTTCCATATAACATAATAAGAAATAAAAACCCCACCATTAGAATTATATGAATCCTCTCACACATATATATCCTTCTGCATGTTTGACAACCATCAATACATTTCAAAAACCATGAATCCCTATACATGTGTTTTCATAAGATAGATAAGGTCAAAATAAAGAAAACATCAATTTCTAAACTAATCATTAAAATTACACCATGATGTTTTCAAAGATGAAAATAATTATCATATAAACCTATTTAGAATCCAAATTATAATTTGTTACAAATTTTTCTATAAAATTATCAAAATCGATGAAAAGTTTCATTCCATTTCTGATTCTCTTTCTAAAAAACCATTCTGAATCTATTTAAAAAATATTGTAATTTAAAGATAACCCATTTAAATTTCTAATAATACATAATTGTAACTATGTATATCTAATTTTTAAATGATAAAAAACAAATTTAAACCCCATGTGTAAATGAACCAGATGAAACTAAAAACAATAGCACAAATAAGAGAGAAAAATTGATAACTCAATGATTCAAAATCCAAAAAAAATTAAATAGAACCACTGCAACACATGGATTAGATGATCAATTTGGAATGAAATAAACCCATTGTGTGAGAACATTGGAGGTCATCAGAGGTAGTTCCATGATATTTTTATTGATTTCCAAACTATTCTCAAAAACCATAAATCCATTTGAAATCATAAAACATTGCCTCAAATTCTATGTGTTTTTCATAACAATACACTGATTCACAAATACAAACAAATAACTCAATCAAAAAATATATCTATAAAAAAGTCAACAACTATAATTAGATTCGGAGTAAAAACAATCGAAGAATTCAATGAAAATTCAATCATCCTTCCGAATAATTGGTGCTCAAAAACCTACCATTGACATACAACATGAATTCCAACAATCTTATATCTGAAATACATGAATTAAAATATAATATCGGAAACCACTTATGATTTAATTTATTTAGTAACCGACCATATTCAACTTCTAATTGGTCACTCGGTCCAACACACGACAAGTCTGGAGAAGCAATCTAGATCCATCGAGGGTAGAAACTATTTCCAGGAATCAATGTATCCTAAATATGAATAGTTTAGACAATTGATAATATAAAATTAAATAAATACAATTAGAAAAAAATAGTGATATCGTGGAATAAAATAAATAAAAATAAAAATAGGTCTATGTGACCTAATAGTTCACTATCAACCACTGAAGCGAAGTCTCTCTATGGTGACTGAGTGCATTCCAGAAGACACACCAGAAGCTAAAAAACATTTAGCTATATCTGTGAATATTAAAACTCAGTAGGTATTCTTGAATAAAATAATTCTCTTACATTATGTTATATATTAAATCAATTTCATTCTATTATTAACTTATTCTACATAAAAATAGCGGATTCTATATTTTTATGAAAAATAAGTTATAAAAATTTTGTTTTATTAAAATGAAATTACCATTTATTTTCTATAAAATTCCCAATGAATTGAATATATTCATTTTATTTCCATATAAATGATAACATATTCTTTGTTGCTGTATTCTTATGATAAAAATGTTTATTTTTATAAATAAACTATAATAATTAGAGGATCTATACAGAAGATAATACAATGAATAATAATATGACGAGTAATGGTAATACAGTGGAATCACCATGTGAATTTCATATTTTACATTCGATATCTGAGTCATAGGATCCTCTAACTAACGATGATAAAATCCTAGATGTGATGTTCTATCACCTTCACAATTCATATAATCCCCATCATAAAATTTTAGTTTGTGTGGTAATGAAATTGTAGGAGGGTGATCATGCCGCATCCCTACCGGCTCACCTAGAATACATGACAGATTCTTCCCACCCAACTTTGATTCCTATATTTCATTCGCAAATAGAAGCTATTTTTTATCAATAAATAATATATACATATCTTATTTTTTACTCAATCTCATTCGACTTCTCACCATAATGTCCCTCTTTAATAGTAACCCCATTACATTTCCAAAATGCCCAAAAAATCACAAAACCCATTATCAAACATATATTAGATGTCTGATATTTACCAAAAATCACATTCAAATACAATAGTAATACATTAATATGTGGTTTTCATTTCAATAACATGATTTATGGTGTGAAATATGTCATATAACATTAAAATTGGAAAACACTTTTCATGTTGAAACAAAATTTGAAAATTTAAATTAACGACCATTCAACCCAATTATAAAACCCGCTTAAAGAAATTGATCCACTATTTGAATACTAGGTAAAATAATACTAGTGAGTGAAAAAATAATTTATATGAATTAAAATTCACCCTACACATCGAAGAAATATTTTATATTGATAAAAAAATTATTAAAACAACCAAAAAATAATGTAATTTAAATTAAATAATTATGAAAATAATTCCTACCTAAAAATAAATTCCATTGAAGAAGACAACCCAAAACCACTTTTCAAGTACACACATATACACATTATTTTATATATGTATCCCTTAACCCAAATTATATATTCTAATGTATATGATGGAATATTGATAAGGTTGATATAGATTCATATTTTCTTAGCAACATATCCACATGAAAGATCCCTTTAAAGGGATTCGTGATACCATAATAAATAAAAATAGAACCAAAAATAAAAAACTCTAATTAAAATTAGGCCAGGAAACTAGAATGGTTGAAAAAATCCCCAAAATAAATTACTAAGGCATGAACCAGTCTTAATCGTGACACACAATCGCTAGACCTAAGAAATAGACAAACATAAAACCCAAGAAAATGAGTCAGGGTTTGGACATGGAGTGAACTCCACCTATATGAAAAATTGACCAAGAAATAAGGGTAAGAGGATGAGTATGAGGGGATTATAATCTTACTTTAACATATCACAACATGAGATGAACGAAAAATCATCCATTAATGAAGCTGCGATGATAAGTTTTTTTTCACACTTTACAAGGGGTTTTTTGTGGGGTAGGGCTTCCATGAGAGAGATGGGGGTGTATGATGGGTTTTGTACAATTAAATAACATCAAGAAGAAAAATTATAATTGAACATCTTAGTAATTTATAATATGCCTCTTTTTAAATTTATCTTTTTTGATAAAATACATTGGACGCAACACTGAGCTTAAATAAAACCATTTTATATAATTAAAATTATTATTTAAAATAAAATTTACACATATTTATTAAATATAAATTTAATAATAGTATTATATATCTTATTAAATTTTTCATTTAATTAGTTAGTTAACAATTAATTATAAATTAATTTAGAAACCAATTTAATATAATTAATTTTTTTATATAAATTATTATTATGCATCAGAGGTGTTTTATCCTAATAAATTAAATTAATAAATATATGTAAATTATAGTAATTAAATTTATAAATATTATATTCAATAGAATGTTTAAAATTCACCCTATCTTTTTTTCTTAAAATTAATGAAAATAATCATAATTTTGGTTCATAAAAATATATATATTTATAAATGATGTTTTCAACCTTTTTCGGACATATGTTTTAAATCTATTTTTTAATACATTTATAAAATGTATTTGAAAAACTAAAATAATACATAGAAAGAAAAATTATAAAATTTACTTCAGTTCAATTTTTGATATTTTTGCCAAAAGTATCATGTATTGATGATGAGTGAAAATGATAAATTTTAATTTAAAGGAATCTTTTCTTATAAATAATATATATTTTAAAATTATATATTATTTACTTTTAATGTAATATTTCACCAATAATATATTTCTTAACACAATTTATATCGTTGTGTACAATTTCACTGCGATTTTATATATAATAACAATTTAATCTTTTGAAATAATACACATTACGAAACCATTTCCTCACACTGTGCACGTCATTAATTTGAAATTAAACTTTTGAAATTATGTGTTTTGAATTTCAAAAAATGGATTAATTTTTTGGAATCATAAAATAAAAATTTATTAAATATAAAGCTTTTATTGAGGGAGAATATGAATAGTTAGTTAAATAATTTTCTTTACAACTTTTAAGGATAAATCATGTAATTATGGTTAAATATAATACTATAAAAATTAAAAAATTTCCCCAAAACATGTATTAATTATAGTGTATAATTTATTATCAACCAAAATAATCCTTCGGCATATTTTATTTCCTCTTGGACCCATGTGTATGAATTTCATCCTTTAATTGTATTCTATATTCAAAGAAGTCAAGCATTTCTTCTTTATTTTCTTAAAATGTATTACATTTTAAATTTGTGGTTATTCAGAATATATCATATACTATAAACAATAATTATAATTATAATATGTTTATATTAATCTAGATTAATTATTTTTATTTTTAATGAAATAAATAATTCCATTAAATGATTTTAAAATGAATTTTCAATAAGTGATTCATTATTGGAAATATCAAATAAAATAAATTAAAATTTTTAAATGAAAATTAATATAAATTAATAAATTTCATATAAATTATAATAAATTAAAATAACATGATAATTATGTGTTAGAATAATTATTTTGAATTTATATTAAATCTATTACAATTTTAGAAATTCATGTAATTGGTAGTTTCAAAATTGACATTAATGTTATTTTAAAAATAAAAATATGTAAATAAATAATATAAAATTCATTAAAATATAATTTTCCTTCCATATGATTGGGTAATGATTAAAAAATAATTATTTATTCATTAATGGTTGTTTTATAATTTTACACTATCTATATTAATTATTAAAGTGTAGAAACACTTGTTTTCAAGGTAAATGATAACAGGGTTAAATACGGGATAAATTCCAATGAAAACGGTAGAAATGTGACTAGTACATATTAAAAAATAATTACCCATACTATTATTTTATTCATAATTACTCACTTTGGATGAATTTATTGTTTAAAATTAATTTATTCTAATTTAAACTATAGCTAGTATCCCAAAAGTGCCATTACATCAATTATAAAAGAGCACCTACTCTATCACTTCACTACACAACATTGAGCTTTCTAGCTCGACCAATCACTAAAATTTTCTTATAAAAAATCATTATCCTTCTTCATTTGTTATTTCTCTTAAAAATGATTTAAATTATATATTTTATAAGTGGATATCTAAAGAAATTATTCTAAAGAAGGGGTAACTATTTTTACCAACTCATCGAAGTTCATTTCATCTTCTACATCATATTAATGTTTTATTTCCATTATAATGTAATAAAACCATTATAATATACTATTTAATATTTTATATTTATTATGGTATATCTATATTCAATTATTTATCCATTATATGAAAAATGAAAGCACGATATGTCTGTATGTAAGACTTACCATATCCACTCTATGGTGTAATATGATCGCTACCACCAATTTACTTGGATTGGTATAATGATGGAAATAATGAGAATATATATATATATTAATTATGAAATGATATTGAATATTTATAATTAATATATCATCCAATTCTTTACCCTTTTTCCAATATCTATATGATATCGTTGCTCGTGCACATGTACACATTGCAGTCTTCTGAAAGTATTGTGATTCATTATATATAACAAACCTTAATGATTAGTTCCAAAAATATATTTATTGATAAAATATTATATTTATAAAATTATTATTTTTATGTTTTTGTTGGATATATTCTCCTTGCAAGGTAATTAGGACTTTCCACACAAAACATGCATGTGAAAACATGGCAATTAAAACCCAATCTAGTCATATGTATAAAATATAACTAAAAAAGATGTAAAACTTTATAAGTGGATCATATATGATATAATAGATATTATTATTATTATTATAGTATACATTAATAATATATTTAAAACCAATATACATGAGTTTATGGCACATATGAATGAAATTTGACCTAAGGTAATGGTTATTTCATAATTCTTTTTTATACGCAAACTTTATGTTTATGTTTCAGCCAGGGAACATTTTTAATCAATGTATATGTTTTATAAAAAACAATAACAAGGTTTTTTAATATTTTCCTAAAATTTTTCATGTCTTTTACTATAGTTTATCTTTCTATAAAATGGTTTAAGAGGAATCTTTTATTCATTTTTTTTAAATAAGGTACTTTTATAATTTTTCGAAAAAATAGTAATGAATGTTTTAATAACATACATAGAATGAGAATTTTTCATCAATATTATGATACCATATTATTTTGAATAATCGTTTTAATTTTTAAATGTATATTTTTAATTAAATATTTTTCATGTATTATTTTGTGGCTTTTTAAATAAATTATTTAATAAAAAATGGGTATTTCTCTCAAGAATTCTTATATGATTTTATTAGTATATTTTCTAATATTAAAACATCTTCTATTTTTTAGTATCTTTAATTGATTATGACCTATACTGGTACCTTATAACAAATTTCACTGAAGAGTTTATGATCATTTGGGATGTAGATGCACTATTTTTATACAATTCATGGTTTATGGTTGATGTAATCATATTTGATATGTTAGTATTTAAATGTGAATGTTTATTATTTTTATTATTCTATCATTACATATGAGTAATGCATTAAGCTTACATAGTGGTTTGGTGGGTATTTTTATATCCCCAAAATTCATTGTTATGTATCTTGATTCAGACTAATTTGGTTATTGACAAATTATATACCCGATTATGTATGGTGTCTTGGACGAATCCTTGACATTTTGATTATGATGTCTAACAATATCCATTTTCATAGTATCATATTAAGTATTCATATTCCTTTTAATTATTCTATTAATAGTATATCCATAGTATTATTTCATTCCCATGTGATTATTTATATTGATTTTGTTTTTCATTTATCGTTCCATATTATTTTCATGATTATGTTTAAATAACGGGTGATTATATTACATAATATTACATAATTAGTTATTCATATTTATGATATAATATGTTGTATGTAAACATTTCCTAAGAATACTATCTAACCACTTTGTTATGATTTTTATTCCAAAAAATACCATGACGTTTCTTATGACTGATATGTAGGGATAAGATAGAAGAATAATGGATTTCTCAATAGATTCTCTATGTTTTATTTTAAATTTTAAATTTTAATGAATTATTAATGATTTTAATATGGTTTCCAAATATAATAAGATGATCAGTCCTTTGGGATTTAAATCTTATATTTATACCAATTTAATAAAGTAACCAATGACTCTTGGCTACTACGGTTGGGGTCATTACAATTGATATTCGAGAAGGATTTGTAGAATTATTGGGAAATAGATTTAGGAAAACATAGATTAGAGAATGAAATCATGTAACAAGAATTTGGAATTATGTCTATATAAATATATGTTATGATATAGATATTTGTAAGACTTAAATATTTAATTTAGTTTATGTAATTGAGTAGTTATAATATTATACATTATGTTTCATTATGTTATGATCTAATATTGTGTATTCCATTTTTAAGAAGAGAATCATATTGGTTGGAATGGAAACCGTATAAAAAAACATAATCAATGTAGGGATTGAACTACTATGAAATATAATATTGATGGGGCTAGAGATGCAACTTCTATTGAATAAATTATAACGATATTGTGAAAACTGAATCTGGTTATGAATAATTTATTTACAAAAATAGACTATTCAGATCAACAACACTTTGGAACAAGTTTTTACCTCTTTATGTGATAACAACTTCCATCATTCCATGTGACTGAAAATATATTATTAGTGATGCAATTGATATAGTTATTTTAAAATATATTTATTACTTTGGGATGTAAGGAAATTGATAAGATTTTCATGGTTGGTTATCATCTCCTTAGATATATAAATCAATTATGGTCATTTATTGAAAACACATAGGTGTATTTAGAAATAACAAACATGGAATGAAAGGATATTATCGTATTTTTCATTGAATAATATTTCCCTCACAAATAAAGACAGGATACAAAGAGAAAATTCATGAATTTGATGCAAAAGTTTGGTGATAATATTTATAAAAATGAATCCAACATTAAAAGGTATGTAATTCATTGTAAAGTATAGATACATAACCCAATGAGTATGATTGAACATTTTTATGGGTTAAATCCATTACACCAAATGGAATTGGTCTCCCAATATTTTATATCATATGAAGATATCGTCTCATGTGTTATCTAGACAGGGAATAAGTAATCTATGTCTTATGACTTTAAGGGAAAGAAAGATAATAAGGGAATGGTATAGCAAGAGATAAATAAATATAAAAGTGGAAATAAAGATTTTCCAATATTTAATAATTGTGGGATGAAACACCCTGGTGCGTTAATGATGGGAATGGTAGTTTATTACCCTTATGAGGATAAAGGTCACATAGATCATTATTGTATGTGATAGAAAGAAACTATAAATGTGGAATGTGTCAACTGTAAAGAGATAGGAAATACACAAAAAAATGTAACAAGTTCAAAATAAAAATAGATCAGTTTAATCTAATGGATCGAGGTCTTGATTATTTGATTACTATAGTCATAGTGCAATAATTTAAGTACATGAGTTTTTGGAATCAAGGATTATTTTATGATATTATGGGTATATGAATCAGGAGGGGTATATATATATTATTGTAGTAAATATTCATTAGGGATTTATAAGAATTAATTTTTTAATTAATGTTATAAGGTGATGAAGGTAGTCAAATAATTAGTATACAGGATTATGTTATACATTTTATCGGGATAATCTAAATTTATTTGGTTTTATTATATTTACTGACATCTCTTCTATATTTATTTCATTGAATATTGAAAGACGCGATTAATTAAATTAATAAAATTAACTATTTATGGAATGGATTAAAATAAATATCAAAAAATAATTTTTTAGAAACATGTGATATCCATTTTGGTTTCAATAAGCATATATAGTCCGAAGGACGAATATAGTGACCATAATATTCTTTAAAATGGGATTAGGTAAGAAATATTATTCTTTAATATCCATATCCCGTTGTATGAAATGTAGTGAAAATAGTTCAAATCATAAAATAGTATGATAATATTCTTATGAAATGAAAAAAATAAAGTATGTTTATTATCTAATGTGATTATCTGAATGAATCCATCAACTATAGGGAAATATTTTTCTAATAGAATTTTTATCTATTTACATTTCATTATGAGAAATCAAATTTTTTTCAAATATTCATAGATTAATGGTTTTATGATGGATGAATTTATAATGACCATGTTCTCAATAACTATGTATCAGGACATGATTTATTGAATTATATTCCAAGTCCTTATTTCATTTCCACTAATTTTATATTTTTTAAGCCTAATTTAATGGTGACCTTCAGAATTTCCTTTCCCACTTTTATAGAGGATACATTATTAACCATATTTCTTCTGTCACCTTCGCATAAAATAATTTTTAAGTATCAAACATTCATTTTCAAATTTAATTTCAAATTACAATGTGAAAATAATTTAAAGGAGTGTATAATGTAACACCCCGCATGTTTTACTACAAGTATCATTTTAAAAATAACTTCTTCGATATCTATCTTTGCACACAACATCGAGCTTAAATGTAACTACAATAATTTTTTTTAATTATTATTTAAAATTCTAATATCTCATACCCGTTAAATTGGTTGTTATTAATAATAATTAATATAAAATTAGAAATTTTTGTTGAACTCATTAGTTACAAAATAATTATAAATAAATATAAAAACCAAATTAATATGAAGGGAATGTTTTTTAATTAAAATATAATTTTGAGGAAAAGGTGGTTTATCGTAATAAATTAAATTAATAACTATTAGTGAACGATATTAAATAATTTTTTTGTAATATATAAAATTTATTGGCTAAAATTCATGATATATTATTTCTATTTATGATAATAAATAATTACAAATTTTATGCATAAAAAATTAATTTTTTATAAATACAAATTAACTACCTTTTGATGTTGATATAGTTATAAATAATCATTATGATAATTTAATAAATTTTATTTTAAAAAATAAACATAATATTTGAAATATACATTTTATACTTCTTAGGGGTGAAGTTTCTTGAAATTTTTATGATAAGATTCATGTTTTGATGAATAATAAAAAATTACTAAATTATAATTGAAAATAATATTTTTGAATAAAAAATTACAGTGTTGAATTATTTTTTTTATTGGATTTAAATTATAAATATAAAATTTTATATCATAATAAAATTTAATTTATTCATTTCAGTTTTCCATTGAATTTGGATATAAAAGCATTACGATATTTTGAATATTTACAATTTAATAATATGAATCTTCACCTCATCAATGATATTATGGTTAAATAAAATTCATACAATTATATGTTTTGAATTTTAAAAATTTTGATTAAATATTTGGAATGCTGATGTCAAAATATATTAATTAGGCCCCTTTTATTTTTTTGACAATATGAATAGTGACCTAAGTAATTTTTTTCCACAATTAAGTGTAAATCAGGTGATTAAGTGTCATAATAAAATTATAAATATTTTAAAATTGCATTATCACATTTCATAATTTTATTTTATGGGTAATTATTGAATAAAATCATCATTGGCACTATTTTTTGTCATTTTGGAGCCACATCGATGATTTTAATCATTTTATAAGTATTTTATTTGAAGAAGAGACAAATATGTCATACTTATGATTTTAATAAAGATTTTATTTTGTAATATTTCAATATTTAGAATATACCTTATATTAAAAATAGTAATTTTCAAGATAAAATTTTAATCTTCATCAGGGTGATTTATTTATAATTTTTATGATATAAATATTTACCTTTATGGTGTACACAATGACGATGTTGTAATTGTTAAATTAATGAAAATATCAAATAAAATATAGAAATAATATGAAAATAAAACAATTTAAAATAATTAATCTCTTTAAAGCTATTTATAGAATACATTGACATGTTATTAATCTGTTAGTAAAATTAGTTGAAATTTATCTTCTTTTGTATGTATTTTTAAATTTTCAAGTAATGAATAGATAAAAAATTGGCCTTTTTGATATTTTAATATAAAGAATAATTTATTAAAAGATATAAAATTTATAAAAATATTATATTAGGCCAAATTATTGTAATATGTTTTTAATAATCATCCATTATTCATTTAATATCTTTTTTTATATTACCTATATAATCATTCAAGGGATAAATTCACATGTTCTCGTGGAAAGAGTTAAATATATAATATAAAGGTTAATTAAAAAAATATGGTTGTGAATGTGACATAAAATAGTATAAATCATAATTTATAATAATATTTCAAAACATTTTAGTATTATATTCCAAATTACTCACTTTGGATCCATTTTTAATTGAAAATTAATTTATCTTATCTTACAATTTTTTGACGTTCATAGTGCGCCATTCACGTCAATTATAAAAGGACACCTCCTCCACCACCTATTCACACAAAATTAAGAATTATATATAAAAATAATCTTAACCATTTATCATCTGAAAATCCATCACCATTTTATAGAAGTCATGTTCTTCCAAAAAATCGATCTCTAGATCCCATAAAACGGATCTAAAGGAGATCTGTCAAAGAAGAGGTTATTGTTTTTACTAACTCATCCATGTTTAGTTCTTCTTATATTTAATTTTCCTAAGTTTTTTCTATTATAAATAATATCTAATGTATCATTTATAAACTGAGATGTTTTAATAATTTTTGGACATAAATACTTCATGATATATCCTCAATATGGAAAAAAAATCACAGCACGTGTGTACGTATAGTTTACTATCTCCACATTGTCGTGTTATTTTTTTCATCACCAATATATCTATATTTATATAATTATTGAAGTAATGGTTATATATTTCATACTTATGTCATGACAATGAATCATTATAATTAATATATCATCCAATTCATTACCCTTTTACTATTAAGGAAATGATATTGCCGCTCGAACGTACGTTTGGCTTACCACCTCCACGAAGTGGTGCACTTAATTATATATGGTAAACATTCAATATTTTTTCCAAAAAACATATTTAATGATTAAATATGAATTTTTTAGTAATTAATATAATTTTGGAGATGTTGGATATTTATTTCATGCAAGAGAACTATGAATTTCATGAAAAATGAATGATAAAATATGTAAATTGACAATAGAAATAATGAAATGAATATAATATTATTAAATATCAAGTGGTAAGGTGTTAAAAGAGTATAATTGATGATATAATAGATATTATAATTATTCTGTTAAAAGTTAATATTATATTTTAAACCACTAAATAGGTGTTTCAGACACACATGGTGTAAATAAGACATAATTTAATGGTTATTTTACTATCTTATTATTATTAGGGATTTTTTATGTTTATGTATCCATTGGGGAACATTTTCCTCCGATGTACATATTTTATAATAATGTTTTCAATTTTTTTTACTATTATCATTTAAATAATTAAAATATTTTTACTCATTTTCTACCTTTTAAAAAATGGTTTGAATGAAATCATTATTTTCTTTTTCTAAATGAGATACTTTATGAATTTTTAGAAAAATATTAACAAAATTATTTTAAAACTAATAGAGTATGGGAGGATTTTTCTACATACTGATGCAAAAATTATTGGAATATTTATTTATGATTTTACATGCCAATTTAAAATTTAATTGTATTCTTTTATAATTTCAAATAATTTTAAATAAATTATTTCAAAGTTAAAGAATGAATTTTTTCCATCCTTAATTGTAAAAATATATTTATTACAGTATTTTCATCAATGTTAAAATACTTTGGTGTGCCTTATTCTAAATTCATGTTGATCTATTATGATATCATATGCCTTATTTTATTGAATTTTTGATGATCATTATGACTGTGTATGTCCTATTTTAACACTATTCATGGTTTATGGGTAAAGTTTTCACATTTTTTATAGTTTTTGTTATGAATGTCGATGTTTTTTATGTTTTACCACTTTCAAATGAGGAATGAATTGGACTCAATCAATGATGCATAGGGTGTACTATTCCAATTGATGCATCATTTGGTCTCATGAGTCAAACAATATTTGATATTCATTGTGGCATTAATCAATGTGATAAAAATTACATATACAGTTCAATGGGATTTATTAATGAAAATATAATTTATTTGAGAAAAAATTTCCACAAAAATCATGGTGTAACATTCTACACCCCTTAAAATAAATTTTCACAAAAAATTAATCAGTTGGGTAAGAAAATGAGAAAATTTATACTTTTTCATATCCTCATGTTACCACATAGATTCTTATAACAATTTATTTTTTCACAATGCATTGACTGGGTGAGTGGTCTTGTTTCGTTTATCATTATCAGTACAATCCAAATTATTAAATGGTGTTCCTCGTATGAAAGATCATTCTATAGAGGTATGAATGTACAGTTTAGTACATGTGAGGGTTAGGTATGTGCATTCTCAGGATAGATAATAGGAACACATCATGGACAAGAAAGATATTTGGAAGAAGTTCCAAGAGATAGGCTACCCTCCCAAAACGATAAACAATCTTAAAATGACTAATAAAACTATGTCATAGTTTCTATTTTATACAAATTATAATAAAATTATTTACATATAGATATTCATAGAAAAACATTTACACAAAAATCAAATTCTAGTTCATTTTCATTGTTATTAAGGTAAATTTCCTGCTGATATTGTGCTACATTGTTATTCATATGAATGGATCAATACTTTTCAACCATTTCATCAGTGATCTCAGGACCCAATATCATTCTTTCTTCCTCATCATCCCTTCATTTTGGAGCTATACATTTCTTCCCATAGAGTTCTTCAGAAATTTCCATCATAATTCAGGGGTGAATGTTGTGGTTTTAAAAAATATTATCTATAGGACGGTTTTTTTTCAACCACCTAGGAAATCCAAAGAACAATATCACAACATATCCTAAACAGATTGAAAATTTGTTTCAGAAAAACCATATATGTCAGCATAAAAAGTGATGAAACGTCATTCTTTATCATGTTTTTATTGAATATGTCACTAGAACCCAGAGTTAAACCATAGATCCTACTCTAATATAATAGAATGATGTACTACAGGAAAAAAATATTACTTTTTTAACATTTATCATGGTATTATTATCGAATAAGACATATTATATGATAGTGATGAAGTGTGATGAATTTTTAAGGTGACATACTACAACCCATATACCATTAGTCACTTTAGTTTTTTTCAGTCATCCAATGAATAAATATGTAGTGTTGTTCTCCAATTTATAATATTTTATGGGTAATAGATTCAACATTAACTTATACATTTTTATTTTATCCTAAATATTTTTTCATAACAAGCACTGAGATACAAATTATGTTGTATTTATATTTATTTCATCCCACCATATGTATTCTTTTAAAACCTTATACATCATTGTAGTTCAATGATGAATATATAATGATGAACTATGAACATCCTCAAATTGATCCTTCTTATAAAATTATATGAATGAAAAAAATACATGGTTTGTGAACATTATCATTCCATCCTGATTAAGGACAAGGTCAAAAACATTAATAACATTTTCTTAAAGATCCAAATCCTCCTTTGACACATCCTTATTAATCACAAGGATAGAGGGTTTAAAATTATTTTGAGAATGATTTGATTATTAAAATTCCTTAATGATTTTTATCTCCATCTTTTGAAAATATAAAAACATTGATTGTTTTTTGATCCTCATCATTGATAAGATATTATGATCAATGTAACTCAAGGCATAATCAAACATTTTAACATTCCCTTTGTGGTAAAGAATTGAGTATTCATAATCCTTTTTAAACTATAACCATATTATCTATCATATATACAAATACTTATGTGTTAATATATAATACATAATTTTATGATTTATATATATATCATGCATATCTCGATAATGATATTGTGAAAAATTGTAATGTCATATAAATTCATTATTTATATTTTTTAGAAAATCATGAATGATTATTTTTTGACCAAGCACTCTGACGAAACATGATTACAAGGCCTAGTAGGTCTGGAAAATGTGTTTGATCATGTTTATATTTATTTAAAATAGCGAACGTACGTTGTTTTGGAAGCAACATAATGGGTGTGTAGAATAAAAATACCTGTGGACTGTTAGGTATGGAACAACGTCTTTACCTAAGGAAAACCATTACCTCAACTTGAATAGGTCAAAGGAAAATGTTATTTTTCAGACCTTTTAAGAAATATATAATAAAAATTTCTTATGGAATAATATTAAATTTTTGTTTATTTTATTAAAATTTTATATTTTTTTGCAACATAACAATGTTGTAACCCAAGAAGAATAGAAATGATATTTCATAAATGAAATAGTGTAATGATTATGTTACTTAGCATAACATAAATACTGGAACACATTTTCTCGATTTAATGGTTCAACCAAATATGGGATCGTTGTAAGGATCCAGTATTAATTTGAACCCCTGTCCATTTGTAAATGGTGAGTAGTGATTGAAGAACTTCCCAAAACTATGGATTGAGGAATAATGAATTACTTCATTGTGATCTACACCAAAGAACGATCCAACCTCTAGGTAGGGGTTTGATTCTAGAAGAAATTCAATTTTCCCCATTCATGGATTTGAGTGAGGAATGTGGGTTAACCCCGGAACTGGTGACCATAGGGTTTTTTTCTCCTATTATAGGGTTATTAATATTATGGTTTAGATTAAAGTTATCCATTTTAGATTATAAAATATCATCCCAAACTTTTTTTAAATTCTAACGTGGAGGAATTGGGAAGACAAGAAAAAGGATCAAATCCCTCCATTGTGGATGTTTTGGGTTTCTTTGAGAGAAGACCTCCAGATCAGCAATGTGATATCATGGAGTATATAGAAGTGATGACGATGACCCCAGTATCCTAACAGTGGTCACAGATTAGAAAATAGACCGTCAAAGTGAGCCAGTGGCCTATGGAATGAACCACTTTTGTGATGGTACTTGATGCAACAAGGAGAGGCAGCCGCATGCGAGTTACAAGAAGTGAAAATGCATTGTGTTGGTAGAGATGGTGGAAGAAATGGACAATGGTGGTGGATCAGGGCTGATGGTGACTCTTAGTGTTATCTCAAGTAGAAGCGGTGAGCATATGTGTATAGAGGGTTAAGGTCTAGTTGTACCACGGCGGCAGGCCCCGTGGCAACTCATAGGGTAAAGGGAGACACTACAGGAATCATGTCATTAGAATAAGAAGACGACCTTATCATGGTAGGATATTAGGTATAAGTTTGTCCACCCCTGGGGGACCAGTGGGCTGGGTCAGACCCTTAATAGGTCGGATTTGGGACGGGATGGACTATGGTTGGTTCGTTGGACCCTAGGCTGGGTTGGGATGGATCAGAATAGACCTAGAACCCACCACCATTCTTTTCATTAAAGAATGTGCAACATCCAAACCGTACACCTGATTGATAATTCAATTCTCGCATTGGGACCCTTCAGTTGATATGGACCTTTTTGGCCAACTTCAAGTGAGGTTTGGAGGATGTTGGGATATGACTAATAGATTGAGTAGTAGATTCTCGCAAAATCAGGAACACTACAAGAAAAAAACCAATAGTGGGTTGTGAAAATAACGATGTGATGAGAAGGCCTCAGTGGTCCAATAGACGAGTAGACCTCAATGGACCAGTAGATGATCTAACCTCAGTGGCCTAGTAGACGAGCTAACCTTTGTGGCCCAATAAACAAGCGGACCTCAATAACATATTAGATGACTAGACCTCAGTGGCCTAGTAGACAAGCAGACCTCATTGGCCCACAAATGTGTGGACCTCAGTGGACTAGAAGACCATGTTGATGAGAATACCTCAGTATCCCATCAGACCTTAGTGACGAGCAGAGGTTAGTGTCATAGTAGAACATAGTGACGAGCAGACTATTGTGGCCCAGAATTCCACATCGACTCATCGAAGTTGACTCCCACAATAATAAAAGTTGTTCAGCATTACGAAAAATATTTTTTATTCTATTCTTTAGTTTCTACTTGTGTGAGCTATCCATTATATATTGTGTAATTATCTCCATGGTAATTTCATTGTGGTTTTTGTGTCCCAAATAAGTATTTTGTTACTCACCCATGAACAAACTCTGCCTACCGATATCCTGTCTAATGTAGATGGGTGATATTTTAGTAGAGACCTTGGAAGTTGAGGACTAGGCAGCGCCCAATGAGAAAACAAAAGAGATACGTACTCCAATAGCTTCATGAATCTTCTATTCACTAACTCTTCAGGAAGGGTTTTTCAGTTGATAGGTTTCTATATAATTTTGTACCCACATGTTTATAGCTTTTCTTTTGTTGGGATTATATACTATTCCCCATTACATTCATCTTCGTACCGTTTAATCTTAGTGGTTGTCGGAGTATCATGCATGGTTTCCCCTTTTCAGCAATTTTAGATGGGTTTGTGAGTGTGTGTGTGTGTGTGTGTGTTTACAGGTACTCTCCAAATGCCTCCCACTTGCAGGTTAATGCCTTTAGGGAATGCTGCCTAACCATGTTCATTGGGAGGCGGGCTTGGGTTATTCGCAGCCTTGGCCTAGGAGGATGGGTCATGAAAAACTTGTATCACATGAGATTTCTTATTCCATAAGGAAAAAAATCTATGGACTTTTATTGAGGAACCATTGTTAAATGTTTGGAGTTTTCCTTAAAGGATTATGGAGCCTGGTGGAGGTGTGACCACTGATGTATCCATACAACAGGTCCCTGAATCATGTTTCACTACATGGTTCATGAAAAAATTGGTTGCATGGATCATATATGAATTGATGGTATTCTAATGTCCTTATATAATCAGAGTCTTCTCTATAGGTACAACCTGTTGATTGTGGTTTATCCTTATAATGAATAGGATTGCACCAAACAAATAGCCCTCCTGGATTCTGGTGTGTGACTATGTGGATGGTACTCCTAGAAAAGAAGAAATAATACTAGGACTAATATTAGAGATTCCCCCACCAGAAGGTGCACCATCATTGCCACTACTCGTTGACCATATATTGCTTCCAGCGCTACCAATACAGGATGAATGCTTGATCAACTGTTTTTGTTAAGAATTGTGTTGTCTCTATAGAGATGGGGAATATTTTACCTTCATTAAATAGAAGTGAACACTTGAAGCGCAAGATGAACTTTCTCAAAGAAGGGTACAGCTGATCATTCACCAATTGGCTATCCTCACCCTCGGTATAGTGGATGAGAAGAGACGTCACATTCATATAGTGGTGGATGAGTACAAAGAAATCATTCATGATGATTTTATAGTATTACACATTCATAGGTCGGATAAAATCTACATTGATTTGTACCTATAGGGGGCACTAATATCCACTGTCAAAAATAGGTGGGATCCCGCTGATATTCGTGAGTTAATGGTTCAACTGGAGGATCAGAAGAGGAGAGGATTTGTGAGGCCCAATGTTTCACCGTGGGCCGCCCAAGTATTTTCTCCAAAAATGAAAGATGGGACTATGATGTTGTGAAACGACATTTGGTGCCTGAATAATGTGATAATGATGAAAGTGTATCCACATCCAAGGATTTATGACCACTTCTATCATCTAAAATGAGTGACATGATTCATAAAGATCGAACACAGATCAGGATACTATTAACTTCTTGTACGAGATGAGGATGTACTAAAGACATCCATTCATTGTCTATTTGGCCACCATGAGTTATTGTTTATGCCTTTTGGTGGATCAATTCCAAAACTATGTTCATGGGACTCACGAATAGGATCTTCCATCAATTCCTTGACTGTTTCTTCGTGGTATTCATTGATGAAACCATAGTGTAATCAGTGTATGTGGAGGGGAATGAGACAAACATGAAGATATTCATGGATACACTCAATGTGACATAGATTTATGGTAAGATCTCAAAGTGTTAGTTCTTGATTTGGGAGGTCCACTTTCTTTCCCACATCATTTCAGAGGCTGGAGTTTTAGTGGATCATGAAATGATAATGGTTGGGATAGCTTGCAAGCCAACTAGAAGTGTTAATGATGTGAAGAGTTTCTTGGGTTGGGATTGATACTATCATAGATTCATTCCTGAATTTTCTTGGGGAGCAACACCTTTATCTACTTTGACATGGAATGGAAAATATTGTGTGTGGATGAAGAAGTTCCTGTAATGTTTTCACATTCTCAGGAAGAGACTGAAGAGTGCCTCCATCAATGAGATGACTAGAGGAATTAATAAGGATAGTATTATTCTGGGATGCATCAGGGACTAGACATTGTTGTTTCCTTATGAAAGAGGTGGTAGTGATCCCCTGCGGTTCATCAAAGTTGAGGCAGCATGTGTAGAATAATGTGACAAATGAGCTGGAGCTAGCTGCAGTAGTCTTTATGTGGAAGATGTGGAAGTACTACTTGATGGGAGAGAAGATTACCATATACTCCAACCAAAAAAGTATCACGTACATCGTCTCCCATAAGGACATGAACTCTAGGTAGCAGCGGTGGATAGAGTTACTACATGACTATGAATTCAATGTTGTATATACTCATGGGAAGGGAAATGTTATGAAGATCATGGTGAACATGAGATCAGTTTCTCAGTTGCTGAGTGAATCATCAGAGCAGTTATCCATGATGTAGATATCCATCATGGATAGTGATTGAGAAGATTATAATCAGTCGATGGTTATCACTCCACAACAATAATAGTTAGATAGGGAGGCATAGCTTGGGGATCTTGAATGTGATTACTGAAATGATCAGTTATCCTTAGGAAAATCTCTTGATTGATATTTAGTAGTTGTGGAACACTCCATCTTTTTTGAGGGTGTACCATTGTAATGGTGGTGTCACCTGAGGATGTTCTAAGGGAGTTCCACACAACCCCTTTGGTGGTACATCAAGGAGTGAAAAAGTAATACCAGGGTCAATGACATTAGTACTGGTGGATGGGGATAAAGATGGATGTGGAGGAGTTCATTTCGAGGTGCCTCATTTTTCAACAAATGAATTCTGGCTATAAGGTTATAATATGAATTACTTATCCAATCAAGGTACCAAAGTGTATTTGGGATGGTATATCGATGGATTTATCAGGGTTTTACCTTGCACATCTAGGGCGAATGACACCATCTGGGTAATTGTTGATCAACTCATCATGTTGGCCCATTTTTTACACTTCCAGAAGTGGGGTCCAATAGAAGCCCTGATATTCCACTATATATAGGAGTTTTTTCAACTCCATGGAGTCCAAAAAATGATATTATATGATCGAGACCCATGATTAATTTCCCGTTTGTTGAAGGGTCTACTGGAGGTATCTGGAACTCATCTACGCTAGATCACATCATTCCACTCATTTATATATGCTCAGACAGAGATGATTAATCATGTTTGAGAGGAAATACTTCATTCATGCATATTGGAATTGAGTCAATGTTGAGAGTATCTTGTACCTATGGGGGTGTTTGTGTAAAAAAACAACTACCACCCCACCATTGGTATGGAATAGTTCAATTTACTGTATGTGTGACCAAAAACCAAGGGGAGTCAGCACTCATGGGTCCCGAGTTAGTATAGACAACAACCATGATAGTGCATGACATCCAGGAGATGATGAGAACTACACAAAGAAGGTATAAATCTTATATAGATAAGAGATGGAGGCCCTTTTAGTTCGAGGAGGGAGACCATATGTTTCATTGGGTATCAAATCAATGGGAATTAGAGAGATATGTTCCGAGGTGCATGTTGTCTCAAAAAATATTCGGCCCTTTCTAGTTCCAAGTAGAGTTGGCGAGGTGGTACACCGCCTAGATATTCCCCAAAAAATTAATCATGTTCATAATTTATTTCACATTCCATAGCTGGGGAGGAATTTATATGACCCATCACACATCATCATCTGGGGAAAGGTGGACATTGACGATAGGGCGACATTTGTGGAGTCTCAGGTAGATATTGAGGGTCAACCGAAGTGGTTACATTGTGGATGATCAGTTCCTCTGATGTGAGTTCCATGGTAGCACATGAATCTCCAAGAGAGAACAAGGTAGTGGGAGGTTCATATGTTCTATTTTTACACCCATTAAATTATTTAACCCTTGGTATGGTTTATGGGAATGTTGAGCCTTAAGGTGGAGAGAATTCCATGTCCCAAAAATTCCATGTAATATTTTGATAAATTAAATGGGATTATTCCAAGACTTAGAGCTTAAACAACACATGATTCTGAGGCCCATGAAGCCTAAAAGAAGAGTTTAATCTTTTTTTAAATATTATTTCCAATAGTTTAGGTACAATATATTTGAAACATTCTATATGGGTCCCCAGATAAAAATTCTATAGGAACCAATGCTTCCAAAACAAATACTTTACATAAGGAAAGAATTAACCTTGACCAGCATAGGTTGATGGAAAAATTTATATTTCATACTTTTTACTAAAACTATTATAATCATTTTTTATGGATGAATAAAATAAAAATGTATTTTATTTTATTTGAATTTAATATTCATTAAAACGTAATAATGTTACAAAATGAGCATAATAAAAACAATATTTCATAAATTAAATATGTGTGACATTGCGACATTCCATAAAATAAATGCTGAAACACAATTTATCCATATAATGGGTTAATTGAATACGGGATCATTGGAATGTTCTCATATTTCTCTGAAACATTGGATATTTGGCATTTTCGAGTGATTATCGACGTACTACCGCCAACGATGGATTATTGAATGACGAACAATAACGGTGAGATCTTCTCCAACAAAAGATCAAACCACATGCTAGGTGTTTTATTTTATTGGAATTTCCTTTTCCCCATTCATGGTTTTGAGAGTCAAAGAAGGGTCTACCCATGAATTGGTGACCCTCAGATTGGTCCCTTATGGAGGAGGGTTTTAAATCTCAGTGTTTGAATTGGACTTATCAATTATAGGTTGATGAATCATCTCAAAACATGTTTTTTATAAATTTCAACATTGAGGGATACGACAAACATGACCAAGGACTGAATCCCTCCATTGGGAGAATTATTTTGTTCTTCATGACCAGACCTAATGATCGATTGGGAGGTATCATGGAGTACTTAGCAGTTAATTCGATGACACACGGAACACAACAGAGCTCACAGATCAAAAAATAATCTTTGGCAACAAGTCTAGTTTCCCAAGGAAAGAACCCCTGTCATGCCATAGAGGGCCACCACATGGACACACAACGGCGTTAGATGAGGCCCATAGAAATTTTAATGGGCATTTGATCGGGGATTTCGGTTGAAACAGTAGATGATGCGGAGATCTACATTGTATTACATAACTAGTGGTCCACGATCTAGCTGGAACATGTTGCATAACCTGAAACGACCCACGAAATCGAGGGAAACATGGAGGGCTCCACATATCGGGCAGAGAAAGCTGGCCTACTGCCGACAGGGCTGGATGGAAAGGCAATGCAATCCCAGGTAGCCCAGTGGGTGTGAACTACAACCTAGCGGGGTTGGTCTAGCTCAGACTATGTCGGATCTAGGGTGGGACGGACCCGGGTCTAGTTGAAGAAGCCGAGTCATGTCATATTGACTAAGTCAGATCAGACCCTTACACAACCAATACCCGTATTAGTAATAATGGAATATCATCCAAACCGTACGTCTTATTGAAGAAATATTTGTGGATTGGGGACCCTCGATATAAGACAATACTTTTTGACATACTACAAATTATTATTAAATGAATTTAGGATATGAAGGATTGATTGAGTTGAAAATTTTTATAGAATCCAGCATGCAACAAGTGAGAATTTTGGGGCATCCTATGATGAGAAAGATGTGATGAGTGGACCAATGGGGCCCAGAAGATGAGTAGAACTCAGTGGATGAGTAGTTGAGCGGACTTCAAAGTCTTTGTAGTCCAGAAGATCTTAATGTCCAACTAGACAAGAAGACCTCAGTGTCCTAGTAGACCTCAGTGATGAGTGGACATTAGTAGCCCCATAGTCATCATTGACGAGAGGACCTCTACTGCCCAATAGACCTCAGTGTTGAGAAAACCATAGTGGCCTAGCATATCTCAGTGACATGAGGACCCTAGTAGCCTAATAGGCCAGAGTGACTCATCAATGATGATTCTCTCAGTAGTAGAAAATGGTAATAATTATGGCTGGTAGATTTTATTTCTATATTTTAGGGTTAACCTCTGTGAGTTTTCCATTACATCATATTTAATTTTTAATTGTATTTTCTTTTTGGTTTGGGATCACTACTATATATTGTTTTAATCACCCCTACAATGTATCATCCCACACGTATTGTGTATTGTGTAGATGGCCGAAATTTTGACAAATATTGTGGTGGTACTGGACCAAGCGGTACCCAATGAGTGTAGACGAGCTAGTTGTACTCTTTTAGTATCAGATAGCTACTCTTCATCTACACATCATGTTTGGGTTTTTATATGGGTTTTTAGATAATTTTGTAACATATTGTTTAAAACATTTAGTTTGTTCGACTTGTATTCTAGCTCCCTTTACTTCCATTATTTTATTGTTTACTCTCAATGTGATTCTTTGTAGCATTTATGTTTTCCCATATTCAGAATTGTTGATTGGGGTTATGAGGGTGTGTATATATAGGTAATCAAAAAATGACTCCCACTCGAATGTTAATGCCTTCGGTTCTAGTTTCCCGCCCTTGGACTTTTAGAGGATAGCTTGGGGGAGTCACGACTTGGGCCCTATAGGACAGGTAATGAAAAAATTTCCACTGCTAACTCCAAATCAAGATTTATAAAAATTTTCATCAGAATCATCAACTGTCATGAATCATAGGCTATAACCATCTGGATAAACCTCAAAAAACATAATTATCCCTTCACGGATGAATCACTATAGATTTAAACCATTCTCCCCTATAGGGTAATATAATTAAAGGTGTGCTAACAAAGTTTTTATTCAGTCCCTAGAAATGTTTCCCACATTCATATAGTGAGAGGAACATGACACCGTTCAAAGATAACAAGGTAATAAGATTATAAAATCCTACGAAACACTATAAAAATGTAGATAATATTCAGATAATCCAAGAAATATATATTTCTCAATCACCGTGGTTTGTCTATCCTGGAAACATGTAGCTTCACTCTTTGATGGATCTACTTTTATACAATATCCTCAAATTATGTTACTGAAAATTAATCCTTTTTCTTACCAAATTAAAACATTGTAAATTTTTCATATTGCTTATCCAACAAAAGGTTCTGTTGATAAATTTACAAGTGATCATCATTCTCTTCATTTATCAGTGAATAGATAAGAATATCATCTATAAGGAATACCACAATCTAGTAAGGGTAATATATAAATACATTATTGATCATGTACATGATGATAGATACGGAATTAGTAAGACCAAACAAATCACCATATAATCATAGTGTCAATAAATTTGATGAAATTATTTATTGGGTATATATTCCATCATAACACTCAATTGATGATATCCAAAATGAAGGTCAGTCTTCGAAAAGTATTGAGCATTGAAAAATTCACCATGCATGTCATAAATAAAGGAAATGGGATAGTTGTTCATGGTTTTGATATTTTCTATGTCTCAATAATAAATGCAGAGATGCATTAATCCAAATTAATTTTTCACAAGGAGAATAGGTTAAACCCAAGGTGACGTAGTTGGCCAAATGAATCCATTATAAGGGTTTTCATGGAATTTATTCTTCAATTACTTCAACACAACCAGACCATTCTATAGGGAGTATTTTATAGTAGTATGGAACAAGGAATGAGTTCTATTGAAAAAATCATCATCACATTTTGGTGGAAATCTGGGAAACTATTTGGGAAAAGAATCCAAAATTTATTGAACAATAATCTTTTCATTGATTTTAATTTTCTCCTATACCATTTGAGATAAACAACCCTTTTGTAATTGGAATTAACACACACACACACATTATGCAATGTCCATTGGAATTTCATGCTTATCATCACATTTATGTATAAACATAAGAAGTTTATAAATATGAAATTTAACTTCCCTTCATCGAAAATTGGTGTATGATTTATTTAGATAAATTTAATCTATTCAGAAGATGACATAAAATTAAACAAAAGGTTGAGTGGATTTTTTTAGGTAACACATTCTCACAAGCATCAACCGGAATGGAATCATATACATGGGATGAAATAATCATACAATTAGGGGGTTTCACTAGTAATTATACATCTAATAATTCTTGTGTAATCCTAACACCCTTAGAAAAATCATTAGATATGAATGAGCGATTAGATCTAGAATCAAATAACACATTAGTAGTTATAGAGTGGATAGTATGTACACATTTTACTATATCTTATTCACACACTTTTTAATAATAGTGTCTCCATGAGACTTACACTTTTCCATTGTCATAATAGGTTTTTGATTTCAATCATCACCGCCATCCCCGGAGTTTGGGTACTAGTTTTCATAATTCCCTCTCTCTTTACACCTGTAGAACTAATGTGACGGAGGTGCACTATGTGTAAAATTTTCTCTATTGACACAATTTTCAGTCCTCTTCCCATCACAAAGGTATTAAAATTCTTTATGGCCTTCCATTACATGCTTAAAACATTTATAAAAAATATTGTGTAAATTTCATACATGTATCTTCCAACAAAATAATCCTAAAGAGAAGCATGTCTTCTCATTTTGGTTTTCATAATTTTCATTAAAATCGTGCTTTATTTTCATGTCAAAACAACGAGACTGATATATGAATTCAGAACCATTCCAATAGATATTTCACGATGAAAAATTTAATCCTAGATAAAAAAGTCACTTATGGACAATTACCTTAACATACTTGTATTTATCCCACAGAATTACCAAACAAATTTAATTTCAGTTTTGATGTTAATTCCTAAACTGTACGTCACAAGTCTCATGAATTAATCATCATAAACACCAAAATATTCATAATCCTTTTACTTATACTAAATGAATCCATAATCCACCATTCTCTGAAGAATTTAACGAATGTAATTATAATAAAATATGTTTCTAAACACATACCAATCAAGTGATTCAATCTCATCATTATGAATCATAATCTTGATTAGTTTCCAAAACAGATCAGCTTTTACTTATAACTGATAAATAGCTAGATTTACTATTTCATGATCCAAACATGGTATATTAGATAATATATTTTCCATAGTATAGATACTTTATTTAAGAAAAACTAAATCAGAAGGCCCTCTGAAATAAGGCTAATGTTTCCTCATGAAGGACTCAATAGAATTATGTTCCATCTTTTTTTAATTTTATTGTCCACCACCATCTATAGATTTAGAAAGATGTGTGAGTATAAAAATGAGTTTCACATTCCAAATCCCATATAATAATTAAATTTATTTTTGAGGAAAATTGTTTCATTGTACATAAGAATCACCACAAATGTGGTTAATTCAGGTTCCAGTCATTGAATAGAACAAAAATGCATAGCGTAAGAAATAGTTATCATTTTGAGGGACCACATAATCATGAAAAGTCACCTATAGTATTTTTAAATCATGAAAATGTATTTATTCTATTAATCATTATTTTTATCCATGTTTATTTATACCTAACATCTTTTTAAATATATTATTATGTTTTATGAATATTTTGTGAGTTCCCAAAGTGTATCCCTAATGAGTGTTAAATGATATGTAAAACAAGGAGTATTTTCATATATCAGATTACCCCAATTCATTCTTGAGTCAAATTATAAGAGTTGTTACACATAGGTACGTATGTTCCAGAGTACATCTAATTTCTTTATCCAGATAGGGATGTATTCGTATAAAACCACTCACTCTATACTTTAAAAAATTATAGGGTATTCTCCTATGTTATCATTATCTTTACACATATCCTTAGACGTAACCTTAGTATTGAAACTAGGGTTTCATCATCATAGTTTACAAAGGTTAAATAATACTTTTATTTGATACCAAAAATAAAAATCATCACATTTCATACAATAACATTACATACAATTTGTTGAATACTTAAAACATTATTTAAAAAGATTCCCATATGCCATATTAGTGAAGTTCGGTTTGAAATATCGAAACATAAATAGTGATACATATGTGAGATAAATTAACTCCCTTTATAGAGTTATTAACTATATCCATTATTAGATACATCAATAAAAATGCTTATCTTCATTACCCGAGGGAAAATAAATATAAACAGGGGTAATATATGATTCCCAAAAATTGTAAAAAATGAAGATATGTACACCTAAACCTTTCGATAAGGATATGATAATTGGATAATTAAAATAAAAGATCATTCCCTTAATATATAATATCATAAACTGGAATCATGAAATTATTATTGGATCTACATATGATATGAAGGATAAGAAATAAATAAAAAAATCCTTGAACTCATAACATAGTAATAAAACATGGAATTCTTGTAAACATATATGCAAATAATATTAGTTCCATAGTAGTCAAGGAATTACACTCATGCTCATATTGGTAGTATGGGTTCACCCCATACTGTATTGGTTATAATAAAACTCATGATATGAATCTAGCTTCAAAAGAATATAACCCATGAAAGAGAAAAATGATTCAAAAATATATATCCCTTGAATGCGAAACATGTTTCATAAACATAATTTACTCAAAACATAATCCATTCAAAGAGAACTATGAATGGAAATAATATATAATTTCCAAAGAAAGTTATGAGTAACACCTAAAAATTTTATCATATATGTATAATAATTTTGATACTTCATACCTAAACATTTCATGAAGAATATTTCTTTTCTTATTTTAAAAAGTCCTTTAAAAAAATAAAACCTTTTTAAGACCATTTTCATTGAAAATAAATCAATATCATATAATGAAGGCTTGAAATATTTTTGAAAACCCTTTTACTAGAAACATAAAAATCAATATTTATGATATTTGGAAAAAAGTTTTATTTTATGACTTCTAAAAGTAACAAGAGATATTTACATAAAATCTTTTTTTAAACAAATAAATGACGAATGAAAGTATTTATGAAACATTTTCCGCTAGAAATAAATTTGAACATAAAAATCATAAAAATCCTTGAAATATTTTTCTTTTATTATTTTTAAAACATATAAGGAATAATTTGATAATATCATAAAACAATTTTTCAAAATTATTCATTTTTTAAATCCATTTAAAAAAACAAGCTTGATAAACACAAATTTTAGACCAAAATGATAAATAATTTGGGAATTTTTTATAAAGATTTTGAAATAATCATATGTAAAAAATAGTGTAAAATTTGTACTAATTAATGAATATTTCATGAAAATTTTAGGATGTGATAATTAATGAGTTTTCTCGAGATATGGATCCTAATATTTCAAAAAAAATTCTATATTCATAAATAATCATGAAAATCAATGAGAATGTTTCAATAAACTCTAATCACATGATTAATTTTAACCATACTACCCATGTCAGAAAATGAAATTAATTTAAGATTAATATATAATTATCAAAAATAAATTAATTATATTTTATTTAAATTGGATGTATATACCCCACAAAAATAAATTTCGGTTCCTAACACATCATGTTTCCCAAAGAAGGAATATTAAGACAAAACTATATTTCGAAATTGGTATCTTCTGAAACACATACCCAATGAAAGAATGAACACATAATAGATATGTAAATTCACATAAATATAATTATAAGAATAATAAAATACATTTATGTAAATTTTATACACCACATAGAAGAAAAGAGTAGTGTTTAAGGAATGTATCTCATGAAAATAAAAAATCAGTTTAAATATCTCTTACTTTTCTTCTTGACTCTCTTCGTACCTGAACAATAATCCTATATAATAAACACATGTTCATTATAAATCATTTACAAAAGCATATTAATATATATAATACCATATATGGTTATATAATTACTTTATATTACTATCTTGTTAATAATTCTTTGTGTATGATTTACTTCAGTTAATATATTATTTTTTAATTGCATGTTTCTTAATTTTTTAAATCATGACTCCTTATAATTATATCATGATTGATATATTATGACACATGAAATAAAAATAATTTAAATTATTTATATTTTTAGTATAATAATTCATATACTATAGAATTATTAAATTAAATACATCGATCATGGAGATTGTAGGACTTAAGTATGCATGAACACTTTCTGTTTTTATTATCATAACGAAATAAAGAATGAAAATAATATATATATATATATATATATTATACTATTAAATAATATTTTGATGTTATAAATGTAATATATTTTCACTAAATCCATCATTAATGAATCCCTTGTATTTTGAGAATGAATCAGATAGCTATGAGGGGGTGGTTGTCCACACATCCTCAAACAGAATTATCGTCTTTTAAGAAAATAGACAGTATAAAGATATAAGATTCTAGATAATTAAATAATATTAAATAAATAATATCTATCATATATATATATAATATACATAATCATAGTTAGCATTATAATTACCACCTTTAGAGGTGGTAAAGAAAGAATGAACATTCATCATTTTATGAGGTGGTAGTTCACCATTCATGTAAATAGTCTGTTTGTTACCAATTAAATTGAAGTATTTATTTTATTAGGTTGAAAGTTAGCACAAAAAAATATTTGTGTATTGAGGATACTAATTATTTATAATAATTTAGCATGGAGTGTTGAGGGGTGGAGAATGAAAAAAAATAATGGAGCTTGAGTGATGGTGTTACCTATTTATTTGGTTACTCCTTTTGGTTTCCATCAATGGGATTTATTAGATTTAATTCTTCAATGTGGAAGGATTCCAGGATTAATAGATGGATATTGAGTAGTTATTTGTATATATATTTTGATAAAAGGAATTCCACCACATGTTAACAACATGTAAATTGGATCTAATAAGGTACCAAATATAATAAAATAGAGTATATGTTCTAAATTTGGTGAACCAATGTCTATGGGATAATATTCTAGGCTGTTTGGGCCCTTAAGATTAATGTTCACTCCCATATTAAGCCCAATTTTATCTTAATCACAATATTTATTTTTAACAACGTTAACATATATTTTTGGTGAAAAACAAAATTGACCTTATTAAAGAATATAAATTATTAATATTATTCCATATATGAAGTTTGTGTTTCGAATTTAAAAACACAAATGTGATAAAAATTAATTTTAATTTAATCTTACTGATGGGATGACACTGTGGTGTTTTAAAATGAAAATATCCAAATGATTTCAAGGTTTTCATACCTAATTTTAAAATTAATTTGATTATAATAAACTAAACTAGATAAATTGTTAAAAATAAAATATGATTAGATGTTTAAATCAATTTAAAAAATAACTGAACATCTTAAATAAATTAGATGAAAAATCTATTTTAAATTAAAATCCCGCATTAACAACTATTCATCAAAAAATAAAATTTCTCCGAAAAATAATAATAATATATCTTATAATAAATTAAGTATTATAAATTCAGAAATAAATTCAATTTATTCTTTTTTAATTTATAAAATTATTATAAAATTATTTTTATTGTTTTTATGGATTCGAACGCCGTCTTCACTACTTTTTTTCATAACCCATTGATTTGATATCCAATGTTAGTTTTCCACGATGAAGCTTCGGTGGTAGGGGGTTGTGGCCGAGATGGATTTTGGAGGTGATTTACCCATATTCTCTTTCACCTTTTCCCCTACTCATTTTATGGGTTCTCCTCCAGAGCTACGGTTCTTATTCCATGTTCATGAGACCTTGATGACGACTTTGGTTATTTTTTCATTTTTGTGCAGTTTTTTTTGAATTTTTTGGTGTTAATTTAGAAATAACGTTATTTTTAAGGAGATTGGTTATATTTGATGTTGAAATGGTGTTGGTAAGTTTAATGGGGTATTTTGTGTTGTTGTTTAAAGTTATCTGGGATGATCTATGGTGGGTCCTTTCTAGATAGTGGAGTTGATGAAGATGAATAAGAAAATAGGTGTGGCTCGAGGTGGGTAACTTCTTGAAAGTTTGTGAATAAACGCATCTTGGTGGAGATTGTTTTGAGGTTTGGGTTTTTAGAATTCCAATTATGGTATTGGTTGTTTTCTCTATTGAATTTCAAATTTGGAAAATGTGGTTATTTTTGGATGATTCTATAGAGTGTGCGGTTCCCACTAACCTAAAAAGTTGTGTTTTTAAGAATTTTCAAAAAATAGACGTGGGAATATGTTTTATTTATATAAAACCATTATGAACAATATTTGAAAATATTTATTAATATTCATATTACTATGTGTAAAATTTAGGTTATAATAATCATGTAAATTAATTATAACAAAAAATTTGTTTCATAGAATCTAACTCTTACATGTAACAGTCGCCAAGTATGTGTTTCTTGTAACTTATACCAAGGTAGATTTTTATATAAAGTACTCAAAGTATGTGTCCTATTACAGGAATGTTTTAGTTAGTTTAATGCAAGATATAAATAAATATTAAATTTAATTGAAAAAAATTGTTCCATAAAAACTCAGTGTGTTAAACAGAACCACCTTCATAGGATGTGAATTCTTTTAAACTATGTGGTGATACGTTTAGTTATACATATTATCATTATTGAAAAATAGTTTTCATGAAACACTAATTCTTCATATTCTATTGTTTAAAAGTGAGTACAGAAAAAATTATTCACATTTATAGTATCAATCATGAATATTGTTATTCTTATACTAGTAATAGAATTTAAAAAAATCAGAAAACCCATGAAGGAATAAAAAAATACTTCCGTATTATTCTTCATATGAAACATATCAACTAAACACTCTAGTATTATCTTATTGTCTACAACTTATACATATCATATTATCCATCTCCCTCATTAGAGAATATTTTCAACACTAATTATCATTACATTAGCTTTGAATGAAAACATGTGTATATGAATGATAATAAATAATTCGGGTCCCATTATTGTTACCAAAAATACATACACCATTAAACAATGGTGTTTATCATATCCCACAACTTATACTTTGACAATAATTTTATATTTATCCTCTTTTTTGGAACACTATGTTAGGTTCTTCTATATCTAAAACCTTATGTCATATTTTTTTAGTACACATTCATCCAATATTTATTTATCTACTACATGTTCCTAATATGTCACCAATTATTACCTTTATAAGATACATTTTTATTAAGAACCTCACCTCTTTCCCATGACCTTATAAAATTGATAGGTCTCTATCTAATACCTATTTATCCCGAATTTATCATCGGGTTCCTAGTCTCTTTGACATAATAGGTATAATATATTGATTCCATATCATGAAACTCATATAATTAAACAAAATTCATAAAAATGGTAAAATATAAACATTGTACGTTATCTCCATTATATAATAATAGTTTCTGTGAATCAATATTTAACAATAAAAATATCAAAATTAAATTCCCCACTCCATATTCTAATTTCATACTTAGGTATCTTCAAGTTAATATAATTCAAATCCATATAAATATTGAAGCTGAAAAACATAATAATAAAGTAACTAAATTCTAGTAGTCATGGTTCTAAAAACCATGTTGAAAACATTAGTTGTAACATGATTCATCCTCAAATATAATTATGTTTTTGAATATCCAATTTTGCAACAACACAATTAATCACATCACCAAAACATTGTAAGGATCCTAAATCGTTTTTATGGAACTCCTTCACGAGAACATGTCTTCCTGATAATTATATATTCGATATATCTTAAGAATTATTTTCATTATCCAATACATATTTTAATGCTTCCTCAACATATATCATTTATCATTATATTGTTTAGAAATTTCAAAGTTTCTTTTTCTGATGACTATAATTCGAAATCATTTTCCAATGACACAATATGGAAACCATTAACTAGAAAAATCCACTAAAAACCACATGTTCAATTTCCTCCATCATTTCATCACAATCATCTAAAATCATTAATTCATTTTTATTGTCCTATATTTTCACTATTAATAACAACCAATCATCACATGATTTTCTTTTTCCAAAGGTTTTACCATGATTTTCATTTAACTATTTTGAACAAAAATATTATTTAGTATTCCATTCAATCATCAAAGTCAAATAAATTCATTATTCTACATATAGTATGTGAACATGATTTCTTATATATATATATTCCATATTAAAAAACTATAAATGTACATCTATTAGATTCAAAATTAATATTTTTATAAAATAATCTTCTCACAAAATAAAATATCATTTTTGAGACATTATTATTTTCTCTCTAATAATAAAAAGAAATTTAAATCATAAAATAATATATTTAATTCTTGTAAGGAACATATTCTAATTATTTGAAAGGAAATAACACCTTTTATATTATTCCAAGGTAATAGGACTTGAGAACAGATTATCCTTTTAAATTAAATTCAGTTTATAATGGTTCAAAAATAGGACATCATCAAAACTGTCTCCATTAATTATAAATGATTCATCATATTGATAAAAAATCGTCGATATATAAAACAATCATCTAGAAAACATAATAATTTAAAATTTCTATAACATATTATCATTATGAAAAATATTGTATACTTCAATAAAAGATCCATGGAAAATCTTCCTTAAATAAATTTCATCATATTCACAACAATAAAATCTATTTTATTCATTGAAATCCTTTTGCCACAATTACAAAAATAGTGTTTGATAAAAAATAACCCATTTTATTTGTTGTAAATACCATCACAATGAATATTTCAGTATGAGAATCCTTTGTTTTGTCTCTCAAATTTTCGTTTAAACATTTAATTTTGATTTTTCTCATATTTATTGAATATATAAATAAAGAACTAGGTAAATTTGTATCAATTAATTATTAATAAATGATCTATTAATAATCTCACACATAGTCTATGTGAGCTAGATCAGTATAGAGAACAAGATGATTTTATTTTTTAGATAAACCAATCCCTTATAAAATAAAATGATGCCAAATGTGATGTGAGAACACAATCATATATTTAAGGGAATTCAACCTATATTATAGAAAACATATACCAATTTTCATATGAAATTATATCACAATAAATAACATGATTTTTTTCAATTAATTAAAAATATATTTTAAAATAATGATAGTAAAAATAGAAGCATTGGTAACCATGGAACCTATTTATCATTTCACATTTCATATGTTAGTGATTAATTCAATTTCTATCCATTGGAGCTGGAAAATTATTTTATTGTAAAAATTGATATGTATGAAAATATTACATCTTCAGTAACATGATTAAGAAGAAAATTCCAGAATAATAAGATTTAATTAAAATAATTACTCTTGTAGTTAATTCATCAATCTTCACATTACTCCCTCTGAAGATTTCAATCCAAATTAACTTCAAAATAATTTATCTCATCTAAATGTTAAAATCAACATTGTTTATATTGAGAATAAATCAAAATAGATCTTCTTCATGCATATATAATACATAAGAATTTTAAATCATCATCGTGGAATATATCATATTTTATTTTCCCTATCAATTACAATTATAATATGAAACCGATATGGGATGTTATTTATTTTTCAATCATGTGTGTATAACAACCACTTAAAGTTCACCAAGGATGTTCATCTAATTAAATGTGTTGTATAATAGTTTTGGAATAATACTGGATGAAACAATATTTAATGATGGATTTCTAGTGTTTTCTACCCATAAACTAACTTAAATAACCCCCTAATGATATAATTGATCTTCAATTAACTATAATATTATCTCAAATATAATACATGATGTTTATGGTAATAAGGTGGATCATTATTTCCTTTCAATGGGAAAAAATACTCTCTATTTTCATTACTATTTAATCTTTCACATAAAAAAAAATTATAATTGGGGAACAATATATCTAATCACATCATTAATATATTTCTGTTCGAATTTTAATTTCTCAGGGGCCATAATTAATCTTGAATAACTCTATGAAATTTTCATCCTCTTTAAGAACTGTTGTTGTATGAGAATTATTATAAAAAAATATATTAGATTTTTTCTATCCATATTAATCCTCACACATTGTACATAATTGGAATACCATTTTTAATTTATAGAATCCCAATAATTAGATTTTATTTCTTCGTATGGAATTTTTAATTTACCTTTGGAATATGTTTTTTCTTACCCCCTATGTATTTATATTATTATTTAGATCTACAATTCAAATTAATAATATATCCTATTTTTATTGATATCCATCATGGATTATCCACACGGATTCTTCTAGGTTAATTTATTAGCATTGGTTATCCTATATATTGAAATAATCCTTAACTTCTTGGATACAATATAAAATGACCTTTCATATCTCTTCCATGATATATTCTTAGAAGGGCACTCAAATAAAATAGATTTATATCTTTTTAAATAGATGGTTATTAATTAATTACCACCTTTTATAGTATTATCATCTTATCATATTTTATTACATGATGAGATGGTCCTGTACTAATATAGTGAATATGATTATTACAAACAAAATCGATATTTTCAATTATTCTACATGTATTTTGAGTAATGTTTTTGTTCATAATATGTAGATTTTACCTTTTTATATAAGATTTATGCCCCGTGAGTTGGAATTTTTTTCTTTACTATATCAATGATTGTACCAAAAATCCAATTCATAATTTAGGAACCTCTTCTAGAAAAAACATTCACCGGAAAATATTGATCTTTTCATATCTAATCCATAAAATACCAAATTTCTAGAGAAATCAGATTAGTATTTTTGTTTTTCCATTACAACATGTTGGGAACATTATATGTATCACACTTGTACACTGATTATTATATCCACTATAGACACGATGTTAAGATCCTAACAACTATTACAAATATGGAAGTTTATTGATTTTGTTATTAATACTACACGATTCATGAAAATATATTTTGAAAAATCATCACAAAATGATATGTATGGTACCTCATAATGCACAGAATTGTGGGATAAATCATTATATTATTTTTTGATAATCCTATAAAATATTAGTGATATTTTATTAAAAAGATCATCTATTGATAACTCTGTATTAGATACAATATTCCTCTTTTGGGAATACTCAATATGTTGTTTTTCCAAATTGAAAATTTTCACATCCAATTATAGAAAAATCATATTGGTTGTTATAGTTGATTATTATTTTAAAACCACTTTTTATTCACAATAATTGTCCTTCCATTCAATTTCATCTTCAATAATTTCATTTATTTATTGTAAAAATGATTCGTGTTCCTTGAATATATTTACCACTACATCAAATTTAGTATTTTTTCATTAATGAAATATTTCTTATCTTATTTGAATACATGGATCATTTATTAATGTTATTTATTTTCCTCATACTTCTCTCAAATCTCATAAATAAACTCATCTTCAAATATGTAATAATTTTCTCTAAATTATCAATTATTTTCTTTTTATCATTAAATTTTATATAAATTATTTTATTATTATAACATATTTTCATGTAATTTTTTCCCAATGTTTTAAATGTCTCCTAAATTATGTGAAATCAATATATATATCATTTTAAAAACTTTAAAAAGAAGAAAATATTTCAATTTTATTAGAAGGGATAATTTTTTTAAATATGCTACAAATTATTTCATGAGAAATTTTAGATATATCAACATTACCACTAATACATTGTTCTTATTCATGAAAATAGTTTGTGAATGAATTTCAGGTGGACCATGATTACTTGACCATGATCTCATTGTGGATGGAATGTGTTCTTTAAACTTGGTGGAAATTTTACCCTTCTGTTGATCACATTATATTTTCCATAATTCTTTTTTCTTACCATGGAATGGAGAAACTAAATTTCTTTATTCATATTGGTTGATAGGGGAAATGTTCTTCAATAGTATTATCGATATATTTATAATTTTCATCTTTATTTTAGTATAAATATAATTCTAATATGATACAAAAACATTATTCTCTCTAACCACACATCATTATAAAATATTAATGAATCTAAAATTATAAAAATATAATAACTTTTATGTAGAGAATTAAATAAATGTGAATTATCCCTCTGATGCCAATTATCAGGAATACTTCAAGATATGCTCAACACATGGGGGTAACCATTTTAGAATATATTTAAACTAATTAGTAATTTTTTATCATTTTAATGATGCTAATTATTAATATATATATAGGTTCTATTGATATGTATTATTTTATATGGATATGTTGAAGAAATAGATTAAAGGCTATCATTGATATTTTTATAAGGTTTAGTACAAAATAATAGTTTATAGTCCTTATTGTGTATATATATGTATAGTAAAAAAAATTCCACTATAATTTAGTATCAAATAATGTAGTTTGGCAAAAAACAATCTTAAACCTATGTGTAGATTGCTACAAATTTTTTTGGGGAATGAAAACAATCCTTATTCCCTATACTATTAGTATCCTTGGACACATGAAGTTTGATATATATCTGTATGATTATTTTATAGACCTCCACTAGATTATATAATTGATTTAAAACCCTAATAAGGTCCCCCAATAGGAGATAATTTTATTTAATGTTGCATTATAACCTTGAATTTTTCATATTCTCTTACATTCACAATACCATGCAAGAAACTCATCTTCTAGTTATATTGTATTCAATGTAGTGAACATGAATTTATTCTTTTTCTGAATAGTAAACTAAAATTCTTCCATTCATGTTATTTGGTAAGAGTTCTCTATAATACACAAAACTAAGAATAAAATATACCATCTGTTTTTTCACCTTCCTATAAAATAGAGCATTACATCACTCCAGTACTTTCCTATTATCTATTTCATATATTTAACTTCTTCTACTCCCTATGTTCAAATTTTCATCACTATATCACTTATCCATGGATCCAATTCAAAAGAGGTAAATATGAATTGTAATATATGATTTAGTTCTTTACCAATTGGACACTAATTTATAGTATTTTGAATAATTTTTTAAAATTTACATCACAACCACTACTTCAACATTGTTTTTCCAGTTATACTCTATATGTGACCCCATATCAATTTCATATCAATTCATAACCCTGTTCCTAATTATTATTCATTCATTACCTACTAATTTGATACCCATGACAAATATTTCATTTTTTTGGTACATGTGTCAAATAGTTATTTTTCTATTATCTTACCTCATCATCTGGTACATGTTCATCTAATACCTCTTTTTCAGTTACATGTGTATACAAAACCTGTAGATATAATACCTAACATATTTTTCTAGTACCAGTTCATCTGATACTACTACATATGGTAGTTTTCCTTCCAAAACATCTTTGTTTGGTACCAAACTTATTTAATCAATATATATATGTGTGTGTGTGTGTGCGTGTGTGAGTATTCCTGGTAATCACGAAACATTTGTCAAAAAAAATTACATATATAAATATTACTTCTCAATAAACATACACCCCTTTATATACACATATTTCATTAGAAACATATGGGATGAAAATAGTCCAAAAATATGAATTTCCTACTATAAATTTTGATTTACTTCTTGGGACTTTCATCTTTTGATTACCTTTATGGAAATCAAAAAAATTGGAGGCAATAAACCTTATAATAAAACACCTAAAATCATGATGAAAACAATATTTATAACTTCCCAAAAATCCTGCTTAAATCATGATATTTACATTGTGATTATTGAAAAATAAAAATCCCACTCAACATCATCATAATTTATATATTTAGAAACACATTGTAATGATCCTAAAACCCTCATGTTTTAATTCTTAGTAAGAAATTATTTTTATTGTAACATTATTTATAATATACCTTAACAAAGTTAGTCTACCTTTAGTACTTCTTTTCATTTTAGCACTATATTAGTAATTTTTAGATACTCTATTTAGAACCCTTAGGTTTATATATTGGATGAGTCAATTTGGAACGCTATATATGATAATTCTACACAGAAACTACTATATTATTAATCTATCAGTAGAAATATATTCTAAATACCCAAATAATTTCAATACCATCCACATTAAAAATTAATATGGAATCATGATTTTCATAGAATATACATGTGACCTAGTTCATTCAGGAATAAAAAGTATCACCTGATTTTATTAGTCTAAAATTCTTAAAATTTAATTCTTGAGAATAATATTTAACACATAATTTTTCCCATTTTATTCTGATTAACTAATTTTGATAAATTTATTTTTCATGATTTAGTATGTTAGGAGGTTTTATTAAATATATAATACTCTCTATATATAATATCCTTAAATGTTAATTAGTTTGAATCATATAAATATTTTTTCCCAAAAATTTTCTCCTCTAAACATCAATGATTTTTTATAGGACATTAAGACAAACTCATCGACCATCATAAGAAACTGTAATCATCAGAAAATGTTTCACTTTCATGTGATGAATATATTCGAAATAATCCAAAGTAAATAAGACACATATTTTTTTTCTTAGATAAAAGGATATTGTAACTTATTATTCTTTTTATAAAACATCAAATATTAATCATTCTTATTCATTAATTATTATCTTAGTCCCTTTTCAACATCCACACAATATATTCTTCATTAATAGGGTGTGATACTTCAACCGAACCTCTATGAAATTTATTCTTCATTATTTATCCAAAATATTATCATTAGGAAAACTGTTGTATAAATAAATCAAAAATCAATTAAAATTTGTCTTTAAACTACTACAACATATTGTCATCAATAAAATCATCTAGATTCAATGGAAATCATTGAAAATATATGACACTCACAATGTGGGATCAACACATGATTATTTTTTCTTATTTAATAAATTACCGTTTATAGTGTTGGTATATTATCCTCCCAAACATGTTATAAATTATTCATCCATGTGATATTCAAAAATAAATCTACTCCACAATTCTTCCTGTACATGATATATGTTTTTTGTAGGTTGATTTTGTGAATATATAGTCACAATTTTTAAAAAATGATATTTTTACCCTAATGATCATTGAAAATACCACATAGTTGTTTATATATTCTATTTAGTGACATATTAAACCATAGATAATATTTTTTATATCCAATCATGCCACAAAAATTGAAAAAAAATTGAATAATTGATCTTCCAATTTAGTTAAATATATTTCATGATTTGTGTTTATATTGTAATATTATGATGTGATCCTACATTTTATAAGGGAAATTGTTCTATTATATTATCCAGTAATTTATTTTTTATGTAATATTTTATTTTATTTTTTTATGTATGAACCTCCTCAATTTTCTTCATTTCAGCTACACTATTATTGAAATGTGTAAATTTTGAAATCTATGAAATCTGATATTGACATTAATTTTTTTGAATATTTATACACAATATTTAAGTTAGAATATTATTAAATTTAAAATAAATAATTTATTTAGTTACAATTTATATCTCATTATAGCTAGTGATACATATGGCCCATTTCATTAATAGTTTTTATCAATTTTAAATTATTTTTTATTCAAGATGATATAGAATTTTCCTTATTTGAGGATATTTAATTTGTTCATATTGATCTCACCAACATAAGTTTCCTCCTCTATATAAAACTCATTTTTATGTTCCACAACATTATTTTTTATATTAATTCTATTTGATATATTCTTATTCATTCTCACAATATTTTTAAAATATAATATGGTGTGTAATATTTTGAAAAGAAGATTCAACTTAGCTTTTATTTTCCCCTAAAACATAGTCTTATTTTCTCTATCTTCATTTATTGATGATGAATCGAATAATTTTACATGTTTATAAAATAAAATAGCGTAATTTTTAAGGAAAAATACAAGTTGAATTAAAACATCTTATTATTATATTTAATCCTTTGACAATTAATTGGTTCGTCATATATTTATTCCTCTTGTGCTTTTGGGATTTCTCATTTTCCTCATCAGATTCTAATTATTCACCCATATTCTTTAGATTATTTTATTGGAATATGTCAAAAAGTAAAATAATTATAACTTATAGTAAACTTATTACATTTAAATTTTCAATTTTCTTATATTATCATACATATATAAAGAATATTTCATCATTAATATGAATAAAAAAATATGTTTTTTTATTTCGTCCTCAATATGAATATTCTATCTATAAGATAAAGGTTTCAATGCATAAATTGATCATTGGAATAAGTATAAAATTGAATAATAATTTTATTATAATGGACGACATTAATTATATATCATTTAATATATTTCAATTAATTGCATTTTAATATCCTTCTATTAAATTTCTTATTCCGAAAATTCTATTAATGTATTCCAAATTTGAATGGAAGTTAAATTAGATATTCATGATAATGTATATTAATAATAAATACCATGAAAATATTTACAAATTCAATGAGCCTAATTATGTAATTTATATATATATTATATATGATATGTTATTTTTATTTCTACAATATCACTTAAAATGTATCGCTGTCATGCCATAAAAATGATTAATCAATTTATAATCATCAGTTTTTCAAATATATTAGAAATCACATTTAATAAATATTATCATTTTATTAAAAAAAAATTAATATAATTTTTAGATTAATTATATTAATCCTCTATGAACCCAATAACATCATCATTCATGATAATAAATATATATCTCTTGGGATCCTGATGGAACACAAATGTATTTAATGATTCATTTTATTCTGTGTAGATTATTTTTCCAAAAACATCAGTGGAACAACTAACATTAAATTTCTTGAACTATTACAATTTGAGAGTATTGAACATCATAATATTTTATTTTTCTATAATGTAATCCTTAAGTGGGGTATTCCATATGAATTAATATTCCACTATGATTCACAATAATATTTTGGTCAATAAGATGATAAAAATAAAATTCTATGGTATAACTAAGATATAAAAATCATGTATTTATCATATTTATAACAATTTTTACAATTTGTTTATTTAAATTAAATTTATATTCCCAAATCCTCATAAAATATAATTATGGATGCATCCCATTTCATTTATTAAACATTTTCATTATGATTGTCTTAAATATAATGTAAGAAAGTTTGAAAATAATAGTATCAAGTGTATATCCCCAAAATGATATAGGTAGGATAGATTGACTCATCATCTATCGAAGAATGAATAATGTTGTATGATTTAACTTTATCAAATACACCTTTTCATTTTGCTTTAACTAACATAGTGAGTTATGAAGCAACTCCAGAATCTCTCATATGTTCATAAATATTCTAACATTAGTAATCCCTGTCTCGATTTAATCAAAGTAACATAATAAAAATTCATTGATTATTTTATATATTTTGATTATATTTTATATTTATTAATAAGTTTCATAGCTGTCACCAAAAAACACATACCCATACAAAAAAAATCATTGGATAAATATAAAAATAACTAATAACTACAACTTTTATATGTTCCTATTATACTACATACATCACCTTACATTACGTCAAATAATTTACAAGCCTCACCACTATTTTCGAAATAAATTTTATTAGTTCTTTGATCAATTTTTTTCTCACATGTATCAAATTATTTTAATAAATTTTCATTAGAAAAATTTAATTTGTGTATTTTTCATTGTTATGTAGAAATTGATGCCAAAAAAATTTCAGGCATTATTTTATTCCATTACATATAATTTATTTATCCACTAATTTTTTATTAATCATGGTAATATATCATATTTTTTGGAAAAATAAAATATTTTCACATAATGTAAATTAATGATTATTTAATATTAAAAAATAAAATATTTTAAATTATTATTTTATGAATATAATGAATGGTTGGACCTCAATATTCACATTAATATATTTAATCGAATCTTGATAACCCCATGTGTCTAATAGTGTAATAGAAATTATAATAATAAATCCAGTTCAAGAGACATAAATTAATTTTTTATCCTATTGAAAATCGATATCTCCTTTGGTGACATGACAATTATGGATAATTTTTCAATATTCATATAGATATTGATAATTAAAATATTATTTTTTAAAATATATGACTATTAGGATTAAAAATCTATTCATTTTATATTATAAATTTTATAGTCCATGATATAATATAATGAATATAACCCTATATTAGAACATGAATATCAATAAAAAATATATTCTACCTCTCTTGGGGCAAGATGTCATAGGAAATGATATATATATTTTACTTCCCATGAAGGTGTCATAGTTTTTTATTTAAGGAATCCTTTACATGTAATTGGGATTCTAAAATAGATATGATGATTTCATAATATAGTAGATATAAGGCCCCATCCATATACATTACTTAATCTTGAGTTATTACAAGATTACACATTGAGGATCCTTTTAGGTTTAGAGTTTTAGATAATTAGATCATAAATCATGCATTACATTACACAATGAGCATAAAAAGCTCAATGAGGGATATAAAAGTACAAAATGAAAACAGTAGTCCATGTATAAAATCAAACATTACTCATAAAACATAACCATTTTAACATACCTCATCAAATAATTAATAAATCATAGAAATCATAAGACATAAAGGTAACTTGAGGCATTCATAATATTCTTACGTAGAGAGTAACCCTCATGGTTACGTTTGGAATACTCATCACAAAATATTCAATAAATATCTTCGGAGAAACCTTAACGTTTAACCCCTTCACATTACAAAATGCATTGGAGAGAAATATCGGGCTCACCCGCCCATAGTTTATCATGGAACCACCTGTCTTCATAAACAATGCCCAAGAACCATAACATAATTGTATCACATAAAACATGCATAAAGGAAACATAACATTTTCAATTTTCAATAACAGGATATCAATAAAACACATTGATATAAAAACATTATAAAAACCATTTTCATTACCAAAATAAAAGAAAATTAACACATGGTATTTATTTTTTCATTTTTTTAAAAGAAGTTATGGATTGTAAAGAAGCCGAAGCTCAAATAATGGTCACGTATCAGTGAAGTCGTTTTCACCGCATACGTACGACAAAAAACATCCCCTTTTGTCTTTTAGTAAATTATTAATATAAAAAAATTCCTTTTAAATAAACATAAAAGTTAAAGGGGTTTATACACCGTATAAATGAATGTTGTGTATAAAACAAAATATGCCTCAATGAAAGGAGATTGAGACGAAGTCCCATACATTGGGTCTGACATGACCCGATTGTTCTTTAACATCCTAAATAATAAACTTGAGTTAATTTATACATTCATAAAAACCTTTTTCAAGTTAATTATTCCTTTTATATCACTTATTACATTGTATTGAACACTATGTAATTATTTTTGTTATTAATGTTTGTTCTGTCGATCATTGGTACCTGAGTCAAAAATAAAATCATTATAATTACATGTTGTTCTTGATGTAAAATATCCAATATATCTATAATAATATTAATGATTTAGATATCATATATGTCATATATATCCAGTATATACATTCATTTACAATATTACATAACATTTATAAGTAATAAATGAAATGCACCGTTCATGGAGACGGTAAGCCGTACGTACGCATTAATGCTACTTTCATTTCTATTTCATATTTTATGGAATGGAATCATAATGATATAAAGTTATATTATAATTTTAGTATAATAAAATATATTATATCATTAATTCCATCTTTTATAAGTCCCACATTTGGCATTAATGAATCAAATCACTTTGAGGTGGCAGTAGTCCGCACATCCTAATATGAAAATATCGTGTATACCCATAATGGAAGCCATAATGATATGACATAAATGAAAAATACAGAAGCATAAGGAAAACATAAACATATTATATAACATATATAAATATAGTGACATTTTAATGGCCACCTTTTATGGTGTTATAAGAATATTGAACAATCATCTTTTTCGTGAGGCGGAAATTCTCCATCCACGGAAATAGTATGTTCTTTGACCATTAGATGTAGGTGTGTGTAAGTGTAGCTAGAATAATTCTTATACCCACATCCTAGTATATTTAAAATACTGATTTTTTTAAAAAATAAATGAATAAAAAGTGATTATGGGGTTGGAGAAGCAAAATAAAACAAAAAAACATTAGAGAAGTCTTTTCCTTTAAATAGGGTAACTCCTATTGGTTAGAACCAAAAGGGTTTCTTGAAGAGCATTATGCCTAAGGTAAGGCTTCTAGTATGAATACAGGGTTGTGGAGAGATAAATTGATCAGATATTGGCTGAGCCAATGGCTTTTGAAGTGTGGGTAAGGAGGTAGAGGTGGGAGCCTTTTATAAGAGGAGAGGAGGGGCACTCTAGGAAAGTCATAAAATGTTACATTTTATTGAAATGATTTTCGGATTTTAGAGGTCTCACATTGATATATTTCTAGGATAAGGTGATAAGGGTTAGAAATATACTCATCCAATAGGATTTGAAAAGTGTATGTTTTAGATTTTATATTATCTTTTCGTTTTATTTTAATCTTTCATTAATGAGGTAATCATTGCATCATCATAATGTCATAAAATATTTAATTTATTTAATATCTAAAAATTATAAAAAAACACTCTGATATAGTAAATATTTTTAGATTTCCAATGATTATTTATAGTCCAATAGATCATTTATGTAGACAATATTAATTTTTTTACACTGGTGATACATTCTTTGTTATATTTAACTTTCTTTAAAAATAAAAATGTAAAAAGTCATTATCACACAAAAGTGATTCCATGGGGTCCCCATGTTTTGCACAAGGAATCCAATGGTTATCCATGACACAAATACTATCATTAGGACACATTTTGGGGTCATTTTTTTATTAGGATATTATTTTATTTTCATTAACTACCAAATTACTAATTAATCAAGATAATTAAAGATAATTAATGTCATTACTATTCATAATGTCTTAAATAAGAGTATTGATTAAATAATTTGGACCTTCTGATTCCAAATATGTAATCAATTTTACAAAATTCCAAACACAGAAATTTCAATAATTAATTTAAAAATAATTCCCATTGTCAAAATAAATAGCGGATTTTTTAGAAACAATATCTATGAAACTTTTGGCACTTGTTTATGCCCAATTCCAAAGTGAAATTAATATTAATGACCACCATTGGATTAAATGGTAAAAAAATATTCTAATTACACTATAAGACCAATTAATAAGATAATCCATCTATATAATTAAATTATATGAAAAAGTCATTTTGATGTAAAATGCAGTATTTTTAACTATTCATTAAAAAATGAACATTGTCAGAAAAATACCAAAAATTTATCCAATGTAAATTTCAATGTCCCAATCATAAATAATATTTATTATTTAGACAAATAAAGATTATTATATTGTCAAAAGATTCATTTAAAAATGGTTTTCCATTAAAAGACAGTAAAACAATCTTTTAAAAATATTAGTGTATTCCATGCTTAAGATTGGATTTATTCTCATTTTAAGCCTCTAAAAGACTATATAATTCATAAATAGACATAGAAATAAATATCTATTATTCATTACTTACATGGGATGTTACATCCTTCCCCCCTTTAAAAAATTGTGTCCCCAAAATTTATTTACTTAATGAATAAGTGGGGGTATTTATCCCTCGATGCATTTTCACATTCCCCTGTTGCCTCTTCCCTCATGTAATTTTTTCACAAAACATTTACTTGACGAATTACCATATTCCATAACACTTTCTCCATGTGGTCATGAATATGGACAAGTTGTTCCTTATAAGATAGATTCTCTTCCAACTGAACTACCTCTGGATTAAAAACATGAGATGGATCTGGCATGTACTTCCTTAACATTGAAACATGAAAAACAATGTGTACCTGAGATAAACTCGGAGGTAAATACACTTGGTATGAAACTGATCCAACTCTCTCCAAAATTTCATGTGGTTCAATGAACCTTGGACCTAGCTTTCCTTTATTACCAAATCGCATCACACTTTTCCACGGTGAAAGTTTGAGAAAAACATGATCACCTACCTCAAAAGTGAGATCCTTCCTCCTGTTGTCTGCATAACTCTACTTCCTACTCTGAGCTGTTCTCATGTGTTTCTGTATCAGCTGAACTTTTTCTGCCAACTCTGCGACCAATTCTTGTCCCATCAACTTCCTTCACCTACTTCATCCCATAAAGCTGGAGTTCGACACCGCTTCCCATATAATGCCTCAAATAGTTCCATCTGTATACTTGAATGAAAACAGTTGTTATAAGAAAACACAATCAAAGAAAGATGTTGGTCCCAACAGCCCTGATAATCCATCAAACAAGCACGTAACATATCATCCAAAGTCTGAATTGTTCGTTCTGACTTCCCATCTAATTCAGGCAGAAAAGATGTACTAAAATTTAATTCAGTACCCAATAACTTCTGAATGTTTTTTCCAAAGTTATAAGTGAACCTAAGATCACAGTCAGATACAATAGAGAGAGGAGCTACATGTAACCTAACTATCATTTTAAGATACAAATGGTAAAGTTGATCAAGGGAAAAAGTATCTCTTATAGCAAGGAAATGAGCAGATTTAGTCATGTGATAAATAATAACCCAGATTCCATTATTACCATGAGGTGTCTTCGACAATCCCAGAACAAAGTCCATGGATGTATTCTCCCATTTCTACTCTGGAACTGGTAAAGGCTGAAGAATCCCTTTCGGTAACAGCAGCTCTTCTTTATCCTATTGACAATTCAAACACTTCACAGTAAAATCAGCAATGTCTCTTTTCATTCCATCCCACCAGTAATACTCCCAAAGGTCTCTATACATCTTAGTACTTCCTGGATGAATTGAAAATGGAGAACTATATGCTTAATATGACAACTCTCTCTTAAACTTTGAATATCTTGGCACACACACTCTCTTCCCAAATCCCAAAACAAAATCATTATCAATTTTGAATTCAGGGAACTTACCCTTCTGAACCAGCTCTACCTTTTTCTGCAACTCGTTGTCTTGATTCTGTGCTTGTTTAGTTCTGTCTGATAGAGAATATTTCACTAATACCTGAAACAAAATAGAATAACATCCTGTACCAACAACTTCTATGACAGAATTCATCACATCCTTAAACAATGGATCATTTTCCAAACGCAACATTGTTAATGAAGCATCACTTTTTTGACTCAAAGCACCAGCCACTTTATTTTCATTTCCCAGATGGCAATTAATTGTACAATCATAATCCTTGATTAATTCTATCCATCTCCTCTATCTCATGTTGAATTATTTTTGAGTGAATATATACTTTAATCATTTATGATTGGTATATATTTCACACTTTACTCCATACAAATGATGCCTCCAAATTGTTAAAGCGAAAACAACAGTAGCTAATTCAAAATCATGTGTAGGGTAATTTACCTCATGAATTATCAACTGTTGTGAAGCATAAGAAATTACCAGATCATTCTGCATTAGGACGCAACCAATTTCATTCAATGAAGCATCACTGTAGATAATAATCTCACCATTACTGGAAGGTAGTGCCAAAATTCGAGCATTCACCAATCTTCTTTTCATTTCCTGAAAACAATCATCACATTCTTTTGTCCAGATAATCTTAACACCCTTCTGAGTTAGCTTAGTCATTAGACTAGAAAACTGTGAAAAATTTCTAACAAGCCTTCAGTAATTGCCTGCCAAACCAAGGAATCTGCAAATCTCAGTTACATTTGTGGGTCTTGTCCATTCTTCAACAACCTTTGTTTTTGCAGTATCAAAATTTATCCCATCTTTAGAAACAACGTGACCAAGGAATGAAATTTCTTGCAACCAAAACTCACACTTGTTAAATTTCCCATACAATTTATTTTCTTTTTTGGTTTGGAAAATAACCATTAAATTTCATTCAGGCTCCTCTTTAATTTTATAAAACAAAAAAAATATCGTCAATGAAAACATCCACAAACATATCCAAGAACTAATGGAAAATTCTATTCATAAGGTCCATGAATACAGTAGGTGCATTGGTTAGCACAAAAGGCATTACTACAAATTCATAATGGCCATATCTTATAAAAAATGAGGTCCTCAGAATATCTTCTTCCTTTACCTTCAACTGATAGTAGCCTGATCTCAGGTCAATCTTTGAAAAAAACTGAGCTCCATGGAGCTGATCATAAAAATCATCGATATGAGGCAAATGATATTTTTTCTTAAAAGTGATGTTATTCAGGGGTCTATAATCAATGAAAAGTCTCATTGAACCATCTTTATTTTTAACAAATTAAACAAGACCACCCCATGGTGATGTGATAGGTCAAATGAAACCTTTCTCTAAAATCATATTTTACTCATAAAACATAAGAATTTTAATATACCTCATATAATCATGAATAAATCATAGAAATCATAAGACATATAGGTAACTTGAGGAATTCATAACATTCTTACGTAAGGAGTAACACTCATGGTTACGTTTTGAATACCCATCACAGAATATTCACTAAATATCATTAGAGAAACCTTAACGTTTAACCCATTTGCGTTACGCAATGCATTGGAGAGTTATATTGGGCTCACCCGTTTATCACGGAACCACCTGTCTTCAAAAAAAATTCCCATGAACTATAAAATAATCTTATCACATAAAACATGTATAAAGGAAACATAAAATTTCTACTTTTCAATCACAATATATCAATACAAAACATTGATATAAAAACATTATGAAAACCATTTTCAATACCAAAATAAAATAATAGTAACACATGGTATTTATTTTTTTCATTTTTTTTAAAAAGTTATTGCTTGTAGAGGAAGCTGAAGCTCAAATAATGGTCACGACGGTGGAGAAGTCATTGTCACAACATACGTACAACAACAAAAACATTCCCTTTTATTGTTTAGTAATCATTTCATATAAAAATTACTCCTTTTGAATAAACGTAAAAGTATAAGGGGTTTATACATCTTATAAAAGAAATTTGTGTATAAAACAAAATATGCCTCAATGAAAGGAGACTGAGACGAAGTCCCATACATCGGGTCTGACTTGACTCGATCGTTCTTTAACATCCTGAATTATAAACTTGAGTTATTTTTATAGTTGCTTAAGAACCTTTTTCTAGTTCATTATTCCTTTTATATCACTTATTACCATGTTATGAACACTATGTAATTATTTATGTTAATAATGGTCGTTTTGTCGATCATTGGTACTTGAGTCAAAAATAAACCCTTTATAATTACAAGTTGTTCATGTGGGAAAATATTCATTATATCTAGAATTATATTAATGATTTCTATATTTCATATATATCTAGTATATACATTAATTTACAATATTACATAACATTTAGTGGTAAGAAATGAAATTCCCCGTTCATGGAGACGGTAAGCCGTACGTACGCATGAACGATACTTTCATTTCTATTTCATATTTTATGGAATTGAATCATAATTATATAAAGGTATAATATAATTCCAGTATAATATCATATATAATATCATTAATTTCATCCTTTATATGTCCCACATATGGCACTAATGAATCAAATCACTTTGAGGGGGCGGTAGTCTGCACTTCCTAAAATGAAGATATCGCGTATACCCATAATGGAAGCCATACAGTTATGACAAAATTTAAAAATACAAAAGCATAAGGAAAACATAAACATATTATATATCATATATAAATATAGTTACATCTTAATGGTAACCTTTGAAGGTGTTATAAGAATATTATACAATCATCGTTTTGTGAGGCAGAAATTCACCATCCATGGAAATAGTATGTTCTTTAACCATTAGATGTAGGTGTGTGTAAGTGTAGCTCAAATAATTATTATAAAAACATCCTAGTATATTTATCATACTAATTTTGTTATAAAATAAATTAATAAGATGAGTTTAGGGTGTTAGAGATGCAACATAAACAAAATAACATTAGAGAATTATTTACTTTTAAATCGGGTAACTCTTCTTGGTTAGAACCAAAAGGGTTTCTTGAATAGCTTTCTGCCTAAGGTAAGGATTATAGGATGAAGAGAGGGATGTGGAGAGACCAAATGTGAAGATATTGGGCGAGCCAATGGCTTGAGAAGTGTGGGAAAGGAGGTTGAGCTGGGGGCATTTTATAACAGGAGAGGAGGTGCACTCATGGAAATTTATAGAATGAGACTTTATATTGAAATGATTTTCAGATTTTAAAGGTCCCAAATTGATATATTTTGAGGATTAGGTGATAATGGTTCTAAATATATTCATCCAATAGGTCCTTGACAAGTGTAATTCTTAGATTTTACATTATCTTTTCATTTTAATTAAATCGTTCATTAATTAGGTAATCGCTCCATCATCATGATGCCATAAATAATTTAATTTATTAACTGTCTAAAAATTATAAAAAAAATACTATGATGTAGGAAATCCTTTTAGATTCCCAATTAATATTTATAGTCTAATATATCATTTATTTAGACAAAATTAAATTTTTTTTACTCAGGTGATACATTCTTTGTTATATTTAACTTTTATTAAAAATAAAAAGATAAAAAGTCATTAACACACAAATATGATTCCATGGGGTCCCCAAGATTGGCACAAGGCATCCCATGGTCGTCCATGACATAACCAGTAGAAATAGGACACATTTTGGGGTCACTTGTTATTATTATGACATTATTTTATTATTCTTAACTACCCAATTACTAATTAATCAAGATAATTAAAGATAATTACCATCGTTACTATTCATAATGTCATAAAACAATAGAGTCTTGATTACATAATTTGGATCTTCTGATTCCAAATATGTAATCCATTTTACCAAATTACAAACACAATAATTTCAATAATTAATATAATAATAATTCCCATTGTCAAAACAAATAGTGGGTTTTTTAGAAACAATATATATGAAAAGTTTTGCACTTATTTATGCCCAATTCCAAAGTGAAATTAATCCAAATGACAAACATTTGATTAAATGGTAAAAATTTATTCTAATTACACTATATGAAAAATTAAAAATATAATATAACCATATAATTAAATTAGATGAAAAAGCAGTTTTGATGTAAAATGCAGTATTTTTCACTATTCATTAAAAAAATGAACATTGTACAAAAATTACCAAAAAATTATCCAATGTAAATTTCAATGTCCCAATAATAAATAATATGTTTATTTTGACAAATATATCTTATAAAATTGTCAAAATTTTGATTTAAAAATGGGTTTCTATTAAAATGTAGTAAAACAATCTTTTAAAAATATTAGTGTATTCCATGCATAAGATTAGATTTATTCTCATTTTAAGCCTCTAAAACACTATCTAATTAATAAATAGACATAGATAAAAATATATATTATTAAATACTTACTTGGGATTTTACAGTAAAGGCCCAAGATAAAAAGGAAATTGGGACTCTGTTGATTATGATTATAGATTTCAAAAAATATTTCATAATCACTCTTTATAAATCTATAAAATAATAGGATTTTTTTTCCATGGTTAGAGTTCATTTATATGATTCTATATATGATATAGAGATAGTAATAATAGAAATTTTGTGTAGTATATATATATATCATAGTAAAGAATAGATTATGAAACTGAATATGATTTTAATTTCCTATAATTTATGAAATATTTGTGATAAATCCTAATAAAAATAAATGAGATACAATTGTATATGTATATATCATAAAATATGATATGAGAAATCATAGTGAATATTTTTTAAAAAATTTACACTACCATCAATCATGTTTTGAGTTACACAGAATAGTCACAAATAGGTGTGGTGAATCCATGAATACATATATTTTATGATTCTCTGACCAATATATTTTCATCACATATAAGGATGATAAAAAATAATTTTTCAAATATACTATATCTCCACCATACCATTTATTATTAAATTTTCTATTAAATGATTTTAAAGAAACATCCCCCACAAAAATTAGAAAAAAGTGATGTATATGGTTCACCATTTAAAATAAATTTCTATATTCATTTCATTACATGGAATCATCCACTGGTATATAATCCACCAGAATCACCAAATGAATTATTATAAGTGGGGGTAATAATTAAAACCCATGTGAATAAAAAAATATCATAAATTTTATGATGGAATCCCACATACAAAAAATATAAATCATAAAATAAACAATAAAAATTTTTATTTAAATTAAATAAAAGTATATAGATTCACTATGAACAAAGTATAACCTCACCTTCTTTATATAGATTACTAAAATTGTGAAGTTAATTAATTACATATATTATATAGAAAACAAATTTATTTATGATTATATTGATATAATCTAATGTGTATATAATCTCTTGTCATAAAATATCATTATAAAATTTCAAATTCATATAAAAGCAAATGTGGTTAATCTTATCAAAAAAAACCTTCCACATCAACATAAAAATATTACTCATCAATATTATATTATAAAAAATTCAAAAAATATTAATGGTTTATTCTACATCTTATCAATTTCTCAATATATTAACTAAGTCAAGCTACACACATTATAATACAATAGTAACATCTCCCAGATTAATCGTTGAATTTTTAAAAATTTATTATATAATAAATATTCACATAAAATTTCATATTATTCATATTTAATCTATGAAATTAGATCACGATAAAACTCCAACAATCATTTATATGTTTAATGGGTGTTTAAATTAGAGTTTGAGTGTCCCATGAGTCATTTATGATGCTACATCAACAAATAATATTGAAACCATACCAATAAACTAATTAAAATGTATTGAGGTGCCCCATGGTGAATTGTTTACGGAATAAAAGATGATACCTCCCAATTATCATGATCTAACCCTTCATTTAAAATAATATTGGATTGAAAATATTAATTATTAAGATGAACACAATTTATTAATAAAATCACATTTATCATGACTACTAACATTATGATAGGATTAATGACTTAATAGCATAACATTTGACTCCATGAAAAAAAGATATTCTTGATCCAAACAACCTATTTACATTAAATCCTGGCTTATAAATTATGTAATGTTATATTTTATTATGATATGATAAAATTCATTATGGTGAAATTTTTTCTATATCAAAATAAACTGAATGAATATTATCAAAGAATTAAATCAGATAAGTGTAATATATTAAATATAATACAATAATAACCATCATCACATCAATAACTAAAATAATGATATATGAATTTTTGATAAATTGTGAATATTTCAAAACATAAAAAAAATCAAATTTTGAGAAGTAATCATGGAATACTCCTAACCATTATAGTGTGATTAGTCATTTCTTATCTAAAAAAAGACAAAAAAAAACTCTTCAAGATCAATCATCATCCAAACACATCCAAATATCAATGTTCATATACTAAAATATAAACCATTTAAAATTATATGAGTTTAAATGTTTATTGGGTGTTAAAAAATGAGGGGAAAATAAATTTAATCCCCAATAAAACCACCCACATCAAATTAAAATTTAAATTTAACAATTAATTTTTTCCTTTATAAAATACAATTCTCTTAGGAAAAATTCACACTCAAAACACATTGTATATTAAAAATATAGCCCTTTCCATTTTTTCTACCATTAGACATAATTACCATTAAACATTACATATAAACCATCATTCAATTATTATTATCCCACGTAATTGAACTAAATTTAGTAAAACAACTATGATAAAATATATATAAAAAATCCACAATTAGGACCCACATTCAAAATAATGAATACATACAATATTATATTATTATCACATATTCCAAAATAACATACTAACTATTCATATACATGTTATAAACCAAAAAAGACACACAGAAATAATAAATATGTTTGAAAGGTTTACAAATTCATAAAACATGTTAATCTCTATGAATTAAATTTTTTACCTATTCACCTATATAGAATAAATATAGAATAGATCTAACTTTAACCAATACTCATTGAAATAATTAATCTTCCCTTAAAACATAATAAATAAATAATACACATTATTATGATATTTATTCACTATTAGGAAAATATATGTATTTATATTGGTTTTTGTGTTTTTATCAATCCCCTCATCTGAATAATAGTACAAAAACATGTAGGAGAGTGAAAAAACATGAGACCTAACCTATAATATTTTTGTGGTTTAACTTTTATAGAGAATTACATTTCTATATTTTTATCTTGTGATTTATTGTTAATATCCTCAGTTATTTTTCAAAATGTGGGAATTTGATAAATTCTTATTATATTTTTGATTAATAGATATCTATGAAAATATGTCTGAAATTTTGATTTTTTATTTAATTAAGCATAAATATATGGCTTAAAATTGATCAATGAATATTTCAAATATTGTTATGAAATTGGTACTTGTAATAAGGATAACTAAATAATAGAAAGGGATTTGTTTTGGCTAAATAAGTGTACCATGGTGTTTATATTGTAAATTCTTAATACAATTTATTTATAATCTCTTCATATGTTTAAATTTGCTAAAATAATGGATATTTTTGAATAATTATAAAAATTAAAACTCAATTAAGGAATTTAAATGATATTATTCCCACGATGTGTATGAGTAACTCACATCGAACAATTACTTCCAAATATTTATTCTCAGGGATTAGTATATGCCAATCATATTGGGAATTTAATCATTTTTTGTTCGAAATCACTACACTGTCTCCAACATAATAGGTACCAATTCAGAACATAAGGAGGTCATGCTAGTAAATTTAAGATAAAAAATTTTATCAAAACATTACCTATAATGAATATGTTAGGAATAGTGGTATGCTCAATGTCCGAGTTCTTTATTCAAAGTAAATGACATCAGAACTCTCTAGATCACTCACACATTCTTCAAAAGGATATGAGAACATAAAATATTTACATCTTGGTGATATTAATGAGATTTGATGATGACTTTGATTTCTGAAATATCAAAATAATGTTGATCATTTGAAATATGAAGAAGGAAATGGATCTCTCGCATGGATTAGATTATTTTCTCTCAAGGATGTGAGAGAGATAACATAGATGATCTCAAATTCAGTTAATAAGTAATCATAAAAATAATCACTTCATCTTTTTATATAGTGAATTATATAAATCGTAGAATTTTCTCCCAAAAACCCAAATATGTATTCCTCTTTACATAAGAAATTAAAATCTTATTATTAATGAATAATTTTTAGTAAAAATTATTTATATTTTTTATCAAAAAATTTAAATAAAATAAATATACTATGTGATAATAGAGTTTAAATAAATCTACTCATTATTCAAAAATATATTCAATGAATCATTAATATTAAAATATTAATCATCCCTTAAATATTTTCCCTAAAATTAACATAAAAAATATTAAATAAAATAAATAAATAAATTCAATTCTAATTATAATATAGTTTAATAAATGTTTATTTTTTTTATTTGGATATATTTCATACATATACTTCTCTTAAACACCAATGTTGTACTTACTAGGTCTAATAATAAATATAAATATAATTTCATAGAATATTGAATATATATTATTAGTATCACACTCGTCCCTTATCTCAAATGTATTCAGTACTATTAATAGATCATGGGTGGATTCTAGAAACCCATCTAGGGCATTATAGTGATATAGAATCGTAATATCAATGAAAACATCATATAAACACATGTAGTGTAACAAAATGTATTTTTCTCATTATTTTTCAAATGTAGGACACACACATTGTGTCTTATCCCTTTATTTTTATATGTTTTCATAACCTTACTAGATATACATACCCTCTGTTACAATTACAATGGATTTGGAGAGTTATTTTCAATCCCGATCAACTGGGACTGTGATATAACTTCATATATAATGATAACAATTCTATCTTGATTATTCAATCAATTTCATACCTCCAACAATCCACCCAAAACAGTATACAAGAATATAAAATAAATATCACAATTTTCATCTTGACTAAATGTATATATTGAAATATTTTACAATGATAAAAATACATACTCAATATACCATTACAGATGTTCATATATAAGAACAAGCAATGATACCTAAAACATGTGGTGCTCCTATTATGAGGCTAATCCTCAAAATCTCATATTTTCAATGTCACTAGTCGTGAATAACATTAGTTGACATATAAATGATTATGTGCCCCAAACATGCTATTTCACCACAATATTTGTTTCTTATCAAAATGATCTATCTAAATCATTGAAAATATGGTAAACTATATTGTCATGGTATCTCTATGTTCTCACTATATCCTGGGAACTCCAATAAAATTTTTATATGGAATGCATGAAAATGAAATTATGAATAAAATGGTGTATAATGAAATATAAACACTGTTATTGTAAGAAAAAAATAACATATAACTCAATGAACACATGCTATGGTAATCAAAAAGTATGTTTAATTTGTGTTTGGGTAACCAAATTTATCAACACAAAAGTGACATCCCAGTTCCATAAAAGTAAGGAAATTATATTCCCATGTAACAATTTCACTATTATATATATATATATATTATAACTTTTTTATAATAATATATATAATCCATGTAATAGAAGAATAATTTTTCAAATATCAACGTAAAAATCATATGATCTCACATAACATACATTACCATCACAAGAATGCATTAAAATTTTTCATTTTAAATAATTGAAATGTTGAATAATGGTTGAGAATAATTAGTAATTTTGATAATGTTAATAAAATGTACACATAACATTAATTCATGTGATTATGGAGACCAACTGTTTCTTTGAATATAACTATATAAAAAATTGAGAATGTTTCAAAAAATACTTCTCTTTTGAAGATAATTTTGAATAGTGAAGAATGAGATGGTTCATGAAATCGAAACCCACACTAGGAAAATATTAACCAGGAAGAAATAATGCAACAGATAATTATGTATTTATCTTCTGGGAAATGAATTATGATTTAAAAAATGCCAAGGGAATATTCATTTTGAGTTTCAGAGAGTTCTAACACTATATTTTTTTAAATTTTCTTTTTTTTATATTAAATTTTCTGTTTTTATTCATTAATTATAATAAATAATTTTTTTTCGATAACTAACCATGTTTTTAATCTATTTGAAAATATACAAGTGATTTGTTCTTCAGTATTGAATTCCTACAAATTCTCTTAATTTTTTTTATTCTTAGAATTAGTAGTGTGTAATTAAACTAGTCGGATGTAGCAATGTGATACCATCATCTACACTATATTCCCCTTATAATGCTTTATTCTTCATTTTTTCCCTTAATTATATAGTTCATCATATGGTGGATTTTGGGTATATAGTGGTCTATAGTATCATTATTATGGTCCATAAGAAGTTAATATTAGACATTGGTTAAGAGCTAGTTGGGAGGTTTTTCTATAGAATCGAAAATAATATTGATTTCCTTTAAAAATTATTTAACATAGGGAAAATATTTGATATCATATTATAGATATCTGTGTGTTGGTGATGAAAATATAGAAATAGCTGATGTAGTGTGGTGAATGATGCTAAGATACTCCGCTAAACCAGAATAATATACGTGTAAAATACTTTAATAGATCATTTAAAGGAAACTCACAATAAATCACCGAATATAAAATAAATTTTAATTATTAATTTATTTTTATTTATTATTTTAATTTCATATATCTACCACAAATTTTTATTTTGTTACATTATTATAATTTGAAAAATACAAAACAATAATAATAATAAAATAATTTTTACTGAGTTGATTTTAAATCCTTATTATATGATAATAATTATATAAGATACAATTATACACTTTATGTGATATTGAAATATTATTTTACACACCCTATAACAAGGCCTCAATCAAACATTCAACAAGGAAATAATTTTAAAAAATGATTTCTTAGGTAGTGGTTTGGTTAAATCATCTTCCACTTTTTCATTTGGAGGAACATATTCTATATTAATGGTTACATATTCCACATCCCCTCTATTAAAATGGTACCTCATATCAATGTTCATCAATAAAGAATATTGAACTATATTTCTTAAAATATTGATGATAATTTATCTGTCAAAACACACCATTATTGATAACATCACATCTAATTTTTTTTTGTGGTATAGCCTTTCACATTATTTAATTAATTTATTTGGTTGAAATAATTCATTACATATACACAATTCAGAGTTAAATAACATTTTCCTTATTGGAGTTCTATATCACACACCATTAACCCAATATAAATATTCCACCAATTTTGATCAGTGACACGTCAATACAAATTATCATCCATATGGACAATAATATCATGCTTTCCATTACAAATTAATTTCAAATAAAATATAGTGTTACTTTGATGTTCCTTGGTATAGGATACACTACTATGAAATATGATTCATTAAAATCACTTTGACATCTAAAAAAAGGCAATAATATAGAAAACATCTGGTATTGAGGCTATAAAATATAGTAACTAAATTATAATTTTCTTAAACTAATTTTTATTATTCTAATATATTTTTTTATCTTATGAAATAACGGTTCTATTTAAAATTAATATTGAAAATATTTTATAATATTCAATAAAATATATTATTCACCAATTACAAAAATGCATTGTGATCCAACTATCATGAAATTTAAATCCGATTGATGTAATTTATCTCTTTTAATGTTAAAATCTCAATAAAATTTCTCATATGATTTCAAAATTATGTGGAATCATTTTATTTAATTATAAAAATGATAATATAATAAATAAATTCAATTCCTACAAGGGATAAAATCTTTCATTCTATAGTATAGATTGTATTTTCCACTATTCCATTCCTTAATTGAAGTGACTTCATGAATAAGTAATGCATTTAGTAGAATACTCTTATATAGTACTAAAATTTCTTAAATTTTTTAACTATCCTCTTGTAATATCAATGAATAAAAACATTATTTTAATCATTCCACATCATGATAAATATTTAAAAAGGATTCATTCACATCCATTTAGATGATTTGGTGTATAATTTTAATAAGTGTTTAAAAAAATGATTACGGTATCACGTTATAAAATTGGTTGAAATTAGTAATAAAATAAAAAAAATTTAAACTTAAAATATTATATAAAAATGACATTTACATTGTTCCTTAAGAGTACACATTTATTATTCAACATGTTATAGATCACATTCTATTTTCAAATATATTTTCTTTTCTTATGATATGGGACCAAATACCAATTGTTGTTCCTTTAACATTGATCAAAATATCTTTTCGTGGAATGAATCAACTTTTTATTCTTCATGGAAATATAGAAAATATTCATTTTATATTGAGAAATAAATGAGTATTGATTTTATTTCCTCATGGATCTACTAGTTTATACGGATTATCTATTATCACCCATGATTTTATGGACATCCACTTGAATCGTCAAAGTTGGAGGAGCTAAAATTATTTAGAATTCATCAATTCATATAAATTAATTTCCATAAAATTCAATCCCATTAATCCCTTATTCCATATTTATTGAAATTTATGTATTTCTATCCTTCCATTTCACCATTATCTACATAATAATTTGGAATTGTTTCTTAATTTTTACGTCAATTAAATCTTCCCCATAGTTCAATAATACTTGTAAAATTAATAAACATTCAAAATTACTTCTTTTAAATCAAATATTTGTCTCAATTTATACGATATCTACGGAAACCAAATTTAACTCCACATTTCTCAAACTTCATCAGATCTAAACCCTTATTATTTAATACATGATTTAAACCATAACACATTAGAGACTCTATGGTTGGAGTACCATTATAATATATCACATGTGTTAAAATATAAGCATTAAAATAATTTAAAATTTGCCGTGAATTTTCATACTAACCCAATCGACTACCTCCAAAATAAATAAGAAATACCATATAAAACGTACATGGTTTATTAAATAACCATAATACTCTTATTTATCTTTTAAGTAACTATATTTAGTTATGGGGTGTTTGAGGAATTATAGACATGAAGAATCACTATTTTTTTCAAATAATACTCAAATTATTGACTTATATATTCATCTCAATTGTCAAAAGGAGTCCTCTTCACGTAGTATCCACAATACAGAACTTCAATACTATTAGAAATATTAAATTATATGGATTGGTAATTCATGATCATGATATATGTGATCTAATTTAAATCATTAATGAATAAGTTAAATAATTTATTAATACATATTTATGTATTTTTTTATTTTTCAACAAATATCAAATTGAACAAGTTATTAGTGAATTTTTTGTATTAATATCCACCTTTTAAAAACAAAGAATTTGGTTATTCGTGATGGTTCATTTACGATTGGAAGATTAAAAATGAAAATAGTACATTTCCGATCATTATTTGTGATGGAATAAATAATCTATCACAAATAGTTTTCACGGGCATTCCTGCTACCCATGCCAAATGTAATTGTGACAATCATTTGCGGATGATACTGAAATCTATCACAAATGCTCATCAGATTGGGATTATTTGAGATGAAAATTAATGTCCATCATAAATAAATTTTATGGAAATCCTATTTGTGATAGAATTAATTCTATTGAAAAAAACATTTTCATTTTAACACTTTTGCAGCTCTCCTTTCTTCCTCTCCACCATTCCCCCCTCTCCTGAATGCTGCTACAAACCATACCCCAATTTCTGCTCTATTCAGCTACATGTATCTCAATTCTTCGCATTTTTTCTGTAATTTTGGCTCAAATATAAAAGTTCAGTCTCTTATTTTGTTCAATATCATTTTTTTCTTTGTGTATTTTGGTTCAATGATTAATATAATAGTTTATTCAAAACCAAGGATTATAAATTTTCCTAATTTTTATTCATTATTTGATATTTAAGAATGAAAAAAATATATCATTCTCTATTTTAATTATAATTCGGTTCATGTAAATTTTTTAAATGTATTTTTAGGTACTCTACTAATTTGGATCTTTTAAATTTTTGTCTGGTCCATGTATTTTATTCATCAAGATTTTGTATTTTTTTAGTTTTAGAAATTTACCTGATTTTCTTGTTAATTTTTTAATCTCATTCATTATATATATATATATATCTGTGTGTGTGTGTGATTTTAAGGATATGATATTTTTATTTATATATACATATTTGTATGTATCTATGTATATTTGGGTGTATATATATATAAAAATTTGATATGTATATCTTTTTTTAAAAAAATCAAAAATATATTCAACATATTTAAATTAAATAATAAATCTATTAATATAATAAAATATAAATATTACATTATAATTAATTAATAAAATATTTAATGTAAATGTACATGAATAATACTTTCTAAGTATATATCATTTCACATTTGAGAAAACATGAATATATATATATATATATATATATTATTTAAAAATTTGTACTATGTTTTTAATATATAGATATATACATACATGAGTGTATATTAACAACTATATACATATATATGTGTGAGTGTGTCTGTGTGTGTTTGAGGGTTTTAAAAAATGTAATGTTTATAATATATATAATTATACACACACAGATGTGTACAAAATTTTTAATATGTGTGTATGATTTTTAATACACACACACACACATATACATTAATGTATATTAATATATATATATATATATAACTTGTAAAATGTGCAATATATATATATAAATGCATGCATATATTTATCTGATATATATAGTCATTTAAAAAAAATTAAAAATATATTTGATTATCAAATTGTTTAATATATATATATATATAAACATCTGAATATGTATATATAAACATTTTAACAATTTATTTATAGTTTAATATATACATATATAAATATATAGGTATACATATTTAATATGTATATTTATTTACGAAATAGTCAGAATTTGTTGTGTATTTATATTAATTATGAAATCATGATAAACATATATAAGTTATTTATTAAAAATTTATTTATAATATAAATATTTAATAATATTCATTACATAATTTATAATAATTAATAATTAATTAGTCAATATAAATAATAAATATTATATATTTATTTATTCTTATATATATGTATATAAAAATTTAATATGAATATTGTTTTTAAAAAATTTAATTTTTTTTTTTGTATAATTATAATATCTAAGAAATATTTTCAAATTAATATTTATAAATAATTATTTACATACTATTAATAATAAATAGTTAATAATAGAGTAAATTTAAAATATATTATTAATAATTTGAAAAATAAATGAAATATAATATAATTTTTATGTGTGCATGTATGTATGTTTATAGATTTGGTTTATTAATATTTTCTGAAAAATAGTGTAAAAATTATTTTGATTTAAATATATATAGATTATTTGTTATATATATATATAAAGACTAAAATAAATAGAAATGGTCATTTTTTTAATAATTATGGGAAAATTAATTTAATGAAGACATTTTAACTAATGGTTATTTATAAGAATTTTTTTATTAATAAAAGCAATAAAACTTGTTTAATGAAAAATATTTAAAATTAAAAATAAGTAATATTTATAAAAAACATATTTTTTTATAATTAAAATAATTTTCTATAATACTTTTTAAAAAATATATCTATTATAAGATTTATTGAAATTTTATAAAAAATACTAATTATTAAAAATATAGTATGAATTTAAATAATTTATTATATTTGAGGATTACTGATTCATTATGATAAATAAATTTTTAATGTTACTGATGACTATAAAATTTTAATAATAATTTGTAAAAAATATAAAAAATAATTATAAAAGTAAACAAAAAAATATAGTACTAAAAAATATTAAATTTATAATAATCATGACATTATTTATAATAACCAATAATTATTTTTTCTATATTATTAATATAGAGAACATATTTTTTTAATTTAAAAATATTGTTAGTAAAATAAAAATTTGAGGAATGTATGAACTTTTTTCAAAATTTGTATGAGAAAGATATGAGTAATTATTTAATATAACTAATATTTTTTATAGATTCAAATTTTATGTCACACCTAAGGTACACCCCACATCTCTAACCCAATGATGGTCGCCAATTTTTTATAAAATACATACTTTGGAAGTTATTGTAATGTTTTATAAGAAATTTTAAGATAAATATTAAATGAATTACTCTCATGTGAAAAGTAATAAAACTCATGACTCACACATATGTAATGTCATGTTTAGAATAAAACCCACATCTCAGATGTGATGGTGGTGTCATATTTCTCATATGATATAATGTACGAGAGATATTCAGTTATTTTCAAAAAATTACTATGTTTCTTATATCATATATTTATTATTGTTATTTTATCTACGTTGAGCCTTTATGGGCCTTTAATCCAATGCTATCCCATTTACTCACGCTGATCATATTCAATAGAATAAATCAAGGTTTTAAATTATAATAATAATTTGTAATTAGTCAAATTGATATGTAATAATTTCTTTTATTTTATTGTTTTTATGATAACTTAGGAATTGTAATGTAGACAACAATATTTATTAAGTGATCAGGATTGGATAAATAATCACAAAAATTCTAAAAGATCTAGTATAAATCCTCTATAAATTTAAGGGGTTCAAACCATTATATCATTTACATCATCAAAAATCTGATTTTATTTCTAATGAAATAATTAAATGTTTGTGTCAGAAATTTGATCTATGGCGATTCGAAACATTTGACCTTATGGGATATCGTCTATTGTGTTTTAGTTTTCATAATGAATATATTTATTGGTAACAACATGTTTAAAAGACATCTTTAGAAAATCATTTTTTCCAGATCCATCATTTCAGTATTTAATACATAAGGCAACTGTCCGTTCTATTCATGATTCAATAACATTAAATGATGTTCGAGGTCCTAAAATAGATCCTTCTGAATTTTACAATTTTTTGAATTCTGTTAATGAGGCCTTATATTTAGGAATCAATATGAATAAACAGGGATTTTTTAGAAAAAAAATTCTATTAAATAAAATTTTGAAATTTCTAAAACATGTTTCAATCATATTTTATGATTGATTGTGTCATTTTTTCAGATAAAAACACATTAACAGAAAATATCTATGATTATAGAGGGTTGGTTCTTAGATTTTGTTTAAGTTATTTGATTATCTATGCATGTTCAAATGACTGCATCTTATATTATGATGATTATGAATCTTTCAATAATTTTACAACATGTGGAGAATTCATGTATAAAGTGTTAGAATAAGAGATATCCAGAGTTCATGTGTAACAATTGAGAAATATTCCAATTACACCCCATTTACTCTGTTTACTTTTGTCTTGAAATGATGCTTAATTGGTGTGAGGGATTATATAAAATATTTCCCACTCAAAAATCATATATCAAATATTTGAAGTGATTCATGGAAAAATTTTATAAGATTAATCATTATTTTTCTTCAGAACATCATAACATATGGCTAGGTCTTTATACATATGATCATTATCCATTTGGGGTTTACGGTAGTCAATATTCTTGTTAGCCTATTATCATTACTCTTTAAATCATACATCCATGTATGTTGATTAAGAAACATATTTATAATTTACCATATTAATTTTAAGATATCCAAAGAAAAATATTTATGTTTCTTTGATTCCAATAATTGTTGAATTAGTTTCATTATAGAACAAAAGTGTGACTAAATTTGATATTACTGTTAATTAGAATTTTATATTGAAGTTAGCATTAATATGGCTTATCATAGACTTTTCGGTGTATAGTTTGTTAACTGGATAGAGGAAACATGGTGAAAAATCATTTCTATACAACATGGTTGAGAACAAATCATTTACGATTTATAATGGGAGAATGTTTACTTATTTTGAATGTAATTGAAGACTTCATCTAATAGATCAGTCTTTTTTATGGAACATAGTCAATATTAAAAAATGTGGAATCGAAATAGAGTGACCAACAATAGTTCTCTTTGGTAACCTGGTAAAATCTACTATCTCAACATTACCTTATATTACTTTTGGACAAACTGTAATTGAGAAAAAGATAAATGAATAGAAGAGAGTGAATAATTCGATAAATCAGAGTATTTTTAGGACCATCCATATTGTTGTTATTTTTTGGTCTGTCCCATGATATATTTAATTCTTATTGATAATAATGTTATTGATAACATGTTTTATACTCTGTTGGACACACCTGGTGAAAGTAAAGATAATGTAATGGAGTAGTTTGATCATGAACATATTTTTAGATGTTCTAAACTTGAATTTTTTTAATAAGAAAGATTACACAAATTAATGAATCCAAATACACCTTACTCACTTATTAATGAAACAAAACTTATTATTCTATTAGTTGATTAGAGGTTTGAGGTTACCATATTGTTATGCTTTTAATTTTTCTAATTGTATTAGAAATGGGAATATTACAGGGATAAAAAGTCATGATTGTCATGTTAGCACTGAATGATTACTACTTCTTTGTCTTAGTGATATATTGAATTAATAAATATCAAATCTGTTGACTGAAATATCATATTTATTATGATATATTTTTGCGGCATCCACAAGTACACAAAACATTTTTTTACATCGTCAATTTTTACATCGGTTGTAAATAACCTACATGAAAAACTGTATAATAGATTTATAACATTGGTTATAATATAAATGATGTTAAAAATGAATTATGATGATTTATCGTGTTGGTTATTTTATAACAGACATAATAAATCAAATATATCACTTTATCACATCAGTTATAAAATAACTGACCTCATAAATCCATGATCTTTCTTTATCACGATGGTTATTTTATAACTGACATGATAAAGACAAATTTTGACGTCAGTTATATAGTAACCATCTTAACAAATGATTTTATTTCTTCTATTTTAAAACAACCGATGTGAAAGGTTAAATTTTGAATCACAACAATAATGAGATCTATTTTTTTACAATGCGGCATTAAAATTTGTTAATGTTGTCTATTATTTCGTATATTGAGAATTTATTTTCAAGTGATTTTCACTGATTTTTCACGTTGGTTATATAATAATCGATGTGAGAATTAAATTATTATGACTTTTTAACATCTGTTATATAATAACCAGTATGAAAAATACATTTTTACGACTTTTTCATGGTAGTTATTAAATAACTGATGGGAAAAATCAATATCAAAAATATATTTATTTTCAAAATATTCTATTTTGACTGGTCTCTATTCTCAAATGGAGTTATATATGAAATGTTATGGCCATTGAATGTTGATGTCCTCTAAACAAAGTCTTAAAGAATTTCATCATCTGATGGCCATACCTTTTTATCCATAATATCATTTGAGCTCCACGACCAATAAAAATAATGCTTGAAAAAATATATACGTGTTTGTAAATATTTTTCACGTTAGTAATTTAATAACCAATGTGAAAAATTACTGTTAACGTTGATTACTTAATAACATTCCTGAAAAATCAAATTACAGTTGATTTTTCACGTCTGTTATTAAATAACCGATGTTAAAAGAAATTTTCCCCAACGATTCTTAAATAACATATGTGAAATTTTGTTACAAACATGTAGATAATTTTTTGTTCTTCGTTTTGAGTTGTCAGTGAGCTTAAACGAAGTTACTAATCAAAAGTTATGGCCATCAGATGTTGTCATTTTTAAGACTTCGTTTAGAGGTGATCAAATTTACATGGCTATAAATTTTTATCCCTAACATTGTTTGAGTATCAGGACCAGTCAAATAGAATATTAGAAAATTATCTACTTGTTTGTTATCAATTTTTCACATCAGTTATTTAATAACCAAAGTGAAAAATCAATTTTCAATCAATTTTTCATGTCGGTTATTAAATAATAGAGGTTAAAAGGCTTCTTTCACATTAGTTATTAAATAATTGAGGTGAAAAATGGATGGAAAATTTACTTTTTATCCTAAAAACATGGGGATTTTAATATCTTTTTAAGACGATAATCCTAAAATCGATCTGAATGAAATGTTTTATATGCCTCCAACGCGGAATTTCAATTTTTTACAACATGACATAGAGATTTTATATTGTCGTCTACAACTTTTAATACTACATTTTCTATTACCATATCATTTATATGTTTTAATTATGCACATATGGTTAACATTTTTTATGAATTGTATTTTAATTTTGAAAAAATTATTATTAGCTACATATTGTTTTATCCGTCGAAAATAACCATTTGTAAGCACCATGTATTATGATGGATCATTGGAAAAGGGTTTTTTAAAACTCTTACTTAAACCATTTTTAAATGATCCATTATCTATCACAAATTATTTTTTACGGTGATCCATTATAATGAATCCCATTTGGGATGCTAGAATCTAAAATGAGCTATTTGAGATGGGAATCCTTTGTAATTACCTTAAATTCATGTTGTGTTTCATTTAAAAATTCATAATATTTTCCTACAACACATAGTGAATTTATATTTCATATGTATTTTCATAAATAAAATGTCATATATATTATCACCTCAAGTCAAATTATTAATATAATTTTAGAGAATTTTTATATAATTTTGATGCTAATACTCTTACATACTATCCATGGCCATGTAAAAAATATTTTCATCATCACTCACTTGAAATATGTTTGCAATAAGAAATTATACATGTTTTATATATAATTTTCAATTCTTTCTTGGACCATTAGTTGTCTAGGATAGATATTGGAGGTTTTTTAAAGATACTCCAGGAGGTATACATAAAAGATGTAGTTAAAAAAATTTAGCTTGTGGTTCTCATCATGATATCTGAGTTCATGATGTGATGTAGTGTTTTTCAGTATGTGAAAATGTTGGTTCATGACATGTATGCTAGTGAAGAGTAAAACATGAAATGAAATCCTGACATGAATGTGGGATTCCCGATGTGAATTTAATTGAGGTAGTGATCCATTTATTTTTGTAGATGTTCAAAATATTCACAATTCAAGTCATAAATAGAATCCACATATTGGATATAATAGAGGCAATATAATTTTCATCCTTAATATATAATAAAAAACATTAATCTTGAGAGATATAATATATTGATAAGTGAGTATATTGTATATATCATTTTATTTGTCAGAAAATTCATATTTATTGTTAGAAAAACATTGGAAACTCTATGTGATCATCTATCATTTTTCTCAACTTAATTGATCTATGGGTTCTAGTTAATTTTTTTGTTGAAGATCTATGGTATATTCTTAAATTTTACCAATTATTCCTTCCAATGTTATTCTATAGATCTACGGTGATGATTTTGTTTTGGATTATCGGGTATTTGGTTTTTTATTGATGACCACTTGTTGTTGTCCTTATTTATTTGTTGATTCTTAGTGTTGTTTTGGATTCTATGTAATTTCATAACCACCAACCTATTAATAGTTAATTGAAAATATATCTAGAGTAATAGGATCCTTATTATCTACCTTTTATGTGAACGAGTGAATATTTAATATTTTTTATTCCATTGGGTGGATAGTAAAGGATATATTTGTCAAGAAAGTGTTGTTTTCAACAATAATATATCATTTTATGTTGATTTTGAGGTTCAAAAATACCCTTATTTGATATTCTAATGATTTTTACCTTGATTATATTTTAGGAAATTAATATTATTTATTTCACTATTTTGGAATAATATTTAAAGAATTTTTATCCATGTGGAAAATTTGAAAATGTGTTCGGAGATTGTTTTTAGAGATTTAACATGTTCTGGAAACACTATTTATAACATACATTTAGGATCATAGAGAAAGGATAAATTCCATCATTTATGGGTTATTAGAAAAGTATACTTAAGAAACCATATGTTATTAAAAAATTTTAGATGAAGAACCCTACATTTGTAAAGAACCTAACGTTTGGGATATTAGAAAAGTATAGAAGAAGAACCCTATGTTAATAATGTAATGTTATGTTTATTTCTAAAATTTATGGTTCATCAACATTACATTTTTTAAACATCCTTACATTTTATCGAATAGTATGGATCATGTACCTTACATTTAGAAGCTGATAAAAGCATAGATTATATATTGTACATTTGAATGTTTACGAGAATAGTATGGTTTATCAACCTTAAATTGTAAATATTTTGTTGTGAACATTACATTCAAAGAATATATGATATGATGTTGAACCCTACATTTGGCGTTGGAGATAAAAACATGGCTTTATAGTGTAATGGTCTTTATGTGGATTATCAGGCAGATCTCAAGTGAGATTAAAAGCTTTATTTTAAATCACGTCTTTGACTGATTCAGTTCTATTTATTTTTTATTCAAAGGATTTTTTTTAGAAGAGAATTTCAGGACATACATTAATAAGATTTATGTCTACCCTTCTATTCAAATATTTTATTAACGAAATTCTATAGGAGACATTTGAGGATCTAAATTTGAATGAAAAATTATTATCATTATTAAATATATCTATGTTATTTTGAATTATAGTACACGATATATATCATTGTGAATGAGATGAGAAGAAAATATTCTTGAGTCTTTTAGGCCTACATTTTTTTGAGACATTCTAGTTTTACAGATATGTTGTCACTAGTTATGATTCATGCTCTATTCTCCAAAGAAGAAGAGGAATCACATTGAAGATTAATTATTTCTTCATTGAAGATATTTGGTGAATCTATTGATGTTGATAAAGTAATTTATATATATATTGAAAATGAGATCAGCTCAGAACTACTTCTACCTAAAAATAAATCTTTTTAAGATGTCAATCTATCTACTTTAAGTTGTGTGCGGTTGAAACTGTGAATAACAACTAGAAAGAATTTTCAAACAAATATACTTTTTATTTTGAGTAATCGGCTTCACATTCTGAGAACTGTATTTAGTTCTGTGTATAAACCAGAAGGCTCTGTTTTAGCCTTAATGTTTTAAAGGTGTCAACTTGCTTCACTCAGATATGGAATGGTATGTTGATAAGAGGACCAGATAGTGAAAACCAACATGCTCGTGGGGTAGAGCAATGGTGGAGTAGACTAGTGGCATTATGTTCCCCAAGACACTATATATACTAGCACTCTTTAATTATTTATGTTCCACTGCATAAAAAATTCGATAAATATAAAAGGGAAAACTTGGTCATCATCATGTTTTTTGAACGATTTTGAAAAGACACAATTCACTCCCCTCTAGTGTATATATTTTATAACACGATCTAACTATTGTTACTAGAGGATGAGATTTTGACAAATCTATAACAAGAAAAATGTTTTTCAATTATACAGAGCATAATTGATGATACATAAGAGGGTATGTCAATGGTTCATGCTCCATACTTCAATGGAGAAAGTTATGGATGATACAAATCTAGGATGATCATCTACTTAATGAACCATGGATACATACTCTACTAAAAAAATATAACACCCTGTGTGATTCCAAAGTATAATGAAACATGGTGTACATATGCAATAGAAAAGTATGAAATAAACTAGAAATTTATGAATGCTATCATTTGAGTTCATGGAACAGACAAATTAAATAGAGTATCTCAGTTCTCGATGACTTATGAAATTTGACAGATGATTTCAGCTGACTATGAAGGTACTGACAATGATAGACATATGAGGTATGCGAATAAAAAATTGAAATTTGACACATTTAGAATTTCTGATGGAGAAAAAATATCCAAGATTAATGGAAGGCTTACATAAATTTTAAATAATATCATAGCCTTGGGTGAGCCTGTCAAAAAATCATATCAGGCCATGAACGTTATAAAATTACTACCACCAAGACGGAATAGAATTTTGGAATCCATAAATAAATAATCACCAGTAAATAATCATACAATGGGATAATAATTAGATCTCTTATGATATATTTTTATGGGATAGAAGTTGAAGAAAATGGGAAAAAATTATTGATCAAAGAGAAAATTATGCTTTCAAAGTAATATCTCCAACGATGAATAGAAAAATGAGATATGTATTCAAAGTGGAATCAAAAAATTATTATTCATCATATTCAGATGTGGAACTAGTTCAGTAACCAAAAAGTTAAATAAATTATATATAAAGAAGATGGGATTTTGAAATCCATAAGAAATGATGAAAAAGAACTAGGGGAAGTTAGATGTTATGAATGAAAAAAGATGAGTCACATTAGACAAGACTTTCCATAATTAAATGGAAAAAAGAAAAAGAAATTTTTTCTAAAACAATGATTATGATTAGATGGAAAAAAGGCCAATGAAAGCCGCATAGAGTGTTTTTGAAGACCCCAGTAGTTCCTTAAATTCAGACGCTAAAAAAGAAGAATAAAATATGAAAGAAAACATGTGCATTTTGAAAAAATATGATGAGGAACAATCCTATTTATCATCTGATTCAGATTGTAGTTCTAGTTATTCAAATGATAAATGTGTTGCCTACTGAAATATATGTGAAACAAAATATGATTGCATATTTAAGAAACATAAATCACTGAAAAACATTCACAATGCACTTTTAGGAGAAAGTGAGACTCTGGTAAAACAAAATCAAGAGTTAATTGAAAAAAATAATTCATATAACATAAATTCTAAAAATTATGAAACTAAAATAAAAACACTGAAACATGTATTGAAACATAAAAATGTAAGTCTATTATTTTTAAAAAAGGATAAAATATATTCAATGAAATACTTGGAATTAATGTGATTAAAAATTAATGATATGGAATAGGCTGTAAATTTGAGAAACCTAAACTATATAATAACTATTTTTTCCTAAGTGAAAAATTTAAAATTTGAAAATACTGTTTAACAAAAGGTCAAAAATCTAAAAACTATTATTTAAGGAAACCACAAATAAGTGAGAGTAAGAGATCCATTATTTCAGCTAGTTTTATGAATTTATTGATTATAGAAAAACAAAGAAATTCTAGATTCCCAGGTCATTTCAAGCTAACACCACTAGACCCAATAGAATATGGGTACCAAAACAAACCATTATTTAATATCCATTGCCACAAATAGGTCACAGAAGAAGAAAAAATAAAATATGGAATACAGATAGTGGTTTCTCTAGGAATATGAGTTGAAAATAATCAAATTTTAGAACAATAACCCAAAAGGATGGTGGTCTAGTCACATTTGGAGATAATTCTAAAGGTAAGATTATTGGAATTGGAATAGTTGGAGATCCAAAAGCAGTATCAATCAATAAAGTACTCTAAATACAAGGATTGAAACACAACCTAAAAAGTATAACTCAACACTGGGATTATGGTTATTTTTTTGTTTTTTTAATAACTATTGTTCAATTTTTAATGTTAAATTTCTTAAATTTAGATCAATCAGTACTGATAATGTTTACACATTGGACATAAATTATTTGTGTATAAAAAAATTAAATTTCTTAACTTCTATGATAAATGAATCTAGGATCTGGAAATGAATACGTGAACATTATAATATATATTATTTATAAAAGTTATCTAAGAAACAATTAGTTTCTGATTTTTCTAGTCTTAACTTTTAATGTGATAGATTACATGATGCATGCCAATTTGGAAGGCACCACAAATCATCCTTCAAATCTATTAAAAAATTGATATATCTAATCCTCTAGAACTCGTACACATGGATTTGTTTAGACCATCAGGAATAGCATGGTTGGGTGGTAAATTATATGTATATGTTTTAGTTGATGCCTATTCCAGATCTACTTGGATTTATTTTCTAAAATTCAAAAATGAAGCTTTTACTATATTTGAATATTTTTTCAATGTTTTTCAAAATGAAAAATGTTTTAATATAATTTTAATAATAAATTCTCATGTTATAGTATTTTAGAATCTGGAATTTAATACCTTTTTCTCAAATATGCGTATTAAACACACCTTCTCTACACCAAGAACACCTCAAAAAAATGGAAATGTTGAAATACGAAATAGGACTATTAATGAAATGGCTAGGACTATGATAAATGAATACATACTTCAATTATTTTTCTATGAATAATTTGTAAGAAAAACAAATAATCTAATGAATAGGGTTTTAATTAGACTGTTTTTAAACATGACACCCTATGACCACTAGATTAAAAGAAAACCAAATGTAAATTCATTTAATGTTTTTTGATGCAAGATTTACACCTTAAACACCAAGGAAAATCATGGTAAGATAGATCAAAAACATGATGAAGTAATTTTCATAGGATATTGTTCTACATCAGAAGCTTATATTTTTTTTGTAAAAAAAAGTCAAGGATTGATGAAGTATCAGTTCATATAAAATTTGACGAATCTGATCCCATTGAAAAAATGAAAGTCCAAATTGATAAATCTGACTATAATGAAAACATGAGACTTGAAAAAATGTAATATTATTTTGAAAAAGATATAAATGAATTTTAGTCTAGTTTATAAGATCATGACATTGATGAATGTAACAGTGTACAACCTAGAATAACTAGAACCCAACACAGTCACCCTGTGGAAACTATTATAGGAGACTTATACAATGGAATAAAAAATAAAAGGAATGTATGAAATATTTTTGAATTCTCTAAACTTTTATCCCAATTATAACCTATGTCATTTGAATATGCCTTAGATTATATGAGTTAGATGGTAGTAGTACAAGAAGAACTAAACCAATTCAACTGAAATGATGTCTTGAATTTAATTGAATGTGTTCAGAACTATCAAGTTATTGGAACTAAATAGGTATTTTGAAATAAAAAATATGATCAAGGAATAATAACTAGGAATAAAGAATTACTAGTAGCTAAAGGATAATATTAATAAAATGGAATATATTTTATTGAGACGTTTGCACATGTTTCTTGATTAGAAGCCATTAGGATCATTTTTGAATATACATCTCATATGAACATTAAATTATTATATATGGATTTTAAGTATACATTTTTTAAATGGTTGTTTGTTGTAGGAAGTATATTTTGATCAACATTTAAGTTTTGAAAATCCAAAAAAACCTGATTCTTTTTTCAAACATTCTAAATCACTTTATAGCCTTAAACCAGCACCTAGAGCATAGAATGAAAGATTATGTTATTTTATATTAAAAAATTATTTTACTATTTGGATGAAAAATCAATCAATATTTAAGAAAACTATTAACTGAAATATTTTATTTGTTCATATTTATGTTGATGATGTAATATTTAGATCAAAAAAAAATTGTAATGATTTTTCAAATTTAATGCAAAAATAATTTGAAAATGTTTGTGATGGGAGAAATAATTTTTTTTAGGATTTTAAATTTATCAAAATGATTTTGGAAATGTTTTAAATTATTGAGAATAAATTACTGATTTACGAATGGAATTTTGAGAAGAAAACATCATGAAATATTCAACTCCTATGTGTACTAATATAAATATTGATTTAGATGAAACTGGAAAATAAGTTTTCAAATAATTATAAAGAGGAATGATTGGTAGTTTATTATATATTACTTCTGGTAGTATAGATATAATGTTTTCAATATGACTTTTTGCAAGATTTCAATCTGATCGTAAAGAATATCACATAAGTGCTGCTAAAAGAATTATTATATATTTAAAAGAAACTACTTTTCAATCTCTTATATATATAGAATCTTCTGATTTTAATTTAATTATATATTCATATGTATACTTAAGAAGATGTAGATTTGATAGAAAAATCACCTCAAGGACTTTTCACTTTTTTAGGAAATCTGTAGTGTCATGTTCTAGTATGAAACATAAAGGAATTTCACTATCAATAGACAAAAAAATATGAATCTCCAGGAAGTTGCTGAGCACACGTTTTGGGGATGAAAAAAACTTTAATGGAATTTGGATTAAATTTTAATAATACACATAATTTATGTGATATTAAAAGTGATATAAATATTTCAAAAACCCCTATTATTCATTTTAGAACTAAGAATATTGAGATAATTCATCATTTTCTAAGAGATCATATTCTTAAAATGGATATATTCTTAGAATTTGTTAGCACTGAAAATCAATTAGATGATTTTTTTACTAAAGAAATTCTCACTGTAAAGATTTATTTTATTAAGGGGAGCTACGTTTAATTGTTTTTAGTTGATTTAATTTTTATTTTAAAATTTTTATTTTAATTCTCATTTTATATGTTTTTTTATTACTTATTTTTCCTAATATAATTTTTTTATCAGTTCCTCTTACAATTATTTTTGGATAAGTTTTTTTCTTTTTAATGTAATAATTATTATCCGGGTAATGGCATGAGAATCAATGATGTAAAAAATCATTTCAAATTCTAAAACTGTTCATTTTCTTAAAACCCTTCAAAACCTTGAGAACATTTGCTACTCTTCTCTACGTACATCTGATCTTTAAAAATCTTATCTTTTCGATACTTCAGATCATTGAAACAGAAATGGCCAAGACAATGAGAATTGATGAAGGTGAGGCTAGTAATGCCAAGCATTAGTGCTTGACAAGATGAAAGATTTTCCAAGGACAAGTGAAAAATCTGGAATGGTTGTAGCCGACATATCTGATGTTGAGGAAAGATCTTGCATTTTAAAATCTCGAGCATGCTTTTAGTGGTGAAAATAAAGAGTTTTTATATGAGTAATATTTTCTTCACTTTTTTCAAATCTGTCAAGTTCAGTCTTGGAGACACCGAGGACACCATTTGTGATAAAATTGATGATCCAAATATTTCAATTTATTCTCTAGAAATAACTAGAATCCAAAATTTCCCTCATGAGTGAGTTTATCATTTATATTTAAAAATATTTGAGATAATGGACATATGTCATGGGACATTATGTCCTTTTTAATTTGTTCGATAAATATAGGGAAAATTTTACTGAACGATCTTCAACCTAAACCGAATATTTTTGTTTCTTAAAACTTATTTAATATTTTTTCTTATGATAGAAATCAAGCTGAATTTTCCATGAGATATGGCAAGATATCTCAACCAATGATGAAAGCCAGTGGCTAGAATTAACATTTATCCATATGGATGATTCATTTAGAAATTACTGTTTAAATCTGATATGGTAAGATTAATCAATTCCAGAGTAAGATTCCATCACATCAATCTTTTCAATGTTATAACTCTATAGAATATTGGCTTCTTATAGAGTACTGTAAAAGTCAATATTATGCCTGTTAGAGATGAGGAAGACCGTGAATCAGCTTAGGAGGAGAAACTAGTTGAATCTGAAGAAAGCATGGGTGAATCAAGATTAAGTGGAATATCAAGTAGATGGAGATTTTAGATCAATGATAAACCTTCTGATGAGGAATGTCAAGAAGCACATCAGAGGAGAAAGAATAGAGTGGTTCATGTTATTGAAGAGACTATTCAAGGAACAATTGGAACAACTGATCTTCTTATAATTTAAATATTTATAAGAACATCTTTAGTATAACTAGTAAACCAATCTACAATTTCACAAATTGAGGTGACTCCTCAACTGAGAAAAGGTATTGTACCTCTAACTATTGATAACCTAGAGAAGTTGAAGTGGATATATATCAAACTTTATAGCCAATACATATTGTTCTAAATAAATTAGTTCAAGGGGAAACCATTTTAGAGTATATAGACTTGGCAGAACTCAACGAAAAATATGCTCATGATGAGAAAGAACATGTGAACATGAAAAATGAATAGAACCTTTTTGAAATTCAAAATCAAATTATTGGTGATTGTTTTTCAGTGGATGTTTCAGGAAAGGACTCAAAGGAAAAATTAGTGGAGAAGCCAGTATGAAGGAATGATGAAGAAAAATCAGATGCCAAATCCATACCTCTAGCATTGATGAATAAAATGGATTCTCAGACTGAGAATAATGAAAAATGTGCCTCTAATTATGATAATAATCATGTGGAGGAGTTTATTTGAAAATTTAATAGTGTTCAAACTGAATATCAATCTTTTAGAAGAGCATTAGAAAAGGAGATACAAAATTTTTAGAACATGATAGATAGTTTAGTTTCAAAGATGGACGTAGAATGTTTCAAGAAGGAAATGTTAGATAATGTTGAAAAACTAAAATCTGAAATTATAATGAAGTCATATTTGGAATATTTTAGAATTTTTTGGGAGAAAAAATTTCCTAATTTCAAGGAATATCTAGCAGGTACCTCAGGTACTTTTCCTGATCTAATTAGAATATTTCAGGAAATTACATTAGCTACGAGCAATATAAATGATAGACTATAGGACCTTCAATGAAATAGTGGTCCTTTAACAATGTTGTTGGAAAATAAAAGTTTTTTTATTTATTAGTTTACTTTAAATGATCCTTGAATTATAGATTTGATAAATCATTTCCCTGATAATTTAACTCTTTTTATGGAAAATGAAGAGGGGTTACATGAGTTTTTAGAGTCAATTTGATCGAACACAACTATTTGACTTAGGAAGGATGGTATCTTATAGTCCATTTAGGAATGATATTGATGAAAAGTTTGAGACTACATATGCTAGAGATCAAGGAAATCATTTAGAGAGGCTAATACCTGTTTCACATACCTTTTTATCCCATCTTTGATTCTCATTGCATTTACGGTACTTGTAATTATATTTTCAATAAAATATATTTTTCATACAATGTTTTTGTGTTATTAATTTTTTTTACTGTAATCTCTATGCTAGAATCCCAATAATCCAGATTCAAATATTGATAAATAGTTTATAATAGCAATTATGCAAATTCAGTGTTACATTAAAATGTCGTTTATTCCTTCTCCTATCCTTCTTTTTGATAGCAAAAAAATGGGGAAAAATATGGTTAAACACAAAAAATATTGGTGGTGAAGTATAGATAAACACAACTCACTCAATTCATTATTTTTTGATGTGATTTTATTTTCGTATTTATAAAGGGGGAGAAAATGTAAAAAGTACGAAATGATTTTTTTTTAAATTTTATTTATCTTTTCAAATTTATAAATTTTTTGAAATTAATTTAGAAATATAATTTCATTGATTATTTAATGGGTTTTGTGATCACCAAAAGGGGTATATTTTTGAGAAAGTGTTGTTTTCTGTCACGACCCATCCTCGGGGCCCATGCTGTAACTACCCCAAGCCCAACTTCCATAGGCCAGGGGCTGGAGACTACTACCAAGGCATAATTCACTGTAAAAAGGGAAGGAATTACCTATGTAAAGTGAAAAAACACCACAGAGTAAGCAAGCCGAAGTAAACACTAAGTACAAACTGGGTACAATAGTAAATGCTAAAAAGTAAGTGGGCCAGAATACAAACCCAAACTAAAAGTGAAGTACAACTGAAAAGGGAAAACATCAACAGAAAAGTAAAGCTGCAGCCTCAAGCAGTCCACTAGAAGTCCCACCCGAAGGGTCAGTACAAATCGCCTCCAAAGCTCCTCAGGTATAGCCGTCCGCTCCGAGTACGTCCCGCCCAGTAGTCCACCTCCAGGTACCGTCCTGCTCTGCATGCCTCAACCATGATCAGCGTTGTCCGTCGTCTGTAACCAACACAACGTAGTGTGGGAATAGCCCATGCCGGGGTGAGTATAAGCTACTCAGTAGGGACCCAGAGACCCTCGAAGGTCTCCCAGAACCCACAAAGGAAAGATACAATCACGAAGTAAAATCCGACACTACTTAGGTATATGCCCATACATTTACCTAAGTCATCAATTCCAGTTTGTTTGCAGCATCTGATCCCTAGTACAACCCAATCCACACGAAATCAAAACCTAGTCCACACAGGAAAGCAAAACGCAATCCACACAGGAAGGCACAACACAATCTACATAGGAAAGCAAAACAAGATTTAGCTCACACAAGTATACTTCTTCGTAAGACGATAGAGATGATCAGGTGTAGCAACTCATTCATCTAAATCGTCATACCAACACATGATCGATAGGTAATAACCCCCACAATGACCCACAAAGGATCAATTGGTAGCTAACCCCTACAATTACCCACAAAGGATCAATAGGTAACTAACCCCCACAATGACCCACACAGGATCGGACCCAAATATGATCTGTAGGCGCTGGCCCACACAGGACCGCTGAGCGCTGACCCACATAGGATCTGACCCACACAGGATCGGTAGCACTGATCTACGTAGGATCAATGAGTTTTGTAGTAGTCATTGTTGAATCCATGGAGGATTTCTCCACATCCGTCATCATCGTCGAATCCATGGAGGATTTCTGCACAATCGTCATCGTCGTCGCAGTCGCAGCCAGCTCTAGGGTTCCCGCACATAGAAAACTCGTTCGGGAGGGTCTTCTCCATGATCCGAGGGGATGATACATCAACTAAAACTTAGTCTGATGTTGATTTATCCAAATGTTCCATATCGTCAACAAGAAGTCAACGTCACATACGGCGCGTCAATCGGACGCCCAGTCTGATAGTTATTGGCTTTTTCGTCCAAGGGGCCCAGTTAGTTTTTAAGACAAAACCAACCCGACCATACTCCAACTGCATCCAAACCTTGACAGGAGTAATCCAAAAGGTCTGTCTCACTAATAGGAAATCATCAAAGTCGACGACACGTCAATCGGACGTACGGAGCTCATGTTATAAGTGTTTCTGCTCCGAGGTCCTGGTTGGTTTCGAGTCTGAACCATCCCGGCCAAACTCAAAGTCTTCCAAACCCTTGAGTGTAATATATCGAAATGACCGTCTCATTCCAAGGATTGTATCTCCATGGAAGGTGCATCGATTGGAGGTCTGAAACCATAATTATGGTCAAAAGACCGTGAGAGCTGCAAAATTGGGGGTTTTGGGCACGGGTCGACCCGGCCCGAGACCCCCTGTGGTGGCCCGAACCGAGTCGACCCGACCCGTGTCCGGGTCCGGCCTGCTTGGGTGTGGCCTGGCCCTGCGCGCTGGCACGCTGGCCAGGGCCACGTGGCTCGGCCATTTCGGCCAAGTGGTCGTGTAAAAGGGGGGAGCTGCCCCCTTGAATGAACCGCGACCCCGCGTGGGTGCCGCCCCTTGCCAACGAACGCAGTCGAGCGTCGTGTCCTTCATTCCTTGGTCCCGCACGGTCGCGGGACCAGCGGCCTACTGCCACGGCTTCAACTGCGGTTGCCCTTCCCAGCGGCGCGCTAGGCGCCGCTGCCTCCTTGCGGCCGGCCGGTGCTGGCAGCCGGCGCCTCCGTGCCGGCGAGGCGCGTCGGCGGTGTGTTCTGCGGACCACCTGACTAACTCCGGTGGTCGGTTTTGCCTACCATCATTTCCAACAGCCCTACAGGGACTGGTTCTTTACTACGAAGACCACATAACACCCATGTGGCCTACATCATCATCGCCTGCCGATCCGCACACCAAGAACGAAGAGACGGTGGGTTTGGACTTGTTCATTGGTCTGAACCCACTGCATTAGTGGTTTAAAAAGGATTCCGACAAATTTTAAACACATTCCGTCAATATAAATCACACAGATTTTATTGAAAAAAAACCCCTACCACAAGCGTCGTCGAGCGAGGGTTCATCGTGGAAAAGCACGTCGCAGAAGAAGGTTCCGTGGAAGGGGGATCGTCGCGTCGCGGAGAAGGAACGTCACGGAAGAAGCGTCACAGGAAGAAGCGTCACGGAAGAAGGGTTATTAGCCTCATAGTACACGACGTCGTATAGTCGATCTTCGAGGATTCAGAGTTCTTCGCCGGAGATCGGTGCATTCTTCGCGTTCTTCGCGTTCTTCGCATTCTTTGATGAAGAAGATGAAGATCTTCAAGCCTCCCTTCTTTGTCCCAATCCCCTCTCAACACAACTAGCCTAATAAAATAAGAGTTGTCTTATTTTATTAACGCACAAGCCAACGTTTGAAATTCAAAAAGAAAAAATAAATTGAAAGAATTAATTGCAACGATCTAACTGGCCATATTAATGAGGAATTTATTTACGAGATAAAACGCAAGGGTTGACTTCATTTAAAAGGTGGTGCAGGTGTGTTTCTTAATTTAAGGAGGTGGGTTGAAAACATTGGGGCCCGTGTGGGCCCCAACCCACAAATATCCCATTTAGTGGTGTAGGATATTGTGGGTCTCACTTTAATCCCCTTAACTTAGGTTAAACAACATAAAATAAAATAAATGGTGCGACCAATTTATTTTATTCATTTACTTAACCTGAAAATTTAAAAACCACACCCGAGTAAACACATCTTCGGAAAAGGTGTTTCTAAGCAATTACCGGTACTGTGATTCCATAGGTTCCCTCGGAATTCGATTCCGAGCACTGGTTCAAAAGTTAGAAAAACTCGCTCGTTGGTTCACTGAATGTACCCGAGCCAAACTTTGGAAATTGATTTCAGGCACACCGGGCCTCAGAATTAGGTGCCTTCAGAAGCTACTCTCTTGTAAAATTCCAAAGAAAATTAATAAAAAAGAATTTCTTGAATTTTACGAGTCTTTAAATTTTCAAAAATACTCTATCTTTTTATGATGATTTTGTTGTCCACAAAAATAGTTATTTGTTATTCTAATGATTTTTAAATTGATTACATTTCACCAAATATATATTATTTATTTATATATTTTTGTATAATAATTAATAATTTTTATCCACGTGGAATTTTTGAACGTGTATGAAAATTGTCTTTAGTGCTATAGTGTGTCTTGAAACATTTTTCATACCCTACATTAAGGAGCATAGTTAAAGGATTAAATCCATCATTTATGGGTTAATAAAAAAGTATGGTTAAGAACCCATATGCTATCAGAAATGTATGGAAGAAGAACCATACATTTGGAAGGAACCTTATGTTTGGGATATAAGAAAAGTATAGATGATGAACCTTATGTATTTTATGGATTATTAAGTTTGTTTCTCAAAATTATGGTTCATAAACCTTAGTTTTTTAAAAAAGCTTATGTATTATAAAAACTTATGTATCTGGAACCATACATTTTTAAGTTGATAAAAGTATGGATTATATACTATATATTTGAATGTTGAATGGAACGTATGGTTTATCAACCTTATGTTGTGAACCTTGCGTTGTGGACCTTATGTTCAAAGAAATTATACTATGTAGTTCAACCCTATGTTTGGTGTCGGTGATTCAAACATAGTTTTATAGAGTAATGGTCTTTATGTATATTATCATGCATATTTCAAGCTAGATTCAAATTCTAATTTGAAAGAATGTCTTTGACCAATTCAAATACCATTATTTATGATGCAATGGATTATTTTTAATGGAGCTTTTCATGCCGGATATTAAGGAGAGTTATGACTGCACTGTTATTCAAATTATTGAATATCATGAGTCTATAGGTGACTTTTGTATATCTAAATTTAAAATGAAAATGATTTTATTTATTATACATATCTATGTTATTTTGAATAATTTTACATGATATTGATCATTGTGAAAGATTTGAGAAGAACATGTTCTTGAGTTTTTCAGGACTACGATTTTCAGAGACATTCAAGCTTTATTGGTCTACTATCACTAATTACAGTCAAACTCTATTTTATAATAAAGAAGAAACACATGGAAAATCCATTGTTTATTCATCAAAGATCTTGTTCAATTCAATTAATATTTCTGAAGTTATTTCTATATCAATTTAAAACTGGATCGGCTGAAAACTACATCAACCAAATGATCATTCTTTATAAAGATGTCGATCTATCTATTTTCAGTTTCATGTTATTAGAACTGTGAAGAACGACATGAAAGTATTTTCAAAAAAATAAACTTTTTATTTTGAGTGATTTAATACTCATACTAAGTTGTGTATATGGTTCTCAGTATGAACCGGAAGGCTCTGTTTCAGTCTTAATGTTGAAAAGGTGTCTACTTTCTACTCTTTTTTGTTGAATGGTCTATTGATAACATCACCAGATAGTGAAAATCACAATCCTTGTAGAGTAGAGCATTGATGGAGTTTACTAAGGGAATTCTGTTCACCGATCAACTATAAATCGATGGGATCTTTAATTTTTTATTTTATAATACATAAACTATCTAATAAATATAATAGGACATATTGGTCCATTCTCATGATTCGTGAAGGATTTATAAATGACACAACCTCCCCCCCCCCCTCCTTGTGTGTATTTGGTATAACCTGATCTGACAATATTAATAATGATAATGAAATTAATGAATTTAAAATTTATGAAGATGGATAGGAATCTCATTTGTTTGAATTTTTTTTAGTACTGATAAGTTTATTTATTCATGTATCTATTTATGGAAATAGTGACTATTGGTTGAATGTTTCGGGTTTTTGTTTATATTTATGATACTCAAATTCTTGGATTATTATTAATATCAAATAAATTATAATGGTAAGAATCTATATTTGGATAATTAATTGGATTCAATGGGAAATAATGATTGTGTAATAATAACCATGATAAATAATTATGTGTTGTAATGTAAGAAAATGATACTATATTATGTAATACATGATTTTATTCCTTGTGTTGTCTTTATTTTTTTGTTTAATATATGATGTGGAATATTTTATGGTAATGGTGGTGATTTTTTGGCTTGTGATATGTGAGGGGTGGTGATATGATGGTGTTGGCATTGAATATAGTGTGCACGGTCTTGTTATAGTTGGGATATTTGGTCAGGATGTGATATTGTTGTGATGTGTGGAGGGTGTTTTTTTGTTATTGTTGTTGTGATGTGTGGTATTTGAGATGAGTGATGGTTGTGATGATGTGTCTTGGAGGATTTGGTTCTATGGTAATTAATAATAGATATAGGTGAGCTATTATCTGGTATGGTTGTATTAGTTTCCTGATTATCCATGGACTAATTCACAATCCTTAAAATGAAATATCATGGGTTGGAAAATGAATAAAAATGTGTGAAAACTTATATGTGTCCAATGGAATAAATGAAATTTATGATAAATGAATAGTTTGTGTATTTTTGAGTGAAATGGATTAGAAAATGAATGCTACGTAAAAAAGGTAAATATGGGAATTATAGTAATATGTATTTGAATGTTAGTTTTTTGGGTCATTTTATGGTGGGTGAGTTATGAAACATATATTTGTGGATATTATTATGATAGTGAATTTTAGTGTAGTGGTTGGGTTGTGTTGTATACTAGTATAATGGATGTGATCACATAGTTGGGTACTTTTTAACCATCTATATAACTTTTAGTTTAAGTTATTTTTATATATACCCCACCCAAGACGGATAACCATACCAATTTTGAATGGTTTTCTAATATTAGTTTTTTTCTGAAGATTCTAGAATGATGGTGAAATAAATATATGGAAACCACATCTTCCTTGAAATTTATTCAATAGTGATGATAGAATTTGGTGTAGGAGATTACTCAGAAATAATGTAAATGTGTTATGTGATGGTGTTCATGAATTTTAGGAAGAGGGATTGATGATAATTTCCTTCATGTTCATCCTACCATACATCATTAGTTTGTGATGAGATGTTATGATATATCACATGTGTCATCATGTGAGTGGTGATATGATGACCTAGGTGTTTTTGGGGGGAGGTGTGATGTCATGATGATTGATTCAAACACTATATGAAAAACCTTACGATGGATGGGTAGTTCGGGATGCATATCTCCACACATTGGAGATAGACGGTTGTGCTATGTGATATTCATATACGGGATGGGAGAAAACGATGTTTGGAATTGGCTCATTATTGATCCATGGTGAGGCTGGGATTGGATAGTTTACGTGTTTAGGTACATTTTGGATCAAGTTTTTGTTCAACAGATCATTAGTATGGCTTCTCAAATGTGGTCTAGAGACCTTGGGTATGATCCAACTGTATAGAAACTTTATTATCTTCTGATGTATATCAACTATTTTTCTAGTTTCTGAGAATAATTTTTGGACTAATATGGACAATACAATCATATTATTTGGAAATTGTTTGTTCAGACACTAGTATAATACATTCTTTTGGTACATACATAGAAACTAGTGTTGTATTTGTTGACAATATTTATTCTTTGTGGGATGGTCTTGGATTTGATTATAATATATATATTAGAGTCTAAAGGTATTTTTATCATATCACATGATCTTATATTATTATTGAGAGTAATAGAAACCATAAATGATATTTTTGAAACCATTTTGTGTTTCACAAAACAAGGTCCTTCTAGAGGTGGGTCTCATGGGTCGTAATATCTCTTTCTCCATTTCTATAACAGGAGGGGAATCATTAGTAGGATTGGTATTCAAAAATAAGTCTACAAGGATTTTTTTAAGATATTGGTTGGTATTTGGAGTTAAGAATTATGATGAATCCAAGGGTTGGATTTGAAATGGTTTCAGTTGATTGTAGTGCCTTTCAAAGGCTACAGGTAATCTCCAGGATATGGTATATTTATCCCCATTATTCAATGTAAGGACTATTATTATATTTAAATACATAGTTATGTGAAAATATTTACTGGGTAAATACATAAGAGAGGTTATACATTATGATTGATTGTATTTTCATCTGAATGTAGTGATTATGGGAAGATAATTAATCAAATAAATCCTGGATAAAATTATTTTCTACCTAGATTAGAATTACTCATTTAGATTACGAAATGGATCATAATCCACATACTTGAGTATAATTGTTGGTTGAGGTTCAATAGGCTGATATGGCATGTCATCATAGGACTGAAATTATATATGTGGATGTGAAAGGAAGAAGAATTTGTCTTCTTTTCAGCGATTGAGTTTGGGGATATATGAGGGGAGCATCCCAGATTTAGAGACATTTAACTTGTTGGAGGAGGTATAATATTTCTTTGTATTTGATTCATGTATGGGATTATTATTATGTTCTTTTCTAATTTATTCAACTATAGGGTTCTACACATGTGTGGTGGATGTTGGGTCTTAGTGACAAAAAATTGGAAAATGCATCATTGAAAAATGTTAAGAAATGGTTTCCTTTAGAGTTCATATAATTGATAAAAAAAGATAGTGAATCAAATTTATTTTTTATACCATCTTTAGGGAAGAATAATTGTTCAATATATTGGGATCACGTTCAACGACCTCTCACAGTTCAACAAAGATGTACGTCTATATGAAGTGTCTAGACCATAACTTGTGAAGGAGGCTTTGTTCCCAATGATTAATATGCCATAAATACATTTTTTCATTACTTGTACATGGATATGTAAAAAAATAGGGTTTATTTGGTGAATTATTTCATTGGGAGTTTATCTCTAAGAGGGTTGTTTATAGAGAATATCAAGGCATATATCTTCTAACCTTTGGATAGGGGAATTATAGAAGATAGATTATTGATCAGTGGGGGATTTAAAACAAAATATAATTCCTTATTAATATGGTATTGATAAATTTATTGAACCTCACAGTGTATTTTTGTATTTGTACAATGTTTTTGGTGGACATAGAAACCACCATGATAACTGTCTGACCACTAACTGATGTTATTTATAGATTTATTTTCAGGACCCTTTCCCTTAGCTGATATAGTTTCCTTTAATGTAGATTCAATTACCTGAATTCTTATTCATGATCGATAGCCAATGGATGTTGGGGTATGTTGTTGAAATACATGTGATGGTTCCAATCTGTAAGTTAATATCCAAGATCATGGTCATAGGGACCCTTAGTAGAGAGGCATAAGAGGTGAGGTTTTATTATAGACTCATTAGAGGCAATGATACTTGAAGGGAAATAGGTTATCATATTAATGATCAATTTATCATATAATATATTTTAATCTTTTTTTGATTTAGTTTTTGATTACATATTTTTTTCTATAACTATGGTCCATTTTTTTGGATTTTTTTGTGAGATACATCCAGTTCCCATAGGGTTTTCTATGCTGGTAAGAGGTATGTCTACATTGTTTGGTGTCTGCCAAGAATGTAGACTTGTTATGGGGAATCAGTAGTCAAAGGAATATTTCATATTTTTCTAAGATAACAAAATAAAAAATCAAACTTGGAATTTATTGGTTTTATAATGTGTATGAAGTAATTGAATTTTTTAGAGGAAATTTATTTATGATTTGGAGGTCTATTGAGTGGATTTCATTGGAAATGGAGGTTATTAGATTCCTGGTATAAAATTGATGCTTTTTTATATTATTTATTAAATTTATTTGTGGAATTTGATGAATTATAGTTCAATTTGTTTGTAGATGTTTTCTTGGATGTATTCCCAATTGAGTTTGTGAGGCTACCCCCACGATGTGTTTTCATGTTTTGGAATTTGTTACAACTATGTGCATATCTAATTTTGATGGACCCTTACTGAATGGTTCTTATATATTTTATAAATTTATTGGAAAATGTTGGTGATGTGGTGTAAATTAGTTTCATCTAAGAAAATTTATTTATTGGGGATCTCTAGTGTTATTCTATATGAATATAGAATTCGGTCAATAATTCTGTAGTGACTACAATTAGTTGAATCTGGTAATGATAAAGAACCATTACCCCATTCTATGGATCAATAATCTGTTTAATTGTCTTGATGGTTATTATTATTTTTCATTAGTTGAATCATGTAGGGATATCATCATATTAGAGTAAATTTTTAGTATATCATTAAGATTTAATTCATTTTAATGTATGATGGGTTTCAGATATTAGATATTTCATTCAGTATAATAAATTAAATGATAATGTATATGGATATTAGGAGATATATATTCACATTTTTTTTCGACGAGATCATCATAATTTTCATAGATTATATCTTCATATAGTCACAATAAGAGGAGAAAAATTTCAATCCTCAAAGAATTGTTCTTATAGAACCTTGATGCCACTATATCTATGGAATGGTTTCCAATTGTATATTATAGACATGTGAGGTTAATTACAACGAGAATGTGATGTATTAGTATGTCATGGTATTAGATCCATAGATTTTCAATATTGTTCATTATTTGTAATCCTAAAATAATGTGGTAGAGGTTTGTTGTTTTCATGGTCTCTTTGTCTATTATCAGTGGGTTGTGTCTAATTTCATTCAATTCACTAACATACATCTATCCTTGACTAAAAATGTTCATGATTTTGAATTTATGGAATATATTTTGGAAGCATATGTTTACCAGAATTAAAATTTAGTTAGTTCTTTATTGATTTTCTATCATACGGAGAAAATGTTGATTGTGGATTTTTGTGATTTTTCCACTCTTGGTATGGGATGTGTCTCAGCGCATCATAAAGAGGTGATATCTTATGGATCTAGGGTTTATTTTAGAACGATATTATATATTCCTCCAATTATTTGGAGCTATCAATAGTTGTTTCTGGGTTGAATCTATAGTTACATTACCTTATTGATGGGTGATTTTCTTTGTTTTCAGACACTATAAAATCTTAAATATGTCATCTATTAGTGGAATTTAAATCTATTTTATTAGATATGGATGATTTGATTTCAAGATAATGTTTATTGAGAACTCCTACCCCTTGGAAATGGGGAATCTTGTTTCTGATGAGATGAGTAAGAAGTCCCTAGGATATTTGGTTCAAGAGTATATAGTTGTTAGGAAGGAGATTTAGGAGCTTGCATTGCAGCATGTTGACATGTGTGGGGGGAGGAGGTTAGTGGCTGATGATGTATTTAATATATTACCATGGAATTATCTTTCATATATCATGTGGAAGGGTCTATGTGGGGAATCTTAGATATTTTGGTGTTTTGTGATATTATCAGTCGTGGTGATTATCCTGAGGGTTGACCAAAGGTTGGTCAAAACCGATATTTGTTTAAATGACGGATGATTATTCCATTTGAAGTACATGATGAGTTTTCCCATGGGTTCCATAATTAATTATTAGTGGTTCAACTATGTGTAACAATATTTCATATGTCTTGTTGGTGTTTATTAAGTTGAATATGACGAAATGGTTAATTAAATATTTCATTGATAATTTTCTTCTTTTTCATCTATTGAAAGTTGAGAACCATGTTCCTATGGGTATATTGTAGTCCTTATATTTTCTTGAGTTGATATGGTAGATTGTATTGACATAATTTATCAGCAAGTAACTCCATGACCATGGATAAAGTAATATAGTTTGGGTGATTGTGGGCCAATTGATGATGCCAACTCATTTAATGGTGATTTTAGAGTTGATTGTTAGGGATGGCTATGTATGTTGATATACCGATGATGTAGTTGTTCTTTAGGTTGTACGAAAGACTATCAAAGCTTATTGGTATCATCATTTAACAAACTTTTTATAAGGGGGAAAATGAATTTCCTTTCTAGTTATTCAATAACATTCCCTTCCACCCTTAGACATACGGGTAAATGGAGTAGACCATCTAGACACTAGAATAGATCATCCATCCATTTGTAATATGTTCTGGTGTACCATGGGTAATTTAGCTACCTTTTGTTGAGTTATATTACACTAATATTTATAATCTATACCTTAGCATGACTCCATTTTTTGTTGTGTATGGATGTCTGTGTCTTTTTCCCTTATATTGATTGAATAATGGTGATTGAGAAGTTCTTGGCCCTAATTTGGTATAGAAAATGGAATAGATTATCAATTTTTTCATAGATAATATTAAGGTAACGCATGAACCTATTAAGGCTTATCATAATCATATGAAATAATCTATGTGTTTTGTTGTTGGAGACAGTGTATTCTTGAGGGTTTACCCTTGATTCTATAAGTGATCGGTTGGATATGGGAGTAATAATTCACCATTTTTATTCATCCTTTTTGAGGTTTTTAGGTGAGTTGGATATATGTTTATCAGTTGTAGATACCATTATACCTGGAAAAGGTCCACAACATCTTCTACATTTCTTTAAATTTTTTGTATCTTAAACATTACTCCAACATCTTTGACTATGTATATTTGAATATTGACGTTGATTAAATATTCTTGGAGATTCCAGTAGTTTTCTATGATTGATATGATAAGGTTCCATGTGGGATAAATTTCCCCTTTGTTCTCTTTCTATATAGGCTTGTGTTCCAAAAGGACAGTACACGAGAGCATTAGATGTAGATTAATTTATAATACCCGAAGATGTTTTGAGTTTTTCTTCACTATGTTTTACTTTGATGATATGATGTTGGGATCATGATGTTTTTTAAATGTACCTCTTCCCTTGAATTATGAATTTTTTAATGATTAATAATTGTGAATAAGAGAGAAAATAATTTCAAATTATAAACTGTAATACCATGAGATGTAGTAAAGCTATGACAGTGAGTATGTACCACCGAAAGTTGATTAGATATTGACATGAAAGAGGATTCCATTCCTTTTTGTTCCTTGGGAAATGTTTTCTAATGGTTTTGGTCACCATAATATTTAGTTATGTGAGGGTTAAAATGGTGGTGAGGATGGTTACGTAAATATTTGTTGGGTTATGGCAGGTTCCTTGTGATGTGGTGATGTTGTTATGTTGAGTGTCGTGTGAAAATTTTTGTTTGATGGGGTTTTTAGTGTTATTACATAAGGAATAAATAGTACCATGAGAGGAATATCATGAGGGAATTCATAGAACCTCTCATTTTATTGGATTGGTTTTTATTATCAGGTATACAAATAGTTATAGTGGTATCTAATGCAATGGACTACTATTTCTCAACCCGTTACCTTTTTTGTTTGAGATTTTCTTCTGTGACGATGAGGTTCAATGATATTTAAATGGTATTTAGAGCTAAACATAACGTTTGGAGTTTATTTTTTTCCTCAAACTAGAATCAAAATGTGAGATGGTGTTTCTCATAAAGTGAATATTGTAGTTTATGACATGTGTGTGGTTGGAGAGTACTACATGAAATGAATTCATGATGTGAAAGCATGATTCAAAACATGAATTAAATAGATCCATGGAAAGATAAATATTTTAGTAAGTTGAAAATTATTTTAAGTCATAAATTAAATACAATTCAAGAATTTTATTTAATAGTTACAGAAGAATTTTTATTAATAATATATAAGTAATGATGTGAATTAGGTGAGATACAACCAATTTATAATTGTGTGGAAAACACAAATCCATTTATTTGATATCATTTACTTTTAATTTTTTTAAAAACCGTAGGTCATTTTGAAATTCTTCCTTCCCCATTCCCTCCAGCAATTATTCCAGGGTATTGGAGGATCTTTTTTGGTGAGTTTTGGTGAGTTTTTCTCACTATATCTGTGTTCCTTTTAATTCTACTTTTGTGGATCTGCAACAGTGATTTAATATAGGTTTGGGGTGGTTTTGGGATATTATTTTGATGATCGCTTGGTCTGATTAAAGGCAATATGATTTTGAAAAGTGTGTTTATGGTTTCATGTTTATTTCTATCCTCCCTATTGTGTGCATAAAATTGAAATTTTATTGGGGAAAAGATATCCTTATTATATCCCTTTTATGTAAATGTGTGGGGATTACATACTTTTTCCTTCCAATTTTTTTGATAAGAAGTATCATATTGAAAATGATAATGAATTTTCCTGAAGATCGTTTGTCTATGTGGTACAAAACCATTTTTATATGAGTTAATTTATTTAATTTTTATCCTTAAGGGATTTTATACTGGGGTAATGAGGGTGTCTTGGGATTTTACATAGCCAAATATGCAATATATTGGTGTATAAAGTCACGTAATATGGTTTTTTGAAAGCATTCCACCCATGATGCATAGTTTGACCAAACTATGTGTGGTGGCCTACTGCACTGTCTAGGACCTCATGGTTTGGTGAAACTAGGTAACCCATAGATCATGATTATTATATTTTTTATAGTATTTTAATAGTGTGAAAACGTTTTGTTGGTATATGGGTTTCCTAACCATTTTTAATTATGTGTTACTAGGGTATGGAGGAATCGTTGGGAACATGGTTTGACTACATATTGATCAAATGTATGACCAAACCATGAAACTCATTTTTATTGGTCTAAAAATAACATTTCTTCTTATGTTATTTAAAATCATAACTCTCATCTTATTTTATTATTTACATCAGAGTCCTTCCCCACTCCCTCTCGATAAAACTCTCATCCACATTAAAGTAATGATTTGAGATATCTACACTCTTTCAACCCAAAATCGCTCAACGTGACTCTCAATGGATATCCACCGATGATTTCTCAATTTCACATCCACCATTGATCATTTATCATCCTCTTTATATTGTTATTTTAGTGTGATTATACAAGAACTATTTTTAGGAAGTTTTTATATTTCCTCAATTTCTTCATTTCAAGCTCTAATTAGAGTCCAATAATGGATAATGAGTCAACTATCAAGCTACGGTAGGTAGTATTATGATTTTCCCTCAATTTCAAGTTGTCTATTAATTTTTTTCATTAAACCATGCATATGATCTTTAGAATAATTATTATAAATTTAGTTATTTATTAAATAAAATAAATGGACATGAACTAGATGACTCATGAGACTTATTAAGACGTAACTAGTTGTTATATACCTTCAATTTGATCTACCCCCTTCGGTGTGTTGATTAGATTGATTAAACTACCATGTGTGTCATATGAATTGATTTTCCATTGAGGGGTCCTATTTAGTAACTTCAATGGGATGTTAAAAAATTCGAAATTTTTTAAATTAGAGTTAATAAATAGTGGGAATTGAATACCATGTCCTTATACCATTCTGTATTTTTCTTCTCACTTAGGTTTGAGATGTTATTTATATCAAAATTTTTAATTAAAATAAATGGGAATTTATATGTGATGATAGTAATTATAATACTATTCATTTAATTCATACACCTTATGAGGTATGTAAAATTATATACATATATATATATATATATAAGTGATGGAAAATTCAACGGAAATGTGAAATGAAATGGTATGGTTAGACATCGGGAACATGGCAATTCATATTTACCAACAAAGAGTGAGAGATGAGTTATAAAATTTTATCACAATAGATATAATATTTAGGATTGAATCATTAAACAACTACAAGGAAGTTAATTTATTATTATTCACCTTTGGGGACCCAAGGGTTTGCATATAAATTCCATGGATATAATCATTTTGTTATTGGCTTGTATGCCCCTAGTGATACTTGGGTTCCATTGTGAACTACCAAGGATAGAATCTATTGGAATACTATTCTTATGTCACAAGAGATACCGTGAATATAAATCTCTAATACTAGGGATGGGCATGGTGGTTATATTAATGTATATTCATAAATTGACCATTATTATCCTTATGTGGAATTCTATAGATTGAATTAGAGGGATGTGATTTTATACCAAAACTAGAAATATAACTAGATTCTTATGAGGTATGACATGGATTGCCTTGTAAGGTGTTTAGATCATGATATTATATGAGAAAGATCGAGGTTCCAACATAGTAATTCCACGTAGGGATTAAGTTACATTGAATTGTTATATGAAATTCTTAGAAGATGAGTTTTTGAAGACAAAGAACTATCATTGATTTAGTCAGAACCTTACTTATCACTAAAGTATTTTTTAAAGACATCCTAATGGATATGATAAAATGGAATTATTGGGATATGTGTTAGGTCCTAATACATTATTTTATATTAAATTCCAATTTAAGGATTACTTAGTGATTGTCCAGAATTGGGCAAAGTATGATGTAGTTGATAGGTGTTCCATTAGAACCAAGATATATATTGTTTATTTATTTACTGATATTATATTAATGATTTATTATTAAACATGAACTATTTATGATATGTTTTTATGATGGATGGAATTAGACACCATTGTTTGTGGCCTACTGAGTTTATCTTGCACACTTATCAGGCCATATGTTAATACCCGGAAAAACATCACGAACATCAAGAGAGATATGGGAAAGAACATTATTGTTGATACATGATTGTTTTTATGATGGTAGCATCACACAACATGATCATGATATGGAATGTGATGTTATTTGAAGACAATATTTTTGTATTTTTTGTTTTTTTTTCAATAATTTTAGGTGTGTTTACTTTGTACCATGTATACCTGTATTTCTTTAATAAACTTCTATGTCATAATTTTATTTCTAGCATTGATCTATGTTACCAAATGGTTATTTATATGATGGATGTTTACTCATTCACTATTTATTTAATTTTATTCCTCCACTAGTGATTGATAATTTTACACCTCTTGTTTATAATATGACCATGAGTGTATATTCCACCCAAAATTTAACCATGGACCATCGTTGTTAGTTAGTATAATCTAGCATATTTGGAGGCACTCTTGTGGTAAGGTTGATAACAAAGTTCAGTTACTATTGTGTAGACCAAGTTTGAGACATCAGAAAGTTGTACTAGGGGGATATTTTTTTTGCCTTTCTATTTGGATGGTAGCAAGGGGAAATATTATGCGTTTGGATTTGTTTATGAGCCTGTTTCTAAGAGTATCAGACCCACATAATGTGAAATTCTAAATTACTGAGTCGGTAACATATACTTACCATTTATAATTATTACAGTATCTTTAACTTAATAATTCTATGAAGTAATATATGTTTTATAATATTTTTGGATATGGATATTTAAACATGACTGATGTCGATGATAATTATTCTACCATGTATCATTATAGTCACATTTAGAAATATATTCAATGGAGTATTACATTCCAAACATACATACTATTGGTTGTGCTTGTAGAATGTTTATGGTACACATATAAATTAATACATGAAATTGTGCATACATTTCATGTATGGACCTGATAAATAACTATTTGGGATTCATTCAATTCTTCACATCAATTAATAAGTTATATGGTCCCATATATATTGGAAATGGTTACCCATATAATTTAACCATTTAAAAAATTTCAATATAGATGAGTATATACTTATATGATATTGACTTCTTAAAAATAAATGGTCCCCATAAAATAGAGAATCCAATTGAAATTTAAATGGTGTTTTACTCTATTACATGAAATAAAAACATTGTATACTTAGACCATTGAAAACTAGCGGAGATGTTGACCCCAACCCAACATTAGTAGTGGGTTATAGGTTGTGTATCTCAAATTTCTTATGATCTATACATAACCCATACATTTTTTAGTAAGTATATAGGTGTAAATCTTATATTGGAATTCATATACCAATTTTATAATTATATAAGCACTGTTATATATTTAAAATATTATAATTATTTTTGTGTTTTGAATTTACAGAGACATTCCACCATAGCAGCCATGATTCATAAAGCAGGAGGGTAGAATAAACCACGCTCTACCGGTGGTAATCCTTTGGATACTAATAGAAAATTTAGTAGTGCCTCATATGAAATAACTATTTATACATGATATGGGTGATGAAGAAATGTTTTGATCTGAGTTTCTAAGATTTTCATAGACTATTGAAATAGCCATGTAACTTTCCTCCACTATGGAGGAGATTTTCCATGAGTTTTATTATCAGAACCAATGTATATAGAGTCATGGATTGAGGTCATGCTATAGATTAAGGAGAATCAGGAGACACCTCATGAGAGGAGAGTTATACTATCCATGTATAAGCTATGGGATTCTTCCATGTGATGGTGTGATGCTATTACTCATTTGAATATTCATATAGATATGTCTTGGAAGGATTTTCATATGAAATTATTTTCTTATTTTTATACTGATACATTTTAGGTGGAATTAACTTGATATTTTATCATCTTTGATAAAGGATACATACCTATTTTGGATTATTCTTCGGATATCTTAGAGTTCCAACATTTCACAACAATCCCATTAGGGGAAGAGTTATTGAAAATCATGGAATATTGTGGATGGACCCATGTATGAAAACCAATCATAGGTGAATATCTACCGAATTAATATAATATCTAGAAGGTAGATTTAGGTATGTATTATGGACAATAACATGAGACATAATTAGGTTGCAAGGAAATGTGGTTCAGCACCAAGATAGGGAATTACATCGAACAACATTGGGATGTTTCATATGCATCTTCAACATGATGATATCTTTAAATAGGGACAATAATCTGGTATCCAGGTGAGGTTCCAAAACTGTAATAGATCGGGACATAAGAGAGCCCAGTGAATGAGGGACCATGTTGTGTGCTGATGTGGTAACATAATCGTCCATATACTGAGTTTTTCAAATATTTTCCTCTAGTATCATATGATAGATATTTTTCTCAGAATCCTTATTTTAGTGTAAGGTTAGTACCTTCTCATTAGGAACTGATCTGGAGTGCGGCCAACTAATTAGGCTAACATGGTGGTCATGGTTGGGGTTTCCGGACACCAAAAATATAGTTCTAGTAGATATAAACTACTCCTGGAATATAGAATATATCCCATGGATGTGGACCGGGATTGATATATGTAGTGAATCTCATACCTGGGGAGCAGTTTTCCTAAACTTATATGGGAAAGGTACTATTCTAGTATCCTCTACATTAGTAATTTCATTTTTAGGTACTATTGATCCACATTTACTTATATTTCTTCTTGTTGTGGTAATACTTCAATGTTATATTTAATTCTATTATGGTGTGATTTTAGTTGATACTCCATTTACGGTAGGTTCGTAGAGTTTACAGTAGTGGTGTGAGTTCCCCCTTATGATAAATATGTTTCTCTTTATAAGGGTATCCTTTTTAATTGAGATGATAGGATTTGGTATCATATACAAGATATAATGGTTGGTTCCCTTTCCTTCATAAATTTATTTCTATAACCAATGTGAGAATTTAAAATCACCATAGGGTGAGGTTTTTATGAAAAAGTGTGAATTGAATTCTAGGAATTATTTCTTGGGATAAGATTCTTGGGTTGGGTGGGATGACAACATATATTTCTAGCTTATATATGGTTGATCATGGAATGCATTGGGTAGATTTTATTCTAGTAGAAGGTCTTTTCATGTATGTTTTCCATGACTAATTTTTATGACTACTACTTCCGATAGAGTTAGTGGGTTACATTTAATAATGTTTTTAGAGGTTCACCAGTATACATTCATCTTTATATGATGGTTACAACTATGATGGAAGAGCTCAAGTGGAATATAATGTATTTGGATGGTAAGGGTTTTATCCAACCTAGATCATTGTCATGGAGTTCGACAGTCATTTTTCCCCAGAACATGGATGATTCCATCGTTATTTTCATGGATTACTGTCTATAAAACCATTTTTTCATTATGAACTAGAATACATTTTCTCATATAATAGATATGTGTTTCTACTTTTGAGGAATATTTTTTAACTATGATTGATCTGAGATGGGGTTATCATTTAGTACATGAAATTCTTTCAGGTATACAACAAACAATATCATATGGTAGATATGTATTTTTAGAGAGTTTGGTCATTCCATTAATCCCCATGAACATGCTAGCAGTTTTCATTGAACTGATGAATCCATTTATCCATCCATAGATAAACTATTTTATTGTGGTATTCATATATATTTTCTTGGAGTATTGTAAAAGAAAACAAAATCATGTAAAAACTATTGAGATGTAATTTTATACTTTAAGGGAGAATCTGTTATATGTTAATCTCATATCCTGATACTTTTCAAGGAATATGAATCTCTTAATAGGCAATACATCATCATAGATAAGAGTATCAGTGTACCCAGAGATTGTGAGAGAAAATGTTTCCTAGGATAATGTAATTCTCTAATCCCAGAATCTAGGAACCAGTATATTATTTTAATACATTGGTATGATTACAAGGTATCAAGTCCAAAAGTACCGATCATTTTAGTTGTCATGGAAACAAGATACATATATATTTTGAACATTACAACTTGAAAAGAAAAACAACACTAAATTATTCCATTAGAAATATCCAGGATTCTTAGATTATTCCTACAAGTCACTCATAAGTAACTTCTTCATATCCTGGGAAAATAAAACATAAGAAATGGTTGAGCCCAAATACTCAATAAGAGTAAGCAATATAGTGGAAGATAATATAAACATTAAGCATGGTGAATAATTAAAAACAAATGATTCTACCAATAAATAACATTAACACTTTATGTAAGGAATATTATCTGAGTAAATAATTCCATAATAAATCATTGTCATGTGAATTCTATAAGTTGAATATCCACAAGAAATATATATTGCTAATAACATAATTATGGAATTCATAATGTCAGACATCATAACCACGTAGTCAAGTCCTTCTACCAAGACTGTAAATAATATTTTCTCAAGGCCTTGAGCCAAGACCCTAGTTTTCTTCATGAGATCTACCTATGCATCGAGGATCTATAGCGGGCTCCACACATCACATACTATGTAAAATTAATTCCACATATGAAAAGACTTAAACACAACATAAACATTAGTATTAAAACTAGCATACTAAATTTCAATACTTTATCCATAAATCATAAATGGTATAAAAATAACACATCCATTGTAAAAAATTTCACAAAACCATCAATATAGTATGGAAGAATTTTATCCTAATAAATCAACCTCAATCAAAAATAATATCCCGTAAAGGATGTTGAAATTGTTGAAAATGATCAATAAAATCTTTGAGAGAAATATAAATTTTTATAATAACATTTAAATGTATCAATATTTATCAAGAAGCTGTATAAAATAGATTTTTGAATAAAGTGTCCCATACCAATTTGAAACATTTAAATGGAATTAAAATTTTAAAACATTAATGTCTATATAAATGAAACTCTAAAAATATTTTTTAAAAATGGACATTATGGAGAAATACTTAAAAGAATAAATGTTTAAAAAATATAATATGGTATTTTAATTAGAGTTTCCAACCAAATGATAGATGTTTGAATACAAATAATTATGGTAATAAAAACATTATAATATCATGAGACAAATGGATTCATGATATACTCTATCAATGTATAATATATATACTAAACAAAATTGAGTTGACGCACAACAACACAGAAGACTCAATGGAATGTAAGTTGAGATGAAATCCCTTATAAAGACTTTATCCTTAGGTAAAGGATAAATCAATGGCATAAATTTGTGTGAAAAATATAAATACACTTGATAAGATTGGAGATTTTGTGTAAAAAAATCAGAGGACATTCACACATATTCTTGTAAAAAACAACACCAATGAATTTGATGTTTAACTTAATGAATGAAGATTGAGTTTAAAATACTCATATCAATTTCATATCATTGACTTGAGAATTTATCAATGAATTGATTATGTGTATCACAATTATATCCATATAAATGGTATTGGAAATTAATTTACAAATAATAAATAGTAATTCCACATATAATCATGGAGTAAAATAATCATTGAAGTATGTGTAATGCCCAATGAGCGGAGAGCGAAGTTTGTAATTCCATTACCGATTTGGTAATTTACGAAACATACACCCCATGAAAGAAGTATCATACAATGAAGATGTAAATACACATAAATTAAAGTATATTACAAAAATAATACAATCATCGGCAGTATATACACCACAAAATTGTAAATAGTGGCAATATAGCATGAATCTCACAGGAATAAGAAGTGAGATGAAAACCGTTTACAATGTTGTAATCAATCGAGTTGTATAACCAAATGTTAATAACCATAAAATAAATCATAGAATAACTTGAATTTTAAGAGAATCATTATAATATATATCAAATGGTAGTACAAAATGAACCACATGCAATAAATAAGTAGAGAACAATGGAAATCTCATGGAATTAAACGTGTGATAAGAAACCACTTACCTCAAGCCAGACTTGTCTTGTATGTTCATTGTTCATCCTGAATAAAAAACTTAAGTTAATTTATATTTGATTGTGAAAATTTTTAAAGTTTATTAACACAATTAAATAACTTATTACCTTTCTATAACTTTAATTAAATTATTTGAGATCATATTTTATTTTTTATCAATGTTCGAAACTTGAGTCAAAAATGAACTTTTATAATTATAATTTGTCCATGTGGTTAAAATTCCTTTATCTTCAGAATGGTATAAGAGATTTAGATATCATATATATATATATAATATATTTCCATTTTATATATTTATTTATTACAGTAAATATCATTTGGAAATAAGAAATGAAATGCATCGTTCATGGAGACGGTAAGTCATACGAACGCATAAACGATACTTTCATTTATAATTTGTATTATAATTGAATTAAAACATAATGAAAAATATGTATATAATAATTCCTGTATAATATCATGTATAATATAATTAACCCCATATTTTATACATCCCATATAAGGCATTAACAAGTCATATCACTTGGAGGGGGCAGTAGTCCACACTTCCACAAATGAAATTATCATGTTCACCCATAATGGAAAAAATAAAGGTATGTTTTAAATGGAAAAAATATAAGTATAAATAAAACATAAAAATAATATATATATATATATATATACAGTTCCATCATAATTTCCACCATGATAGATGGAATGAGATAATTGAACAATCATCATTTCATGAGGTGTTAGTCTTTCATCCACAGAAACAGTGTGTTCTTTACCCATTAGATAGTGGTGTGTGTAAGTGTAGATCAAATACATATCATATGAAAATTCATGTATTTTTAGGATATGGGTGTTGTTAATAAATAAATTAATAAAAAGAGTTTATGGGTTGGAGTTGTAAAATAAAAGAAAATAAGTTAAGAGAAACCATTACCTTTAATTTGGGAAACTCCCTTTGGTTTGAACCAAAAGAACCTCCTTAAACGACTTCTTCCTGAGGTAAGGATTCTATGTGAAAGATATTATCTTGAGATATTATTTGGATAGGAATTGGAATATGAATGGGGCTTGAGAGGTCTGAGGAATGGGATAGAAGTGGTGTCCTTTTATAATGGAAAGGACGATCTCTTTTGGAATGTTGGAAAATTTTATTTTATTATAAACTTATCATCAGTTTTAAATGGTCAAAAACTCATTAAATTCTAAGATAAGATGGAATATATTGAAAATTAAATCATCCAACAATAATTGGAAAGTGTTTGGTTTTTGTTTTATTAATAATAATTTTATTTATTTAAATTACTATTAATGAGGTGAATACTTCATCATTATTGTGTCATAAATAATTTAATTTTGTTGACATCTAAAAATTATAAAATTACAATAATGTAGTAAATAATTTTAGATTTCCAATTAATATTTATAGTCTAAAATATGACTTATATAACCCCATGTAAAAATTGACATTTTAAAAGATATATATTAATGTCATTTTTGACTTTACATTAAGTTATTTAAAATAAATTGTCATTATCACAGTTAAGTGGCCCAATGGGGTCCCAAAATCAATCCAAGGAAGACCATGGTCGGCCATGACTCATCAAATAACATTAGTACTAGTGTTATGGTAATTTTTTATTATTATAATATTCTTTTTTACCTTGAATTATCCGATTGACCTTTAACTACTGTAAATAAAAGTCCAAAATTACTATTCACCAAAATTTATTTTCATCTTATTCAACCAAATATATTTATTAATAACATCAATGTATGTCATATTTTTGAAATTCAATTCACAGAAGTAGTAAAATTTCATTTAAAAGAAATATTCAGTTTTTATACTACGACTAAGTGGTTTTACTATTCATATAAAATGATGTTTTTCAGAAAAATAGAAAAAATTTAGACTAAGCTATATTTTATTTTACATATTAAAAAATGAAATATATTTTACCAAATTAAAAACATATAATTTTCAATAATTAATTAAAAATAAATTCCCTTTGTCAAAACAAATAGCATGTTTTTAAGAAATAATAACTATCAAATGATTGCCACTTGTTTATTTATAATTTCAAAGTGAGACTCCATACAATGACCAACATTGGAATAAATGGAAAAAATATAATATAATTACACTTCTAAACCATTCAAATGTATAATTTAACGCTATAAATTATTTTTTAAAAAAATTATGTTTTCCATTAAAATTTAATATTTTTTTACTATTTTTCCAAATATGAATGTTATCAGAAAAACACAAAAAATTTATTGAAAGATAATTTTTAGGTCATGATTCTAAATAAGAAGTATATTTTTTCAAATTTAATATACAAAAGTGTCAAATATTAGATTTAGAAAAAAAGTTCGCCATTAAAAGGCGGTAACATTGCATTTTTTGAAAAAATAAGTCCTTTATTTGTAAAAATGAATTATCTCTTATATTATGTCTAAAAACCCATAATATGGATGTTAAAATTATATGGAATATATAAAATTCAAAATTCAGTTAATACTATTCATAGATGATTTTGAACGACTAGTTTGGTAAGACGTCATGCCCTCAAACTCGGTCATGTGTGAGGTGAAAGATATTGAATTACATTAAAGAGATAACGTACTTTGAAACCTTGGGGTGTTAAATTTTCCCCTAATTTAATAAATTGTGTCCTCTAAATTTGATCTCTGTATTGGAAACTTGGGTTTTGAAATTTTGAAATATTTATTTGAAATCACACAATGAAAATGTATTAATGAGGCAATAATTTTAAAATATATAAAGGTAAGAATAAAGGTTACTGAAAATAACGCATACTAGGGTTCCATGTAATAATACATGGATACGGAAGAGAAACTTAATCATCATTTTCTGATGGAGAGTGATTGATAATATAATTAAGAGAAGTTAGCGATCTGATATCAAAAAACTTTTGATGGGTTGAAAGGTCATTGATTACCCTATAAGAAATGTAAAGAAACAAAAAAAAATATTTAAGTTCCTTTTAATAATGTGGATGAATTTATTTATCATATTTATTTGGAGTATAATGAGATATAATTTAATTACATATAGAGTTTCATCCATTAATAAATTTCTACCACAAACTCATCCTTTCTCCAATCAACGAGTATTAAAGACGACTTGGTTACACCTGATGCACTACAATAAAATTATAGAGAATCACATAATCCATAAAAGATGAACTATAAATTTCCCTTGTCATTAAACATTAACCAATACCAAAATGGTTTTTACATGGTCATATAAACCCCTAAAAGTACAATCCTTAAAAAAATTCACGACAACTCTTAATCATTAAAATTGAAACAAACAGTACACAATGTTCAACAAATACACATCAATGATAGAATGTACTTAAAATACTTCAATATAATCCTAAAAATTATTCAAATCCAAAACTAATAATAATTTCATTACCTAGTATTCCACGATAAATTGTATCTCAAAATAACAACAACTACTCTTAAAGTCACATACTTAAAAGTAATTATACTAATCACATCTTCTCTATTATAGTTTAATCATTTTCATAAATAACACAAATACCTATAAATACAAAATAATATCATTGAAAAATATCCACCATTATTCTTAAAATGAAATCCCATAGTATTCTATTTTCGTTAGGCATATAGTGTTCCCAAAAGAACGAACGTCTCCCAAAATAACATTTATCAATTAATCAAAAAATCATTTTCCTAAACTAAGGATATCCATTTTATAATACATAATATCCCAAATCTACTTTATAAAATAAATTTCTTAAAAAGAATTAATCACAATTACCAGGGACTTCACGTAGTCTAGTGGTAGGTGATAAATCCCAATCGCACTCTTATTGTGGGTTTGATTCCCACAGTTGTATCTGACGTGATGGGTTGTCACATGGTATGCGTGTTGTCCATTTTCAAAAACAATATTTTATTACATTATCAAAATTAGATAAATTACAAAAAATAACCATAACATAATTTAACCACAAATGATATCTCATACCTCACATATTTGTCCTAAAATTTCATTACTTGTAATTTCCTCAAATTAATGGATCATATAAAACCAAATGGTTATTTATAACAATATCTACACTAGAGAAGACAATACATCCTCAAAAACCATTTTCACATGGAAAAATGCAGGGTTACACAGACAAGAGAAAAATCATCCAAAGTTATCCCATCATCCAAGAGCAATAACAATTTTTAACATTTTGCTAACCATTTATTTCCATGAAGCTTTTTATTTGACAAAGTGGATATCCTATAGAATAAGTCATTCACTCAGGTAATGTCTAGGTCCCTTATATTTATTAAAAATGGATGTAAATGGATTATTAGGACTATTTTTATTTTCAACCATAGTACTCTTCATTTTTCCTCGAAAATTATTTACATTATATCCTTTTTTCACACACATAAAGAATTATTGTGTTCTATTGAGGCATATTCTTGGGTGTCTCCTTCCACATATCCTGCATAATGGGAATTGATGTATCTTTTCTCCATGGTCTCCACTATTGTAGATCATATCATTAATTTCATTTAAAATCATTATTGAGTCTGGGAGTTGGTTAATATATATGTAGTTGATCATATTTTTGGAAAAAGTATTTTGTATGAACGTACTATCTTTTACACCTATAAGCATTCCATTTTGTGTCTCATTTCCACCTTTGTTCCCACCTTGTACATCACGCACAATGTTACTATGACTTCCATGGAATCTAGACATTGACTAAATCCAGAAATCTTTGTGTCAGTAATAATAGCCATAAAATCATTTAGAGAATATCATGACACCTTATTTTCAATTTGAAACACATTAGGATAAACAAAAGTCATTTATACTCATCTTATATTAAAATCCTTCATATAGGGTTTTTTATAAAATGTAAGTTATCCTATGCATATCCCCTGGGAGTTTTGTAACCAATAGTGAAACAAGGCCCATTGTCATGCACCAAGATACCTCTGGTCATGCCCGAAACTCCTTATTTGTGTTTTCACTATTAGGTACATCTATTCTAGAGAAGCCTCTACCGTCTTGTATCTAGAAAGGGATTTATTTCTTGGAAAATACACAAAATATCTACATTACCAATTTTCTAGGAAGTTCTTCCATACTAATCCTCTAAAACAATCTTAGTGAAATGTTCTCTAATCAGAGTTTATCTAAATCTAGTTTAAACGTTTATACTAATCTTTCTCTGATACCAAATGTAAATCCCCGACCCCAGAATCTTGGAGATGGTGCATTATTTTAATACATTGGCCTGATTACAAGGAATCATGTCCTAAAGGACCGATCAGATTAGTATTCTTGGAAATAAGATACATACATAAGTTCAAAATTACAACATGAAAAGAAAAACAACACTATGTTATTCCATTATAAACATCCAGGATTTAATGATTTTGCTGTCAAGTCACTCATAACATACTCCTTCATATCCTGTGAAAATGAAACATAAGAAAGGGGAGATCTCAAATTCTCAGTAAGAGTATGCAATATAATGGTAGATAACCTAAACATTAGGCATTGTGAATAATTGAAAACACATTCCTTTACAAATAATTAACATGAACACTTTATGGAAAGAATAGGAGATGAGAAAATAATGCCATAATAAAACATAGTCTTGGGTATTATACTTGTCAAATAAACACAAGAAATATAAATAGATAATCTCATAATGATGGAATACATAATTCTGAAAATCATAACCACATAGTCAAGGCCTCCTGCTAAGACTACAAATAAGATTTTGTTAAGCCCAGGTGCCAAGACACTAGTCTGTCTCATTAGACATACCGATTCATAGAGGATCTATATCGGGCTCTGCCCGTCACTTAATAAGTACAATAAATTTCTCAAAATAAAAAAATTAAACATAACATAAACATTCGTATTGAAACTAGATTACGAAATGTCAATACTTTTCCATAAACAATGAATGGTATAAAAATAACACATCTATATTCAAACATATCACAAAATCTTATATACATTATGGATGATTTTTATCATGATAAATAAACTTCAATGCAGAATAATATCTTATAAATGATGTTGAAATAGATGAAAATGATCAGTAAAAAACTTTGATAGAAAAATACCTTTTTATAAAAACATTTATAAGTCTAACTATTTATCATCATGTTGTTTAATATAGATTTTTGAATCAAAGTGTCTCATATAACATCGAAATATTTAAAAGGAATTTTAATTTTAAAACATTAAGGTCCATATAAATAATCCTCTAAAACCATTTTTAAAAAAAGGACATTAATGAAAATGATTTTGAAGAATAAAATTTTAAAACATTTTAAATGGTTTTTTAGTTAGATATCCCATCCAAATGAGAGACATTTGAATAAAAATTGTTTAGTTAAAGAAAACATTATAATATAATGAGAATAAAGGGATTCAGGATATACTATGTCAATTCCCATTTAATATTCAAAACAAAAGTGAGTTGATGCAGAACAACAAAAAATACTCAATGGAATGTATATTGAGATGAAATCCATTATAAAGACTGTATCCTTAGGTAAAGTATAATTCAATGACATAATTATTTGGGACAAATATAAATACCCTCAATATGATTTGATATTCAGTGTAAATCAATCAGTGGATAGTCACACATATTCTTGTAAAAACAACTCCAACGAATTTGATGTTCAACTCAATGAATGGAGATTGAGTTAAAATTAATCATATCAAGTTCATCTCGATGAATTGGGAATTTATTAATGGAGTGATTATGTGTATAGAAATAATATCCATAGAAAGGGGAGTGGAAATTACTTTACATATAATCAATAGTGATTCCACACATAATCATGGATTAAAAATAATCAATGTAGTATGCGTAAAGCCCAATGAGTGGAAATTGAAATTTGATATTCCCTTACCGATTTGGTAACATATGAAAGATGCACCCCATGACATAAGTGTCATACAATGAATATCAAAATACCCATAAGTTAAAATATATTACTCAAATAATAGTATCATTGGTAGTACATACAACACACAAAACGAAGTAGTTTCAATATTTCATGAATATCATGGGAAAAAGAAGTGAGATGAAAACCCATTACCATGTTGTAATCAATCGAGTTGTATGAAAAAAATTCAATAAACACAAAATGAATCATAGAATACCATTAATATAAATAGAATAATGATAATATATTTCAAATGGTAGTACAGAATAATCCACAATCCAAAAATAATTGATTAAAATGGAAATCTCATGGAATTAAAAGTGAGATATGAAACCCCTTACCTCAAGTCTGACATGTCTTATATATTCCTTGTTCTTCCTAAATAATAAAATTATGTTAATTTATACATGATTTAGAAAAATTTAATTGTAATTTTTCCTTTTATATCACTTATTACCTTGTTAAAACTATTAGTTAATTATTTGAGTTCATATTGTATATTTTAGCTACGTTCAGAAGTTGAGCCAAAACGAATTTTTTATAATTAAAATTTGTCCATGTGGTTAAAGGTCCATTATCTACAGAATGGTAAAAAAATTTATATATCATATATATATATTATACATCCAGTATATATAAGTATTTATAACATTACATAACATTACATAACATTTGGAGATAATAAATGAAATGCCCCATTCATGGAGACGGTAAGTCATACGTAAGCATGGACACTAATTTCATTTATATTATGTATTTTAATAGATTTAAGACATTATGGAACATTGATATATAATAATTCATGAATAAAATAAAAGATAATATAATTGACTCTATCTTGTATACATCCCACATAATGCATTGACGAGTTATATCACTTTGAGGGGGCGGTAGTCCTCACTTCCTCAAATGAAATTATCGCATTCACCTATAATCAAAACCATACAGGTATTATATAAAGAAAAAAATATAGTAGCATAAATAAAACATAAACATAATATATATAATATATATATATATAGTTCCATCTTAATAGTCACCATGATAGGCGGTATGAGGTAATTGAACAATCATCATTTAATGAGGCGTTAGGTTTCCATCCACAAACACAATTTGTTCTTTAACCATTAGATGGAGGTGTGTGTAAGTGTACTTAAAATCCATCTCATAACATCATACTAGTATATTTAGGATTCTGGTTTTGTTATAAAATAAATTAATGAATAGATTTTATGTGTTGGATATGTAAAATAAATCAAAAGAAGATAAGAGAAATCATTACCTTTAATTTGGGTAACTCTCATTAGTTTGAACAAAAATGACTTCTTTAAATGACGTCTTCTTAAGGTAAGGAATCTATATATAAGAGGGGTATCTTGAGATATTATTTGTGAAGGGGTTGGATGAGCCAATGGGCTTGAGAGGGGCGAGGAATTGGATATAAGTGGTTTCCAATTATTAGGATGAAGAGGGGCTCTTTTGGAAATTTTGAAAATATTATTTTATTATAAAGTTATATTCAATTTAAAAAAGTATAAAACTCATTAAATTCAATTATAAGAAGTATAATGTTCGAAATAAAATCATCCAATAATAATTGGATAGGTTTTGGCTATTTTATTAATGCTAATCATTTTATTAATTTAAATCATTTATTAATGAGGTAAATATTGCCTCATTATTGTGTCATAAATAATTTATTTTATATTATGTCTAAAAAATATATAAAAAATACCATAATGGAGGATATATTTTTAGCTTTCCAAATAAAATTTATATTCTACAATATTACTTATATAACCCGATGTAAAAAATTTTATACTAAAAGGTAGTTGTGTATGTCATTTTTGTCTTTATTTTAAGTTAATTAAAATAATATGTCATTATCACTCTTAAGTTGATCCATGGGGTCCCAAAATCGGCCCAAAGATTCCCATGGTCGTTCGAGACTCATCCAATAATGTTAGGACGAGTGTTAAGGTAATTCTGTATTATTATAATGTTTTTTTACCTTGAATTACTCTATTTACCTTTAACTGTCGTAAATAAAAGTTAATAATAATGATTCATGAAAAAAAAATTCATCTTATTAAACCACATTATAATTTAAACTTATAACCATGTATGTAGTATTTTTTAAATAAAATCATAGAAGTAGTAAATTTTCATTTAAATGAAAAAGGCAGTTTTTTTAACTACTACAAAGTGGTTTTACTATTCATTAAAATTGAAGTTTTTTAAAAAAATACAAAAAATTACACCTAAGCTATAGTTGATATTCAATAATCCAAAATTAAGTCTATTTTACCAAATTCGAAACATTGAAGTTGCATTAATTAATTTAAAATTAATTCTCGTTGTTAAAGCAAATAGAGTGTTTATAAGAAACAATAATTATCAAGAGATTGATAGTCGTTTATGAATAATTTCAACGTAAAATTAATACAAATGAAAAAAATTGGATTAAATGGATAAAATATAATCTAATTATACTTCCAAACCATTGAAATGTATAATTGAACCATATAAATTATTTTGAATTAATAAATTTTTTTCAATTAAAATTTAGTATTTTTCACTATTCACCCAAATATGAAAGCAATTAGAAAAAGAGAAAAAAAAATTTAAAACATAAATTTTATGTCCTTATTATAAATAAGAGGTTTATTTTGTCAAATTTTTTTGTATAAAAGTGTCAAATATTGGATTTAAAAAAAGGGTTATCCTTTAAAAGGAGATAAATTTGCATTTTTTTAAAAATTATTCCTTTATCAGAAAAATATATTTATTAATTTATTATGTCTTAGAAACACATAATATTGATGTTAAAATTATATATAATATAGAAAATGCAAAATTCTGTTAATAATATTCATAACTTGTTTTTAACGGCTAGTTTGGTAAGTCGTCGTGCACTCGAACTCGTTGTTGTGTCAGGTGCAAGCTATTGAACTGCATTAAAGAGGTAATGTACAATGGATCCTTGGATTTTTACAGATAATCCCAAAAATTAATTTGATATGTGTAGTTTTATAGGGCTATCAATATTTTTAATTAGTCATTAAACAATAATTTTCACAATTTGTATCACAACTTATGTGCTTGACTAAGAAGTGTGGGAAGCTCACATAGTCGTAAGACAATGAAAACCTTATTGAAGTTGAAAGGGATACTTCATTGAATGAGGGTCCTAATTCTTCAAGAGTTGTGTATATAATATATACTATATTGTGATTCATCATGTTTTGGGCTATAAGAAGTTTTGATTCTTGAGTCATGAGTGGCAATATACATACCTTATCCATTGAGGTCACCTGAGATGAACTACCATACGAATTATCTCAAAATATACCTAGTGGTACATTCCTTGTTCTATTAAAGGAAATTCATACTAGAAGATAATTATATGGTGTATAAGTACCAAAAAATTCTCAAGTATATATTTTCACCACATTACATGAATCATATGGAAAAAATGTGTAGTGAATACATTATATCTATTGACATAGAGCATTCAAAGAAACCATGTAACACCATTTATATTATTAAAAAAATGAGAAATAAGATTCAAATAAATTGAATTATGGATTATTGTCGTAATTAGAATCATACAAGAATATTTTCAGATTTAAACATGGATATCCAGGACCATCATTGATAGTCGTCACATTAAACATTGACAGTTACCTATTAAAATCTAAAGGGACTGAAGATGATACAATTATGAGATCCTGATGGATTGGTCATATGGGAGTGTAGTGTAGGTGATGACCCACCACCTAGTTGTATTTTCAATGAGTATTAGATCTTTCCCAATGATGAGAATTATATATTTCCTACAAACATCTGAGGGTATTTGATGTGAGACAACCATTATTATATATGGGAAGTACATCTTCATGTTACCAACATGTATAATGACGTAACAGACCAATAATAGTGGCCACAGATAAATTTAGAGATATATGGGTTTATCAACTATCGTTATACCTATTAGTAAGTTCAGGTGGATCAATAATGATTAGTTTGTATTAATAAATTTTATCAATTACTGAGTGAAATTTGGAAAATTTGAATTTGAATTTCAAGAAGGGATTGCCTAGGTTTCTGCTTGACAGTGACTCCATATGGGTTATCAAAGAATGTTTTACATAGGTAAACAATATCTAACCATTACTAGATTATCTTTTATTACATTATCCTTAGAGGCTCAACATTCGTGAGATTATATTCCTCCCTGGAGTTCCATGAAACATCATATCATATTGATTTTACCACTTCACATTATGATTCTTGTAGGGTTTGTTGAGGTCACTAGGTTCACATTTACTTATAATTACAATATATAATCTAGAGACTGATGGTCAATCTGAGTGTATGAAAAATATTTTTGAGGATAGTCCCTAATAAGGTATCCTCAATCTTGAATATTCTTCAGGAAAACACATATATCTGGCTGAGTTATCATGTAAGAACTTCTTCCGACTGACCATCTGAATCCTTATGAGTCTCTATATTATAGGTCATCCCACTCATCACATTACTAGTAATAGTTTGGTGAAATAATTTTATTGGTTACTCATATCTTAAAAGTGACATCATATAAGGTTCATATTATTAGGTTGAATATTTCTAGAGCACATTCTACAAAAAGAAATCATATACCGACCATCACCATCACCCACTACAGTTAAAGGTAGGCTGTTTTGTTTTATAATGATTTTCACCTTTACTGGGGTAGAGAAAAATTTAGAAACATGGGACATTTTTCCCTAATTATGTTGTAAAAATTCAGATTATAGAGTTTTTTAGGCCGATATCATATCTGTCGGGGTTATCTTAGAGGTACGGGGAAATTAATGAAATTATTCATGTATCATAGTGTTTCTGATATCATTCATATTTGTTTCATAATATTTAAATTGATGTGGTTGATGGAGTAAGATGTTTCCCTTGAGGTCAATCATATAAATATTATTTATTAATGCATGAAGGTTATCTTTGGAACATAATTTCATTTTTTAAGGGTTCTATAGAAGTAAAACCATGTATTGGATAAGAATTAAAAGGCGTAGACCTGCATATGTGCCCACTGTCTATAGTTATTTTTAGAAGAATCCTTACCACAACATGTAAGGGAAATTCATGGATGAATTACATTAAGTTGTAGGAGAGATTATATGAACTCATTTTTCTATAACATATAGATCATTTTTTATTTTTGATAAATTATTTAATTTAATCCATATGGGAGTGCCTAGTGGGGTCACAGTTGTGTTTGTGGATTTATAGAGCCCAACACCTCATATTTCAGAGGAGGAACCTCAGCCACATGGTTAGTAGAAACAGTGTCTCCTAGGCCTTAGAGTTTGATCAAATAGTTTGGGGTAGACCTGTTCATTATCTAGAGCTGCATAGTTTGATGATACCATATAACCTAGGATACACATTGATGTGATTTTATATGGGATATTAATTGATTGAAAATCTCTGTCATTAAATATTTTTTATAAAAATGTTCCAAACCATATGAGCTGAAATTAAGGTAGTGTTGGGAACACTGTTGAAAAACAGTATGGACAACCATGTGGCCAAATCATGACAACACATTATTATGGGTTGAAATAGACATTTATCGCTTAATTTATTAAATATATTATTATCCTGTTCTTTTCATATTTTTTTCTTGAAGCCATACTCTTTCATTCTTGTTGAATATTTCATTCTTTCCTAAGATAGGATTTGGGATATCATCTCCATTTGGACTCTGAATTACACATTGTCTATCTCATTTTATATCCACTATCAAAATTTTATATCCTTTTTATTCCCTTCATCATTTCCCTTCATATTAATGGAGTTTTTATGCGCGCTTTTATACCCTATTTTTAGGGCGTTTGTTTTTTCACTATTTTATCCATTCAAGAATTTATTAGCGACAAAAAATGGATGTCATATTTACTAACAAGATGAGGTTGGTGGTATCATTATTTTCCATCAATGTTTCCATATTTATATATAATGTCATAATACCTTGCGTTGTCTCTTATAAGCGACTCTTATAAATTATTTTTTATTTAAATTAATTTAATGTTCTTGAAACATATAACCCATGAGTCCAATTGGTGTGTAATTAATTGAAAATGTCCTAGAATTAAGACCACCCAATTTTTTTTATTTAATTGATTAGACATTCATAAGAGGCATATGAAATGATTCACCATCTTGGTGTTATGTTTACCCCTATTTAGAACATATTAAATAATTTTTAAAATCTTAAATTTGGTTAAATAATGAAGGTAATAGAATGCCATTTCATATTCCATTTTCTATTGTATTTCCATTTCATGCATTAGATGTTCTTTATATCTAAAATCTTTATTTTTAGACATTAGAGTATTAACATGATGCTAGGACATTTTATATTATTCTTTCAATTGTGCCACCTTTTGAGGTGTGGTTAATTTTTTATAATAATTTGATGTCCATTTGAACTTCAATTTGAGAAAAAAATGGAATGGTTATAAATTGGTCCAACGATCATTCATATTTACTTGATAAGTGTGGAAGATGGGTTCTAACATAGGATAACCATAGATGTATCCTTTGAGATTGAATAATTAAATGAATATAATTATATTCATTGAATATTATGTTCCTTGGGTGAAACACGACTCATATTAATAACATATAATGACACATTTGGATGCTTACATGTATGTGCATGTGTGATACATGGGCCTATTGCAGACTTACTAGGATGGACATAGAGGGAAAAATTTAAAATTCTATGTGGGAAGCAGGGACTCCTAATGTGAAATTCCATGGGGAAAATCATTAGGAAGATTATTATATACTCCACGAGTGACACAATGTCTCAATATTTGAACTTCCATGGACAATCTCATTAGGAGATGAATTTATACCACACCTAGAGAGATAAAATTACTCATATGATGAATGACTGTAATGAGATATTTAGGAGTTTGGTTTATGATATAACATTAGTTATACATATGACAAAACTTTGGTACACCAGGGATGATCCCATGTTTATTTTGAAATATTAAATTAAATGGTTATGTTACACATCTACCAATCCAATGGACAACCATGAATTCCGTCAGTGAAATACTTATCACTGATAGACTAATTACAAACATCATTTTTATAAGATCTATAATGGATTCTTGGGAAATAATCCAGGTGCCTAGGATTTATTTTTAAGAAAATCATGATTGACTGGTTACTCATCAATAGTCTATCTTATGCTAAATCATGTAGTATATGATTTGTATTCCATGGGAAAACAAGAATATGTGTTTTATTTATTCCAAACATATCTTAAAATCTTAATTATTAAATATAGAATATTTTTTTCATATTCAATATTGAATTAGACAGAATTGGTGTTGTCCTACTATGTTTATTTCTCACAATACATAGGATGCCTTTTGGCACATCAAACAATATCAATGATATTGGTATGTATAGAATCAGGGACTCTATTTTTGATACATAACTGATTTTAGAATGGTTGAAAGGGAGAAAAATACAACAATAATGTTCATGTTTCTATCTGTGGAGAGTCTTTTAGTCTTCTTAGTTATTTGGTATCATTGTATGTATGTGTACATCCTTCAATGTCTACTAGTATTCTTTTCTTTTGTATTGAATTCCATGATCATCATTTTTTATTTAAAATTGATCAATTTGATCACGAGTTTATTAATGTGGTGGATGCTTACTCTTACACTATTTAATTTATTATAATTTTATGTTATTGATTGATATGATTACACTATTGTTCTACACTACGATCCTGATGGTATAATCTACCCACTCTTTCATTATTGACCCTCACTATAGGGTAGGATCCTTTGGAATATGGGTAGGTGATGTTGAGGTCAAGTGGATAATAAGGTGTGGATGCTATTGAGTGAGAGGGGTCTAGGATATCACTGAATTGGAAAGATATATAAATGATGGTGTTGAAGATAAATATTATGTTTTATATATGACATTATTAATGGTGATCTTAATTATTGATGATGCAATTTCTGAAAAGCAAACATGGTGGGATCCTTTTATTTGTTTTATGAAATATATATATGAGACCCACACTGTGATGATAGTTGAAATCACCCTGATTTTAATTTATTTGAATATATATATATATGGATATTGAATTTGGATTCCATTAAATTCATGTTTTGTTGATATTTCCCATGAAAAATAATTAATTGATTTAATTTATTACATGTGAACTAAAATATTGATTCAATGATGTGATGTGATGTTTGTTTTTGATTTTTGCATTTCCCTATTTCTTGTGGGATGTTGTGCGGTGATGTTTGTGACCAAATAGGTTGTGATAAGTTACAAGAGGGGATTTGATGGTGGTGGTATTGGAGAAGATGTGTTTATTTGTATTTGAATTTTTATATATATTTGGGATGTGTGATGGTAGTGATGTATTGTGGGTATTTTGTTAGGTTGTTGTTATGTGTGGTAGTTTGGATTGGTGGTTTTTTAAATGAGGTGGAATGGTGGATCTAGGGTTTTGGTGTTGTTTAATGTAATATGGGTGACATGTTCAGTTGTGTTGTTATGTTAATTACTATATTCTCCAGGAAATAAATTATATTGCTAGAAATAAAATGTCATGAGTTGGTAAATGAATATGAAATGGGGCGAAATTGATATTTTGTAAATGGATTAAATGAATTGTTTATTAAATTAATTAGATGTGAATGTGTTAATGATATTGATTAGTAAATGGGAGATAATATTAATTTTTTAAATTATTTAACCTGATTTAATCTATAAATAAAATTGGATTCTCTGTGAATATATGTGGGGGCTATGTTGTGATTCATATAGTGGAGGATGCAGTTATTGTGGTATATAAATGGTGTAGTAGTGCTCAGGTACTTGATGAAGCTCACATTTTCATATATATTTTATCTGTAAATTATGGATTATAAGGCCACCATAGTGTTATGGTATGAGAAATTGTCACATTTTTAGGTTTCAGTTGTAATTTGAGAATAAATAAAAAAATGGACTAATTATTCAATTTTAACATAATGTTATCATATGGTTATTTTGGTCATTTATCATAATATACATGTCAAAATTCTGACATTAAAATTTTTTTATAACGATGATTTAATTTCCTACAACTTATTCTATAAGACTAGGATCTGATTAGTCCATCAAAAGGGCTTAAAAATTTAATTAATTTATGTCTGTTACGGGCAGACAACATGGACCCCAAAACAATAACAGAACCAAAACACGGCCTACACACCTCCATTTGAGGTTCTTCCACATGGGATAGAAATAGAACATATAGGAGAGACACTAAACCAAATTATTGGGTGTTTGGTATTCATTGAGTCTGATATTGAATGTTATTCTTTTGGAGGAACCTTCTGGGAAGCTTCGTCTTGGAAAAGAAATCACCAATGAAAAATTCATAACACATTATAAACACGTCCAATGAATATGAAATTATGAGGAATGATGGAGGAGACATAATGAAACAGCATTGATGAATAAAATTATTATAAATCAGGTTATTTAATTTAACTTCCACGTGGAAACAATCAGATTAAAATTTTTTAGTAAGAATTCTTTACCTCTGATCCCTATAAATATGTATCCTTACCCCATCTCAAATAATTGGCACTTCTGTGTGGTCATTTTCCATTTTTATGTATTTTACATAAATTTTAATAGTGTTATGCATTTTTAATAAATTTTTTAGCTTCTTCATCTCAATCTCATTTTTTTATCTATTGATTTCCACCCTGTCCTTCTTCATTACGATCTCTTATACTCTGGATCTAGAGTAACTAACCCGAGTAACTTCATGGGAGATCAATCCAGTGTTTAACCCATGTCATGGCACATTCATGTTAATATTTTTCTTATTTTATTAGATTTAGTTCAAGGGGGTCTTAGTGGGTAAGGTGCCTTTGTGTCTCCACAAGCCGACCACGACATAACTTTCTCTTCTATCATATCTTCACTCGATCGAGGAGGTGGATGTACAGTCACTCAAATATCATTGAGATCATTGTAAATTCGAAATCACATATAGAAGATAATATTCACACATATGATGGAGTGTGTTTATTAATTAAATTTGAAACTAATACTGTGACAATGAAGGTTCAATCTGTGTGATTCTCTTGGGAATATATCATTTATTTCAGACATCATTTTTTCTCCATTAATTCTATCTACATTATGAATTTCAAATTTACATTAAATTTTATTGAACTATAATTTCTCAAAAATCAATTTATTTTAGTTTTATTTCACAAATAATAAAATATAAAAAAAGAGAACATGAAGTATTAATTGCTTTAACACAAAAGCTACTCAAGAGAACGACCTAGGTCATCCCATATGCTGGATTTAGTTATAAATATTTTTGAGAGATCAATTGACAATTCTTCATCAAATTTGTGCTATTTTTTGGAAGCCAAGTGGTTTTCATTCACTATTTTTATTCACAATTTTTAAATTATTTTACTTTAGTTAAAAAAACATTTAAAAAATTATGTGTTAATGATGTCTTTCAATTCAAATTATTATCCTTGGACTGAACAATCTCAGGAGCCATAAAATAATTTCAATGATCAAGATGATCAGTTTCAAAGGATTAGTGATAATTTGAAAAAATCGGAGAGTAAAAAATTATTTATTGGTGAATATGTACGCATGTCCCACGTGAAATCCAAACCCGAGCTGGAACCTGAACCAGAATGAGTGGTGGAAGATATTTCACCAATAGTTTTTTTCGTTAAAGAACCTGAGGAGGGTGAGAATGAACTTATAAAATAATTAATAACATCATCTCACACTCAACCATTGATCAAGGGTGTCCCTGAAGTACACATTCCAAATGATACATTGATGAGAGGTCAACATTTTTTTTGTAAGAATCTTGGAATAACATTATTATTTATAATATGAAACATGATCTTTCAATCCCAGATAATGAAACATCAGACACTTTCTACCTCTCTCTTTATTTGGATGATAATGATAATGATGTGACTACGATATTGAGTTTCCAATGGTCATTATTAAAGAGATAAATTTCCGAGACAAATTACATGAAAGGGAAGATTTCATTATTAAATTGTCATGCTTTAATATTATTCAAGATAATTTTTTTATAACTTCTCTTTCATTGAAGTTTCTGATACAACCCAAATGGAGTAGATTATGGATGTTAAAAATGAGACTACCCAAGTGGTGGATATTGAAGTAGAAGAGTTGGAGAAGATGGTGGTGTGAATACCTCCCCAACAAATATTTTCATACCCCATGGGGGAGGACACCACAAAAATTAACAGGGATCACCCTTATCTTATAATCCCTCCCACTCTGGACATTAATTTCTCTCATTATTTTTTTTGTGCGGTTGGGAACTATCTTATCTTCATTGGGGTTATCTACTTTTAATTTCTACTCATGAACATCAGGAAAAGTCACATGTGGTGGTTCATCTCAATGAAACCACACCCGCCATATGATTGGGGATTATCCATAAAACTTCCTGACTAGGGGTAGTAAAAACCATGCACATTCTTGGGGTGAAAAAAAGAATTATCCCCATTCATTTACCTATATCATTCATGTTATTTATTTTTCTTTTGTATTTTTAGAACATTATTTTAGTGTTAAAAGTTTAGATTCATGGATCTTAACTCAAGGTATTCACTTAAAAAATAATTATAGGTTTTATATTTTCTTCCCTTGTCTTTTACCTATATATTTATATTTAGTTGAGTTGAAATGAGGGTAGTAAAAGTTTTGTGTGGGGAAGTGTCAACATGATTGTTTCTTCTTATGTTCTTTTTTTTTCTTTGTTCTATTTTTATGATTTTTGTGCATTAAGGAATATTTATATAACTTTTAAAATATCAATTTAATTTTATTGTGTTGAAATTATTATTGAAATAATGAATTTTAAATTATTGTTGATGTGACAAAAAATTTCTTGTATTCGATTGTGAATTATTTTTATGATTTTGACTAATTTTTGAATTCTATTCCCTTGAAACAGTAACTCAAAATATTTTTCCTATACTGTGACATATTCTGAACCACATTAACATATTCTTCCTAATACCCACACATTCATAAGGGATACTTGAATTTTGTATGAGGACTATAATTTTTTAATATTCTCTTTTGAAGAATTGGATTTCATGGAAGGTATTTGAAATGAATTAGGCATATCCTTAGCTATCCAAATGGTATCTTGAGACCCAAATTTACATTTACCCTTTGTAAGGACTTAGATGCCATGGATTTATTTATAGGTATAGGCCAAATTAAAATCCAATTTTTCCTTACCAACCCGCACTGTTAGTATTTTTGCACAGCTAATTGTAGATTGAGTGTGGGTAAGGGAATTATTTATGCGTTCATTGGGATGTGTATCATTTATGGGTGGTGATAGGTGTGTCAATAGTTTTGGCAGTGGATAATAAGATAATTGGGAATGTTTCATCATTTAATCGTGATCTATTTGTTTCATCCATTTCTTTATCAAGAAAAATGAAAAAATAGAGATTATATTTAATTCCTCACTATTCTATGTTTTATGAATCTTGTACCTATGAAAAATCAAGGCCATGAATTGTCATTATTTATTTGTATTCAATTTTTGGCTCATGCTCCATCAAAAAGAAAATGAAAAAAAGGAAATAATATAGTGCCTTTCTGGAGCATTGAATAAAAAGGGGAGAACATAGATGATATCATTCATTATAATCACGGATTCGATCATGTACTATGTCATAAAAATGGGGTGGTGTTGTTTTTCACATTTTCAAGTGGTATTTAGAGATGAATTTCATGTTTTATTCATGAATTAATCAGTAATTGTAATTCAATGTCTAACATCCCCTTTCTAGCCTAAAAAGTTTTTCAATTATTTTCTCACCATACTTAAACAACATAATAATTTGAACCATTAATTAAATCCCTCATGATTTAATTCATTTTAATGTTTCATGTTGTGGAGAGATGAGAATCTTCACAAACCTATCATGATACAAGCGATTTTCAATTATGAGAATAACACAAGATTCAATCTCTTTTGAGTGAAGAGTGACGAAAAAATCAATATGAGGTAGGTTGTGATTGGAAAATGGATTGATTTATGAGGGTGAAAAAATTTTAATGATTTAAATGAAAATTAAAGAGACTTGTTTTTCATATATGATACATGATAGAATTCTATTTTGGATAAGATCATTGATATTTTATCATTTTTCTAGTGTTGTGGATTTGGATTTGGATTTATGATTATTGCCGAGGAGTACAATGTTCAAGTGTGGGGAAGTGATGAAGCTCCCATTTTCAAATATTTTATACTCTAAATAATTTATTATAATTCCACCATTGTGTTATTTTATGGGTAATTGTCACGTTTTTATGTTTTAGTGGTAATTTCAGCATAAATGCAAATATGCCATTATTCTTCAATTTTAACAGATTGTTATCATATGGGTATTTTTTTCATTTCTCATAAAATATATGTCAAAATTTTGTGATTAAAATATTTTTAGAACCCTGATTTTATTTCCTACATCCTTTTATTCTGGACCATGATTTGATTCATCCATCAAAGGGGATTAAAAATCAATGAAATTTGTAATTTTTCTGGCCGAACATTGTGGACCCCACCACAATAACAGAACCAAAACATGTCCTACACACATCCATATGAGGTTATTTTAACTGGGATAGAACTAGGACAGATAGGAACGACTCTATAACCAATTTTGGGGAGTTGTAAATTAATTAATGTGGCCATTGAATGTTATACTTTTGGAGGAACCTTCCTTGAAGATTCATCCAAGAAAAGAACCCCCCCATTGATAAATTCCTATCTCATTTTAGAAGTGTCCAACAAAGCTGAAATATTTAGGGAAGACAGAGGAGACATTATGGAACAAAATTTATGAATACACCTATTACAAATTCAGTCATTTAATGGCCTTTCCATGAAAAGTTTTTCAGATTAATGGTTTTGAGAGTGAATTCATCACCTCCTATCCATATAAATATGAATCCTCAACCCTTCTCAAAGAAGTGGTACTTATATGTGGCCATTTTAATTTTTTTTAGTTTCCTTCCATTGTAATAGTATTTTGAATTTTGAATTTATATTTTTTTCTCTACTTCATCTCATTCCCATTTTTTGTCTTTTATTTTCCACCTCATATTTCTCCACTACAATCTATTATATTCATGATCATGAGTATCTATCCCGAGTAATATCCCGAGAGATCAATACAGTGTTGAACCAAGTAATTTCACATTCATGTAATTTTTTTCCTTATTTTATTTGATTTAGGTTAAGTGGAATTTTTGTTGGTTAGGTGCCTTTGTGTCTCCACATGCCACCTGTGACTTAACTTTCACTTCAATAATATTTTCCTTTGATCGAGGAGGTGGATGTGCAGTCTCTTCATGATCATTGAGAGCATTGTATATTAACAACCACATATAGAATATAATATTCACACATACGATGGATTGTGTTTATTAATTAAATTTGAAACTATTAATGAGATGATGAAGGTTCAATCTGGGTGATTCTCTTAGAAATATCTCTTTTCTTCATGACATCATTTTGTCTACATTCATTCTATCTACATTGTGCATTTCATGTTTACTTTTCATTATCCTGAACAATCATTTGTTAGAAATAAATTTATTTTGATTTTATTTCATAAATAAAAATATTATAAAAAATTTGATTTAAAAGTAGTGATTGACTTACCATAAAATTTTTTCAAGATAACAACCTCGGTCAGCCCATATACTGCATTTAGTTATAAATAATTTTGAGAGTTCACATGAAAACACATCAGCAGTAGAGTATGCTAGCGTAGTGGATGTGATCCATGGGTTTTTAAATGACTTATATCTATATATAATGTATTTTATGTTCTTATAATACAAAATCATAAAATGTTGATAAAGATACCAATTAACAATGGTAATGTGTTTCATGTGCTTTATCCTACATACATAATGGTAGTGATATTGTCTAAAGGAAACCTCCTCTTACCTACACTTCCATCAGTATACATGATATGATTTTTTCATAGATAATACGTAGAAATTATTTTTGTTGGGAATTTTTAGGGTTAATGTGTTTTATGAGTAGGGACAAATTATTATGTACATTGTGTTCATAATAAACTAGTTCCCTAGATTTTTATTAGATGTTATGTGATGGCCGATGAGTCTTCGGCAAGTGGTTATGTGATGTACCACGTTTTTTTGGGTGATGTCTTATGTGACCATGACTGATGTTGGTAGTAAATGCTAGAACATGGCAGGGTGGGTTAGGTAGGGATGTGTTCTATCCTACATCATACACAGCTGGATATGTCATCTGGTATTAATGTAAGGGACGAGAGAATTGTATTTTTGTCATTGAGGCATGAGACAGAAATGTATTTAGAGAAGCAATTGTGGGAAGACTTTGTTATGATTTTGGTAAAATGTTATTATGTTGTATGTCTAATTTTAAATTAACCCTACTCTTTATTACACACTTAATAATGATTTATAACAAAAATATACACTTATGACATTTTTTATGATTTAGATGTCTTGTTTCTTGGGAAATTAAGAACATAACATAACAACTTAGAATTTAAAATAAAAAAACATTATTGAAACCTTATTTTACATGACCAAAAAATTCATTCATACTTAGCATTGCGTTGTAAAGACCCATGAAATTCAACAGAAATTTTTTCTTAATTTTCTTTGGAATTTTACAAGAGCGCGGTTTCTGACGACACTTGATTCTGAGGCCGGGAGTGCCAGTAATCAATTTCCGAAGTTTGGCTCGGGTACGTTCAGTGAACGAATGAGTGGGAATTTATATCTTTTGATCCGATGCTCGGAATTGAAATCTGAGGACACCGACAAACCCGCAACGCCGATATTCGCATAAGGAGACCTTTTCCAAGGTTGCGTTTATTGCGGGTTGAGAGTTAGTTTTTGGGATTTTAAAAGAAGTTAAATAAAAATGTGGAAACACTTTTTATTTTTATTTTGTTGGTTAAATTCTCCCAAAGGGAGTGAAAGGTGGGACCCACATCCACTTAACCTCCCTTGGGAGGATTAAGTGTGGTGGGGCCCACACAAAGCATAACTCTTCATCTTCTCTTTTAAAACTCCCTTAACCTTCTCTTTTAATTAACTTGACAAGTTAGGTTATTAAAGGGGTTGAGTTGTCTTAATTCAAACCATTGAATTTCAAATGGTTTGGTTGAGTAAATAAAATAAGCCCTTAGCTTATTTTATTTGGTTAGAATTCTCTAACCTCCTTGAGAGATTTTGAAGCCTTCTTCTTCTTCTTCTTCTTCAAGCTTTGATGAAGAACGCGAAGAACCTTTGAGCTTCGACGAAGAACGCCACGTTCTCGGGAACCGTATTCCGCGACACCTTACCCGCGATACCGTCGACGTACTTCTTCCACGTCATCTCTTCCGCGACGATTTCCCGTGACGAAATCGTCATCAAAGAACTCTGAATCCTTGCTTCACGACATCGACGTCCTTCTTCCGTGATGCAGACCACCACGACGCGTCTTCCGCGGGTCGTTGACGATCAGCGATCTTGAAACCGAGGTAGGGGTTTATTGTGGATTATTTATTTACTCTCTTTCTTGGTTCTAGAATGATAATCTTGTGGATAAATATTTAAGAGTTATCATCTAACGAGAGGGGGGTCGGACCGCACAAACACGGCCGGATTCCCCCTCATTTGTTCTTGATTATTATTATTTTTCTTGTGATGTACGAGATGGCGTGGTGCTGTCGCACCACGCGGAAATCATTCGACAAATATTGCTCTGCGCCATCGCGCCGCGCCGTGGAAGGATTATCCTGAACACGACTCCGTCGCGCCGCGTCGAAGGGAACCGAAGGCGCCGCGGCCTGAGCGGGGCCGCGGCGGAGGGGTGCGGTGTCGTCACAACGCACCGGACGATGAACACCCCTGCCGGTTCCGGGCCGCGGCCAAACGGGAAGACCGGCGGCTAGCCGGGCCGCCGGCGTCGGAAGACGGAAAGGGGACCGGCCTTGCCGGTCTCGTTGAGGAATAACCGGCCGGCCATGTTGGGCCGGCCGAAAGGGAGAAGTGTCGGGGGAATTAATTCCCCAGGCTGGCCACAAACCGGCCCCCCATAAAGGGGGGCCGCGGTTACACCAAGGGGGGGTAGCGCCCCCCATTTTTCCTCAAAGAAGGCCCCCCACGTGAGGGGGGGCCAGTTTCACAAAGGGGGTGCAGCGCCCCCCCCCGTTTTTCTCAAAGGAAGGCCCCCACAAGGGGGGGCCGTTGACCAAATGTGCGGCTTTCATTCACCCCTCCAGCAGGAAAACGGGGGCCTTGACCCCCCGCGCGTAGCACCCGTGCGGCGCCAGGCCGCACCTCCGCCAGCAGGGCCGCGCCGCCGCGTTGGGCTGGGTGGGACCCGGGTCGGGTCGACCCGGTTCGGGTTGACCCTGTTCGGGCCGACCCAGGGGGGTCGTGCTGGGTCGGCCCGGACCCGGACCCACCGTTTTCGAATCGACTTCGATCTTTTCGCATAACATGAGCTAGGGACCTCCGATTGACGAACCGTCAGCGGCGATGCAATCTTTGGATCTAGGCGATCGTTTCGGTATATCACACTCAATGTTTCGGAATACTTTGAGTTCAGCCGGGTTGGTTCGTACACGAAACCAACCGGTCCCTCGGAGAGGAAACACTCATATCTTGAGCTACAGATGTCCGATTGATGTGTCGTCAGCTTTGTTGTGTTTCTCTTAGTGAGACGAATCTTTTGGAATACTTCTCCCGATGTTTGGACACAGGTGGAGTATGGTCGGGTTGGTTTTCCTTAAAACCCAACCGGGCCCCTAGGACGAAAAAGCCAATAACTCTCAGACCGGGCGTCCGATCGACGCGCCATCTGTTGCGTTGAGTTCTTGTTGACGATACGGAACTTTTGGATACATCAACTCTGGACTTTGTGACAGTTGATGTATCAGCCTCTCGGCTCGTGGAGCATACCCTCCCGAACGAGCTTGCTGTGTGCGGGAACCCTAGAGCTGGCTACGACTGTGACTACTACTGTTACTGCTACTGTGACTGCGACGACGACAGTACAAAGATCCTTGGTGGATTTGACGACGACTACAGCACTCAGCGATCCTACATGGATCAGTGCTACAGGTCATGTGTGGGCCCGATCCTGTGTGGGTCCGATCCTGTGTGGGTCCTCGCGCTCAGCGGTCCTGTGTGAACCAGCTCCTCCAGGTCCTGTGTGGGCCCGATCCTGTGTGGGTCTTTGCGGGGGTTAGTTACCTATCGATCCTTCTTGGATCCGACGACTTTGATGGATTAGAGATCATCTTTATCATCTTTCGAAGATGTATACATGTGTGAGCTGAATCCTGATGCTATCCTGTGTGGATTGTGTTGTGCTATCCTGTGTGGATTTCGTTTTACTTTCCTTTGTGGAATTCGTATACTTTCCTGTGTGGACTGAGTTGTAGTTTGGCTCGGAGGTTGGAGCGTATTGGAATTGATGACTTACGTATATGTATGGGCATATACCTAAGCAGTGTCGGTTGTTACTTTGTGATTGTATCTTCCTTTGTGGTTTATCCTTTGTAGATTTTGAGAGACCTTCAAGGGTCTCGGGGTCCCTACTGAGTAGCTTATACTCATCCCTGCACGGGCTATGCCCACACTACGTTGTGTTGGTTGCCGATGACGGACATCGTTGATCTTGGCTGAGGCTTGAAGAGCAGGACGATACCTGGAGGTGGACCACTGGGTGGGACGTGTTCGGACCGGATAACGGGACCCGAGGAGTAGTGGAGCTATCTGTACCCACCCTTCAGGTGGGATTACCAGTGGAAAGCTCGATGTAGCGGCTTTTACTTCACATTTGCTATTTTACCTTTCGAGTTGTACTTTACATTCAGTTTGGGTTCGTATACTGGCCCATTTACTTTTCCACACTTCAGTTGTACTCTGTTTTTACTTAGTGTTTACTATTCCGCTTGTTTACTCTGTGGTTCTTGTTTACTTTACAAAGGAAATGCCTTCCCTTTTTACCGGGATTTACGCATTGGTGCTAGTCGCCAGCCCCTGGCCTATGGAAGGCGGGCTTGGGGTAGTCACGGCACGGGCCCCGAGGACAGGTCGTGACAAATTGGTATCAGAGGAGTTCGGTTCTACCGCGAACTCTGGACTTTTTTATATGAAGCAACAATGTTTAGCGTATTGAGTGTGGTTATCAGTCCAGGGAGTCCAGTGTTGGTGCGGCGGCCGACGCATCCGTACACTAGGACCCTGACTTCGGATTTCCGACTTAATGCACGAAAACATTGAGTGCGTGTTTGTTTCAAAGTTTTCTTTGTGATTACTTATATCAGCTCACCAGGTATACTGTTTTGACCGTGGTGCACCTGTTTCCTTTTCAGGATGGCCCCACGACGGCAGACAGCTATGGTTACGAGAGTCGAGTGTGACGACAGCCCACCGAGTGACGAGGCCTCGGTGCAGGGCCCTTTGTCAGCAGTGGCACCGGCGGTAGTACTACCCGCTGAGCCACCGATACGTCCAGCACCAGCCTCTGACGATGCACGTCGCCTCAGTGCACTGCATGAGTTTCAGGACCAGTGACCACCTAGGTTCCGTGGGGAGACGGACCCCTAGGCAGCAGAGGACTGGCTGGAGGCAGTGGTACGAGTTCTTAGGCTAGTGAGGACACCTGCAGACCTCATGGTGATCCTCGCTGCGAGCCTACTGCACGCAGAAGCGGGCCGATGGTGGAGCTTGATGCACCAGGTGCATGATAAGGCATCTCTTATTTGGAAGGACTTTGAGAGCCTCTTCCGCTCGGAGTTCGTCCCAGCAACCCTTCGTGCGGTGCGTATCCAGGAGCTTCTTCAGCTGCGGCAGGGCCGCATGACAGTCGCTCAGTACTCGGTCAGATTTACTGATCTCTCACGCTACTCGACCGACATGGTACGGGACCCATTCATCCGAGCCCGGACCTTCGAGCAGGGTTTGAGACATGAGATCAGGGAATCGCTAATCTCCCTCAGCATACCAACTCAGAGAGGAGTACTGTAGCGGGCCCTTTTGATCGAGAGTTTCCTTACTGAGTCTACACCAGCGCCGAAACCCACCGCAGGGGGGCACGTGGTAGAGTCATCTCTAGCAGGCAGTCGACGAATGACTCAGGGGTCCAGGCAGACCAAACCTTCAGGAAGACGACATCAGGACACTGGCTCAGCAATATGGGGCACACAGCGAGGAGCCATTTTTCGAGAGGCAGACAGTGCTACTCGTGTGGCGGGCAGGGCCACATGGCTCGTGACTGCCCGACCCGTCGTGCCGAGGAGTAGCAGACGGTTGAGGGACCACCGAGGCAGAGGCAGAGGGTAGACCGTGGCAGTCCGCAGGGAGGAGGCGGATGAGGCAGAGGAGCTGGCCGAGCAGCAGGTGGTGGGCGATGCTTTGAGGATCTGCCACCACCACCACCAGGAGGTCCACCCCGACCACAGGGAGCTGGCGGGCAGAGACAGGCACAGTTCCAGGCAGCAGAGGCCTACGACCAAGGCGCACCCGAGATGATTCGAGGTACTATCTGTGTCTATTCAACCCTTGCTGCAGTACTTATAGACACAGGAGCTCGTCACTCTTTCATAGCCGCTGCCCTTGTTCGGAGATTGGAGATTCCGACAGAGCCGTTGGCTCGATCCTTATGGCTGGAGACTCCTGTGGGAGCAGGCTCGACGATTACGCACTGGTGCCGACAATGCGAGCTTACTATAGGAGGCGAGATCTTCGGCTATGATCTTCTTGTAGCAGGGTTGAGGCCTTACGACGTCATCTTGGGCATGGATTTTCTATCTACGGTCCATGCACAAATTGACTGTTTTAGGCGCAAGGTGCGATGTGTACGAACCGACGGGAGCCGGTTCACCTTCACCAGCAAGAAGGGAGCCTTTGCAGCACAGGATGGACTTCCGTGGAGGAGAGGACAGACCATCACTCATCAGTTGGCTAGCCTCATCCTTGGAGCAGTTGATGTGCGAAGTCCTGGTTTTCCTGCAGTGGTGGATCAGTTTGCAGACGCTTTTCCCGACGACGTTCCAGGGATACATCCTCACAGAGAGTTGGACATTTAGATTGACTTGTACCCCGGGACATCCCCGATATCCACTCCAGCATATCGGATGGCCCCCGCCAAGCTTCGAGAGCTACAGGTACAGTTGGAAGACTTGCAGGGCAAGGGGTTCATCCGACCCAGTGTTTCACCCTGGGCTTCCCCGATATTGTTCGCTAAGAAGGCGGACGGGAGCATGCGACTTTGTGTTGACTATCGTCGCCTGAACCAGGTGACAGTGAGGAACAAGTATATGCTACCAAGGATTGATGACCTCTTTGATCAGCTCAAGGGAGCACCGTGGTTCTCGAAGATAAACCTCAGGTCAGGCTATCATTAGCTCAGAGTTAGAGACGAGGACGTGCAGAAGACGGCCTTTAGATGTCGGTATGGACACTATGAGTTCTTGGTTATTCCTTTCGGCGTAACCAATGCTCCAACAGTGTTCATGGCCCTCATGAACAGGATCTTTCAGCCATACCTCGATCGATTTGTCGTGGTCTTCATCGACGAAATTTTGATTTACTCTACGACTGAGGAGGAGCACGCCTATCACTTGCGAGTTGTACTAGACACACTCCGAGAGCACCATCTTTATGTTAAGAGCTCAAAGTGCCAGTTATGGATACGTGAGGTCCACTTATTGGGACACGTTATCTCTGAGGTGGGAGTTGCTGTGGATCCTGCGAAGATCGAGGCTGTGTTAGCATGGGAGCCACCCAGGAGCGTGACTGAGGTTTGGAGTTTCTTGGGACTAGCTGGATACTATCGGAGATTCGTGCCAGACTTCTCTAGAGTTGCGGCACCACTCACATCTTTGACGAAGAAGGGGAAAACCTTCGTGTGGTTAGAGAGATGTCAGCAGAGCTTCCATGAGCTGAGACAGAGATTGACTAGCGCACCAATCTTGAGGTTGCCTGTGGAGGGAGTAGGGTACGTAGTCTTCTGCGATGCATCAGGGACCGGACTCGGATGTGTTATGATGCAGGATAGGGAAATGATCACCTATGGATCATGTCCGTTGAGGCCTCATGAGCAGAACTACGCTACCCATGACTTGGAGTTAGCAGCAGTGGTCTTCGCTCTGAAGACATGGTGACATTACCTGATGGGCGAGCGTTTTACAGTCTTTTCTGATCATCAAAGTCCCAGGTATATCTTCTCGCAGAAGGACCTGAACCTGAGATAGCGGTGATGGCTCGAGTTCCTCCAGGAATATGACTTTGAGATAGTATATACTCCTGGGAAGGGGAACGTAGTATCTGATGCCCTCAGCAGGAGTACGGGCATTCAACTACTTGAGGAGGCGACGGAGAAGCTAGCCTCTTTGCAGATATCCTTTATGGATAGAGATGGAGCAGCCTTCCTCCAGTCTCTCACAGTCACCCCTCCACTACTGCAGCGGGTCAGAGAGGCACAGCATGAGGACGTTGACTGTGAGACACGGCGTGCACATATATCCTCAGGACAAGCACCTGATGGTTTCTCCCTTGGAGAAGAGCACGACATCCTTTTCAGGGGATGTACCATGGTACCAGTTTCTTTGCGAGAGGAGGTTCTAAGAGAATTTCACACTTCTCCTATAGCGGTACATCCATGAGTAGAGAAGATGTACCAGGATATCAGACGACAGCACTGGTGGCCGGGCATGAAGAAGGCTGTAGCAGAGTTCGTTTCTCGATGCCTCACCTGCCAGCAGGTGAAGGCAGAGCATCAGGTACCAGCAGGATTGTTACAACCCTTGGAGGTCCCGGAGTGGAAGTGGGACGAGATATCTATGGACTTCGTGACTGGACTTCCACGCACTTTCAGAGGTCACGACTCCATTTGGGTGATTGTTGACCGACTCACCAAGTCGGAACACTTCTTACCCATCAGAGAGCAGGGCTCAGTGGAGAGCTTGGGATGTCTCTACGTTCAGGAGATTGTGCGTCTCCACGGAGTTCCATCATCTATCGTCTCCGATCAGGATGCTCGCTTTACTTCCCGGCTTTGGAAGGGGTTACATGAGGCGTTCGGGACGCAGCTACGTCTGAGCACAGCCTTTCACCCTCAAACGGATGGACAGATGGAGAGGACCATCCAGACTCTCGAGGACATGCTCCGCGCATGTGTCCTCGACTTTGGTCGTAGCTGGGAGGACCACCTACCCTTGGTGGAGTTTGCGTACAACAACAGCTACCACTCCACCATCGGGATGGCACCGTACGAGGCATTGTACGGCCGACCTTGTAGATCTCCTTTGTGCTGGACAGACCCTGGGGAGTCAGCACTTGTGGGGCCGGAGATGGTCCAGGCCACGACAGAGAAGGTCTATGTCATCCAGGAGTGGATGAGGACAGCTCAGAGCCTGCAGAAGTCATACGCTGACAAGAGACGGAGGCCACTAGAGTTCGAGGATGGAGACCGCGTCTTCTTGCAGGTCTCACCTCGATGTGGTATACAGAGATTTGGCTAAGGTGTCAAGTTATCTTCGCGCTTCATCGGACCCTTCCAGGCCCTCAGCTGGATTGGTGAGGTGGATTATCGCCTACCTCTACCACCTCAGTTGCACCGGGTGCACGACGTCTTCCACGTGTCTCAGCTAAGGAGATACGTGCACGACCCGACGCACATCATTGACCATGGGGATCTTGAAGTTGACGATGGGGAGACCATTACGGAGGTCCCGGTGGAGATAGAGGATCGACAGGAGTGGGTCATACGTGGGCGATCGATTCCTCTTGTACGCATCAGATGGCAGAATGGGAACCTCCATGAGTGCACATGGGAGCGGGAGGCTCAGATGCGTGCTCAGTACCCTCATTTGTTCCCTTAGTTTTTGTTGTATCATTACGGGGACGTAAAGCCCTGAAGTGGGAGTAATGTAAAGAACCGTAAAATTCAACGGAAATTTTTTCTTAATTTTATTTGGAATTTTACAAGAGCGCGATTTCTGACGGCACCTGATTCCGAGGCCCGGAGTGCCCAGAATCAATTTCCGAAGTTTGGCTCGGGTACGTTCAGTGAACGAACGAGCGGGAATTTCTAACTTTTGATCCATTGCTCGGAGTTGAAATCCGAGGACACCGATTAACTCGCAGTGCCTATATTCTCTTAAGGAGACCTTTTCCGAGGTTGCGTTTATGCGGGTTGAGAGTTAGTTTTTGGGATTTTAAAAGAAGTTAAATAAAAATGTGGAAACACTTTTTATTTTTATTTTGTTGGTTAGCTTCTCCCAAAGGGAGTTAAAGGTTGGACCCACATCCACTTAACCTCCCTTGGGAGGATTAAGTGTGGTGGGGCCCACCCGAAGCAAAACTCTTCATCTTCTCTTTTAAAACTCCCTTAACCTTCTCTTTTAATTAACTTGATAAGTTTGGTTATTAAAGGGGTTGAGTTGTCTTAACTCAAAGCATTGAATTTCAAATGGTTTGGTTGAGTAAATAAAATAACCCCTTAGCTTATTTTATTTGGTTAGAATTCTCTATCCTCCTTGAGAGATTTTGAAGCCTTCTTCTTCTTCTTCTTCTTCAAGCATTGACGAAGAACGCAAATAACCTTCGAGCTTCGACGAAGAACGCCACATTCTCAGGAACCGTCTTCCGCGGCGCCTTACCCGTGAAACCGATGACGTACTTATTCTGTGTCATCTCTTCCGCGACTATTTCCCACGACGAAATCGTCATCAAAGAACTCTGAATCCTCGCTACACGACATCGACGTCCTTCTTCCGTGACGCCGACCACCACGACACGTCTTCCGCGGGTCGTTGATGATCATCGATCTTGAAACCGAGGTAGGGGTTTGTTGTGGATTATTTATTTACTCTCATTCTTGGTTCTAACATGATAATATTGTGGATAAATATTTAAGAGTTATCATCTAATGACAGGGGGGTCGGACCGCACAAACACGGCCGAATTCCCCCTCCTTTGTTCTTGATTATTATTATTTTTCTTGTGATGTACTAGATGGCGTGGTGCCGTTGGACCATGCGGAAATCATTCGATAAAATATTGTGCGGTGCCGTCACGCCACGCCGTGGAAGTATTATCATGAACGCGACACCGTCGTGCCGCGTCGAAGGGAACCGAAGGCGCCACAGCCGGAGCAGGGCCGCGGCGGAGCGGTGCGGTGCCGTCGCACCGCGCCGGACGACGAACACCCCTGCCGGTTCCGGGCCGCGGCGAAATGGGAAGACCGGCGGTTAGTCGGGCCACCGGCGTCAGAAGCCGGAAAGGGGACCGGCATTACCGGTCCCTTTGAGGAAGAACCGGCCGGCCATGTTCGCCCGGATGGAAGGGAGAAGTGCCGGGGGAATTAATTCCCCCAGATGGCCACAAACCGGCCCCCATAGGGGGGGGGGGGGTTACACCAAGAGGGGGGGGGGGGGCAGCGCCCCCCGTTTTTCCTCAAATTAGGCCCCCCACGTGATGGGGGCCTATTTCACAAAGGGGGGGCAGCGCCCCCCCGTTTTTCTCAAAGGCAGGACCCCACAAGGGGGGGGGGGGGGGGGCGTTGACCAAAGGCGCGACTTTCAGCTGCGCCGCCAGCAGGAAAGCGGGGGCATTGCCCCCCCGCGCGTAGCACCCGTGCGGCGCCAGGCCGCACCGCCACCGGCTGGGCCGGGTCGTACCTAGGTCGGGTCGACCCGGTTCGGGCTGACCCAGGGGGGTCGGGCCGGGTCAGCCCGGACCCAGACCCCTCATTTTTGAATCGATTTCGGTCATCTGCCCATAACTTGAGATACAGACCTCCGATTGACGAAAAGTCAGTGGCGATGCGATCCTTGGATCGAGGCGGTCGTTTTGGTATATCACACTCAAAGATTTGGATTACTTTGAGTTCGGCCGGGTTGGTTCGTACACGAAACCAATCGGGCCCTCGGAGCGGAAACACTCATATCTTGAGCTACGGACGTCCGATTGACGTGCCGTCAGCTTTGTTGTGTTCCTCTTAGTGAGAAGAATCTTTTGGAATACTCTTCCTAAGGTTTGGACGCAGGTGGAGTATGGTCAGGTTGGTTTTCCTTAAAAACCAACCGGGCCCCTGGGACGAAAAAGCCAATAACTCTCAGACCGGGCGTCCGATCGACGCGCCGTCTGTTGCGTTGAGTTCCTGTTGACGATACGGAATTTTGGATACATAAACTCTGGACTTTGTGACAGTTGATGTATCAGCCTCTCGGCTTGTGGAGCGGACCCTCCCGAATGAGTTTGTTGTGTGCGGGAACCCTAGAGCTGGCTGCGACTGTGACTGCTACTGCTACTGCTACTGTGACTGCGACGACGATAGTACGGAGATCCTTGGTGGATTCGACGACGACTACAGCACTCAGAAATCCTACGTGGATCAGTGCTACAGGTCCTATGTGGGCCAGATCCTGTGTGGGTCCGATCTTGTGTGGGTCCTCGCGCTCAGCGGTCCTGTGTGAACCAGCGCATACAGGTCCTGTGTGGGCCCGATCCTGTGTGGGTCTTTGCGAGGGTTAGTTACCTATCGATTCTTCGTGGGTCCGACGACATTGATGGATCAGAGATCATATTTATCGTCTTTCGAAGATGTATACCTGTGTGATCTCAATCCTGATGCTATCCTGTGTGGATTGTGTTGTGCTATCCTGTGTGGATTTCGTTTTGCATTCCTGTGTGGAATTCGTATACATTCCTGTGTGGACTGAGTTGTACTTGGGCTCGGAGGTTGGAGCATATTGGAATTGATGACTTAGGTATATGTATGGTCATATATCTAAGCAGTGTCGGTTGTTACTTCATGATTGTATCTTCCTTTGGGGTCTATCCTTTATGGATTTTGGGAGACCTTCCGGGGTCTCGGGGTCCCTACTGAGTAGATTATACTCACCCCTGCACGGGCTATGCCCGCACTACGTTGTGTTGGTTGCAGACGACGGACAACATTGATCTTGGCTGAGGCTTGCAGAGTAGGACGGTACCTGGAGGTGGACCACTGGGTGGGACGTGTTCGGACCGGACGACGGGACCCGAGGAGCAGTGGAGCTATCTGTACCCACCCTTCAGGTGGGATTACCAGTGGACAGCTCGGTGTAGTGGATTTTACTTTAGAGTTGTTGTTTCCCCTTTCGAGTTGTAATTTACATTCAGTTTGGGTTTGTATACTGGCCCATTTACTTTTCCGCACTTCAGTTCTACTCTGTTTTTACATAGTGTTTACTATTCCGCTTGTTTACTCTATGGTGCTTGTTTAATTTAGAAAGGCAATGCCTTCCGTTTTATCGGGGATTTATGCCTTGGTGCTAGTCGCCAGCCCCTGGCCTATGGAAGGCGTGCTTGGGGTAGTCACGGCACGGGCCCGGAGGATGGGTCGTGACATGCGTGGGATAACCTGAGGGCATGAATATGAAATGTGTGAGTTATAAATCGCAGTAATGAAGTATGAAGGGAATAAAATGAATAATATAGAAGATTTTTGGCAATAGGAATATCCTTGGAGTGAAAGAGAATCATGAACATAAAGACACTATATTGGATGACTATCATAACATAGAAATGAAAAAATAACATTTAACATGATATTAGAATGAGCCAAGTCCCATTTCACATGGATCATGAGTAAAACCTAATTATAATTGAATTATAATGAATAAACCCTCATTTCACATGGTTTATAATGATACTATTATTTATCCAATCCATTGGAGTGCTATCAGGGTGCACAATTCTTAATCATTTCATTTCATGCATAAGTATGCCACATAGATCCTAAAAAATGGATCCCATAAAAATAATAATTTATTATATGATAAAGTAATGGATAATTCATACCTCAAACTATATAATCAATTATTTAAACTACATAAATGTGAATACACTTGATAGTGTACTGGGAATTGTATTCACTACACAATAACATTGGCATGGAAAATCACATTGCAATTTTGGAAGCATAACTGCATGACATTAGAATTCATAAAAATGGATGATGAAAGATAAAGGGCTATCTAATCAAATTTAAATCAAAATTACCACAAAAATATTATATATATACATTTCCCAACATATGTAGTGGAACATAGATGCATAACATAAATGAATTTCGTGAATGCAAACATGATAATGGGATGATGTATGGTTTTCCACCCAATCTTCTATTCTCCTACATCTAAGAGAAGACAGATTAAGATTCTTTAGGATGGTAGATGTTTTTGAGGCCTAGGTTTGTGCGAAATATTTGAGTTTTCATAGGTGTTTTTGAGATGAGATGTGATGCGGGTTGTGACCAAGATGTCTAGGGGTGGGACGTGGTTGTAAGGCCTAGGTGTGTGTTAGTGATATATGATGATATTTTTTTCTCACGTTTCAATAATTGTTGTGAGGCCCAGGTGTGTGTAGGTGGGTTGTGATGTGGTACTTTAGGAAGAGGTGGGATCATCTAGATGTTTGATGTTAGGGTGTGACAACTAATATTCTGTGGAAATGTGGATTATGGTACCCAATCACCATTATTCTTATTATATTACGTGACATGGTTTTTTGGTGAGAATTCCTTGGTGAGGTGGGGAAGTCTAAAATATGTTGTTAGGTGTTATTAGTTCTTTCGTTTTCTCATATGTACATTAGTATGCTTCTCCCATTTGTGCACAAGAGAATTTGAGATTCCTACTGTGTATACTTGTATTCCCACCCTATGATATAAAACTACATTGAGGAATCTATGAACATTATAGGGACCAGGTTGGGAATTTCGTTCTCCGAATTTGTGATAGTTGTTTCATCACATCATTGAATTACTTTTGGCTATTTACATTGGAGATTTTACTTGTATTTGTTGTAGTTTTACATTAAACATGAATGTGGGATGGAATTTTTCTTTTGTTTTATATAGTTCCTATAGTTTTTTTTGGGATACCCATTTTATCTACCTAAATTTGATTCTTATAAAAATAGAAAATTCCTCCCATGTCGTGAGATTCAATATCCTTGGTGTGCCTCACTACCCGAGGGACTACTGGTGGTGGGAATCATGGGACTAATCTCTCTTACGTCATTGCTAGATCAGGAGGGGAATATTTTGAGGAAGGGGGTTGTGATAGAATGGTATTCAAGGTGGAAATTTTGAGATGGGATATAGATTAGAGTTAGGATCATTCAAGATTTCCTGGTGTGGTAGTGAACCTTTTTTTTGGTGATCTTTGAGCATTACACATGATACAGATGATCATCTAGATCACATTATTTTAGGGACCCTATGATACGAGGAAAAGACTCTATGTCTACCAAACAGCCGAGTGAGGATACATTGTATGTAGGTTAAAGACCTTAGGAATACTACATGCATCATAATGACATGTGTTCTTCATTGAATTTGGCATTTTTGGGAATTTAAAAAAATAAAAATTACAAATTAAACTTAAATATAATTCCCAAAAATTTGGGATTATGAGTTATTTTATAAACTTTTTCAACCATGTAACCTAGTCATTTTCATTGATTAAGGAAGGTATCAGAGGCTTTACAAGATGACCCATTTGATTGATGGAGAGTTGATCTGGTAGAGGATGTTGTCACAATACCCCTCTCAATGTGATGTTGAGTTCAGGGTGAACTTTCTACCTGATGCATAACTAATTTCGATGAATTTTTATCAAATGAAAACTTCAGAGCTGTGAGATTTTAGGACTCATATAGATTACCTAAAGATGAAGGGAATTATCAGGCCTTGTGTGTCATGGGTTGGTACTCTAGTACTACTTGTGAAGAAGGAAGATAGAGTCAGAGTTCATTAATAGACAACCAAATATTGAATCAGGACATGTTAAAGACACATTACCCTATACCAAGAATAGATGATCTTTTTGACTAGCTGACGGGACCATGTTGGTTCTATATGATCGATCTGTGGAATGGAAAACACCAATTGAGGGTGAAGAAGGTTTATATACTAAATACATAATTAAGTTGTAGGTATGTAAACTTCATGTTCCCAATCATTCCTTTCAGTGATAGGAACACTCCATTCATGTTCATACGGATTATGAGATCCATATTCTATGAGTTTTTGGGATGTTTAGTCATCCTTTTCATCAAAAATATATAGATATAATCGAAATCATAGGTTGAGCCAACCATGAATCTCAGAACTACATTGGTGTTCCTACAATTCCATAGTCTCAATTAAATGTTATCCAAGTACATATTCTGGACACAAGAGGTGAATTTACATGGACGTGTGGTGTCTCAATAGGGAATAACAATAGTACCGATGAATGTTCAGGTTTTTGTTTCTTTGGTCGAAATAATTAATTGGCATATGTTTTTTGTTATCACATCCAAGATGGCTATTAGCAGATATTCGTATCAGATTTCTCAAATTTTTCTGCCTCGATGATATATTTTCCTGGAAAAGACCAATTTTTTGTGTGGATGGAAATGTTCTAGGAAAAATTCATATATCTGATGAGGAGGTTCTTCAATTCTCTGATAGCTCGAGGAAGGGGTGATGTTTGATGTGTTTTGCTTCGATTGTTAACTTGGTTTCAGATGAGTGATGATGAAATTGCAGGGAATTTTCTCTTATGTTATAGGTAGTTACATCCCCACAAATGTAACTATTCCACCCATGACCTAGAGCTACCAACAATCATGTTTTCGAGAAAGTTTTGGTGGAATTTCTTTCTTTGGGAGCACTTTGTGGTTTTAATAGATCACAAAATCTTCAGGTATATATTTTCCTTTTGAGATATGAACATGGTACAGTGGGGATTGAAGGAGTTTCTCCAGGAATATGAAATACAAATTAATAACACCTCATGAAAAGGAAATATTATAGCTGATTATTTATGATGGAAGTCATAGAAGGATGCATTTTGGGTATCTATAGATATAAGGAACTAGACATAAAACATTACACAATATTGAAATAAATGGATAATTAACATTGAGGATATTTTTATGTCTTGAGTTTTACAGAATTTGTTCATAACATATATATAACAACATGAATATTATATGTACACACTTCTACTGCTTTTCCATTTTTTTCATTAAATTAAAACACTTGAGAAAAAGAGTCATGTTTGGTTCCATGTTTTAGACATCATGACTTTCCCTTGATCCCATTCATGACCCCATTCATATTTTTGTCCTATGAAAAACATTTTAAAACATGGGATTAGAATAAAAAGCTCAGTAATGGATATACAATAATGAAAGAAAATATTAGTTCATCTATACATAAATAACATGATCTCATTTACATGCCTCCTGAAATCATATGATTTATGAATAACACATATTAATCACAAGTCATAAAGGTAACCTGTGGAATCCATAAAATACATACATTGTTTCTTTCACAAATATGTAGGGAGTAACATTTGGAATATCCATCATAATTATTTCCCAAAATCTCTTAGGAGAAACATTCAGGTTTAACTCTATCACATTACCCAGTGCATGGAAGAGCGATCTCGGGCTCACCCGCCCAAGGTTTATTGTGGAAACACTCTTATATGTATTCAATTACCATGAAACATTACATATTCATAATACATAAAACAAATTTAATGAAAATATATCATTTCCACATTAAAATTAGAACATATCATTTAAATATACTAAAATAAAAAATATATTATCAAAACCGACTTCAATACCAAAATACGTAAGAGAGTATTTGTTATTTATTTTCCTTGTAAAAAAATTAATTCTTGTTAAGGATGCAAAAACTCAAATAAATGTCGCGGTGGTGAAAATGGTCATTGTCACCAAATATGTTAAAAATGGTCATTATTTTTTGTCATTTCATAACACTCCTCATAGAAAAAATATTCCTTTTAAATGAAATGAAAATTCAAAGGTGTTTATACACCGTATAAAAGAATGGCGTGTATAAAACAAAATTTTCCACAATGAAAGGAGATTGAGACAATGTCACTTACCTCAAGTATGACTTGATCCGTTCGTTCATTAATCCCCTGAATAATAAAAAAATGTTTATTTCTAATATCTTAAGAACATTTTTCATGATTATTATTACTTTTTATCACTTATTACCGTAATATAAAAATTATTCAATCTTTTAGGTTAATAATGTATGTTTCGTCGACATTTGGTACTTGATTCAAAAATGAACATCATATAATTACCATTTCTTCATGTTGTCAAAATTACATTATCTACAAAATGATATTATGGATCTAAATACCAAATATAACATATATATCTAGTATATATTTTTATTTATAATATTACATAACATTTGGAGATAATAAATGGATTTTCATTGTTCATGGAGACAGTTTGTCGTACACATTTATGAATGTTTCTTTCATATCTATTTCGTATTTTAATGGATTCAAAACATAATGTTAAAAATGTATATTTTCATTCCAGTATAATATCATTTAAAATATAATTATCTCCATCTTTTATATGTCCCACATATGGAATGAATGAGTCATATCACATTGCAGGGGCGGTAATCCGCACATCCTCAAATGAAATTATCGTGTTTACCCTTTATGGAAACCTTAAAGGAATGATATAAATGAAAATTACCGAAGAATAGATATAATATAAATATAATATATATCACATATAAATACAATTCCATCATAATGGTTACCATATGATGTTGTAGGAGATAATTTAATAATCATCATTTCGTGAGGCGTTAGTTCGTCATCCATAGAAACAATATGTTATTTACCAATTATATGATGGTGTGTGTAAATGTAGTTCAGATACTTATCATAAATACAAAGTAGTTTATTTATTATACTATTTTTGTTATAAATTCATTAAATAAAATGTTATAAGGGTTGGAGAGGAAAAATAAATGAAATGAATTTAAGAGATGGTGTTACCTTTAATTCAGGTAACTCTCATTGGTTTGAACCAAACAAATTTCGTGACGTGACTTCTGCCTATAGAATGGATTCTAAGTTGAAGAGAAGGATGTATGGAGCTTAATTGTGTAGAGTTTGGATAATCCAAGGGGTTTGATAGGTGTGAGTAATGTGTTAAAGGTGAGGGATTTTTATAAGGGGGAGGAGGCACACTTTAGAAAAATTTGAAAATAATATTTTTTGTATATAATGATTTTCTATTTTTAAAGGTCTATAACATCTTAAAGTGGAAGATAAGATGAATCATGTTCGTAATAAAATAATACCATAATAATTGGAATGTTTTTGTATATTTCTTGAATATTTATAATCTTATTTATTTAAATCAATAATTACTGAGGTCAACATTGCATCATTATTGTGTCGTAAATAATTGTATTTATTTGATTTCTAATCATTATATAAAAATTCTAGGATGTAGGAAATAATTATATATTTAAGATTAATATTTATAGTATTATAGATAACATATATAACCCCATGAAATAATTTATTAACTAAAAGATATATGTTTATGTCATTTTTTTCTTTATAATAAATTAATTAATATAATGTGTCATTATCACTTTTATGTGGCTCCAAAGGGTCCCAAAATCAACCCAAGAATTCCAATGGTAGGAAAGGTATGAAAATATATAATTAAGAAACATGTTATCATAATTTAATATTTGCATAATAATATTTTTTTCCCTTATTTTCTATATTTACCCATTAATAATGGTAAATAATATATTTACTAAAGTAAGTATTCATAATGTCTAAAAATAAATGTTACAAATTTACACAAGTTGGGCCTCATAATTCGAAATATGGAATCAATTTTTCCAAATTAAATACTCATAAATGAATGAAATTAATTTTAAATTATTTCCATTTGTCAAATCACACCGTGTTTTTAAGAAATAATATCTATCAAAAGATTGACACTTTTTAATATCCAATTTAAAAGTGAAATTACTTCCAATGGAAAACATTTGATTAAATGTTAAAAATATAATATATTTAAATGTTAAAAAAAATTAAAAATAAAATATTAATATATAAATAAATTATATTAAAAGGAAGTTTGGAATTAAAATACAATTTTATTCACTATTCATTAAAAAATGTTTTTTATCAGAAAAATTCCAAAAAATATACCCAAAGTAAAATTTAATGTTCTGAAAAAAAAAAGGAATTTAATTTTTTCAAATGAAATATATAAATGTGACTAAAACTAGATTTAAAGAGGGTTCTATATTAAAATCCAGTAAATTGACCTTTAGAAGAATATTAGAGTATTTATGCTTAAATTTTTATTCATTCTTTTTTTTAAACATCTATCTTTTATTGGAAAAATGAAAAACATTTACCAAACATGTATAATAATATTGTAGGTAGTTCTATTAATTCTTTCAAATAAAATTTCTATGAGTTAACTACCATTAAAAATAATATTATATTATTAATTTTCAATATGACACAACATTTGGTGTATCATTATATTTAAGAGTAACCCATTGTTGCGTATCTGGTATGCCATCAAACATAAAATGCAATTTTATTTAAATTTAATAATTAATTTAAAAAAATTAAAATTTATTATTCTATATATACATGGTATGTTACAACCTTCCCCCCTTTTGGAAATTGCATCCCCACAATTTTATTTACTTATAAAATAAGTGGTGAAATTTATCCCGCATAGAATTTTTAGATTCCCACATTGCCACTTCAACCATATGGTTTTTCCACATAACCTTAACACGATGAATTTCCTTATTATGCTACACATTCACTATTCGGTCAAGAATTTGGACTAGTTATTACTCATAAGATATATTCTCTTCTAATTGAACAAACTCTAGTTCTAAATATATGGTGGATCCAGCATATACATTATCAACATTGAAACATGAAAAACATTGTGTACCTGGGTTAAACATGGTGGTAAAGCCACTATGTACACAACTAATCCAACATTCTCTATGATTTCAAAAGGTCCAATGATCATCAGAATCATATTTCCCTTCTTACAAAAACACATCATATTTTTTCATGGAGAAACATTGAGAACGATATGACCACCTACCTAAAATGAATACTCATTCCCCTGGTTCTCCTATTAACATTTATGCTTACTCTGAGACGTTCCCACGTGCTTCGGAATCAACTGATCTTTTTCAACCATCACTTCTACCAATTATGTTCACATCAACTTCCTTTCAACTATATCATCCCATAAATCTAGAGTTCGATAACACTTCCCATATAATTCCTCAAATGGATCCATTTGTATACTAGAATTAATTATGTTATTATAAGTAAACTCATCAAAAGAAATATGTTTGTCCCAAAATCCTTGGTAATTCTATGAAAAAGATCATATCATATCCTCCATGGTCAAAATTTTTCATTCTGACTACCCTTAAGATAAATGATGAAAAGTCGTACTAAAATTTAAATCAGTACCTAATGACTTCTGAAGGCCATTCCAAAAGTATGAAGTAAACCTGGGATCATTATTAGATACAATAGAGAGGGGAAATCCATTCAACCTGACTATATTTTTAACATACAACCGAGAAAGATGATCTAGAGAATTGGTATCTCAAATTTAAAGGAAATGAGAAGATTTAGTCAATTTATCAATAATAAGCCAGATTGAATTATTACGTCGTGATGTCTTTGGTAATCCCACAATGAATCCCATGGATATATTTTACCATTTTCACTCCGAAACCAGTAAAAACTGATGCATCCCTTTTAGTAACTGCAACTCTTCTTTAAACTATTAACAATATAAAAACTACACAGTAAAGTGAGAAATATCACATTTCATTCCATCCAACTAGTAATACTTCTGAAGATCGTTGTACTTCTTAGTACTGCAAGGATGAACTGGAAACTGGGAACATTGAGTTTCACATAACAACTCATTCTTCAAAGGTGATTTCTAAGTCAGGCATAATCTTTTTCCAAGTCACAAAATTCAATCATTATCAATGTTAGAATAACTCAACATACCTATCTGAAGTAACTATACCTTTTTCGGTCACTCACTGTCTTCCTTCTGTGTTTTCATAATTCTAACTCATAGAAATAATTTCACTAACAACTGAAACAAAACTGAGAGATTTCTTGCACCAACAACTTCTATAAAAAATTTCATAAATCCTTTAATCAATGTATCTTATTACAGACGTATCAAGGTTAATTTAGCATTAATTTTTCAACTGAAATAATCAGACCCTTGATTTTCTTTTCCTGGATGGTAATAAATCGTTCAATAATAATCCACGATTAATTCTAATCTTCTCCTCTGTCTCAGGTTTAATTTTTTAAGAGTGAATATATACTTCAAAACTTTTTGATCAATATATATTTAATAATTTACTCCATTAAAATTATTCCTCAAAAATTTTAAATCAGAAACAACAATAATTAATTCCTAATCATGTGTAGGACAATTTAACATATGAGGTTTCAACTGATGTGAGGCATAATAACTTACCTAATCATTATGCATTAGGACACAACAATGTCCATTCAATAAAGCAGTGCTGTATATTACAAAATCATAATTTATAAAAGTTAGTGCCAAAACTGGATCATTCACTAATAATCTTTTCAATTCTCGAAAAAATTTATCAATTTCTTTTTACCAGAAAAACATAACACCTTTTCGAGTTAACTTTGTCACTGGGCTAAATAACCATGAAATCAATTCAACCATCCTCATGTAATAACTTTCAAAACCAATAATTATATAGATCTCATTTATATTTACAGGTCTTTTCCATTATTCAACAACTACTGTTTTAGAAGTATCAATAGTTATGCAATTTTTTGAAACAATGGGACAAAGGAAGTAAATTTGATGTAACCAAAATTGAAACTTGCAGAATTTACCATATAGTTTCTTTTCTTTTATGGATTTCAAGAAAACCCATAAATTAATTTCATGGTCCTATTTTCTTTTGGAATAAACCAAAATATCATCAATAAACACATACACAAATTTATCCAATAACTCAAGGATAATTCTATTAATTAGATCCATGAATACGGTAGGTGAATGTGTTATCCAAAAATGCATAACTAATAATTCATAATTTCCATATCTAGTGAAAAAATTATTCTTTAGAATTTATTCTTACTTTAGATTCAACTGCGGGTACCCTGACCTCAAGCCAATCATGGAAAAATACTATTCTCCTTGGAGTAGATCAAAAAAATCATCAAAACGAGGAAAAGTATAATTTTTCTTAACAATGATGTTATTAGTTGCTCTATAATAAATATAAAATCTAATTAAAGAATCATTATTTTTAACAAAAAAGATAGGAGAACCGCATGGTAATGTTCTAGGTATAATAAACCATTTATCTAATAACTCATGATATTGCTTATTTAAACCTAAATGATCAATTTGATCCATTCAATTAGAGTGTTTTGAAATTAAATTAGATTCAATAACTAAGTAAATATTAAATTCAATATCCTGAGCAGGTATTATACCATGGAACTCATCCAGTGAAACAACATGGTATTTATTTACCACTAGCCCATCATTAATATGAACAGTCCCTTTTTTTCAACAATATGTTCATGGTGACATTCATTTCTATATATTTCTTGTTTCCTAGCTTCCTGATATGTTATCAAACGTAAGGGTTCATTCCTATACAAAAACTAAAAATCTTTCAGAAAAGAAACCTCTTTAGCTCTGCATTTTATCTTCTCATGATAAAAATAATTCCAATCCATACCCAAAATAACAACAAACTCTTCATAGAGGCAAAAAAATAAGGTTTTCAGGTATATTTTTTACACACAAAAGGAAAAGAATCTTCTTAAAAAAATTCACAAGATTTCCCCAGGTGCTTTTACCCTATGTACAGGATTCATACCATGAGATGGAATTCCCAAATTATTATAAAACCTTTCATAAATGAACAAATGTGTACACCCGAATTAAACAACACATTGTTATAATCTTAAAAAACAAATAGTATTCTTGATACTACTTAATTTGATAGCCCAACATCTATTGATGTAGTTCTAAAGGATATCACCATACCTTTTTTCTTTTAGTCCATCTTATTTCCCTCAGTTGAGTTCTACATTGGTCACTCATTTTCATTATGACCCCATTCATTGATCTTAAAACATTTTAATAACTATAAATAATATTTTGTCTTACCATTACCCTGATAATTTTCTGTTCAATTACGAGAACTATGTTCCATTTTACCACATTGGTAGCACATAATAGAATTCAAATGTCATTACCCAGTATGTGTTTTACCAAAAATTTGACAAACTGTAAACTTATGTTTCTTACCATCATATTTTTTTGAAGAGTTCTTCCCTTTCGTCGGCCACCTCATCCTTTAATTATGTTATTTATCAAAGAACACATGATCTTCGGAAAACTCCATTTCAACATTCTCCTCACACCTACAATGTTTTTATTAACATTTGAACTCACAAGATGCTAATGTCCTTCAAAAAATTTTCTATAATCCTGGGTAAAATCTATTGATTTTACTATCATGATCTCATATGATATTTGATGTAACACCCCGAGCTTCCATGATACGTTTCTCTTTAAAAAATGCAATAGCTTGCATTGTACGCAAGTTTGAGATTCTAACACATCGTGACCAATCAAAATAGCCATTATGAATAGTAATACCCAATTTTTGAAATTATATATATTTTATATTTCAAAATGGACTTCATTTTTGGATTCGAAATATCGAAATTATCCTAAGTTGAACTTTTTGTAATTTTCTGAGAACTTCCAATTTTTTATGAATAGTGAAAAATACGTAAAAACAACTTTTTTAATCAAAATAATTTATAGTGATAAATTATAATATTGAGTGGTTTTAAAGTATAATTAGAATATATTTTTACCATTTTATCCTATGGTGGTCATTAGAATTAATTTCACTTTGAAATTAGACATAAACAATTGTCAATCTTTTGATATATATTATTTCTTAAAAACATGATATTTTTGTAACAGCGAGAATTAATTATGAAATTAATTAATGAAACATATATGTTTGGAATTTTTTAAAATAGACATCTTTTTTGAATTCGGAATATCAATTATAGCTTAGGGTGAAATTTTGGCATTGTTCTGAAAAACTTCAATTTTTGATGAATAGAGAAACCACTAAGTGGTAGTTAAAAATGGATTTTTTTTGTTTAAATGAAACATTAACACTTCTGTGATTTTATTTTAAAAAATCCAACATACATGGTTGTCATTAGGAAGTAAAATGTGGTTGAATGGGATTAAAATAATTTTTTGGTGAATAGTAACTTTTAAGTTTAATTAAACGCGATTAAAGTTAATTAGTGAAATTTAAGGTAAATATAATTTTATAATAATTGGAAATAACCTTGACACTTGTCCTAACCCTATTGGATGTGTCATGGCCGACCAAGACAATCCATGGGTCAACTTGGGGACCCTATGGAGCCACATTGGTAGGAAAATGACATAAATAACTTTCTATTTAAAGTTAAAATTAAAATGTCACAAACATAAGTTGTTTTACTAAAACAATTTTTAAATGGGGTTATACAAGTCATATTTTTGACTATAAATATTCATTATAAATATAAAAAAAATTTCTACATCATTAATGTTTTTTTATAATTTTTATACATTAAATAAATTAAATTATTTATGCCACCATGATGATGCAGTGATTACCTCATTAATTAACGATTTAAATAAAATGAAATGATAATGTAAAATCCAAAGCATACACTTGTCAAAAACCTATTGGATGAGAATATTTCGAACCCTTATCACCTTATCCTTGAATTATAAAAGTGTGGGACCTTTAAAATTCGAAACTCATTATATAATAAAGTAATATTTCATTACTTTCCAAGAGTGCCCCTCCTCTCCACTTATAAAATGCCCCCACCACTACCACATTATTCACACTTTCAAGCAATTTGTCTCGGCCAACCTCTGCCAAAATATTCTCCCAACTTCCCTCTCTTACTCCTAGAAGCCTTACTTTGGGCAGAATTCTTCCCAAGGAATCCTTTGGCTCAAATCAAAAAGAGTTACCCATTTTAATGGTAGTGTTTTCTCTTGTGTTCTTTTTCTTCTCCTACCACTTAAACTCTTTTTATTCATTTATCTTGAAACGAAACCAATATCCTAAATATACTAGTATTTTGTTATAATGATTATTCGAGCTACACTTATACACACCTACATCTAATGGTTAAAGAACATACGATTTCTGTGGATGGTGAATTTCTGCCTCACGAAACGATGATTGTTCAACAATCATATAACACCTTCACAGGTGGCCATTAAGATGTAACTATATTTATATATGATATATGATATGTTTATGTTTTAATTATTCATCTTTATTTTTCATTTATGGCACACCTTTGTGATTTCCATTATGGGTAAATGCGGTATTTTCTTTTTAGGATGTGCGGACTACCGCCCCCTCAAAGTGATTTGAATCGTTAATGCCATATGTGGGATGTATAAAGGATAGAGTAAATGATATTATACATTATATTATACTGGAATTATATTATACCTTTATATAATTATAACTTCATTCCATTAAATATGAAATGGAAATGAAAGTAGTGTTCATTCGTACGTACGGCTTACCATCTCCATTAACGGTGCATTTCATTTCTTACCTCTAAATTTTATGTAATATTATATATGAATTTATATACTGGATATATATTATGTATATGATATATACATCAAGAATATAACTATGGATATAATGGATATTTTACCACATGAACAAAGGGTAATTATAAGAAGTTTATTTTTGACTCAAGTACCTATGATCGAAAAAACGACCATTATAAACTTAAATAATTACATAATGTTCATGACATGGTAATAAGTGATATAAAAGGAATAATGAACTTGAAAAAGGTTTTGAAGAAGGTAGAGATTAACTCTAGTTTATTATTCAGGAGATCAAAGAACGGTCGAATGAATTCGGGCACGAGGTAAGGGAATTTCTTAACCGAATTTCCATTCTTTGGGTTAATCTCCTACTTTCAAATTATGTCATGATATTATTAAGTCATATATTTTATTTGTACATTATTTATGTGTACTTATTTTAGATACACATAATTTATCTAGTTTATTTTTTAAAAATGATATTTGTAAAGGACTTCGCCTCAATCTACTTTCATTGAGGCATATTTGGTTTTATACACAACATTCTTTGATACGGTGTATAAACCCCTTTGACTTTTACGTTTATTCAAAAGGAATATTTTTTATAAAAATAATTTTAATAAATGACAAAAAGGAATGTTTTTCTTGCCTTACATATGTGGCAACGACGACTTCTCCACCGTCGTGACCATTATTTGAGTTTCGACTTCCTCTACAAGAAATAACTTTTTTTTAATGAAAAATAAATACAAAGTTTTATTTTTATTTATTTTGGTATTGAAAATGGTATTTAATGTTTTTTTATTATATCAATGTGTTGTATTGATATCTTGTGATTGAAATGTGGAAATTTTATGTTTTCTTTATGCATGTTTTATGTGATACAATTATGTTATGGTTTATGATATGTTTAAAACTATTCATATGAGGAATGCATTGGACATAATAAGTGAAGGGTGGAGCCCACTACAGCTCCTCGATGCATTGGTAGGTCTCATGAGACAAACTAGTGTCTTGGCACGAGGCCTTGACAAAATCTTATTTGTGGTCTTGACACGAGGCCTTGGCTATGTGGTTATGATAGTCTGACATTATGCATTCCATCATTATGAAAGTGGTTATTGATATTGAATGTGATTATTCGACTAATAGAATATCCATGTGAGTATGTAAATGGAATTATTTAATTTTATTTTTTCCATATTATGCTGAAGTTCAAGTTTGAAAAGGCTTTTTTTAATTATAAATTTCCTTAAATGTTAATGTTTATTTATGAAAGCTTCCACAATATTGTTATCCTTACTGAGCATCTGAGCACACCCCTTTCAATGTTTTAATATGTTCCAGGATGTGAAGAAGTATTTTAGGAATGACCTGCAGGGATAGTCTGAAGGGGATATGAGTGTGGAAAATAGAGACTATGTTATTGTGATTTTTCACTTTATGATGTAATATAAGACTTATGAATGTATCTAGTGTTTCCAAGACTACTAAACTAATCGGTCATTCAAAACTTGATCTTTTGTGATCATGCCAATGTTACAAAGTAATGCACCGACTCTAGGTAGCTGGGGTCGGGGCATTACAGTTGGTATCAGAGGCAGTTTAGTACTAACCTTGGAATCTAGATTTAGATAAACTCTGATTAGAGCACATAGCCCAAAGATAGACTTTGAGGATTAGTATAGAAGAACTTCCTAGAATTTTTTTGTTGTAGAGATTTTGTGAGTTTTCCGAAAATACATCCCTGTCTAGATACGAGCAGCTAGAGGCGGCTCTAACACAGATGTACATAGGTGTAAAACCCAAAAACACTGATTTGAGCTAGACTCGAATGAAAACTGATGCACGAAAATGGGCCTTGCTGCACTCTTGGTTACGACACTCCCGGGGGATATGCTTAGGATAATTCTCATTTTCTTTACAAAACACTATGAAGGGTTATGAGTATATACTTCCTAAAAGAATAAATTTTTATGATTATGGATTATATCAATAAATAGTTCAATTTATGTTAAGTGTTTGCAAGTTTTTTATTATGTATTTCGATTCATAAACTAACCTACTTTATGGTATTGTACAGAAATGGCGCCCAGTAGAAGGAATGTGAACTCCATCAATATGTATGATCCCAAGAGTAAGAAGGATCATATCTTTCATGGTATTAAGCCAACATTTAGGAGGGAAATAGTCTCCAATGTGTTATCAACATTTGAAGAAATAGTATCATGTTTTAATCAGATAAGTAGATAATTCTCTGAGTCTTATGGATTTGAAGGGATGAAAGAGAAGAAAATGATGGAAGATAAAATGATGTATAAAGGGACGAGGGAAAAGAATAATTTTCCAATATGTGATAACTCTGGGAAGAAACACCGTGGATTTTTCCTTAAGGGAATGGGATTTTGTTATAAGTGTGGAGAAAAAGGACACCAAGTGCGTGACTGCAAGGGTAAGAAAAAGGTTTCACATGTACAGTGCTTCATCTACAAGGAGTGGGGACACTGCGCAAACCAATGTTCAAATCATCAGAGTATGCCCCAAATGATGTTATTGGATAATAATCAAGTTATGATACTACCACAGATGATGAGGAATGATTAGAGTTTTTATGTTGTCATTAAATAATTTTTCCATTGGAGTGTTGTATCAATGATGTACTGGTTATAATAATAATTGAGTATATAAGGATTGTACAATAGTACTATTTCATCAAGGACTTGAGATTGTGTGGAACCATGAAAAGCGACTCCACAGCAGGTTAATTTTTTGGAAAATATATGGTTGAGAGAAAGATAAACCATAATATGGTTCTGATATAGAGATAGAGATTTCAGAATAATAAATGATTGATTTGGATAAATTATATTGTATATTCTTAACTTCCTTGAAACCGATTAATGATTTGTATACATTCTTGGATAGAAGGAGTATATCTAGTTTTCTAAAAGGAATAAGGGATCATGAATGTAATCAATAAGGATTTATGGTAATTCAGTATGTTGTAGTGTTTTAAAAGAATATATGATGAAGGTGTTCCCATGATGTTACGCAGAAAAAAAAGGATATTCATTATGTTTACCTTCCTTATAAAATTTGGACTGTGAGTTGGACAGAAGTATTTTGGATAACTATAAAGGTTCTAATGGATTATATTTTACATTGGATACTATTGTTAAGGTTATTTTTTTGGATATTGATAAAAAGGACAACATGCAGACCGAGTGACAACCCATCGCGTCAGAAAAAGCTGTGGGAATCAAACAAACCACCATAGTGCGATTCGGATTAATCTCCTACCACTGGACTACGTGAAGTCCCTATTTATTAAAAAATAGTTTTTCTAATCTAAATGGTATGTGTTAATATTTTTAACCTTGTACGATTAGGAAAATATAATATTTTTGAGTTCTATTATCTTTTTGTGTGAAAGATGAGCTTGAGGTAGAAATTAGTTGAAGGTTGAAACTCTACTTATCCAGCATAAATATATATACTGATATCTTATTCTATGAATAAATTAATTCTTACACTTTATTAAAGAGATATGAAAAAAATATTTTTTTTATTCTAATATCTTATGTCTTGTTGAACTGATAATATTTTAAATCAACATAGATTGAAGGCTTTGAGGCCCTCAATTTTACACTTGTTTGTGATTGATGACCTCAATCACTCCCTACAAATATTTACGTTTTTCCTCCAATTATATGTCTCTAATTGCCACCAATGTTCTCCTTATAGAGATCATAATTTTGTGGTGACTTTTTCATTTCCATTTCCCTCTTATTAATGCTAAATTTTATTAACCCTATTTCCGATGTGGGTTTTCCACAAAGGTATTTTCTATTTTCAACCATTTATTTTCAATGAAAAATGTCAACATGCAAGAAAGAAATTTATTTATGTAGGGGAGAATGTAACACCCTGAGCTTCCATGATACGTTTCTCTTTAAAAAATTCAATAGCTTGCATTGTACACAAGTTCGAGATTCTAACACACCGCGACCAATCAAAATAGCCATTATGAATAGTAATACCCAAATTTTTAAATTATATATATTTTATATTACAAAATGGACTTCATTTTTGGATTCGAAATATCGAAATTATCCGAAGTATAACTATTTGTAATTTTCTGAGAACGTCCAATTTTTTATGAATAGTGAAAAATACTTAAAAACAAATTTTTTAATCAAAATAATTTATAGTGATAAATGATACTATTTAGTGGTTTTAAAGTATAATTAGAATATATTTTTACCATTTTATCCAATGGTGGTCATTAGAATTAATTTCACATTGAAATTGGACATAAACAATTGTCAATCTTTTGATATATATTGTTTCTTAAAAACACGCTATTTGTTGTGACAGAGGGTATTAATTATGAAATTAATTAATGAAATTTATATGTTTGTAATTTTTTAAAATAGACATCATTTTTGAATTCGGTATATCAATTATAGCTTAGGGTGAAATTTTGGCATTGTTCTGAAAAACATCAATTTTTTATGAATAATGAAACCACTATGTGGTAGTTAAAAAACTGATTTTTTTCGTTTAAATGAAACATTACCACTTTAGTGATTTGATTTTAAAAATTCTGACATACACGGTTGTCATTAGGAAGTAAAATGTGGTTCAATGGGATTAAAATAATTTTTTTTGGGAATAGTAACTTTTAAGTTTAATTTATCGCGATTAAAGGTAATTAGTGAAATTTAAGGTAAATATAATGTTATAATAATAGGAAATGACCTTGACACTTGTCCTACCCCTATTGGATGTTTCATGGCCGACCAAGACAATCCATGGGTCATCTTGGGGACCCCATGGAGCCACTTTGGTAGGAAAATGACATAAATAACTTTTTATTTAAAGTTAAAATAAAAATGTCACAAAAATAAGTTATTTTACTAAAACAATTTTTAAATTAGGTTATACAAGTCATATTTTTAACTATAAACATTCATTAGAAATATACAAAGATTTCCTACATCATGATAGTTTTTTTATAATTTTAAGACATTAAATAAATTAAATTATTTATGCCACCATGATGATGCAATGATTACCTCATTAATTAATGATTTAATTAAAATGAAAAGATAATGTAAATTCCAAGTCTTACACTTGTCAAAAACCTATTGTATGAGTATATATAGAACCCTTATCACCTTAACCTCTAATTATATAAGTGTGGGAACTTTAAAATTCTAAACTCATTATATAATAAAGTAACATTTCATTACTTTCCAAGAGTGCCCCTCCTCTCCACTTATAAAAGGCCCCCACCACTACCACATTATTCACACTTTCAATCCAGTTGGCTCAGCCAACCTCTGAAAAAATACTCTCCCAACTTCCCTCTCTTACTCCTAGAATCCTCACTTTGGTCAGAATTCTTCCCAAGGAAGCCTTTGGCTCAAATCAAAAGAAGTTAACCGTTTTAAAGGTAGTGTTTTATCTTGTGTTCTTTTTCTTCTCCTACCCCTTAACATCTTTTTATTCATTTATTTTGTAACAACACCAGTATCATAAATATACTAGGATGTTGTTATAATTAGTATTCTAGCTACACTTACACACACCTACATCTAATGATTAAATAACATACGGTTTTTGTGGATGGCGAATTTCTGCCTCACAAAACGATCATTGTTCAACACTCATATAACACCTTAAAAGGTGGCCATTAAGATGTCACTATATTTATATATGATATATAATATGTTTTTGTTTTACTTAATATTCTTTATTTTTCATTTATGGAATACCTTTATGATTTCCATTATGGGTAAACGCGATAATTTCATTTTAGGATGTGCGGACTACCGCCCCCTCAAAGTGACTTGAATCGTTATTGCCATATGTGGGATTTATAAAGGATATTGTAAATGGTATTATACATTATATTATACTGGAATTATATTATACCTTTATATAATTATATATTCATTCAATTAAATATGAAATGGAAATGAAAGTCGCGTTAATGCGTACGTACGGCTTACCGTCTCCATGAACGGTGCATTTCATTTCTTACCTCTAAATGTTATGTAATATTATAAATGAATGTATATACTGGAAGTATGTTATGTATATGATATATACATCATGAATATAACAATGGATATAATGGATATTTTACCACATGAAAAAAGTGTAATTATAAGATGTTTATTTTTGACTCAAGTACCTAAGATCGAAAAACGACCATTATAAACTTAAATAATTACATAATGTTCATGGCATGGTAATAAGTGATATAAAATGAATCATGAACTTGAAAAAGGTACTTAAGAAGGTAGACATTAACTATAGTTTATTATTCAGGAGATCAAAGAACGGTCGAGTGAATTCGGACACGAGGTAAGTGAATTTCTTAACCCAATTTCCATTCATTGGGTTAATCTCCTACTTTCAAATTATGTCATTATATTATTATTTCCTATCTTGTATTTGTACTTTATTTATGTTTAATTATAGTGGATACACATAATTTATCTATTGTATTTTTTAAAAATGATCATTGTAAGGGACTTCGTCTCAATCTCCTTTCATTGAGGCATATTTGGTTTTATACACAACATTCATTTATACGGTGTATAAACCCATTTGACTTTTACGTTTATTTAAAAGGAATCTTTTTTATACAAAGAGTTTTAATAAATGAAAAAAAGGAATGTTTTTCTTTCCGTACATATGCGCCGGCAATGACTTCTCCACCGCTGTGACCATTATTTGAGTTTCGACTTCCTCTACAAGCAATAAATTTTTTTTAATGAAAAATAAATACAAAGTTGTAATTATCTTTATTTTGGTATTGAAAATGGTTTTCAAAGTGTTTTTATTATATCAATGTGTTGTATTGATATCTTGTGATTAAAATATGGAAATTTTATGTTTCTTTTATGCATGTTTTATGTAATATGATTATGTTATGGTTTATGATATGTTTAATCATATTCATATGGGGAATGCATTGGACTTAATAAGTGACGGGTGGAGCCTGCTACAGCTCCTCGATGCATCGGTAGGTCTCATGAGACAAACTAGTGTCTTGGCATGAGGCCTTGACAAAATCTTATTTGTGGTCTTAGAATGAGGCCTTGGATACGTGGTTATGATAGTCTGGGATTATGCATTCCATCATTATCAAAGTGGTTATTGATATTGCATATGATTATTCGACTAATGGAATATCCATGTGAGTAAGTAAATGGCATTATTTAATTTTATTTTTTCATATTATGCTGAAGTTCATGTTTGAAAAGGATTTTGTTTTAATTATACATTGACTTAAATGTTAATGTTTATTTATGAAAGATTCCTCAATATTGTTATCCTTACTGAGCATCTGAGCTCAACCCTTTCAATGTTATAATATTTTCCAGTATGTGAAGAAGTATTTTAGGAATGACCAGCAGGGATAGTCTGAAGGGTATATGAGTGTGGAAAATAGAGTCTATGTTATTGTGATTATTCACTTTATGATGTAATGTAAGACTTATGAATGTATCTAGTGTTTCCAAGACTACAAAACTAATCGGTCTTTCGAGACCTGATCTTTTGTGATCATGCCAATGTTACGAAGTAATGCACCCACTCTGGTTAGCTGGGGTCGGGACGTTACATTTGAAGAATACCATCCTATTCGATTGAATTTTGCTTCATAAAAATCCACTTAGTCATCCTTCTACCTTAATTGTAGGAATTTTTTCCATCCTAAGGTAATCCACCTTTGGAAAAAATTTCTTAAGAAACATAACATTGAATTCATCACAATCAAGAGCATAAATTTCCTCACAATCCCTGATATTTTTCACCATCAACCACCACTAATCAGATTCACCTTTAAAACTGTAAACCACATCACTAAACTTTTGATGTTATAAACACCCCATGACATTAGAAATCATTTTTTGTTATTTAATACACTCTTAATCTAGAACAGAGTAAGATGAACCTCTAAATGGTATGAGATGCAACCTCATGAAATGCTCCACATGTGAGATGGTCCTTCTTGGTGATATGGATGATCTCATACACGGATACCACCAAAATTTATAACCTGAGTCAACTATTCCATCACTGTAACAAACAGTTCGGTTTTGATTCTGACCATTCAGGTTGCTGATTTGGAATGTTGCCTTCCTCCTGATGTCGTCCCATCATAGCTGCCTTCTTTTCTCTGTGGAAAACCATTCTGAACACATAAATATCATAGGTGAAGCAACATGGTAATATGTAAATGCTATATCATTTTAATTATACCATAAGTTTATTTATAAACATTATTTCAACAATATTCTAACTTCTAATGTTATCTAAATAGACCATTGATACAAACCATAAGAACCCAGCCTTAAAACATTATGTAATGATGAATTAAATGAATAATTTACATTTAAGAAATTTTTAGGTATTGATTTTTATAGAATTCGGTCATAACATATAGATAACAACATGAATATTACATGTATACACATCTACATAGTTTCAATTTTTTTACATAAAATAAAAACTCTATAAAAATAGATTCATGTCTAGTTCCATGTTTTAGACAGCATGACTTTTCCTTTATCCCATCATTGTATCTATTCATCATTAACTAGTGTGAAAATTATTTCTAAACATGGGATGGGAAAAAAGATCAGTAAGGTTTGTATAAATAATAATGAAAACATTACTTCATCAATAAATACAAAACATAATCTCTTTAACATACCTTATGACTTATTATGATTTATTAATAACACATAGTAATAAAAAATCATAAGGGTAACTTGTGGCATCCATAACATACATACATTTTAGCATTCACAACTATGTAGGGAGTTACATTTTGAATACCCATCATAGTATATTACCCATATCTCATAGGAGAAACATTCCGGTTTACCTCCATCATGTTACCCAATTCATTGGAGAGATATCTCGGGCTCACCTTTGCAAGGTTTATCATGGAACCAACCATATACGTAAGCAATTCTCCATAACCATAACATATTTATAACACATAACACAAATACAAATGAACGATAACATTTCCACATTTCAATAATAATATATCATTTAAAAATATTGACATAAAAAATACATTATCAAAACCATTTTCAATACCAAAATATGTAAAAGAGTACATGGTATTCATTTTAATTCAAAAAACATTGTGGCTTGTTAAGTAATTCAATGATCAAATAATGCTCGTGGTTGTTATCACCACATACGTTAAAAAGAAACAATCTATTTTTTCTTTTAGTAAAAAACCTCAATGAAAAAGATTCATTTTGAATGAAATGAAATTTCAATAGTGTTTAGACACCGTATAAATGATAGTTGTGTAAAAAACTAAAAATTCATAACTGAAAGGAGATTGAGACAAAGTCCCTTACCTCATGTCTAACAAGAAGCATCCGTTCTTTAATCTCAAGGAAAATAAGCTAAATATAATTTATTCTTTTTAAGAACACATTTCCAGTTTATTATTCCTTTTATATCACTTATTAACATGTTATAATCATTATGAAACCATTTATGTTAATAATGGTCGTTTTATCGATATTTGGTACTTGAGTTAAAAATGAATTTCTTATAATTAAAAGTTGTTCATGTGGTGAAAATTAAAGTAACTCAAAAATTAAATTCATGATTTAGATATCATATATATCTATTTTATATTTGTATTTATAATATTACATAACATTTGGTTATAAAAAATGAAATTCACCGTTCATGGAGACTGTAAGTCATGCATATGCATGAATGTTACTTTCATTTATATTTTGTAGTTTAATGGAATAAAAACATAATCATACATAGGTATATTATTATTCCAGTAAAATATAATAAATTATTATATTAACTCTATCATTTATTCATCACATAAATGGAATGAACTAGTCATATCACATTGAGGGGGTGATAGTCAGCACTTCTTCAAATAAAATTATCACGTTTACACATTATAGGATCCATAAAGTTATAATATAAATGAAAAATAAATGAGCATAGGGAAAATATAATTAATATATATATCTCATATATATATTGTTCTATAATAATGGCCTCCATAATAGGAATTTGTAGAGAACTGAACAATCATCATTTTTTTATGCCTCTAATTTTTATTGGATAAATGAAATCCATTTAACAAAAATGTATAATCATTTTGTAGTTAGTTCTATTCTTTCCATACAAAACATCGACTATGAATTAACTACCATTTAATATAATATTATATTATAATTTTTCAGTATGAATCAGCATTGTGTGCATCATAATATTTAAAAGTAAGTTGTTGCTAAGTATCATGTATTCCATTGAACATAAATATCATTTAAAGTATAATTAATATTTAATTCACAATTATTAAAATTTATTAATCTCCATTTACCTGGGATGATATTCTAGAAGCTGGGAAGGTGATAAATGACCTGGAATCCCTTCTCATATATGCAAGGGAGGATGGTGATAGAGGCTTCCTATTTTAGAGGATAATGAAGTATTCTCTAATACATTAGATGGATATTTCTTTTTTGGGAGACATAGAGGAAGAGGTGAGGCATGATCATCTTGAACATGATATTATCTAGAGAAATGGTATATGGATGGATTCAATTTAATGTTGTTATGTGGAAGGCAGTGTTTTCCTATTGTGATGCATGGGGGGGTTCTCTCTGAGTTTCACGGCTCACTGATTGCAGTAAACCTAGGATTTACCATGATTTATCATGTCTTGAGAGAGAAGTTTTGGTGTCCTAGGATGAAATAGATAGTGACTGAGAATGTGGTGATGTTCTTAGTGTTCTAGTAGGTGTAGTCTTAGAACCATGTACCACATGGTCTCCAATAATCCACGGATGTTCTTGATTGGATGTAGGGTGAAATCCCTCTAGATTTTTTCAAAGGATTACCCTGGACATGGGGAGTTTGTGATGCGATCTGGGCAATGGTGTGCCTATTTATCAAATCACCTTACTTATAACAATAATGGTCTCAGGAGCAGTGGATGTCTTGGCTAAGTGGTAAGTGGATGAGGTGGTATGACTACATAGAGTTATGAGATCCATTGTCTGGAATTAGGATACATGTTTTTCCATGTGAGTTTTTTGGAGATATCGACATGTTTTTAAAAATTAGTTATTCCTCAGCACTAAATTTCACCCTAAGATAAAAGGGCAGACATAATAGACTATACTGATGTTGGAGGACATGTTTTAAGCTTGCATCAAGGACTTTGATGAATATTGTCTGTGACACATGACCATGGTATATTTTTCATTCAATAATAGCTTTCATGCTTCCATTGGTATGGTTCCATTTGAATATTTGTATGGAAGACCATGGAATTCATCTTTATGTTGGACAGAGGTTGGGGAGACATCTTTTCATGTCCCCAAGGTAGTAAAGATCGCCAGATAGAAGGTTTGACTTGTATGTGAGAGGATGAAAGTAGCACATGACCAGAAATTTTTTTATTCCTTTCATAGGAGGAGTCCCTTGGAGTTTGAGGTTGATGAAAATGTGTTCTTGAAGGTTTTTGTGTGGATTTTTCAAAGGGATTATGCTTTCTCTTGTGTTCATCGAATCCTTCTACATGTTTGGATGAGTTGGCAATGTGTCGTACCAGTTGTAATTTTCATCGTAGTAAGACAGAAACAATAACATCTTTCATGTCTCACAACTTCATCATTATCTTCACAATGACTCTCAATCCGTTAATAGTGATTGTCAAATGTTGATGATGACATAATGTTTGTCTTGAAAACAGTAGATATAAAGGATCAGTAGGAGAAGGTGCTACGTTGATCAACCATTCCATTGGTTTGTGTTTTTTGGGGGAATGGTGGCCTATAAAATAGTACTAGCGAAATGCATACATAGATGAGATCTACATTCCTACTGTTATTCTATATTTCTCCATCATTTGTTTCCCTTTATAATATAATACTTGTACATTTATTATTATGTGATTTTATCCTTGTTATATGTTTTTTCATAGATTTATAACATTGGATAGGGGTAGAACTGGTTAATAATAAAGACACATTAACTGATATATGATTAAACACTTGTGGTGGAGCTAGTTCATTCCAGGCCAAATTGTATTTTAACATGGAGGAAGGAATTACATGATTTATAGGTTCATAAGTTATGGATTTTGGTGATTGTGTCATCTAGATTGTGTTTCATTAGGGAATTAGATATTGGAGGAGGTGTTCTTTGATGTGGAGGTTTCACTCTATCTTTCAAAAAATAATGGTTACTGTATCATTGAACTTCAATGTTCTTAGCCGGATGTAGTGCTTCAACCATAGCGTGATCATTAAGAGGTATCTCATGGGGTGGTTATTAGTGACCCTCCTTTCCTTCTAGTTTGGTTTTGATTTATTTAGGATGAGAATAGTTTGAGAGGTATCTAATGTAATGGCGCATACATCGCATGTCCATTAATTTTTGAAAATCTGGTGTTTGATATGTCTTGGAAGGTAATAGTGAATCTTTTCAAGAGTTTTCTGGAATTTTTTTTTCAAATGTAAGTCGGGATTGATGAATAAAAACATTGACTAGAACTATTTACTTACAATGGTGATTCCTTGATGATTGGTGGCGACGGTATGTCATCACAATGGTGAGTCGTGCCGACAACTCACTAATAGTGAGTTGCGTTGGTGACTCACTGACAGTGAGTCAAATTGATGACTTATTGATATTAAATCATATCGGATACTCAAAATGGTGAATCCACATTGGGGAATCATGTTGGAAAATCTCAATGATGACTTGGTGACGATGGGACTTGATAGTGAGTCACGAAAGTGGCTCACCAATTAGTGACTCACCAAATAGTGACTCCCCATCAGTACCTCATCACTAGTCACTCACAGCGGTGACTCGCCCAGCAGGGAGTCATTCAATGGAGATTCACCCATTCATCACTCATTATGGTTAATCACCAAACAGTGAGTCACTTACCACAATTTTACAAAAAATTTTGGTTCTTCTAGTTTTTCCAAATTTATTCCTTTAACATTTTATTTGAATTAAATTGACTGTAAAACCATGATTAATTGTTTTTTATCCAGTTCATCGTATATAAATTTAATAATTAATTTTTTAACAATCGAGAGGAATTATGTTATGAAAAACATGTGGTCAAGTTCCATATTTAATAAGGATACCAAAACGCTATCATATCCCATGAGTATTAGATATATCCCATAAATGTTGGTCACATTTATTACAATATTAATTTCACTTTTCCCTTGCTAATAAGGCATCCCAAAACAATAATTCCTCAAGGAGTCACAAATATATGTTTCACCTTGGATCAAGTTCCCCTAGAACCTCTCACACCCATTTTTTGGTGAGAGTATGAGGGGTTGATTTCATTTTTCATGATATAGGGATCAATTTTCCCCTATAATTTTTGTATCATGTAGTGTTGGTGTACTAATTTTTCCAATTGAATGGTAGTTGAATCACATTTTAATAATGAAAAATAAACAAGCATTAGTGAAATAATCTTGGACTAGGGGAAAGGAAAAAATTAATCTATTTCATTATTTATTGATGTTGTTATCTATATGGTCTTTATGCATACTGAAAATCTTGTTCGTTGTTCTGTGGAAACCACTAAATATTAAAATAGGGTTTATGGAATGAGTGCTTGGAAAATACGAATACACCCAACCTTGTTTGGTGCGGCTGTGTTATGTGTGTGGTTATGTTCTTTCTTATGCCTTATAATGTTATATTGTGATAGGGTTTAGACAATGTATATATGTTGCGGTGGAATGGGGGTGTTATTGAATCACAATTTGAGAGGTTGACTAATTTTTGAATAGATAGGTAGTTTTTGAAGAAAGGAACTGTAGGTTCAAGATGAGCTATGTGTATTTTTCTTGTTGTGAACGGTATGGTGTTGTTATACATTGGGGATGTCCTGTTTCATTATGATGAGATGTGTTGTGGGGTTTGGGTATGTGTTGGGGATTTTATTGTTCAGATGGTGGTCTCGGTGGAATGAATTTGATGAATGATGATGGAAGTGGATGATATGGGTGTTAAATAGAGTTAACATATGAAAAACATTGAATTACTATGGTTGTTTTCCCTCTAAATAGTTTATGTTGCCTATATTGTTTCATTTTACAATTGGTAGTTTCTCAAGTATGGATGAAATGAACAAATGGATTCATTAATAAAGAATGAAAATTGGTTAAATTACTTGGATATGGGTATAGTTTAGTTGTGTCTTATTTTAGATGGTTATACATTATGAACTTATGAAGTGACTATTGATTTTGTTAGTAAATGAATTTAATAGTAGAGGTATAGTTAAAAGTATCATAATGATGTTTATTGATTGATTAATAAATCACAGGTTGGTCTTGACTATTTGATATAATATATACATACAAGTATTTTCCTTGTTTTTCTATATTCACCCCCCGTAGTTGAGAAATATTTTTCGAACACACCCATTATCATGGGAGAGTGTACTATTCCCAAACGAGCTGGTTGTATGATGGATGGATGTGCTTCTTCACTTTCATTCTTCCTCTTCCAGGTGGTGGTAGCCAACAATTCTTTTGTAAGGTAGATGTTTGTGAGGATGAGGTGCGTGCGGGTGATTTGTGTTGTCCCTGGTGCATTCAGGATGATACGTGACATTGTTTCTGGACCAGATATCTATGGCTGGGATATAGTTGTGAGGCCTTGGTGTGTGTGGGAAAGACATGATGAGCTTTGTTTCTCCAGGTTGTAGGACTATCTTTGAAGACCATCATTGTGAGGGAGGGTTGGGATATTGTGCTTTTTGAAAAGGTGGGAGTTCCATGACATTTTTTGTTATAGTGTCAGATATTCTAATCAATGGGAATGTAGTGCGGGGTATCCTATTCTAGATGTTATTATTATATTAATTTACCTGACTCGAAATACTTGGTGAGAAAGCCTTTGTGTTGTGGGGATGGATAGAATCCCTTTCTAGGTGTTATTGGTTCTTCTGTTTTGTCAAAATAGCATTTTAATGCTTCTCTCACTTGTTCATGAGAGATATTGGTTTTAATTCTAAGTATATTTGTTTTTTTCTTCCTACTATAAAAATATTATTTTATATTTCTAGGAGGATTATAAGTATCATACTAGACATTACTAGGTTGGACATTTGGACAATTATTGTCTTGCTGTGTAGGATTACTTTTGTGAGTTTACTTTAGATCTCTTTTTTTATATATTTAATTATTACTATAAACATTCACAATGGCTGAATTTTTATTTTTCATTTATATATTTATTGGAATTTTTATTGGATGGATTATCTAATATGTCGATCTTGTTTTCTTATAAAATAGTTAATACCTCCCATTTGGTAAGATTCTACACCCTTTGTGATCATCGCCACTCGGTGGACTACTTGATGTGGGACATAGAGAACATTATCTATATTATTTCATTTCAAGCTTAGGTGGGGAATATTTGGTGGGATGGGATCATGACATGTGGCATGATAAAAACATTAGTGAAAATCTTTCAATCATAAAATTCAATGTGTGTCTTTTCCTCAGTTATAAAATCCACCCCTATCCTCTTGTTCCTACTCTTTCAAAACAATTATTTCTGAGAATATAAACCCAAATTACTATCCTACATCCATCCACTCATACCAGGAACCTTATTTTGGTAAGAAATACATCAAAGGAATGATTTTTTTTCAAACAAAGAGAAGTTTTTTAAAGAAGAGGGTATATACTTAAATGGTTATTTTAATTTTTTTGCATCCCCAACCTCATTAAAATATTATTAAAAATTGATCGTATAATTATTTATTTAAATTTTATATTATAATATTTTTTATTAAATGATAATTAACTACAACCATGCATCCATATTAAAATTTAAAACAAAATCATTGATCGTGTGTAAGATAGGTTATCGCTTCACGAAACGATGTAATTTTTTCCCATCACCCTTTCTCATGAATAGAAATAATGATGTATGTAATGTATTTATATGATATTTATGTTATATTTATACTTATTAAATTGTTATATCACATGTAAATTCTATCTTTTAGTTCTATAGTGAATACAATAACACCACACAAATGTAGTATGAACTGCCTCCAAGTGTAGTGAAGTGAATATTTTTTCACATATTATTTACATATAATGTAATAAGAATTTTGTTTATGTTTATATATAATTTTAGTTAAATACTTATCATTAGGAAGATGAATTTTATCATATATTTTCTTACATTGTTATCCACAAAATAAATGATGATGTTGTCACGTGTAAGGCAGGCTACCAACTTATGAAGTAATGTGATTAATTTTAATTTTTTCATTACACGGTTGTTATGTGTAATTATATTTAAAAATATAAAAATATATTTATGATACAAATATAATATTTTATAGATAACATATCTCTTATATTACTTACATCATGATATTTGGAAAAAGTTAACTGTTGTCATTCGTATGTAATATCTTTAATCTCTTTGATTATAATGTAGTTTATTATTAATAACCATATTTAATTACAGGTTAAAATGTATTATTTATTTATAAAAATGAAAATTGTTTCATGGTTATTGTAATTTAGTGATTAATTGATAACATCATTTATTTATTCAACCTACAAAAATTATTTTTGATGCATGGTCCATTTATCCTTAACATGTTTGAAGTGAAATTAATTTGGTCATAAATTAACCTTTACAAGTTAAAAATTATAGAAAAATGATTGATAATGATGATAAGGGTTTTAAAGAAAGTAAATAAATAATATATTTTAATTATTTAGGGTGATTAAAAACACACATGATAAATCAGGCTTGAGGTAAGGGTTCTATCAAACACATAATTTATTTAGGTTATGATGATTCTCTATAAATCATACTTTATCATTTTTATGATATGTAATTATAAAAAATTCTATATACAATTATGTCAAATTTATAAACATATTGTTCTCCCATCCGCTAAAAAGGTAATGTATCCCTTATGTGAATATCTTAAATTCATCCATTAAAGAACCTTTTTTGATTATTTTATGTGACATGAATTTATTTTCTATTTATTTCATTGAGTAATTCATATAATAATTCCTTTTGATTGATATAATTAGGTTTCATGAATATGTATGTACATTAAATGAATGTAAATAATGTTACAATAATTTCATATAACTCCAATGCATTGTGTAATGTTTCAATCTCATGAGACATCATATATGGGATTATAAAGGGCACACATTCAGTTATGGGACTCTATCCACCATTTGATATATTATAGGATGTTAAAAATTCATATGTTAATGTCATATTTTATTCTATTAAAAAATACTCATGTTACAATGATCTCATTATACCCTTCTCATTATATAACTCATTGAATTTGTTACTCATGAATCGTCTCTTTTAATGCTCCATGTTATGCCTTTTACTCGAATGTTAGGATCCCTTATAATACAAATATTTAATGACAGTTTTATCTCACCAATTTCATTATGTATTCACAATGTGATCCCACTTATTTTGATGATATTAAATTTATTTTTGAATCAAATTACGGAGAAATAATTAAGGATGCAATGTTTTGGTTTTGTTTTATAGATTATAAACCCTGTAATCTAATGAAAATAGGAATTTATGATTATTATGTGGTAATTATGGGATTTTAATGTCTAAGAATCACATAATGATACATGGAAACGCTAGGGTCTCAATATTTGATATTTTATTCATGGTTTATTAAAATATTTGAAACATGGATGAGAAAAATTTAGTGAAATTATAAGGAGAAGAACATTGTTAAATTTAAGTATATACTTATGTATAATAATAGATCCAACAATTTTGGTAGTGTATAGAGGGAGTGGTTTTGAGAAATTACATCCCTTTATGGATAAGAAAAATTGCTTATGGTTGTGAAATATTTATACCAATAGATAATAACTATATAAATAGATACTCACACTTGAATTTAGTGTTACCTAGTACCTGGAAATAGGCTTTATTGTGAACCTAGTTGTGACTACTGGGGGATATGTTTTAGGGAAATTTCAAACTCATTATGAACAATTAAGAATAGACAAAAATTCCCATATGATTTGATATTATAAAGTTGATCTTGGATAATATTTGATGATTCCAATGAATTGATATGCCATTATGTATATATATCATATTTGTTCCATCGATTTAATATTCAAAACGTCTCATAAATGTGTTTAATAGTTTAAAAACTACTCCTGAATGTTTCTCCCTTTATTTCAGTCAAATGGATGGGAATTTGGAAAATCAACTCAAAAACTTTACAAGGGAAAATCTGATTAACTCCCAAATGTTATTTTCAACCAAATACAATATGTTATCAAGAACTGAATGATAATAAATACCCATAAAACAAATTATTTGAATGTAAACATGAATTAGGAGGAATGTATGACCCCCCCAAAGAAATAGTATGATGCAATTAAAACATTTATATGAAAATGTAACCTAACATTTAGTAGATATTACAATCCTTTAATTTTTTTAAAATGTATCACATCTACTGATAAGAACATTTATATCCATTAATACTATTAGAAATATATGGTAGTGATTTTTTTTATCATATCGGAGTAGAAGCTGATTAATGGGGGATATTGATAAAACAAATATCAAGTATATAAAGGACATCATAGAGATGGAGTGGATGTATTTATGAAGCGATTATCTATAATATATATATATATATATATATATATATTACTATCACTTGTTGAAATAATATGAAGATTTATTTCGTTGTATCATGATAAATATTGATCAATCAATTGTGGCATATGAAGAAAACATCACAATACTTTCAAGATATGTCTCAGGCCTTGTCATCTCCCCAAAATGAAAAGTTAACATCTTTATTGGTATCACAATTCCATGATTATGAAATTTATTTGATATTTGAGACCTCAATAGCCTAGAAGAATTATTTTGATGTTCCCTCAACATATATATAGTGATAAAAAATCTCAGGAATCACATATGAATAAGAAGTAGAAAATGGAATTTATCTCTAGATGTCTGATGGATAAATATAATAGTGAAACAAAAATCCAATATCAATATTTTTGAATGTATAGGAAGAATAATAATAAAAATTAACTAAAGGTGACCAGAATGTGATTTAGGTGTGGGAATGAAGGGTACCAATCCAATGATTACCAATAGGAAAAAAACCCAAAATGTGATGGATGAATATAATTCCCCAAACCGACCCTAACACTATTTTTCAATGTTAGACTAAAAGGAACATGGAAAATATTTATTCCACTAAAAAAATACAAGGGTTCTTGATAACAACCAATGATAATATCCATCTAGGATTAGGTAGAAGGGGTGAGTTTAATCCATCACAACTATATAGATGGATCCCTAAAAAGAAGTGATGATTGGTATTCTATTTATTTATAAATGAATAAAATGATAACTTTTTTAAAATGTTTCTATGAGTTATTTCATATAACAAAAAATTTGTAAAATTATTCAAGAACACCCACAAATAATGGAATTTTTGTTATCATAGAAGATGAAAAATTTGGCAATTGTTGCATCCCAATCATAAAAATAATCCCCTCTCCATTTTAGTCTAAAAATCCCAAAAAAACCTTATAAAAAATAATTTAGAAAAATATGATTCAATTATAATATTGTAATGTATTTCACTACATAATTCTGAAATAAAATAATGGGAGAAGGAAATCACCCTCAGAATTATGAATCATCTACTAATACAATATAATTGAAAGGAGGTGGATGAGTATTCTATGTCATCATCATCCTATGTAGGGATATATTTTTCTTTTGATAATGTGTATCTTCCTAAAAATATTGATACTAAGAAAACGATAATGATTAGAGACACTACCATAATTAGGTATTCCACCAAAGTATTTTCTGAAATGTTTCATAGTCTTTCTCCTAGTTTATTGGTGGGATTTCAATCATATTATACCTAGATATTTTTCAATATGAATGACTCTATATATAATTTCAATTGTTTAACATGAATGGATAAAGAAGTAACTATAAGAGAATATTGAAACATGATTTATATGACCATGTGATTCACAGTGGCAGTCAAAAAATCATATTCATCATGAATAATGATGGGTTAGTGGGACTATGTGTTATTTATTATGAGCATAGTAAAATCATTAAAATTCAAAATTATCCCCTTCCACAAATAGAGGCATTTATCAAACCACTATTCGGGGATCAATATGTATCTAATGTGGACCTTCAACCATGATATCACTAATTACGAGTCAAAAATTGATTATATTACAAAAAAAACCTTTCAAACGGTATGAAACAAAATGAGTTTATATCAATGCCTTTTAATATGAATATATTGAGTAGTGACTTTATGGTTTAAAATGAATACTTTTTTGTAGTGATTAATGATAATATTTCGATATACACCATGTTGAAGGATGATCATGTGGTTCATTTGAACACACTTATAATGGAATTTAAAAATGATAATCATTATGAATAGTTGAATAATGATGGGTTTTCGATATAAATAAAGTGCCAATGTTGGGGAAATATATCACTAACAAATAGATATATGTGGATCCTTCTACAAAAAAGGAAATCAAGGGCATACCTAGACTAATATTTTTATTAGTTATCTATAGTTTCCTGGGACTATATGGGTATTACTGACGATTTTCGAAATAAAATTCATGATTTTCTAACCGAATAACAAACTAGAAGACAAGGAAGTAATATTTTTATAGACCAATGAATGTGAAGATAAATTTAAGGAGTTGAAAAAATTCATACCACTACACTAGTAATTATGCTCCCCTCATGTTACAAATTGTTTTGCCTACATAGGTTCTTCAAATTAAGGTTTGAAATTTTTATTAATACTGAATGACAAATTTATATCTTCTGAATCAAGGAAGTATAATGTTGATTTGTATAACTATCAAACCCATGATATGGAGTTGGATGTAGTGATCATTGTGTTAATGATATATATACATAATCTCAATGGGGAAAAGTGTCAAAAATATATCCATTAAAAGAAAATAAAATATATGCAAAAAAATGAGCATAATAGGAACAAGTGAAGAAGTATATAGATGATCAAGTAAAATGAATGCTAAATCTATTGCATCCTAAGATAATAATCAAAGTATTATATTATCTATGATGAATGAATCTAGAAATATTATCAATAAAGTGAAATGAAAATGATACCATTTTCCTAGACATGAAACAGATGAATTTTAGAATAATGATAGAATCAATGTACAACCTTTCTCAAATATCTACTCATAAATAAATATTTTATATGATCATTTTGTTCTAGAAATATGATGAAATGTTAAAAAAAGGTAGTGAATATTCTGGAATACAACACTGATGAAAATAGGGTAATAATGATTTGTACATGGATTTATATCCTCTAAAATAAATTGATGAAATGGGATTTTATAGATGATTTAGATAACTTATACCTTTAAATTCATCTTAGAAGCATTGTGATGTATAAATACATGAAGAGAAAAATGTGGGAAAACATTAAGGGTGATTTTGATGAATTTGTATCTCAATACTAGGTATGAAAATAAGTCATTGTTTAATGAAAGAATTCAAATAGTATTATGAAACCATTTACCATTTCAATATGAAAAAAGGAAATCATAATGATGTATTTTTTTCATATGACTCCCCATGACACCTAAAAAAATTACTCGATATGGGTTGTAGTCAATCATCATAAAATATCTTAATATATCACAAATATCATGGAATATTCATATCATGACCTAGTAAAAAAGAGAGAGAGAGAGATATATATATATATATATAAGATAAGTTCTTTTATTTAATGTCGATTCACTCCGTATTAAATTTGATTGAGGTCTAAAGATTACCTCGAGGTTCTATATAATTCTTCATCATGTATTAGATATATAATGAAGTTTCAATATTTCTTATGACCCACAAATAGATGATTAGTCTAAGAGAATCATAAAAACGCTGTAGGTTATGATGATATTTTGTTCATTGTTTTTTCAGGGATGTTGGGATCGACACCATACCATAGTAGAGATCAGATATAAAAATAGATTTCATTCTTGCGTACAAATGGAACCTTACGATGATCTATATGGGATGTTATGTCATAAAATGACACGGTTTGATGAATTTGGGGTGAAAAAGATGATGGGACCTGATATTTCCTATGAGAATATAGATAATTTCCAAACCATTTAGCATCTTATGAAATGCATATAAATTCAAATCAAATACTATGAAAATAATTATTGAGGATACCTAGAGATTTATGATATAGATATGGTGTCCCACAATAATTTATAATGGAAATAATTTATTATGTTTTGTAATATGGGATGTATTATTCCTAGATAAATTATCCTTTTTTATATCCTTGATCACATCAGAGTGGTGGCCTACCTGCTAGAACTCCAACCGAATATATCACAACTACATAATGTTTTTCATGTATATCTCATAAAGATATACATACCTACCCCATCACATTTACTAAATCTAATGGTGGATCAATTAGAGAATGAAAATTATTATCTCGATTAGAGAATAAACATATTGAGTTATATTGAAAAAGTTCTACAAAACATAACTACTCACTTGGTCAACGTGAACTATAAAAACAACATGTTTGATGAATAAAATTTGGGAACCAATAGAGGAAATTGAATATAATTACCCTCACATATTTTAACTTTATTATGTAATAAAAAATTTATTGGGGGAAATTATTTAGTAGGGGAGGAATGTGTGAACCTGTGATACAATATATTTCCTTTTGAATAAATTCGATCTCGTTTATAGATTGTGTTGTATGTAACATGTCGATTAAACGAAATGTGTTACTATATTTAAATATTTTTATCTAAATATTGCCATTATAATCGTTCCATTACATTGGATGGAATGGATATGATGCACTAATTTAAGAAAAATTATATGTCATACAAATTTATAAAATAAATTAATCTTTTTCTAATAATAAATAATATAATAACGGTTTGATAAAATAAATAATTTTTATAAATACTATATTTATCTAAAATGTGGTTTTTTCATTCATTGAACAAATAATTTAGAAATATTTTTTTTACTTAATTTAGGGAATTTAGTTTTAAAAATTAACTTTATTTTGGTATTTTTCAAATCAAAATTATTTTCGGGAAAATTATTGGTATATAAAAAAAACATTTTTCGATGAATATGGAAAAATATAGAATTTTTTAAAAAATAACCATTATGTTTAGAAAATTGACAAGAATAATTTTATTTTAATGTTTATTACAATTTTAAATTAGGAATATAATAAATTAATTATTCCAAATAAGAGAATTTCAATCAATTTTATATTTATTTTATAACAAAAATGTTTCACATTTTGAATTTTTTATTTTGAAACACAATTTTTTAGAGAAAACATGTTGGACTCACCTCTTTTGATAATCCAAAATCGTGTTTTGATAATCCCAAACCATGTTTTGATAATCCCAATTCATGTTTTGATAAGCCCAACCATTTTTTGATAATCCAAAATCATGTTTTAATAATCCCCAATCATGTTTCAATCATGTGTTCATTCTATGTTAATTTTGTTTCGTTACTGTTTCATGTTTCTATAGAGTAATATTAATATACTCTCAATGTAATTACTTGATTGGTTAAGCTTACAGTTCATAATTTATCTAAATACAAGGCCACCACTATAAGGTCACCATTACATGGTCTCCATTACAAGGTCACTACTATAAGGTCACTGTTTCAAGGTCTCTGTTATAAGGTCACCATTACAAGGTCATGGACACAAGGTCACCGATACAATCCTACTACTGAAGGTTTCCTCTGAAGGTTATTGATGAAAGGTTACAGTTGGAGGTTGCTGATGTACAACTCCTTATTAAAGCCTACCGATGCAAAGGCTACCATTAGAAGTCTACCATACTCTACTAAACCATAATTTTTCTAATTCCTATGATTATTTTAATGGTCATATCTTTCTAATTATAATTCTTCTAAGTTAATTAATGCATATTTTAGATGTATCAGGAGACCATATCTTGACAGTCTGAGGTATGAGAAAGATTTCACATGATGTACTTACTCATATTGTCTGAACTCAAATATGAAAGGAAAAGATCAAGGAAGAAATGATATATAACAAAGCACTGAAAAAAATTATGACACAGAGATATACGCAAGAAATTAGGGAAATTAAATACAAAAGGAAGAAACTACTGAATAATAATGAAGAAAAATTTGAGCACATTCACTACGAACACCAAGAACATCAAGAAGACCATTTCTGGAAAACAACTTGAGGCTGCCTCCTGTGTCACATAAAATATCAATCAACTCAAGAAGCAGAACATTCAATTCGTGAAATCATGTACCTAGATTTGTGACACTCTGTTTTGGAGACAACTTTTAGAGATAGACTCAAACATAAAATTCTTTACTTCAAGGAGTCAAGAGATAAACTTCCAACACATAAAGATTTCTATACTCTATCTGATCATAATTAATCCATATTTTTTCTTACTTTTAACATTTCTATGAAGTTTGTGTATCTTTATGTCTCCCACAGTATCTCCTTTTCTTAAATTGGAGGATTATGAATATCCTCACATCAAACATAATCTTATTTTCTTTCCCATGTATAACTGTGGAAGAGACCATGTATGGTATGTACTGTTTGTTTTTACCACGAAGAACTATAGTAGAGGGTGTGAACCCAGGATAGTTGGTGAAAACTGTTGTAAAGGCTGATAGAGGTTGTGTATCAGTTTTATTGATAATATAAACTGTTGGTTGAAGGTGATCACCATGTAGAGAGGATTAAGTCAAGTATTGAGGCTCGACTTGTTTTTTACTTCTCTATGCACTATATTTAGTTATATTCTGTTATATCTATTTTCTACAACTTATATTATCTAAAACATAAAACAATTGTTCTTCCACATTGATAGATAGTTTTGGTATGTTTGTATATATGTTAAATTCATTAAACATTCTTCAAAACATGATGTAATATTAGTCAGTAATTCAACTGATGACTAATCACCCTTTTAAAAACTAGTTGACGAATTAGACATCACTATCTATACTGCCTTAATTAACTGTGCCGTTTTTTAAATTTTGGCGATCATTATAATAATGTTTATAACATAAATTTTAATTAGGAACTCAATTCACCCCCTCTTTATATTCCACTCCGACCAACATTTGCTATCATTGGTTTATTTATCTAGTTTCTAAATTCTTTTCAACTGCGATTTTAGTTGTATCATAAAGATCATAAAATTTCTATCATATCTAATTTTTCAGTTCTTTAATTTTTAATTAACATTGGATAATAAAGTTGAGGGTGTTGCTACTAACATTCCAACTTTCATTATTTGAAATATCAATGCTCTTGGGAAATTAAAACTGAAAATTTATCTAGAGAGCATGAGACCTGAAATTTGGGACACAATTAAAGAACCAAACGAATTTCCTGCTTGTACAAGGGACACATGAACTCAGTATACTAAAGCACTATATAATAATAACTATAAAAAAATTAATGCTTTATTTTTTTTCTATATGTAATTACTAATTAAATAGAATATATCCTTGTAAAACTGCATATGTAATTTGGAATACATTATTTATTTCACTTGAGGGAATATCCAAGGTTAAAGAAATGAGATTAAATACATATACTATTAAATATTATAATTTTCAAAATAATCATGATGAAATCATTTTTGAAATGTATGTCAGGTTCTATGAAATAGTGAATACCATGAGTCTGCTTGGAAGACCAGTCGACAGCTAGGACTAGATTATGAGGTTGCTTTGAAGCCTACCTGATAGATAGAGAAGAACTTCTGTTTCTATTTAGGAATCCTGTGACATAGGAAAAATACATGTGAAGTAACTAATTGGAAACCATACGATGTACGAAAAAAAGATTATGGTTAATCAAGAAGTGGATAAGGAACCAAGGAAGAAATTTATAGCATTCAATACTACTATGTCAACGAACAATGATAAAGGAAAAGTTCAAGCACTTGTTGATACTTCCACCAGTGAAGGCTCATACTCTGACAGTGATGCTGAGATGGCTCAACTTTTAAGGAGATTAAAAAAGTTCTACGAAAAGAATACATTCTTTAGGAATTCAAACAACAAAGAAAGGTATGATAATAATGGACAATGGGAAAAGGACAGAAAATGTAATGACAACATAACCGATATAGTATACTATGAGTGCAAACTTAAAGGTCATGTGAAGGCTGACTGCCTCAAGATTAAATTTATTTAGAAGTATGAAGACAAGGTCAAAGGACATAAAAAGGCTATAAAATCCACCTAGAGTGCTTTGGAAGATTTCTCAAGTGGATATGACACTTCCAATAGTGACAAGAACAAACATGAAAATCTATGTTTCATGATAGAAACGTTAGAGGTAACACCCAAATCCCATGTACATAATGCTTACTATTCTATGAATGAATGTGAATCAAACAATGATGAAAATATGACTAACAGTAAACTATTTTAAAACTGTGGAATTATTGAGGATACCATTAATGAACACAAGGATAAATTTAAATAACTTAAAAGGCAACATGCCTTAAATGCCAATTATAAGTCTGATATGAATATTGAGAATGAAAAATTTGCTCAACTGTTAAAAGAAAATAATGAACTTAAATTATCAAATGATAAATTAAAGAGAGATCTTGAGAAGTTTTCTTCAGTTAGAGATACCTTGACTCAGTTACTAGGAAAACATATTGATCCAAAATATACAAATTTTCTATGATATCAAACAGGACAAAATGGATCATTTAAAATAAATTTGTTCCAAAATCAAGTTATTTCACTGCTAGTTCACTTTCTGGACCATTTCATGAAATACAATTCTCTAAAAAACCAACTAAAGTATTTATGTCTCAAAATATATCTTCTAATTATTGGAAATATATGTGATAGGAATGGGTTTCCAATGTTTTACTTGCTAACCTCTCTGTACCCAAGAAAATATTGGTACCATACATACCCCATGCATAATCTGGTTATAGGGAAGTTGCCAAATGAGTACTTGTAAGACCCTTTAGTACATGGAAAATGGATGTTAACGAAATATGATAGAAAACTACTCATTTTTAAAAATCATAATTAATGTTGATGGAGTATATGTCACATTTGGTGATAATGGTAAAGGAATGATCATCGTCTTAGGCTAGATAGGAAACCCTAATGCTCTATTAATATATAAAGTACCTTTTCTTGATGGGTTAAAATACAATATGCTATGTATCTCCCAGTTGTGTATTGATTTATTTAATGTTAAATTTGAAAATGATTCATGTAATGTTTTAAATTATAAAAATTATTTAATATTTACTGCTCTTACAAATGAGAATGTATATGTTGTTGATTTTTATTCATTAGCTAAGAAAAATGATTCTTATTTAAATGTGTTTCATAAGCAATCCGGGTTAAGGTGGAGAAGATTAAGACACTTCAATGTGCACTCACATAGGAAACTAACATGAAAAGGAATAGTTACAGTCTTACCTAAATTTGAATTCCCACTTGACAATGTTTATAATCCAGGTCAAAAGGGAAATCAACACACAGTTTCCTTCACACCAAAGAAAGAAGTTTATTCTTCTAAAAAGCATGAGTAGGTTTACATGGACTTGTTTGGACCATCATGATTTTCAAGCATAAATGGGAAGCACTGTGATTATGTTCTTGTAGATGATTTTTCTAGGTACACATGGGTATACTTTCTGGACCCCTAAAGTGAATCTTGTTCTTATGTTATCAAATACTCCATATTTATAGAAAATCTTAGTGGACATAAAATTATGACCTTGTGAAGTGATCATTATTTTGAGATTGAAAATCTAGAATTTGTATCGTTTTGCTCACATAATGGTTAAACTCACTATTTCTCTTCTCCTTGAACACCTCAACAAAATGAAGTTGTAGAATGATGAAATGGGACACATCAATAGATTTCCCAGACTATTCTTAATGAGTATAATCTACCTATTTATTTTTTAGTTGAAGCTCTTAACATATCTTGTTATATAATCAATAGAGTCACGATTAGACCTGTTCTTAAGTAGGTCAATTATAAGATTTCGAATAATAGGAATCCTAAGGTTAATTACATTAGATTTTTTGTTTACAAAGTATTTATCCTTGACACTAAGAAAAATCATGACATGTTTGCCTCAAAAAGCGGTAAAGGTATTTTCCTAGGTTACTCAATATCTAGTTAATCTTATAGAGTATTTAATAATAGATCCAAATGTGTGGAAGAATTTGTTCAGGTTAAATTTGATGAGACTGATCCAAAAAATGTAAAATTGCTCTTGAACATCTTTAGGGAGATATTTCAATTTTATAACTTAATGATAATGATATTGAACCCCCTATAAAAGTAACCAGTTCTCAGAATCTTCCAAAATCTCCACCTATTGAGTCTAAACATGTATACAACCTTGATGAGTCTAGTTGAATTCTTTCTATAAGTATTTTCACTCTACGGATAATCCTTTAGATGATGTAGTAGGTGATATAAATAGAGGGACACAAAATAGATCTTGTCTGAGAAACCTGGTTGAAGATCAAGCTTTTCTTTCATAGCATGAACCAAAAAATACCAATGATGCAATCAGGGATGAATTTTGGCTGATAGATATGCATGAAAAATTGAATCAGGTTGAAATAAATAATGTTTTGAAATTAGTGGACATACCTAAAGATAGCTTGACTATAAGAACTAAATGCTATTTTAGAAATAATGTTGATTAATATGGAAACATAGTTCGATACAAGGACAAGTTATTTTCACAAGGATATATTCAAGAAGAATATATAGACTATGAGGAAACCTTTTTTCTAATAGCTATACATGAATCCATTAGGATACTACTTGATTATGCACCTCATATGAATTTTAAAAATTATCAAATGGATTTAAAAGTTCATTTTAAAATGGATTCATTGTTGAAGATTTATTTGTGGAACAACCCCCAAGTTTTACAAGTCACCATTTTCTAAATCATTTTTTTAAAGATTCAGAATCCTTATATGGTCTGAAACAAGTTCCAAGGGCTCGGTATAATAGACATAGTTCATTCTTTATATCAAAAGATTTTACTAAAGGAATAGAGAATCCAAATTTTTTTATTAAAATTACTTCCAAAGATATTTTAATTGTACACATTTATGTAGACGATATAATTTTTGGATCATTTAAAAACCCTTTTGTACTGATTTTTAAAAAATAATGACAGATGATTTTGAAATGTGTTTAATGGGGAACTTAAAATTTTCCATGGATTTAATTTTTTTTTAAAAAAATGGTATTATTTTAAATCAACGTAAATATACTAAGGATATTTGGAAACAAGTTGGTTTGGATAGTACAAAGGTAGTGATACACCTATGAGTACCATTTTTAAGTTGGATGCTAATGAAACTGGTAAACCAGTGGATCAAACAAATTACTGAGTTATGATTTGGAGTATGATATACCTTTATTCTAGCAAACCTATCATTATGTACAATGTATGGATGTGTTCTCATTTTCCATCTAATCCCAAATAATCTCATTTAAATACTGTTGAAAGGATTTTTAAATATTTCATGTTTACTATTAATCTGGGACCGTATTATCCAAGAGGGAAACCATTTGATTTAATATGTTATTCGGATTCTAACATTTCTGGTAGTAAGTTAGATAGAAAAAGAAACTCTAGAACATGTCACATGTTAGGAAAGTCAATAGTATCATGGTGTAGTATGAAACAGAGTTAAGTTACATTATCTACTATTGAAGTTGAATATATAGTTTCTAGTATCTTTTGTTCTCAAATTATGGGGATGAAACACACTTTTAGATATTATGGATATCAATTCAAACATGTCTCTATAAACTGTGACAACACGAGTGCTATCAACATCTCTTTAAATATCTTATCTCATGATAGGACAACGAATATTGATGTAAGACATCACTTCTTGAGAGATCATTATCAAAAAGGTGATATCACTCTTAATTCAGTGGTACTGAACATCAATTGGCGGATATATTCACAAAGCCTTTAAATTCTGAGAGGTTATATTACATCAAACAAGAGTTATGTATGATACATTGTTGAGTTAAATTCCTCACCATTAGACCTTACCATTAGATAACTCACCGTTAGACTGTATCGATAGGACCTCACCAGTAGACCTTACCGATAAGACCTCACCATTAAACCTCTCTGTTAGAGACCTCATCGTTAGACCTTACCGATAGGACTTCACCGTTAGACCATACCGATAGGACCTAACCGTTAGACCTTACTGATAGGACCTCACCGTTAGACCCTAACATTAGAGACCTCAAATTTATACCTTACCAATAGGACCTCAACATTAGAGACCTTACTGAAAGGACCTCACCATTAGACCTTACTGATACCTCCTTACTGATAGACGACTTGAGTAGGATATTGTGTGTTTGTTCTCATCTGGAATCTGAAACGTTTTCTATATATTACTTATTTATTTTATCTATTTCATTTATTGATCCCTAAAAAAACAAATCACATTTTAATTCATATCAAATCCTCTCTTGAAACTTTTTCTCCCAAAATCTCAGAACATAAACTTATAATGGATCTTTAAACCACTCCAGATCGATGGAAATAGTCAAAAGTCCATCATTTGCTGATGGAGGCAATGCACCAGATCCTAAAAGACCATTAGGTAAATCGAGTAGTGGAATCCATGCAGTGGAAAAGTTTCTTAGCCAGCATTTATCAAAGAGGGAAACTGTGGTTGGGAAGGAGTTTGGTTAAGAATGGCTGTTGTCGAGCCAGTCTTTAGTACTAAAGGAACGTGAATTTTAGGGTTGGCAAGAGTGTTTTGAAAACAATAATTGACCCTATTACACATATTTACTGAAGGAATTTTATGATTATGTCATGTTTTAGTAGTATTTTGATGATCACCAGATGACTTCCAGAGTAAATAGAGTACGTGTGAGTTTCTCCTCTACTGAGTGGGATGACTGCTTGAGTGTTCCACATGATGGAATTTATGATTATTACACAAAAGTGGCACCTCCCACTAGATATTTATTTTGCTATGAAGAATCATTAGCTAAATTTAAATGGTATGGAATTTATAGTAAAGTCATTGCTACAACGATGGAGGTAGAAGACAAGCTAATGTTTTTGTTTGACTATCATGTTTTGAGTCCCAGGAGGGGAGACTTTTTATCTACAAAGTATTAGGATGGTTTTCTTCTTGTATCTCTTAAATAATGAATAGAAGACCAACTTATGTAGGATTTTTATGATTCAACTAGAAGACATGACCAATCATAGTTGAAAATCCAATACCCTATTTCATTATAAGTTGATATCCCTTCTGTAGAAAGTGAAAGGAGTTGTTGGAGCTAAATTAGAAACTGTTATTGTTCAAGATATCCATTGTGTCACCAAAGTGATCTACAAGTTGAGGAAGATCAAATGGAATCCATGAATGAGTAGATGAATGAATGATGAGGATATGGTATATGAAGATTTATACCATGTGACTCATCCCACTAGGCCTAGAAATAAGAGAGACCCATGTCTTAATCCTGATACTGTTGAGCCTTCCTATTCAGTTGAAAAAGGAGAGGAAGTTTATACTGTGCAAGAAAGAGAGGATTCATATATAGATGCCATGAGTGATACTGACATTCCCTCAAATCCCCATGTTAATACAACATTCTTTGGTGGGCCTAGCCCACCAAATAAATTTCCTAGAAGGGATACATTCATAAGGGACTGTGAAGTAGAATCCAATGAAGAAGGAGTTGAAAATGTATTAAGATAAATTATAGATTCTTTATATGAGGATGATGACTCTAAGTCAAGTCATGTGGATTTTGAAACAATTTCTCCTTAAATTGAAAAAGAATGTTTAATTCTCATAACCATTATAGGACAAACAGAAAAGGTACAATATAGAGTTGAAGAAGTTGTTGATTCAGTTCATGGTGGACTTATTTTAGGCATTGTTGAAGATTCCTTGGAGGAAGTGGCATTAGGCCTTCTTGTTGTGATGAAATCGATTAAGGAGGTCAAATAGAGATAGATGTGGTTGTTCATGATAATTATCTTAGTGAGAGGGAGGAACCTGTTTCTACAAGATCAGTTATTGTTTCTCATGAGATAGAGGATGGGATAGAAGATCCCGACTTTGTGGTTTTAGGCCTAGATTATAGTGATTATAATGAAGACCAACTTATTAGAAGTCCTCCAATTGCTGGTGTCATAGAAACAACCAATGTGCTACCAGTGGTTCTGTTACCTTGAGAATTTGTAAATAAGGATGAATTGGATACTTAAAAATCAGAACTGAAGAGAATATTGATGAGAAAACCCTTGAGATAGCATGAACAATATATCTCGATCAATAAATCGTGACATCTACAGTGGAAAGGATAGTCTCTACCTTTCACTCAATTGTGTTACATGAGGTCAAGGAATTTCATAATCTAGTAATAACATTTCCAAAGTCTATGGAATTAGTAAAACTATCTATTTTCAACATAGATGCATATATGGATTCAAGATCTCAAGTGGAAAGAGACATTAGATATTTTTAATGTGTGGTTCAGTAAATGGTCACTGTATTCTAGGATTTTAATAATTCCACGGAAACACATGCGAAAGGAATAGATGATGATGTAAGAAGGCTGATCAGTGGATCTTACCAAGTCATATCAGGAGACTGTGGCTTTCTCTATGACACCTCTAGGTGCATCTACATCCACATCAGCCTCTCCTCCGGTTGGCATTGAAGCCTTCAGGACTATTGTTATAGAAGAGGAGGAAAAGTTATCCAGTGCTAGTACCTCATACTCATTGGTCATTTCCATTACCTGGGAAACTCATAAACATGTGGGAAATTATTTAAGGAAATCTACTCAAGATCATAAGGCTATAAAGGAACAAGCTGAGTTTAATTAAAAATGAGTATACAGTAATAATCAAGTGGATGGAAACTTCATGTTGTGGTTGGAGAACGTGAGTTTTCCACCAATCACTCAGGAATTTAAGGATCAAGTGAGCAAAATTCGAGAGCAGACTCCTTCTATGGAGAAATTTATGGAGAATATGAATGAATTCATTTAATATATGGAAAAAGGTCGTAGTATCACTATGGACTTTAGAAATCTTCAATTGACTTTCCTCCATGTGGACTGCACTCCCATCATTATTCTTCCATCCACGCCCTCTACTTCATGTGCCTCAGGATTTTCCAGTGCTGCTCTTTTGATGAATCTTTCCAAGGCTGTCAAAAGATTGACTCGTAAAATTACACAATGATCTACTCACTACAGGTCTATTGATGCTTATGTTCCTGCTCCACCCTCACTTCTGACTACCATCCCATGGCCTATCCCTCCACCTTCACAACCTATATCCTCAAATTCTAAGGGAAAAGCTTCAATGATCATCTCTGAAGTGGATTGAGTGTGGACTGTCTTAGCTGATATGGATTGATGTATTTATTTTTATATATTTTATACTATGTTATTAATTCAAACTCACTATTTTCAATATCTTTGTTATGTACCCTTTTTTTAATCACAATGGGGGATAAAATATTTCAACCTGAACTCTCTATGTTTCTTAAAGGTGGATAAGTGTTTATATGTATTTATATGTGTTTCTATATGTCATTTAAATGTTCTCGCCTAAATATATTCTTCAGCATAAAATTTTTGTATGATCACATTACTGATGATATTAGAAGATGCATTTAACCTTGATTCAAAATTCATAAAACTAAAGATTCAATGAAATAATTTGTTATTATAAAAAAGGGGGAGATTTTTGGACTCACTTGTTTTGGTAATCCCATATCATGTTTTCATAATCCCAAATCATGTTTTGATCATCACAAATCTTGTTTTGATAATCCCAAATCATGTTTTGATAATCCCAAATCATGTTTTGATAATCCCAAATCATTTTTTTGTCATGTTTTCATTCTATGTTAATTATGTTTCATTAATATTTCTTGTTTTTATATAGTACTATTCATATACTATCAATCTCACTGCTTGATTGGTTATGTTTACAATTCAGAATTTATCAAAGTACAAGGTCACCGCTACAAGGTCTCCATTATAAGGTCATCATTACAAGGTCGTCGTTGCAAGGTCACCGCTACAAATCCTCCCTTACAAGGACACCGTTACAAGGTCACCGTTACAAGGTCACCGATACAAGGTCACTGATACCAGCCTACTAATAAAGTTTACCGCTGAAGGATTCCGATGAAAGGATATTGTTAGAGGTTGTCGTTTAACACCTACTGATTGAATCCTATCGATGAAAATGCTACAGTTACCAGTCTACAACACTGTTCTACTCCATACTTTTTCAAATTCATATGACTAATGTAATGGTAATATTTTTATAACATTAATTCTTCTGACATAAATAATTCTTATTGTATACATATAAGGAGACCATATCTTGAAAGTACGAGGTACATGAAAGATTTCTCGTGATGTAGTTACTCCTATTACAGAACCTCATGTAAGAAAGAAAAAGGTCGAGGAAGAAAAGATATATAACAAGGCACAAATAAAAATGAAGACATAAAAATATATGCAAGGGAGTCAAGAAGTTAATAACACAATGAAGAAACTACTTAAGGGCAAGGAAGAACCATTCATGAACCTTCACTGCGAGCCCCAATAACATAAAGAAGATCTTTTCAGAAAAACAACATTAGGCTACCTCTTTTGTATCAAAAACATTCAGTCAACTCAAGGAGCATAACATTCAATTCTTGAAAGCTAGTACCTGGAGTTGTGACACTCTGGTTTTGAGACAACATTTATAGATAGACTCAAATTTCTAATTCATTACTTCAAGGAGTCTAGATTTGAACTGAAAACACATAAAGCCTTCTAAATTATATCTCATACTAATTAATCTATTTTGAATCTTTATTTTTAAATTACTGGTATGAGTGTCTATTTTTTTGTCTCACACACTATCTCTTGTGTTTAAACTGAAGGATTCTGAATATCCTCATACCAAACTCAATCTACATTTGTTTTCCACGTATAACTGTGTAAGAGACCATCTGTGTTTTGCACTATCTTTTTTCCACGAAGATCTATGGTAGAGTTTGTGAACAATGGAAAGATTGTGAAAACTATTGAAAAGCATGATATAGGTTCTGTAAAAAGTTTATTTCTAATATAAACTACTTGGGTGCGGGTGATCACCAAGTGGATATGATTAAGTCGCGTCTTAAGACACATCCTCTTGTTTTTCATCATTGTGCAATATATTTATTTATACCCTGTTTTATCTATTTTCCACTGCTTATATTATCTAAAACATAAAAAACTTTTATTTCACTTTGATAGTTAGTTTTGGTTAGTTTGTATATTTGATTAATTAAGTAAACTTGTTTCAAAATATGAAGCAGTGTAACTCACTAATTCAACTGAGGACTAGTCACCCTTTGAGAAACATGTCAACCAATTAGACATCTATATCTCTACTAGCTTATTAAACCAGACCATTTTGAATATTTTAGGGATCATTATAATAATTATTTTTAACAGAAATTTTATGTATGAACTCAATTCACTGCCTCTTCAGATTCCACTCTAACAAACTAAACTATATGATGAATTTTAATTTAATAACATCATAAATATGTTAGTTTAATTTGGAAAAAAAATTCCTTGTTATGAATCAAAATAATTTATATTATAAAATATATTACATTTATTTATTAACAATTATTGATATTGAAATAATTTAAATATATTTAAAACAGTTAAGGTAAACATGAGTTTACCAGGGGTTAACATATACATATAATTTTTTACAATTAAAAAAAATCTATCTAAATTCTATTTTATATTCATATATGTCTTTATGTATTGTAAGGTTCTAATATGGGGAATTTTTCTACCTTTTAGCATGATAGAAAAGTGGGTTTTATTCATTATTTTAAAAAACACCATGTGTCTCCCCTCCCCCCACTTACAAAAGGCCACCCCATATCCTCCTGATTACACACATCCAAATCCGCTTGGTCCGTCATATAACTACATAAATTACATACCTAATTCAATATCCACATTATATAAGTCTTATTTTATACAAAAATATCTTCCTAGAAAGGCTTCTTGTGAAAACCAAATGAATAGTTTTGAAAAGTTGTAATGTATGTAACTGAGAGTTTTATATTATTTATTGATTTATATCATTCTAATATTATTAAAATTTGTATATATTATAACCCATGTATCTAACATACAATTACATGTTGTTATTTAATGATAATTACCTAAACCAATCTCTTCCTCCCTCAAATGGAAATTAAACAGTTGATCATGTGTATTGAGGACTACCATATCACGAACCAACCGAATTCATTTTCTATTAAAATATTACAAGAAAGTATATAATAAAGTATAAAATGTTTAAGTATCATATTTATGAGAAAAATACACTCTAGTCATTATAATATCATTTATAATTTCATATATTCCATTCCATAGAGAATTTTATAACATCATCATTTTTTACAATAGACTACTACCTTGTCATGCGGTGTGATTCATTTTTACATAAGATTTATATGAATGAAAGAAAGGATTAATTTAATGTTTACAAATTATATTAATGATGTGTTAATAATTATATAGAATAAATATTTCTTATCAATTATTACAGTGTTATCTATTTAATATATCATAATGTCATTCATGTATACAAAGTGTGTATGTATCGTGACTAGCATGAGGGGGTATACCTTTGGAATGAAAAAATAGTGACAGGTGAATGATTGTAATAATGTATTTTTTTATTTAAATTCCTTTGGTTATATTAAATAATTCTTGTTTTCTAAAATTTATTATTCTCTCCATAAATCCTGAAAAATGTGTGATTGGTGAGGGAGTGATAATTTTAATGTATTTACTATAGAATAATTCACACCATAACAATTGGATGTAATATTTAATATTTCTAAACATGGTTCTCTATTTCCAGTTCATTGAATACCTGATGTAACTTGACCATTGAGAAAACGGAACATTAGTGTTTTGTGTGTTTTCTACTATGACCATTGGATTCAAATAACTCGATAATGACACCTACGATTTTTTTCCAACTATTTGAAGCACTAATAAAGAATGAACCGGAATTTTCAAATACTGATCAAAATTTCCCATTTTCTTATAATCCAAATCAATCATCATCTCTTCTTTATATAAAATAGTTGTTTTTTTTTTCAAAATATCATTTTGGTTTAATTTTTTAATTAATATTTTATCATACAATATAAATTTTTGCTCAAACTTGGACATTTAATTCCAATACATCCCCATAATTAAGAGTTTTGATTGATTTGTGTTAAAAATTTATAAATTCGATAACCAGTAGGAAATTAATTATTCCATTTGGAAATAATTGTTTTTTTAAATTGTTCGGGATAAGAGTAGAGAAATTATTATTTTAATAATGTTGAAAATTTATTTCCTCATCATTTCAATATTCTAATTTTATCAGAGGATTTTTATTTATTTAATTTTTAATACATTTTACAACACTAGTAATTTTGGTTTTTATGGCTGGGCTATAGGTAAATTTTAGTACAAAAATGATGTTCTTCTCCAAACTAAATGAAATATCATAACTACTAAATAATGATTAAATTATGAATATTCAATCCAACAATAAACCAAAACCATATCCATTTTCTGAGTACACCACAACCAATAGACTAATGCTAGAATTCTATGAGGACAATCCCAATCAAAGAAGTGTGGACAATGAATATATGGTATGTACAACATTTTGTTCTTATATTTTTGATAATCTTGATTCAAATGATTATATGGGTTCATAATATGATGAAGAGTGTATCATTTTTATAGAACATGAATGTGATGAAGCACAATTCAGAAAACACCAGTAAAATGAATAGGAAAAAGATACCTTAGTTTATGAGATGTTAAAAATATAAATTAAAAACAATGATCTTTATCAATAAATATAGGAAAAGAATAATATGAAGAAGAGAAAGATACAACTACCACTTTATAAAAAAATTAGAAAATTTTCCTGTGTGGTATGATGATGAAGAATAACCATCTCCACCTTATATTGACTAATGATTTGAACAAAAAGGACAAGTAATAAATGATGAAATTGATGAAATGACTATGAAACATGAAGATATCCTTGAATAATTCCCACACAAAATGTTTTCCTTTGAAAATGAATAATATTATTGAGTCTGGATGATTTCGAGATTTTGATTGCAAAACTCATGTTTTTCATACTCTTGTCACAACATATGAGTTCTACACCAGACCCAATGATGATTAGTCAATTTGACATGAGTATATATCAAAGTAACAAAAAGGTAAATACATGCCGCTTAGCCAAATACCACATTTTGATCCGCAAACTAAGGTATGGTCATTCTAGATGACCATTTAAAAAGTATCTTCTGGAAGGAAACACGAGTTTTTAAAACATTATATGACTTTATAATTATCTTTTTCTATTATGATTTAGTTATACATTAGTATTTAATTTCACTTATGAATTTATATTTTTTCTTATTGAGATGAAATGTACATTCAAATGTTTCTATTAAATTTCAGTTCCATTGAAGGAAATGATAGTACTATCAGTCAGAATAAAGAATATATTATAGGATCATTTCACTTCATAAACACCATTTATACCATGAATAAAATGCACAACAAGCAATAATCACATGTTGTGAATCTGGTATAGGTAGTACCAACATTTCTATCTTTAAAGGATCTATTTAAAATGGAGAAAGTAATTAAATTGATGATTTTTTGTTGTATTCTCCTAATTGAACATGTTATAGAGTTTTAACTACTAATTGCAATCCATCACTTGAGTTTTGCATAACTAAACTGAATTAAGAGAAATAAAATTCTCTAAAAATTACCATGCATTTAAATTTAATTTTTTTTTTCAATAAAATTTATTTTTAAAATAGTAGAAATAAATATTTTTGATAAAAATATTGATTATTATTTGAAAAAACATAATTATGGGGATCATGTTGATCCTTGTAAATCAAATTTTTCTTATATTTTTCCATTTTTGGAATTTCTTATATTTTTAGTAATTGATTTTATTATTTAAATGTTTTTTCATGAGTTATTTTCCAATCAATCCATCATATTACCAATAAATACACTATCCTTATATTTTATATCCTCAATTTCATACATTTACTGAGAAACTCAAAAATGATTTCTTCTATAACTTGTCTCAAATCTTATCAATGATATAAATAAAACTTCCCTTTTAAAATGATTAGGTAATTATTTTTTATCCCTTATCATTAAAAATAACTTGAACTAATGTTTTTTCTCCCTTAGGGGCCATGGGAAATCTTTTTATGAAATGAGCCATGTCGTAAGACCATATTTTACTTTCATACCTTCTACTAAATATTTTTCACAATTATCAAACTCATGAGTGGGTGAAATTTTGACAATTGGAAGGGAATGAAAATCTATAATAAATAATTATTGGGGAAATTTCTGGAGTTTTGTGGATGGCACAGCTATTATATTTATTTCACACCATCTTAAAAAAGGTTTTGTCTAGGTAAATTTAAAAAAATAAAAATAATTTACCATGTTATTCTATTATAAAAATTAAAACTAATTTCATGATGAGATAATTAATAGTTGTGTGGTGGATATGAATTATTTTTCCAATAAAACATATTAAAATAGTAATGATAATTAAAATAATAATAAAACTGGTTGGTTCATATATTTAATATCATATCATTATGAGCGTTCTCTAATATAATGAATAAAGATTAGCCTTTCATTGTCATGTTTCTGGTTATGATGGCATATAATTTAAAATTGAACTTCTTTTTAGAGCCTTACAATATAAATATCATTTAACTACATTCCATAAGCCTTGACATCATTGGACCCCAATTGGTTTTTTCCTCATGATAACATGTGATTCTATCATTACATGTTGATGATGTTACATGCCTTGCATGCTTTTGGTATTCCAAATATTTTTTAGGTACGTGTTGAATTATTTATAAAGTTGGTTTTCAGATGATGAGAAGAAAAATTAATGTGACGTAAAATGTAATTGTAATACAAATTAATAACTAATAAAAATGAAAATAGATAATTGAAAATGATTTCCTATTTCTAAAAAGGAAAATTAAAATACATGGTTGATTTTTATTCTTTGAAAAATGTGGAATTGATAAATTTTCTACCAATGGTAATAAAAAATATAATTTTTCTTTGTATTAGTTACATTTTTTGAAATTTAATTTAATGAATGGAAAAGTGAACTTTCATTATAGTATATTGAGATATAATCCAGGTGGAATTGTAAGAATTCATGTGTAAGGGGTATTTGATTACAATACTTCATGAGTACATAGTAATGTTTTATAATATATGTATTTCTGTATATAAATTTCTATTCATTGAAAATGTTACCCGATTTTATATTTTTGGTTTTTTATTTTAGGAACTATAGATTTATGAAAAACGAATAAATATAGGTTAATTGTGGATCTAAAAATAACATGATGCTGCATGAAAAGAGAAGAACATGTGACCAATTTTTTTTAGTATTAAATGAAGATGGCTAATTTTTTTTGGGCGTTTACACATTGTGTATTCTGTTTACATGGTGTGAGTTTTTTTTATATTTTTTTGGTAGATTTGTGCCAATTATATGACACGTTCTTCCTCGTTGAAAATTTGAAGAATAAATTTCATGTAATTATTTACACATTTGGAAATATCTTGATAGACATAATTGAAACCCTCGGACGATTTATTTAATGAAATTATTAAATATTAGAACTCGAGGCCCTAAATGGAGATTTTTTAATGGAATTATAACGCAAGTGATTTCTAAATAATTCATAGGGATGTTTATAAATAAGCGGACATACTACTACTAGATAGATCTTTTAGAGAGATGAATCTTATAGGATCAAGTATGGTTAATATTTTTTACGTCAAATATGTTTTTCACTTTCATTCCCACTCTTTACTAGCATGAGGATTATATCTTGTGAACGTAAACTATAATTATAGTTGAATGATTTTAATAACGTATTTTAGTTTTTAATGAAATTCATTTGACTGTTTTTACAAAACCCTGATTTCACAAATCTCTTCTGTTCTCTATCATTTATGTCCATTTATTGATTGGTGAGTGATTGTTAATTTCCATGAATTAACAAGAGAATATTTCAATCAATGATCATTGGATGGATTCATTTCTATGTTTGAATATTATTACGACATACCATGTCAATTAATACCTAAAGTAACATGAATTATACAAAATTGGAATATTGACGATTTTTGGGTTTTCTACCAAGACCATTGGATTCAACTAACATGGTTTAAAAACCAATTATTTCATTCCAATTATTTCATACCCTAATCAGTCATGAAACCTGATTTATAATTTCAAGGAACGTTTTTCAATTTTTTAAAAATCCAAATCAACCAGCATTATTTATTTCAATATAATAGCTACACTAAATTCATATAGTAGTTTATGTTTATTTTGTTTAAATAATATTTTTATAACCTAAAGTGTTTTGGTTAGACCTCGAACATGAAATTCATATAGTACACTGTAGTTTGGTGTTTTTATTGATTCTTGTTATAAATTTATAAATTTTATAATCATGTGGGTGTTAATGATGCACATTTGAATATCAAAATTACTCCTACATATTAACCTATCATATAATAACTTCCATTTATGGGGGTAATATATTATTTATGACCTGATACTAAATAATGCCATCTAGAATTCTCTCTTTATTATGTTATTAAACAAGAATATGATACCCATTTATTTTTATGAATAGTTATTATGTTTATGATTTATTATGTATATCCTTATGTTCCACATATATGAATGTACATGAAATGACTACAACAGGTGGAACCATAATTATATTTTTCATAAATGAATTGGGTAATGTTTTAGTCTCATGATACAACATGTATGTCACTATAGAGTGATCATAATCCATTATCAGGCTATTTCCACCACATGTTGTTTTCATGGAATTTAGAATTGACTTATGTTTTTATCATTTTAATGTCATTTACACATTCCCATGTTTCTATGATATTACAATAACATGAAATTAGGGTTATACATCCACTTTATTAATCACATACCTTCTATTTTATGAAATTATCTTATACCTTTAACTCACATGTTATGATTAATTAATTTTTCATTTCCTTATCGGTATTTTACCTCAATCCTTACATTATATATTCTATTGGTTATCCTATAATATTTTAGCATCCTAAATGGAATTTAAAATATCACTATTGATAATAAATCAGGGAAGCTATGTTTTAGTTTTGTATAATGTATTATTGAAACTAATATTCCAAATAAATCATGACTCTACAATCCATATATTTTAATTATCATATATTTATGATTATGAATGAAATAATAATATGTGTAAGAGTCCTGAGTTTCCATAATCTAGTGTCTATAGGACGCAAGATCTTATTTTCTAACAATCATTCTTGAAGGAATTATTGATTACTCCAATAGTATTATAATTATCTCTATAAAATAGTAAATTTTTATAGAGGACTATATAGTTTATTAATTTACAATTTTTAGATAATTAAAAAGATTGATTTTATTTCTAGGTGTATTTATTTGGATAGTCACATTTTTTGGTGTGGTAAATGATTTTGACGGTGTGGTTTCCTTTAATTTTTTATGAGTATCATGTTTTAAATAAAATTATACATTGATTGTTTTGAATATAAAATGGATTTCGTAGGCCTGGAAGAGATTGTGATTCCCGTGTGATATAATTTTATAAAATCTTGAGTTGGGTATACTTGAATTTATTTTGAAAATATAGCACATAGGAAAATTGGGTGTGTTTGGTTATGCAGATATTATATTTTCTAGTTGGTGTAGAAGTAAAATAGATATCATGGTTTTTATAATGATATATTTTTTCATGAAATAGTATTTCTAGGATCCACATTACAATGACTTTGTGTTCCTTTCATGTCCTAGTGACATATTCCCATTGGATATAGACCATTTGTGGTTGAATTTGTTTAGGATGGTGATGTTTTATTCATTTATAAGATCCATTTCATTTTATCAGTTTCCATGGATGGTTTTATTATTTCCATTTGAACAACTTACACCAATTTTACAAGATTATTGGTTTTTTTGAATATCACATGTATTAACCTATAACATTATCAATGAAATTTATCTTATTATATTTATTTCAAATAGGATAGACTATATAAAATAACATAAATAACACAATAAAAACATATATAAATAATTAATTACAGGAGAGGTATTTCTAGAAGTTAAGGAACCTACACTGATGAAATTGTAACTTACCCTTATGAATAGTAACACAACCATTATAAATAGTAAACACACCAATAGAATAATTACCTTACCAGTGAATGTATAAATAATATTATGTCATCATATAACTGAAATTATTATATAATTATACCATTGTGTAAGTAAATTAGTATTTCAAAAATTAATATCTATGTGTATGTATTTTTTGTAATTCATAAATATTAAATTACAGTTTGATAATTAATAAAATTATTTAAATAAAAATTCATTTTCATAAACATAACTCATAGTTAAATATATTTTTATCAAATGAATTTATAATAATTTTATGATTCCTTTGTGAAATTTTGAGTGTGATATAAAATCACCTAGAAATTAAAAAAAAATAATTTTTTTATTAAATAATGATTTTAAATAAATATTGAATTTAGATAATTTTGAAAACAATTTCCATAAAATGGTGTTTATTTCTGAATTATCCACATTGAATAACGGTTATGGTTATTTTATTATTATCCATAAATGTTCATTAAATAGTAAAATACAGTAATTTATATTATAAATACATTATAAGCTATATAAATAAATTCTAAATTCATGTATGATGTAAGAAATCCTGTATTGAACACACATTCATAATCAAATATATTTATTTACAATAATTAACACTATTTAAATTATTGAAAAAAATAATTATATAAAAATTAAAATAATGAGAAATCTCATATATCATCCACTTTAAATACCACCCATCACCACCACATATTATCACATCTGTAGGCCTATAAGCTTGTCATAACATTGTCCAAATCCTCTTCTATAATCTCTCCTCACATACATGAGATATTGGTCTTTTAAAAAGACCAATACCCCTTCCCATAGGGAGGTTTTCAAAGAGGATAATTTAAAGGAAAAACCCTCATCATTTTTCTTTTAATATAATTTCAATTTATAATATTTAATTATATATACTACCCTCCTCTATCCAAATGATTTTGATAATTCCATTATTATATATATATTTATATATAGTTATTATATCATGATATGGAAATATCCTTCATCAAACTCTTTTGCCTATCTCTATAATTTTAGAATGGAAATAATCGTCTGTTGGGTGATGATTTACAACCTTCTTAGACGATGGAATTTTTTTCAATGTCTCATTCAACAATGGTAATGAAACTATTTTTATTGTTAAAATAAAATTCAATATATTTATTAAATCTATTTTTATTTTTTGGATTTAATATAATTACTTAATAGAAATTTAAAGACAAAATGGGATTGATAGCATAAATAACCAGTGTAATAATGTAAACGATTATCCTGATATGTCTTATCTAATGATTCATCCAACAACCTTATAAAAAATGATTTATATAACCATTTAATCATATATATTTTTATTAATATCACATAAATTATATTCTATATAATTATACTTATTCCAGAAGAACTTCTATACTCATATACATGTACACTGATCATGAAATGAAATTAAATGAATGATTCTGATCCATAAAATTCTATATTATTAATCATCAAAAAATGGGATAACTTTTGTTAATAAAATTATAAAAATTAAAATATATGTAGATAACAATATTAATTATCTAATTAATTAATTCAATTTTATTATCAATTATGATAAGGTCATGTGAAAAATCACATCCAGACATAATGTAAGTGTTTCTCCCCGAACGTCCATTTTTCATTCAAGATTATGATTTCTCTCTCTTTAATGCAATGAAATTATAAATTAATCATATTTACTCCTCAAAAATTCAATTTTAATGTTATATATATTTGTACCAATCATAATACATCATTATGTGATCGTAAGATTCATGTTTTATAATGAACCTTATCAATCCTTCCAAATACACAACCTTGATTAAAAGGATCATCTTGATTTCATATCCTTTTTCATGTAACAAAAAAAATCAGATTTATAAGAACATTATTTTTATAAAGTGGATAAATTTTTCATAAAAAGAAATATTTTTTAAATTAATTATTGATTAAAATAATATGTAATATAAATAATTATTCTTCTGAAGTAAATCTTCTTTAAAAATTAAAAGGAGTATTATTCTAAAAAATTCTACAGTGATTTTATTAGATAATTTTCATTTATTTAAAAATCAATATTGAATTTTGTTATTTATTTATAATTTTATATTATTATTTTAATTTAAAACATGTTATGAAATTGGTTATAATATGGTTGACTGTATGTGTGCTATCTATATACCATTTACTATGCTCTTCAGTTAGATTAGTGATTATGATTATAGATTGGGGAATGTTATCCCCATATATTATGTTCATGTTGTTTATGTTTATTCTAATTAATATTAGAAATTTGATGGACTTATATAGTCGTGGGAGGTGACCTCCAAACACATTCTTTGCATCAGTACATCTCATGATAGAAATCAGAATTGGTTTTTTGCAGAGGACTTACCCAAGTTTATGGAAACGTCTTGGTCGATCCCTTGATGATATTTTTCATGTTTCCAGATTTTTATTTCCCACATTATGATATATTAAATTGATAAATCATGTGATATTTTACTATAATATTATCCATGAAAATGCTTCATTCTGTTTTGATCAGTTATATAAAATTATTACCTAGATTTCATTTCATCCATATTATTCTCTAGTTTACTTTGAGTGAAATGTTATTTTTTTATTCAACAAGACTAATGATTATTTTAATGGTAACTACATTCAATTACCTATAAATTATAATAATATGAGGTCACCCCTTCCTTGTTATTTATTTTTCCATACAGAATCAAGAAGTTTATTATGAATGACCTACAGAAATAATATAAGACTTTATGTGTGATTTAAAAGAAGATAATACGATTTAATTTTTTTTAGAATAAGAAAAGAATATATCAATCAGTTTTTTTATTGGAGTCAAAAGTATGTGATCGTATTAAAATATTTTTCATGTAAGGAAATAAGTTCAACAACGAGGTCATTGAACCAGGTAATTTCTTGATTTACTCCAATGTTGTCCATGACATCAGCAACCATATTTGCTTCTAGATAAACATGAGTGATGATATATTTGAGATCTATTAGTGAACGAGTTAAATACATGTAGTGTTTAGTAAGTGGCTAATCTAGATGAATAATTACATTCCAAATTTCTTGCATGATGGTCGTCGAGTCACATTCGATCCAGATATTGTTCCAACCAATGAGTATTGCGAAGGTGATGGCATGAATTATGCTCATCATCTCAGCTTCAAGGGAGGTGGTAATTCCACAACTACCCATGAAGCACTAAAGAGTTTCACTGAGATTATTCCTAAATATAGCACCACATCCTGGAGGTCCTGGATTTCCTTTAAAGTAGAAATCAATATTGAGATTGAACCATCAATATGATTTTATTCATTTCATGTTGTATGTAATTATGTTTTTATCTGGTTTGGTAATTGAAATTATATATTTATTACTTTGGGAAGTGATTCATTGTAATCTTACCAATTATATAAATTAAAAAATAAACTTTAGGCTATTGGGGTTGGGGACTTTACAGTTTGTATCTGAGTATGTTTAGTATAATCCTTGGGATCTATATTTAAAAAATATTGATTGAGGAACATATCCAAAAGATAGAAATTGGGGATAAGATTTACATTCAGTATAATAATATAATATAACCAAAAAAATTCCTAATATTGATATTATACGTGTCTTCCAAGAAATAGATTATTTCCCATATAATATTAGTGTTTGTGGATATGGAACCAATCTACGCAGGGGTAATAACTCTGACATGATTACCCGGGCTCGACTTAGGGTAACCTATACCACGTCAACTATATATATTGTTCACTTGGTATGACACACCCTAGGTATATTTTTTGTATAATTAAATGTTTATTTAAAAATGGTAATGAGGTATTTAGAAGTAAATATTTCCTCAATGAAACATTGTTTATGATTATGAGATTAGATATGCATAAATTTTCAATTAATAAAAGATGTTTTTCTAGTTTGAGATTATCCATTATAGTTCAGAACCTAATAGTGTGTTCTCCATTATTTATAAATGAAACATATTGGATTTTATGGAAACCATATCAATAGAAATATCCCATATAGGGATTTTTCACTAATGAAATATAATGTTGTCAGAATAAGAGATACGACTGGAGCAGAGAAACATATAACTTTACTGGAATAACAACTGAGGTTATGAGAAATAACCTTACCCGTATGGTGAATATAGATCCACATCATGAAATAAATATGCTATACTTATTTATGAAACAAAAACCTCTATAATTAAATGGGACATTAAACCCATTTGTATTTGAGTCCTGGAAAAGATCATTAGAGAAGATATTTTTCAAATTTGGAAGTAAAAAAATTGATAAATATTTCATGGAGTTCTATAATCTATCAGGATATATAGATAAATTGTGTTCACTAATTAAAAATAAAAATTAGGATAAAGAAATTAAAATAATGGAATGGAGGGATTTTAATGAAATTTTAATATAAAAATATTTTCCTTTTGAACAAAGAGATGATATGAAAAAGAAATTTTTTAATCTAATGGAAAACCTGGATGAAAATTTTCACATGTATTAATCCAAACTTAAAAGGATACCAAGGCATGGGACAAATTACATATGTAATCCAGGGAGCAAGATTAATCAATTTTTTTATTGTTTAAAACCAATCCTCCAAAGGTCACTAGTCTCCAAAAAGTTTTCATCATAAAAATATATAATTTCAAGTGATATCAAGAAATTTTATGTTATATCAAATACATAAGATTTTAAGATAATTCCAGAGATAAAGTTGGTGTTGTGGAATGAATGGAAAAAGAGAAGATGAAAAAATAATGTTTTCAAACATGTCATACTTACGAAAGGAAACAACTTAGATATTGCATAAAAGGAAAATGATTATGTATGAACTGTGGATAAAAAGGCCCCTAAGACCATGATTTAATTAGAATTAAAGATGATACTAATTTTGAATTCAACAATTATATAGAGATGGAACACTGTAAAATTATTACTTGAATCGTCAAGGTAACTTTCATTAAAATAGACCACTAGAGAAAGAATAAGATTATGTAAAAAAAATAATTAGGTTAATGTTCCTAATGATGTGGTGAATTGTACTATAATTATTTACTCAAAATGGGAAATTATTTATTTTTCCTATATCATTTATTTCCTTCTTATATTCCATCTGTTCTGTAAAATTTTTATATTTACAATTGTTTTACTTGGAATTTTTGGTCAAATACTCTAAGGTATATCTCATTGAAAATAATATGTGCTAAGAAGATTCCATTATAGAATATAAACATGATTTATCGATGGATTATATCATCATAAATTTGTTTTACTTTGAAATAATATTTATTATTAACTAGTGTAAAAAATATGATGTGAAAATCAATTAACAAGAAGAAGAAAATTATTATTATTGATGAAGGTATAAAACCCCTTATCTAGAAAGTAGAAACATCAACATCTAATTCTTTTCTAAATCCACCCCATATAGCTCTAATTTATTATATTCTTAGTCTGTAAGAGTGTGTAATATATTGGTATGAGAAAATAATTCATTAAATTATGTATTCACTTATTGTGAAAGAATAAATTGATGTATTTATAGAGCATTTACCTAGAAATTCTTCAAATCATGATGTTCAGTTATTTATTTATGTAATTCATTTTTCAAGAGCTATATCAAATACTCTTTATAAAATTAAAATTGTGGAATTGGTAGAATTGTTGAAACAAATATAGGAATTAAGAGATAATGAATTCATCCACCGTAGTTTATTCCCATTGGGAGAAACTGTTCTATTTTGTCAAGAAGAAAGATGGATCCATGAGGATTTTCATAGAAATAATATAAATTAATGCTATTAAGGTTGTGAAAAAATATACCCTTTCTCATATTGATAATTTATTATATCAATTTCATAGAGATCAATTTTTTTAAATGATTAAACATTGATATGGATATCATCAATTGGGATTGAGGAAGGAGGATATTACAAAAGAAAAATTTAAAATTATTTATGGGCAATAATATTTTATAGTAATTACAATAGGAATGGATAATGGACAAACAATTTTCATAGATATAATAAAAAATGTTTTAATTTAATATCATGAATAATTTTTCATGGAATATGTAAAATGATATAAATTCCATTAGAATCACTTTTATTTTGGTCTAAAGCCTTTATGATGAAAATAATTATATGGGTTTTTAGTGAGTGTGAATTATAGATTCTATATGGGTATCTTCGTGGCTATATTTTTTTTTCAATGTAAGGAATCTCAATTTATCCTTCAATAAAAAAAACAGTACATGAATTTTTTATTTCAATGATCATATCTAAGGTACATAGTACTGTTGGTTTATCTTGTTATTATCAGTGTTTCATTCAAAACATCTCATGAATTTCTAACCTATTAACCAAGGACACTAATAAAGTAGTAAAGTTCATTTGGAAAAAAGAGTGGGAATAATATTTTCAATAATTTAATTAGAGGTTAGTGAATGATCCAATATTGACTATACCATTAGGAAATTGTTTATTTTTTATTTATACTAATTCATAAATTAAATGAATTGGATTTGTTCTTATGAAAAATTATATTTTTATTTCCTTTGAATGAAGGATATTAACTACTCATGAAAAGAACTATCCAACTCGCGATCATGAGTTAGCAGCTGTGAACTATTTTTTAGTGATATGGAGACACTATTTATAGGGTTAAACATATATGATATATAAGTATCACAAGAGTTTGAAATATTTACTCTAATAAAAATAAATAATCCCGAGGAAAAACTGATAGTTCAAGATACTCAAAAAATATTATTCTACAATACACTACCACCAAGGGTTGAAAAAAAGGTCGCATATTCATTATGTATGAATTATCATGGTGTTCTAAACTAAATGATGATTAATAAAGATCATGTTTAGATGGATCTTGAAAAGATGTATACTGGAATCATTAAAGATCATGAAAAATCAATACCTTTTCAGCTATTTATCAAACTATATTTATTCTTAGGAATTAAAAATTCTTAGTGTGGTGATGAAGAGATTATTTAAAAATATGTTAATACAATAAATGATTGGATTTCTACAAGATTAATGTGTGAGGATTTAATTATGATATTTTAGAGGAGTCTATGCGTACACTATATATTTTAGAAGAAAAGATATTTATTAGATGATTCCCATTTATCAAATTTATCTATAAAATATGGTAGAACTAAGATGTAGAGAGATATAATGGAATATTTCTGTTGTGAAAATATGATATGAGAAATTATTGATTTTGTATTAAGATGTTTAGTATTTCCAAAAGTGAAGGCTAAAAGATAACATTATGGAGGTGTCAGAAAACCCCTTCCAATTCATACATAGAAATTTGAGGACATGCCTTGGGATTGGGTCACTAGATTACAAAAAATCAAATAATGAATGATTCAATATGGGTAATCAAATAATTAATAATTCAATATGGGTTAATGGTGATCTACATACCAAATGTTCTTCAACACCTATTTCTGGTATAAATATTGGTGTCATAGTTGTCAGTACTGGTGGTTATACTAGTATACCATGGTCTACCAATACCAAAGTGTGGTAGTTGACACCTTCTTATCATATGAATGGTGTTTCTGTTGGTTCCATGCCACTAGAATTCCAAATACATTCATTTGTTCATTATATTTAAAATTTTCACACATCAAAAGTACAGATATTGTATTAGGATTTTTATAATACTTACTATGTAAGGACACACCCCTCTACACACTCCATCATTCTATATTGGGTGTTATGTAAATCACATTTTGGAAAGTGAAACTACAAGTTGAGGACTACTATGGTTTGGTCTGGTCAGGTGCTCTACCATAAGAAATTGAGGTATATTTTTCATTTTCATGTACTCATTTCCATTTGAATCTATACTCATTTCAAATTTATCATGATCTATTTAAAATTTATATCGAGTTTACTTTATAATGGTTTAACCAAATGTATCATTAATTTCAAATCCATGAGGGCCCATACTCATCAGGAACCAAAGAATGGAGTCCACCTAATTCACACAATTACATAAACTAAAATACCTATCACACCATCGGAAACCTATCACAATGAAATGAAAACAGTAATTCATGCTAAATGTCATGGAATAAAGCATGACATGAGATTCTTTTAATTTTAATATATGATTCATGAGATGAAATAAACTCATATCACTAGGTTTCAAAAAAGAAAACCCATAATTATATCCGTAATAACATCGAAATTAGAGTGCATCACCCTCTAGTGGAATCAAATCAACTGTAATAGTAACATTTTTGAAAACATCAATTTAATTCAAGGAAATTTGTCTTCTTCCTGCACGTTGGTCAGCTACAATTATCCATTACTCATTTAAAAATTCATATTCCTACACACCCATTTATATATTCTTTATATATTAATGAAAACCATAAAATATGATCTCATACCACTACGTAATATCCATGACCTGGATTCCCTTGAATGGTGCCCCAAACCTAGTTGGGAAAATGGATTTAGGTTTATCTCCCCAAATTAAATAGGCTTACAAATTGTATCAAGTTCCTAGTTGTCTCTATGGAGAGACGATTCCCTTATAACAGAGTGTGACACAATAGAATCAATATCATACACGTATCTAATGATGTATAATAATCCTAAAATAATTATGCAACTAAAGAATGATATATAAGAAATTATTGAAAAATCTTTATATAAAATTGATTATACATATTATATGTTATTAATAAATATTCCAAAACATGTATTTAATTGATATATACTATACGTGTATCAATGTATTAAAAAACAAAAAAAAATATTTCATCATGCTTCAAAATCCTCATATCGGTCCAATGATATCCCACTCCTAATAAATAATCAAGATCATTTAGTAAGAACATTCTATTATTAACATATTTAAATATATTGTCACTTTGGGTACCCAAAGGTGGAGAAAATATGGTCTGATTTGTAATACTATTAGGAAACCACCCATGGAATGGTTTAAATCTGACATAGAATATATATAAAAAATAGTGGGATGGATGTAATGAAATAATTAAAGGAAATACCAAAAGTAAATTACCTATAATGTCCAGGTTTAGATTTACAGCAATTCATTTAAAGTTTTTTTTTTGTTTATTGATATCTGGCATGTATCTCACAACCCCAATTATTAAATGATCAATGGTTGCCTATACAGACATCCATAAAGATTATGATCAAGAACAAATCTATGATTTTGATTTGGTTTAAAATTTTTTTCTCAGAATTCATTTTTTTAATTAATCTATTTAGTAGCTGATATAATCATATTCATTCCTATCTTTGAATCCAAGTGTAACTCCATGTATAATATAAACCAACACCATACAAGCCCATCGATGGAAAACCACTCAATAACTCAATTATCACTCTTGATTTTTTATAACATCCCTACCATTTTAGATCATCCTTTTTGGTTCAGTAAGGACGCCCAAGTTTCACTAGGGGAATATAAGATCAAATTTCATTGGATAACATACATGGAAATATATTTGGATTTCAAGAGTAACTCGATATATATTAGTCAAAGGCCCATCTGAGTTCATCCCTGGGAAACCATACTGGTGTCCAGGAGTCACATAGGCATCATCCATGTCAATTAAAAATGAGTATATCATTTAAATTCATCAAATGAATATATTTTTGATAGAAGAAAATATTAATTAAATTAATTAAATATCATTTAATCAATTACTTATCAATATTCTATTATCAAACCCATGAAAATATAACTCAGACCTCACCTATAATGTGAGTCATCTTATTAGGAATACATGGAAGCTTTGAATTCAATATACTCAAATGAGAAACCATCATGAAAATATTATCATGCTTAAAAAACCAATCACATATAATATCGTCTATTCAACCCACATGAGAATTTCATTAAAAAGGTAAACTCATGATTAAACAATCAATTAAATGGAAAGGGCTAAGGGAAATGGTCATTTATTCCCTTCCAATTAGTCTATTATAACAAAATTGATTTTATAATTCAAATCACACATCAATTCATAACAAATTTATCAATTTTATTTACAAATAAATTCAGAATTCACATGCCATAGGAATGGGTAGAATGGGAACACCCAAATGAATCCATTTCAAAGAGGCTCCCATGAGGATCTAGTTCAACTAATCAACAGACACATAGGTTTATTCCATTTTATGGTTCCTAACAATTTATCATTCATAAACATGCCAATTTTATTACATAGGTCATTCCTCTAGATTATATGATTTAATATCATTCCAAATGTGATGCCCATAAATTGGGTGCATAGAAAAGAAACATATAGAAATAAATATACCTTTAATTAAAGAAATTAGAAAACCTACCTTAGGTATGTAGTTGATAGATCATCAAGTATTAAAACTTTATTTAACTTAGATATTGAGAAAATTGTTAAAAAAAAATAAAGAACCTAATAATTGGAAATATTATCTTGGACTTAAATAACCAATCTCAAATCATGAAGAATGATGAATGGATTAAATAGAATTTAAAAATCACAAATTCTAATTCATCATTATGATCCACACATTAATCAGAGATAGGATATTGTATTTATATAGAATTTTACAATATTATTAATATGAGAGATCACATTATGATGCTCTCTGCTATAGGGGAAATGTAAAATAGTTATAATGTTAAATTATATTTTATAAGATAATTTTATATTTTACAAAAATTAATAGGGTCGCATGGTTTGCCCAAACCATTTGTTAGCCATGAATACTTATCTCGAGTTAGGGGAACATCACATGGTTTGTAAACATTGTTTTAATAATGTTGTGAACACATTTCAATCCACCACTGTAAAAATTTCAATCATTGGCGTACTAGTATGTGGGATAAATTAATTGGTTTTCACATACCATGTTCAAGGAAATTTCACCCAAAAAACATTGGTTCCAGGATCTGAACTCACTTAAGAAACACCCATTACCACAATGTACTCAATGTACACTCCCTTATAGACATATATAGACATTTTAATTGAGAATTTATAAAACAAATGTCAATACCTCAACAGAGAACCATGTTCTTACACAAAGAAAGAGAAATTTGTCATGGTAACTTACCAAAATAAGGGGAAGCTAATTAAGTGCATACACTAATCATGCATATAAATTACAATGAGTATATTGTTTATATTGTTTTGTGAGACTAAATGATATTATTTATTTAATAAATACGTCCTAATATATTGATCTAAAAATATTATGGGGGTTTCTTAGATTTTATAAAATTGAAGATGAGTCCATTGAGAAATTTTATGAAATATTTGTAAGGCCTTTATTGTATAAGTTAATCTTAATCATCAATTACAATATAATGGTTGACCAATTATTTTGTGTATTAAAGATAATTCAATATAAATTTCTGGAAATTAGATAATTTGTAGTTATGAACATATTGATTTTTGTGTTTTCAAGGCCGAGATAGTTATTTTAGACTCTCAGTTGTATTGTGGGAATGCATATTAAAGTGTAAACTAGAGTTTTATTGTGGAGAATAAATGGAAAATACGGTTAAAGAAAGAGAAAATCACATCCCAATTTTCCATAATTATTGTAATAATAACCTTAAACTATTATTTAAGGGAACCTAGTAAAGTTTCAATAATATAGAAATGGGTGATCTAGCTAATCAGTTGGGAATGAAAATGATGAAGCCCACTAATATGGAATATGGAATGTATATTCAGATCAACAATCATACAATGATATAACATTTCAACTTCCATGTTAATGGAAATTATGGTACATATTTTCTCAATACAAGGATTTTTAAAGAAATTATTGGTAAAACACCCAATTCAATGACAGAACTCAAAACGAAAAACTTGTCAACACATATATGTTGTAGCCTAGAAATACTGTGGTGATCGGTACATTGGTTATTCATTAAATAATAGGGAACATTATTTTTCATTATAGTACAAATAATTTTTTATATCTTGGAGGTTTAGTATTGTAATTCAGACACAATGTCAAAACATGGTTGCTGAGTTATATATGAGAATATAAAATATATAAATTATTGCATCCCAAGTAAATATCTCCTCCAAAAATAATGACTGTGGATTTAATACTCAATAAAATCTCATCTTAAATAATTAAAAATATACTGATTCTATATTTTTAATCCATATTAATTCCTTATATTCAATCAACATCAAATATTTAAAGAGTGAGATCACTATGCACGTCCTGAGATATCCATTGAATCTACACAAGTGTATAAAGTATGATGAATCTCCCATATAATAAACATATAAATTGTTTATATTATTTGTTTATTATGATGAAAAAATAAGGAAAATGATGTATATGATGTAAATAATCATGTTTTATGAAATTCTCATCATAAGGGAGTGTACTGAGGTATTTACTGAATAGTTTCATAGTCATTATCATTACTGAGAGGTTGAGATCGCAATAAAACTTATACCTACATCTACATCATTTGATAGTCATAATAAAATATCCATTGTTGAGTTGAAATAGATAATTATAAATTTCATGTGAATTTTATTAATTATATTATACACCTTAATTAATTACTGTGGGGTGATAAAGTCATATTCATTATTAAGATGGATGTCTCAATGCACCTCTATATTGCTTATCAAGAGCTCAAAAATTGTCATGATAAGAAACAGTTCCCCATTTCAAGGATTGAAATATTGTCTAATCAACTGTGTGGGGACTATTATTTCTCTTAGGTGGACCTTCATTGAGGATATCACTGTTTAAGGGGGAAGAAGGAAGATATTTCAAAACCCACCTTTCCAAAAATGTTGGGACACTCTAAGTTCAAAATGATTGCATTCTAACTCAATAATGATATTTAAATATTTATAGAACCCAAAAAAATCAGTAGTTCTTATAGATTATATTCATATATACTCTAAAAGCATGGATGAGCATTAATGGTATTTTAATACTATTCTAAATCCATTGAAAAAGGAGTTGTTATATGAAATGTATAGAAAAGATTTGTTTTTTTATTAATGATGTATCATTGATGGGGATTTGTATCCCCAAAAATGGTTATATATATATATAAACACTTTAAGGAAAAAAGAAATTAAGGAGTGTCCTATAAAAAGATTAATAATGGAGATCTGTACTTTCAATGGACTAGATAGATAATAAAGTCGTTTTTTAGAAATGTACCAGTATTTTCAAACCCATTAACCAAGATATCATGAAAGGGGGAAATGTTTGAAGGAAAAAATTAATGAAAATAAATAATTATGGAGTTGAAAAAATGATTATCAATACAGAAATTCTCAAGTTACACTAATGTGGTGCACTTTTTAATGTATTTATTGATGATTTAAAGATGGTTTTGGGAGAATTAATAATTAAAAATTAAAAATTCATATCTTGCCCCTCATGGAAGTTTAATATTTTATGGAGAAATTATCCAACCCTCTAATTTTAGTATGATATTGTAAATTTTCATTTAATAGAAATATTTATTATCTCTCTCGTGAGAAGTGTGAAATAAGTACACATCATAATATCCTTAAATATATATTTACATTGAATGAGATTAATTCTTTCCTACATATATTTTTGGATATAATCATTGAAAATGAATGATTAATCCATTATATTCCCTTTATAATAATATGGAATAATATATATGGGTAAATGATTTGAAAACTATAACAATGTTGAGAATTGAGAAGGATCCAATCATCATGTACTTGAAATGGATGGACTTTGGAATCTTAATGTAAACCACATCCTCATTACTTTCTCAAATGATTTTTCTAAAATATTATCTTTAGAATACAATGTATTATCAAACCGCTTATGTGGAAATTTATAAGAATTTTTAATATATATAAAAAATGAAATCATTATAGTTTAAAATTGATGAAGAATGGGTTGTAGGATTTCAGTCATGAATATGTGTACCATAAAATCAAGAGATAAATAAAGTCCTATTGAATGATGCACGTAGCTCGACATTCCCTATCCACTGATGGATCATAAATATGAATCATGATCTATTAGAGAACTATTGATTGGACATAATTAAGAAGGGGATAACAAGAAATATAGTGAAGTTTTGGATATGTTTGTGAGTGAATGTCAAAAAAATAATTTATCGGGGGATGATGAAACCATTACACATTCAAATATGGAAATGGGAAAACATCACCATTGATGTTTTCACTAGTATTCAAAATAAATCAATAATAAATAATTATAAATGGGTTGTGGGGGATCATATTACAATGACATGTCAATTAATTTCAATTTGATAGAACATATCACTTATCCAACTTGAAAGGATAAATATTAGGTGGTGAGGCTACCTAGAAAACCTATATCATTTGTTTATGTCTCAGTTCTAAGATTTACCTCTACACTTTGGAAGATCCACTTACATATTCTATACAATGAGATGAATATAAGTATGTATTATCATCCCTAAAATGAATAACAATCTATATATAATATTCATACATAGAAATACATATCAATCACGTTATTAATAGAAATTAATGAAGGATCATATCAAAATCTACATTTTAGTCTATTACTCTTAAAAGAATTAATTTTACTCATGAATCCAAATGGATACCTATGAAGCCAAAAATGTGACTAGATATAGAAAATCCAAATTCAAAGATAATGTTGGTAAAATAAATCTATTTGTAGATGAAATTATTGTGGAAATGATAGAAATGGTCAAGACCATCCAACAAGACATTAGAGATGCCTAGTGATGATAGATGTTTTATTCTGAATATCATCGATGAGACCTAGAGTTGGAAATTGGGGATAAACAAATTTATTGCATATATCATTGCAAAAAAATTCATCACATTTGGAAAGATGTGAATTCTATTATATGGGTATATCTAACTTTCATGATTCTATATTGAATTGGAGATGTTACATATCTACTGATACTTCCACCCACATCTTTTCAATAAAATGACATATTCTCTCTATCTATATAGAATAAGGAAAAAAAATAATCCCTTATACGTACATAATTCAATAGTAGTATACCTAAAAAATGATAACTCTTTTGAGGGGAATCCAGTGATGATCATGGACTATAGAGATAATTTTCTACATAATTATATTACTCCTCTTGTCAATGTAATATCACAGAATCCTAAATTTGAATAGGGAAGCTTTGAACCATAAGAAGCAATGAAGAATAAATTCAGACACCTATTTTAACCATAGAATGGAATATAATATTATTGAGACGTCATTTATTGGATTAAATTCCTTATTAGGGAATGATTTTAACACCCTAATACTTTAAAAATATATCTATGATAGTGTGTATGATAAGAAACACAAAGCCTAAATGAACTACGATTATTCAAATATGAATTTCATAACATAAAAATTAAACATGTGTGTATGAATATGTTTATATATTTAATAAAATATATAATAATTATATCAGCATTATAAATTTCCTGATAAATTATGAATAAATTTATAAACAAATTATTATAAAATACAGTTTATTATTAAATAAAATTTTGTTTCATTAAAAATGATATTTAATAATTTTTATGTGAAATATTATAAAAAATGTTTATATATTTTATTAATTTATTTCATTAAATAAACATCACTTTGGAAATTATAATCCTAACATTTATATATGGTTAAATGTTGGTATTTTTTTAATGATTGTTTTTTAAATTATTTGTAAAAATTACCAAATTTTCAAATAAGTTATTTATTTTCATTTAAAAATTTACTTGAATACTCCCATTATTTTATTTATTTGGAATTGAATATATATATATATATCTTTTCCAATAATCTAATTGATTTAATTACCAATTTTCATTATATTGGTATATGATTATTTTTATTCTTACAAACATAGTTTTCTGAATCTTTTTTCTACTTCATATAGTTTATCAATTTTAATTAACTACAATAACAACTGATGAATATTTATTTAAAATGAATTTTAAGATTACATATCATTTTACATTAATTAAAATTGATATAATTATGACTAATAGTCACCTAGTTGATATTAGATCATCTTATACTTGAAAATTGAATTTCTTTAAAACAATATTCCAATACATTTTAAGTGTTTTTATATTAGTCTATTACAATTCAATATATTAAATTTGTAAAAATAAATTACATATTTCAAATAATAATTATTAATATTATGTTATTAAAAAACATAATTTTCTAAATGAATTAATAAAAAAATAGTTAAAATCAATTACAATGTTTATGTACAAAATAAGATTACCACATGTGTAATAAATAAGTATAATGTTTGTATTTTATTTAAAATCATTATAAACTCTATTTTTTGTAATATTAATAATTTAAACATATTAACTTATAATTAGAAACATTTTAGTACATTTTCCTAGTAATGTGTCCTAAAATTAAGATTAATCATTTAAAATTTAAATGTTAGTCGCTCCCCTAACTTATAAAAGAGATCATGTTATTGTCTTTTATTTACACATCAATATAATTATTAATCAGAAAATAACCACCCAAATTTCATCTATATATCCCTTACCACCAACATTATTCATTTTTTATTATAAATCACTCATAGAATGAATTTTGGTGCAAATATAAAGAGGTTGTCTGAAAAATATGTATTTTTTTGTACTAATCAATTTTGTATTATTTATTTTTCCACCACTTTTTAATATTATTAAAACATAATTATAAAAGCGAATAATTATCTAACATATATTGATATTTTATTATGTAAATTTAATTAAGAAACTATATCAAATATTCAATCAAATGATAAGAAAGACCATTATTCGTGTGATTTCCATTCTACTTGCTTGTAAAAATTTGTTATTCGATTTCCAGTGTCCACTATCAGAGATACATATGATGATTGATTTAATATATATATATATATATATTTGTTATTTAGGTCATATTTATCACTCTATAAAATTAATCTGTAATATTTGATTTTAATTTCCATTAATTTAATGATGTTAATGCCTTTTGTGCCTATGTGTGGATTACCATATCTACATAGCCATATAATTAATTTCTCATTACCTCATAACATGATAGGAAAAAATAACAAATTTTTTAAGAAATAAATAATTTTTTTGATAAAACTTTAATTTTTTCAATAAAAAATAACTGTTACTATACCTCCATATATATTTATGAAAATATGTAATGATATCCAGGATAAGATATAACCTACTATCTGTATGATTATTACATGGTGAATTTTTTAAACAATAATTAACGGCTGTTTTTAAATGATTAATTCATGAATAAAATTTATAATTACTTCATTATTATTATTCTATAGGTTATTTAATAATAGTATATTTATCCTTATCCAACATAGAATTTTTATTTTTTCCATATGAGCTGAATGTCGTCAAAATGTCTGAAAAGAACATAAATAATTATGTAACTGAATATAACATGATGATAAATAAAATAAAAAAATAAACATAAAAAATATTATTAAGAAAGTAAATAATTTACATATGTTTATTATTTGTGGAAAAATAACATTCATGATGAGTGGGACTCGAGGTAAGGGATATATATGAAAACTTCCATTTTCATGCTCATGATCAGGATCTCTCTAACTCACAATATAAATCTCTATTTAATTTTATGGAAGGACTCTAAATTCTGTATATATGTATCAATCATATATAAAATAATTATTATTCCTTATTTGGATTGGACAATACTTTCATTATAATCATGTTTAAAATTCCATCTTTAAGTAATGTATATAGATTATTATATGAGGATAGACTATACATCCCATTTTCATTTCACGGAAAATTCTTTTTGATCCCTTTATGATTGATTTTTTTCAGGAGAAATCATGAACATTTTATGATGGGTTCACCCAGTTATAGCTCTAATTCACGAGGAAATGTTTTTTCCCATGATACATTCTGAATAGGATTATGGAGTAAACCTTATCTACAATGGGACTATATCAACCATGTGATGTTGTTTTGGATGATATTATAAAATTATTCTAATGTTATATTTTCTGTTTGTATTCTAAATTTCCTATTCTTGATGTTTTTTGAAGACATGTAATTTATGTTATGATCCCATGTGATAACTCAAAAACATTTTCTCTTTCTTTATTATTAATTACAATTGAATAACATATTATGTTTCTTTATCACATAAAATAATTTAATTGGATGTTTAGATCACCCCCTTTTCAATGTATTCCAGATTTTATACAATATACTTTTATAAGATCAATCATATTATGGAGCTCATTATAGAGATTAAAAAATGATTACATATTTTAATGTTATTTTATTACATACATATTATTTCAAATGAACCAGTACTTTATAATAATTTTTGTGTATTAATGAAAGTTTATTTTCAAAATATAAAATAAATTGTGTAAAAATACTTGGGTTTCTACTAATGGGACCCTTATATTTTGACATAGTGGGAATATGTTAATGTTGATCCCAACAGACCTGTTATTGAGATAGTAGTTTGAGGATATAGATTGTTAGAATAAGGTGATGCATGGTAATGTAAATCCCATTATTGATGTACTATGACCGTGAATATTTGAAAACCCCCTACATGGTAATATAAATCAATAATATTAAAAAAACTCCTCATCTCTCTATGAGCCCATTATTATGAGTTATTATAAGAGATAGAATGTAGAATATTAGGGAATATCATGAAACCATCTAGGTCATGTTTATAGATTTTTTTTGAATTTTGTTTTCTACCTAGTTTTGATAAGGGGTTTTGAGAGTCACATGTCTATATTTGGGAAATTTTGGAAGAAATAGTTCAAGATCATGTTCTTTGCAGCATATATTGTAACTGTGTGATAACTGAATGAAATTTCTCTATAGATTCTAGATACATTTTTCACCCTTTCTCACACTATGTGATATTAGTTGGTAAACTATATATATGTTTGGGTTTGGGTCATGTGGTTGTCTCACTAATAGAACATAGTTTTTATAACCACGTGGCATTTCTAAAGTAATAGTGTGGTATAATTTCCAATGAACAGAACTGACCTCATTACTAGTGTACATTTTTTTGTCTATGGTGCATAAATATATTACACATAAGTATTTATCAAATATAAACAATTACAATAATAACCTTTATCATTTTAAATCAACATATCAACCACATATCACATTATCTTCATTCATCGTTTCCCTAACACTATTTGATGTACTCCCTTCAGTTTTTTTGTTTCTACTTTAATCATGGTGGATAACTTTGAAGTCTGTTTTGATTTTTACCTTATTTATCTTCTTCTATTTATAAATATCCTAGATTTAACATCAATTCAATGATTCAAAATGCTACATTGTTGTGTTGAAAATATCCAGTGGATTTTGATTGAGAAATGATTATTTTTATAATGGATCTAACTTAAAAGGAACTGATATCACTGTTTCTAGTCACTATTTTTTATGGTAAATATGTTTCCTCTATTAACAAGGTCCCTCTGTTTGATTTTTATTTCATAGGATACATAGCATATTTATTTTATTAATTTATTTAAAGAATGGTTGATTTGATGTCTATTTGGAATTATTTAGGAATTCAAATATATTGTTCCATGGTAAATATTTTAAATGGGGTTCCTTTAAACCAATTTTAGGCAGACAATGTTTTTGATGAAATGCATAAAATTGGGGTTGAAGTTAAAATAGACATTGACGAATGGGATATGTAATTCTTCCCTCGACGAATCATCTAATGAAATTGATAGAATTGACTTCTTATATGTTTTTTTGAAAACACAACACATGATAAACTTTGATTTCTTTGGTTTATTAGGTTATGGATATATAAAAATTTAAAATTGTTGTGTCATGAGTATGTATCTTGTTTATTGTATAAATATTAAATTATTTTACTTGATATAATTATTTTTCACAGTATTTAATTTTACTATTCCTTTCACTTCATATATTGATATTTAAATAGGTCATTTCCCATTGTTTCTTAGTTTTATTCATAAATGATCCATTTAAAACTTTTATTGAAATTTGTTTTTCTTATGAGTTACCATGGATTGTTCTGAATACTTCCCAATTGATACCTTAAATTACATTGTTTTCAAATTTTTTATTTAATGGAATAAAAAATTCACAAGAGGAAAATATATGAATTCTTATGAAAAATGTTATTAAGATAAAATACTTAATGAAAAAATTAATCATAATAAATCTAAAACCGTTGGTGTCATGATAATATAAATTGTATAAATTCATACTGGTATCCTTCTAATCATTTGACTAAAACATATTATATTCATTATGGTGTATTTAAACCTAGTGTTGTTGGATGTAGTTAAAGTAATGGGTTTCATGTATCTTGAGGAATTATCTTAGTTTATGTCACATAATAGTGGTTTTAAATGGTAATTATAGATAGTTATATAGAGAAATGGATTTGGATAGTTTATAGGTTTATCATTATGCCTTTATTTTGTAATCTCTCAGGATTATATTCGATGTTATTCAATGATGTACTCTATTTAATTTTAATTTCATTTTTATAAATTATTTATGTTGTATTGTGATTCTAGAGATACATTTTTACATGGATGTGTGCATTGAAAATAATGATATTATTACAAGATTATGGAAATTAGGAATGAACATTGGCAATTATGTCAGAACAATGTGGTAGCTTTTTATGTTAACCATAGAAATTTCTTTTTAATGTTCAAAAAAATGTATTTTGGATTCACATGGGGGGTTGGTAGACTAGTGTTTTGACCATTAGAACATAGTTGTTAACATGGTAAGTGGTTAGGTGTATCACAATTTCGTAATTTTTATCATGTTATCATGGGTGTTAAATGAGTTTACATCTAGATTTTTCACTTGATTTGGGAATTATTTTGATTAATAATCTCATGTCTTTTCTGTTCTTTTTTTTAATTTCATCATATCATTCTCATAATATATGATATAGTGTAAAATTATACATGTTTAGGGAATTCATAAAATATTATTCAAGATTATATATTGATTCTTAGAAGTATTCCTAATCTAATTTGATGTTATCACTTGTGGTTAATAAAAAAAGACTCCTAAAATGAAATCTTAAAATCATAGAGAAGGAATTAGGGGAAAATTATCATATGAAACACATATATTAAACCCTATATTAGTTGAAACTATAATCAATACTATTCAAAAACTTGATATTGGTGGTGTGGATATCTATGAATAGATGGTGGAACATGTTTTAGAGTTTACCCAAAAAATAATCCAATTATCTATTCTAAAAAATTACATTGTGAACATTAAGAATAGATTAGGAGAATAAATACTATTTTCCACTTTTAAAAGTCTCTAGGAGACAATAAGGCTATATTTTCTAGTTATATAAATGATGGACCTAGAATGAAGGTGTGGGATTTTATATTGTAGAATAAATTACATGTGGACCTCACTTGAACAACTTTTAAGAAGAAATTATATAAATTATTATAACTTGATACATTTCATCTTATAAATGGTTGGGATTCAATGAATTTGGATCAATGATACTTTTCCATATAGGGGTATGCTCTTTATTTTTTTTATTTATTTATTATGATATAAAACATTACAATAATGAATACCAAAAGGAGAAATTGGTTGGGTGGGTATAAAACCTATGATTAAATCAATGATTATTCTCAATTTCTTTTAAAAGAATTTATAGGAAGTTGATAAATAGGTTATTCATGTGACAATATTATCCTTGAAGACTTGTTTTATAAGACCTTCTACTATATCATAGGTTATCCATGAAGTTTCATTTAGTAATAAATGAAGGTAATTGAATAGTGAGTATTTTATAGCATCATTTTTTATATTTACATCATTAAAAAAATATTATGGTTTACATAAAGTGAGGAAAACAGGTCTATATTAATCCTTACATTACGATAGCTTCCTTTATATACCATCAATATTGACAATTAATTGTCTTTTAGTGGTTTTTAAATGATTATTCTGTAGTAGTAGAGATAGATCCACCACTACTAGAGGCTCTCATTCTTTGTAGGATATGACATAAGGTGGTGGACTTCATTATCCAAAAAATTGATATTCTCATGTAGTAAATAAGAATTAGATATAAGAATATTTTTTGAGCCTCTCTACAATAGAGTATTTACTTGTGGAATCTAAATTGCGACCAAAAACTCTAAGAGGTGCAAAAAATATTTTCGTCAATAATCTTAGAGTACTTGGATAATAGTTAATTTTGATCATTTATATCATTTCCAATTGGTTATATCATTTGGTTAAAATTGTAGATTATGGTGATTATGGTTGTTCTTTATTCTATCTTATGGAAAATAATGTATAGGGGTTTTAAATATGATGGGTGCCAGGTTAAAATAGAAAAAAAGGTCATAATTGATTTCCTAGTCCATGATCATTATATTTTATTCCTCCACATCAGCTTTCATAGGTTTTTTTATTTTTATGGACTATGTAAGTTTTCATCATAATTGGGTTCAGTTTATCTCTTTTAATGTGGTTGTCGGCATATTTTATGGTGTGTGGGATCCTAGTTCTCAGAGTGTGGGGCCTTCTATTCATTAGGAGATATTGATATGATTCCAATTTTTTAAGATTATTTCTTATACATTTTACTATCATTTATATGGTTGTATTCCAACCATATCAGATGACTACCCTAAAGTCATTCATAAGGATTTTCTATGTTTACATTATTGTATGTGGTGATGTTTATAATTTATCTACTCATATGGATGAGTCTCATATCTTTTCCATATTATATTATGGTACCCACTGATTAGAAGAAACTTAAGGTTACTTTTAGTTTTCTTGATGCTATTATATTTATTATTCCCAATGTGTTACATTGGCCTTTACTGATACATTTTTCAAAGAAGGTTGCTGGAGGCCTCCAAATTTTTAATGATTACCAAATCATTAATTAGGTAACTATTGTGAACGATTATCCATTTACTATTACTAATTATATAATTAATTAACTTAATATAAAATTATGGTTTTATATGATTAATATATAATTGCAATACCACAATCTAAGATTCCAAGTGCTGGACATTCCCTAGATAAAATTTAGGATAAGGTATAGACATCAAAAGACTATGGTTATTCAAATATGTCTTACTAATAATACTATATAATTAATAGATATTATAAATCACACATTTCAATTATTCATAGACTCATTCATGGTTGTTATTATGTATATTATTTTGGGGTACTCCATGGAGGTGGAATGAAACTTAGATCTTTTTGATATTACTCATAGATCATTGATCAAAAAATCTTGTAAGGAAGATTTATAAATTTTACATTTAGATATAATAAGTGAATTTTCTCGGCCATTTCAAATCTGAAAAACCCATCACAGTGAGTCCTAAAAATATATTGGTGGTGATTTCTACCATGAAGCTCTGGAATGATCATGATATGTATATATTCTAGGTTTTAGCTGGTTATTTTAGGTGATTTATTCTTTATTATTTCAGATTTGAATATACAAAGATGGATTAAACCCATTTGGGTGTTATGTTTGAATGAAATGATAATTTTTTAAGATAATTTATTTAGCTAAATGTGATGTTGAAATCATCTCTTGTGTTAATTATTCTATTTCTAGGATTGGGATATGCTATTTTTTTGTGTTTGGTACAATATTGGGATTTGTTTTGATATAATAGAGAAACGTAGTTGATATTTTATCCCCACCAATTTTCCATCATGAACATAATTATACTATACATTATGTCAAATAGTATATGTTAATTAATTCTCATGCCACATCCTCATCATAGAACAATTTATTTTATATTTGGTTTAGAAGAGATTAAAGTAGCTTTTTCACATTGTGTATTTGAATAAATAGTCTAGATATTGAGTATAGTATCCTTAGACATTTGATTTTGATATTACATAATAACAAGGGAAAGGGGATGTTGATTCCAATTCGTATGTTTAATATTATTAACTAATATTTTGAAATAATCAGTGAATTAATGGTCTCTGATTAATCTTATTACTAAGATGTTCTAATAGATGTTGGAATATGATGGGTAGAGATTCTTATATTCTGTGAAAGTTAATATAAAATATTATTATTAGATTCGTCTTAGATAAGAAAAAACATAATATTTAATTTTTTTTATAAAATATTTATTGTGTGGTGAGCTCAAGTGAATAATATTCATCATCTGATGGTGGTTTTCGATTTTGAGGAATATTTTTTCATTCTGATAACTCTAAGGTATTATTGATGGATATTTTAGATATTTCAATTTAGATCATATATTTTGGAAATACCAATTCTTATAATGATTTGAGACATATATATTGGTGTATTAGGATGATTTTGTGTTTTGAAACAATCATATCAAGATGTCTTATCATCTTTATGATGAAGGCAGAGTAATAAAAACATATTGATTTGATTTGTCCTTAACCCATTATATTATTGAATGAATATTTTATATCAATAGAATTCATTATTGGATTACTATGGACCAAATTTGGGAAAAAATCATTTTCATTTTTATTCATTAAATTAATTAATCATCCCATTTTATTATTATTATTTAGATAATGATGTTTGGGGATATTTGGAACATGTATGTTTGAGAGATTGTAAAGGTCCATAGAGATTAATCTTCTATTGTTTATTATAGGATGCCTCGTTTAAGTCATCTTTGTGGAAAGTATTATATGTATAAATTGGTACCTAATTAAATTTATGAATCATTTATCACACATAGAATAATATATATACTGATAAATCCATTTATATAAATTATAATATTTTTTGAAAATGCCTAATTGGTTTCAATGGTTAATAAGAAAAAATTACACCCTTGGTTGAGTTAAAATAAATAAAAAAAATTCTAGATTATATATTATGGAAATTTTTTGATTCATTGAATGGGAATACATGTATATATCATCTGTTTTTGGAGGAATTTCGAGATCGAACTTTAGTTATTCAAACTATTGTTCAAGATTAAATAGAGATGGTGTAGTTAATATGATATAGTTTAAGGAAAACTCATTTTTTTAATAAAATCCAACCTCCATCGTTGTCTATTAGGGTTTTCATTAAGATATAATTTTTGTCTCCTTGTTTCACCAAATTTGGGAAATAATAATTTGGTAATATAGGTTATACTAGCACTTCGGTTGATGGCCCTTTCAATATCCTTTATCATATTGGGAAGGTGGAATACTTATAAAACATACCACATAATTTGAAAATATATCATGATTTGTTTCATGTTTAATAACTACGAGGCATAAAAAAAATATTGTCATATGATATAATGTAAATATTTTGATCATGAGTCTAAAGACTCAATGGTTGAGAATCTATTTTAGGTTATAGATTATCATATTACGGAGTTTTTTGGTAAAATTATTCCCATGGTACATGTAATATGTAAATATGGTTGTGATAGTTAAAATAATTATGAGAGTGAAACACTAACGATATAATAGTGGAAATATATTTTATTGACTCCTAATCCTAGAGTCCTATAATGATATAAGATGCGGTATGGTGGGGAGAATATTTCCACACTTTAGGTTAGATGAATATTTTTTTCGGCTCATTTTTAAATATATTTTGGTTCTAAATGTTTTCATTAGTTGGTTTTTGATATTTAGTAAATTTATAAGAAGAAGTGCAGGAATATTTTCTACATAAAATTTTTAGTAACATTAATGTAACATGGTAATATACATATATTGATTATAGATGTTCTTTCATGGTTTTATAATGGTTTTTCAAACTATGACAGAGTCTTATGTAAAAAATCAAAATATTTATGTTTGGTTTAAAAGTTTAGTACGCGACAAAAGTATGGTCTGTATAACTATGTGAATATTCCTAGGTAAAAATTTAATGTGGTTTTGATGGGAAAAAATAGTCCATATACTGTTATAACAATTTGACCTAATCAAGTTGCACTTATTAATTTCTTCAAATTTATGAATTACCATTATATAATTTCTTGTATTTGAAATCAAATTTTAATCTACAATCTTAATTGATCCTTCAATACATTCCCTAAAACTCGTGGAGGATCGCTATTTGGTACTTTGGAAATTCTCTTTAGATCGTGGAGGACCTATGTGAGGCATGTTTTGATTTTCTCACGATTTATACATGAATTTCAAGTTACATTATTGATCTCAATTTTTTTTAATCATAGAATATAATAAGGGTTATGATGGATATTTCGATATTTTTTGATGTTTTATTTATTATTTCTCTATTGGATCTATGATTCAATGTACTTAGTCTCATTGTTTCCATTCACTATTTTCAAATGTGACTATATTCTCTATATTCATGTGTATGTGAATAAATAATATGGTTCATATTCTTTGTACATATTATAGATATTTTATTTTCAAGTCGTTTGTATTATGAAAATGAAATATTTTATTTCAATGAGGATTCACTATAAGAATGTTTATCTATTGTGGCTTGGTATTTGATTTTAATTGGGAGTTTCATAAAAATAGGTTTACACAAATTATGTGTTTAATTAAACCTGTCATACATGGTTTTGAATATAAAAGTTATTTTTTAATTAAGATAATTATAATTATTACATTATGAAATAAAATTAATTTTTTATGTTGTGTATACATGAATGTTTTCTGTGAAAACATATCACAATGGATCCTTCTATGTGTAAGTTTGTTAACACATGAAGATTTATATATTTTGATACAACAATACAAATATTTTACATGATATCGATAAAATATGGTATGAATCAGTATCATAAGGATGCACATTTCTTTGTATTTTTCTTCCTTAAGTATCATAGCTGTGTATTCCTATAGTCTAGAACCAATATTTTATTTTGATTTTATCCTTGATAGTGTCGAATCAATCATTTATTTTTCAAATGATTAATATAATTTCGTACATAGATTGTTTTTATTATTTATTTTTATATAATTTATAATTAATATATCATTTTAAATTCTTATTTCAATATTTCATGTTTTTTAGAAACAAATGGATGCTTTATGAAAAAAATAAAATAAAATTTCATTATCAAACACAAGTAATTTTAAACATTAAAAAAAAAGTTAAATGGTGATAGAAATTTTATATTTTTATGGTGTTATCTTAATTTGGTGTTTTCCTTATATCTTATATATGTCATTTGGAATTTGAAAACATATTTTTGTAAGATCATAGTAAGGGTAAAGGTGTCATGTAGTTAGAAATCACATATTTTTCTGTGTCACATCATTGTTATTTAGTAATGTGGCGATCACATGCTACATGAATACAATTATTTTGAATTTTTATGTGTTTAACCATCTTGATCTATTTTGGTATGCCTCATAGTTATATGTGTATTATTCTATGATGTACTCAGATTGTTTATATTTTATTTTTATAAATGATACATGGACTGTTATTATTTTCTGGTGAAAATTTTTCATGGTTATGTGCATTGATGGCCATGTTCTTATCACAAACCAATTGAAATTAGTAATGTGTTTCAAGTATTATAGCGGGATGATTTTTGTGACATGTCAAACAAACCTATGTAGGTTAAATTAAAAATGGTATCATAGGCCTTTAGGTTTCAAGGTGTGGTTGGTAGACTATTTTAACGAACTATTGAGACTTAAATGGTATGAGTGGAAGGTTCCCTAGCCATATCCCTTTGAAATATTTCCTTATATACCATGGGTTCTAAGATATTTTTCATCACGATTTAGATATGTCTTAGTAATATATTTAATAGAACCATGTGACATTTTTTGTTAGTTTTTTATTTATTCACATCATTCTATTGGAATCTATTATTTTATGGAATAATATTTGTTTAATAGATTTTATATTGATTCATTATGTTGATATCCTTATATATTGATTATTTCTAACAATGATGCTTTCTTGTTGTCGGTGGTTGATAATGACCCAAAAAAATATCTCGTTGAATCTGTGGGAATTAAATATGGGGAACGTATCACAGGAAATGTGGTTAACTGGACATGCTAGAAGAGAAGTGGATATTATTTAAAAAATTGGAAATGATTATATCTACCCAAGTTTTTATCATTATATATATAAAAAATAAGGGGGGAAGAAATATCATTGACATTTTATATTAGTTAGATATAGAAAAAAATAAAAAGAGGGATATTGTAGTAGTACTCTCATTCAGTGAAGTTGAAATTTTGTAAAATGTTTTTAAAAAATAAAAACACAATGATTTTTAAATGTAATGATTATTTATCTAGTCATTAGTTCTTAAAACTGATGTCATAGATTGATGGAGTTTACAGAATGTTTATAATAATGAGTGGAGTAAAAATATGAAGTGTCCATGTATGAGAAATTGATGTTTGTAGAAGAATCCATTCAAGAGTGGAATATCTATTCTTAAATAATGAGATGTTTTGAATTGTACTTATTGTGGATATTTGAAATTTTTTTAATGTGTAATACATTAAAATGGAAACTATTATGAAAGAAAACTAAAGGTTTTCATCACATCCCAATGGAAATATAATCTCAACCATAAATCTTACCAACATGAGGATGAATCCTGAAGGAGAAAACACATAAGGGAAGATGTTAGAGGTAGCGTAGTAACATCATACGGGGGTCGCACAAAAATGAAGGATCGCCCGAAACAGGTCAGAACCTAGTGGAAGAAGGGATCATTACCAGTAACCAATTCTATATGATGGATAAAATAGATTCTACTATAAAGGAGAGTTGAGAATCATCCTATTTCAATTTGGGGTTGCAACTAATGATCCATAACTCTCCAATTGCCTCACTGATATTTCAACCATGATATAATTCCATCACTAAAATGTTATTTTCATTCCCTCACAACATTGTCTTCTCCAGAACGTCACTGATGGAGATGGTTGGAGAATATTCTTCTCATCAGTTCTTTATGGTATCTTTGAAAAAGGAAATATCTAACTTCTCCCATTATCATTTCGTCATTATGAATATCTAATTTTTATTAAAATTTTATTCAACTACATTCTCATCATAACTCAAGTATCAAAATTATGATATTCTTTTATTTTAATGTATTAAATTATCAGTGGAAGTGATGTTATAAAAATAGTAACATGAAATCATAATATTTGTTCAGGATTCAACAATATTCAGAGTCGGTGGTTCATTTCATATAAATACCTACTGATGTGTTCGGTTTTTCTGTTGTGTTTGAGGGGTACTAATTTTAGTGAAAGAAAGATCCACTGTGAAATCCCATGTTCATGAATATTTCTTCACATATTTTATTATTATTATGAAAACAAGAACCTATAAGTTCATACATTATCTACTTTTCACACTTTTAGATATTTTTGAATAACATTTTTTCAAAAATCAATTTGAGAATAATGATATCAATATTTCCATTTATCCTATTTTTTTGTTGCATCCAAAACCCATGAATATTAAATACTAGTATCCTCCCTATATTGTGAAGGTTGTGTGGAACCATGGATAGTGAATAAAAAATATATTTTTATAAAAAATATGTTCCATGCATTATCATTTTATATCAATTCATGTTTTTTCATGTAAGAAGAAAAATTATATAGTGAGTGTTTTATTTGTCAGCACAGAGATAGTGTGAATCTTACAAGAAAATAACATGTCATGCATGTAGTATATTGACCTTATTTTTTCATATGAATGGTGTGTGTGATGTTGAGTGCACAAGAGGTATGATAGTGTATGTCAATTTATCTATTATCAAAAAATATTTGGGACGAGCAACATACTATGAGAAGACAATAACCAGTATATACAAATCTATATGTATACACATGCATTATGTATCAAATTGTGGATAGTGTGTGCAAGAAGAAAAATATTTTTGATAGTGTGAATTTCTTGTGAAACTAAACATTTTATATTATGATGTACTTAAAATAAATATATACACGCACATGAAATTTCATTGACATAAGATGACAAGAAAATGTAGTTTGTAATATACATTTATGAAGTTTAGGAAGTGAGCATGTGATATAGATTTCACATACATTGTGAAGTGATTTGAGACTGATGTCTAGATAGTTTTATCATCAGTATTTCAAATTAATTTCTATTTCATTGTTTTCCATGGTTTTTGAGGCTTGGTCATCAATAGATGAAATAATACATTCTTGAGAGGAGTGTTACTGAGACAGCAGATTACATTATGTTATCAGAATTATCTAATAATGTCCATCATCTGTTCAAAGGTATATGAATTGTACAAGAGCTAGTTTGATTCATGAAACTCATGCAGGAGGACACAAAATTGATCATATTATCTATTTATCATATTTATAAAGATGAAGGAATATATTATTGGGGGTTCAAACTAGTAACTGAAGATGTTGGAGATAGACTGGGGCTTCTTACTAGTCGAATTGTTATGGGGTCTAACCAACTGAGGAAGTAGATTTGGATTACTAGTGTGTGTGACCAGAATCAACAGGATGATAGATTACTATGGTTTATATCTATTTTCTTCCTAAACCATTGTAATTGATAAAAATATTATATTCGATAATCCATAATAGGGGGTCTAACCGACCTAGAAAATATGTTGGTATTTGTACAACACCTTATATATTATTGTATTAGGTATTTCATTTCATTTATTCATTTCATGAATTATACACTAATCATAATTGGAGTCAGATAATTAAATTAGGATGTGACATAAAATTCAGTAAAATTAGAAACAAAAAATTCTCCACCTCTCTGTGTGACTGCACGATCCTTGGACAGTTCAATTGTATTTATTTGGTAACTATAGTGAATTAAAAATTTATGTGTTAAGAGTTTTAATTGGATATCAGAATAGGGGTTTTAATTTCACCATTTTACTGACTGTTTCATTTTAGATATATAACTATGTTAAAAAAGTTGAAATATTATTTAATGGTTTCCATGGTTTCCCGAATGATTGAATAAAAACTAAGTAGAAAAACCAAATGAATCAAGCTGTAGTCCCTAGATGATGACTATTTAGATTTTACATTGAGATTACAATAAATTATTATTCATTTGAGGACTACTTCCTGAAAAATTTATAAGTGAAATGGTTGATATATACATCTATTAGAAAGAAAATAATCATGTGTTATTATCTTGTTGATAGTGTTTATGGAGAAAAAAGTATTGGGAGATAATGGAGAACTACCATGTATTGGAAATCAAGGTAAAATTGAGGAGGATCATGGGAACCAAATCACACTATGATATTATATATTTCATATAAAAAATATATTATAAATGTAACATACATTTAATATGAAAACAATGGGGAGATGTGTAGTTTGTCAGTGAGATGGACTGTCGAATGATGAGAAGAAAAATAGAGATATCATGTAGAAAATAAAATAATTAATCTGATCAAGTTATGAATTAAAGTATATCTTGGTATCAAAGGTAATAATTTATAAGGATATGAGTATAGACAATGTTATATAATCATTAAGAATATTGAGCTTTAATGAGTGATCAAGACATATAATAATTTGGATAGTCTATATGAAAATACTTTCTATAGATTTGGAGCATCATGATTTTTAGTAATCAAATGGGTTCAGTTTGTGGTGGGAGATCCAAGTAAAAAATATCGACTGGAGAGATGTGAAAATTCGAAAAACATAGTGACATTGTTACATGAAATATATCTAATTTTACACTATAATTATAATTGCTATTACTCAATAGAAAAATATTTATCTTGTTGTTGAATAATATTCAAATTTTGACCTCATGATCTAACTCAAAGATTGACTATACATAAGAAGTTTTATATACATTTTGTGAATTCATAAAACATGTTTGAATCATGGAACACAAAGAGATTATAGTAAAATAATTTTAATTTTATGTCGAGTTATTTATTAAATTTATATGAGATGAAATACATTTTATAAAGGGTGAGATGGTCATGAGGTGTGAGAATCTCCAACAATTTTAGTCAACATTTGATTGTAGTAGATAAACCTTGAATGGGTTGAATAACAAGTCAATTAAATAAGTATATCATAGTAATAGAACTTGTAAATAAAATATGTTATTTTTATTTACTTTTCATACCTTCCAGTGGGTATATATATATTTTTGATACTAAAATAGATATATGTAGACTATATTTAAACATATTTTAACTTCCAATGGTGTCAAAATATTCAAATAGAATTTGATATTTTGTAAAAAATTTGAACATCCTGACCCCCCTACATTATGTTCCTACAATGATACTAAAGGAATTTTCTGAGAACGAATTGTTATAAAAAATACTTAAGAGACATAAAAAGGGGAATGACATGGAATTTCATTTCATGATATCCTATAAGTCTTCTTCTATAATATAAAATGAATGTAGTTGTATATGAAGTAAAACTCCTATGTTTCTTTAATAAAAGGATCATATAATAAAATATAATATCTGATGATTTTTTATATTAAATATTTCTTCATGCATCAATATACTATATAAGGATATCATATCACATTAATTAGGATTTAGGATATATATATACATTTATAGTTTACTATTAAAAAACATCAATATATTTAGAATAAAATGGGAACATTCAATTTCATTAGGTCCAATGGAATTACTAAGTAGATTATAATGAGAAGAGTTTATATTTAAAATTCACGTACTTAAAAAAAATTATCATTATATAAAATATAATCCTATATAAAAAATCTAAAAATTATATGAAATAGATTAGTGAAAATTTTATATCTAATAAGATTTTCTTAATTTTATATTAAAATAGTATCACCACATAATCTTCACCTTGAACATTGAAACACTAAAAATATAAAATAATGCATTTATTGTATACCTTACAACACATTATTTACCTATTTAACTAATATATAATATTATGCTGATGAGCAAATTATATACCAATGTATATTCAAATTAAACCAAGCCATCAAACATCACCACGAGAATATTCCACATCAAAAACATATGATAATAAATATAAAAAAATTGGGTGTCACATTTCCTTTATATCTATACATACTTTTCATGTTGTGATATACTATTTTTCATAATAATAGAATAATTTTTCACATATTCATTTAATTTTTAAATTTCTAATTAAAATTTTTATATTTACTTGGTTTTATAAATTACCGTACTATAATATAATCCATTGGATCAATTTATACATATTTTCAACATTTATATTTTTATGTGTGTATTTATTTTACTTGGAGTAGTCTAAAGATCATTAATGAATCCAGATTTTAAAAATATTATGATACTAGGACAAAGAAAAAAAAATTGATAAGGTTTCTGAAAATTTATAATACATTCATACTAAATGGTCACCTAAAAATTATCAAAATCAAACTCTTTCTGTAAATGAATTGTGTGTCTAGATTTATATTTAAAGAAACATACATTTATCTAGACTAGTATCACTGTACCAAAACTAGTGTCATTGTGACAAGGCCACATCCATCATTATGGGACACTATTAACTATTCTCAAAAACTGCAACACATAACATCATGGCCAATATATTATAACATGATATGTTTTATCTCATCATAATCATATTATTTAAGACATAATATTGTTATAATCTCAATATTTCATGAATAAATATTATCATGAAGTTAAATAGTGGAATTAAATATATTTTATAAAAGATTGGATTCAAAATCATTACATATTGAATTAAAATCATGATATAGGACATATCATTAAGGTATTCATTTTTGTGAATAACAAAAAAATCATCTATTGAAAGATCAATAAAACCCCATTTTATATATATTATCACATTACATCATTTCCATATGAAAATCATTAGAAATCAAAAATAATCTTACTATCTGATGAAATGATTTTATAATATCTTTCATGAATAGTTACATGATAAAATCCTCATAAAACACATGTAATAATTCCTCCTTACCTCATCAAAACTGGACATTCTTAAAGACATACCCTAAGTTTCTATCATCTTCATAACATGGGGAATGGAAACATAAGAAAATGGTATGATCATATGAACAGTAAGGGAAGAAATATTTATATGACATTAAGGGTTATATAATTAGAATACGATAATAAATGTTAAGGGGTAAATATATTATTAAAAGAAAAATAATCATTATTAATTGCCTATAAATCATGATATAATGATTTTCAATCTCAAAAAAATTGGAATATTTAATGAAATAATATTATGGAATAATTACCACCCATTATGTTTTGAGTGAAATCATATATGTTTCACCCTTTAATTTGATAAAATAACCTTTTAAGTGCACAAAAGATTATATCATGAGATATAAAAAAATAAACAGTCTATTTTAGGGTGATATATGAACTCACCCATTCTCATCCATATATATGTGTGTTATAAGATATCAGTCATCCAACATATCATTAAAACCCTTTATAAGAAAATGGGAATCATATCATTTAATAATTTAATTTTATAACATAATATAAAAATCAATAAACTAATACAAAAATATCAATTATCTAAAATTAGTATTTTTACAATTCATTCATAATGAGATACATGAAACCTACATCCAACGAGTTCTATCATTAAATTTCAAAATTAAAGGGAAACCCATAAAATGTTATTTTAGAAAACATTTTTTAATATTTTATTATGTAGATAAAATTATGATTCCCTTCCCAAAATAATCATTATGATCATAGAAGGAAAAACATTTAAAAAACATATTTATAGTAAATTCATATAATGGATTCTTTAAACGGACATAAATATTTTATATTGGAAATATAGAGTGGAAGATAAAAAATTTATATTGAATGGGATGTCCTATATAATTCATTAAAAATATATTCATTGAAACCCACATCATAAATATGATTGTAAAAAATTATCTTAAAATAGGAATTGATAAATTTTAAAATAATATAAATAATTCATAATTGGACTAAAAAATAAGAATAATAGTTCATTTACAGGAAGTGTAAATAGAGATATTTAACAAAATATTTCCATTGTAATGAATATAAAATAGTCTTAAAATGATAAAATTTTATGGCGAATGATTTTCATTAATAAAATTTAATTGAAAATATGTATATTAATTATAATATAAAAAAATTTCATTATAAATCGATCATTTAATAACTATATTGAGGATGTAATTATTTTGAATCATGAAATGATGTTCTGTCCTGAAAGCCCCTTAAATTAATTACCAGATTCCAGTAAAGCATAGGAATCACTTATATAAATAAATAAAAACCTTAATAACCTATTTATTATCATTATTAAATTTAAAAACTTTTTTAAAAAATCATTTATAAATATTCTCTAATTTATATTGGTTATTTACTATCTATTTTCAATATCAGGATTTTGCAATTTTGAACATTTTGAAATTTTATTGTAATAGATATGTTATTCAATATTTCTCCTCCAATGATAATCATTAACTAATTAAAAATTTTCTATAATATATTATTTAAAATTATTTATAATGTAATAATAACATTCTATATGATGTTTGTTTATGATAATTAAATAACAAAGTAATGGCGAGCTTATTATGGTGACTTTTAGCAACCGGGCATTAGTATCATAAATAATGAGTTTACTATATTATTCCCATTACAGAACAAAAAGTAAAATATTTATTTAGTTCTTTATATGATATAATATCATTAATTAATATCTCTTATTCATCCACGATATTGTTTTTTATCATTATTCAATTAGGTTGTTTAACTGACCTAATAATGAACATTTCATAATGAATGGATTATTATTGTTATAAAAGTGGTTTATTTATTAATAATATATCCATCATAGAGGAAAAATTATATTATTTGTTAATTTTAATGTTATTAATCATATATTAATAAATTTTAATTAATAATATTGAATAAATATGAAAAATTAGAAACACTACCTTGTGAACGCATTAGGTTACACGTACGCACAATTAAAATTTTATTTTTTAAATGATTGATAGTTAATGATGGTGAATAATAATTTTAATGTTCATAATCATAATTTATTTATATATTGAAGTTTAATCCAAAAAAATAAATCACATGTAATCATCTATGAGAGGTACTGTGAAAAAATAATAGATGTTTCTTTGTGGAGGAATTCGTATACATAAAAACAAAAATGTTGTTTTTAGATTTCATAATGTAAAAGTGGAATGGTTGTTAATTGTTGTTACATTATCATCATAAAATTATGTTTAAAATTAATACTATCATTATCATATATGTAGTAGAAAATTATAATTTCAATATAATTATTTAAAATAAAATAAATTATGGAAGGATTATTACTTGAATTGAGAACATGATTTTTCTCATAGAAGAATCATTTGAAATGTTGGGATTAAGATAAGAATTTATGAAAAAATATAAATGAAGTGAAAATTGATATAGGGGATATTAAAATGGAAAATTTTAAATAGTAAAGCTATGATTGTAGTGGTATTGATGGGGTGGTGTAAACCCACATTTATAAGTTGTGAGAATGATACTCATGTAAAATTTTCATCTATATAAAAATAGAGAAAGTGTTTTACATGACGAGAACACTCAAAAATAGAAAATAATTAATTATGGATTTTTTTTATAAAAACCATATTCACTCAATTTTTAAAAAAAATTAATGTAGTTTGACTTTATCCCATTTTTTCTAACCCATTTTACCATATTTATTTTTACCATGGTAAATAGTTTTTTAGGTAAGTAATTAATTTTTTGTCACAAAATAAAATGATGCAAAGTCCATAAAGGTACCTTATAATTAAATTTGAAATCAATTTAATTATAATGTCTTTAGAAAAGTGATAAAATTTTATTTTTAATATAATAAATCTATAAAGTATCCAAAATAGTATAAGATAATAGTGTAACTTCAGTTATAAAATATCAAACAGTGGTTTGTTATAACATCGATACATTTAAATTGTAGGACTGTAGAATATTTTAATGAATATTTTTTGGCCAACTGATTAGATGAGATGAAATTATGAGTCATACTTCTCTTGATATGAATATAATAAAAATATAAAATATAAAATTTATTGCATATAATGTTTATTATGAAATAGTTGAGTTACACTAGAATGGATGCTCATATAAGATATTTAATTCCTTATTTGGCATTATAGTGTGGGTTTTACCATATACATGAAATAACCATTATGTTTTCTAGACACATTAGTCTAGAGCGGTCATGGACATATATATAATAAATCAAATAAATTTAATTTTTTTAATTTTTTAATTTCCATTTCCTAATAAATACACAGTAAAACCATGATTATGTGTAAAAACAAGCATTGTCTAGATAACCCTGGAGACAGTGAGAGGATACTTTGGAATATAATTCATGGATTAATAATGATCATATCATGGATGATAACAAGGGGAGAAAATTTTTTATGGATCTCACCAAAGATAATAAAACAAAATCCATTTCATAATTTGTATCCACAAAATCTTCTAGTAGGATGTTTTGTTTATGTGGATTCATCCCATACACTTATTACATTTCAAACATAGATCAAATAAACTAATTACAAGTGAATAAATCTTTGAAAAACCATTTATAGTTTATTTATTATAATATTTAGTTGGTTAATTAATTCAAAATTCTATGAACAATGGATCGAGGACAACCTAAACACTGTAAAAAAAATATACTCTATTTTGATTCTTGTATTATCCCTGATTTTCATCACATGTTCATCATGGGAAGTTTATTTGGCAGGAAGATTGAGGAATTCATTATATTCAATCATTAAATGAAATTTTTTCAATGAAACCGATCAATGTAGTGGGTGGGATCCCCAATTGAGGATGTGATTCATGAAGGTTGATGATGGAAGACTACTGGAAGTGTATTGGATTAATCTAGGGAGTAACGTTATATCTATATTGACATGTGATGATGGTTCGAGTTGATGATGATAAATTTCATTGTTTATCAAAGGCTTGAATCCAATTAGGTTTAATGTATAGGGCTAGATAACATATATACACATTTTTTGGGGGTTATCCCAACTATATCAAAGGTTGAATACATTGTTATAAGAACATAAAGGGTCTATAGATTCCATTAATATACGTGTTGCAAAGAGTGTACACAAGAAGAACACATTACGGGTGGACCAATCTATTGTGTTATTTTTTTTGTGGTATATAAAATATACCATAAAATATAAAGTGTTTCATATGTCATGTGACCTGATCCTCAGGGATCTGCATATACCTCTGAAGGTACACATTATTATTCTTGACTAAGAATGTGGTCATGGGTTGAGTACAAATGCATGTCTTGGTAATCAAAAAATTACATATACATGGAAATATATAGAAATAGATAATTTAAAACAACATAAAGAACAATAACACAAGAAAATTTACATAATCATTGTAAGGTGGCACATCGAGTGTCACACATACATATATATTCCATATATAAATTCAGAAACAACTTGTATTTTTGAAAGACATGTTCTTTGTAATCATGATACATGTGATGTTCTATGAAAAGTGAGACACACTATGTTCCATGATATACATTCTTTTCAAGCCTTTTATGGAAGGGTGGATCCATTTTTCTTCCCATTTCAGAACAGGTATGATCTATTGTGATTTTCCATGGAATGTTATGGTATAGGCCTTTATTGTTTGAGTATGATCCCTTGTTTTATTCCTTTGAGTGTATAATGTGACAATAAAAGTTTAATATAAGATTTTGATGCTCTCAATAGGATGACTTTTAGATAGAGTCCATTATGATAGCCATCGGTCTTGGGTGGGATCCTCTATCATTATTTAATCCACATTATGTAGGGTTCATTTGGTCAGTATAACCACCATTCACAAGTATTAGTTCCAGAATCAAACATGATTACCATATACAGTTCATGGTATATCATACATATGATCCCATATGTATTGGGTAATTCTATTAAGGATAGTGGTGACCCCTATGTATCCTTATTTATGATCACCTATTTTGATATATAGATAGTCTAAGTACCTAAAATATCTCAATTGTAATTTCATAGTTATCTTGAACTATCGAGTGAGATAAATCAATTATTTCTTTTCTCTTTGATTATATACTCTTGGATGAGTGTTATCTTGAATAGTCAAGGAGAACCATGTGTCATTAAATTTGGTTGAGTCCTACATGAGACTTGGTGTCCTTTATGAGTATATATAGATATTTTTTTAATTCATGCTATATATAATATCCTTATAAACATTCCTTATTATAATATAATTAGTTTTTAATACTTTACGATTTTTTAATGGTTACCTTCTAGGTTTTATTATACTCACCATTGCATAGGATATTTCCACACATGTCATGTATTATAAGGAAGATATTCCATTTTATAGGTTTCCATAGAGGACATAGAGTTGGATGGGCTCATATTAGACTAGATATAAAGAGTAGTTTTTAGGTGATTAATGTGATACTAGTACACTCCTTCTATGTAGGTAAGATTTCTTTTCTATATTGGTTGGGATTGTATTTGGATCCTTTTTATATCTTTATGTATTTTTGTCATTCTATGATTTGGGGTAGATGTTGTTCATGCATTTTATGGTACTGGAAATTTTTTATTTTTCATCATTGTATGGACTTACTGATTTTTGTGTGTAAATGTATTTAGGATAAGGCATCCCATGTCTATGTTATTCCTACCTAGTGCTAGTCACCAACCAGTAGCATATTGGTGGTGGTATTGGGGTAGTAGCACACTTTTAATCATTTAGTAAGTGGGACCTGTGTGGTTGGACATCAAAGTGATATATTATAGGAAATAGTATTAAATTAGGACCAGATAATATAAAAATTCTTGTATTGATATTATATTTGGATATAAGGAAACATTGATGAAGGCTTTTGAGTTTGGCTATCAGGCCAAGGACTCATATGTTGGAATATCTAGTGACATATCCATTCTACAAGACACAAATAACCTACTTTTATAAAATGATACATTGGAAAACATTTAATAAGTAAACAAATTCTATATGTATCATATATGAAGTTTTGGTGTTTATCTTGTAAATATTAATTCATCTTCCCAAATATACGAAAGGTCTATGGTACATTATTTCTTCTTTTGAGATGTATTCATGATGAAATACAATGAGGTTTCTATTGAATGGTGTAGGGTATGATGTGATGGGTGGTGTTGACTCTATAAAGCGGCTTGATCATGATGATATTTTCCAATCTATTATAAATAAGGTGGTCATTATTCCCAATAATAAATTCATAGACTCACCATTGGTTGTTTAGGTGGATGAATGAGGTCTAACTAGTATGATTATTGATCTGTTGGTTCTAGATGATAATGTGAAGCCATTTAATGAATTCACAGTTATTGTTTTCTAGTGATCTATTTTGATCAAGCGTGATTAGAAACCAATGAATGTAGGTGTAAGATGAAAGTTATTTCCCAAGATCATGTGTCATTTAGGAGGTTCTTAGGGATAACATAGGTTTCCATGGTATATGATTTGTTATGATAATTATGAACATGGAAATATTGTGTTATATATTCCTAACCATTTTTTATTTGTATAGATAAATGGTCATTAGACCACCGAATAAGAAGAAGTAGTTAGAATAGGGATTTATGTTGGGAGGTTAATGTAGTTGAGGTACTTTGAGAGAAATTATAGGTTGATGGATATTTGATCAGTTTTCACCACCATCACCCACACGTAATCTATTAGAGGTCAATGTATTTGGTTTTTAAAGACATTGGTCACTAAATATTGAAGTTTATTTGTTATGTAGATGATTAGGGAGTGATTTAATAATATTTTTGTGTCATTTACATATTAGTTTCAATTTTTATAGAAATGTTAATTTTGAACTATTTTTATTTTATATCCCTATTTGGGGTTCCTAGAGTTTCTAGTTAATCTGTCGGGTCAACCATTGGGTTTGAAGTATAAATAGGAATGATCGCTAAGAACACAATTCTATCAATTGTGTGACGTGACTCTAGAGGTAAGTGAGAGACCCATATAAAGACATTCCATATTTGATGTTGTATCCTATGATTTATCCCCAGTATGGATTTTTTTACCATCAATTATAGTTTATTGTTACTAGTGAGGGTTTACGTTGATATATGTTGTGGAATTGATCTATTTTCATTCATTTAGGAGTGATTATAAGAAATGAAGGGTGAGGGAATGTGTATAAGGTTTAATATAATTATGTTAAATGTTGGATATTATGACCAACGGTGAAAATTATGCAATGATCAATAGTTTCATGTAGATTTAGAGGAGTATAAAGAAACTTTAACTGAGAATAAATCATTCGTATCTACCATTTAGAAGATTCTTTTTATATATATACATTAACCAATGATAACACGATATCATCAATATCATATTAGATGTCCCATGTATAGTTGTCAAACTTGAATGTTTTTTTGTAAAAATCAATTGAGAGAGAACATTGATAGGCCAAATGTGTTCACATTGGTATTGTCATGTTGTCCACTAAGGAGGTGGATGATTGTGTGGGGTTAGTTATGGATTCAAATCACCTGAATAGGGTGAATTTATGGGGGGAGTGTATACCCATAAGAGTCAAACGATTAATCAACATATGGCTAGTGGACAATTGGTTCTCCTTATTTGACCTTAGTACATGTATCACTAGATATTGTTTTCAGTAGAGAATATATCGAATGTGAATTTATAAAGCCACTAAGCCGTATTTTAGTTTATGTGATAACTTTAACCATGTTGGATGCCCTATCTTGTTGTGAGACCAATGAACATAATCCATTGAACCAATTTAGATTAGTTTGTGTTTTTATTCCTATTGAAATTCTATTTTACATGGATTTTGTGGTGGAGTTTTAGATACACATGACGATAGATCAGGACCAATTCTAAGAGATATTAATTTACCCAAATCTATTAATGTATTATTAATTTCTTAAAAAGGTCCACATCATAGAGATATGTCTTCTAAAACAAGGGAGTGATAGTGGACCTAATAAAGATAATCCAATACATGATTAGGAGACACCTGAGAGTGAATTAGTTGAAAAAAATTCTCAGTACACAGTTTTCATTCCATAGTTGCCTGGAAATATAATGATGTGGTTGAACTCTTTATATAAAACAATTGAGGATGAGGATAGGGAAACATAATTATAATTGATGGTTTTCACCTTCCACTTCATCCAAAATTAATGGTCATACAACATGGATATATTGATTATGAGGCCTTATGTGACCATATACCCCTCGTACATGTTCTTAACAGCAATTCTGGACCGGAGGAGTATGTTATCCTTCCATAGATCGATGATCACATCACTCATGATAAGAGAGGAAGAGATGGGTTGGTTGAGTTAACATTGAAGAACATTTAGTAGATGTCTGACTTTATTTTTATTCATTGGGATTGTTTTTACTGACCAAGGATGATATAGAATGTTTCATAGTATAACATTTTACATATCACCCCTTAGTAGGCGATGACCAAAGGTGCATAATGGATATTTTTGGTTTCCAATACAGGCATTCTAAATTTATGTTTTGTAAAATTACACAAATGATCATTTTTGACCATGATTATCACATCACATCATTATTAAGGATGGAATGCAGGATGATATTGAAGTCATTTATGGTTAAGGATGAATTTTATTTATTAGAAAACATTATATGTAATGAATAAAATCCTAGTTTTGAAAAAGATTCATTAGGATTACTTGTTAGTCGTGGTCCATAGCTTGGATTATCATCTACCATTATTGGATTTTTTTCTATCATAATGACTACATATACATCATTGGTGTAGAAAAATATGAGACCGTGCTTGGTAAGGCCAATAGATAATCACTATATTGGTTAGTGCTGATGCGATATATAAATTTTGGGAATAGATTTGGTGATAAAAATGCTTAAAATGGTGTTGGAAATATTAATGATGATTAAGAATATTCAATAATTCTAGGGGGTATTTGAGAGATGATGACTGTGTCCATTGGGTTCGATGAAGATATCATGTGTTCCAAAATATTTCATTGATTTAATGATGACATATATATTTCTGGTAGGATAGAAAAAATTTCATTGTTTGCTGTAATTTTTCTAGTTATTATTATGGGTAATAGAGGTTCTGTGCCACAAGACAATGTGATCAAAATTAAGATAGTTACATGTTGTAATCCATGTGTTATAGCTGATGAGACATGTGAATTACTCATTCCAAAATATTTGGAAGGTTTAGATGAACATTTATAGTATAGTTTAAATTTTTAAGAGTTTGAGGATCTCAACAGTGTCTGGGTATAGAATATTGAATAACCTTCATGGAATTTTCTCTCTTGTGGTACATGTTTCATGATAGCACAAGAACCCAAAAGAGTGATCTTAGGATTGGGAAGCCTATTTGAGAGATGGTTTTCCCCACTTATGAATGTTTTTTTACTTTTCTTGGGTAAAATACTTAATGTAATGAAGACTGAAACATCCCTATATTCTTTTTTAAGGAATAAAAATATTTGAAGGAATATTTTCAGAGTTAGGTGCTAAGACGACATAATGTTTCATGGAACTATGATACTAATAATTATATAATAAAAAAATAATATATATTATATTACAAGAAAACAGTTCTCAGGAAATTGTGGTAGAACTCTAGAATAAGGGCTCATATTTTCAATCTGAGGCTATAGTTGAGTTTACAGAGTTGGATTTCCATAGGCATGATATAACATTTGATTTGGTCATGTTATTGTGTTGAGCATAGTGGAGGAAGGATAAATAAAATAAATAAATAAATTTATCAATTTTTAAAATATCAATGACTTAATGTTTAATCTATAAATACTATGATAGGGGTAAATCTTAGGGTATGATTTGTAAACCTAAATATAAAGAGTGGAATAGTTAGAATATTAATCACTAAGATGGATAATCAAATCATTTTTTTACAATCAGTGGACTGTGATATTTTTGGATCATTCCAATGAAAATAATAAAATATCATTCTTCATCAATGATCAATCCACACTACATATATAATTTTGATTTATGCGGATTTAACCCGTCTTGTTATACATTTGAGAAAGCAGGTCAATAAAACTAACAGGGATTGATTTTCACATGGATAATTGAGTTATTTGAAATTTCATTGGATACTATGTTTGTTTTTTTAATGGGAAAAGATCAAGGCCAACCAGAACATGGATATGTTATTTACTATCTTGTGTTATATGTATTTATCCCCCATTTCATTGAATTTTCATCATTGGAAATGTAATTATTCTTCATTTTGATGAATACCCAGTATTTGATTATTTAATGAACATTATTAAATGAAAAAAAGTATTATTTCATGTGAAATTAATGACCGATGATGTAATTGATGTTAGACTATGACAGATGAATATTATAGGAGGGAAAAATCTATATAGATATTCTCATTCTTCTCAATTTGATATGACAAGATCGTGAGATGTGATTATGGTAAACTTTTGAGTGAATCAATGGATGGAATATGAAGAGAGATAATATCAAGGTTCCATCAGAACATATTAATGGTCACTATAGAGTATCACATAAATATATAATTCTAGTGATTTTTGGAAATACAATTTAATGTACCAAAAAAATCTGGATAATTCCATAGTTAACGATACAAAATCAGAAAGAACACACAGAGTGTGGAGAAATCTGTGGAAATAGTGTTTCTATGTAAAATTAAATATCACATGTCATGTGACATGTGTCACATGCCATGTGACGCATTTATGGGTCTATTTTGGGACCCCATGGAGCAAATTATGAATGAAAATGACTCTTTATATTAATTAACATAAATTAATTGACAAAATGACAAAATGAAATATCATTTAGTAAATTTATTTTTAGAAGGGTAATATAAATTATCTTTTCAACTATAAATATTAATTGGAAAGCTAAAAATATTTCCAACATCATGGTATTTTTAATATAATTTTTAGACATTAAATTAATTAAATTACTTATGACACAATAATGATGGAGTGTTTCCCTTATCAATAAATGATCTAAATAAATCATAATATATTTATAAAATATAATCCAAAACATGTCCAATTCTGATTGGAAGATTTTATTTCTAATAATAGTCATCTTATATTCTACATTAATTATTTTTTGACTTTTATAAACCAAATATCATTATATAATAAAATAATATTTTCACACTATCCTAAAGAGCCCCTCCTCCCCCTTATAAAAAGACACAACTTCTAACAAATTCTTCACACCTATAAATACTTTTGGCTCGTCAAAAATCTACCCAATTAAGATCCCTACATCCCTATACTTTTCCCAGAAGCCTTACCTTAGGAATAAGGAAATTTTAGAAGTCTTTTGGTTCAAACCAAATGGAGTTACCCAAAATAAAGGTAACGATTTCTCTTAATTTTTTTTATTTTATTTAATTTATCCATCCCCTAAACTCTTTTTATTACATTATTTTATAACAACACCAGTATCCTAAATATACTAGGATGTTGTTATGAGAATTATTCTAAATACACTTACATACACCAGTATTTAATGGATGATGAACATAATGTTTCTTTAGATGGAAAACTAACTCCTCACGAAACGATGATTATTCAAATATCTCCAACCGCCTCTCATGGTGGACATTAAGATGACAAAATATTTATATATGAAATATATTATGTTTATATTTTCTTTATGCTTCTGTAATTTTGCATTTATATCAAGCCTTTATGGTTCCCATTATTGGTAAGCGCGATAATTTCATTTGAGGAACTGCGGACTACCGCCCCCTCAAAGTTATATGACTCATTAATACAGTCGGTGGGACATATAAAGGATTGCTTTAATGATATTATATAATATATTACACTAGAATTCTAATATACCTATTTATCATTACGTTTAAATTCAAATAAAATAAGAAATATAAATGAAAGTAGTGTTCATGCGTACGTACAACATACCGTCTCCATGACTGGTGCATTTCATTTCATACCTCCAAATGATATGTAATATTATAAATATATATATAATGGATATATATGATATATATGATATCTAAATAATGAATATAAATCTGGATATAATGATCTTTTGACTACGTGAACAACTTGTAATTGTATGAAGTCCCTTTTTAACTCAAGTAGCAATTATTGACAAAACAAAAGCTATTAACATAAAAGGTTACATAATGATTATAACATGGTAATAAGTGATATAAAAGGAATAATACACTTGAAAAAGGATCATAATAAAGTTTAAAATAACTTTATTTTATTATTAATGAATAAAAAAGAACAAACGGGTCAAGTTGAACACGAGGTAAGGAGATTTCTTATGTCAATTTTAATTCCGTGAGATTTCCATTGTTCGCCACATATTTATTGCATGTGGTGTATTATGTACTGAGGATTGATATATTTTATCATTATAATATTTATATTCATGGTATTCCGTGATTCATTTGAAGGTTATTAAATTTTCATCAAATGACTCAGTTGATTACAACAAGGTAAAGGGCTTCATCTCACTTTTATTTCCATGAGATTCAAGCTATATTTTCCAATATTTCCTTTTGTGTGGTGTATGTACTGCCCATGATTGTACATTTGTGTAATATACATTCATTTATACGTATTTACATATTCATTGTATGATCATTCTTTCATGTGGCATATGTTTTTTAGGTTCCCAAATCGGTAAGGGAACCTTTCACCCTTCTCATTTTAATATACATCTTTTTTGTTATATGTTTTAATTTACATATTATTATGTGTGGATACGTTCTTCTATATCTTTATTGATTTAAAATTTATTTCCATGTGATGAAATACCCTTTTTATCTCATCAACTCATTTTCTGAATTTTAACGTGATTTTGTTAGGATGTCGAATTTTTACAAGGTAGCTTCTTAACCCAATATCAATTCATTGGGTTCAACTTGTACTTCAAGAATATGTCATCCTATGAATATGTGTGAATGAAATCTGATTTTGTTATACATAATATCCAATTATATTTGGTGTATTTATATTTGTCACACATAATTATTTGATTGATTTATCTTCATTTTAAGGATACCATCTTTATTAGAGATTTCATCTCAATTTATATTTCCTTTGAGACGTCATTTTTTATATGCACTAATTCATTCTTATATGGTGTATATAATATCCTTTGAAATATTATATCATGAGTCCATTTATTCTCAAGATATTATAATGGTCTTATTAAATGTTATTCTACAATTATTTGTATTCATGTCTCTCAATTTTTGTTAAAAAAACATTTTACCTAAAACCTAATTTTTAAAGATTTAAGTATTTATTATTATAAATATTTCTTATTAGTGTCCATGTTTTCCAAATGGGTGTTAGGATTTATTTATATGGACAATAATGTTTTCAAATGATAATTAATTTAAAATCATTAATGTGGTATGGGAAACATTGATTCAAAAAAAATATATTCTTAAATGGTTTTAAAAATGATTTGATAAAGCATAGTTTATTTCAATATCTTGATTTTATATATTGGAATGTGGAAATGTTATCATTAATTTATACTTGTGTTAGGTGTTATGATTACATTTTGGTTGTTGGGGATTGTTTACATATACGGCTGGTTTCCCGATAAACCTAGGGAGGGTGAGCTAGAGATAGCTCTCCAATGCATTGGGTAACATGACATAGGTAAACATGATTTTTCTCCTAAAATATTTAGGTAATATACTATAATGGGTATTACAGGTGTATCTCTCTATGTAGTTGTGATAGATTCAATGTACATTTGATATGGATGTCATAAGTAACCATTATGATTTTTTATTTGTGTGTGTTATTCAAAAATATTTTTATTTTGTAAGGTTTGTTATGATTGAAAAAGTATAGTTTCATTAATTTGTATTTATTGATGGGATAATGTATTAATCCTTTTTTTAAACCTTACTTAGTTTTTTATGATCATCCCATGTTTTGAAATGTTTTCATAGGACTTAAAGATAAATAGGGTCAAGGATGGGATCAAGGAAAAGTAATGCTGTCTAAAACCTGGAACTAGAAATGATTATTTTTTTCAAGTGTTTTTATTTTACGTAAACAAATGGATAATAGGTATAATTGTCTACATGTAATATTCATTTTGTTAATTAAATGGAATGACACAGTTCTCTAAAACTCTAAACCGGAATAGATAATAATGTGAATTATTCATTTAATTCAATATTATGTAATGTTTAAGGCCGACTCTTTATAGTTGGTATCAAAATTCGATTTAGATAAATTTAGAGGATTGGGTGTTATTTAGTCATAAGTGACATAAATCTAATGGATATAATAATGTAAAGAGTCATAGATTTTTTGATAAAGTGAATGAGTTTAAGATAACATGAATGAGGCAATCTTAGTATTTACCCTCCTCATAAGATATTATATGATGATTTTACTGATATACTCACACTGACCTTAGTTGTTTTAGTAAATGGATGGATCTAGGAGGCATCAACGTACCAATGTATGGGAAAAAAACAGTAACAGTTTTATGAATTTCCAATTGAATGAAATGAGAGCTGTAATGAGAGATATTGTGGTTATTCACATCCAACTATCTGAAGTCATGATTGACCACCTTAACCTTAGTGATTCTTATAAGGCAACATTTATTCAAGAAACCAATCCCTACTGATCTTCATGTAATAATCATAATGGTATGTATGTTCAAAAACCTATGTGTCATGGATGTGGAAAGAAACACATAGGGAAATGCTTCAAAGGGATAGGAATATGCAATAGATTTGGAAATGAAGGTCATAAAGCATGAACCTACCATGGAAAAACGAAGAATCCATTTGACTCTAAGAAAGGGAAAGAAGTTCATCTTAAGGGATAAATTGAATGTTTTAAATGTGGTGTGAATGGTCATTATTAAAACCCATGTACTACGAAGAAGGTTTGGAAATGTGATCACCTGGATCGTACAAATATTTTTTTTAACAATTCCTAATGCCATTCTAATTAAGGATGACGAAACTGACAATGACCAATAAAAGCTATGTATTATTTCATAACATATGTTTTTATATTATTTAATATTATGATATGATTCATGATTTTGGTTGTAGGAAAGGATTATTTCATAATAAGTTGGAAAGGAATGCTTAATTGATCATGAAGAATGTTTAATGAGTAAGAAGTCAACATATAGGGGATTCAAGTGTTATGTTAGATTTTAGGATTTTTAAATGCTTAAATGTATTAAGTATATTTTAATGATGGGATTACATTAGTAGACTTTTTATAGAATGTGTATCCCAGAAGATTGATATATGAAAATTTTATAAAAGGAATAATTATCTTTTATTTTGTGTATATAGTTATAAAGTACCATTTGGGTTTATATGATCCTTCAATTTGGGGAAATTATAGTTCAATACATTTTGTGATACAAAATTTAATTTATTAGATAAAATTTGTGTCTAAAATATTTTATGGTTATTTTTATTAATTTATCTCCTTTTGGGAATGTTATAAAATTATATTGTTTTTTAAAAAGGACAAAACACAGACTGTGTGACAACCTGTCGCATTGAAAAAAGATGCAAGAATCAAACCCACAACCAAAGTGCGATTGGGATTTATCGCCTACCACTTGACTACATGAAGTCCCTGATTAATATGACTAATTATTTTTAGTCAGATGGTTTTATGAAACAATAATAATTTGATTTTGGGTAATCTATGGAAATTATTACCCTATCATTGAGAATATTTTATTAGGTTAATTACTTTTCAATATGCGACATTAAGAGTAACTGATATTATTTGGAGATAAATGTTAAGATTTATCTTTGAAGAACATGTGATTAAATCCTTTTGAGATTTATGATTCAATATAAGTTTGGATTACATTGATGAAATTTATGGACATGTGTTTTTTGAATGGTCTTTGTTGAACTTTGGGTATCGGTAAAAAAATTAGATATTTAGAGTAGTTTTTCGTTTTGTAAAATTTTATCCTTTTGGGGATTATATGATCTAATACTAAACGTTTTGGTTTTGGTTGATGTCTAAATAAAGGGGAAATATATAGTTCATATTTTTTATATTATGTGATAATCTAGAAGTTGATTTTAGCACATTTAATGTGACCAAGTTAGTTTGAATACTCATCGTTTGGAGAAAAGATGTGTTTGTGGTAGGAATTTATTAAAGAATGAATGTCTACATGAGAGGTAAGTATATTTCCTTATGTTTCTAGTTAAGATCATAAAATGATTCCTCTACATTACAAAAATTAACATAATCCAAAAACATTTTCTATTAAATTTTCCTACTAGGTAATCAAGGGCCTTTAAACCAATCACATGTTTGTGATTTTCTGTTGGTTAGCATTCTCCTAATCATGTTTTCTATCACTCTCCATCAGAACATGACCATTTTTCTTCTCTTCCAAATCCATGTTTTCCTACACCGGATCCTAGTTTGGTTTATCTCGGGTTACCTTTGTACTTCTTTTATTTATTTTAATGTGACCGTTTTAATGAATATTTTTCTGATGTGGGACTTTCAATGATGTTTCTGGGCCCAATTTAAAAATGGCGAGGATGAAATTCCCAAAAGGGGGGAAGGATGTAACATCCTAGGAAAATAAAGAATATGAAATTTTGATATTTATTATTATTTTTCAAATAAATAATAATTTTTCTTTATAGTGGTTTTTATTTTCGATAGCGTACCTGATTCACAATAGAAGGTTTCTTTGAAATTTTACAGTGTAGAAAAATAATTTATTATTATTATTTTAAATGTTTGTTAACTCCTAATGGTTGTATTGGGCAGTAATGAACAAAACTAACTAAAATATGATTATACATGGTTTCTAAATATATTTACATATATCCAATAAAATTTAGAGGCTTAAAATGTGAATGAATCTAATCATAAGCATGAATACTCTAATATTCATTAAAAGGTCGATTTACCGCCTTTTTATGGAGAACCCTTTTTAAATCTAGTTTTTCACATATATATTTTCTATTTGAAAAATTAAATATCTTCTTTAGAATCAGGACCTAAAAATTTACTTTGGGTAAATTTTTGGTATTTTTCTGATAATGTTTATTTTTTAAATGAATAGTGAAAAATACAGTATTTTAATTCAAAATTTTCACTAAATATAATTTATTTATATGGTTATATTATCCTTTTAATAGTTTTTAATGTGTAAATATATTATATTTTTACCATTTAATCTATTTTTGGTCTTCTGAATCAATTACTCCTTCAATTGGACATAATCAACTGTCAATCATTTGATAGTTATTATTTCTTTAAAACACACTATTTGTTTTGACAATGTGAATTAATTTCAAATTAATTAATAAAACTACCATTTTATGAATTTGGTAAAATTTACATCTTATTTGAATTCGGAATATCAAATAATTCTTAGGTTGATGTTTAGGTATTTTTCTAAAAAACATCAATTTTTTATGAATAGTGAAACCTCTTAGTAATAGTTAAAAAAACTGCCTTTTTCATTTTAATAATATTTTACCTTGTCTGTGATTTGAATTTAAAAAATCTGACATACATGGATATTATTAATAAGTAAAATTTGGTTCAATAGGATGAAAATATTTTTGGGTGAATAGTAATTTCTTCTTATTTTAACCGCAGTTAAAGATAATTAGTGTAATTTAAGGTAAAAAGAATATTATATTAATTAAAAATTAACTTAACACTTTTCCGAACCTTATTGGATGAGTAATTTCTGACCATGGGCATCTTTGGGTCTACCTTTGGACCCCATTGAGCAAATTATGAATGAAAATGATACTTTAGATTAATTAACATAAAGTAAAGGCAAAAATGACAAAAGATAATATCGTTAATAAATTAATATTTAGTAGGGGTTATATAAATTATATTTTCGACTATAAATATTTATTGGAAAGCCAAAATTATTTCCTACATCATGGTATTTTTTTATAATTTTTACTCATCATATAAATTAAATTACTTATGACACAATAACGATGTTGCATTAACATCATTTACAAATTATTTAAATAAATAATATTATATGGATAAAAATATTGTACAAAACATGTCCCATTCGGATTGTATTATTTTATTTCAAATATTAGTCATTTAATATTCTACATTAATGATTTTTGTACATTTATAAACTGAATATCATTATTTAATAAAATAATATTTCACCCTTTCCTAAAGATTCCCTCCACCCCCTTAAAAAAGAACACCACTTCTAACCAATTCCTCACACCTATCAAGAATTTTTTCTCATCCAAACTATACCTAATTAATCTGTCCACATCCCTCAACTCCTCTTAGAAACCTTAACTTAGGCGGAAGGCACTTCAAGATGACCTTTGTTTCAAACCGAAAGGAGTTACCCAAAATAAAGGTAAGAATTTATCTTAAATTTTTTTCTTTTATTTTACTTCTGTAACCCCTAAAATATTTTTATTAAATTATTTTGTTACAAAAATAGTATCCCCATTATACTAGGATGTTGTTATGAGAAGGATACGAACTACACTTACACACACCTCCATCTAATGGATGACGAACATAATGTTTCTCTAGATGGAAAACTAACGCCTCATGAAACGATGATTGTTCAAATATCACAAACCGCCTTTCATGGATTCCATTATGATGGCACTATATTTATATATGATATATATTTTTTAATATTTTATTTATTTATCTGTAATTTGTATTTATATAATTCCTTTATGGTTTCAATTATGTGTAAGCGCGATAATTTCATTTGAGGAAGTGTGGACTATCTCCCCCTCAAAGGGATATGACTCATTAATACAATATGTGGGAAATATAAATGATGTATTTAATGATATAATATATTATATTATACTGGAATTATAATATACCTATGTATCATTATGTTAAATTCCATTAAAATAAGAAATAGAAATGAATGTAGCGTCCATGTGTACATACGGCTTACCGTCTCCATGAAAGGTGCATTTCATTTCTTACATCCAAATGATATGTACTATTATGAATATATATATATACTGGATATATATGATATATATGATATCTAAATCATGAATATCATTTTGGATATAATGAACTTTTGACTGTGTGAACATCTTGTAATTGTAAGAAGTCCATTTTTGACTCATGTACCAATTATCAACAAAACGTATGTTATTAACTTAAAGGATTAAATAATGATTATAAAATTCTAATAAGTGATATAAAAGAAGTAGTAATCTTTAAAAATGTTCTTAATAACGTAGAAATTTTCTTTATTTTATTATTCAGGAAGAACAAGGAACAATCATGTCAAGTTAGACATGAGGTAAGAAGATTTCTTATCTCACTTTTAATTCCTTGTGATTTCCACTGTTCGCCACTTATTTATTGCACATGGGGAATTATGTACAGGCATTTGATATATTTTATCATGATTATATTTATATTTGTGGTATTTTGTTTTTTATTTTATGGTTATTAACTTTTTATCAAATGAATTCGTTGATTACAACGAGGTAAAGGTTTCATCTCACTTTTATTCCCATTAGATTCATGCTATATTTTCCACTATTTCCTTTTGTGATGTGTATATAATACCAATTATTGTACTTTTGTGTAAAATAATTTCATTTATTAGTATTTACATATTCATTTTATGATCCTTCATTCATGTGGCATTTTTTTTATAAGTTATCAAATCGGTATGAGAACCTTCCACACTCCTCTTTTTAAAAGTCCTCCTTTTGTTATGTCTTTTAATTTACATCATATTATGTTGGTATATGTTCTTATATATCCTTATTGATGTAAAAATTATTTCCAAGTGATTAGGTACCCTTTTTATCTCATCAACTCATTTTCTTAATTTTAAAGTGATGTCATTAGGCTGTCAAATTTTTACAAGGGATATTCTTAACCAAATTTCAATTCATTGGGTTCAACTTGTAATTCTTGAAAATGTCATCCAATGAATATCATTGAATGGAATATGATTTTTTTACACTTAATATCCACTTATATATGGTGTATTTATATTTTTCACACATAATTATGTGATTGATTTATCCTCAATTTCAAGATACCTTATTTTTTAGGGATTTCATCTCCATTTACATTTCCATGGATTCATCATTGTTGTTATGCACAAATTCTCTATTATATTAGGTATATAGTATCCTTTGAAATATTATATCATGAATAATTTTATTCTCATGATATTATAAAGTTATTATTAAATGTTATTCCTCAATTATTTGTATTCAAGCGTCTTGCTTTTTCTTAAAAAACTATTTAACTAAAATCTCATTTTAAATGTTTTAATATTTTTCTTCTAAATATTTAATATTAATTTCCATGTTTTTAAAATGGGTTTTAGGATTTATTTATATGGAAATTAATGTTTTCAAATTAAAATTCAATTAAAATCATCAATGTTTTATGTGACAATTTGATTCAAAGAAATAAATTTTTAAATGGTTTTGAAACTGATTAGATAAAGCACTGTTTATTTTAATATATTGATTTAATATATTGGAATGTAGAAATTTTATCTTTACTTTATACATGTGCCATTTTTTTTATTACATTATGGTTATTGGGAATTTATTTACATATACGAGTAGTTCTGTGATAAACCTAGGGTGGGTGAGACCGATAGAGCTCTCCAATGCATTGGGTAACGTAATGGAGGTAAACATGATGTTTCTACTAAGATATTTAGGTATTATATTGTGATGGGTATTACAAGTGTAAATCCCTATATATATTTTCTATATACAATGTATTTTTTATATGGATGCCATGAGTAACCATTATGATTTATGATTTGGGTGTGTTATTCTTAAATATTATTATTTCGTAAGGTATGTTATTATTGAAAAGTATAGATTCATTGATTTGAATTTATTGATAGGATAATTTCTGAATCCTATGTTTTATAAACCATACTGGGATTTTTATGCTCATACAATGTTCTAAAATGTTTTCACAAGACATAAAGATGAATAGGGCTAAGGATGAGATCTTGGAAAAGTCATGATGTCTAATATGCGGAACTACACATGACCCTTTTTTACATGAGTTTTTATTTTATGGAAAAAAATGGATAATGTGTAGAATTGTCTACATGTAATATTCATTTTTCTATGTAAATGTAATGACCTAATTCTCAAAAACACTAAACCGAAAAGTATCCTCAATGTGAATTATTCATTTAATTCAATATTATGTAGTGTTTACAGTTGGTTCCTTATATAAATTATTTTCTAGAATGATATATTTATCTTAATATAATTATTTTTGAGTGGAATATAAATGTTACTCGTTCAAAACCAATTCTGGTACCCACTATGCGGGTCTCAGTTTCATAGGATTCCCAATTTTATGGATTGTTCTAGTTCATATCATCCTTGGGATTCAAGGGATTACTGAATTGACATAGATTATCTCCCCATTTCCTTCAATTAATACATTAATCTTCTACTAGTTCGATAATTAAAAATATATTTCCTTCCATTATTTCTTCAGAACTATTCACATAAACTAGTTATGTAGTTTCACTATACCTTTTTTTCAACATCCATCCTCTCCTAGTTCCATTTTGACATTTTCATTTCTGATTTTGCTAAAAATTTTGACATTGAGGAAACTAAATACTATTTGATTCACCATCCACGCCACCTGAACACACATGAGGCACTATCATTATATTATTTCTATTTTGGGAATTAATATATGTTCACATTGCTACTAATAAGTCATGATATTTTATTTATAAAAACTACGTATATCACATTAGTTCATATCATATTAGTTTACTCTTTGGTGAAATCTATACATTTTCCATTGATTTCATTGTTAAAATGATTCCTTTTGGATTTATCCATTAATAAAAAAATGAGGTATCATGAGTCATGGACCACATAATGTAATTATTGTGATTTATCAAAATGAAAAAATCCATATCAGAAAGTATTTTTTTTTAATAATTACTTTATATTTTATTTTAAGCTAAATCACTATCTGTATAATATCAGATACATTAGGATAATATCTATCCGATTTGTTAACCTAATTCCATAACATAATAAATCATTAATAATAGCATGTAAACAAAATTTTAATAATTAAATCATATCACCAATGCGTTTCTAGATATATTTTTATGTCTTAGGTCCATTCATCAATCACTGAGTATTGATTTTGTTGATAATCAACATTTATTTATTTTTTTGTGATTACCCCAAGAGGAATCTATGTTATTTCATCATCCACATTCAATAATTAATAAATTGATATAATTTCATGGAAAACTCCATACGTAAAAAATAATAAAATATTAAGATTTAATTATATATGTATATTCACCTCATAGATTTATCCCTACTTTTTTTACAAATGAAATATAATCTGAATAAACAAAACACCTTAAGTAACCATAAAAAATTAATAAAAATTTATTAAAAAGACCAACTTTGATTCAAACATTATCAACAAGAAGATGAAAATATCTTTATTTTAAATTAGTTCTATAAAATAAAAAATAAATATTCAAAAATCATCTCATTATACCATTCTTAATATGTTTCATATCATTAGGGACTAACTATATAAGAAACTCATTCTATTTCACATGTTAATTGTGATTTCCTATGATAGGTCCACTCTTATGTAACTAATCATGATGGGTCAGATGGCCTCATGTCCCCCTCCCTATACACTAGATGCCTTCGAAATGTAGTGATGGTCTAATGATTGTATGTTGGGGAAACAATACCCTATTTGTCAATGTTGAGAGAGTGGATAAATAAGTAAATTTATCATTATAAAAATAATAAAAAATTAACAATATGAAAGGTGTGAATAAAATACAACCATCGATATTCATGATATTCAACGTGTACTATGATGTCCGACATAATAGTAGAAAAATCATACAATAGGGCCATAAATATAAAAGAAAAAATAAATAAAAACCCATCTTATGAAGGATGTCAGAGTACATTCTCGTTCCATATATAATTTTCCACATTATAGCACAAAATGGATACAATTGTTGTAGGATCCAAGGTCCTATCCAGTGGCCATATGATCTTCTAGAGGACCAATTGGTTACTCGAACTTGGTGGGATTAAAATTATACAGGGTACCACAAATGATGGGTAATTTATTCTAGTTTGTTGAAAAAAACATAACAGTGTGAAATATATAAATATAAGGGAATTAGTAATGTTCTGTTGAACCAATGATTACCAAATACTTCACACTAACCAAAGATATGTCTTACCATTTTAATATTAGAGAGGAGGTCATAGTACACAAGGATATAAGACCAAGATTGAAATAACAAGTAACCATTTTCTTACCCACATGGATACCATAAATTCTCATGTATGGGAAAAACCTGATTCTTAGGAGTAATCACAACCATTCCAATTTATATAAGGGATATAACAGATCCCCTGTAATATTAGGAAGGTAATACTGGGATATAATAGACTATGTTATATGATAAAAATTTTAGGAATCATGTATTTGTTGAAGTCATCCCAAATCCTAGGATCTTATACCAGGAACTCTAATTTGTTTTAGTGTTTATAGGTGAATTATTTGTGGCTCATTTAGGATTTCATTAATGTGAAAAATTGACTAGTGTCAAGGGGGATTACTCATTTTTATCTACATCAACAAATCATGTGGCATCCATCGGGTTCACACATGAAATGAAAAGTAAGAATGACATTCTTACCCATGAATGGCCTCACTATAAATATTATAAGTCATATTATTTTATAACTTGACAAGATAATAAGTAATAAGGAAATGTTAAAAAACTAGTGAATCAAGGATCAAGGATTTCTATTAAATTTATACTTAACCATCCATTAAATATAATTCATTTGGATCAAATAGAATATTCAATATGTTGTCTTATTTAAAAAGGATATAGAAATTTCATTAACACAATACATTAATTTATGTACCCCATGTTTTCTATGAAATTAAATCATAATATTTATATAATTCCAAAAGAGAATACATGAAAATAAAGTAATAAGAAATAAGAACAAGTTTTTTAGTCCTTTATATTAGTTTATTGAAAATAAATTAAAATCCTAGAGCTATGTCCAATGGTTTCCCATAAGGTAATATAAATTTTTATAATTAAAATAGTCCATTGTTAATATATTGATAGTAACAAATTAACTTGGGCTTCAAAATTTTTTCATGACACCCTAAGGTCAAACTAAGAGATCCACCATTTATGTGACATGAAAAACACATACTATGGTCTTGTTTCAATAAACGGTGAATGATTTTTATTATTTTAAAATATTCCACCATTAATATATTTTTTGTATTTTATGATTCATAATTACTAATGATTTCATGAATGTGAAGATAAAATCATCTGAAGGGGTGTTATCACATGAGATTTCCAACATAAAATGATATAAGAGATGATTATACTATAACTAAGAATTAATTTAAGTAAAAAATCTAATGAATTGTAATATAATTATAAGCACATGGAATTTAAATCATGCAGAACAATGAAAAAATAAATAAATAAAAATAATTATATTGAAATTAATTTAGACCACCAAAATTATTCATAGAAAGATATAAATCTATAGAATCAACACTTAATTCACACTAAAATGGAATAAATCCATGAACCTAATTGAATACCTAAAAATTATGAATATTATAAAAAATATCATCATATAACCAAACATAAAATCAAACATAGAAAGGGGTAAAACTCAGAGTGTGAAATACCTATTGATAATGATCACAACTAATGATGTCTGATTCATAACAAGAATTAAGGATATATCCCATTGAATAAGATTGGATAATGAGATGGATTATGGGATTGGTACAAAAAAATACAGAGGAAAAAGGTGATGGAAAATTTAGTGGGAATAAGGGAAAATTACAAATTTTCCCCTTTCAATGAGGTGGATGAATTAGTCAAACAGATCTGAATCTCTGATGCTAACAATGATTAATCACTATAAAAAACAGAAAAAACTTAATATCATATGATTTTATCTTTTTTTACAAAATATATCAGAGATATGGTTTGGGTATTACATTTAGCAGTAACCATGAATCCTAGGAATTTTCTCCTAAAACAAATATATCAATGCCAAAATAATTTGTGTCTTATCTAGGATCCTGAGACACATATCGAGCAAAAATAATTTAAAATTCATCACATTATGGTGCTCCAAAAGATGAAATTCCCTTTAAAATAACTATTTTAAAAATGTGAAACCTACCAAATTGAAAATTCCAACTCCTTTATAATTATAAACATATAATAAATAAGGGATAATATAAACACATCAACATAGAACATAGGAACCATAATGATACATAATAAACATCCAATAATAAATCCTAAACTATGCTTGTGGTTTATTCCGATTTAAATTGAATAATTCATTTTTGATCAATCAATGTTCTCCCATTGAGTAACACCATTCATAATATATAAGATCCCTCAAACATTAGCAGAATATTGTATTCATACTAGAAAAATCATGATTATGATCTAAAAATATCATGTATCATGGGACACATATGACATAAACCATTTTTCATAGCCTACTACTAGTTATCCCCACCATAGAAATTAATTTACATGGACAATATCTAACCATGGTCTCTCCCACAATCAATATTTCTTGAAAAAATAGGATATTAGCATTTTACCATCTAGATCAGCATGGTTCATAGTAACAAATTCTCAACACATAAAGTTTTTTTTCAAAATTATATTACATCATGGTTTTATAATATGAAAAAAATTATATTCCCACAGCACCCAAGCACAAAATGAAGACAATAACACTTTATTGAAACTTCCAACCAACCCATGAAATTGGAAATTACAATATTAGTGATGGAAACACATGGTTTCAAACTAGAAATATATAATTAGATAACATTGTATCATTTTGTCCACCTCTATCTCACTATTATTTACTACACTAGGTTGCACCTATCGAATTTTCATTAATAATGGATCATAATTTCTTTACTCTTAGATGAATCGTGTGATCATGTATTACTTCTCTATAAGGCTCAAAAACTAATCCCAAGTAAATTTCTTCAATGAAATCACCACAAATGAATCACTGTATTAATGTAATAAATTTTTTAGTTACTCTTTTGTAACATCCAAAAACAAAAAATAACATCATATAACACTTCAATAACATAATAATATATCAATTTACCAACTTGTAACAAAAAAAAGAATATACACATCAGTGACAATTAAAATTACCATGTTATCCACTAGTAAATAAAAAAAAGTGTTTCCCTATGGTAATGTATGAAATCATAATGTTAACCATAATTAACATAAGAATAGATAAATTCATACATCAACAAGAAAAGAAAATTATATGATACCCTTAAGTAACATATGAACACATAATGTTAACTTTATCTATGTTATGAAATCTTCAAGTTAACATTCAAGACATTAATAAATATTAAATGTAAAATCCATAAGCCTATGAACATTTCATGTTACCATTCGATAACAAAACAAATCTTCGTGTTACTATTCATAATCTCAAGAAAATATGCTCTATCCCTTTATAAATGGGGAAAACACTAATGGTAGGCTGACTATTACCCAAAACCAACTCACAATTGATCACTAACAACTATAAACCCATCATTATTCATTGATATGAGCATAAAAACCTAAAAAATGATATCTCATGTGTTATCATATACTTTCAAAAACAATAACTTCCAATGGAATTCAACCAAATCATGTATGATTCCTAACCTATCACCAATCAAAAATATAGAATTCCTCATGTACTCTAGAAATTTTTGGATACACCTATAATAATCATTATGATTCTAAAATGAACATCCACAATTAACCTATCAAATACAGGATAATTTTTACACATTTACCCAATCCAAAAATAGTTATTCCACTCCACACCCAAAGTCCATTATTTGTTTCACATTATTAAAAAAATACTAATTTACATGAAAAATGCTCCTTACACTAAAAAAACGTTTTTGTATGTGTTCAAAACACTTAAACTCTGAAAAAAAATTATAGCATGCAATATATAGATACCTTTTGTAGGATGATGATCCCTTCCTTAAATATGTTATATGATACCTCCCAAAACATTGATTTACCTTAGACACATAATAAACAGTTAACATTGGCCTATTTATAGAAACACGACTGCTGATATTATCATGTAATGCCCACAAAAGTAATATGCACTAGACACCAAATCCAAAACCATTCTTTAGATCAGGGGAGTCATAACACCATATTTATTTAATATGATCATTCTATGCTTGAATAATACATTGTATTTTCTTCACACACCCACATAACTAAACTATATAATATATTAATCAATGAATTCTTTAATAAAATATACCCATTTTCTATGTAATAAAGAAATTACATGGTTCAATGTGTTATGAGATATCAATTCTCAAACTCACCCAAGACAATAAAATTATCGACAAAATGAAAAACCTATGTCACATTATCTCAAATTATAATTTTTATAGATAATGACATTATGAATCAACATTAAAAAAAGATAAATTTTCACATTTCCAACTAAATTGTTGACCAATAACTAAGAAATTCATAATTATATACTTTATAATAAACAATTACCACAAAAACATGAGGACAATCTTAAAAAATGAACAACCAATTACTTGGTGTCTTTATCTATAATATAGGGGTCCTAACCAAGCCAAATAAACATATAAACAACACTTCCCATTCTCAAAACTAGGAAAAATAATCCACTATTTCTTTTTATTTCTATGGGTACTAACCAATGCCTGGATGTCCCCTCACTAAAACAGACATCAACCCCTACAGAATTTCTATTTAGAAAAAATCACTACGATTTTTTCAACAATAATATAAATCCAAAATAATAGAAAATGTAAACTATAACCTATATTAATCTTTCATTATATCATCCATGGACTTAATGAAGAAATTATAAAATGATTCCCCACACTAGGTTATTTTCTTAAAAAATCACTAAAAGGTATTTATTAACCCATTACATCAATTTATATTTTTAGTAGAGACTATGAAGGGTTATTGAAATAAAAAATCAAGTAATATTTATAGAGAAAATAATTTTACAAATATTACATTGTACATCATTTCATGGATTCTACAATGAACTCTAAAAAAATTACCCTTTAATTTTATTTAAACCATTACTTATCCATAAGGTCTCATTAAATAAATTAAATGAATAAAACTATAATCAATATCTATAAATGTTAACACTATTTAGGTTGTAAGTGTAATTTTAAATAAATTATTACACAAATAATAGTTTCCCAAAAACATAAAAAAATGTAATTATCAAAATAAGGTGGTTAGTTAATAAAGATTCCTCCATACACATATATAGAACACAAGGTGAGTGGATGAACACAAATTAAATAAATATTCCATTTATTATTTATATATACCAAAGTGGTTAGATTGTATCGTATGAAAAGATAATGTCTAAATATGAGGATCATATCCTTCCATCTTTGGTTTAGTTATATGGGAAAACACTCGCATTTAATGAAGGAAGTTCTCTACAAATTATAATTATCATCCCATTTAGGTGAAAAAAATAATTGATAATTTATTAACCATTTTAACACACCCATAGTGGATTTATATCATTGAAAAAATTTTATAAGACCATCCTAAAGGGTATGAGTTGTGGAAATAGTGATTTAGTTATCTGGGTAGCCATTATAATATTATAAAGGTACTAACCTTTATATGTTTCATATTTAATTCCATTAAAATAACATCAATATGATATAAAAATTACTAATCAATAAAAATTTAATTTTATTTCCATTTTAATTTCACATAATTATGAATTTATTAGGATTTTTAAGGTTAATTAATTTCATTAATATATATTTAGTTAGTGGGATAAAATTTCATTATCATGCTTTGTAAAAAATTACAATTTTTTGGTTCTTAAATTATATTTTACAAACCCTATGAGAGAGATATAAAAAGGATATAAACCATACATGATAGAAATATCAATAAAAATGACATTCATGCTAATTCAATGAGAATCGTTTTTACGAAAAATTATACATAAACACAAATTCTCTCATTCCATACCAGAGCAAGATGTAAATCCCACGAATCATTAACAACTAAAATGGGGAAAATAGTTACTGATGTGGAAATAATAATCATTTCTAATTGTAAACAATATGAACAATATTCATATCCATTAAAACATCATATTTTCCACATGCATGGGTTAGTCATTCTGAAACATTGGATGTTTACAATGTTCTTAAACATTATTAGTTTGTTGTATCCTAGTTGAAAATAGTTTTATAATGGATAATGAATTATCCGACAGAAAATTGTGATATAATGTGAACATAAAATCCAACCATTCGTGATCATGTGATATAGAATGTAGAATGATATCTAAACTTATAATAAGAAATTTATACAACAAGTAACGAGAGATAAAAATCTAATAAAATAAAAAAACATTCTTAAAATTATATTAAGTATACCCTTAGTCCATAAATATAGTATCATGTCACACTCTAAATCATGTATTATTAAGAGGCATGACCAAGGGTCCTATCCTATAGTAATAGAATCTACTTGTGTTAAAATTTGGAAACCACATGGGGTTTGAGTAAAACACAGTAGGCCACCACCAACAATGTCTATTAAATTCATGTACATGATTATAAATCATAAAGCTTTTCCATATATTTAAATATTATATGAAGTAACATAGATGTGAATAGAAGAATACATTATGCTTTTTCTTAAGGGGGTCTATCTCTAACCAAGTGAATAATAATGATGGGGTCATAAGTTCCCATTGTTATATGATTATGTGTCCATGAATAAGTAACCATATGTTTCTACGGAATGATTCTACGCATTACCATGTATGGGAACAAGGTAAATGTATGGTGAAATCCTAGGCATTGCACTTTTTAAAAGTTATTTAATAATTCCAAGTGAAAAATTATAAGGTTACCATATTATATAATTGAGTAGGATCAAATGATATAATCAGAGTCATCATGTGATGATGGCCATCAATAAAAATCCTAGGAGCACATCCTAGGAATTCCAATTTTATCCAATATCTTGGTGAATCATTGGTTTCTAGTTAAGGTATTCATGAATGTAAGGCAATGGCCATATCCATGTTTGGATTACATATTTTAATTCTAATAATGAATTGGGTCTCATTTATTAGGTTTTTACATGGAATTAAAATCTAGAATCCTTGTCTATACCATGAAGTATCTCACAATAAACCAAAACATTATTATTATATTATCATGATCTATGATGATCAGAAATATGAATTAGATAATAAAGTGTTTTTTCCATTCTCAATACATCAATTAATATTAAAAAAATATTAATTATAAAATAAATGGTTTAATAAATAATATAAAAGTTTTACTTAATTAAAATGGATGTCACAATATTACCATCAAAATTACATTAATTTATAATCTATATGGTTCCCATAAAATTTATTCAAAATTTTTAAGTAATTCAATTTGTGAATTCACAACACTCATGGTATGTGTCATAATAGAATATAATGCATAAATTTCATGAATTGTATAGAAAAAAAATCATTACCAAGGATGTTTTTCCAATGGTTCCAAATAAGGTAGTATAATATTTTATAGTTAATATAATATATTTAATTTATATTTACATACTTATATTTTAAAAATTGACAAATAATATTTTTCGTAACACCCTATGGACCTTCGAAGTGTTCCAGAAATTATGAGAGATGTGAAACCTAACATAATGGTTATTTGCATAAATTATTGAAAGATAAATATAGATTTAATAATTATATATAAAATCAAAACATATGTGGTGTTTTTTTATAATATTTATAGTTATATGGATTTATAATAAAAAATGTGAAGTGCAGGTATAACATGAGGTTTTTGACCTCGAATAGGGCATGAGATGTTTAAAAATCATCTATGCCTGGGATTAGTGGAAAATATTATGAAATTATTATTTATAGAGATACTCATGAAATATATTGTGTTTGAACAAAATCGATTTTTTGTAATAAGTTTATTATATAAGACAACCTACATTACTCATATAAGTCTTTACTCATTTATTATTAATCCTTATTTGAACAAATAATGGAATAAATTATTGATAAAGGAAAAATATTAAAAAATAATGAAAACTATCAAAAGTATATTGAGAAAATTAGACAACAAATGAAGTTGAGAATAATATATAATATATATAAAAACATACCAACAGTTAATTAATTCAATAGATGATGAATTATTTTGATTAAAAATGATGCATAGCTCCTAAAGGGGGGTGGTAGTGGGAGGGGGTCAAAAATTGTAGAGCTACTCAGAAGATATGGGAGAAATGGGGAAATATAAAATATAAGGATGGATTTGTAAGGTTTTTATTTTTTCCTTTTAATGATGTTCAATATTTGATTGAAATTTTAATAATAACATGTTCCATGTATCATAATAACTACCCGTAACATACCACCCTTCAGATAGTTACATTATAGGGATAGGTAAAATGTATGAAAACAATGTGGGTCCCTATTAATCTCTATTGAATCCAAAATGGTTTTTTGGAGCCTTATAAATGTTTAAGAAAAACAGTGAACCATAAAAACATGATTCATGACTAGAAATTACCTTTCACTAAAAATAATTTCTAAAAAAATAGATATTTTAAGGATAAAATATCATGAGACTTATCTAGGTTCCTGAAACAACTCTTTTTCTTCATCCAAATCCAAAAAAACCCTCTAATGTCCTCCAACTATCTTAATTCTTTTGTAATTATTATTTTTAAAAATGTCCTCACCAGAAGATTAAAATTACAATTCTATTGGATTTAACAACCTGTGTAAGAAAAAGAATATAACATGAACATTCCACCATTAATGAGCTATTGTAGACTCACTTATATACTTCTCATTTTTTATAATCACCATAATCTATGGAATGGAGATATAATATATTAATTTTCTCAAACTCATTTAAACAGAAAATCATATCAGAATAGCATCCATTATAATACCATAAGTATAAGAATAAAAACTTAATGTGAAATTTATTATTATAAAACCCCGGAGCTATTAATTTTGTTTATAAATGATGATATAAAGTCATGAAATATGTAATTAATAAACATATTAAATGAAAAAATATTGTGACAACAATAGTGAATAGATTTTGAAATGAAGCATAATCATTGGAATATAGAATAGAGTTATAACATTACATTTAGGAAGAGAATAATAATAACATTTGAATAAAAATTGTAAAATCGAATAATCATATTGTAATAATATCCAATAAATCACACCCATTATGCGGTGAGAATTATCTAGTAAGGATCACCGTTTAATTTTTGATCATATTAAATAATGGAAACACTACAATTTTTATTTTATATAAAACATTGAGTGATGATTTGAAAGAATATATATGTCCCAAACAACCATAATATAAACATATGTTTTATAAAATATATTAATAATTCAACATATGGTGAAAAAATATATGGAAAACTGGGATTCATATAATTTATGTATTGGATCAAGTAAAATGAAACCAAAATTGGACTGGTTGGTAACAAAATTTCAAATACCTAGAATGATTGATTTACCAATGAATTTATATAGTTATTTAAAAACATATATCTGTTATAGTTAGGTCTATAAGAAATTAAAATGAATGAAAACAAAATAATATGTGATTTTAGAAACCATTTCTTTGAATTATAATATAGTTATAAAATTATGAATAAATTTCAAAAATTATTTTGATGAAGGTAACAAGAATTTTTTAACAATAATATTTTTTAAAAAATTAAAATAATATAGTCTTGAAAAGTAAATTATTATTTCACATATAAATTTTGGAGTGATGCAAAATAATAATAAATTTAATGGGATATCATTTTAATGTTTTGAAAATACCAAAATTGAATATGAAAACATAAATATGGAGATAAATCACTCTTTCTCAAATAGGAAAATAGATATTTAAAAGTAAAAATAAGTAAATTATATTTTGATTTTAAAAAATCAGGATAAGAACATTAGTAGGAGGAGATAATTTGGATATAGAATAAAAATGACTCTTTTAGACACAATTTGATGGATTCATAACATCATTATATTTCTTAATAATAATGTTAGTTAATGTAATTCTATATAATATAATGATAAATGGAATCATATTATCATAATATATCATAATAAAATAATCTTTTAATAACCATATTGAACAGGGAATTGTTATGTCCAAGAAAAATATTGTGAGTCATGAAATCCCGTGACAATAATTATTGACATCCACTAAAGCGATTAAATTTTTTTATGACATAAAAAATATCTAAAACAATTATTTTATAACCTTATTAATTTCTATAACCATTTATAAAAATTATTTATAATTATTATCAAAATTTACAATGTTAATCTAATATATTTTTTTATTATTGAGCGTGGGTAATCATGAAAATTTAAATCTAGTTTTATAATTGTTGTGTTATTACTCAATATTCTGATGAATTTCATAATTCCCATATCAAAAAATTTAACATAAATAATGATTTATAATTAATTATAATTTTATAATTTCTTTAGATGTCATTTTTGGATATTATCCAAGAAGATTAAATCGACAATGATCATATTTAGTGATTTTTAATGATAGAAAATTGGTATCCTAACTAATGCAGATACTATTAATGTTATAATTATAACACCAATATGAAATAATTATCTATTTACCTTTACCATATATTATAAGAAATTTTGTTTTCATAATCTTATATTATTTGATATTATAGGATTATGCAAGTAGGTGATTAGACCGACCAAAACATTGACATACTATAACTAATAGATGAGAAAGGTTTTGAAAGGGAATTATTTAAGACTAACGATATTATTATAGAAAAAAAATGAAATTATTATAAAATTTTTATGTTTGGAGTCATGATTTAATATATTTTGAAAAAAAATTAGAAAAAATGTTTGAAAATGGTATATGCGACCTCATAGAGTTTGTATACTACATGTATCCATAGTTTACATTTCTATTTCCCAATTAATTTGAAACAATGAGTGTTGATTATACTTTTTTAATTAATAAATATAATTTTATTATACATGTCCCATTTATTCTAAAATATTGTCATTATTTCTGAATTATATATTCAATAGTGAAAAATGTAATATATCATATTAGGGAGGCAACAACAAGTAAAAACTATTGAATAGATTTTTTAAATTTTTAATGGAAAAAATTGAAAGGTGGTAAATTGTTTTTTCTATAGAATAAATTAATTAATTAAAAAATTGAATATTTTTATATATAGGAATGGGAAAATATATATATATGTATATTTAATAATGAAAAGAAAATAAATTAGGGAATATTTTTCACTCACATTGAGAACATGAGTTTTCATATAGAGGAATCAAACAAAATAGAGGTATTATGGAGACTTCTTATGGAATAATTAAAAATTAATTTAAAAACAATTCTTTTGGATGGGATAATGTTAGTGTTTAGATATAAAAAATAGATTTTTAGTGGTCATGAATGAATGGTGTACGAGAACTTTTATATGTGGTGAGAATGGTTTTATAGTACATATTTCATCATAAATTGATCACATGTTTCACTTGTTAAAAATACAAAAAAAACAGAAAAATATTGAGTGGAGATATGTATCATTCAATAATAACACTAGAAACTTAATTAAAAACATGTTTTTTAAAATGAACTCCCTTTTACCATTTCTATTTATCGATTTTACCATTTTTTATTTTTTTGTGATAACTCATTTTTACCAATGTAATTAAATATTATGACATAATATAAAATGTTTCTTATGAAATAATATGGAAGTTAAAATTAAAATTTTTAAATCCATTTTATTATATACTTTTTTTATGTGATAAAAATTAATTTTATAATTATAAATGTATAATTTTTTATGAATAGTTAAAGAGAATAGTGTAACTGTGGTTCAAAAATATGATTTATATAATTTTAAATTTTTTTAATATTTACAAAATCTATTAAGAAATACATATATAACAATAAAATTTATTTTATAAATTTATATTTCATTATTATATACTAAAAATGTCAAGAAATTTTTTGTATTTGTAAATATGATATTTTTCCTTATTCTCATAATAAATAATATTTTGTGAAATTACTTAATTGTTATTTTAAGGTAATATTATAATGATTTGTCTAAAAATGATGTATATTTTTAAAGATTAATTATTTAATATTTATGTATTTTACTTTTATGTAAAACCATAAAATATAATAGAATGATATTCTCAGAATAAAATAACATTATAAAATATTATGTGTAGTTATTCTTAATTTATAAAAAACAATAATAAATATATAATTAATTAATTAATAAAATATTTTTATAACATTTTCAATTAAAAATAATATAATTGTTTTTATTTAAACATATTTATAATTTGAAAAATGGAAAAATATTTTAAAATTATTTTTACTAAAATAGAAAAGTATGTATGTTTGTATAAAATTATCATTAAATATATATATATACATATATTAATATCTATACACCTATTAACAACAAATAACTTAATGAATTTGTGTTTATGGACTTAATTTATTTTCATGTGTCATTGTATGATTTTATGTAATTTCTATATGTAGAATAATTTATCAACATAATTTTTATTTAAAAAAATTAAATAAATAAAAGTCACAATGTTATACACATCTTGAATAATACAAACAATTTATATGTGCTTTATTAATCCTTTTATTAAACAAATCCATACACAAATCATTAAATTCTATCAAATTCTCTATACTTTCAATGCTCTGAATTCAATTTATCTCATTTGAACGATTTAAAATCAATTTTGTTTTTATGTGATTAATGTGTTTATAAATTCATTTAAATAAACACAAAACTCATTTTACCACTCAAATTTGATTCAACTTCACTATAAACCAATATTAACCCTCCTTATACAAACACTAATCTCTTTTTGTAACCTTACACTTAAACATGGTCTCATTAATATTACTTTAAGTGGCATCGATATATTAATATCTGGGACACGATTAAAGAATATATCATAGCCTATGTTAAAAAATGTCACAGTTTTCAATAGATGAAGAGAACATATTATTGATTATGATACCTAGATCTGAATAGTTATGTCTTGGGATGTTAATAAATCATTTCATAAAACAATGAATATTTATTTTCTATATTTAAGTCATCAAAACTAATAATAATACCACATGATAATAAAATAATGATTCTCGTGCCTCTATATATATAGGAAGACTCTTAAATAATTAGTATGATTGATTATAATAATATAACCTTGATTTAAGTAATCACAAAATTACCTGGGTCGGCCCCAAAGTGGTCACCCAAGTCAAAAAGTGGAATGGCCTGAAATTCATTCATAATCCTCTCCAGATGAAAACAAGTTCTGAACATTTATAGAATTACCAAAGAAAATTTTTATCCAATATAAAAATTAATAAACTAAATATTGGTAATAAATATAGAAGTCCAATATGAATAAATATTCAAACTATACCTCATTCCAAAAAGACATAAATAAATCCTCTAATATAAAAACCATAATCTAAACCAGAGGACCAACATAACTCCATGTGACATCCAGGTCCCCTCTCTAATACATTGACCAACGATCTCACTTAGTGATTATAATAATGGTAAAACAATCACCAATGTAATGTAAAATAAAGGTCTATATTATTGAGTATTAAAAAAATTATTGGTGTCCATAAAAATCTATTTTCAATGCACTTACTTTTAATGATGAATCATTAAATTATAGTTTTAAATACAATACACAAAATTAAACTTTTACAAAAAAATTCATTTAAAGTAAAAAATGTTCCATTTCCTATTTTCCACTAAAACCCGAATTATATTCTCAAAAATAAATATAATAATATGAATTAAGAGAGTTGAAATTTCATTTAATATGTTTATAAAGTGTGTAAATCATTCCCCAAACCACATTCATCAAACAACGAAAAACAAAAAATTACATTCAAATGAAATACAACATTCATAATATCAGAAATAATTATCACATAATTAGGGGAATTTGAATAAGAACAAAAGAGAAAATATCCTACAGTACATCTTAATAATCCTCCATGGAAAACTATGTTCTAAGATACATGGGAGGAACTAGGATCTTGTGAAATAAACCTAAACATTGTATACATATTATCTCATCCCAAAAATCATATCTCACTCGATGAAATAAAATTTCTTGCTCATGATCATTTACACTCAATATGGTATTAATAAGGTGAACTATTCCATATAAGTTAAATGAAAATAATAATATTCCATACAATGGTCTACTATCCGGAGCATAATCCTACTTAGTTCGTCAATCATTCTAAAATAATTTTCTTGCTACTCTATGTTCTGTAGAGTGTGTTGTACGCACCTTCGAGTTCTAACACACCACAACCAATCAAACTAGCTGTTATGAATAGTAATACCCACTTTTTGAAATTTTATAAATTTTATCATTCAAAATGGACATAATTTATTTATTCAGAATATCGATATTATCTTAGGGTAAATTTTTGGTATTTTTCTGGAAAAAATTTAGCTTTTGATGAATGGTGAAAAATAATAAATTTTAATTAAAAAATTTTTTAATCAAAATAATTTATAGTGGTAAATTATAATATTGAGTGGTTATAAAGTATAATTATATTATATTTTTACCATTTAATCCAATTTTGGTCATTGGACATAATTTCACATATAAACTAGACATAATAAAGTGTCAATCTATTCATAGTTATTATTTTTTAAAAACTAGCGTTTTGTTTTGGCAAAGGAAATTAATTTTAAATTAATTTATACCACTTATGTGTTTTGAATTTTAAAAAATGGATTCCATATTTAGAATCAATATGTCCAAATTGTGTAAATAGGTAACTTTTATTTTTAGACGTTTTGAATAATTACATCTGTAAATATTTTATTTACCATGGTTAAAGGGTAAATCTGGGAAATAAGGGTAAAAAATAATATTATAATAATATTAAATTACGCTAACGTGTGTCCTAACCATATTTTAAGATACATTTCTGACCATGGACAACTTTTAGTAGATTTTCGTACCCCATTGGGCCACTTGTAAGTGATAATGGATCTTTATATTAATTATGTTAATGTAAATACAAAAATAACATAAGCATATATCTTTTAGTAAGAAAAATTTTAAATAGTGTTATACATGTTTTATATTAGACTTTTAATATTCACTAGAAACCTAAAGGGATTTAGTACATAATGGTATTTTATTTTAAATTTTTTTACATTAAATAATTAAATTTATATATAACACAATGATGATGTATTATTTTCTTTATTAAAGAAAGAATAAAATAAATATTATTCTAAATGTTAATGTAAATAATATATGAAAGTTTTTATGACATCCATGAATTTTTTATTTTAATAATACATGTCATAATTGATTAAATTAAATTATATATAATTAATAATGTTTTTAAGACTTTAAAAAATCAATTATTAAATAGTGTCAAAATTGATATAAAAGAGTTTTTAAAACATATATTATATTTTTAATTTATATTCTATTCCTTAAAATTTAATACTCAGAAAAAAGTCATATATAATGATAGGTGTGTCATTAACTAACCACTTGGGGTTTTATTAGAAGTATATAGTTTGTTTATTAACCATATAATATAAAAATACAAAGAGACATGGTAAATGTAAAACTATTTATCTAAGAGTTAATTCTAAAAGATAAAGTTAAAATAATGACCCTAACCTATCTAAAAAATATTATTTGATTTTTTTTTTACCCATAACCACCATATCCTATAAATATTCAATTTTTGAGCTATTAGAAACCGAAAATTATTTTATTATAAAATAATATTTTTTTTCTACTAAGGTGCCCCTCACCCCTCTTATAAAAGGGCACTCACCCTTATCTATGATTCACACCATCAAATCCATTTGGATCATCCATCCTCTTCCAAAATACCCTCTGAAATATCCTCCCTTAAATCTAGATTCCTTAATTTTGTCATTAGGATTACCTATGGATCCCTTTTTATAAAATCAAAACAATGAATGTGAAGAAGAGGTAAATATTTCATCACCACTTTCATTTTCTTTCTTCTTCCAATTCCTCATTCATTGTTCTTACTATTATAAAATAATAACTCCATTATCCTATATATATTGTAATGTTATTATAAATTTGGTACAACCGTATTCATTATTCTATCCATCCTTTTAATGACATGTCACTATACGTGCGTACGTAAGACTTACTGTCTCCATGTCGTGGTGTAATTGTTATTAAATAAATTATTATTTGGATTGGTATAATAATGATGTGTAATTGATTTAAATAATAAATATAAGACGATAACTATTTTTTATATTTGATATACCATCCAATTATATATTGTTTTAATATCAAAATAATGATATTGTCGCCCATGAGTACGAACAGATTACTGTCTCCACATAACGATGAGATTCATTCTCCATCGTATCCATTCATGACTAATTTAATTTGATGATTGAAAATAATGTTTAAAGACATGATATTATTCGGTATATGAATATGATACATCAAATCCATAACAATTACGACTCACATAACAAATAATATAAAGGAAAAAAATCTGTTAACACCGGAAAAGACGATAACACTAAGATATTATTAACAATGTAATGTTAAAAGATCATATATGATATAATATTAATATATATGATTCTTGTATAATTTAATAAAAATTATTTCACCATTATATAGGACTTCAACAAACCCTCAACCAAGGAAAAGTACAAGTTAAGGGTTAATTCTATAATCTATTCATTATCTAAGGTTGTTTATACATAATTATCTACAGTAACCTCTTTATCATCCATATCCATGATTCATAAAAATGTATTTCAAAACATTATTACTATATTATAGATAATGGGTTAAATTATTTTATACCCTTGTTTAAATTTTTATAATATGTTTATAAAATAATATTTCTGTTGTTTTCAAACATGGTCCTTTTTAACCTTTTTGACAAAGTTAAGGTAAGAATGTGTTTTTTAAATTATACAGAGAATGCGGCTATTTTATGCCATTATAAATTCATCAAAGAATCCCTTACCATATTATAAGAATTTTTTCAAAGTAAATGTTTTATTTTATAATTATATGACTTTTAAATGATTTCAAAAAAAGAGATATTTCTCTCAAATAGTTTGGATTTCATCTATGTCAACATCCTTTGATGGATTATAAGAATATTTGATGTTGATTTATTATGATAAAAAACATATATATAGTATTTATGGTTTTTTGTTTTTTTTTGACTGTAGAGGTGTTAATTTTATACCATTAATAGTTTAAGGATATAGTATTGACATTTCGTATTCCATTTTTAATACAAATGTGTTTGTTATATTTAAACCTGTTCATATGGGGAATGCATTGGACATAGTAAGTGATAGGTGGTGACCTCTATAGCTCCTAGATTCATTTTTAGGTCTCATGAGTCAAACTAGTATCTTGGAACAAGGCCTTGAATGAATATTATTTTTAGTTTTGGCATAAGGCCTTGAATATGTGGTTTTGATAGTCTGGTATAATGCATTCCATCATTATGAAAGTGGTTATTGATATTGCATGTGATTATTCGACTAGTAGAATATCTCTGTGAATAAGTAAATGGCATTATTTAATTTTAATTTTTCCATATTATGATGAAGGTCATGTTTTAAAGGCTTTTGTTTTATGTAAACATTGCAATAAATGTTTATGCTTATTTCTGAATGTTTCCGCTATATTGTTATCCTTAGTTAGCATATGAGCTCACCTATTTAAATGTTTTATTTTTCCATGGATGTGAAGATGTATTTTATGAATAACCTGCAGGGATATTATGAGCGCATGGGAGTGTAAAATATGGATACTATGTTGTTATAGTTTTTCACATTATCATGTAATATAATACTTATGAATGTATGTAGTGTTTCCTAGGCTACTAAACTAATCAGTCTTTCAAGAAATAATCTTCTATGATCATGCCAATGTTATGTAATAATGCACCGCCTCTGGTTAACTATGGTTGGGGAGTTATATTTGGTATCACAGGATGTTTAGTACAAACCTTGGAAGCTAGATTTATATAAACTCTGATTAGAGCACATAACCCTAAGATATACATTGAGGATTAGTATAGAAGAACTTCCTAGAATTTGGGTATTATACATATCTTGTGAGTTTTCCAAGAAATACATCCCTTTCTAGGTATGAGTAGGTAGAGGCGGCCCTGGCACATAGGTACCTTGGGGTCAAACCTGTAAACACCGCTTTGAGCTAGACTCGTATAGGAACTGGTGCACGACAATGGGACTTACCAAACTCTTGGTTATGACACTCCCGGTGGGATATTTTTAGGATAATTATCATTTTCTTTACAAACTGTTATGAAGGGTTTTTAGAATATAATTACTCAAATAAAACATTTGTTTATGATTATGGATTATATGCATAAACTGCTAGTTTTATTTTAAGGGTATTAGAAGTTTCGAATTATGTATTTCGATTCATAAACTAATCTAGTTTATGCCATTATTTAGAAATGGAACCTAGTGGAAGGAATGGAAACTGTTTCAATTCACACACTCCATGTAGGGATTTCCATCATTCCCAAGATAATTATAGTAGATCTATTGATACATGTCACGAAGCAACCCGGGTCAACCCCGAACTGGTAACCCGAGTCGGCACGCGACAAGGCCCAAGGGGCATTCCTGATCCCTACGGGCTGGAAACTAGGGTTGGGCATCAAAATTAAACATGTGATAATGATTTGGACTAAATGAAAATAAACTAAGAGGCGGAAAATAAATAGATAAAAAGAAAATAAATAACGAAAAACCACCAAAATAAACCAAAATTCCCTATCCAAATTTCCCGTTCCATTTAAAATTCCAAACCCACACTTTTTTTATTTCAAAAGCGCTTTCTATCAAGTCCACTTTCCAAATACCAAATCCAATTTTAAAACCAAAATCACTTTCCAAAATAATTTTCCTCTTTAAAAGCCAATTTAGGAAATAAGGTCAAGCCTTTAATTTCAAACACACCATGGTAATCCCATGAACCGATGCACACGTCTTCATACATATTCATTCATACGCACAAACACACACTTTATACTCATCCTCTCACATGTGAAAACGATCATAAGGAGTACCTGAGGTTTCACCCCACACCATTCTCGACCAATTTCCAAAGAATCACTAGTTTTCTAAACGAAATGATTTCAGGTTTAAAACCCATTTCATAAATTTAATGACATTTAAAATAAATCAGTCCAATTTTTAAAAACCAATTTGCATTTCAAAAAAATGCAATTACACCAACCAGAGAGAAAATGACACTCATCTTGTGTCAAACCACCGGATTGAGGGACTAGCAGTCACTCATAACCTGGAGATATGGTAGTGGGCCTTGCCCCAAGAAACCGTCAACAACTAGGAGGAATTAAAACCATGTACCCGGACTCCACATGGGTCACTACTCCATGTGAGATCACGATGTAACATCAATTTACCTTTATTGTCATCCCTCAATCACCAAACAAACCAGAACCAAAAAAGGAATCAATTCCTGCACTACCCCTAGAGACTCGGGGTTTGGAACGGGTGAGGGTTCATGACATCATTCCCGCACCTACCTATCATGTCCCAACAGTTCTAATCTCCTTCTACCAGACATCCCAAATAACAATAACAAGCCTCTGATACCATTTTGTCATGAACCAACCTGGGTCAACCCTGAACCAGTCACCCGATATATTCTGCGACATGGCCTGAGGGGCCCTCTAGATCCCTACTGGATGGAAACTAGTTCCGGGAATCAAAACCAAACAATAGGTAACGATTTAGCCGAAATGAATATTAACTAAGAAGTAGAAAATATAGAAAAATGAAAATACATAAAGAACCAACAATGCTACTAACCTGACCAGGACCAAAACTCCACGTGACCCCGTGCGTCACCCTCCAATACCACAACCAATATCGCTCAAGGAAAAAAACTTAATCTGGAACATGCAATAGAACTAATAACAAGAAAACACTATAGGTACGAGTATTAAAACTCAGTAGGCTAGCATGATATCTATTCCTAATGCACTACCTTTAAAATAAAAGAAACACCATTTTATGTTTGAAATACAATTTATAAAGGTAATGTATTCTACATATTACTCAAAAACAAAGTATGAGTCATTTCCCCTATTTATTTCTCAAGAACTCAAGACATTATTTTAGTGAGGCATTGGAATTTTTCATTGGGGAAGTGAGGTTTACATTTTCAATTTCCTCAAAATGTATAAAATTCATTTCATTGAAAAAAGTTTTCATAAACCACTTTAAAACCACACCTAAATTTATAGTAATAATACTACACATGATAACTCTAAATTAGTTATACAGTAAGGGAAATGAAAAGAAAATATATAAAAGTACCATATTCATCACAGAATGTAAATGAAATTTCACAGACACGGGTGAAACTAGTAGATCATGAATAAACCAGAACACACCAATAAATGACAAATCAACTTTGTTAACATTTCATGTTGAAATCAGAACGCACAATATGCTCAACCATCCTCTATCAGGAAGGTCAAGGGAAAATCTCATAGTTATAATCCAAATATATCCACCTACTACGGGCCACTGTTTAGAACCATAACCTACCAGTGAAGCAATTATTCTTTGAATATTCTCTCAATATGCCATATTCTCGTGTCTCAAGTGTTTGGAAATGTGGTGAGACAACTGATGCCAACTGATCATCCAATCATATTTATATATATATATAATGCAAACCAGGCTTCACCCTAAGACACTCCATTGGAAAACCTCTTGACTTTAAACTACTCATGTACCCAGGAGCCTCTAAGCATGGCCTCCAAAACAATCAAATGCAATCAAGATAGGAGATTTATCCTAGGAGGGTTTTTATCAAAACATTTTCCTAATTATCCATTATGTGCCAAATGGGAATTAAACATATTTCACAATCTGCACTTTAATAAAATATACATCTTCTTTAGAAGACCAAACCCAGTTTGAAAACATATAAAGATCCCCAAAACAACACTTCACAAGATGCCAATATTTTTATAAAACCATACCAAAACATTTCACATTTTTTTTAGATGAACCGTAAGAGCCATGCAGGAAATTTATCAAAAGAACCAAAGTACATGTTCATGATTCAAAAGATATCATTTATCATTAAACCATAAATAAATTTTATATTTTTTGAATTATGTTTTATGTTCATGTTTATGAGGTTTTAGTTGTGCGGTTGTGGCAGTCAACCGCAGTATCGCGGGTCTTCCTTGCCGACACGCTTCAAAAACTGCACATCTAAAACTGCATAAACACATACTTAAAACATAATTCATAGAATATCAAATTTAGTTATGGTTTATTGATAAATTATTTCTTTAGAAACATGAACATGTACTTTGGTTCTTAGGAGAAATTTTAAGGTTGGCTCTTACAGTTTATCTGAAAAAAAAAGTAAACTTTTTTGGTTTCATTTTATAATAATATTGTAATCCTGTGAAGTAGTATTTTGGGGCTCAATAAATGGTTTCAAACTGATTTTGGACTTCTAAACACGATGTACATTTTTTAAAAGTGGTGATTATGAGAGGTGTTTAACGCCCGTTTGATACTTTATGGAAAATGATGAAAATGTTTTGATAAAAACCCTGCTTGGATAACTCTTTTACATTTATTGCATTTGATAGTTTGGGAGGCCACTCTTAGAAGCTCACAGGTACTTGAGTAGTTTAAAGGCAACAGTTTTTCCCATGGAGTGGTTTGGGGTGATGCCTGTTGTGCTATATATATATATATATATATATATTATTTGATGCTCGGTGGGCCTTGGTTGGATCACACCTATTCCAAACACTTGAGACATTGGAATCTGGAATATTGAGATAATATTCTATGAATGATTGTTGCACTTATAGGTTATGTAACTGAACAATGGCCCATACCAGGTGGATATATTGGCTTTATTACTATGGCATTTTCCCTCGACCATCCTTAGAGAGGATGGTCGGTCATATTTTTCATTTTGATTTCATCGTGACATGTCAACAAGGATTATTTCTAATATATTGGTGTCTTCTAGTTTATTCGTGATCTACTAGGTTCACCCATGTCAGTGACATTTCAATAACTAACTATGATGAATATGGTACTTGTATATATTTTCTTTTCATTGTCGTTACAATGTAACTGCTATAGAGATTTCATGTGTAGTGTTTTTACTAGAATGTGATGTGTAGTTCTAAAGTGGTTTATGAAAATTGTTTTCAAAGAAAGGTGTTTTAATATTTTTGTGAAAATTGATAATGTATACCTCACTTACCCTTTGAAAAATGGTAATGTCTCACAAAAAGAAGGACTTCGGGTTTTGATAAATGAATAGGGGCAATGACTCGTACTTTGTTTTTGAGTAACATGTAGAAAACCTTACTTTTCTAAATTGTAGTTCAAACATGAAATCGTGTTTCTTTTATTTTAAAAGTAGTGCATTGGGAAGAGATATCGGGCTAGCCTAATGAGTTTTAATACTCACACTATAGAGTTTCTAGTTTTTTTTTCTGTTTTAGGTTCCAGCCTCAGTTTTATGCCTTGAGCGACGTTGGTTGTGGTATTGCAAAGCGTCCCACACGGTCACATGGTGTTTTGGTCGTGGTCAGGTTATTACCGTTGTTGTTACATTATTTATTTTCTTTCTTCTAATGTTGTTCCGCTACTTATTTTTTTTTTCAAAATCATTCCCTCTTATTTGGTTTTGATTCCTGGCACTAGTTTCCAGCCTGTGGGTATTGGGAACGCCCCTCGTGCCTTGTCATGGGCCATCTCGGGTGATAGGTTCAGGTTCGACCTATCTTAGTCTGTGACAGTACAACTGGTGCTGATCAGCCTATCACAATACTGGAACAACTCACTTAGTTTATGAATAATAAACATACCCATTTGGAAAACCCTGATCCATAGTATGGAGGATCAATGTTATATCTTTTTATGGGGAACAACCACCAATATTAAATGGGACTACAAATCCATTAGTAGCTGAGCAATGGATAAATTCCTTAGAATAAATTTTCCATGTCTTAGGGAGTAGTGAAAGGGATAAAGTTATCATGGCACTTTACCGCCTCACTAGAATGCTAATCAATGATGGTAATTGATTCAAAACCCAACCAAAGATAATAAAGTATCAAATATGGAATAGAGAGAGTTTAAACTGTTTTCCATAGAAAAATACTTTCCTCGTGACCATCAAGATGATATGAAAAGCAAATGTCTGAGTCTGAGGAAAAACGAGGCTGAAAATGTCTCAAATTATGAGGATAACTTTACATGGATAGCTAGTCGTGTTGCAGATTATATACGAAACCCAATAATTAAGATTGATTGTTTCTTTGATTGGTTAAAACCATTTCTCTGTCGATCATTAGTCTCACAATCATTCTCGTCGTACGATGATATTATCTCGTGCGCAATCAAGACAAAAAATAATTCTCTATGTATTACCACTTTAAAGAAAAACAAGAGAATAAGTGATCTGATGATCACTATAGAAATTGAAATAAGGGGAGGAAAGGAAAAGTTGAATATCTATGATGTAGTAAATATGGGAGGAAACACTCCAGTACTTTCTTGAAGGGAATGGGAGTCTGTTACAGGTGTCGTGAAAAAGGCCACCAATCTCATGATTGCAAGAGGAAGAAAGAAGTTTCTGATGTTTAGTGTTACAATTACAGGGTGGTGGGACATTATGCCGATGAATATCCTAAGAGGTAGGGGAACTCACCTCAGAAAATACCAAGGTATCAAGTCCAAGATTATGCAATCACTACTTCTGATGTAGAAGCTCCAAAAGACATGGTGGTAGGTAATTTAATGGTTTCCTCATGTTTAGAAAATGCTTCATTTGATTTCGGATCATCGCATTGTTTCATATGTTCGTAGCTTTCTATCAAAATTATATATTTCCAATTTGATTTAACAAGGGAGTTGTTAGTAAATACTCCCAAGGGAAGTATCATCGTAATAATGTTTTGTGAATCTATTCCCATTAGAGTATATAAATGTTCTTTATCTACTAATCTCATCATTATACTGATGATTTAATTTGATATAATCCATAGTATGTATTGGAATTCATACCAAGATGTCAAAATTTATTGTAAGGAGATGGAGGTTAAGATTTCTGATGATGATGATAAAGAACACCTTATCATTAGAGAAGAATAATCACCACCCTATTCTTATCTAAATCCACCCCTAGTAGCTCAACTAAATTCAATTATTAGGGAGGAAGAGAGTGAAATAATTGTGGGTGATGAAATGAATGTTCAAATAGAGGATGCACCTATTATAGAAGAATATATTCATGTGTTTCCAGAAGATTTACCTGGACATCCTCCAGAATGAGAAATTGATTTTTCAATTTATTTAATTTATAGTTCAAGGATAATATCAAAGATCCATTATAGAATGGACACTGTGAAATTAGTGGAACTAAAGAAAAAACTATAGTAATGGAGTAATAAGGGATTTATTCCCCCCAGTGCTTCTCCATGGGGATCCCCTGACAATTTTGTTAAGAATACAGATGGATCTACGAGGTTTTTCATTGACTATAGGGAGATCAATTCTATACCAATAAATAACAAGTATCACATACCTCAAATTGATGATTTATTCGACCAACATCATGGAGCTCAATATGGTTCAAATAATGACCTTTGATATGGATCTCATCAGTTGTGTGGGAAGATGGAAGACATTACAAAGACTACATATCAAACCATGTACGAGCATTACGAGTTTATAGTATTGCCTTTTGGATTAACTAATGGGCCCTCTTTCTTCATGGATCTAATGAATAGATATTTCAAGGAATATCTCAAAAACATTTTAGTGGTATTTATTGATGATATCATGGTATAATCCAGAAGATACAATGATCATGAAATTCACATGCACATTTTTCTAAAGGCTCATAGAAGACATGAATTATATCAGAAGATTAACAAATGTGAATTATGGAATCGAGAGATTTATTTTCTTTGCCATATTATCTCTATGGATGGAATCTTTGTTGATCCTTCTAAGACCAAGGCAATATAAGAATGGCCACCACCGACAAGTGTAACTAAAGTATGTATTTTTATTGCTTTAGCAAGTTATTATCGACATTTCTTCCAGAATTTTTCCCGATTGGTTATCCCATTAACAAAGTTCAATCAAATGTGGTTAAATTTGTTTGGAAAAATTATTGTGAACAATGTTTTGAAAAACTGAAGAAAATATTAGTCAATGCTCATATCTTGACTCTACCATCGGGGAATGATGGGTTTGTTATTTATAGTGATGCTTCAAATAAAGTATTTGGTTGTGTCCTTATAAAGAAGGATAGGGTTATTGCCTATGCATCACAACAGCTGATAATTCATGAGTAAAACTATCCAACTCATGATCTTGAGTTAGCTGTTGTAATATTTTATTTGAATATTTGGAGACACTATTTATATGGTAAAAAATCTGAGATTTATACGGATCACACGTGTTTGAAGTATATTTTCTCATAGAAATAACTCAACATGAGGCAAAGGATATTTCTTGAACTACTCAAGGATTATCATTGCAAGATACACATCCACCCTAGGAATGAAAATAAGGTGGATGATTGTTTGAATATAAAGGTTCATGGAGTTTTAAACAGGATGAGAGTTTAAAGGGATCTTTTTTTAATGGATCTAGTAATGATGGATATGGTAATCACCCTAGAAGGGGGAACATCAGTTGTTTTTTCAATGGTAGCCAAACAATAAATATTAGAAAGGATAAAGACTTATCATACTATTGATGAAGAGTATCAAAAGAAGATTAAAGATGTGAATGATGGGAGATTAAGTGACTTTGTGTATACGGATTGAATTTTGATATTTTGGAATGGACATTGTTTTCCCGATATACATGATCTAAAAAAAGCATTTTTGGATGATGTTAATAGTTTCAATTTCTTTATACACCCTGGGAGTACCAAAATGTATAGATATTTGAAGGAACATTTTTGGTGGTACATCATGAAGAGGAAGATTACTGGTTTTTTATCAAGATGTATGGTTTGTCAATAAGCGAAAGCTGGAAGGAAATATCCTAGAGAATCCTTTCATCCTCTTCCTATACCTGTGTGGAACTGGGATAATATTATGATGGACTTTTTCATGGGACTACCAAAGTCCCTAGGAAGGAATGATGAAATATTGGTCATTATTGATAATCTATCCAAGTCAGTACATTTTCATGCTATAAGAGAAGATTTAAAATTTGAACGTCTAGGAAGACTACATATTAATGAAGTTGTGAGACTTTATGGAGTACCCCTATTGATTGTTTCTGATCATGATCCACATTTTCCATCATGATTCTATAAAATTCTTCAGAAACCCTAGATACTGAACTTCGTTTGAGCACATCCTACCACCACCAAATTGATAGACAATTAGAATGGACTATTCCAACCTTAGAATACATGTTGAGATCATGCTCACTGGACTTTCATGGTATGTGAGATCAATATTTACCATTGGTAGAATTTTCCTATAACAATATCTTTCATTCAAGTATTCAGATGTTACTATATGAATCATTATATTGAAATAGATGTTGCACAACAACTTGTTTGGATGATGTTGGTGAATGAAAATTTTTAGGCCTAGAACATGTTGAGGAAATGATGGAAAAGATGAAGGTAATCCAAACCCACATCCAAGCACCTCATAATAGGCAGAAGTACTATGTTGATAATCGTTGGAAGGATATGGAATTTCAGGTAGGGGATCATTTTTTCTTGAAGGCATCTCCCTGGAAGGGAGTTATACTTTTCAGTAAAAAGGGTAAATTTAGTCCCAAGTAAATTGGAAATTTGTAAATTCTAGAACGACTTGGGGATATAGCTAACTATTTGGAAACACTGCCAATTCTCTCCAAAGCTCACGATGTGTTCCACATATCACTGTTGAAAAAATACATGCCTCACCCAATGCATGAACTCGCCTATGAGGAATTAGAACTGGAACCCGATCTATATTATTGCGAAGAGCATGTCAATATTTTTGATACAGGAGAACAAGTGCTGAGAAACCAGATGAATCATCTAGTAAAAGTTCTATGGAGAAACAATAAGATGGAAGTTGCAATGTGGGAACCTGAGGAACTTCTGATGAAGAACCACCCCTGTCTTTTTTATGAAGTAATATTCTAGAAATTTTTAGGATGAAATTATTTGATGGAGGGGAATATGTAACACCTAAATCTTCCACAACATGCTTCTCTTTGAATAATACAATAGCATTTGTTGTACTCAAATTCAAGTTCTAACACACCACAACCACTCAAACTAGCCGTTATGAATAGTAATACCATATTTTATTAATTTTATAAATTTATTCATTCAAAATGGACATCATTTTTGGATTCATAGTATTAAAAATAGTTTAGGGTAAATTTTTTGTATTTTCCTAAAAACATTAAATTTTTTATGAATAGTTAAAAATACTAAATATTTATTAAAAAAAATATTTTTAATAAAAATTGTTTATGGTTTGAAATTATAATAATTAGTGGCTTTAAAGTAAAATTAGATTATATTTTTACCATTTAATCTAATTTTTTTCAATGGACATAATTTTATATTTAAACTGGATATAAGAAAATGTCAATCTTTTGATAGTTATTATTTCTTAGAAACATGCTTTTTGTTTTGACAAAGGAAATAAATTTAAAATTATTTTCTGCCACTTCTGTTTTTTGTATTTAGAAAAATGGATTCCATATTTAGAATCTGGAGATCCAAATTTTGTAAATATGTATAATTTATTTTTAGACATTTTGAATAATTACATCGGTAAATATTTTATTTTCCATGGTTAAAGAGTAAATCCAGTAAATAAGGGTAACAATTAATATTATAATAATATTAAATTACCATAAAACGTGACTTAACCCTATTGAATGATACATGTATGACCATGGGCATCATTGGGTAAATTTTAGGACCCCATGGATCCATTTGTTAGTGATAATGACACTTTATATTAATTAAGTTAAATTAAATACAAAAATTACATAAGCATATATCCTATAGTGAAACAATTTTTAATTACGGTTATACATGTTTTATATTATAATATATATATATTAATTATATATCTAAAAGGTTTTCCTAGATAATGGTGGTTTATTTATAATTTTAAAACATTTAATAATTAAATTTATTTATGACACAATGATGATGCAGTATTTTCCTTATTAATGAAAGAATCAAATATATATTCTTATAAATGTAAAAATAAATAGAATTTGAATGTTTTTGTAAAATATAAATATTTTATAGGTTAATATGATATGATAATATTGACTAAATTAATTTAGTTTGAATTAATAAAGTCATTAAAACTTTAAAAAAATCAAGTATTAAATAGTTTCAAAATTGACATAAAAGTGTTTTTTTTTAAAATATAATATTATTAATTGATATTCTATTCATTAAAATATAAGGATCATCCTAAGAAATTATATAATGATAGATGTATCATTAATTAATTACATGGAGTTATCTTGGAAGTATATAGTAACATTATTAACCATATAATATAAAAATACAAAGAGACATGGTAAATGTCAAACTATTTAAATAAGAGTTAAATCTAAAAGATAAAGTTAATATAGTGTCTCTAACCTGTCTAAAACATATTGGTTTTGTGGTTTTCAACCCATCCCAAAATTATCCTTTAAATAATCCATTTTTATCAATTATAATCAGAAAATGATTTTATTATAAAATAATATTTCTAGCTTTTCCTAAGGTGTCCCTCACCGATTTTATAAAAGAGAACTCCCCCTTCTCTATAATTAACACCTTCAAAGCCATTTGGCTCGGTATAACTCTTCCCAAATACCCTCTCAACTACCCTAACTTCATCATTGACGCCTTACATTTGTCTGAAAGGCATCCTAAGGAGCTTTTTTGATCAAATCAAAAGGAATAACCCGAAATGGTGGTATATATTTCATCACCTCTTTCATGTTTCTTTCTTCTTCCACTTCCCCTTTATTTGTTGTTTCCATTCTAAAATAATAAATCCATTAACTTCTATATAACATGATTTTATTAAAAAATGGTACAACCATATTCATTATTCTATCCATCCTTTGATGACATGTCACCATATGTTTGTACGTACGGCTTACCGTCTATATGTCATGGTGTAATTATTTTTCAACACATTATTATTTGGATGGGTATAATAATGATTTGTAATTTATGTAAATAAAGAAATAACATGATAATGATTCATTATATATGAAATACCATCCAATTATATTTTATTTTAATATCAAAATAATTATATTGTCGCTCGTGCGTACGTACATATTACCATCTCCACATAGCGATGATATTCATTCCCATCATATCCATTCAAGAATAATTTTTATTTCAGGATTAAAAATAATGTTTTGAGACCTAATATCATTCTGGATATGAATATGATACATCCCATTCATAACAGTTAGGACTCACATAAAAATTAATATAAAACAAAATGAACTTATTAACACCTGAAATGACGATAACAGCAAGATATTATTAACAAAAGAATGTTAAAAGATCATATATGATATTATATTAATGTATATGATTCTGTTATAATTTAATAATTATTATTTATCCATTATAAAAGAGGTTAAATTACCCCAAACCAAGGAAATGTAAATGGTATGGGTTAATTCTACAATCTATTCATTATCCGAAGTTGTTTATACGTAATTATCTACTAGGACCTCTTTATCATCAACATCCATGTTTCTTAAAAATTTATTTCAAAACATTCTTAATATTTCATAGACTATGGGTTAAAGTCATTTATACCCTTGTTTTACTTTTGATAAAATGTTTATAAAGGAATATTTCCTTTTTTTCCAAACAAGCTCCTTTTTAACCTTTTTGACAAAATTAAGGTAAGAATGTATTTTTTTTTCTTATATGGTGGGTGTGGCTACTTTCAACCGTTATAAAATCTTCAAAGCCTAACTTATAAGATTATAATAATATTTTCAAAGTAAATGTTTTATTTTATTATTATGTGACTTTCAAATGATTTCTAAAAAGAGATATTTGTCACAAATAGTTTTGATTTCATCAATGTCAACATCTTTTGAGGGATTTTATGCTTATTTGAAGTTGATTTAATATGGTAAAAAACATAAATATATTATTGAAGGTTTTGTGATATGTTTGAATATGGATGTGTTTTTTATACCATTCATGGTTTATGGATAATGTATTGACATTTCTTATGATTGTTTTAATACAAATGTTTATGTTATGTTTAAACCTAATCATATTAGGAATAACCTGGACTTAGTAAGTGATAGGTGGAGCCCTCTATATCTCCTCGATGCGTAGGTAGGTCTCTTGAGACAAACTAGTGTCTTGTCACAACGACTTGACAAAATATTATTTTGGGTCTTGGCACAAGCCCTTGACTATGTAGTTATGATAGTCTGGCATTATACATTCCATCATTATAAAAGTGGTTAGTGATATTGCATCTAATTATTATACTAGTAGAATATCAATGGGAATAACTAAACAGAATTATTCAACTTTTTTCCATATTATGATGAATTTATAGTTTAAATAGATTTTTTTAGTTATACATTTCATTAAAGGTTTATTATTATTTATGAACATTTAGACTAAATTGCTATCTTAACTGAGCTTCTCAGCTCAACCCATTCTATGTTTTACTTTTCCCACGATGTGAAGATGTATTTTATGACTAACCTATAAGGACGGTCTTAGGGGATATGAGTGTGAACTATGGGGACTATGTTTGTTGAATTTTTTCACTTTATCATGTAATGTAATACTTATGACTGTATCTAGTGTTTCCAAGGCTACTAAACTAATCGGTCTATTAAGACTTGATCATTGGTGATCATTCCATTGTTATGTAAAAATATACTGACTTTAGATAACTGGGGTTGGGGAGTTACATAATAAAAATAAAAAATGTGGATTATCCATGGATATTATCCATGATTAAAATTTAGAGCAATTTCTAATAAATTCAATCGAGCATCAAACATCTTTTTTTAAAGAATAAAACAACATTTTCCAAAAAGGATCTAGTAATCCATTATATGTTTCATAAATATTGGAAAATCCCATTTTAACTATAACACTAAATTTAAAATGGATGAAAATTTCATCAAATCCAAAACATTCTATATACCATCAAGAAATAATCCTATTTCAATATGAAAATGAACGCATTTTTCATCACATGAAAAACAATTTTCATAAGTAAAAAACACACATATTATTATCAGAAACTAATTTAATAATCGTTCTAGAATCCCAAAATATATTTTTAAATTCTAAATAATTATTTATTATCCCATATATGATTTAATTTCAAAAAATCATTCATAAAGGGTAACCAGATCATTTTTCCAACACATAAAGTGGTATATTTAACAATGAAATGCCTATTATCACATAACAAGGGACAAATAATCATTTTTCACAAAAAACATTCATTATGAAGATCATAAACCCCTATTTACCATAAATGGATGGTGTGGAAGCATGAAACAAATGATACTTAAATTTAACAGTAAATTTAAAAGGAAATCGTATGAAAAGTCACAAGAATATTAATGAAGATAAACTGAAACCAATTTCGGTGGTTTCCAATATCCAAGAACAACCGTAGTATTCCATCACCAACCAAAAAAACCACATCATAAACCAATGAATAAATGATCCTTAGATCTATAAGACTATAGGGGAAGAAGAACTCAATATAAAATGGGTGGATAAGGAAGACATATAATAGAGGATAAGATTGCCTTGAGAAATCACACCAAAAGAATAATAAAAACCAATATATACAGACATGGGAGGAAGGAGAAGGCATGTAGTATTGAATATGATATCCCATATGGTTGTGTGATCCTTGGAAAAAATAAATGGGGAATTTAGGGATAACAATCGGGAGTTGGAATAATATGAATTTCAAAATTTTAATAACCCTGGAACAATGCGTGGTTTTCCCAGACTATTTACAAAACTATATACCAAATGTTATTCCCTCACTAGAAACATAGTGCAGCTTCATGGTTTAGATACATGGTTTTCCAACTAATTTTCCAATGGTGATAAATACAATTGTCCAAGATGCATAGCCTTTCAAACAATTTCCAAATGGTTTCCCAAATCGAGTGAAACATGTTTACCTTGCCCCTAGACACCAAAATATGACACATGATCTCCTGGGAAAAGGACCACGGTTTCCCCTAACATTCAACCAACCGCATTCCATCATCTTCTAATAAAAAAATATCAATTTTTTTTAAATCATTCTCAGAGGAAAATGTTAATACTAACATGTTAAAAATTAAACAAGGAAAAATTCAAAATTCAAAACCAATCACACTGAGAACATGAGGGAAAAACAATAATCTAAAATATGAAAAAAAAGATAAACACAAAAATTGGATGTGATAAATCACCCCACCATTAATTTTTTATAACCCTAGAATGACACAAAATTTTGTTGCTGACCGATCAAGGTAAAAATATTATTACAACCACTTGATCTAACCTCTCAATAAATGTACACCACTACCACCACTATGAAGAAGAAAATCCTTTTATCAAAAATATTTCAACAAATCAAAACCAATTATTGAAATCTGATTTAATATCAAAATTCAATTCAAAAAATACCAATATATATCCTAAATGAAGAGGAACTCAATATTCTACAACTATAAAAGAAACCACCACCTACTAGACAGACGCCAAAAACTAAACCAAATTTCATACACAGGAGGAAATAATGGAATTCCCACCATTAGAAACCAATAATAAATAATCAAAAATTAGAGGAGACCACATACATGCAAACAAGGGTTCACCAAAAAATTAATAACTCACAATAATAAAACAACTTGTATATACTAACATAGGGAAACCCATCATGGGACAACCCATAACTCTCTACAACAACTAGAAACACCACTATAAGTGGCCACGAAAGAGGATACTCCAAAACATGAAAAAAATAGATATTAAAAAGATGGTAAAACCAATAAAGGGAATCTGATTAGATATACACATCTGAAGTGGCACCAACACTAAAATATCAAGAAAACAGAACTACAACCCATCTTTAAAATCACTGGGGAACTTCTAGACAACAAGGATGACAACAATGATATGCAGCCTCTTCCTTTTAATGGTACATACTATGATGAAGAAAATATAACATAGAAATGTAATATATTGGAATCCCAAAATTGAAGAAATTCTAGACTATGGTCTAAAAAATGCATGATTTTATGACTATACTCAAACATCACTCAGTGGCCTATGGTTGGATTATGATGTCATGATATATCCAATTCCTCATATTTGGGAACTCATAATCCCAATCTCTAAATAATTTATTCTATCAAAATAGTGATTCATAATTTACACACATTCATCATTTTTATCATCAAATGAAAAAATAATGAAACAAGACACACAACTGAATAAACCTATACTCATGAAGAAATGAATCCACAACATCCAAAATAAAAACAGACATTCATTAATAATGAGGATATCAAGAGATCAAAAAACAGAATATTTTATAATTTATATGGAACACAACATCAATAAATTCTTCAGGGTACAACATTACTAAAATAGAATCATGAAAAGAAAGGGTCTTAAAACTGATTCCAAACCACACAAATGACTGTTTTATTGGATCCACATTGCTTCCTAGAGGAACCATAATGGAACTATATAAGCCTCCAATGTATCAAAATTCATATTTTCTTCATAGAACATGGGAATGATTGAATTTTAAAATTTTATTTCCCAAACAGATGACAATCCATTCTCTTTATTTTAGAAGAAAAATACAAAACATCAAGAGGAGGGATAATTAACCTACCAGTATTAATTGATTTAGGATGATTCCCCGTCATATTAATGTAATTTCCATCACAACATTAATATGATGGAGAAATTATGGCCTCCTAAATATCTCATTCTAACACAACCTCAACACAAAGTACATAACCCACAATGTTGGAAAATTATATTAAACTAAACTCTAACACCATCGAATGTAGTTTAGGATGAACACTATTATTGAAATGATAAGCTAACACAGAATCATTTATATACAAATTAAAATGTAAGGAACACAATCTATATATATATATATATAACTGTAACACTAATCCATCTCTTTGTTAAAGACAACACATCTTCATCCCATTTTTTTCCTTCACTACCTCAAAAAAATATTAATGGATTAATGAAGCCTTAAATATTTGCATGGAAATATTTTTTGGTGAATTTGTTTGAGAGACTAGCTTCTACAACATCTAGTCAAGTCCTTCATCCATAAAGGAAGAAAAATAATCTTTTAATAACTCAAAAAAATATATGATACTTAATATTATTTCTATTATCCACATCAAATAGTTCACGTAGAGAGTATCAACATTACCAAAAAAGATAAGAGGATTCAACCTTTGAAACATTAGAGTGAAGTCCATATTTTTACCAACTCGAAGGTCGAATAATGGTATACAACCCATAACCATAACTCTAATATCAATATAATTTTATGAGGGAATACACGAGGAATCCCAAAAACCAATATATCATTCAAGATCAAAATATCATTAAGATTTTTAGACATAAAACACCACAAATGTACTATTTCCAACCAATAAGAAAATGATCCATACAACCACTAGTTTTGAAAACCTAACAATTTTATTTTTTAAACAATTTCAAGAAGAAACAATATTGTTGGATTTGATACTGGCCAATGGTGTCCCATAGATCCTCACACATGATTATTACCATTAAAAATTAGGTAATCATAAACTCAAACCATTTCAGGAACTCATCCAAACATATAATCATTTATCCACCTTCCCACAAAAATCCATTTTTTTGAGAAATCATTTAAATACCAATGGTAAAAAAATTCCATTATCAAATAAAAAATTCTTCCAATGTTATTAAAATCTCAGTACACTTCTCATTTCAACATTCAAAAAACACTTTGAAACATTACTTTAAAAAATGTAAATACCCATTTTCAATCTGTAATATTCAATACACATTATCATTGTTAAAAAACACCCATTGACTCCATCCAAAAATCCAATTCATCCTATTTAGATCATTTTTTGAAGTTCACATATTTCATTTCATCAAGTATAATTTGATTAGAAATACATTTATTCTCATTTAAAACAAATTTACAGAAAAATATTTAAAATAACTTTTTTATTTCAAATATATTATGTACAAAAATATTTTTTAAATTATTGAAATCCAATCTAGTTAATAGTTTTTTATTTTATCAAAAAAAATAATATAAATAATTCATTATTGAATTAATTCTTTAATGTGATTTTGAAAACACCTTTCTTTTATATTCCCAAAAATCAATAAATTACCACTTAAAATCCATATTTCACATCTTGGTAATAAATTTATGATTAAAAAAATATATTATCACGCAATACTCATAGTATCTCCCAAGTGGGAATCTGGTTTCAATGGGTGACTTGTATATATTGTTGGTGGCCATATTCCAATCATGCCACAATCATAAAGAGTCTTTTAGAACCATCCCTCATCTCCACAAGGCTTACCATGCCATATGAGCTCACTAAGGCCATTGGAAGAACTCAATTATCATTTTCTAAAAAAACCATCAATAATCAGTTAAAAAAGGAAGCCTGAATACCCATGGAATCTCATGGTTGGGTCCAAGATGTATTTTCTAGACACTCCCCCTGACCTGCTCCTCGGTCTATATTTGTCCTACTCCACCTATATTACCATGTAAAAAAACAAAGATAACTATGAAAGTTAAGTCCTATAATAAAAAAACCTTTATATTATACCATTTTGTTTCTAACCGACCTTGGTAGATCCTAAACTATTCACTCAATTTTAATAATTCCATACCATAAAATGAATTCCTTATCCTCCCGGCTTGGAAATAGGTGTTGGGAATCCATAGATTAACAACGAGAACCATTTTTACCTTTTATAAATAGATAAACTAAAAATAATAAAAAATTGAGAAGCCTAATATGAAATAAATTTCCAAATTATACATCATTTTACAATGTATAAATAACAAGAACTGAAAAAACAAAAAGTGAACATGATAACCACAATGTGTTTGTGTGACCATGAGGGTCAACCTCTAATATAAGACCAACCATATCCCACAGTGATAAAAACCAATATGAACCCTGATCCAATCGAATAAAACAAGAATCAACTACATTTTTGAGTATTAAAACTCAATAGTAAATCCAAAAAACATATATTCATAATGAAATTCCATTATATAAAAAAAATCAACTTCAATATTGAAATAAAATATAAAAAATTATGATTTTCACAAAACAATCCTTCTAAGAAAATATTTTCCATTACATTTTTTTCCAAATAAAACCACATAATCTTTAAAAAAGTAAACATATTAATTCTAAATAATAACAATAACATTTCATTTAGAAATGTGAGCATAAATGGACAAAAGTTTCTAATCAATTTCATAAAACAATTGTAACCATCTCATTACTTTCCAAATAAATACAATACCCATGAGAGAAACATAAAATAATCACATAATAAGGGAAATGTAATTAATAATATATATTAAACATCCTAAAATGATTCTCAATCTTCCACTATAGAAAACTATGTTCCAAGACACATGGGAGAACCTAGGATCTCATGAAATAATTGTAGGATCGAAATAATCAATGTAGATACTCAATATACAAGAGGGGGGTGAATTGTACACTTTAAAAATTTCCTTATACAAGGAATGATATATGTTTAAAAAAGTTAAAATAAGAAAATTCACAACACCTCTAACACCAATGAAAGATTGGGACAAAGTATGAAGTTATAAACTTCTTGTTCTATGTACTTTCTTAAATCATGGAAGTTATTCCGAAACCAGGTTCCAGAAATATGGATCCAGAAATTGAAACATAATCAAAGTTTAATGTATGAGATTCTACCTTATAGAAAATATAATCTAAATAAATTAGAGTACAAGTGTATGAAATTATAAGATTCTTTCCATACAATACAATATGCATTTGAAAAAACAAGTAGTAAACATACAACTATCATGATACAAATCTTTTATCACAAAGAGAAGGTTATCCAACACCCTTGGATATGGGTCCGTTGATTTATACTTTCAACCAAGTCTGTCATACCCACAACTAGGAAAGCCCTTAATACGAAGATCGAAGCCTATGTTTTTCTATCCCTGCAAGCCCTCAACTTCAAGGTTTTTTGAATCTTTGTCTTCCTCAGCAAGGAAGACCATGAACATCAAGGTAGTCTGCACCACTGTCTTCTTATCCCCAGAAGCCCTCATATTTAATCACCAACATACAGAGTCGTACAAAGCACGTCTGGACAAAGAAAAGTTTGAACAAGTAGTAAAAACATTCTACATGAAGCTTAAGAGTTGATAAGAGCCTCTATCTCTCTAGAAATCACTTCAAGAGAATGTGAGCAAAAGTTTTCAAAGTTCTGTATTGGGCTCGTTCAAATGAGCTACTATTTATAGGGACGGTTGGAACAGTCAGCTCCCTCCTCCAATAGTCATATTTTCCATAAATTTGGTAGGGACCTATAAACATGTAACTCAACCAACTGTTAGTTAGAAACAGAATGGACAACATCGTTTTATAAAAAAAACTTGTGTAACATAAAGCACAAAATCATTTTTCAATGAAGAAAGTATATATATAAGAGAATCTGTAATTCGGAATGTATGAAAATAAAAGTTCAGAGTCAAACCAAAATGGAATTCGTAATTTATAATAAAGAGATATTCATATTCTATTTTATAGAAATTTAGAACCTGAATTCTGTAGTAATTTGGAGTTTAAATTTCTATAGAAATATAGAGTCTGGTTTCATGAGAGTTCAAAATATGAACTTACAGAGTTCAGAGTTGAGCTTGTAAATGTTCGGAGTCGAACTCATAATATTTCGGAGCCAAACTACTAAATGTTTGGAGTTGAACTCATAGAAGTTCAGAGTTGAACTAGTTAATGTTTGGAGTCGAACTCATAAAATTTCATAGTCGAACTATTAAAAGATCGATGATGAACAAGTAAAAAATCTGAGTCGAACTCATAGATGTTCTTAACAAGAATTCAGAATAGAACTATCCAGAAATAGGAATGGAATTATATGACACTTCATATCTAGAATTTGGAATATAACTATCTAGAATTCGGAATGGAACTATACGAGAGTTCGTATCCAGAATTCGGAATGTTACTATATTATAGTTCACATTCAGAATTTGTAGTGGAACTTCATTATAGTTCACATCCCGAATTCAGAGTGGAACTTTATTACAATTCACATCTAGAATTCAGAGTTGAAAATATTTTCAGTTCACATCCATGATTCAGATCCAAAAATAGAATGCTTCATATCTTGGAATTATATGATTCCGAGGTTTTGTGTATGAATATGACTTTTTTATTTAAGAAAAAATATTGCTATGTACAAGGAAATCTAGGTTAGGGTAAATTTCATTAAGGAAGGAAATTTTACTTATAGAAGTATAATATAGATTTTCTTGAGTATAATGTGTTTGTGATTTTCAAAAAAAGAAGGAATAGAAAAGTCATACCAAAAACCATATTGACTCAACAATCTCCCCCATTTTGGAAAGCACAACCATCCTTACGAAAAAGAATATGAGGACTTTGAAAAATTTCACTAGGCTTTGAAATTAGAAATTATCTCCAATTGTTTATGGATGATAGTGAATACAACTAACTCTCTCGTAGGCATTTAAAATCTAAAGATTGTATTCTAAATTTCTGGGGTGGAGTTTTCATTATCATGTGAATGAAAAACTTCGTAATGAGTAACTCCACCCTTACATTGAGGATATTTCACTTAGAAATTTTTCCATCTCCATTTTAAATTTTCCTTCTTCCCTTTTAAGTAGTTCTTTTTTCCTTCTCCACCTTTGTGATTTTAAAAAATAATTTAAGGGAATATAAAAGAAGTATGGTACCTGAAACATTAGTACATAGTAATACAAGAAACAACCAACCAAAATTTATTTTTAGTTAAAGAAAAAATTTACAAGGAAATAGAAATACAACAAAAATCAGAGTGAGTTTATTTGTCGTTGATTTCCTTCAGGATCAGCTTATTCAACAATGTTTCAAGTTTCATCAAATCTCTCTGATCCTCCTCAGCTTCCCTCTCCAAGGCTTTTATCCTTTCATCATGAGATTTCAAAGATTTTTCTTGAGTGTTCATGGCCTCTACTGGCATTTTCAGTTACTCATCTTTCTTTTGTACCTTCTCTTTAAACTTAATCCGGAATTGTCTTTCCACATTCCAGTTCTATGAAACGGAGTTAAACATCCCATTCAGGACTCTAACCTATTGATTTCAAGAAATTTTCTCAATGATCAGCTCATCCAGAAGATTCCTAATCTTTTTATCCTCTGTTTCAAAGGAATCTTTTACCTCATTTTGAAAACGATCAATGTAAACCATGTCTTCTTCAATTTTCATAGACCACAAAGTGATTTTGCTTCATTATTTCCACTGTAAATCATAATTGATAAGGAAATTTCTATGGTAGGCTTCAATTATCACGGTTGATCAAACAGTTGAGATACATTTAGATTTGATCTGACGGTTGAGATACAAACCGCAAGGAAAACTTGACTCCAATCTTTTTAGGTTTTAAGAAAATCATTTGGATTTAAGAAAACTAGAATCCTATTTTTTTTAAAACTTATTGAAAAATACCAGTAAGAAAAATATTATTATGAAAACATAAGTAAGGAAATCATTTCTTTAGGATTTCCCATGAAGTTTGTTCGTTATTGGTTATATTCTTCTTGAGGAAAATTTGACTAAGGAAGTCATACTATGAAATACATCATTACGAAAAAGGTCTGTATGAAAACTTCAATTACGAAAATTCTTATTACGAAAATTTCCTTTCCGAAAATTTCAGTTCTGAAAATTTCCAATCCAAAAATTTCAGTTCCAGAAATTCTCATTATGAAAATTTTTAGTTATGGAAATTTACATTACGAAAATTTCAGTTCCAAAAATTTTTATGTCCAAAATATCAATTCCAGAAATTTTGATTTACGAAAAATTTTGGATATAAAAGATTGAAAAAAAATTACTATGAGATTTTTGGTAATAAAAGGTTTTTTAAAAAAAAATAAGAAAATGTTGTTTATGCTATCAAGAAAATGTACTCCCCCTTTGAAAAGGAATTTATTACTGTATATAGAATTGTTCAACAAGATGTTAATGAAGAAGGATTACCTTATGGTTATCATTCCAAACTGTTGTTTAATGTATTCAAATCTATCGGAGGGTAATGATTTTGTGAAAATGTCTGCAAGTTGATCTTGCATTCTGATAAACGGAAGAATGATATCTACTTTTACTATGTCATCCCTAATAAAGTGATTCCTATTATCTATGTGCTTTGCACGAGAGTTATGTGCAGGGTTTTCACTAAGGGCTATGGAACTTTTGTTTTCACAAAAAATTTGAGTTTTATTAAAATTCAAGCCATTATCTGTGAGTGTGTGTTTCATCCACAACACTTGAGCACAATAGCTTCCAACTGCTACATATTTTTCATCAACAGTGGAGAGTGCTAAAGAATGTTTCTTCTAGCATGACCAAGAATATAACAAATCTCCTAAGAAATGAGAAGTTCCGGTTGTACTTTTTCTATCCGTTCTACATCCACCAAAGTCAGCATCTGAAAATAATTTTAAGATAAAATCCTTTCCAGAAGTATAAAATAGTCCTAGATCCATAGTTCCATTTAACTAGAGAAAATTTCTTTTGCACTACCTTTAAATGAGATTACTCAGCATTGGATTGATATCTGGATCCTAAGCATACTAAAAACATCAAGTATGGTTGAATAGATGTCAAGTAAAGTAGGCTTCCTATCATTCATCTAAAAGATGTATGATCTAGTGGTTTCCCAGCTTCACCAAGATAATGTGTGTTTGAGGTACCAATAAAAGTACTTATACTCATAGTGTTGTCATAAGCATATTTCTTAAGATGGCATTTATTCTAATTATGTTGGGATAAGTAGATTCCTTCTAGTTTGTTAGAAATTTGATAACCAAGGAAAAATGTTAACTCACCCAACATACTCATTTCAAACTCAGATTTCATTAGATCCGCAAAGGAATCAGTTAAAGATTGCCGAATTGAACTGAATATAATGTCATCAATATAAATTTATACAATCAAAACATTTTTCTTGTCTTTCATTATAAAAAGTGTTGGATCTGCATTTCACATAACATGTTTATTTTGAAGAAAAAATCTTGTAAGTCTATCATACCAAGCTCGTGGGGCTTGTTTAAGGCCATACAATTCTTTGGTAAGTCTAAAAACATGATCTGGATGTTTTGTATTTTCAAAACATAGAGGTTGTTCATCAAAAACTTCCTCTTGAACATAAAGGTTAAGAAAAGAGCATTTTACATCCATTTGAAAATGTTTAAAATTGAAAAATGATGCAAAGGAATGTAATAAACGAATTGATTCATGTCTATCTAACAGAGCATATGTTTCTTCATAGTCTATCCCCTCTTGATTATTATAGCCTTTAGCAATATGTCGAGAATTATTTCTAACGATGATTCCATTTTCATCACGCTTGTTTCTGAAGACCCACTTTACTCGTATAACAGAAGTTTCCTTGGGTCTTTCATCCATGATCCCAACATTATTCATTTCAAATTCATTTAGTTCATCTTGCATGGAATTTATCCAATCATTGTCACTTAAAGCTTCATCAACACTTTTTGGTTCCAATTTGGAAATGAATGCTAGATGTCCTACTTCATTCCTTAAGGAACTTCTAGTCCTTACAGGTTTATTGACATCACTAATGATACTATCACTGGGATGATTCTTTAGAAACACCTGGTTTTGTAAAACATGACCATCAACATAGGGTATAAAGTCTTCTGGGGTAAATGATTCAGAAGCATCTTCTTGAACATTCTCCTTATCAGAAGAATCTTCTATCAAGGGTTGATAATCAGTTTTTGAAACCACATCCGAGGATGTTGTTTGGGATGGTTTATAAACAAAAGGATTAGTTTCATCAAAAATTACATGTACTGCTTCCTCAATAGTACATGTGTTTTTGTTAAATACTCTATAAGCCTTAGAAGTTGTGGAGTAGCCTAAGAAAATTCCTTCATCTGATTTTGGTGGAAATTTATATAAGTTATCTTTAGTATTTAGGATGAATACCTTGTAACTAAAAACATTGAAGTACGAAAGTATTGGTTTTCCTCCATTACATAATTCATAAGCAGTTTTATTAAGAGAAGGTCTAATCAAAACTTGATTTATTCTATAACAAGCAGTACTTACAACTTCATAAAACAAATGTCTAGATATAAAATATTCACTCCCCAAGGCTGTAGTTATCACTTGAAGAATTAGATATCTTGTTTCAACTACACCATTTTATTGAGGAGTTCAAGGTTCTGAATAGTTTTGAGTAATACCTTTTCTACTACAAAAAGATTTAAAATCATAATTTTGATATTCTCCTCCATGAGCACTATGAATAGTTTTTAGTGGAATATTTTTCTCATTATTCACTTGGGCTCTAAAACTTTTGAAATAAGAAAAATCTTCAGACTTCATTTCTAGAAAATAGACCCATGTAAATCAAGTATAATCACCAAATAGAAGAAACACATAGTATTGGCCTCCAATGCTTCTAGTTTGTGTTGGAACAAAATGTTCAATGTGCACTAACTGTAATGCTTAAGTTGTTGAGATAACACCGATTGATATAAAAATAGATTTATGTTGTTTTCCATATTGACAAGAATCACAATCTTTAGAAGAATCAAATCAATGCTCCTGTAGATACTTAACTAGTTTCTTCATAGAGAGTTTGCATTAGTTCCTAGGGTTATAGTGTCCTAGTCTTCTATGCCATTTCCAAGAATGATCTTCCATTACACTAAGGAAAGGAATGACTTGGCTCCTAAGATATTCTATGTTCAGAGGGTAAACATTTTATTTCCTATGGGCAGAAAGTATAAACTCTTCCTTGGAATTGTGTACTAAGAACATATCATTCCTAAAATTCACAAGGTATCTTTCATCACATAATTGACATATGCTAATGAGGTTGTGCGTAAGACCTTTAACAAACAGAACATTTGAAATCAATGTTTTACCCAGAAGAACAATATTACCTATACCAACAATTTCTCTATGAGCATTATCTCCGAATGTTACTTTCCCTCATTTCATCTTGATAATCTTTTCAAAATATATTTTGTTACAAGTCATGTGCTGGGAACATCCACTATCCATGTACCAATTATTGTTGTTGGTACTTCTTTTATCTTCCTAAAAATAAGAAAATTAGTAGACATTCGGAATACAAACATGTTTGGATCTGAGATTTTTAGATAAAAAAATTTTGGGTATCCACATTTGTTTAGAGAAATATGCTTTATGGAATCCATGATATAGAACTCTATTCAAATAACAATTTTTTTTCAATGCCCACCACTTTGACACTTAGTGAAAAAAGGGACTCTAGAAGGAATAAAATAGTTGTTTTTGAAAAATGGTTTTTGATGAGTATAAACCACTTCAGATGTGTTTCCTTTGGGTTTTATTTTAGAATACATCTTGGTAAAATTTTCCATCCCATATGTAAATTTTTCAAGAATCATCTTAAGAGAAAAAATTTCAGATTTTAGTCTAATAACCAAATTCTTATCCTCAGGAATAATTTCCTTAGAGTTAAATTTTTCCTCAAAAACTTTAATCTTTAAAGTAGAATTCTTAAGATATTAAGAATGTTTTTCCATATCAGAATATTTTTTCTCAATGTTTTTATATAGTTTTTCTATTAAATCTTCTTTATCTTTAAGACCTGAAGAATCATCTGAAATCTCTTTTGTATGAACTTCTTCCCTAGTATTTTCCTAATCTAATTTCATTGAGATTTTAAAATTTTTTCCTTCATGTAACTTGGAAAATATAGATACTTCTTCATATGAAATTTCTTCATTTTTTGAGGATGAAGTATCTTCAATAGATGTACTATTTTCAGAATAGTAATTCTTACCAAGTGATTAGTTTGTTAAAGCCTCAGAAGAGCGTACCTTGGCCATAAGACACGTATGTGGTAAAGAAGTATTATCAATGAATCCAACACTCTTCTGAGCTGATGAATCATATTCTGAAGATTCACTTTTTGAAGAGTCTCCACAGCTAGAACTCTATATAGTATTAGCTTTCAGACATTTCTTAGCTTTAGAATTATAGAACATCTTCATTTTACTTTCAGAATACCTCTCTTTCCTTTCAATATTTTTAAGAATAGGGAAATCATGTCATATGTGTCCGCTTCTCTTGAATTCATAGATTGTGACCTATGAATCTTTATTATCTTTCCATTCCTTCTTCTTATACCTTGATTGGAGGTTTCATTGACCAGCTATCTTTTTCATCCATCGAGCAAGATTAGCTAACTCATTCTCTAAGACTTAACTCTCACTAGATTCAGATTGGATAGTAACCTTCTTATATTTGGATCTAGATACTCTCTTAGGAGTCTTTTCTTTCATGTGATTCGATTTTGTAGTAAAAGAAACAGTACCTTTCCCATTATTCTTTTTGATGTTGTCATCATCTCTCTTCATTCTTGTTTCATGTTAGAGAAGAGTTCCAAATAGTTCATCAAGAGGGATTTGAGTAACCTTACTATTATCATCAATAGTTGTTCTCTTTGATTCCCACTCATTGGGCATAATATCTATAATCTTGTCCACAAGGGATTCAGCATCTAGACCTTTCTCTCCCATAGATTGTAAGCGATTCACGATAGTCATAAACCTTTGTTGTACTTTGATTATAGGTTCTCCATAAGTAAAATTAACACCATGATACTCAGCTCTCAACATAGCTCTTCTAGTCTCAATCACTTTAGATATACCAAAATGAGAAACATCAATTTTCATCCATATATAGTTAGCTGTTTCACAAGAATAAATTTTTCTATATATGTTCCTAGTCATTGAACATAGTATAGTATTGCGTACCTTATAGATTAATTGATAATCATGCTTCTCTATGTTTGTGAAAGAAATAACTTCCTTATCAATAATTTTATAACATCCAGTAAGAATAACAATGTTGTATACTCTAGTATTGATAACGAAAGTCTTCATTCGATCTCTCAATTACTCATAATCATTTCCATCAAAAATTGGTGGTCTTGTTGGATTTAGGTTGTCGATGGAAACAACATTTAAACCTGCCATCTTAAAAAATCATTCTACACAAAAACTTGTTAATAACAAAAGTTGGGATTCAAGGAAAATCTTTGTATGAAAGGAAAATTTAGAACAAAGGAAAAAACTAAGCATGAAAAACTTATATGTGAGTATAAGTATTTCAGAAACCGCTCTGATACCAAATGTAATATTGATATAGAGTAAGAGGATTCAACCATTGATACCAATTGTAGGATCAAAATAATCAATGTAGATGCTCAGTATTCAAGAGGGTGGTGAATTGTACACATTAAAAATTTCCTTATGCAAGGAAAGTTGTAAGATTAACAAAGTTAAACTAATAAAATTCACAACACCTCTAACACCAATGATAGATTGGGGAAAAGTATGAATTTATATACTTCTAGTTCTATGTACTTGCTTAAATATAGAAAGTGATTCTGAAAATGGGTTCTTGAAATATGGATCTAGAAATTGAAACATAACCAAAGTTTATAGTATGAGATTCTACCTTATTTAGTATAGAATCTAACTAAATCAGAGTACAAGTGTAAGGAAATATAAGATACTTTCCTTACAATACAAAATGCAGAAGAAAAAACAAGTAGTAAAACTACAAGTATCAAGATACAAATCTTTTAACCCAAAGAGAAGTGTATCCAACAACCATGGATAAAGGTCACTTAATTTATACTTTCAATAATGTTGGTCTTACCCACACTAGGGTAAGCCCTCGATATGAAGATCAGAGTCTCTTACTATCCCCGCAAGCCATCAACTTCAAGGTAGTTGGAACCTCTGTCTTTCTCAGCAAGGAAGCCCTCGAACTTCAAGGTAGTCATCTCCTCTATCCTCATATCCCCATAAGCCCTCAAATGTAATCACCAAAATTTGGAGTCACATGAAGCACATCTGCATAATGAAAAGTTTGAACAATTAGTTCAAACTTTCTTCATTAATCATGAGAGTTAATAAGAGCCTATCTCTCTCGAAATCACTTCAACAGCATGAGATCACACGTTTTCAATGTTTTGTATTGGACTCGTTCAAATGAGCTCATATTTATAGGCATAGTTGGAATGGTCAGATCCCTCCTCCAATGGTCTTATTTTCCTTAAATTTCATAGGGACCGGTACACGTGTAACTCAACCAATAGTTAGTTAGAAACAGAATGGATGACATAGTTTTATAACAGAACTTGTGTAACTTAAAGCACGACAACGTTTTGTAATGAAACAAGTATGATTATAAGAAAAACTATAATTATGAATGTAAGAAAATAAAATTTCAGAGTCTAAACAAAATGGAATTCAGAATTTATAATAAAAAGATATCTTGATTCTGTTTTATAGGAATTCAGAAGCTGAATTCTGTAGAAATCCAGAGTCTGAATTTATATTGAAATTTGGAGTCTGGTTTCACCAGAGTTCTTGAATCTGTACTTACAGAGTTCGGATTCGAGGTTGTAAAATTTCGGATTCGAACTCATAATGGTTTGGAGTCGAACTTTTAAAAGTCCGGAGTCGAACTCATAGAAGTTCGGAGTCGAACTAGTAAATGTTCAGAGTCAAACTCATAATTTTTTGGAGTCGAACTAGTAAAATTTTAGAGTCGAACTAGTAAATGTTTGGAGTCGAACTCATAGAAGTTCGTATCCAGAATTCGGAAAAGGAACTATCCAAGATTCGGATTGGATCTATATGAGAGTTTGTATCCAGAATTCGAAAAGGAACTATCCAGAATTCAGAATGGAACTATATTAGAGTTCATATCCAGAATTCGGAATGGAACTATATTATAGTTCACATCCCGAATTTGGAGTGGAACTTCATTAATGTTCACATCTAGATTTCGTATTGGAACATTATTACATTTCACATTCAGAATTTGGAGTGGAACTTCATTATAGTTCACATCCAGAATTCGGATCCTAAAATAGAATGCTTCATATATTGGAATAATATGATTCTGAGGTTTTGGGTATGAATCAAATTTTTTGCATTTAAGAAAAAATATTTCTATGTATAAGGAAATCAAGGTAAGGGTAAATTTATTTATGGAAGGAAATCTTCCTTATAGAAGTAAAATAAAGATTTTCTTAAGTATAAGGTGTTTGTGATTTTCAAAATAAGATTAAATAGAAAAGTCATAAGGAAAACCTTGTTGACTCAATAATAATCTATAACATAAAATAAATATTGAATCATCCTAGAAATCATGCTTCACTTAGTGAAATCAAATTCCACCATGATGCTCAAGCACACCATATATGGTATAACATAAGGGAACAATAACATAATAATAAAATATAACAAATCATAATCCATACTATGAGACATTAGATAGAGATTAATCATAAATATGGATCATTGATTCTCTGAAAATTTTCTACTTATTTTAGGTTCCAATGTCAATAGTAATGTAAAATGGTTATGAGAAAATAATTCCAACAATGAATCCAATCAAAAGCACATATACCGTATATAAGAAACCTAGATAACAAATGACCCTTAGGCCACCCTAGGGATCAACCTTTTCCACATATATAACATCCCATGTATTTATAGAATACAATAAATTTATACATAATAATATTTTTTAATATAATATTAGTTTTAGTTTTAAATGGACAATATGTATGATAGTATACCCATCACAAAACAATTGGTTTTACTGAAATATTATATTACACAGAACACTTAGTTATATCGAAAAATAAAACAACAATAATATTATTATTTTTAATGGTTGTGAAAACCTATCTTTTTTATAGGTGAGAATGAAAAAAATTAACTATATTGTGGTTTTAAATATTTTTTAATGTTTTTATATTTATCCAATGAATTTTAGAGCATTAAAATGAGAATGAATCAAATTTTAGGCATAAAATAATCTAATATTTTTAAAAGGTGTGTTTACAACCTAATGATGGAGATCCATCTTTAAAAATATGTACATCACATTTATTTGTTTTATTTAATAAAATAAAATTATACATTGGAATTAGGACATCAAAAGTAACTTAGGATGAAGGTTTTTAATTTTTTTGATAAAATCCAAATTTTTAGGAATAAAGAAAAATTCGCCATTTTAATTAAAAAATTCATATTGATTAAATTTATTTATAAATTTATATTTACATTTTAATTTGGTTTAAAATTTAATTGGATTAGTTTTTTATCATTTAAACCAATTATGGTCATAGGATGTAATTTCACATTTCAATTGGACATAAACACAATCTAATCTATTGATAATTTTTAATTCCTAAAAACATGGTCTTCTCGTTTTGATAGTGAGAATTGATTTTAAATTAATTACAGTATCCTCTAGGTTTTGAATTTTAATAATTTGATTCCATATTTTTAATCATATTTTATAAAATTTTAAAATAGAAACTTTTTATTTTTGAACATTATGCATAGTAACTTCTATAATTTTTTTTATTTATAATGGTTATTGGGTAAATACTGTCAATATGGGTAAAAAAATAATTTTATAATAATATATAACATCCCTAACATTGGTCCTAATCATATAGGATGAAATTTGGACGACCATGGGAATCAATGGGTCGATTTTAGGACCCCATGTAGCCATATTGGTGTGATAATGAAATTTGATTATATTTATTTTAATGAATGGGGAAATATAACAAAAACATGTATCTCTTAACTAATGTAATTTTAATTTTTTTACATAAATGATACCATCTACAATAAACATTATTTATAAAGATAAAACTACTTCCAACATCATTTTTATTTATTTATAATTATTTGATATCAAAATGAATAAATTTATTCATGAGATAGTAATGATGTGGTCATTTTATTATCATTGAATGATTATCATATATGATATTGTAAATACTAAAATAAATTTAACTTTAAAATGTTATGAAATTTTTTTGGATAATAAATAGATGCGAGGGTGGTGTTAATTCCATTGGTTCTAATTAATTTATTTTTAATGACATAAAAATATCAATTAATAAATAGTGTCAAAATTGAGAAAATTAAATTATTAATAAATTTTTTTTATTAAATGAGACAGTTGCCCGAAAAATCTACAATTCAAAAAACAAACATAAATAATGTAAAATTTTTATTAATGATCCACTTTTTGATATATTGGAATTTTATAGTAAATATAGTAACCATGTGTTAAGGAAATACAAGAAGATATGGTAGGAGCTATAGTTTTTATCTAAGGGTTAATGCTAAAATATAATGATATTTTTTTGACATAAACTTTTCTAAAATATTTTGGATGATGGGATTTAGATCCATTCACATATTATCCTATAAATTTTTTACATTGTAAGTATTATAATCCTAATATGATTTTAAAAAAAAATCACAACATTCCTAAAGTGTCCATCATTCATATAATAAAACAACACCATCTCTAACCACATACTCACAGTTACAAACCCCTTATATTCTCCATGTTCTGTTCAAATAAGATCCCAAAGTCCCTCACTTCCTCATTTAATCCTTAATATGGGAATAAAGGGAATTTAAGGAAGCCTTTTGTCTCAAATAAAATAGAGTTACACAATATAGAGTTATCATCTTCTCTAAAGCTCCTTTCATTTATTTTTCTTAACCACCACCAATGATATTTTTATTACATTATTTTATAAAAATTCCATTACCATTAATATTATAGTATGTTTTTATTCTAAGGATTATATGTACACTTACGCACACCTCCATATATTACATAGTGAACATATTTTTTCTGGGCACAACAAACAACTGCCTCATGAAATGATGATTGTTAAATTTTCACTTACAACCTATCATGGTGTCCAATATGATGGAATTATATTTATATATGACATATAATATATTTATATTTTATCTATTCTTATGAAATTTAAATTTACAGTATACCTTTATGCTTTCCATAATGTGTGAATATGATAATTTCTTTTTAGGAAGTGTATACTACTTCCCACTAAAAGATATATGACTCGTTCATTCCATACATGGAATGTATAAAATATGTTTCTAATGATAATATATAACATATATAATATGTATATTATACTAGATTTATATTATATCTATATATCAATGGTTTTTCATTTTTTTAATATAACAAAGAAATGAAAGCAGTGTTCATGCGTACGTACAACCTACTGTCTCCATAAACGATGCATTTCGTTTCATATTTAAAAATAATATGGACTAGTCTAAATAAATATATTTTGGATATAAATTATTTTTATTTAATGAATATTATTATGTCTATAATGTACTTCTGTCCACATGGATAATTTTCATCAAAACAAGGTCAATTTTTACTCAAATACCAATCATCGACAAAACCTCAGATATGAACTGAAATAATTTACTATTTACTGTATAATGGTAATAAGTGATATAAAATTAATAATAAACATTTAAAAGGATCGTAATAATGTAGAAAAAACTATGTTTATTTATCAGTAAATTAATGAATGAACAAGAAAAATATTCCTCATGGTAAGGTACTTTGTCTCAATATCATTTCATTGAGGCATTTCTTGATAATATAAACATTTATTATTTTATAAGGTCTATATAAAAACATTATGAAATTTCATTTCCATATTTTTAATATAATAATTTTATTTAATAAATCATAGAGATTAGTATTTAAATGTTCAATGTTTTATGGGACACATTTAAAATTTAATGATTTAATCATCAAATCTTTTTCTTCCTGGTATTAAATTACATATATATTAATATGTGAATAAATGTAATATATAGGGAATTTTATTGAATTTCATTCAATGTTTTCAACTGGAATTTTTTTTATAAAGTGTTTTACATTCTTTATAACACAACAAAAGGAATGCTTTTTATATATACGATGCCAACGACCTCCCTACTGCTGTAACTGTTATTTGATATTCTACTTAATCTATAAGAACTATTGTATTTAAAAATTAAAATAAATACCTTATTCCTTTTGTTGGGTATCATTGTATTGAAAATTGGACTATAAATGAAAATTATATTTCAATACAGAATAATTTTTTATATGGGATTAGAAGATGCTATAAAAAAAATGGGTTTTTGTGATGAACATGTTTTATTCTTGAAATGGTACATGAGCATTATATGAAAAAATTGAGCCTGACAGAGCTTATACAAAGGGTTGAGCCCAATTATAGCTCACAGTTTATCCCAAAATAACTTATAAAAACTGTTGATAACTATTACAGCTCACTGGAGAGCGCAATATATCCTATATAATGTGTGATCCCTATTACAGATCTATAATTTTGAATTCAACCATATGATTAATTGAATTGAAATATTTATAAACAGGCTTTATGTAAATTATCTTGTAAGACCTCTAAAATATATTTTATTTATTTATATTGGTTTTAATATTTTTAAATGAGAAAAAATAAAGAGTTCCAATCCTGTAATAATGTTTTTTCCCATCCACTCAATGAAAAATGAATTGTTTATTAGGTCTTAACTAGATTAATGGTTTTTCTTTATTTTTATATCACTTAATATGATTTTTCTTCTCATCCAAGGAATTAAAAAAAATTACACATGATTTGAGGTATAATAGAGCCAAGTATGCAGTAAAATAAAAGTTATGATGATTATACATTAAAAGAAACCAAGATTCATTTAAAAAGTATGTATGATATGGAATAAATAGATACTGTTTGAAGTGTCTACTTTTTATTTCTATTTTTTGGTATGTAATAGTTATGTCCAAATACTCAAAATCTATAAACCTTAAAAGTTCCACAGTGTGAATTTTTAACACAACTAATGTTTGTGTAATGATTAACTCTAGGGCCTTATAGTTGGTATCATAGGATGGTTTAGTCAAAATTAGAGATTAGGATGTTTTCTATAGGGTTAGGGATATCATCAGGGGTATATAATTTTATATTTAATCGTATGTTAAATGTCATAGAATCCAATTTTAAATATTTGTTTTAAAATTTTAAGGTATTTAAATGTAATTTTGAAGAGATATTTTTCTGTGGTATTCTTAGGTTTGTACTTTTAAAGATGATAAATGAATAGTACAAAATAACGTTTATGGAAAAATAATGTTATAGTTAATTTTTAGGACATTATATCAATTTTTTGGAGAAATATATAATTGTATCATTTTTTAAAAAGATGAAAATACGTAAATCATGTGATAAACCATCACGTCGGACTAAGATACTGGAATTTAATCCACCACCGATGTGCGATTTGGATTTATCACCTACCACTGGTCTACATGAAGTCGCTAATGTGAATGAGATATTATTTTTAGTTAAATTATTTTATTTATTAAGAAAAAGATGATTTGGGGAACTTATGTAATTTAAAATGGATATCCAGAGTTATGGAAAATGGTTTTGTTTATTTTGTGATTAATATTATTTTGGGAGGCATTCCATATTTTGTGAACATTAAATGCCTAAGTTAAATAGAATACAATGGTATTTCATTTGAGGAGTAATGGTAGAAATTCATTTCGGATGAATATATTTTTTTTTTGTTGATATATAGATATTGATTGATTTATGGAAATAAATAACCTATCATTGAAAATATGATATTAGGTTAATTAAATAAATTTATTATTCCTTAAGAATAGTTATTGTAATTTCATGATAAATGATAATATTTATTATGGAAGACTATATGTTAAAATTCTTCTAAATTTTGGGTTTATATAATAGTTTGGATTAATTTGAGGAATTATAATAAATTGTTTTTGTTGAATGGTATATGTAGAACTCGAGTATTAGTATTTAATTTTTTAGATTAAAAGTTCCAATTATTCATATAAAGGTTTATTCTTTTTCAGAAAAATCTAATCATTTGCTAATAATTTTTTTTTAATGTATAAAGATAGCATAAATATATTTTTCTTATATAATATATTTTATAATTTTATATAAATAGATTATAACACATCATGTTTTACCATGTCAACTAGAATTCTCATCATTTGGAAGGAATATGTGTTTGTAGTGGTTAATAATGAAATTAAGAAACTCTAATAGACAAGTAATTATGTTTCATTATGTTCTTAATCATGATAATAAATACATTCCTCAACATTATTAAACATATATTAAAAAACATTTTACACTTACATTTACTATTGGTAAATCAATGAACATTTAAACCGTTACAAATTTATAGTTTTCGGTTTGATAACATCCTCTTGATCATGTTTACTATCACTCTCCATCAGATTAATATGATTTGTATTTTATTCATTTACATGTTTTCCTACATGAAAAACTAGTATGTGTTATGTCAGGTGACCATTGTACTTCTCTTTATTTCTTTTAAAGTGATTGTTTTATTGACCCTTTTTCTCATTTAGGATTTTAAATAAAATTTCCATGTCCAATATTAAATTTTCAAGGACTCAATTTTCACAAGAGATTATGATTTAACATACAATTTATGTATAGAATAAAACATTTTCATATCTATTAATATTTTGTAATTTAATGTTAAATTTATATTAATGGAGGTACTATGTATAATACCATACCCGACATGCAATGAAAAGATTCTCCAAAATATTACATTTCACATGACTCTATGTTATAATGAAAAATAAATCAGAAACAATAATATTTTTTTCAATGTTAGTTAACAACTAGTTTTTATTTTAGCGAGAGTGAAAATAATTATCTATATTATTAGTTTACATATTTCTTAAATGTTTTTACATTTTTTCAATGATTTTTAGAGGCCTAAAATCATAAATAATGTAATTTAAGTACAAAATAATATAATATTTTTAAAAGGTCATTTTTCACCCTTTTGATGAAGAAAAGTTTTCTATATTTTTTTGTAACTTTTATATGTTGAATTTGATAAAATAAACATATTTTGAAAAAATGGGGAATCAAATTTAACTTCGATTTAATTTTTTAAATTTTATTATAAAATCCATATTTTAGTTAATAGTAAAAAATACTGCATATTAATTCAAAAATTCCATTTTATCTAATTTATTTATTTAGAAAGATTGTTTATTTAATTGGAATAAATGTGTAAAATATTATATTATCATTGAATCCAATTATTGTAATTGGATGTAATTTCACATTTAAATTGGAAATAAACACATATTAATCTACTAACAATATTTTCTTTTAAAAAACCACTTTTGAGTTTTTGAAGAAGACTGAGACCTTGCCAAGAAAAGAAATATCTCTTTATTAACAAAAAGAATAATATTAACACCAGTCTTGAAGTAAGGATATTTCATTAATCATTCCTAATATTAGAAAAAAGGCCATATGGTATGTGGTCTGCCTAGTGAGAATCAGATCCATTAACACCTTTTCTAGTAAGCCAATCCTCTAAAGAGTTAGTCTCATGATAAACATGAGTAAAAATATGATCCCATGAAAAAATAAGTTCCAAACACCTTGTCCATCGATTATTCAACTACCAAGAATAATGAAGAGAACCTGTTTGAAGAGCCATAACGACAATCATAGAGTCACACTCAATCCATAACTTGTTCCATCCCCTTCGATCAACTTGTTCAACTGCCTCAATGATACCATGAATCTCCACTTCAAGATCAGAGGAAACACCACACATGCCATGAATATAGCCAAGAACATACCAGCTATGATCCCTGAAAGCTGCACCAAAGCCGGAAGGTCCTGGATTACCCCTTGGCACCAACCCGGTTAAGAACCCAGAAATCATGAATAGAGTTGTCACAGAACCTGCTACCTGGAACCATGGTAATGGAAGCAGCAGTGAGAAGACATGCCGAAGAAGTACCAACCTGAGTCCTACTCCCTGCATCAGTGTGAATCCCTACCATTACAGCTCCTGAATGAGGATCTGTGGCATCATGATCAGCACTAGAATACCATGCTATGTCATTTGAGGCCCCTGTAGAAATAGTATCCATAGATCGAGGAGGAGTGAAGGAAGTACCAACCCGAGATATGATTACATTACCAATGGGAAGCCCTGCCAATACATCTTCTGAATCAGGATCCATGACATTAGGATCAACATTGGAAGTCCGTACTATGTTATTAGCAACAATTGGATTCGTGAAAGCATGAGAATCGTTGTGAAATCAATCATATGGAACTGTGAAATCATGTACATCAATGGGAAGCCCTGCCAAGACTGATCCATCATTAAAGGACTACTGTACAAGTAGATCCTTGTTACTCGAAAACCATAAAAAATGAATAAGTTACACTTCAACAGAAAGAAACAGTGATGCAACTTCCGAGGGCATCCTCATTTCAAACCAACACTACATGAAAACATAAATTGTGTTGGAATAAAGTAAAATTACATCAAAGATATTAGAAACTACCTTCCACATGGCTGAATCCACAAAAAAAGTAAATGATAGATGACTAATTTCCTCCTCATTTTGATGACACAAAACACATCTTGAACAAAGAGAGATTCCACAGCGTTGAAGAAAGCCATCAGTTGTAAGCCTTCTATGAACAATCCCCCAAGCAAGCATGCCTCGAGAAGGCTTCAAGAAGCCTTAATTAATTTTACCCATACATTGAAGACCAGGAGATCTCCTAATCATGTGCTTATAAAAAAAATTTGATGAAATAATCCATTTGAAGCTGGTTCCCAAGCCCAGAAATCCCCCTGGGAGGGAAAACAATAATGCTCCACAATCGAGCTAACAAAAACCGATTTTTGAGTGTTGACAATGAGAATTAATATTAAACTTATTACTGAAACATTTATGTTTTTAATTTGGAAAAATATATTTCATATATAAAATAATAAGTTCCAAATTTTGTAAATATGTACCTTTTATTTTTTGACATTATGAATATTAACATCAATGATTAATTTTATTTACTATGGTTGAAGAGTAATCTGGTTAATTAGGGTAAAAAAATTATAATAATATAAAACTACACTATCAGGTGTCTTAATCATAGTGGATGATATATGAATAAAAATGGGAATCCTTGGGTAGATTTTAGGAACCCAAAGAGCCACTTGGGTGTGATAATGTTGGTTAATAATATTTATTTTACAGACAAGAGAAATATTACATACAAATGTATCTCCAAACAAAAAAAAAGATAATTTGGTTTATATAACTGATAACATCAACTATAAATAGTCATTAAAAATCTAATTTTTTTTAAAAATCATGGGTTTTAATTATTTTTAAACAATAAATTAATAAATTTATATACGACACAATGATGATGGAGTGATTACATTATTAAAAAAGAATCAAATAAATGATACTAAAAAAATAAATATTATTGTATAATTTATCATTTTTATGCCATACACAAATGTTTTATATGAAATTGAAATTTGAGGGGTGATTTAATGAATTTTTTTAATTAATTATATTTTTATAACTTTATGAAATATTAATTACTAAATAGTATCATAATAGACATAAAATAGTTTCTAAAACAAAAACTTTTTTTAAAGGTTATAACAGTCCTAAAAATAAATCATTCATCAAATGAGGATATATAATGATAAAAAATTTAATAATAATGAACTTGTGGTTCTATTGTCTTATTATAGTATCTATTGTATCAATATATTATGAAAATAAGAGAAGACAAGGTAAGAGTTAATGTTATTAAAGAAGGGTTATGTTAAATGATATAGTTAATTATGTGACCAAAACTTGTCAAAAACCTATTGGTCGATACTATTTAGGCCCATAATCATATTCAACTAGAAAATATATCTATTTAACTATAATAATTCTAAAATAAAATTTAGAGAAAAATAATATTTCTATACTTTCCTAAATTTCCCCTCCTCCCTCTTATTAAATGTCACCATCTCTACCCAATTATTGACACCACTAAATCTGCTAGTAATGTTCAAATTATTCTACAGTAATCTCACAACATTACTATTATACTATTATAAGACATAAGTTATGCTAGAGGTAATTCAAGTATTCTGTTTAGCTCAAATCAGTTGCGGTTACCTAATTTAGAGGCAACAGCTTCTCCCAAAGTTCCTTTTATTTATTTTCCTTCCACACCACTACAATATTTTTTTTCCTATATTTGATATAACATCATTATAATTAATATTCTATTATGTTTTTATTATAATATTATTTAATAAACTTCTAAAAACCATCATCAAATGGATATAGAACATTCTTTTTCTGTGTATGGTGAACTACTACCTGACTAAATGATGATTGTTATATTTTCACCTATAACCTTTAACGATTAAAATTATGATGTAAATTCCATTATATATAATATATATTATATTTATATTATCTATATTCTTATTTCTGTTTTATTTACATCATACCATAATGCTTACCATATTCCGTGAATATGATAATTTCATTTGAGTAAGTGTAGACTACCTCTTCTCAATGTAATATGACATGTTCAATACATACGTGGAACGTATAAAATATGGTTTTAATGAACTTATATAACATATATAATAAGGATATGATAGTGTAATTATAATATAAATATGTATCATTTATTTTTCATTCATTCATTATGAAAAAAATGAAACTGTTGTTCATTCATGTGTACAACATACCGTCTCCATGAATAGTACATTTCATTTGTTTTATACAAATGTTATAGACTATTATAAATTTAAATATAATAGATATTTATGATATTTAATACGTGAATAATATTTTTTAGATAATTCACTTTTTACCACATAGATAATTTTCCTCAAAACATGTTCAATTTTGATACAAATAACAAAGCTTTACAAAGTCTCTAATATGAAGTCAAATAAATAACTAATTACTACAACATGGTAATAATTGATATAAAATGAATAATAAAAAATAAAATGGTTATAAAAAAGAATAAATTAACATATTTTTCTTATTCATGAAATAAATTAATGAACAAGACAATCATACTTAAGGAAAGAGACTTCCTCAAAATCTCCTTTAATTGATGCATTTCATGATAATATGCACATTTATTCCATTATTAGTTGTATATTCAGATTATATCACATTTAATTTCTATATTTTATATATACTAATTATATTTATTACATCGTGGAGATTAATATTTAAATGATATGAGTGGTATGAGACACTTTTAAAAATTAAATATTTAATTATCAAATCATTATCTTCCTAATATTAAATTACATATTAATTTATATGCATATAAAAGAACGTTTAATAAATTTAATAAATTTATTTCAATTTTTCAAAAATGAATAATTTTAAATGAATAGTTTTACATTTTTTTCAAAAAATGAATTTTTTTATATACATCGACAAGGACTTATTTTCCTTCATAACAATTATTTGATATTTCGATTCTTCTCTGATCCCTAATGTCATTTAAATAAAAAATAATCCCTTATTAATTTATTTGTGTATCGTGGTATTGAAAATGGGTTGTTAAATGAAAATGGTATTTATAAACAGAAATTATTTTCATATGGTATCAGAAGAAGCTTCAAAAAAGAGATTTTGGTACTAATGAATTTTATTCATGAAATTCTACATGGGAATTATATGAACCAAGTGTTCCTGATATTTCTAATACGAAATTTGAGCCCCATTATAGCTCACAGGTGATCCTGAAACAAGATATAATAAGGGTTGAGCACTATTTTATCAAATAGGTGATCCCGAAAAAGCTTAAAATAATGGTTGAGCCCCATTATATATCATGAGTGATTTCAATATAGATTATACAAATGGAGAACCTCACTATAGGCATCCAATTTGTATGTATGTATAAGGTTATTCCAATTAAATGATATTTGATAAGTTTTTACAAAAATTATGTTACACATCACATAAATAAGTATTAATTTCTATTTATTGGTTTTAATGGTTTTCATTCAGAAAAAATTAATTTTTTTATTCATGTAATTTTTTTTTGTTTCATCCACTCAAAGAACCCTGAATATGTTATCATGAATAAACAAGAATAAACAGCTTTATTTTCATTTATGTGACTTTCTATTAATTATGTTATCATCCTATGTTCTTAAAAATTTTCATAGTATTTAAGGGAGAATATAATCAAATATGGAATAAAAGGAAAATTAATGATGATTAAACATGAAAATAATCCTTGTTTCGTTTTAATTGTTTAATGTTTTGGAAAAAACTGATACCCTTGGATGTGTCTACTTTGTATTTATATGTTTTTGTAATGAAACATTAATAGAAGAATACTATTATTTTCTAAACATGAATAGATCCTAAATTAGAATATTGAACTAACTCAAGATAATGAAACGTTTAATGCTGGGGCCTTATTGTTTGTATTTGAGGATGGTTTAGACAACTTTGGAGATGAGTTTGTTTTCTTATGGGTTATGAATATCAGATTGGGTTTATAATTTTAGGGTTATTCATATTTGCAATGTCTTAGAAATCCCTTTTAAGGATTATGTAATGAAATATCAAGGTAATTAACAGTATATTTGGAGACTTTTAATTTTCAGGTAGTTAGGGGTTAGTACCTTTGGAGATGATAATGAATGGTATAGAGTATCCTTTGAAGATATATCATGTTATGATTATTATTGATTACATTTAACCATTTTGGGAGTGTTATTAAATTATAATGTTTTTAAAAAAAACGACAACATGTAGATAATGTGATAACCCATCATGTCAGTTAAAATTGTGGGAATCGAACCCACCAATGAAGTGATACTAAGATTTATCACCTACCACTGGCCTACATGAGGTACCTAGATATTATGGATTATTATTTTTGGTTAAATTATTTTATTGATAAATATTAAGTCCATTTTGGGAACAAATGTTTTATCAAATTAGTATATTTGTTATCGGAGAATGTTTTCTGATTATGTGATAAATTTTATTTTAGAAGATGTTCTCCCATTTGGGAATACTATATACTGAAGAAAATAAAATTCTAAGGGATTTAATATCAGGAGTAATGGTTGAATATTATTTTGGATGAATCTATTTTTTTATTATGGGGAAACATAAATTTCGTTTAATTTTTGAAATGATTAAAATAACATGTTGAATATGTGATTAGGTTATTTAATTTTATGTATGAGACTTTAAGATAATTTTATTTTATTTGTAGATAAATTTTATGATTTATTATGGAAGGTTATGTGATCAAAACTGTATAAATTTTTGGTTTCTATCATAGTTTTGATTATATTGAGTAATTTTAAGGAAATATTTTTGTTTAATGGACAATGTAAAACATGGGTATTAATATTGAATTTTATAGAATGAAAGTAGTTATTCATATTATAATGGATTATTCTTCTTATCCGATTATCTGATAATGTACTAACCACTCTGGTTTTGGTTGTTGTCTATTGACATTAAAAAAATATAGTTAATCTTTGGAAAACTATTTTATTCCCTAGAAGATGATTCTAGTGTTTCAATAGTGAAAAATTTATCTTGAACACTCATTGTTAGGAGAAGAGATGAGTTTTTGGTAGAAATTTATTACATGATGAAACTCATCATGATAAAAAAGTATGTTTCCTTATGTTATTAGTCATGATTATATATACATTTCTTCGACATTATAAAAATTTTATTTAAAAAATTGTGTTTTATATTTACTTTTCTTATGGTTAGATCAAAGACTATTTAACCCATAACCATTTTATTATTTTTTGGTTGTTAATATTATTTTTATCATGTTTTATACCACACTCCATCAGAACAAGATGGTCATTTTTCTTCTATATCCATGTATTCTAACATTGAATCCTTGTATGTGTTATCTAGGGTGACATTTGTACAGTTTTCTGTTTCAATATAATTCATAGTTTTATTAACACATTTTTTATGTGGGTTTTTCAATGATGTTTCCGAGAAAAATTTTAAAATTGCGAGGATGCAGTTACCAAAAGGGTGGAATGATGTAACACCCCAAGTATTTATAGTCAAAATATTTTTCATATATATTAATATATTTTTATTTTTGATGAATATTTGTTCAAAGTGGACTATGTTTATAATAAAGTACCTAACACACAATGATTAGTTTCTCTGAAATCATACATTTCACACAACATTGAGTTATTCTGAAAAGTAAAACAATAATAACATTATCGTATTAAATTGTAGTTAATGATTAGTTTTTTCATTGATGAGGATTAATAGAATTAACAATATAATGAATTTACAATTTTTATAAAAGGTTTTTCTTTTATCCATTGTATTTTAGAGGATTAAAATGAAAATGAATCCAATTTTAACCTTAAAATACTACAATAATTTTAAAATATCATTTACAATAATTTGATGTATAACCAATTTTAAAAATATTATTTTCACTTTTATATGTTATATATGATAAAATAATCTTTTACTTTTGAATCAAGAAATCATAATTTACATTGGTTGAAATGTTCATATTTTTGTTGATAAAATCCATATTATATGAATAGTAAAAACACTACATTTTTGTTCAAAATTGCCTTTTCATCGAACATATTTTTATAGTTATATTGTCCATTTAATTTCTTTCAAAAATAAATTGTATTGAAAATTTATCATTTAATCCAACGATGGCCATTGGATGTAATGTAACTGTTAAATTGGATATAAACACGTTCCAATCTTTTGATATTTTTTATTCATAAAAACCATCTTTATAGTTTTGACAATTGGGAAAAAATAACATTTACTAATAAAAATTTTTTGTTTTGAATTTGGAAAAATAGATTCCATATTTGGAACTAGATGGCCTAAAATATTTAAATATGTAACTTTTATTTATGGCAATTATGAATATTAAATTCATTAATAATAATTATTTACTATGGTTAAAGGGTAAATCTGAAAAATAAGGATAAAAATTAATATTATAATAATATAAAACTATACTAACACATTTTCTAATCCTCTTGGATGAGATTTTTCTGACTAGGGCATCTATGGTTTGATTTAAAGAACCCATAGAACAAATTGGGTGTGATAATTACTTTTTATCATATTTATTTTAATAAAAATGGAAATAGAAAATATACATGAAACTCTGATCAATTTTTTTTAAATTTTGTTTATATGAATGAAATATACAAATTTTAATAGTCATTAATTATATAATCGTATTTAATACAACATTGTTTTGTATTTAGAATTATTATATATTAAATAATTAATTTTTCTGGGAAAAATGTGGATGTAGTGATTACCTGAATAATGAAAGATTCAAATAAATGATATTATAAATAATAAAATAAATGTAATTTTAATATTATTATTCCAAACCCAAACTTTTTAATTTCATTGTCCTATTAGGTATTATTTAATTCCCTTATTTGGTAGGAATCAAGTTTTTCTAACTTTAAAAAAATAATTTACTAAATAGTGTCAAAATTTACATAAATGAGTTTTTAAATGAAATAAAATTTAATTAAATGGTATAATAGTACAAAAATTTTAATATTCAGAAAAATGACATACCTATTTTTATAAATGTTATTATTGATCCAATTTTGGATTTAATGGAATTTCATAGTATATATAGTAACCATATATTATGAAAATACAAGAAGACATAGTAAGAGCTAATGTTTGTAACTAATGGTTAAAGAAAATTGATAAGGTTAATTTTGTGACCTAAACGTGACTAAAAACTAATGTATGAGAGGATTTATAATCATCATCATTTTATATTCTAAATTAATCAATTTATAACTACTTTAATTCATAAATAAATTTAAATAAATAATATTTCAAGACATTCCTAAAGTAACTCTCATCCGTCTTATAAAAGGCCACTAGCTTGACCGACTCACTCTCACATCTCAAGCCCATTGGATTGTCCAAATTATACTTATATAAGATTAAAAATAACATAAATTAATTATATAAGACGTACCTTATGTATAGGAAAATTCAAGGAAGTATTTTTTCTCAAATCAAAAGGAGTTACTCGATTTAGAAGAAACATCTTCTCTCAAAATCCTTTCATTTATTTTTCGTTATCCAACCCAACTATTTATTTCCCATTATTTTATAACAAAACAAATATCCTCAATATTCTACAATTTTTTTTATTATATTGGGTTAACCTAAACTTATATGCACCATCATTTAATTGATATAGAGCGTACTATTTCTGTTTATGCCGTACTACATGGTCATGAAAAGATGATTGTCAATTTTTTCCTACTACCTCTCATTGTGGAAATTATGATGATACTATATTAATATATGATATATATGATATTTTTATTGTCTCTATGAATAGGAAATTATTATTTACAACACATATTTACTCTTTTCATAATGTGCGAAGGTGATAATTTCATTTGAGGATGTGTGGACTACTACCCCCTCAAAGTGATATGACTCATACATGTTGTACATTGAATGTAAAAAGGAAAATTTTAATGAAATTATGTAAAATATATAACATATATAACATAATAGAATTATAAATTGCATATGTATCATTTATTTTTCATTTCATTAATAAGATGATGAAATAAAAGTTGCGTTCATTCGTAAGTACGAAAAACAGTCTCTATGAACAATGCATTTGATTTCTTATCTCCAAATATTAATGGATATTATAAATACACACACATATATATATATATGTGTGTGTGTGATATTTAATTTATAAATTATATTATGGAGATAATTTAATTCTACCGACATGGTTAATTTTCATCAAAACTAGTCCAGTTTTGAATCTAATACTGAATGTTGACAAATCATTCGATATGAACCCAAATAATTAACGTATAAAAATAACATTGTAATAAGAGATATAAAATGAATAATAAAAATTAAGAAGGTTCTAATGAAATTATAAATTAATATATGTTTATTATTCTTTATATTAAGGAATGAAGCAGAAAAGTCGGACACAAGGTAAGGGACTTCGTCTCAATCTCCTTTCAATGAGGAATGATAATATACACCACTATTATTTTATAAGGTGTAAAGATAGCAAAAATGAAATTTCATATCGATATCATATCTATACAAATTTTATTTATTAAATAATTTATATTAATATTTACATTATCATTGTGTTATGGGAAATATTTAATATTTAAATATTTAATTATCAAATATTTTACATCATAATATTAAATTAAATATTTATTTAAATAGGTATAAATGGAATATTAAATAAATTTTATTGATTTTATTCAATTTTTTCATAGTTATATTTATATATAATTCATTTTACCTTCTTTATAAAATAAAAAAAAGAATTTTTTTAATGTATTTTATTACAACGACTTCTCCACCTATGTAACTATCATTGGATATTTGGCTTCCTATGTAAACCCTTTTTCCCTATTCAGTGAAATTAAATCCATTATTCCTTTATATGTGTTTCATGGTATTGAAAATGGGTTATTTAAGAAAAATTATATTTTTATATAGGAATTTTTTTCAAATTTTATTATAAGGTGATTTCAAATAAAGGGATTGTGAGGTGAACATGTTTTTTTCAAGAAATAGTACATAAGAATTTTATGAAACTAGTGATCTTTATTATGATATTATGATGGGTTGAGCCCCATTAAACCTCATGGGTGAGGCTTATATAGCTTATATGGATGGTGATCCCAATTATAGTTCTCCAATTTGGAAGTAAACAATATAGATAATTTAATTGGAAGATAATTGAAAGAGTTTTATGTATATGATTCTATAAGTCACATAATAGAGTTTTAATTTCATGATATTGGTTTTAATGTTTTTCATTGAGAAAACATTATGGGAGTTATTCATGAGAAAATGTTATGTATCATTTTATCAATGAAGAATGAAATGGTTATCCGGTTAAAAATTAACTAATGAATTTTCATTATATTTATGTCCCTTACTAATATTTTTGTTCTCATTCCATGTTTTTAAATGCATTCATAGGGTTTAAGGGATAATAGAGTCAGTTATAGAATCAAATAAAATGTATGATATTTACAAATTAAAATAAACCATGTTTCATTTTTAAAAAAATGTTATGGAAGAATCATAAACTATTGTAAGTGTCTACATTATATATATATGTTTTTTCCTGTAATAGTTATGGAATAATACAATAATTATATAAACCTTAAAAGGTCCTAAATGTGAATTCATGACATAACTCATTATTATATAACATATTAGGCAAGGACTATATGTCAAAACTCAAAGATCTAAAATCATACAACTCCATGAATCATCAATTCGATTAAATGTAAATGGATCATGATGAGTAATCATTTAGGATGTCCCATACGTCTATATAAATGGATCATGTCGATTAAATAAAGTGGTTATCCCATCCATTCATCATATACTAGGAAATAGTATTATTCATGGAGATTTTTCCTCATATTAATTTTCACCAATTTTTTATAAATCCAAGAATGCCTCAAACACCATTTTTTCAAATAATCAACCCAAATTTACCAAAATGGTTCATGTAACAATTTTATATTTCATAACAATTTCAAAATTCAATTTTTACAATAAAACAACTATTAAAAATGATGAAAATTTCAGCACCTACCAAAAAAGACATACAATATCAAGAAATTGCCATCTTTCAATATGGAAAAAAATACATATTCCTTCACACGGAAAACCAATTTTGAAAGAAATAAACACACATATTATTATCCAAAATGGAATTTAAATCACCTTAAATAAACTCAAACCATCTTTTTAAATTCCACTAATTTATTATAAAAGTAAAACCATGCATCAAATATCACATATCAGTCACGAATCAAAATTAGATATTTTATCAAATTCTTGATGTGAAACATTTAAAAAAATATCCTATTTTTCACCAAATGGTTAAATAATCACTTTACCCACAAAAATTCATTATTACGATCATCCAAAAAATTTAGTACATTATCAAGGTTCATGAAAATGGAATTGATGAATCCAAAATATAATGGACATGTGAAAATGGAATCCTACCTCAAATCACATGAATCTCGACATTGCCAGCCCGAAACCACTCAAAGAAGGTTTTAATAGACATGAAAACCCATAAGTAACTCTAACCAATATTAAAAACCATAACAATCCTTGGTTAATGTTAAACCCACATCCATATTTCCTGGGAATAATAATTAATCAAGTGAAAATGGAAGGGTATGGATGTAGAAGAATAGAAGAGATGATTACTCTGAGAAATCACCCCCCAAAACATGAAGAAATATTTTAGATCCACACATGCGAGGAAGGAGGAGGGTTTAAGAACAATGTATGAGCTCTCATAGGGCTATAATAACTTGGAGAAGAATAAATATATGGTTTTTGGGTAAATATCCTAAGATATTTGAATCGGGATGTCACATTATTAATGACTTGGGGACTACAGATATTTGGAGGCATTGTTTACCAAAGGGTGAACCAATCATGGAAATCTAATAGAAACACATGGTAGATATAATGTTTGGTCATAAAATGTCAAAAACCATGTGCCAGTAATTCTAAATTATTATATCCAGGATAATGAACCTCTCATACATTTTCTATATGTTTTCCCAAATCATTTATAACATGTGTTCCTTAGCCATTGGCATAAAAGAAAGTCACGTGGTTTCTTAGGTGAGGGAGTATGGTTTTCCATAACCATGAACTGAAAATAATCCACATATTTGAAGATAAAAATAATATCATTTCATCAAAAATTCCAATAGGAAATAAGGAATATACTTGGTTTTAAAATTACATAAGGACCGATTGAAAAAAAAATCCCACCACACACGAAAATTGAGGGAAACCCCAAGATAAAAAACATGAATAATAACAATGGATGATATAAAATAATAATACTATTACATAATCAATTAAAATTAACCGAGGAAATGATAATGTCATATTAAAAATCAATTTATATTATCCTTATATGAAACGTTCATATCCATATCAAGTTATATCCCAATAATGTTGACAAGTGACCATTGATCAGAATATAGATTCGTTAATAAGTGATATTGGGATGTAAAGACACTAGTGAAAAGATGGATAATCTAATATGGGATCCCAAGATTTTTTTTGGATGTTTAAATAAATGAATAGAAAATAAGATGATACATTTTTATTTGTCATTGAATTAATGGATAATCTTTAGGATTATTTAACAAATGAATTAATGTAAGGGGATATGCAATGTAATATCTTGATAATTTATAAGGATGACATGGGTATTATTTTAGGTGATTTTTTAATCTTTTTTTAAGAATAGTATATTTATAATACCTTATTGTTCATTTCGGTGACGAGTGAGAAAAATTTAATGAAATTTGGTTGGGCATGGTGGCTCATGTTTAGAAAAAACATGTGCCCCACCTAGAAACTATGCAACCATGGATAGTGGTCATCACATTTGTTCTATGATTTGGAAAATAGTGAACCCTATTAAGAGTATCAATTAATAACCTAAATATATGGACATGGATTATGTGAATTTTTTGGGGATTCCTCGTATAACTTACCATCAATGAATGTTTGAGTTTTAATTTGACATGAAAATTATTTTTCTAATCACCAGAGACACTAAAACTCACCCTATTCAGCACAATATCTTACCTAATTAATATACTTTGATTTCAAATCCTCAAAAATGAATTGCAAGACATCATTACCTGATTTAATTATTATTCAAATCTCAAATCTCATATTTATACCATTATCGGTAAGATAATACTACCCATCATCGTTTCTCATTATTCAATAATTCCTTCTTCAACTCTTAGGGTGGTTCTCATCCATTTAAGAGTATAAATTATGATCTAGTATTTTCGATAAAGATATATTATTATATATCTATATATATATTTCATGTATCATGATTTATTTGGTGTCGATTTAAATTTTAGATATGTATATTTTTATATTCTATTACTCAGTTAAATTATGGGGTTTTCTATTGGGAAAATTATCATTGCCAGACTGAGGTAGGTAGTCTAATATTCAAATCTCACAGATATAAAATTTATTATGTGTAATAATAATTTTAATTTCTAGAAATTTTTAGAAATTGAAACTCTTAATTGAATTAGTTAATTTGGTTATTTAATGATCAAAAATATTATGAAATTGTTGGATTTGGAAAAATTAATTGTTGAAATTATGATATATTTAGATTTAAATATATAAAATTAATTACTTAACTAATTGTGATATATTTAAAATGAAATTTATATAAATAATGTAGTATTGATTATGAATTATTTTGATTGAAAATTAATTTATTATTTTTTGAATTAATTATATAACATGAAATAATTATTTAATTGTTGAACTAATTGGATTAAATTGATTTGATTAATGAATATTTGAGTTAATTAATGGAAGTTGATGTGACTTATAAATTATTGTATTATTTAATGAACGCATATTAATTAATTTATATATTAATTAATGGAAGATTGTGATGGATAATTGTGGTAAAAGGATTAATATTGATAAATAATGATTGTTGTGATGTAGTGATAAAAATATTTTGGAAATGGTCTAATAATTTTATATAGTACATGTATGGTAAATGGTCTATTTATATTGAATCCCATAGTTATAAATGTGTGTGAGATGTGGTCCACTTGTTATGAACACTATAGGTTCTCATGCATTATGACATAGAACCAAATTGTTCGAATTGGAGAATGGTTACAATTTTTCACTTTTGTGTGGAAATGGAATGGAAAATGAGATACCCATAGTATAATTAATTTGGATTTATAATCGGAAATGTTTCAGAATATAGCACATTCCAAAATTGGTTTTTAGGCTTGACTTTCATCAAGAACCTGAAGTATTATATAGTTAAATTATTAATAAATGATAATTGGATAAATTTTTAATTATGAATTTTATTTATATCTATATACAACAACATGTATTTTTATTTAGTATATATTATTTTAAAAATTATTAGTGGTTTCCTACTAAGGTTTATTACCACCTTAGTCAAGCTTCTAGATCTGTACCTAAATAGATTTCATGGTTTCTAGATAGGTTAATGGAAACGCCCATATAATAGATAGGTGAGTTGCAATTGAGAATCGTTTAGGGAATCAGATATTGTAAAGGTCCCACATGGGTGTTTTTAATGACTTCAATTTTTAGTTTTAATTTGACACATGGAACATGCATTAGCATGTAATATTTTATTCTTTAGATTTTATATTATACCTCGAAATTTGTTTTCATGAGATAATGGTAATGTTTATGGTTATGTGTAATTATGTTATTATTCCATATTCTATGTTGGTCGGTTACTCTAATAAGATATTTTATAGTCTCCCGAATATGGTAATATCAGACCCTTACTATTATTCAGTAGCTTTTGGCATATGGGTAGGCACTCATAAGGCCATGTGAATAACTATCTCGGGGAACTACTTTGTGGAACATGGGTTGAGATATTACAATATGGTGATAGATCTGGGATTCTATCCTAGGAAATATGAGTTATGGGTTCATTCATGGGAGGGTCAAAAACCAAGTAAGGTAGAATTTTTTTTATTGTTGCCTATTGTTATAGTTGGATAATATTTCACCTTGGGTAATGCATGTGTTGTATGAATTGATTATTACTTAATAGTTTATTTCAATATTATAGGTTTGGAAACATAGTCTATGAATTCATTATATTTGGGTAGTCATTCATCATTATAGTAAATCCTGGTTAATTTTTAAAATTCATTATTAATGGAAAACATGGGAAAATGAGGATTTGGTATGTTATTGAATCTGGATTATTTTTTCATGCCTATGAAATTTAATTGAAAATTATTAAAGAAAAATGTGTACAAAAGAATGTATATATAGAATATGAATATTCAGAATGTGTTTACCCATGTCAACTAAGACGTGGGTGTATTATGGTTAAGGGATCTAATAGAGCCTCAAGTTAAAATGTGTGGAGAGGATTAAAAAAAGGATTGTTGTGATCTTTCCTCCTTAATAAATGTTAAAAATTGTGCTATGATGCCTAATATGTGTTTATATTTCGAGAGTTATACCTCTAATATTTTACTTTTTCAATGGATGACAAGTTGACCTGACTATGGATAATCCTCATATGGTGTAAATTGATTCACTAAAACTGCCTATAGAGGATTTGGGGGAGCAGTTTCGAGAGAAAATACCTTGTTTAACTCTTATAAAGCACTGTTACTTAGGGGAGTTGTTAAAATAATGTCTAATGTGACAAGGAAATTTTATTTGCAGCACCATATGAATATTACCTGATAGGGTGTACATATGGGATCATAAATTTGGGTTGAATCCTTCAAGAATATACTTGACCAATTAGAGAATCATAATTATAAGAGTGTATGGATGGATGTTTATATGTTATGTGGTAAGGAAAATTTTTGGTAGGATGTTCATGCTCTAAATAGATAGATTGAATCTATGGAATTTAGAGAAATAAATATAATTTCATAGAGAACTTTTATCTACACATACTAAGACATAAGATATATGATTAGTTCATGAGAATTATACATGATAATAAGCTCTTGATTGAATATGTTGGATACTTTATAGAATTTAATCTATTTTTCTAGATGATGGAAGGATATAAATCTATTTTAAAAATATGATTAAGGTATGGGATTAAATGTGAACATAATTCCTATGTTAATATCCTCACGATGAAGAAGTTTTTATTGGGGGTGTTTTTGGATATCATATCATAGGGGAACCTAAATAAGGCTTCCCATGGTAGAGGTGTAGTTTTTTTTCATGTTCTAGTTTTGTGACATCTGATATAAGGAATCTTCCTTATGATAATTTCTTCTAGAGAAGCAGAAAAAAGTGTAGACATAGGAAAGGGTTGATAAAATAGGGTTTTAACAAAGTGATTTTCAACTAGTGTGTATGGATGGGACACTTTTTGACACATTTTCCATAACCACTAGGGTAGTGATGGGGGAGCAAAAATATGGTACATCAGTAATGGTTTTTTAGGTAACCAGGAAAATAGTTTGTGATATACGAGCTAGGGAGAACAAGTGTGGGGGAAGGGGATCTTATTCACAATATCATTATGAAACCCAATGTTATACTATTGGAGATAGTAGAGGTGTAGAGCATGTAATATTAGGATTATAGAGCCCATATTAGTATACGGGTGGGGCTATGGGAATTCATACATTTTACAGAATGAGTAGGGGTAGAATATTTACATTCCATAAAGCCTAAACTTGTGGATTGTGAGGCAGGACAACTGATAATGAGAGGTATTATTCTTGTAGCTTCAACATTAGGTAGTTCTATATTTCATACTAGTTCTTATCAGTCCATTATATCTATATAACCTATTAATTCATTGATCATGGAAATAGATTTTGTGAGTTGGGTTATGAAGAAAGATATACCATTGGGAGTACATTCTAGAGACATATCTATGTTCAAGGGATGTTCTTAATGATATTGGGGAGTATCAGTTTCTCTTGGAACTCAATATTATTTATATTTCAGGATTCGACATAATTATAGGTATGGAATGTCTAGTCATATAACGAGCCAACATTGATTTTTACCATATGATTTTTTACTTTTTCATCTCATAGGGGTGACAATTAAATTAACTTTTGATAGTGGGATATACATGCAGTTAAAAAACAATTAAATAAATACTATTAGATATCACAAGCCTATTTTATTCTAATTTTTTAGATGATGTATGCATAAATATGGATTTTTTTCCAAATACAGGGGTTCAATTTTCTTTTGGTTTTTCTCGAAGATTGATTAGAGTTACCACATGAGAAATACATGTTGTGAAATATTGAGCATATACCTAGGGATATGAATGTTTCTATTCCTACATATGGAATGTGACATAAAATGTTGTAGGACCTCATTATTTAGCTAGAAGAGTCATACGATAAGTTATTTATCAGACGAAGTACATTACCTTTGGGTTCAATAGCACTATATTCATAGAAAGATGACATGACTACACATATATGATTCGGCTACTGAAAGTCGAACCAAATGAATTTGAATAACCGATATCCATTACCAGATATCAACGCTTTTTTGAAAATTTAATTGTAGTTTTGTATTTTTCCAGATTGAATTGATATCAGGATATACGTAGTTCAGAGTGTATAATTTTGATAAACCAAGGACAACATCAAAAAGTATGCATATACTTTATGAGTTAATCTTAATGATTTTTTGGTTGAACTAATCCCAAAAAATATACATAACCTTGATGAATATTGTCTTCCATCCATAAATAGATCAATTTGTAGTAGTGTTTGTGGATGATCTCACAGAGTACCTAGAGGCTCGTGATGATGACACTCAATATCATGGCATAATTTAAAGTATACTGGGAGTGCATCAATTAGACACAAAGATATCAATGATTTTTTTGTTGATTTATCAATTACACTTATTTGGTCCTATAATATTAGAAGAGGGTGTTTCTATGAGCCCATATAAGGGTTAGGTAGTTGTTTCATGAGATAATCTCAAAAATGTTTTCAATATATGTTACATTTTAGGATTAGCAGTATATTTTTTGTGTTTTATCTATGAATATTTGAAACTGGAAGAACATCTTATGATACAGACCAAAAGGGGGATACAGTTTGATTGGTTAGAAAATTGTGAGAAGGCCTTAAGGAGTTGAATAATGGATTTATATTGACATCAATCTTGATCCTACTAGATTAAGGTTATGAGTATATGGTGTATTTTGATGCTTCTAGGATCAGATATATAGTAGTGTTGATGTGGGGAGATCGAGATTCGGTGTTATGTTCTTTGTAGTTGAGGATTCAGGAATATAGATTAACTATGCATGAACTCCAGGTAGAATATCTGGATAATTATATAGTGTGATGTAATTGTTATATTTTGACAGAAGATTTTATTGGGCATAAAGATCATAATATATTGAATAATATCTTTTCCTAATAATATTTGAATCTCCGGTAGTGAAGTTTGGTTGAGTATATGTAGTAATTTTATTTTGGACTAAAATATATTTCTGAGAAAGGATATATTGTTGATGATTCATTAAGAAGGATGAATCAGAATCAGGATATTCATGAGTCAAGTGGTAAGTGTAAGATGATGACTTTTTTGGGTTAAATGCATGTCGTGTTTCTAGAGAGTCAGATGTCGGTGACTCTCATTTAACATTAATTATACTATATATAATTTTGATAGATTAAATAGAATTATTATGATGATACATAGTTCTCTAATTTCAGGTAAACCCTTTATGGTTCGATGTCACAATTATATTGGATCATATATGAGTAATTGATCATCAATGTTATAAATCATTTTTTTGTACCTATAAATATTTCAGATGTCTTGATATTTTAATTTCATACCTCAATGTGGGATGTATTACTTGGTGTGAGAAAAATGTATGATGACCTATGATGATTGTTTTGGTGACCAAGAAAGAAAAAGGCAATAAGATGGTTCATTACAAAATATTACTCATGTCATCATGAAAAGGCCGAGCATCAATGAACTGGAGGTCTGTACAGGATTTTCCTATTCTAGATTGGAAGAGGGATTATGAGAACTTGAAAAATTTGTCATCTCTACCAATAATTCCTCATAATGATGAATATATTTGGGTTGTGGTGGATAGATTGGTGATGGAATCAAATTTCAATCCACTAATAGAGTCTTTATCAGTGCAGCATCTAAAATATTTGTATGTATAAGAGTTAATCCCTATACACAGGGTTACATAGTCATCAGTTTTATACCAAGAAACATGCTTTATTTTTTATTCAATAAGGGAAATATAAAGGGAATGGTATGAAGGTTTTATTATGTATGTCATTTCACCCAAAATAGATATGAATTTGGAGTGTTTTATACATAATCTTGGGAATATATTGTCAGCAAGTCTCATAGAATTTAGTGTATCGTGGGATAAAAACATAAATTTGGTGGCGTTTTCCTATAGTAAATGTTATCATGATATTTTACATATGGAACCATATGAGGATATTAATGGTAGATCATGCATATTAACATTATTCTAGATGGATGTAGGTGAGTTTATTTGTTGGAACCAAGTCTTGTGCAATATATATTAGAACATGTGAAGAAAATTTATACACATATGGATATAGGTATGAGTAGACAGAAGAAATATGTTGATAGAGGATGAAGACCCCAAGAGTTAGATGAAGGTGACAATTTATTCATTCTTGGTTCAACAAGGTTGTTTCACTATTGAATATAGAGGTTTGGAAAGATGACACCCTGATTCCATGGACCTTTTGAGGGTGTGGAGAGAATCAGGTCGATGGCATGCCCAATGGCTATTTCATATAGATACAATGATTTGAATGATTATTTCCACATGTCACAACAATGAGGGTATCACCCCAAAATATCTCATGTAAACAACTTGTATGATGTTTAGTTTCAGATAGATCTGTCTTCTGAAGAGAATCAGATACATGTGTTGGATCTCTTTGGGAAAGTGTTACAGGGAAATACCATAACGATAGTTCATATATTGTGGTAAAATGGGAGTGTACAAGAGGAATGCAATAAATAGAAGAAGATATGATCGCTTTAAGGCTGGATATTTATGAATCATAATCTCATAGATTAGAGAGATTAGCTTCAGGATCAGATATTATTACTTGAGAAGATTGTAATATCCCAAATTTTTGTGGAGATATATCATACTTGATTCCAAGTAAATATTTTTTCTTTATTTTATATTACATTGGATGAGATTTTATTTTGGTTTTTTTGGGTATTTATTTAGAAATATTTAATGGATGTGGGATATGAATAGTTGGTGAATGGATAGTGAAAAATGTGTGCCCCAACCCAATAAACCGTGAAATAATAGATAGTGGGGATTTTCAATTTGGTGCACTATTTTTGAAATAGTTTTCTCTATTTGGAGTGAGAAATCAATAAAAAAAATAATTGTGAAAATTTTAGGTTAAAGGATAAGGGAAAATTTGTGCCTCTCCTTAAAAAATCATGCTAGAATTAAAATTCCCCCTGAAAATTAGATTTCTAATCAACTGAAGCCCAAAAACTCTCCCTATTAAGTACAAACATGATCATACCTGATTTCCACCAATTTCAAAGCCTCGAAAAAGAATTTCAAAACTTTTTGACCTGTATTATTCATTATTAATATCCCATATCAATGATATGAACCATAGCTAGTAGGTGATTCCTCTCTATCTGGGCTTCCTATTCTTTTATCCTTCTTTCTCATATACTTTTGGTGTTGTTCTTTTTACTTTAGGAATTATTTATATCTATTATTGTGGATATATATTTAGGATTACATATATAGATCTATATTATAGAGATCATTATTTATAAGATCATGATTTATGTTTTAGATTCAGATATTTTTCTATTCCATTACTCTACTAAATTTTCTATTTTTCCGTCGTGAAATTGTTTGTCAATGAATCCAGGTAGGTGGTATATTATTCACATCCCATAGTTATTATTTTGATTATGTGTCTAAATTTTTTTGAATTAAATGTATACTTCAGAAATTGAAACTCTTATTTTAAATAAATAATTTGGTCAATTAATTAATGTTTGAAATGTGGAATTGTGGGATTTGGGGTTAATTATGTGCGGAATTAATTATGAAATATTAAGATTGAGATTTGTATTATTAATTGTATAAGTAATTATGTGATATTGATATTGAAATTGATAAAATTAATTTTTGATTTAAATATGAGATATTGGAATTCTATAATGATTTACTAATTTATTAATTAATTAACAATCTTGATAGGATTAATTAACTGTTTATTAAAATAAAGTAAAGTTATATGATTAATTAGTTATTAAATTAATTAATGTAAATTTTTGTGATTAATTAATAATATAATCAATTAATGAAAATGGAATATTTAAATTATGAATTAATTAATAGATGATATTGATGGATAATTTTGTTAAGAGGATTAATTTTAATTAATAATTATTTATCTCCTAAATAGATAAATATGTCTGAGACATGATTTGATTCTTCCCATTCAAAAATTTGTTTGACATGGTCTATTTCTTCTGAAGCCTGTAGTGATAAATATTTTTGGGATATGTTCATCTACTTCATAATCCCACAGAGTCCTTGGCATAATGATGTTGACCTAAATTGTTGGACATGGACTCTTGTTACAATTATCCATATTATAAATTGTAATATAATGGATAATGAAATTCCACTTTATTATTTAATTGTGAATTGATAATGTGAAATGGTTTAGACATTGGCATGGGATAGAGCACATGTACATGTTTGAATATCCTGTAGAACATGAACAATTATATAGTTAATTAATGAATAAATTATAATGTCATAACTTTTTACTTATATGTGGTCATAATCACTTTATATAATTTCCCAGAAGATTATTGATTGTATATTTTTGTGAAACTTTTTTTGGTGTCTTACTAAGTTGTACTCAAACCCTACTTGGTCTTCCTGGTTAGTAACTAATTATATTGCATGGTTTCAAGAATTGTTATGGAAAATGAACCACTGCTCGATGCATGAGATTTGGGGGAAATGTTATGTGGAAAGTATACTTAGTTTGGGACAAACATGGGAGTTATGAGATTCTTTAAAAATGATTTTATATTTGAAATTTTCAGTATACAGTAGAATAAAATATGGTTTTTGTAGTTTTGATACTATATCTCTATCTTGATTATCATGATATAATCTTATCATTTATGGTTATATATTATTTTGTTAATATTTCAAATTTTCCATAACATTATTTCTCTACCAATATAGGGTATAATCTCCACATTATTGGCATTTCACACCCTCACTAATAGTCGGCAACCTCTATTGTAATGGGAGTTGAACTTGATTTCATGCTACTAGATTGCATAAGAAAATGCCTATGTAACTCATGGAGGGATATAACATAACAATGTTATTCGATCCAATGTTAATATTATTTTCTTTTATTACATGATTTGTATAAGGTAACGACCTTAAACCTTACTTAATATTGAATTAAATGAATAATTCACATCGAGGATCCTTTCAGGTTTAGAGTTTTTGAGAATTAAATCATGAAACATTCATTACATTTCACATTTAAACAAATTGGTTACATAAAATACAGTATTCATTCTTCCCATCATCGGAAACATATTTAAAATAAAACATGGATTCTTTCTTAACACATCCTTGACAGTATCATCACATCATTTACCTTTCCCTTGACATGTGAAAAACATTTCAAAAACTGGGGATGAGCATAAAAAGCTCATTAAGGGTTATAAAAATATGGAAAGGAAACATGAGTTCATATTTACATAAGAATGAAATTATACTTTACCCATAAAACATAGGGACTTTTACATACCTCATCACATCATGAATAAATCATAGAAATCATAAGACATAGAAGGTAAATTGGTTCATTCATAACAATATTACGTAGGGAGTAACCCTCTTGGTTTCGTTTGGAATACCCACCACAGTATATTCCCTAAATCTCTTCGGATAAACCTTAACGTTTCACTCCTTCGCGTTACCCAATGCATTGGAGAGCTATATCGGGCTCACCCGCCATTAGTTTATCACAGAACCACCCATTTTCATAACAATTCCCAAGAACCATAACATAATCATAGCACATAACTTAAGAATAAAGGAAATGTAACATTCCCACATTGCAAAAACAATATAAATTTGTAAGATATTTAAATAATGAATCCATTCTAAAAACCATTTTCAAAACCATTTAAATCATTTAATAAAGAGATATTTGAATCAAAGTGTCACATACCACCTTGAAAATTTTACCATTTTAAAACATTAATATCCATATTAATAAATTCATAAAACCATTTTGAAATCATGGATATTAATAAGAACAAATCATTAAAACATTTAAAACCATATTTTAGTTAAAAGGTTTTTAACAAAATGAGAGAAACATGAATACAATAATTGAGGAATAACATTTAATAAAAACATTATAACATAATGAGAATAAAGGAATTCATGATATAATATTCCAAAGTATACTATATACACCATATAATAGATAATTGGTGCATAACAACAATGATGTCTCAATAGAAATGAAAAATGAGATGTAATCCCATGTAAAGAAGGTATCATTAAATCAAGGATAAATCAATCTCATAATTATGTGTGAAAAATATAAATACACCCAATATAAGAAGATATTAAGTGTAAAACAATCAATTTTCATTTACACATATTCAAAGGATGACATATTCAACAACTACATGTTGAACCCAAAGAAATCGAAATTGGGTTAAGAAGATCCCTTGACAGCCTAACGACGTCACATAAAATTTTAGTAAAAGAGTTGATGAGAGAGGTAAAGGGTATCTCATCACTTTGACAGAAAATTTAAATCAATAAGGATATATAAGAACATATCCCAACATAATAGTATGTGAATTAAAAGGCATAACAAAATAAGTCTTTTAAAAAGAGGAGGGTGAAAGGTCCTCTTACCGACATGGGTATCTTTCGAAACATACACCCCGTGAAAGAAGGACAATAAAAAATTGATGTAAATACTCATAAATGAATGTATATTACACAATGTGTAAAATAATGGGTAGTACATACACCACTCAATGGAAATTTTGGCAAATGTAGCATAAATATCACGGGAATAAAAGTGAGATGAAAAAAATCCCTTACGAAAAAGCGGCAGCCTAACGGTGCCACTTAAAACATACAAAAATGGATTGATGAGATCAAATAGGGTCTCTCATTATATTAAAATAAAATGTACAGAAAGAGTAATATAAAATAACATCCCCCAACATAACAAATAGGAGCCTAAAAGAAGTGTCATAAAGAAGATTACTTAAAAAAAGAGAGAGGTTAGATCTCTTACGAAAATTCAGCAGCCTAACGGTGCCACTCAAAACTTCCAAAATGGATTGATGAGAGAGAATAGGGTCTCTCATCACATGAACATAAAAATTACAGTAATATTAATATAAAAGAACATCCCAATAACAAGAAATATGATCTTTAAAAGGAATGGCATAGTAGAGTGTACTTAAAAAGAAAGAAAGGAGTATGATCCCTTACCTCAAGTCCAACTTGTCTTGTTTGTTTCTTTATATTCCTGAATAATAAACTTCAGTTAATTTATACTTCCTCAATAACCTTTTTTATGTTCATTATTACTTTTACATCATTTATTACCATGTCATAAACATTATGTAATCATTTAAGTTAATAATGTTTGTTTTGTCGATATTTGGCTCATAAGTCGAAACTGGACATCTTACAATTACATGTTTTTTGTGTGGTCAATGGTTCATTATATCCAGAATTGTATTCATGATGTATATATCATATATATCCAATATATTCATGCATTTATAATATTACATAACATTTAGAGTTAAGAAATGAAATGCACCGTTCATGGAGGCGGTAAGCCGTACGTACACATGAATGCTACTTCCATTTCTATTTCATATTTAATGGAATTAAATCATAATAGTATTTAAATTACAGTATGGTATCAAATATAATATCATTAAATATATCCTTTATACGTACCACATATGGTTGTAACGAATCAAATCACTTTGAGGGGGCGGTAGTCCGCACTTCCTTAAATGAAGATATCGCGTTTACCAATAATGGAAACCACAAAGGTATGCCATAAATGAAAAATACAGAAGCTTAAGTAAAACATAAAGATATTGTATATCATATATAAATATATTGTTATATTAATGGAAACCTTTGAAGATGTTATAAGAATGTTGAACAATCATCATTTTGTGAGGCAGAAATTCGCCATCCAGAGAAATAGTATGTTCTTTAGTCATTACATGTTGGTGTGTGTAAGTGTAGCTTGAATAATTCTTATAAAAACATCCTAGTATATTTCAGATACTGAATTTGTTACAAAATTAATTAATAAAAAGAGGATAGGGGGTTGGAGATGCAAAATAAAACAGAAGGACACAAGTGAAGACATTACCTTAAAATCGGGTAACTCCCTTTGTTTTGAGCTCAAAGGATTCCATGGAAAGGATTCTGCCCAAACTGAGGCTTCAAAGAGCTATAGAGGGATTTTTAGAGACAAAATGCGTAGGTGTTGGCCGAGCCAAAGGCTTTGGAAGTGTGGGTATGGAGGTAGAGGTGGGGGCCTTTTATAAGAGGAGAGGAGGGGCACTCTTGGAATGTAAAGAAATGTTACTTTATTTTCAAATGGGTTTCGGATTTTAAAGGTCCCACATTGATATAGTTCTAGGATAAGGTGATAAGGGTTAGAAATATACCCACGCAATAGGTTTTGGACATGTATAGGTCTTATATTTTACATTATACTTCCATTTTATTTAAATCGTCAATTAATGAGGTCATCGCTGCATCATTATGATGTCATAAATAATTTAATTTATTTAATGTCTAAAAATTATAAAACAAATACAATGATTTAGAAAATATTTTTATCTTTCCAATGACTATTTATAGTCCAAATGATAATTTATGTAGGCAAAATTAAAAATATTTTACTTAGGTTATACATTCTTTGTTACATTTTACATTCTTTAAAAATAAAAAGATAAAAAATCACTTTCTCACAAAAGTGATTCCATGGGGCCCCCAACATTGGCACAACGCATCCCATGGTCGTACATGAGACAACCAGTAGACTTAGGACACATGTTGAGGTCATTTATGTATTATTATGATTTTATTTTATTATCTTTAACTACCAGATTACTCATTAATCCTGATAATAAAAGATAATTACCGTCGTTACTATTCATAATGTCCAAAAACAAAAGGGTCTTAATTAAACAATTTGGACCTTCTAATTACAAATATGTAATACATTTTACCAAATTCCAATCACATAAATTGAAATAATTAATTTAAAAAAACTTCCCGTTGTCAAAACAAATTGTGGGTTTTTTAGAAACAATATTTATGAAAAGTTTAGCACTTGTTTATGACTAATTCCAAAGTGAAATTAATCCCAATGACCATAATTGAATTACATGGTAAAAATATATTCTAATTACACTTTAAAAAAAATAAGAAGCTAATATAACCATATAATTAAATTATATGAAAAACCAGTTTTGATGTAAAATGCAGTAGTTTTAACTATTAATTGAAAAATGAACATTGTCATAAAAATACCAAAAATTAACCAAAGGTAGATTTAAATGTCCCAATCATAAATAATATGTTTAATATGAAAAATAGAGCTTATAAATTGTCAAAAAGTGTATTTAAAATGGGTTCTCCATCAAAAGGCGATTAATCGACCTTTAAAATTTTTACGCTTAAAACTGGATTCATTTTCATTTTTAATCCTCTAACATATATTGTAAAGAGTAAAAATATTTGACAAAAATATATAATCATTTTGTAGGTAGTTCTGTTAATTCCCACCATTACAACGGCTAGGAGTTAACTACTATTTATAATAATATTATTTTATTATTAGAGTGCAATGTAAGATTCCCAAGAAACTTGTTGCGTATTGGGTACTCCATCGAACATAGCATCCCCTTTAAAGTAATATTAATAATTTATTCACAAATATGGATAAATATAAAAATGTCATCTTCTTTATTTACCTGGGTTATTACATCCTTCCCCCCTTTTTGGGAATTTCATCCTCGCAATATTAAAATTGGGCTTGGAAATATCCTTGAAAGTCCCACATCGGAACAAGAGTCGGTAAACCAATCACCTTAAAATAAAGGAAGATAAGTAAAGAGGTCACCCGAGTTAACCCATACTAGGATTCCATGTAGGAAAACATGGACATGGAAGAAAAAAGAAAGGGTCATGTTCTGATGGATAGTGATAGTAAACATGTCTAGGAGATAGTTAACCATTATAGAATCACAAACCTATGATGGGTTAAACAGTATTTGATTCCCCAGTAGGAAAATTTCATAGAAAACATTCTGGTTTTAAGTTTCTTTTTATTGATGAATTTATTCATAAGGAAACATAATCACTTATCATGTTGACTTTCAACTTTTATTAGATTCCTTACACAAACTCATATTTTCTCCAAAAGATGAGTATTTAGGAAGACTTGTTCACATTAAGAGTACTATAATCAACTTCTAGAGAACCACCTAATCCACAAAAGAGAACTATATAAATCCCATTTCTTTAGACTCTAACAAAAACCAAAACCCAAAAGGTTAGTACAAGATCAGATAATCCAGTAAAGGATAACCCCTTAAAAAAAGAAAATCTATTCTTAACCTTAAAAAATTTTTCCACCAAAACCCAAAGTTCAACGAGGACCATTCGATAATCAATTTTTCCATAAAATTATTCAAAGTAAACCAAACTAATATTGAAACCCAAATATTTGAGGGATTTATTCATATAGTCTTCCATGTTAAATCGTAACATTTATCTCCAACAACATCAGTTGCTCTTAATGTCTCGTATTGAAAAGTAATTAACCTAATCACATATCTTCCATGATAGGTTAATAAATTTCCATAGATAACCCAAAATCAACTTACTCTTAATTAATAAAATCATCAAACTAAAAAGAATCAGGCAAACTAACCAGGCACTTCACATAGTTTAGTGGTAGGAAATAAATACCAGTTGCACTTTGGTTGTCGGTTCGATTCCTACAGCTTTGTCCGACGCGACGGTTTGTCACACAGTCTGCGTGTTTTCCTTTTTCCAAAACTATATAATTCACAAAGCATTTCCAAATACGAGATAAAATATTCAAAAATAGACATAACATATTTTAACCTCATGTTTATCTCATGCCTTTCATTTTCCATCATAACATATAATAACCCATAACTAACTCAAAAGTAAGGATCATATAAACCCTAATGGTTAACTTTATAATTATTACCTGAACTTCCACATCGATTGGTCATCTCATACATGATGCATTACATATCAAACCAAGGTTCAAATGGTTGATCATGACTCCTTCATAGTTGGTTTAGAACAATGCCGAGTTTCCTCATTGAATCCCCCATTTTATCTAGTATCTTAATCAGAGAACCACCATAGTTTCATTCAAACATGTTGTCTCTTTGGTTCCTTCTAGATCCATAAATTCACTAAAAACAGAAATTTCAGTGTGAGTATATCAACAAAACCATCATGTACTAATGAGGAAGGTAAACAATAAGATATACTTACTCATTCACATTATATAAAAACTACGACACTTTCTAAAATCCTATCCAATTTTGTAATGTCACTTATGCTTAAAGAATACCCTAACCTCTAAAGATATCTAAACCAACCATTGATACAAACTATAAGGCCCTGCCCTTAAACCATACATAATATTGAATTAAATGAATAATTCACATTTAGGATCTTTTCAGGTTTAGAGTTTTAGAGAATTAGATCATGAAATTTCCATTACATTCCACATTTAAACAAATTGGTTACATAAAAGATAGTATTCATTCATCCCATTAACGGAATCATATTTAAAATAAAACATGGATTCTTTCTTGACACATCCTTGACACTATCATCACATCATGTACCTTTCCCTTGACCTTTGAAAAACATTTCAAAAACTTGGGATGAGCATAAAAAGCTCAGTAAGGGTTATAAAAATAATGAAAGGAAACATGAGTTCATATATACATAAGAATGAAATCATACTTTACCCATAAAACATAGGCACTTTAACATACCTCATCAAATCATGAATAAATCCTAGAAATCATAAGACATAAAAGGTAACTTGAGGCATTCATAGCATTTTTACGTAGGGAGTAACCCTCTTAGTTATGTTTGGAATACCCACCATAGTATATTCCCTAAATCTCTTCAGAGAAACCTTAACGTTTCACTCCTTTGCATTACCCAATGCATTGGAGAGCTATATCGGGCTCACCCACCCTTAGTTTATCACAGAATCACCCATCTTCATAACAATGCCCATGAACCATAACATAATCATTGAACATAACGTAAGCATAAAGGAAAGATAACATTCCCACATTGCAAAAACAATATAACTTTTTAAGATATTGAAATAATGAATCCATTCTAAAAACCATTTTCAAAACCATTTAAAACATTTATTAAAGATATTTTTGAATCAAAGTATCCCATAACACCTTGAAGATTTTAACATTTTAAACCATTAATATCCATATAAATAAATTATTAAAACCATTTTGAAAACAAGGATATTAATAAAAACAAATCATTAAAACATTTAAAACCATATTTTAGTTAAAGGGTTTTTAACAAAATGAGAGACACTTGAATACAATAATTGAGGAATAACATTTAATCAAAACTTTATAATATCATGAGAATAAAGTAATTCAAGATATAATATTCCAAAGGACAGTATATACACCATATAAGAGTGAATTGGTTCATAACAACAATGATGTCTCAATAGAAATGTAAAAGGAGATGAAATCCCCTGTAAAGAAGGTATCCTTAAATCAAGGATAAATCAATCCCATAATTATGTGTGAAAAATATAAATACACCCAATATAAGAAAATATTAAGTGTAAAACAATCAATGTTCATCCACGCATATTCAAAGGATGACATATTCAATAACTACATGTTTAACCCAAAGAAATCGAAATTGGGTTAAGAAGTTCCCTTGACAGCCTAACGGCGTCACATCAAATATTAGAAAAGGAGTTGATGAGAGAGATAAAGGGTATATCATCACTTGGACATAAAATTTAAATCAATAAGGATATATAAGAACATATCCCAACATAATTTTATGTGAATTAAAAGACATAACAAAAGATGTCTTTTAAAAAGAGGAGGGTGAAAGGTTCCCTTACCGATATGGGTATCTTTCGAAACGTACACCCTGTGAAAGAAGGAAAATAAAAAATTGATGTAAATACTCATAAATGAAAGTATATTACACAATGAGTAAAATAATGGGCATTACATACACCACTCAAAAGAAATTGTGGCAAATGTAGCATAAATCTCACAGGAATAAAAGTGAGATGAAAAAAAATCCCTCACGAAAACTCGGCAGCCTAACGGCACCACTTAAAACATACAAAAATGGATTGATGAGATCAAATAGGGTCTCTCATTATATAAACATAAAATTTAAAGAATGATTAATATAAAATAACATCCCCCAACATAACAAAGTGGAGCTTAAAAGAAGTGACATACAGAAGAGTACTTAAAAAAGAGAGAGGTTAGTTCTCTTACGAAAATTCTACAGCCAAACGGCGCCACTCAAAACTTACAAAATGGATTGATGAGAGAGAATAGGGTATCTCATCACATGAACATAAAAATTATAGTAAGATTAATATAAAAGAACATCCCAATAACAAGAAAGATGAGCTTTAAAAGGAATGGTATAGAAGAGTGTACTTAAAAAGAAAGAGAGGAGTATGATCCCTTACATCAAGTCCAACTTGTCTTGTTCGTTTCTTTATAATCCTGAATAATAAACTTTAGTTAATTTATACTTCCTTAAGAACATTTTTCATGTTCATTATTCATTTAACATCATTTATTACAATGTCATAAACATTATGTAATGATTTAAGTTAATAATGTTTGTTTTGTCGATATTTGGTTCTTAAGTCGAAAGTGGACTTCTTACAATTACATGTTGTTCGTGTGGTCAATGGTTCATTATATCCAGAATTTTATTCATGATTTATATATCATATATATCTTATATATCCATAATATTCATGAATTTATAACATTACATAACATTTAGAGTTAAGAAATGAAATTCACCGTTCATGGAGATGGTAAGCCGTACGTACACATGAACGCTACTTCCATTTCTGTTTCATATTTAATGGAATTGAAACATAATAGTATTTTAATTCCAGTATGGTATCATATATAATATCATTAAATATATCCTTTATATGTACCACATATGGTATTAACGAATCAAATCACTTTGAGGGGGCAGTAGTCTGCACTTCTTTAAATGAAGATATCGCGTTTACCAATAATGGAAACCCCAAAGGTATTCCATAAATGAAAAATACAGAAGATTAAGTAAAACATAAAGATATTATATATCATATATAAATATAGTGTCATCTTAATGGACTCCTTTGAAGGTGTTAGAAGAATGTTGAACAATCATCATTTCGTGAGGTAGAAATTCACCATCCACAGAAACAGTATGTTCTTTAACCATTAGATGTAGGTGTGTGTAAGTGTATCTCGAATCCTTCTTATAACAACATACTAGTATATTAAATATACTGGATTTGTTACAAAATAAATGAATAAATAGAGTTTAGGGTGTTGGAGAAGAAAAATAAAACAAATGGACATAAGTGGAGACATTACCTTAAAATCGGGTAACTCCCTTTGGTTTGAGCTCAAAGGATTCCTTGAAAAGGATTATTCCCAAAGTGAGGCTTCAAAGAGTTATAGAGGTATGTGGAGAGACAAAATGGTCAGGTTTTGGCCGATCCAATGGCTTTTGAAGTGTGGGTATGGAGGTAGAGGTGGGGGCCTTTTATAAGAGGAGAGGAGAGGCAGTCTTGGAAAGTAAAGAAATGTTACTTTATTTTCAAATGGGTTTCAGATTTTAAAGGTCCTACATTGATATAATTCAAGGATATGGTGATAAGGGTTCAAAATATACCCACCCTATTGGTTTTTTACATGTGTAGGTCTTAGATTTTACATTATCTTTCAATTTTATTTAAATCGTCAAATAATGAGGTTATCGCTGCATCATTATGATGTCATAAATAATTTAATTTATTTAATGTCTAAAAATTATAAAACAAATACTATGATGTAGAAAATATTTTTAGCTTTACAATGACTATTTATAGCCAAAAAGATCATTTATTTAGACAAAATTAAAAATAGTTTACTCAGGTGATACATTCTTTGTTACATTTAACATTCTTTAAAAATAAAAAGATAAAAAGTCACTTTCTCACAAAAGTGATTCCATGGGGCCGTCATGTTTGGCACAAGGAATCCCATGGTCGGACATGATACAACCATTTGCCTTAGGACACATGTTGTGGTCATTTTTTATTATTATGATATTATTTTATTATCTTTAACTACCTGATTACTCATTAATCAATATAATTAAAGATAATTACCATTGTTACTATTCATAATGTCAAAAAAAGAGTATTAATTACATAATTTGGACCATCTGATTAAAAATATGTAATCCATTTTACCAAATTCCAAACACATTAATTGCAATAATTAATTTAAAAAAACTTTGTGTTGTCAAAACAAATAGCGGGTTTTTTGGAAACAATATTTATGACAAGTTTAGCACTTTTTTATGCATAATTACAAAGTGAAATTAATCCCAATTACCATAATTTAATTACATGTTAAAAATATATTCTAATTACACTTTAAAACAAATTAAAAAGATAATATAACTATATAATTAAATTATATGAAAAAGCAGTTTTGATGTAAAATGCAGTATTTTTTACTATTCATTGAAAAATGAACATTGTCATAAAAATACAAAAAATTTACCCAAGGTAAATTTCAATGTCCAAATCATAAATAATATGTTTATTTTGAAAAATAGATCCTATAAAATTTTCAAAAAGTTTATTTAAAAGGGGTTCTCCATCAAAAGACGGTTAATCAACCTTTAAAATGTTTACGCTTAAAAACTGAATTCATTTTCATTTTTAATCCTCTAACATATGTTGTAAAGAGTTAAAATATTTGACAAAAATATATAATCATTTTGAAGGTAGTTCTGTTCATTCCCGCCATTACAACGGCTAGGCGTTAACTACTATTTAAAATAATATTATTTTATTATTAGAGTGGAACGTAAGATTCCCAAGAAACTCGTTGTTGCGTATTGGGTACACCATCGAGCATAGCATCCCCTTTAAAGTAATATTAATATTTTATTCATAAATATGGATAAATATAAAAATGTCATATTCTTTATTTACCTGGTCTGTTACAATTTGAGTCCTTAAAAATATATTTTTTATGATCTTATTTTATGGATGGATAAATACACATCAGTTGTTGTTCTAATTGGATAGATATAAAATACATTTAGAAGTACACATTCATCATTAAATATATTTTTTTATACATATTATATTTTATTAGTGCATTGTTTAATATAAAAATAGGATTCCAATTCTTATTTTTTTCATATTAGTAATATATTTACTTATTGTATTAGTTTTATTTTTAATAACACATTAAAACATATCATATATTGAATATAATAAAGTGATATTGGTAGATTTGTTTTAAAATTTCTTTGAACATTGATGAGAAATTATTTATTTAGTTTTTTATTCTTGAATTTCACAAATACCATTTTAGATTGGTTTGATAAGTGATTGCCAACGGTTTTTTAGATCACATGGTTATTTATATGTTTCCTACACGAGTCAAATAGTAATATAAAGTCAATATACTATGATAATATTGTGTTGGAAATCAAATTTAAGTCAATATATGATTAGTAATACATGAACATAATTTAACTGCATAATCTTGAATGAACTAAAAACAATGTGCACTATGATAATATAAACTAGGGGGGTCCTTCCATGGATTAACTATTGTTTAATCTCCATAATTTTTCATGAAATATATTTTATAATATTTACATTTAAAAATATAAATTATCAAATAACATAATTAATAATATTTTATTAACATTTAAAATATAAAATTTTACAAATTAAATAAAATTTATTAGGTATCATTATCGAGAGACATCTTAGGGTCTTTACTACAGAATATTTACCGAGAATTGAAGCTATACTTTTAGTATGCCCATAAAATCATTTCATGAATAATTTAGATCTATTTATGGGATGTTTTATTTTATAATCATTATAATTTGTTTTTAATAATTATAATGAATCTTATACCTAACTAGGATATTAGAGGATCTCCTATTGAGTGGGACCTTATTATTGAGAAACTCATTTGGGAATCATCAAAAAATTGAAATATAATATTTTTGAATATTTCATTAAATAAATTTAGTGATTGAAAAAAAAAAATTTCTTAAATAATATAATAAAAATATAATAAAATTTAATAAAAATATTCATATAAAACTATGATATATTTTTTTATCAAAATTTTCCCACCAAAATATTATAATATTCTATCATTATCTACAATCTATGATTGAGGTAATACATGGCCCCAAATATACTTTTTGAATATTTATGAACATTTAGGCGATCACCTCTATAATAACGTTATAGAATTCAATTTTCTATATACTACACTCAAGACAACGGAAGTAACTACGGATCTTAAAAATATGATACAAATTCCATTATCATTAAAGGGAAGGAAGAAAAAGTGGTTGTTCATTATATAACATTGATAAGAATCCATATATGTGGAACACTATAGTATGTAACTTGAAATATTTTCAATATTTCAGAATAACTAAAATTAGAATATAATAATATTCAACCCAATGATCAGTGGGGAAAGACATTATGATCACTGAGAGTGGTTTGAAATGTTTTATAAAAATTCACAACATTATTATTTAATAGTGGAATTTATTATTAAATTTTTTCAATTACTTGTGTAATCTAAAAAAATTATACATAAAACAAAAATATGATTAATTAAAAAGTACCAATATAAATCCATAAAACCTATATAAAATACTACTTAGAACTCCATGTTGTTTATAATAATATGAATAATAACATGGAATGTACACTTGGTTAGAATGTCCAATTACTCTGTAATTGAAAACAATACTAATATAATAAAACTATTAAAGGGTAGATTAAATTAAATTTTATGATATAAATATTCACTCCTGATATAAAATATACAGATGAACCCACCAAAAAATATTTTTAATTATATAATTTTACAGGAACATTAAATAAATTTCACAACAATTCAAAACCCATAACAAATATGATTAAATTATTTATAGTTTAAATATATAACCTAAATATTTTAAAACATTAAAAATATTTCCGAAAAATATTCTTCTCCTATAACACATTTTTAGAATCAAAATACATAATAATCATTTTATAACAAAAATATTGTAATATAGGAAAGGGTAATCATAGATTATGGTAACGGTAAAAACAATTGAATAAATATAAGATCATAAATGAGAATAAGATTTCAACATGGGTATGAGACCATATTCTGGGTTTATTGTTAGAATATAATATAATAATAACCAATAAAACCAAGATATTAAATTAGTCTTCATGGAATAATGATTTTTTTCATGGCAACATAAATAAGAGGAAGGGATACAATAACACAAGTAAAATTATTTTTTTTCTTGAAATCATAACATTGTAATAGCAAATAATCATGGAAAATTGTCAATCATATAAACTATCATCTCCAAGACCATCATTGTATGTTGACAGTGTTACATAATTGATTTCGTTTTCTCCCCAATAATTGAAATGTATTCTCATAAGATATAATTTCTTACCCAAATAATTAGAGGCCTAAAACCTACACACCCATGATCTAGATAATAGAGACCCATATGTGATTGGTATTACATCCAATTCCAAATAATATATTAACATATAAATAATTTCTGAATCATTAAATGGTTAAAATAGACCCACAAAACACATAATGTTATACCATACATTTTTGTGGCCCATAATCATCCATCATGTCTTAATTAACCTATTAGAATGAAAGTTGTTTCATGAAAAATTTCAGATGGAATATTCATAATAAAACCAATATAATAGTTAATATAGCATCATTAGATAATTAAAAATTGAAAAATAAAACACATAAGGGTATATTTACATAGATGACAAATACTTTTGAATGATCATTTTGGAATTTCATTATGAAATTAAAACAAATATATTTTACCATTGATGATTTTTATTTTAAACTAAAATAGTATATAAAACAATGGGTACATATTTCACCTTATAATAAAATGTTAACTTTTTCAAGATTAATTATAAAAACAAATGTACATAGTTTGAGGAAAATGATTCCATGTGGAATTAATTTAAATAAGAGATTATTTACCCACATTTTTAATTAATGTCATATCAATAGAAAAGAAAATATATAAATATTTTTTGAAAACATTCTTTTCGAAAACAAATAAATAAATACAAATTTTTTATAAAAATAATTATATTTCATCTAATTATATAAAAGTGAATCTATAAAAAAATTTAATGAATATAAAATGCACTATACATTTTAATAACTAAATTAAAGTGATGTGGATGACTCAACATAAAGGAAAACATTCTGTTGAGTTTCTAACCAAAGGAATGTGAAATGTTGAGAAAATTTTTAATCCCATTAAATAATTATAGAATAATAAAATTATGTTTTTAGATACAAATAACTTATAATTTGTCCTAATATAAATTTAATAATAAAAAATCAATTTCAATATGAGATTGGTAAGAATCCCTTACAATGCAGGTAAATTTGGAATAAAAATTTATTAAAATAATTAATTTTATATTAATTTCAAAATAAATTCAATAGTATTAAATATTTGAAAGAATAAATTCATTAGGACTTATATACCCCAAAAAATGGGGAATATATTACCAATATCATAGAAACAAAATTGAGATGATAAAAAACATACTTTTACTCACAAATTCCATGAAACGTCAATAACGTCATCTATAGTAAACAAAACAATTATAATAACTTATCTAGAAACATTATTCAGATATATTTCATATTATACACTTAAATTATATACATTTTCTTCACATATATTAGTCTGTTATAGTATATTTTTAATATTAGTCTTTTAAAATGTTGATGTTTTTTACAAGATTCATAATAATTATGTCAGACCACATTATATAATACCAATTTAATAATTCCATGAATATTTAACATATTGAAATAAATATATTTCCATTATTTATCAATTACCTTGTTCACTAGAATAAATTAATGTGTATGGTTCACAATAATGTAATTCATGATGACTATGTTTCGGGTAATTTAATCATGATAAAAAGTTAATTAACTTTGATATTTAGTTTTTAAATTAATCATTATTAACCATTATCAAAAAATAAATTAATAACTAATATCATATATTTTAAATAATATGTTGTTTATATTTAAAAATATTGAAAATAGTGATGTCCCTATATTATTTCTCGCGTAGGTGGTTGAACCAACCAAAAGAAGTACATGGTATAATTCAGAAAAAGTATGAGTTTATGGTTTTATAATAGTAGTTTCATTTATTAATAGTATTAATTATTTAAATATATCATCATAAATGTTTATCATTTAGTTTATATGTAGTGTAGGTGACAAAGAAATTTAGAAATATGGTGAACAACAAGGCACTTTGATAAATTATCTATTTACTGGAATGAGTTAATTTAGTGAGAATGATTTATGATTTATTCATTAAATTGGGGAAATAAAAATTACATGAAATAATATATAGAGGGAAATGGAAATTTTTATATATTTTATAAAAGGAATATAGTGGTTTGGAAGGTGTAGATGATGGGTCCTTTTAAAGGTGTGGTTTGAGTAGAATTTCTATAAATATTCATTCCATAATGTATATGAATATCATTTTAAATGAATACTCATTAAAAGGGAAAAAATAATTGATATGGATCACTCAATCCATTATAAATAAAATTTAAAAGTGGTTATATATTATTTATGACTTTACCACTAAAACACAGTTGCCACATATTTCCTTTACTAAGTTAAATAAGTTTATTCATCGATAATTTATTTTTATTCTAAAAAACAAAATATGCCATCTTAGATAAATTTAATATTATAATTAATAAATTAAAATTAATTTTGTATAATTAAATTTCTAAATTTAATATTTTTTTATTTTTCTAAAACTGAAAAAAATATATATAAAAAATATATTTTAGATAAATAGCATTGTATACATTTCTTTTTCATAATATTATTTCATAAAAATTACCAATTATATGGATATTAATATATTTTATTGTACACATAAAATTTATATTATATTAATCATTTAAAAATGATCAATTTCAATTATTAAGATAAAAATACCAAACACCTAAATACAGTTCTATGTGGAATATCATTTTTGTAACAATAAATTATATTAACCATATCCCAGTAAACTTATTTATTTTTTTATTCCATGTAATATAATAAATAATTAATATTAATCATTTAAAAAAAATTAAAATTACCTCATAAATTAACAATAAAAATAAAAACATAAAAATATGCACTAAATTTTTTTATTTAATATTTTTTTTTGTTTACATAATTATTTTTTTGACTTACATTTTTCATAATATTTAACTAAAAATTATGAAACATTAATAAACCTATATTATATATTAATAGCCAATGATGATATATCATTTAGATCACAAATACTGTGAAGGTACCAATGAGATGATGTGGGAATTATATTAACCTAATTATTTTTATAAATTATCTTTATAATTTAAAACCTATTATTTGTTAAATTAAATATTTTATCAATGAAACTATTGTATTGAATAATATAAAATAATGGTAAAAAATCACAATATGTACAAAAATTTTACATGGGTTTTCTTTGGAGATAGAGAAAAAAATTTACCATAACCATCCTCTAGTAAAGTCACAGATTTTATTTTAATAATAATTTTATTTATTAAAAATGAATTATAATTTTAACACATGTTTCAAAATTCATCATCCACTACACTATGTGTGATACGATCATCAATTTTCCAAGGATTATGTGTCATCATTTTTTATATAGGAAGTATCTATTATTCAATGATTCTTACTTTTATATAGAATCAACCAGATCTCCATCATATCCTCAGATGCTTGAACATATTGAATGAGATCTTCTTCTAAAATGACTATTACTAAATAAATGATTCCCATTTTTTTCAATAAATTTCACACTCCTCACATTCTCCATGATGATTTACCTGTACATGAGGGAATTTATAAAAGAACAAAATCCCTACTGTCTCTTCTACAGAACGTGTATGGGGATCAAAAGATTAAATTTGTTTCCATGATCCAATAATATTCCTTGAATGTTGTAAAAATTTACCTATTTATTCATATATATCATTTAGAATACAGTTTATTTTTAATACACAAAATATATTGACATACAAAAATTCAATTATCACGATACTGGCACGTTAAATTCACCTGGAGTCTCAATCATAAATTTTTTTAAAATTAAAAATATATCAAAACATGAAAGAAAATAATTATTTAATAATTAACCAACACATGGTATATAAAATAAAAAAACACTATATTTTATATGATGTAAAAAATAATTTATTTTTTTATTTGTTTACATGAATCATTATGTAATTTGATGTATTTCAAGAGCAAAATATCTCCAAGAATGATCTTGAAAAACATCTAGTGTTATAGGAATATCAAAAAAATAACCATATATATAGAGAAATTTTTAGTTATTACTATGTTATCTTTATTAACATTCATGATTCCAAGATCTATGATATAGAAATGATAACTACTTCTCATAGGAAAACAACAAATTAAAACACCCACTGAACAAACAATGACATGGGTCTTTCTGTTTTAAATATCTACCTAAAAATATTTCAGGAGACAAAATGATTTTGATAATAACATTAAAAAAACATATGATTATTTATTTCTCAATAGTTACATTATGATAAAACCCACTTAGTACTAAGATATTGAACTCCTCCTCTTCCCGTTATGCATATAATAAATAAGAATCACAACTAAAATTCTCATCACCACAAATTATTAATTAGTTGTATGCCATTTCAATCATAAGTGGAATGGTCCATTTTTGAAGAATTATACCATCATATAAGAATTTTCCCATCTCAAAAGATTCATTCCAGTGTTTCTTTATATTATATATTGACACATATGAGGTGGAATGAGAAGTCCATTCAGTGTTTCACTATACTGGTCGTTCACTCATTCCACCATCCATGAGTGTCTCATACTTTAAAATACACCAAATAATTTTTAGAATATGATGAAATATTCAAAACCATGCTCCTTATACAATAATATCACATCAAAGGAATATGTTGAGATCATCCCCTTTTATAGTTGTTGGTTTATTCCACGTTTTTTGACCTAAAGGGTCGACTATTTATTAATATTCCTCAATCTCTCCATTATTTTCCATTTTATCTAGTGTATTAAACATCAATTAGTGAATGAAATTTATTAAAACATATGATTTATTATTAAATAATTTAATTAATATCTTATAATATATCTCATTGTAGGTTTAAAATAAAGAAAACATCTCCAATGACTCTAACAAACATAAATTATCACCTTTGGATTTTCTGTTAACCCATTATAATATTAAATCTAATTTTATATATTTAATTAATCATATAATGGGGACAAATAAAAGACCATATTTATTTTAGAAACTTAATCACACCACACAATGTGTTGAGTATTTTTTTTATTTGAATAAATTTCATGATGGATGAAATAATTTTGGATATGTGAAATGATGGTCTCCCTCAAAATCAATATACTCTCCACATGAAACCATACAAAAAATAACCCATTTGAAACTAAAAATAACCAATGGATTAAAGATAAGTATAAAAAAGTACATATTACCCATTAAACAAAAAAACACATTCCTTTGTGAAGGAAATGTACTCTCCCATGAAAAGATTTGTGAAATCTAATAACCTTATATGAATACATAATCCAAAGCCTAGCAAGGTAACCCGTAAATTAATTTTAAAATATTTAGAGTAGATAAACCCTTGATTTACCATCAATGCCTCAAAAATAACATTGTCGATAACCATGGTGAAGATATTTTCCTATTGATCATGAGATAAAATAAATTTTATCTCAGTGTCTCTATTTCACACAATATAATTATTAAAAATCTGAATGATACCAATTTTCATAGTCCTCTCGCATTTCAATTTTTTTATAATGTTTTATAGATCATTTATTATAAAATAATATATTGGGAGGTTTTTCAACCATAAAACTCAAATAATTATATAGTTTTTATTCAATATCATTTAGGTAATAATATTAGTAGAATATATATACACTACATTTTTATTACTCAGTTGGACCGAGTTCTGTTTCTTATAGTTCCAACTCACACAATATTATATAAACCATGTCAGTCCATATCAATAAATTCAGATAGATTCCACTATTTTTCCCTCTTATATAGTATCCCATATTTCACAGTCCTATTGAAAATTCTATGAAAATTTTAGAACATATAATATGTGACTCCATTAGTTAAATGTAATATCTTGCATAAATACTCATGGAATGTAAAATATATGGTTTATAATTTGTAATATAATTAAGAATTCCAATATGATTTCTTAATTTAATTTTATTTATAATCATTCCTTGATAATATTTTCTTAATTTTATCCCCATTTGAATGGTTTTAGACACTAGATTTTATTCCTCACCTCAAAATTAATCAAAAATTTTATTCAGTAGATCTAATTGGATATGAAAATATAGTTTGCAAAATTCAAAACATGTATCCCCAAGATTTATTTTATCTCACCATGAATAGATAAAACAAATAATTTCTTCATTTGGTAGAATATTTATTGAAATGATATTTCATGATCACTTAAAAAAATTATATCTCCAATATGTAAAATTAAAATGGTATAACATATATCAACATCATTTATATAAAGTCTTCTATGAAAATTGTTTGGGATTTATTTTAAATTAATTAACCATATATCAAACATTGAATACTAAGACCTTGGGCAATGTTTTTAGACATATAGGTCCTTATTCATTTTTATTACACTAGTTCCACTATTATCATGAAATAAACCATTAGGATACACAGTATATACCTCTTCTTCAAGCTCACCATTCAAGATGCCTGAATTAATATGCTTCTGATATATTTATACTACCCATAGATTTCTACTGTAATGAACATATTAAAAACCTAAAAAAATGAATCTTGAACAACTTTGTTCAATATAACCCCTCAAAGTTAATATACCCTTTGACATCAGCAAAGATATTTTTTCCAAGAACCATTTTTAATTATTCATCTAATTCGCAAATTCTAATTTTTTTTCCAATGGAATTTATGTAATTAGCTTTTTAAACTGGGTCCCATATAAAATTAATTTCTCTTTTATTTATCCCATCTTATATTGAATCATTCCAGTCATCAAGTATAATGGATTATTCCTTGTATTTTTTTCAAATTAATAAATGATTGAAGTCTAATTTTCAACCCTCATCATTATTATAGTTGGTTATAATATGTGTTTTTTATATCCCAGCTTATTCTGAAATTAGAAACTATCTACATTAAATATAAAAATGTTGTATTCATCTAAAATCGTCCTTAATGAATGATATTACTATTTTTTAATTTCCCTAACCTTTTCATTAATACTAGTCAAATCTATTTCATATTTTTCTACTCTTTGTTTATATTCAACATATTTCTCAATAACCTTTATAGAAATATGATAGTGGGATTGAACACATTATTCTAATTATTTGATATCTATAAAAATATGTATGGGTTTATTTTTCATAATTTTTACATCATATTTGTCCTCCACGTTTTTATTTTTTTTATTTCCGAATTTTTACCACTTCCTAAATGATAGGTATCAAACAATCATGAAGTGATCATCTATTTAAAATCAATTTATGTTATTTGATTTATTATTATTTATAATACATGTTCTACCATGTAATATCATGTAAAATAACATATTATTTTTTATAAAATATTTCACATTGATAGATATTAATGTTTTGACTAAAAAGCATTATATATATATGTGTGTGTGTGTGTGTGTGAAAATATATTCTCTTTAAAATAATGATGATATTTTAAAATGAGAATTAAGATATCTCCCTGTATACATAATACATATATGAAATATTTTAGTAATAACATTTTTTAGCTGAATAAGGATTTATATTCTGTTCTCTAATCCCTTAACATCCAAGATATGATTCGAATAAAATTATAGGATACAGTTTTTCATTACCAGTTCTTTATTTCTCAATATAAATTATAATCTATCTTTGGAATTATAAAATTAAATCACTATCAGATCAAATTCTTGTGATTTATTATTTATAAATTGATCTTTTAAAAAAATTAATAATTATAGTTGAATGTTAAAAGATACATGTTTAATATGTTGGATTCTTGTCTCATGGGTATATAAATATCCAATAGAACTATTTTACGATGACATTTGGATTGAGTCTGTACAATTTTTCTCTTTCCTTCAATCGTTTCACATTTTTTATAGGTTTTACAAATTTGACATCCAATTTAACTCAATTAGGTAGGATACCATAAAACAATTTCTTTATAGATCCCTTGTAGATTATTTTGGACAATGTAGTCATGTATTATATATAAACAATTGTTTTTTTCACCTCCCATAGGGTACATGAAATTAGGAGGATGACTAATTTGAAATAAATTAGTGTTAGTTATTTCTCATAATGTGATTATTTTGTTATCATTGATTCAATTTATGAGATATGAATAATTAATGGTGTTCACCTCTTTTACAAAATTTTATGGTTTTCCTACACTCAATAGATTATAGTTTAGTCTATCTATATACAATATATTTTAGGACAATAACTTGTTGTTCTAAATTTCTGGTGCTACATTACCTTTAATTATGAAATACTTCTCATTACCAAAGGTAACAACCCAACCATCTTGAATATTTATATTTTACTAAATATTGTATCTCAATATATTTTTGATGATCATCCACTATCATGAATCCATAGATCACTCCTCATACTCTCTTTGATAGTTACTTCTACAATCAATGACATTTCTATCATTTATCTATTTAATGTAAAATTTTATTTTAAAATATGTTGTTATAACCATAGAAGAATCCTCATAAACTCTATTTCATTGTGAACATGTTTTTAAAAACATCCATATATATCCCCAATCCCATTATAAATATTTCTCTATAGGTAAACCACTAATCCTCTAATATACAGGTTTCTTCATTCTAGATCATTCAGTCCTATTTTTAGATTATCTCCCCCAAAACTATGACTTACATTGGTTCTATATGATAGACATATTATTCCAACAGTCATAGAATTTTTGAATACATTCCCCACAAAACAAAACATAGCCTCTATAACTAGTTTTACTAGGATATTATTGATAGTGTTTTTAGAAATTTATTTTCTATTATTCTATAAAAGTAGTTTTCTTTTACTTGGTTTTTTGGTGTAATATATTATAATAACTATTATAAACTCTTTTTGATACATATGTCATATTATAAGTCTTTTTATCAACATAGGTTTCCTTGTCTGTCCTTTATAAGAAGCACAATTATCTAAGAATGATTTTATATTATTAGATGAAGTAGTTGAATATTTTTCCTATGTTGTTTCACACACATTACCAATACCCTATGATGACTCATCATTATCATATTCATCTTTTTCAATTTTAGTCATGATCATTACAATGATAATTTTTAGCATAGCGCATTTAGGTGTCAAGTGTAATTATTTCATCTTATTATAATATCTTCTTCACAGATTCATTTATGATTATTTAATACTGAAATACGAACATATTGATAATTTTATATTCATTGATATAAAAATTATTCCCACTATAAAACTCATATTCACTATTATTTTGTTTAATAACTAATTATTGGGAGATTTTATTTCTTTATTATGTTCGGTGTTTCTCTAAAGACACATTTAGAGTCCAAATTTCAATATATCATCATATGGGTTGCATATCCCCAATCTTCTACACTGCTTTAGATTCCATTAAATATATTCTTATTATTTTTAAATGTTGGGGCCAAACCCGCAATTTATTATTAATGAAAAATCCACTTTAAGAAAGGGTAGAGGGAGACCTATTACATAGCCCGATGACCAAAGGAAATTTAGCCTGAATAGAAGGCTTGAAAGCAAATTTTATTCCCAAAGGACCCCCCCCCCATTGAATAGTAATTATATAGTGCCCATGTTGCTACAATGCTTCCTGTTGTGCTTCCACCAATATAGTGCCACCAATTCTATAGTTTCACCATTTCAACAGTACTTCTACAGTGCCACCCCTGGTACATTATAGCTATATTAACTCGGAAATTCGAACCTCCCATGATTTTATAATATTCTAGAAAATTGTTATCTTTAATACCATAAAATTCATTAGTGTCACGACCCCCTCCCACCAAAGATGCCCCTCTTGAGCTAGAAATGGTGAAAGGGAGATAATTACCCCCTGAGTTCCACCTCCAGCAGGCCCTGGGGTGGTGACTAGCACCAAGGGTATGAGTTTTCACAAAAATGGGAGGCATTACCCTTTTTTTATAATTTAAGATCGGGAAAAAGGACAAGTAAACCACCAAAAAAGAAAAGAAAATGTGTATAGAAAAAACCCTAACCAATCCCCCATGCATGTTTAAATAGTTCTGAAACAAGGTACAAAGTATAATAAAGCTAAAAAATACAATGCCAAAAGAAACAAGAGTATAGAAACTTCAACAACCCCAATTGTCCCAACTAGTAGGGTCCCACACGGCCCTAGTATTCCTCCTGGAATCCTGAAAGTAAACGTACGGTGAGAATACAAGTATACTCAGTATGGAAACCTAAAGCTCTCGTGCACGAGTGGGGAGACATCCTAATGTCCTGTGAGAACAACAGAAGAATCCTAGAAAAGAATTATATCCTCCCAACCTCACCATCCACACTCACCAAAAATACAAACACAACAGGTAGTAGTATATAAGAACAAGAGTATTGGTTACCCAGCACCATTTCCAACTAGTTAGCTGCTCTTCCTAACGACGAACATCCTAACGCGGCCACACTCTTCCTACCCGCACACACCTGGGCCTTAAGAACCAAACATCCCGCCCGCACATACCTGGGCCTCAAAATCTAGTATCCCGCCCACACACACCTGATCCCCACAACCATGTTTCCTGCCCGCACACACCTGGGCCTCATCCTGAAGATTCTTGGGAAATAGTGAAACCTGCCCAAAGAGTCTTGGCCTAAACAACCCCAATCGAAACCTGCCTAAAGATTCGTGGGTGCAAGGTCGCCTTAAGCCATCATAGCCTAGGGAAGAAGGAGCAGGAAGGAGCTAGTAACTAAGGGTAAAACAACCTCTCCCATGAAATGGGAGTGTTCGGCACTAAGTTATCAATATGGGTGGGGTGAGAAAAAATAGAAAGATATATATATATATATATATATATATATATATATCAAACACTTAGCCCAACCTATGGATTCTAATTAGAGAACTGAGCACGTGCCTCAGTACTACTACTACGAAGCATGCATACAACAACCAGTCCCGAAACTCCATTTATTTTTTCATGTTTCAACAGAATCAGTTTATAGTTCCTTAACTACTGGGTAACTATCCACAAACAACCACATCAATCATTTGTAAATCATATCCCTACCATCCAAAAACAAAGTTAGGAAAACACATGAAACACAACAAGTCCCTTCTTATTGAAAAACTAACCACATTGATTATTATTTTGTTTCATTACCAGGCCCCATCATTCATTAACTGTGCCGCATTTTATTTATTATTCATGACCCATAGTTCGTTCACAATCAATCCCATCCCTACAGCCCCGCTTCCAACCACCATATACATAAACACACAGAAACTCGTACATCATTATCCCTTTAATACCATTTATCGTAGCCTTACTTCCCATCACCAACGTAGTATTCACACCAACCCACAACCAGGCCAACCACAACCCCACTTCTCACCTGATCTACAACAACCCACTAAACAACCCCATCACATGCCACATATCCAAGCCAACACCCACATGTTCATTATATCATTTTCATCAACCATGGTGATCACACAAGGGTTCCAAATTTTAAATCAGCCAACTTTACGTGTTTATCTGAATTCCACATTCAACAAAGTTCCATTCACGAAAACGGTCTAGAACGATAGGGAAACATTTAGTTACTCCTCAACGACCGTGATATTCAGTGGGCATAAGCCTATCCAATTCACAACATAATATCACAGGATATAAAATAAAGTAACTACATTCAAAACATCCCATCCCCATTATATATGCCAATTATTATCTTCATTAAACCGGTTCAAAATTGGTTCACATAAACAAGTGTAAACCCACCCCGTATGATGCACAATTTAGAGAGATGAAGGTAAAATCCCTACCTCAACAGGTTCTGGTCACAACACTCTCCCAGATCAACTTTAGAAGACGTTCATCGACATCTGTCACTACTGTCAAAACCCAGCAAAACCTCCTCTAGTGGAATCTGGGAAGGAAAGTTCGATAGAAAGACAACGGATCCAATATTAGAAGTTCCACCTTGTTGTTATGATCCCATGGCTGCTGACAGCTCCTAAATCAGAGCTCGGACGAAGAAGTTATGGAAGAAAAAGTTCCTTCAATTCCCTTGGGAGAGCTCTGATCAGAGGAATGTGGAGGAGAGGGGTGAGTTGAAAAGGAGGAGGGGACCCCTCCTTTTATAGGTGTGAAAAAAAAATTAAACGGCCTATACTTTATGGTACACGACGTGTACTCGGCCATTTCACATGGTCACCATGCTACTTCCAACACGGCCTTCAACGCGGCATGCGACCTTTGACTAGTCAACACACAGTTTGAAGGTAACGCGTCCGTGGGGAGGGACTACACGACATGTAGTATTAGGGTACATGTCATGTACCCATTTATTTCACACAGTAAGGACACGACCTTCAACATGGGGTATACCCAGTGTGGGGGGTACACTGCGTGTAATCACACTACACGACGTATAGTTTCAAAATTCTGAAAAGTGCTGGAAATGTCCATTTACCCTAAAAAACACTTTGTGACCTTCTTTTTTACAATTGAATGGGACAGAGAGGTTCGGGAAATTACTTCAAATACCTCTTAAAATATTCTTGTCCCTGAGAATTCAAAATCCAACACAGAGGATCCAAACAAGATACCTCTTAGGGCCCTCGTTATAACAGGAACCCAACCGTGAACCCTAATTATAGGTGTTAGGAATTCCTTCTCCTATATCAAGATATTATCTAGTTTAATAGGCACTGACTCACCTGCATGGGTTCAATCGCATCCTCATTAATGCGACTCGATTAAGAATCGGGTCTTCCCACTTCCATACATTAGGATTTTCAACTCGTACTACCCCCAACATCGCACAACTCACACACTGCCCGAACACTTTGTTTAGGGAAAATTCCTTTTTTCCTATGTCAAGATACTATCCACTTTAGGTGGGACTGACTCGCCCAAACGGGTTCAATCGCATCCTCATTAATACGTCTCAATTTAGGATCAGGTTTTTTCCTTTCCCCACACATCTGGACATGTTACACATTTCTAGCGAACACGGAAACAAATGTCACACAATCGACAAGCCAAGAATTCCATACATCAAAGGTTAAAAGTATAACATCAAATCAAAGCTCATAATAACAAAGAAAGAAAAATTCAAAACAACTCTGGGTATTGAGCGCGCATATGAGCCTCCCTCTCCCATGTTCTCTCCTCGAGGATGCCATGCCTCCACAACACACGAACCAAGGGAATGGATCGACCATAGAGAACCTTCTTTTTAAGAACCACGATTCTGACTGGTTGTCCCTCGAAGGTCGTGTTGTCTCCCATATCTAACTCTCCCAAGACTATAACGTGATAGTCAACATGTAAGTACGAACCAATCTCAGAGACATGGAAGACGTCATGAACCTTCTCCAACTGAGGTGGCAGGGCTAGCTGATATTCCACCTCGCCGATTCGCCTCAGCACCTTAAAAGGTCTAATGAACCTATGTGATATCTTGCTCCCTTTCCCAAAACTCTACTACCCCTGTCAAGGGGAAACCTTCAAGAAAACATGGTTTCTCACCTCGATCTACAAAGGCCTCCCCCAACGATTTGCATATGACTTATGTCGGTCTTGAGCTGCTTTCATCCTCTCACGTACAAGCTGGTCTTTCTCTGTGGTGCTCTGCACTACCTCTGGCACAAGAGCACCTGTCTCACCAACCTCTGCCCAGTAAATGGGTGAACAACATTGTCTTCCATACAAAGCCTCAAACGGTGCCATGCCAATAGTACAGTGGAAGCTGTTGTTGTAGGAAAACTCTAGTAAATGCACGTTTCTTACCCATGATCCTCCGAAATTTAGAATGCATGCTCGCTGCATGTCCTCCAATGTATGGATAGTCTGTTCTGTCTGGCCTTCGGTCTGGGGATGGAAAGCAGTTCTAAGGCATAGATGGGTTCCAAAAGCATGTTGTAACCCCCTCTAGACTCGTGAGATAAACCAAGTATCCCAATCTGAGATGATAGTTTTCATAACTCCATTCAAATGCACTACCTCATATACATACATCTGTGCTAAGGTAATCACCGAGCCCAACTCCTTAATTGCTAAGAAGTGAGCTGATTTCGTCAGTTGATCCACCACCACCCAAATAACATCATAACCACCCTAAACTCTGGGTAGTCCTATGACTAAGTCCATCGAGATGTCATCCCACTTCCACTCGGGGACATCTAATGGATGAAACAAACCAATGGGAACACGGTGTTCAGCTTTTACTTGTAGACACACTAGGAACTTAGCCACAAACTCTGCCACTGCTCGTTTCACTCCGGGCCACCAAAACTATTCCCTCAGGACTTGGTACTTTTTTTGAAACTCCTGGATGTACCTCCAAAGATGAGCTATTGAGCTCACAGAGATCTCCCTCACACATCGCCTCTGGAACAAACAACTTTCCATGGGAAAGCATCTGATGTCGGCTATCCTCTGACCATCATTCTAGAGCATTCCCCTGATCGACACAATCATGCATCCCTTCTGCCTTAGAGTCCCCCCACTAGGACTCCTCTACATGCTGCAACATGGAGGATTTCACCATCATCTAAAACAAATAGCCTCTAACACCTTCTACCCTTGAATACAAGTGCAAGGCGGCCAACTCTCCCATCGATTTCCAAGAATTAGCGGATTCCCGAACCACTTACTAATATGACTTCCTGCTCAGGGAATCTAACAAAACGTTGCCCTTACCCTCAGTGTAAGAGATCTCGAAATCATAGTATTGGAGGAACTCAACCCATCTCCACTACCGTAAGTTCAGGTCACGCTGAGAGATGATATAACACAGGCTCTTGTGATCTGAGAAGACAACAAAGCACTCCCCAAAGAGGTAATGTCACCACAATTTCAGTGTCAACACTACTTCTAAAAGCTCTAGGTCATGGGTTGCATAGTTATTCTCGTGAGGGCGTAACTTTCTAGACCCATAACAGATCATTCCCTTGTTTTGCATCAGCACGCACCCCAGACCAAGGCCAGAAGCATCAAAAAACACCTCATACAATAACCCTTCCTCTGGAAACCTGAGTACGGGAGCACTGAACAACTTCTCCTTCAGGTAGTCAAAAGATTTCTGGCATAGATCGCTCCATAGGAAGACATGGTTTTTCCTAGTCAATGCTGTCAATGGAGCAGAAACTAGAGAGAAGTTCGAAATGAACCTCAGATAGTTACCTTCCAACCCCAAGAAACTATGAACTTCCCCCACGCTCTTAGGTGTCGCACAAGAAACAACTGCCTCCACCGTCGATGGGTCTACTTACACTCCATGCTAAGGCACCACATGCCCAAGAAAGTGTACTTCATGCATCAAGAACATACACGTCGACAATTTCCCATAAAGCTGGTGGTGTTGAAGGACTTCCAAGACTATCCTGAGATGCTCAACGTGCTCCTCCTCTGATCTTTAGAAGATCCGGATGTCGTCGATAAACACAATGACGAACCGGTCCAGAAACTCTCGGAATACCAAGTTCATAAGTCCCATGAACATAGCCGGTGCATTCATATCTCCGAACATCATCACTACAAACTCAAAGTTCCCATACCTGCACCTGAAAGCCGTCTTCGAGATGTCAATGTCCTTCACCCTTAGGTGATGATATCTAGAACGTAGATCAATCTTTGAAAACCAACCGGCTCCCCTCAGTTGTTCTATGAGATCATCTATCATTGGAAGGGGGTAACGGTTCTTGAACGTTACCTGATTCATTCTTTGGTATTATATGCATAACCAGAGACCACCATCTGCCTTCTTCACGAACAAAACTGGAGGACCCCATGGTGACATGCTGTGTCGATGAAAACCCGTCTCCATCAATTCGTAAATCTAAATCTACAACTCCTGCAACTCAAAATTTTCCATCCAATAAGGGGCCATCGAAATCCGACGGGCACCAGACCATAATTCTATCCCGAACTCAACGTCACGTCGGGGGGCAGAGTAACAACCTCTTCGGGAAAAAAATCAAGGAACTCCCCAATAACCTCTGGGGAATCCATCATTTCTGAATCAGCTGGAACCACTAATAATGCGCCTAAAAAAGAAAGGAGAGGCTCCACACACCGGATTCCCTCTAGATAGCTCCTTTCACCAACAAAAGCTACACGCTGCCCATCCATGCCAGAGAACACGACTCTTCTCCAGAATTTTTTGATAACAGATTTAACATTAAACAGCCAATAGATGCCTAGGATTATATCGTATGGCTGCATCTGTAATAGAGGAAGGTCCCCAATAGATCTATGTGGTCCCAACGTCATCCCACATCCCCAACAAAAACAAGATACGCTCGTCTGGCCTCCAACTGGTGTACTCAGCACCAGTGGTATGGAATGTCTCTCTACTTCTAGTCCCAAAGTATGGTCTAGACCAGGTGAAACCATGGAGTGTGAATCTCCTGAATCGGAAAAAGCAGAAATGAGAGTGATGAACAAACAAATTGTACCTCACACCACCTCTAGTCCCACTGGATCTACCATGTTTGCTATGTGCAACTATACACACCCAGCTCCTCTGCCTCTCTGATTTCATCCCCCTCCCCGACCACGCCCTGGTTGAGGTCCCTGAGGAGAATCCTGAGGTCGGCCTCCTCCTGTAAAGTCTTCCCTCGGGGGATCATGGACCTACTGCTGTAGGAAGGGCCTCACCGAAAACTGGTGCTGCTGAGGTGGGCACTGAACCTGGCCACCTCCACCGTACTGATCTCTCGTCGGGAACTGACTCTGAATGTGCCCAAAACCTACACAATAAAAACACTTTGGTCCTGGGATCATGAGAAATGGACGAGGACTTGAAGATCTGAACTGGAACTGCTAGGGCCTGCTCCCCACTGGGCTGAACCTGTAAGGTCCTGTCACTGGAGACCTACTGCTGACTGCCTTCCCCTTCGACGAACCTGGTTAGATCCCCTCACAGGGTTCACTTCCCTGCGAGTGAATCCCTTCTACAACCTCTTCCTTCTTCTGTACCGCCTAGTACATCGGAAGGGTGAAGGGGGTGACATCATTATGTAGCGAAGGACGATGCGCTTCCTCCAAACCTCTTACCTGAGACTCCCCATCTGGAGCAAAGCACATGAGATCCTTGAACTTGATCCCCAACTCTCGTACTGACATACTCCCCTACTGAAGGTAGAGTAACTCCTTCCCTTCTCCTCCTTTATCATGGAAGAAAGGAATTCATCTCAGAATTTATTCTCAAAGACATCCCATGGAACCTCTTCCTCTATCCTATCTCCAAGGTAAAGCATCCACCACTGTCGCACCGCACCTCTTTGCTGATTGAATGCTAGGGGAACCCAGTACTCCCTCGGAGCACGAATCAAGGTAAAATAGATCCCTAACTCCTCATGCCACCCCCCTCTCTCTGTATACGATGTACTACCCTCGTACTTCATGAGGGTCTATCGCTGGAAAGAATGGCGAGTCTTCTACAACTGGATATCTTCCTCCTCTCGGTCAATCCTCAACTGATCGACCGTATGAATCTGTTGTGCCTCAGCTGTCTGAGCCACCCGGGGACGACTTCCAGGTGCCATAGCTGTATGGTTGACAAAGATTTCCTAAGCCTAAGTATTAATGAAATTTCTCAGTGTTTCATTTTATCATTTTATTCAATTTCTTTCCCAGCACCAAAATCAAGTAAAACAAAATCATGATGATGCATGTGCCTTCCCTAGGGTCTCTACCCGACAATAACTGTATTCTTACTTGGTCATTTGGTAGGCTCAATGTCCTTGCATCGGATCACGGGGGGCCTTAAAATCCAGTGTCATAGCCGGTCCTACCTATCCTATGTCACGCACCAAGATTAACCAACACTGTTGCCCTACCATCCCATACAATCCTCACTGTTCCTATCTCCAGACTCCATTCTATCTCTCAACCATCACCTCTGATACCATTCTGTCACAACCCCCTCCCACCAAAGATGCCCCTCCCGAGCTGGAAATGGTGAAAGGGAGATAATGACCACTGAGTCCCACCTCTAGTAGGCCCCGGGGTGGCGACTAGCACCATGGGTATGAGTTTTCACAAAAATGGGAGGCATTACCATTTTATTATTATTATTTATATAAGTCTCGATCCTTAAACCTTACATAATCTTGAGTTATTACAATATTACAAATTGAAGATCTATTCAGGTTTAGAGTTTTAGATAATTAGATCATAGAACTTTCATTACATTCCACATTTAAACAAAGTGGTTACATAAAAGATAGTATTCATTTTTCCCATCAACGAAAACATATTTAAAATAAAACATGGATTATTTCATGACACTTCCTTGACACTATCATCATATCATGTAAAATTCCATTGGCCTGTGAAAAACATTTCAAAAACATGGTATGAGGATAAAAATCTTAGTAAGGGTTATAAAAAGTATGGAAAGGAAACATGAGTACATATATACATAAGAATGAAATCATAATTTACCCATAAAACATAAGCACTTTAACCAACCTCATAAAATCATGAATAATTCATATAAATCATAAGACATAAAGGTAACTTGATGTATTCATAACATTCTTACGTAGGGAGTAACCCTCTTAGTTACGTTTGGAATACCCATCACAGTATATTCCCTAAATCTCTTTGGGGAAACATTAATGTTTAACTCCTTCACATTACCCAATGCATTGGAGAGCTATATCGGGCTCACCCGCCCTTAGTTTATCATTGAACCACCTGTCTTCATAACAATGCCCATGAACCATAACATAATCATAGCACATAACATAAGCATAACGGAAAGATAACATTCCCACATTGCAATAACAATATAACATTTTAAGATATTGAAATAATGAATCCATTCTAAAAACCATTTTCAAAACCATTTAAAACATTTAATAAAGTGGTTTTTATAAAAGTGTCCCATACCACATTGATGCTTTTACAATTTTAAACCATTAATATCCTTATAAATAAATACTTAAAACCATTTTGAAAACATGGATATTAATGAGAAATTTTTATAAGATTAAATCATTAAAACATTTAAAATGATATTTTAGTTAAAGGGTTTTTAACAAAATGAGAGACACCTAAATACAATAAAAGAAGGATTAAAATTTAATCAAAACTTTATAATATCATAAGAATAAAGGGATTCATGATATATTATTCCAAAGGACAGCATATACACCATATTAGAGTGAATTGGTGCATAACAATAATGAAGTCTCAATAGAATTGTAAAATGAGATGAAATCCCTTATAAACAATGTATCCTTAAATTAAGGATAAATAAATCTCATAATTATGTGTGACAAATATAAATACACACAATATAAGTGCACATTAAGTGTAAAACAACCAGAGTTCATTCACACATATTCGATGAATGACATATTCAATAACTACAAGTTGAACCCAAAGAAATCGAAATTGGGTTAAGAAGATCCCTTGGTAAAATTCGACTGCCTAACGACATCACTTTATGATTCATAATATTAGTTGATGAGAGGGAAAATGGCATCTCATCACATGGAAATAAAATTTACATCAATAAGGATATATAAGAACATATCCCAACATAAAAAGATGTAAATAAAAAGACATAACAAGATAAGTCTTTTTAAAAGAGGAGTATGAAAGGCTCCCTTACCGATTTGGGCAACATTCAAAATGTACACCCCATGAAAGAAGGGTCATACAATGAAAATGTAACTACCCATAAATGATATTGTATTATAAAAATAGTAAAATAATGGGCAATACATACAACACACAAAAGGAAATAGTGGCCAATGTAGCATGAATCACACGGGAATAAAAAGTGAGATGAAAATCCCCTTATGAAAATTCGGCAGCCTAACGACACCACATAAAACTTCCAAAAATAGATTGACGAGATAAAATATGGTCTCTCATCATATTAACGTACAATTTAAAGAAATATGAATATAAAAGAACATCCCCCAACATAAGAAATAGGAGATTAAAGTAAGTTACATAAAAAAGAGTACTTAAAAAGAAAGATAAAGGTAGGATCCCTTACCTTGGGTCCGACTTGACTCGATCGTTCTTTATCCTCATGAATAATAAATTTCATTTAATTTATAATTTCTTAAGATCTGTTTCCAAGTTAATTATTCTTTTTATATCACTTACTGCCATGCTATGAACATTAAGTAATTATCTATGTTAATAATAGTCGTTTTGTAGATCATTGCTACTTGAGTCAAAAATAAACTCTTTATAATTACAAGTTGTTCATGTGGTAAAATATATATCATATCCAGAATTATCTTCATTATGTAGATATCATATATATCATATATATCCATTATATACATGCATTTATAATTTTACATAACAATTAGTGGTAAGAAAAGAAATGCACTGTTCATGGAGATGGTAAGCCGTACGTACGCATGAACGCTACTTCCATTTCTATTTCTTATTTAATGAAATTAAAACATAATGATACATAATAGTATTATAATAAAAATTTGGTATCATATATAATATCATTAAATCTATCCTTTATACATACCACCTATGGTATTAACGAATCAAACCACTTTGACGGGGTGGTAGTCCGCACTTCCTAAAATGAAGATATCACGTTTAACCATAATGGAAACCATAAATATAAAGACCCGCACTTATTTCATACATAATCTTGAAATTATTCAAGAAAAAACATCCTTTTACATTGAGGATCTTTTCAATTTTAGAGCTTTAGATAATTAAGACAAAACTTTCATAACATTACACATTGTTACATAGTGGGTACCATAAAATCAGTTTCCATTTTCCTCATAATATAAAACATTTAAACATAAATCAAGACTCCTTGGAAATTCTTCAAAATTTAACATGTATTCCTTCCTTGTATTACTCATCCATTAACTTGTGAAAAATCATATAAAAACTTGGTATGAGGAAAAAATCTCAGTAAGTTTTAAAAATGAAGGAAAAATCACATTAGTCCATGAATACGCATGACGTATGAAAACATTTTCCGAGGACATGATTTCCACCCATAAATACATACTTTGTGTAACATGATATTTAAAAAAGATCCACACAAACATAAATATAATCATATAGGTATCTTGGGGAATTACTTACATAATCGTGTAACCATCTTGGCAACCTTAAAATTTGTAACCCTCACGGCTACATTACTTTGTGTAACCATCACAGTTACACTTGGAGTAACCACACGGCCGACCTCCAACTTACTCACACCCAATGAATTGGATGGAAATATAGGTCCCACCCTTCATCATAAACAATTCCCAAAAACCAAAACATAATCATACAACATAAATAATAGCATAAAAACATTGCTTTTGAATATTGTAAAACAGAATTTTAAAAGGGGATTTTAGAAGAAAAGTCCCTTATAATCATCATATGCTTGAAGTGATACTTAATAGAGTGTATGGAATAGGTATATACTCTGTAAATACATGTAATGAAACATAATATAAACAGAACCCATCACAAAAACAATTTAAATAGCACATAAATAATAAAGTGGAAGGTTAACCCAAAGAATTGAAATCGGGTTAAGAATTCCCTTACCTTAGGCTTGTCTTGCTTCAAAATTGTTTAAAAATCCTGTATAATGGTTAAAAGAGTGTTATTAGTATTTTAAAGAAACATGTTCATGTTTATAACATCTTATACGGTCATTTAAATACCTCATTTCACCCCTTAATTGTTAGTACTTTGTTCCTTGCACTATTTTGGGTGAGTTCTTTTGTGATTTTCACGATCGGTTCATGATGAATCGTTCTTGTGGATTGAAAGTGAAACTCCAGAATTGGAATGGAGTAGTATTTACATATTTCCAGTACCATTAATTATACCATTTATCACTTTGATGCTTTATATGATGATGATTTATAAGTTAAAACATTAATTATGTTCGTTTAGATCATTTAAGTGGTTCTTTGATAATTACAACCTCATTTAGTCTTATAAATTTGAAACATGGGTAGAAAATAATTACAGAACCATATATGAGTTATAAAACATATATTATAACCTGGTTCAACCATATAAATGGTTTCATGACCATACTTGAATGAATTAATGGAATGTGAGATTACATCTTCCACGAGGTCGGTAATTCGACACATCACAGACAATGTTTTTATTGCTTAAATAAGTGAGAGAGGAGAGGAAAAATGATTTTTAATTTTCCATAAACATGAAAACATCCAGAATATACATGATTATGGAGATTTCTTGCCTCTTTGATAAGAGGCGGTGAAGAAAGAAGAGAAAGGAATCATGAAATAAAGAAAACATGTTAAATTTCTTACAAATATTCGGCAGCCTAACGACGTCTCTTAAAATTTCATAAAAACAATATTGATGAGAGGAATGGAATATCTCATCATCATACAAACTTTGGACAGTAATGGGAAATATTTAATGAAATGTCCCAATAAAATACAAAGGTAAAGGAAGAGAATAACTTAAAATGGTAGAAAAGAATGAAAATGAAAGAGGATGTTTACCTCTTGATCTCTTCTCCTTGAGATCCTTATTAAAGGCTTTGATTTTGGTCTTTTGGTGAGACCATCAGCTCCAGGACGTGGGGAAGAAAATTGGGGAGGTAATTTGTCAGAAATTAGACAATGCGCAAGGCTTGAGAGGTGTCGGAGGAAGAGGGGAGTGAGGGTGATATTTATAGTGGAGGAAGGGAGGTATTTTAGATTATTTTAATTATTATTATAATAATTTTATCAAGACTATGAGTAATCTAAAATAAAGTGGCCTTAATTAGTGAAAATATCAAGTGAGTTAGAAGCAAGTGTCCTTGCATCACTTATGATTTCATAAATTGTGCATTTTTACTAGTAAATTTATTATACGGTATTTTATCATATTTCAGTATTCACCGAAAATTCAAGAGTTTCAGAAAAATACCAAAAACTTACCCCAACCATTTTTCGATGTGTAGAATTAAAAAATGAACTCCATTTTTCAAAAATAATTTTCTAAATATTATTAATTTAATTTTTAAATAAGGTCATAGTTAATTCAAAAAATAACAATATTGAAGTGCAATTAGTTTTATGTGACATTGGAAAATTAATTAAGATCCCATTACCCTATTGCCATGGGAAAATAAAATAATATGATTATTTACTATTCATGAGGTCATATTACTATTCAATTAACTATTCATAAGGGCATGTTACTGTTCACCAAAAAAAAGTTTGTTTCATCAGACTCTAAATAACATACTGAACACAATTGTAGATGACAGTTTCGGGAAAATCAAATCATAGATGAAATAAAATTATGTTTAAATGATACTATTAATATATAACTTAAACAAAATTTTCAAGCATTTTCAATTTAGTTTTAGAAAACCTTGGGATGTTACATTATCCCCACCTTCTTGAAATTGCGTCTTCACAAATTTATATACTTATTAAACAACTGAGGGTATTTTTCCCTCATAGCATTTTCAGGCTCCCATGTTGCTTCTTCAACCATGTGGTTTCTCCACAAAACCTTTACCTAGTGGATTACCTTATTCCGCAATAAATGTTCTCTTCGATCAAGAATCTGAACCGGTTTTTCTTCATAATAATGCTTCTCTGCCAGCTGAATAGCTTCCGGCCTCAAGACATGTGATGAATCTAGAACATACTTTCTCAACATCGAAACATGAAAAACATAGTGTACCTGAAATAAGATCAGAGGAAAAGATACGCGGTATGCAACTGTTACAACTTTATCCAAGATTTCAAAAGGACCGATGAACCGTGGACTTAGTTTCCCTTTCTTACCGAAACACATCACACTTTTCCAAGGTGATATTTTAATGAAAACATGGTCACCTACCTCGAAAGAGAAGTCTTTCCTTCTGTTATCTGCATAACTTTTCTGCCTGCTCTGAGCTGTCCTCATGTGTTGCTGGATCATCCTCATTTTCTTAGCCACTTCTTCTACTAATTCTGGTCCGATCAACTTTCTTTCACCGACTAATCCCAAAACGCAGGAGTATGACACCGCTTTCCATACAAAGCCTCAAAAGGTGCCATCCGAATACTAGAATGGAAACTGTCATTATAAGAAAACTCAACTAATGAAATATGTTGATCCCAACTTCCCTAATAGTCCATTGAACAAGATCGAATCATATACTCCAATGTTTGAATCGTTCGTTCTGACTGCCCATCGGATTGAGGATGAAAATTTGTACTGAAATTCAACTTTGTGCACAAAGACTTCTGAAGTCCCTTCTAAAATTTAGAAGTGAACCTGGGATCTTGGTCAGACACAATGGAAAGAGTAACTCCATGTAACCTGACAATCTTTTTGAGGTACAATCGAGAAAGCTGATCTAATGTCATTGTATCTCGAATTGAAAGAAATTGAGAAGACTTTGTTAGCCGATCAACAATAACTCATATAGCATTGTTACCTCGAGAAGTCTTTGGTAGTCCCACCACAAAATCCATGGATATATTCTCCCATTTCTATTCTGGCACTGGAAAAGGCTGAAGCATCCCCTTTGGTAACTACTGCTCTGCTTTAACCTGCTGACATGTCAAACATTTCATTGTAAAATCAGCAATATCTCTTTTCATCCCATTCTACCAGTAATACTCTCGAAGGTCTCCGTACATCTTAGTACTTCCAGGATGAATAGACAATGGAGAACTATGAGCTTCACACAACAATTATTTCTTCAGCTGGGAATCACAAGGCACACAAAACCTTTTTCCAAGCCTTAAAACACAATCTTTATCAAGATTAAATTCTGGAAACATACCCATTTTAACCAATTCTACCTTTTTCTATAGCTCACGGTCTTCCCTCTGCGCTTTCATAATTCGGTATGACAACGAAGACTGCACTAAAACCTGAAACAAAACAGATATATTCCCTAAACCAAAAACTTGTAATCCAAAATTCATCAAATCATTAATCAAGGAATCATGTTCCAGACGTAGCATGGTTAATGATGCATGATTTTTCTGACTTAAGGGATCCGCTACTTTGTTTGCTTTTCCAGGATGGTAATTAATTGTGCAGTCATAATCCTTTATCAGTTCTACCCATCTTCTCTGCCTCATGTTTAATTCCTTCTGAGTGAATATATACTTAAGACTTTTATGGTTAGAATATATTTGGCATTTGGTTCTGTATATATGATGCCTCCATATTTTCAAAGAAAAAACCACAACTGCCAATTCCAAATCATGTGTGGGATAATTCAGCTCATGAGGTTTAAGTTGTCTCGAAGCATAGGCCATTAACTAATCATTCTGCATCAAAACACAACCATTTCCCTTCAAAGAAGCATCACTGTAGATGACAAACTCACCATTCCGGGAAGGTAAGGCCAAAACTGGAGCATTCACCAATCTCTTCTTTAGTACCTGAAAACTGACATCACATTCCTTTGTCCAAACAAATTTAACCCCTTTTCGTGTTAACATATTTATTGGGCTAGATAACCATGAAAAGTTCTTAACAAACCTTCAGTAATAACTTTCTAAACCCAAAAAACTACAAATCTCTGTAACATTTGTGGGTCTTGGCCATTCATCAACTACTTTTGTTTTGGCAGGATCAACTTTTATTCCATCCTTATTTACAATGTGCCCAAGAAAAGAAATCTATTGCAACCAAAAATCACACTTGGTAAATTTTCCATATAGTTTCCTTTCTTTTAATGTTTGTAAAACAACCCTTAGATGTTTTTCATGATCCTCTTTATTTTTAGAAAAAACCAGAATGTCATCAATAAATACAACCACAAACTTATCCAAGAACTCATGAAATACTCTACTCATAAGATTCATGAATACTTCAGGTGCAGTAGTTAACCCAAATGGAATAACAACAGATTCATAATGCTCATATCTAGTACGAAAGACTGTTTTCGGGATGTCATCCTCCTTCACCTTCAGCTGATGGTATCTGGATCTCAAGTCAATCATGGAAAAGTACTGAGCTCCCTGGAGCTGATCAAATAAGTCATCAATATGAGGCAAAGGATAGTTGTTTTTAATAGTGATGTTATTCAAAGCTCTATAATCAATGCAAAGTCTCATGGAACCATCTTTCTTTTTAACAAACAATACAGGGGCTCCCCATCGTGAAGTACTAGGACAAATGAAGCCTTTGACTAGCAAATCCTGCAACTGATTTTTCAATTCAAGAATTTCTATTGGAGCCATACGATATGGGGGTTTTGAAATTGGCTTAGCATCAGGAACTAAGTCAATTGTGAATTTTACTTCTCGTTCAGGTATGAAACTGGGTAACTCCTCAGGAAAAACATCAAGGTATTCATTTAACACTAGCACATCATTAATTTGAATAGTTCCCTTGTTTTCAACAATAAGAGCCAGATAAAATTCATTTCTATCTTTCAGTAGTTTCTCAGATTCTTGATATATTATCAGTTGTATGGGTTCATTCTTATATACAAACTGAAACACTTTTTGAAAAAAAACTTATTTAGCTCTACAGTCAATCTTAGAATGATAGTCAAAAAGCCAGTCCATCCCCAGAGTAACATCAAACTCTACTAAGGGTAAAACAACAAGGTTTGCAGGTAAAGTCTTTCCACATACCACAATAGAAATATTCTTATAATTCATCTTTTCTATAACATTTCCCCCTGGTGTTTTAACAACAAGTTCTGGTATCATTTGTTGTGGTGATATTTCCAATTTACTATAAAATTTCCCAGAGATGAGGGAATGTGTAGACCCCATATCAAACAAAACATTAGCAAAATCTGAGTGAACAAACAATGTACCTAATATAACTTCTTTGGATGGACCAACATCTGCTGACGTAGTCGAAAAGGATCTCACTACACCTTTTTGCTTGTATTCAGGATTCTGTGCATCATTTGGATCCCTCTTTGGACATGCATTTGCATAGTGTCCCATCTCACCACATTTAAAACACTTTAATGTTTTCTTATCAGGATTAGTCATTGGATCAATTTTATTTCAATCTCGGGCCATATGTCCAAACTTACCACATTTAAAACACTTCCCTGTTTTGATAAGACATTCCCCAGGGTTCTCCTTGCCACACTTTTCACAAACTCGAAACTGGATTTTCTTACCATCAGATTTCTTTGGTTGATTCTTACCCATTGCTTGCCAACGGGACCTCTTCTTCTCTTTGTTTCCAAAATGCATATGATCGTCATAAAATTGCATCTCTATCCTCTCAGCACATCGGACAAGATTCTCATAACTTTTGAATTCACGGGAGGCCAACGCCCTTCGATACCTTGGATTCAATCATGAGTAAAAGCGGTTGATATTGCTGTCAAGATCCAGAATAAGATTTGGAGCATACCTCGCCAGCCGGGTGATGTTCGCCTCATATATAGACACTGAATCTTCCTCCTTTTGATTCAATTCGAGGAATTGTTTCTCCATTCTATGTCGCACCACCTTAGGAAAATATTTTTCAAGAAAAAGACTTTTAAATTCATCCCACACTAAGGCATCAAAATCCTCTCAACCCCTGCTATTCTTTACCATTGACCACCACTGATCAGCTTACCCTTCAAAATGATAAATGGAAAGACCTACCTTTTGATTGTCCAAACATCCCATAACATCAAATATCTTTTCAAGGGCTTTATTCCATCCTTCTGCTGCCACTGGGTCAGAAGATCCATTGAATGCAGGAGGATGTTGTCTCATAAAATTATCCACCACTGTCATGTTCCGTTGGGGTACCTCTATTGGTTCTCTTGCATGGATCCCAACACAATTTATAGCCTGCGTTAGCTGAGCCATTACTATCACAAACTGCTCGGTTCCAATCCCTACCATTCTGGGCTGTAGATCAGGAAGGATGTCATTCTGTCGGTGCCTCTCCTCTTCATAATCCATGTTCCTTATACGGACAACCATTATGAACAAACATTTCATAGATGAAGCAACATGGTAATGTTTAAATTCTATAACAAACTAAACATAGAGTGCAAATTATTTATGGCATTCTATTAGCATCACCTTAACCCCTAAAGTTATCTAAACAATCCTCTGATACCAACTATAAAGACCCGCACTTATTTCGTACATAATCTTGAATTTACTCAAGAAAAAACTTCCTCTTACATTGAGGATCTTTTTATGTTTAGATCATTAGATAATTAAGACAAAACATTCAATACATTACACATTGTTACATAGTGGATACCATAAAATCAGTTTCCATTTTCCTTTAGAATATAAAACATTAAAACATAAAACAAGACTCATAGGCAATTCTTCAACATTTAAAATGTATTCCTTCCTTGTATTACTCATCCATTAACCTGTGAAAAATCATTTAAAAACGTGTGATGAGCACAAAAGCTCAATAAGTTATGAAAAAGAAGGAAAAATCACATTAGTCCTTGAATACGCATGACGTATGAAAACATTTTTAGAGGACATGATTTCCACCCATAAATACATAAATTGTGTAACATGATATTTACAAAAGATCCACACAAAAATAAATATAATCATAGAGGTATCGTGGGGAATTACTCACATAATCGTGTAACCATCATGGCTACATTAAAATTTGTAACCCTCACGACTACCTTACTTTGTGTAACAATCACAGTTACACTTGGAGTTACCATACGGCCGACCTCCAACATACTCATACCCAATGCATTGGAGGGAAATATAGGTCCCACCCTTCATCATAAACAATTCCCAATAACCAAAACATAATTATACAACATAAATAATAGCATAATAACATTGCTTTTGAATATTGTAAAACAAGAATTTTAAAAGGGGATTTTAGAAGAAAAGTCCCTTAAAAACATCATATGCTTGGAGTGAGACTTAATAGAGTGTATGGAATAGGTATATACTCTGTAAATACATGTAATGAAACATAATATAAACAGAACCCATCACACAAATAATTTAAATAGCACATAAATAATAAAGTAGAAGGTTAACCCAATGAATGGAAATCGGGTTAAGAAATCCCATACCTTAGGCTTTTCTTACTTCAAAATTGTTTAAACCTCCTGTATAATGGTTAAAATAGTGTTATTAGTATTTTACATAAACATGTTCATGTTTATAACATCTTATATGGTCATTTCATCACCTCATTTCACCCCTTAATTGTTAGTACTTTGTTCCCTGCATTATTTTGGGTGAGTTCTTTTGTGATTTTCACGATCGGTTCATGATGAATCATTCTTGTTGATTGAAATTGAAACTCTAGAATTGGAATGGAGTAGTATTTACATATTTCCAGTACCATAAATTATACCATTTATCACTTTGATTCTTTATATGATGATGATTTATATGTTAAAACATTAATTATGTTCGTTTAGATCATTTAAGTGGTTCTTTGATAATTACAACCTCATTTAGTCTTATAAATTTGAAACAGGGGTACAAAATAATTAAAGAACCATATATGAGTTATAAAACATATATTATAACCTGGTTAAACCATATAAATGGTTTCATTACCTGACTTGAACGAATTAATGGAAAGTGAAATTACATCGTCCACGAGGTCGGTAATTCGACAAATCACAGACAATGTTTTTATTCCTTAAATAAGTGAGAGAGGAGAGGAAAAATGATTTGTAATTTTCCATAAACATGAAAACATCCAGAATATACATGATTCTAGAGATTTAATGCCTCTTGGATAAGAGGGAGTGAATAAATAAGAGAAAGGAATCATGAAATTAAGAAAACATGAGAAATTTCTTACAAAAATTCGGCAGCCTAACGGCGTCTCTTAAAATTTCATAAAAACAAGATTGATGAGAGGAATGGAATATCTCATCATCATAAAAACTATGGACAGTAAGGGGAAATATTTAATGAAATGTCCCAACAAAAGACAAAGGTAAAGGAAGAGAATAACATAAAATGGAAGAAAAGAATAAAAATGAAAGAGGATGTTTACCTCTTGATCTCTTCTCCTTGAGATCCTTCTTAAGGGCTTTGATTTTGGTCGTTTGGTGAGACCAGTAGCTCTAGGACGTGGGGAGGAATATTGGGGAGGGAATTGGTCTGAAATTAGAAAATTCTCAAGGCTTGAGAGGTGTCGGAGGAAGAGGGGAGTGAGGGTGATATTTATAGTGGTGGAAGGGAGGTATTTTAGATTATTTTAATTATTATTATAATAATTTTATCAAGAATATGAATAATCTCAAATAAAGTAGCCTTAATTAGTGAAAATATCAAGTGAGTTCGAAGCAAGTGGCCTTGCATCACTTATGATGTCATAAATAGTGCATTTTTACTGATAAATTGATTATACGGTATTTTATCATATTTAACTATTCAACGAAAATTCAAGAGTTTCAGAAAAATACCAAAAACTCACCCCAACCATTTTTCGATGTGTAGAATTCAAAAATGAACTCCATTTTTCAAAAATAATTTTCTAAATATTATTAATTTAATTTTTAAATAAGGTCACAGTTAATTCAAAAAATAACAATATTGAAGTGCAATTAGTTTTATGTGACATTTGAAAATTAATTAAGATCCCATTATCATATTTCCAAGGGAAAATTAAATAATAATATTATGTACTATTTATGAGGTCAAATTACTATTCATATTACTATTCAGTTTACTATTCATAAGGGCATGTTACTATTCACCAAAAAAACAAGTTTGTTTCATCAGACTCTAAATAACATACTGAACACAATTATAGATGACAGTTTCTTGAAATTCAAATAATTGATGAAATAAAATTATGTTTAAAGGATACTTATAAATATATACCTTAAACAAAATTTTCAAGCATTTTCAATTTATTTTTAGAAAACCTTGGGATGTTACAATAAAGGTATGACATAAATGCAAAATACATAAGCTTAAGTAAATCATAAACAGATTATATATCATATATAAATACAGTGACATCTTAATGGAAACCTTTGAAGGTGTTAAAAGAATATTGAACAATCATCGTTTCGTGAGGCAGAAATTCACCATCCACAGAAACAGTATGTTCTTTAACCATTAGATGTAGGTGTGTTTTAGTGTAGCTAGAATACATCTTATAACAACATCCTAGTATATTTAGGATACTGTATTTGTTATAAAATAAATGAATAAAAAGAGTTTAGGGGGTTGGAGAAGCAAAATAAAACAAAAGAACACAAGTGAAGACATTACATTAAAATTGGGTATCTCTCTTTGATTTGAGCTCAAATGTTTCCTTGGGAAGACTTCTGCCCAAAGTGAGGCTTATTGGAGTAAGAGAGGGATGTGGAGAGACCAAATGAGTAGGGGATGGCCGAGAAAAAGGCTTGAGAGGTGTGGGTAAGGTGGTAGAAGTGGGGGCCTTTTATAAGAGGAGAGGATGGCCACTCTTGGAAAGTTACAAAATGTTACTTTATTTTCAAATGAGTTTCATATTTTAAAGGTCCCACATTGATGTATTTCAGGGATAAGGTGGTAATGGTTCGAAATATACTCATTCAATAGGTCTTTGACAAGTGTAATTTATAGGTTTAACATTATTGTTTCATTTTATTTAAATCCTTTATTATTGTGATAATCGTTGCATCATCATGATGTCATAAATAATTTAATTTATTTATTGTCTAAAAATAATAATAAAAAATATCATGTTGTAGGAAATATTTTTATATTTCTAATGAATATTTATAGTCAAAAATATTACTTGTATCACCCCATTTAAAAATTTCTTTAGTAAAACAACTAATGCTTGTCACATTTTTATTTTAACTTTGAATAAAAAGTTATTTATGTCATTTTCCAACCAAAATGCCTCCATGGGGTCCCCAAGATTACACATGGATTTTCTTGGTCTTCCATGACACATCCAATGAGGTTAGGACATGTGTATAGGTCATTTCATATTATTAAAACATTATATTTAACTTAAATTACATTAAATACCTCTAATCACGATTGAAAACATAAAAGTTACTATTCACCAAAAAATTATTTTAATCCCATTGAACCACATTTTACATCCCAATTAAAACCTTGTATATCGGATTTTTGAAATTCAAATCACAGAAGTGGTAAATTTTCATTTAAACAAAAATTCATTTTTTAAACTACCACTTAGTGGTTTCATTATTCATTAAAAATTCAAGTTTTTCAGAAAAATACCGAAACTTCACCCTAAGCTATATTTTAAAAAATTCAAAACATATATGTTGCATTGTTTAATTTAATAATTAATTCCCGCTGTCAAAACGAATAGCGTGTTTTTAAGAAACAATATCTATTAAAAGACTGACACTAGTTTAAGTCTAATTTCAAAGTGAAATTAATTTCAATGACCACCATTAGATTAAATGGTATGAATATATTCTAAATACACTCTAATCTAAATTAAAAATATAATATATCCATATAAATATATCAGATTAAAATGAGGTTTTTAATTAAAATGAAACATTTTCAATACAAATGATCTTTATCGAAAAATTTTTTTTTTTTACACCAACTAAATTTTGATGTCTAGATTCTAAAGAAGGATTTTATTTTGTCAAAAACAACATATAAAATTGTAAAAAGTATATTTAAAAAGGGTTCTCCATCAAAAGGTGGTTAATCGACCTTTTAATGAATATTAGAAGATTTATGCTTAAAATTGGATTCATTTTCATTTTAAGCCTCCAACATTTATTGGATTAAAAAAACTATTTGACAAACATATATAATCATTTTGTTGTTAGTTCCATTCATTCTCGCCATTACAACATATAGGCGTTAACTACCATTTAAAAGAATATTATTTTATTATTAGAGTGCAATGTATTATTTCAAAGAAACTCGTTGTTGCGTATCGGGTACGCCCTCGAGCATAGCATTCCCTTTAAAGTAATATTAATATTTTACTCAAAAATATGGATAAATATGAAAATGTCATATTCATTATTTACCTGTGGTGTTACATCCTTCCCCCCTTTTGAGAATTGCATCCTCGCAATTTTAAAATTTGGCTTGGAAGCTTTATTGAAAATCCCACATCGAAACAAGATTCAGTAAAACTATCACTTTAAAAGAATTGGAGAGAAGTATAAATGTCACCCGAGTTAACCCATACTAGGATTCCATGTATGAAAATATAGATATGAAGGAACAAAACAAAGGGTCATGTTCTGATTGAGAGTGATATTAAACATGTCTAGGAGAAAGTTAACAACAACAAAATCACAAACTTGTGATTGGTTAAACGGTATTTGATTCCCCAGTAGGAAAAATTAACAGACAACATTTTTGTTTTAAGTTACTTTTCATTGAGGAATTTATTTATGAGATTAACTAAAACATAATGAAGCATACTAAATTTTCATGTTGACTTTCAACTTTTATAAAATTTCTTACACGAACTAATATTTTCTCCAAAAGACGAGTATTTAGGATGACTTGTTCACATTAAGAGAGCTATAATCAACTTCTAAAGATTCACTTAATCCAAAAAATAGAACCATATACTTCACCTATCTTTAGACCATAACAAAAACTAAATCCCAAAGTTCAATAAAGACCATTCAATAAAAATTTATCAACAAAATTCTACAAAGTAAACCAAACTAAGATTGAAACCCAATTCTCTGAAGGATTTAATCACATAGTCTCCTTAGAAAAATTTTAACATTTTTCTCCAAAATAAGATTAGTTACTCTTACAGTCTCATACTGAAAAGTAATTAACCTAATCACATATCATCCATGATAGTCTAATCATTTCCATTGATAACCAATAAAAATAAACTTACTCTTAATTTATAAAATCATCTAACTAAAAAGAATCATTCAAACTAACCAGGGACTTCACATAGCCCATTGGTAGGCGATAAATACCAGTTGCACTTTGATTGTCGGTTCGATTCCCGCAGCTTCATCTGACGCGATGGGTTGTCACACAGTCTGCGTGTTGTCCCTTTTCAAAAACTATATAGTTTTATAACATTCCTCAAAAAGAGATAAATTCATCAAAAATAACCATAACATATTTTAACCACAAAGGTTATCCGATAACTTCCATTTTTCAACCCAAAATGTATTAACCTGTAATTGCCACAAATTCAAGGATCATATAAACCCAAATGGTTCTTTATAACTATATCCAAAAAAGAACGGATAATTATTCCTTGAATAAAATTTTCGTATATCAAACATCAGGGTTACTATAAAAAGTCTTTTAATGTAAACCCATCATTAAAAGAGACTTAATACATCTAAGAATTTCAATAACCTAAAATCTACCATAACCCTTGAATCCCTTATATGATGACTTCTTACTCATTCAACAATCTTCATGATCCATTATCCATTCCTTTTCATCTTATTCTGAAATACTTCATTCCTACCTACAAAATCATGAATCATATCCTAAGATTCCAACAATAGGAAAACATATGTTAAGAAATAATTCATACCTTTCATTCATCATTGTCAGTTTCTTCATCCTCAATCGGAATGGCATTAGGTATTGGTAAATCAATATCTGTACGATCTTGGTGACCCCATTCCTAAAACATCTTTGTAGGACATGTGTTTGCATAATGACCATGCACACCACATTTAAAACATTTAAATGATCCTTCCGAAAGAACTTCTTTCCCTTTCGTATAGTCAACTAGTTTCTTCCTTTTTCCATGGCAGGTTCTTTCTTTATGACCATCATTTCCACATATATATCATCTTTCCGTCCCTTTGAAACATTTTCCTATGTGTTTATTTCCATATATTTGACACATAGGTTTTTGAACATACATACCTTTATGATTATTACCTGAACTTCTGTAGGGATTTTTTTCTCGCATACACGATGCCTTATAAAAATCACTAAGGTTAAGGTGGTCAATAATGACTCTAGATAGTTGGTTGAGGATAAACACAAGAGTTATCATTGAAGCTCCCATATCATTCGATTGTCCTTTCATAAAACCATCACAGTTTTCTTCAAATCTACTGTTACTTTGGTGCCTGCTAGATCCATCCATTTACTAAAACCAAAAAGGTCAGTATGAGTATATCAGTAAAATCATCAAATAAAAAAGAGGAACATAAACACCAAAATATACTTATCCAAGTTATCTCAAACTCATTACAACAATCAAAAAAACGATGACCCCATCTAATATACTAACCATTGTGGTTATACACAACTTGTTACTTTTTCTTAAACAACACTCTAACCTCTAATGTTATCTAAACCGACCTCTGATACCAACTATAAGGCCCTAGCCTTAAATCATAATTAATATTGAGTTATTACAAGATTACACATTGAAGATCATTTCAGGTTTAAAGTTTTAGAGAATTAGATAATAAAACATGCATTACATTCCACATTTAAACATAGTGGTTACATAAAAGATAGTATTCATTTTTCCCATCAGTGGAATCATATTTAAAATAAAACATGGATTCTTTCTTGACACTTCCTTGACACTATCATCATATCATGTATCATTCCCTTGACCTGTGAAAAACATTTCAAAAACATGGGATGAGCATAAAATGCTCAGTAAGGGTTATAAAAAGCATGGAAAGGAAACATGAGTAAATATATACATAAGAATGAAATCATACATTACCCATAAAACATAATCACAATAACCTACCTCATAAAATCATAAATAAATCATAGATATCATAAGACATAAAGATATCTTGAGGCATTCATAACATTCATACGTTGTGAGTAACCATATTGGTTACATTTGGAATACCCATCATAGTATATTCCCTAAATCTCTTTGGAGAAACCTTAACATTTAACTCCTTCGTGTTACCCAATGCATTGGAGTGCTATATTGGGCTCACCCATCGTTAGTTTATCACGGAACCACCCGTCTTCATAACAATGCCCAAGAAGGATAACATAATAATATCACATAACTTAAGAATAAAGGAAAGATAACATCCACACATTTCAGTAAATATATACCATTTTAAGATACTGAAATAATGAATACATTCTAAAAACCATTTACAAAACCATTTATAACATTTAATAAAGAGATTTTTAAATCAAAGTGTCCCATACCACATTGAAACATTTAACGTTTTAAACCATTAATAACCATATAAATAAATCCTTAAAACCATTTTGAAAACATGGATATTAATGAGAAATATTTATAATATTAAATCATTAAAACATTTAAACCAATATTTTAGTTAAAGGGTTTTTATCAATATGAGAGAATCTTGAATACAATAATTGAGGAATAAAATTTAATCAAAACTTTATAATATCATGAGAATAAAGGGATTCATGATATATTTTTCCAAAGACAGTATATACACCATATAAGTGTGAATTGGTGCATAACAACAATGAAGTCTCAATAGAATAGTAAAATGAGATGAAATCCCTTATAAAGAAGGTATCCTTAAATTTAGGATAAATCAATCTCATAATTATGTGTGAAAAATATAAGTACACCGAATATAAGTGAATATTAAGTGTAAAACAACCAGATTTCATTCACACATATTCATATAATTACATATTCAATAACTACTAGTTGAACCCAAAGAAATCAAAATTGGGTTAAGAAGGTCCCTTGGTAAAATTCGACTGCCTAACGACGTCACATTAAGATTCATAACATTAGTTGATGAAAGATAAAATGGTATCTCATAACTTGGACATAACATTTAATCAATAAGGATATATAAGAACATATCCCAAAAAAAAGATTTAAATAAAAATACATAACAAAATAAGTCTTTTTAAAAGAAGAGTGTAAAAGGTTCCCTTACCGATTTGGGAAACATTCAAAACGTACACCCCATGAAAGAAGGGTCATACAATGTAGATGTAACTACACATAAATAAAATTTTATTATACAAATTTTAAAATAATGGGCAGTACATACAACACACAAAAGGAAATAGTGGCCAATGTAGCATGAATCTCACGGGAGTAAAAAGTGAGATGAAAATCCCCTTATGAAAATTTGGTAGCCTAACGGCACCACATAAAACTTCCAAAAATTGATTGATGAGATAAAATAGGGTCTCTAATCATATTAACATACAATTTAAAGAAAGAGGAATATAAAATAACATCCCCCAACATAAAAAAGAGGAGCTTAAAGTATGTTACATAAAAAAGAGTACTTAAAAAGAAAGAGATAGGTAGGATCCCTTACCTCAGGTCTAACTTGACTCGATCATTCATTAACCTACATAATATTGAACATGAGTTAATTTATACTTTCATAAGAAACTTTTCTGATTTAATTATAATTTTTATATCACATAATACCATGCTATGAAAAATATGTAATTATTTAAGTTAATAATGGTCGTTTTGTAGATCATTGCTACTTGAGTCAAAAATAAACTCTTTATAATTACAAGTTGTTCATGTGGTAAAATATATATTATATCTAGAATAATATTAATTATATAGATATCATATATATCCATTATATATGATAATTTATAATATTACATAAAATTTAGAGGTATGAAATGAAATGGACCGGTCAGGGAGACGGTAAGCCGTATGTACGCATTAACGCTACTTCCATTTCTATTTCTTATTTTATGGAATTAAAACATATGATAAATAATAGTATTATAATTCCAGTATTGTATCATATATAATATCATTAAATATATCCTTTATACTTACCACATATGATATTAACAAATAAAATCACAATGAGGGGGCAGTAGTCCGCACTTCTTAAAATGAAGATATCGCATTTAACCATAATGGAAACCATAAAGGTATGCCATAAATGAGAAATAAATAAGCTTAAGTAAAAACAATACATATTATATATCATATAGAAATATAATGACATCTAAATGTCCAACTTTTATGGTGTTAAAAGAATATTGAACAATCGTCATTTCATGAGGCAGAAATTCATCATCCACAGAAACAGTATGTTCATCAACCATTAGATGTTAGTGTGTGTAAGTGTAGTTGGAATAATTCATATAAAAACATCCTAGTATATTGAAGATGCTGGATTTGTTAAAAAAGAAATGAATAAAAATATTTTACGTCATTGAGAAAGAAAAATAAAACAAAAGAACACAAGTGAAGACATTACCTTAAAATCAGGTATCTCTCATTGATTTGAGCTCAAAGGCTTCCTTGGGAAGACTTATTCCCAATGTGAGGCTTATAGGAGTAAAAGAGGGATGTGGAGAGACAAAATGGTCAGGTTTTGGACTAGCCAAAGGCTTGAGAGGTGTGGGTAAGGTGGTAGAGGTGGGGTCTTTTATAAGAGGAGAGGAGGGGAACTCTTGGAAAGTTAAAAAATATTACTTTATTTTCAAGTGAGTTTCGTATTTTAAAGGTCCCACATTGATGGATTTCTAGGATAAGGTGGTAAGGCTTCTAAATATACTCATTAAATAGGTCTTTGACAAGTTTATGTTATAGTTTCAACATTATCTTTTGATTTTATTTAAATCCATTATTAATGAGGTAATCACTACATCATCATGATGTCATAAATAATTTAATTTATCTAATGTCTAAAAATTATAAAAAAAATATCATGATGTAGGAAATTTTTATATATTTCTAATAAATATTTATATTCAAAAATATGACGTGTATAACCCCATTTAGAAATTGTTTTAGTAAAACAACTCATGCTTGTGGCATTTTTATTTTAACTTTAAATAAAAAGTTATTTATGTCATTATCCAAACAAAATGGCTCCATGGGGTCCCCAAGATGACCCATGGAATGTCTTGGTCGGACATGACACATCCAATGAGGGTAGGATATGTGTCTAGGTAATTTAATATTTTAAAACATTATTTTTACCTTAAATTACACTAGTTACCTCTAATTGCAATTCAAAACCTAAAAGTTACTATTCACCAAAAAAATTATTTTAATCCCATTGAACAACATTTTACATCCTAATGACAACCATGTATGTCGGATTTTTGAAATTCAAATCACAGAAGTTGTAAAGTTTCATTTAAACAAAAAATCAGTTTTTAAACTACCACTTAGTGGTTTCACTATTCATAAAAAATTGAAGTTCTTCAGAAAAATACCAAAACATCACCCTAAGCTATATTTGATATTATGAAATCAAAAATGATGTCTATTTTAAAAAATTCTAAACATATATTTTTCATTCATTAATATAATAATTAATTCTCGCTGGCAAAACAAATAGCGTGTTTTTAAGAAACAATATCTATTAAAAAATTGACACTAGTTTAAGTCCAATTCCAAAGTGAAATTAATTCCAATGACCACCATTAGATTAAATGGTAAAAATATATCCTAAATACACTATAATATAAATTAATAATATAATTTATCCATATAAATAACTTATAATAAAAGGAGTTTTTGAATTAAAATGTATCATTTTCAATACAAATGATCTTTATCGGAAAAATAACAAAATTTTACAGAAAGTTAATTTTGATGTACAGATTCTAAAGAAGGATTTTATTTTGTCAAATACAACATATAAAATTATCAAAAGTATATTTAAAAAGGGTTCTCCAACAAAAGGCAGTTAATCGACCTTTTAAAGAATATTAGAAGATTTATTCTTAAAATTGGATTCTTTTTCATTTTAAGCCTCTAAAATTTATTAGATAAAAGTAAAAAATATTTGAAAAACATATATAATAATTTTGTAGTTAGTTCCGTTCATTCCTGCCATTACAGTGGCTAGGCATTAACTACCTTTTAAAATAATATTATTTCATTATTAGAGTGCAACTTAAGATTATAAAGAAACTCATTGTTGCGTATTGGGTACGCCCTCGAGCATAGCATTCCATTTAAAGTAATATTAATTTTTTATTCAAAAATATGGATAAATATAATAATTTCATATTCTTTATTTACCTGGGGTGTTACAATTTATGATCGAGAAATAGGACAAGTCAACCACCAAAAAGGAAAAGAACAAGTGTATTGAAATAAACCCAAACCAATCCCACATGCTTGTTTAAATAGTTCTGATATAAGGTAAAATGTACTAGAAAGCTCAAAAGTAGAATACCATAAGAAACAATAGTACAACAACTACAACAACTCTAACTTTCCCGACTAGTGGGGTCCCGCACGGCCCTGGTAGTGCTTCGGGAAACATAAAAGTAAACGTAAGGTGAGCATACTAGTATACTCAGTAGGGAAACCTAATGCTCTCGTGCACAAGTGGGGAGACCTCCTAATGTCCCGTGAGAACAACAGAAGAAAACTAGAAAGGAATTATATCCACACAACCTAACTACCCACACTAACCAAAAACACAAACACAACAGGTAGTACAATATATGAAAAAGAGTATTGGGTACCCTGCACCATTTCCCACTAGTTAGCTTATCTTCCTAACGGCGAACGTCCTGACACTGCCACACTCTTCTCGCCCACACACACCTGGGCCTCAAGAACCACACATCCTGCCCACACACACCTGGGCCTCACAACCACGTATCCCGCCCGTACACACCTGGGCCTCACAACCGTGTATCCCACCCGCACACACCTCGGCCTCATCCTGAAGGTTCTTGGGAAATAGTAAAACCTACCCGAAGAGTCTTGGGCTAAACCACCCCAATAGAAACCTAGCCGAAGAATCTTGTGTGAAAGTTCACCTCAAGCCATCACAGCCTAGGGAAGGAGCAGGAAGAAGCTAGTAACTAAGGGGAAAACACCCTCTCCGATGAAATGGGAGTGTTCGGCACTAAGTGCTCAACATGGGTGGGGTGCGATAAAAAACAAAGATACAGCTATATATATATATATATATATATATATACACCAAAAACTCCACCCGACCTATGGATTCTAATCAGAGAACTGAGCACATGACTTGGCACTGCTACTACGAAGCATGCATAAAACAACCAATCCTGAAACCCTATTTAAGTTTTTATTTTTCAACAAAATCATTTTATTAGTTCCTTAACTACTGGGAAACTATCCACAACCATCCACATCGATCATTCGTAAATAATATCCCTTCCATCCACAAATCATGTTAGGAAAACACAAGCAACACAACAAGTCCATTCTTATTGACCATCTAACCCCATTGATTATTATTCTGTTTCATTACCAGGCCCCATCATTCATTAACTCTTCCACATTTTATTTTTTATTCATGACCCATAGTTTGTTCACAATCAAGCCATCCCTATAGCCCCGCTACCAACAACCATAACCACAGACACACCAAAACTCATACATCATTATCCCTTTAATACCCTTTATTGTAGCCCTACTTCCCATCACAAATATAGTATTCACACCAACACTCAACCAAGCCAATCACGGCCCCACTACTCACCTGATCCACAACAACCCACAAAACACCCCCATCACATGCCACGTATCCAAGCCAAAACCCACATGTTCATTATTTGAGTTTGTTCAATCGGGGTGATCTCACAAGGTTTCTAGATTTTAAATCATCCAACATTACGTGATTATTAAAATTTAACATTCAACAATGTTCCATTCACGAAAACGGTATAGAGAGATAGGGAATATTTAATTACGTAAGAAAAGGCCCCCAACGACCGTGATTTTTAGTAGGCATAAGCCTATTCAATTCACAACATAATATCACAGGATATAAAATAAATTAACTACATTCACAACATCACATCCACATTATATAAGACATTTTTTATATTCATTAAACTAGTTCAAAAGTGTTTTACATAATCAAGAGGAAACCCACCTCGCATGATGCACAATTTAGAGAGATGAAGGTAAAATCCCTACATCCATAGGTTCTGATCACAATGATCCCCCAGATCAAATTTAGAAGACATTCGTCAGTGTCCTTCACTTCTATCAAAACCTATAAAAACCTCCTCGGGTGGAAGTAGGGAAGGAAAGGTTGAAGGAAAGACAACAGATCAAAGATCAGAAGTTCTGCCTCGTTGTTATGATCTTGTGGCCGCTGATGGATCCAAAATCGGAGCACGGACGAAGAAGTTATGGAAGAAAAAGAACCTTTGAGTCTTTTGAGAGAGCTCTGCTAAGAGGAATGGGGAGGAGAGGGGTGAGTTGAAAAGGAGGAGGGGACCCCTCCTTTTATAGGTGTGAAAAAAGGTACACGGCTTTTACTTTAGGGTACAAGGCGTGTACTCGACCATTTCAAATGGTCACCATGAGGCTTCCAACACAGCCTTCAACACAGCACGCGGCCGATTACTAGAAAACACACGGTTTGTTGGTAACGCATCCACGGGGAGGGACTACACGTCGTATAGTATTGGGGTACACGACGTGTACCCATTTATTTCACATGGCAAGGACACGGCCTTCATCACAGGGTATACCTGGTGATGGGGGTACACGACGTGTACTCACACTATAGAGCGTGTAGTTTCCAAATTCGGAAAAGTGTGGTAAAAGTCCATTTTACCCTCCAGAACACTTCGTGACCTTCTTTTTGACAATGGAATGGGCCAGAGTGGTCCGAGAAATTACAATTAGAATAAGTACTTGAGAAAAAAAACATTCTTCATCATTACTCAAAAATTATTCTTTTTCTTATTTATAATAATTTGTCTTGACAATAAATAGTGTTTTTATTTACATTAGAAGATCTAGTTATAGGGGTTTTATGTAGATTTTATTCATCTTAATCATCATACTCCATACTATTGTTAATTTTAATCATTCATATATATTGATCTCGACTGAAATGTACTAAAATTATATGGTACTTTCATTCCCATACTATAATGTTTTCAATATTTTAGTAATTTTAGTGATAAAATACGTAAATCATGTTAGACTCTCATCACTATCATTATCTACTTAAAAGTTACTAGAATATCGATCCTCCCCATCTTTAATAAAAATTTAAAAGATGAATATAATGATTATGACCTTTTTAGAAGTGGTTTTTTTACATTATAGAGTTCAAAATAGTATTCTCAATCTCATCAATGGAAACATATTATCAATATTATATAGAGAAATTTTTGGATTGAATTTAATAAGGAAGATTCTGTTTAATTCCTTGACCACTCGAAACTCATCCAACATGACTACAAAACCTCTCTTCTGACTAACTAATTCATTCCCCATTATGAAGTAGTAATCCATATTATCTTCTTTATCAATTCTGATATCTTAAAATTTATTAATTCAAATTTGAATTTTGACCATTTTATTTTGATATTTCTATATTATTTTTTTCTAGATGGTCACACATCTCTTTTACAATACGTAACCCCATCACATTGTTGTACACATTATCTAATAAATATGGAACAATAGAAATTGTTTAATTAACATATAATTAAAAATTCATTTTTTACTAAATTTCATATCCCTATATAATGTAATTGCTGTCAAACCAATAATAAAAGTAGCAATAACTTTGATTCCTTATAAAATATGATATGTGAGAATCCAATTCTTGTAATAATGAAAATAATATTAATTTAAGAGGGAAAAATTATACTATTCACAATGTTCAATATCTCTATTATATTATTTAAGGAGAGTAGTATATTAGGGTAACCTCTCTATAATACCACTTATAGTGTCCATTTCTAATGTGGTTAACATTCAGTGATGGGGTGAATTATTTGTTCGATTTTTTGGAGTTTCTATTTATAATTTAACCCATGTATTCATTTAAAGTATGAAATATATAAATGAAATAATTACCCTCACCCATATGATATAATAATAATGAACCAACAGTCATTGAAATTGTACATGGTTTAACCTTAGTGTAAGATCATACTACATGTTGTGATTAGCCTTTGTTTGGCTCATAAATTTTATTACCACTATATTTTTCTATGATTATAAATTCTTAACTATTGGAACATAAATTTTAAGTATGTATCACATAAATCTCTTTTTTATATGTTTTATTCACTTACCATTGTCGAGTGATTGACATTTTTTATGAATGGACCACCTATTCTTCAAAGCACCATCTATTCCTGTTGATTTAATCATACCGTTAATAATTCCATAGATCCATTGACATATAGAATGAGATATAATTTTTAAATGTAAATTAATTAATAAATTATATAAATTGTTCATTATGGATATCTACCTTTAAACACTTTATTCATGATGATCTACAAAATCATCGGAAGATGCATACATGAACATGATCTCTTTCAACATCAACAACATGAATATTATGATTAGTTAATGAACTATAAATCCTTGATTGACATAAAATAAAATTACCATATGTAGTTTTATGTCATAGTTATAAATATCATTAGTATAAAATAATACTGGTTCTATATAGAATAATAAATTGTTCTTCATTCATATTCCATAATTTTTGGAACTTTTAACTCACATATAGTATTATAATTATATATAATTAAAATAACAAATAAATACATCTTTAAAATATATATAAAACTATTTAAAAAAATATCCATATGGTATTTTACTACCAAAAATTATAATTCCTTATGAATTAGGTGATATTTGAATTTTTTCCATTTCTGCATGAATCAAAGTGTCGTATAATGTGTTTAATTGCATAGAGAATCCCAAGTAGTACCACAGACATCCTCTATGAAAAATTTGATCTGAAATTTTTTATCAAATACATACAAATCAGTGTTCCATTTTTTTTAAATTATGATATAGTCACCATGACCAACTCCACATCACAGACTAGAAAAAAAATATTATCGAATAAAAATCCACTTGAAACACCCACTAAAAAATCACATAAACCTGGTTTTTTCTATTTTCAATTCTTACATCCAAATCCAATGTAAGGTGTCATTATTCTGACCATTAAATAAATAATGAAATAAAAAATTAATCATTTTCTATATGTTATTATCTCACCGAATAATATATGTACATTGATGTGGTTTTAACCATCTTCCAATTTATTATCTCATTATGATGAAAATCAACTGAAACACAAACCACCATAACACTATAATTAGAGGATTTTGATTTCACTCATATTAACTTAAGTTAATTTTTGTGGAATTGATCCCATGATTAAAACCTATCCAATATTAGAGTATTATTTATATGGGTTCATCTTAGAGAAATACAACATAGCTGAGGAGATACAAGAAATCATAAAGCTGCCTCCTGGTATCAGTGTGTCACTCATGCCACCCTGCAATAGTTTAATTTTATATGTATAATGATATTATCTTCTCAGAATATTAAATCCAACATACCCCCATTTTCATTATACATATATCTCTCTAAAAGTGAAATTTTAAATTTGGACTTACTATTGGTATTTTAGTTCATCAAAAAAATTTGGATTATTGTCTGATTAATTTTTTTTTATTTATCCTACCCTTTATTTTAAAATTGTTTTTAATGTAGAAATATTCAATTAGAACCTGAAATTTATTCAAACATAAGATTAGTTCACATAACAAATGATTTATATATTATGATACATTCCATTATAATTTCCCAATAAAGGCAACATCCCCATCAATTCCAATGGTACTTCATTTTAAATGACACTATATCTACTGAAAATATATTTAACAACCGTATTTTTAATTACCATATATATTAATATCATACTTAATTATTATATATTTCACTATATAAATTAACAAAATAATTCATCATATTCATTTACATCTATCTCAACTAGTATAAAATATTATTAATATTAAACTTATTTTAATTATTATAAAAAGATTTATTATCAATATGAAAAAATTGAGGATAAAGATTTATTTCTAATAGTTTTCTATACATGTGTATTTTTATTCCACTTATAGTTTTATTAATGATCCTTCATTTTCTTTAATGCCTTATTTTCTTAATGTGTTGATGTTTATATTGTATTTTAAAATTTTATTTCAATAAAATGTATTGATTTAAATGTTATTTTTGTTTTTCATATCAAAAACGATATTATACACAGTATATGATTTATGCTAAATATATATTAAACTCTTGGGTTGTTACATTATAACGACATTAAATGAATTTTTCCATTAATTTTCGTTTCTGATGAAAGAAATGAGGTTAATTTTTCCACATTAAATATTTGGGTACACATGTATATTCCTAAAATTTATGATTTCGTCAAATATCTATTAACATGATAGTTTTCCCATTTCATAGTTATTGATCACAATGAATCATGATTCCAATTGTGCATTCCATGAATTAGATATCATTTTATAATTGCAAAAACTACTATTTTGGTACATGTGATGGTTTGTGTATGTAAATATAAAAAACTTCATACATGGAACACATTATTAACTTGGGGTATGATTAGTGTAAATGAATAATTAAAATTTAACATTCTTATATGACAAAATATCTTGAAAGGGACAACTAACATGGCCTAAAATTCAATTTCTCACAAAATCTGAAAACCCACTTCCAATGTTTTTCAGTAAGGAATAACCATTCTCTATGATCATAATAAAAAAAATAATTAAATATTTTAAGTGAAACACTTCTATTGAATTAGTTTACATCTGTTGTTCTACTAAATGGTTTGAATATTCTTTCATATTTATTGAATAAGATATAGTCCTAGGTGCTTCTTCTCTAAGAATTTATCCCAAAATGTTGGAGTTCTATACCTTTTCCCATATAGATCCTAATATAGTTCAATTTTGATGCTAGAATGGTATCATTTTATATATAAGAACTCTAATTGGAAAATTTATTTTCCCATAATATTTTGAAATATACTAAGAAGGATATAAACATATCCTCATGATATTAAATAGTCATTTTACAATTTTCATATATTTGAGGATTATAAGAAATGATGATGTTTATTTTTATATCTAATTAGTGATATAAAATCTACCTAAAAATAAATGTAATTTTAATATCATGATTATATAAAATGGAAATTGGTACTCCATGCATCCTAAAAACATCCATTACATATATCCTAATTTCCAATTCAATTGAGAAATTATCTTGTTTAATAAAAGAATATGAAAACATCATAATACGGTCAAATAAAACCCAAATAGAATTAGATATTTTAGTTTTTCTATAATAACCAAAATAAAATCAATGTTGCAGTGATCTTGTTTTCATATAGATATTCATACATTTTAAATCATCCCAACAACCCTCTTTTATTTATCCAAAATATTCTGCATTACAAGTATTAATATATTGAGTTTTCAATATCCCATACCATTATTTCAAACAAAATATTATCATTGAGATGTAAATACATTTTCATTATTCCAGGATGAATAAAGAATGATATATATTGAAAATCATCCAATATCTCCTTCAAATTTTTTATTGATCAGATATTCATTTCATGAATTTTATAATTGCACCATTTTCATAGTTGAACTCAAGAATACTCCATACCTTATTATATTAATATGTATTCTCCTATTATGCTTCCCTAATCATTACATGAATGGATGTTTGAGTATCCATTTAGGAAAATAGGATTTCACCACTTCACATTGGATTTCAGGTTCTATATGTTATAAGTCCATTAGAATATAGTCTCTTTGAGTCCCCATTATTGATAAGGTGATATTAGAAATTCGGATTAGGCCATCAACTACCTATTTACAACTAAGGATATAATTATTCAATTACTAGCATAAATTGATATATTATATCGATCTCTATTTGTGGATGTTCAAATAATTATATGTAAATATATACATTTATCTCTTTCAATAAATCTATATTCCAATATTTTCACCATGAATTAATTCCTCCATATGTTTAAGAAAAATGTCATTACTCTTTAAATATAGAATTACTTTAACCCATCTAGAAATTTGTAGGAATATAAAATTCTATTAATCATTTTCAAGATTATTATTATTTTATTATTCTTAATAATTTGGCGCCCTTCAGTAGGAAGTCATCGATATATGCATATAACATGGTGTGGGATCAATTAAAATTTCTACCTCACATTCATGGGAAAGAAAATTTAATTAATTGGGAAATAAATAAACATGTTATTGTATGATAAAAATATACTTAACATTTTTCTTCTCATTGGTTATTTATGTATTTTATCATTTTGGATTTTGTGTGATGTCACATTTTAAGGAATTTCATTCCAATGGGATTCCATTATCACGATTTCATCAAAATAATATGTTGGGGTGATTTTGGATCTAAAATTAATTTTTCCACTCTAGATAATTGATATGTTCTCTAAAATGTGAGATTCAATCCATTCTATGTATCATATATAATTTCAGCAATGAAATAACTATGATAAAAATTGGATGTTCCTTCCAAAAAAACTTCATTCAGAAAATTGTTATATACCATGGATAATATAATCACACCCATAGTTGTTTTTCTAATAATTAAATATATTAAATCATAAGTGATGAATAATTATTATTCGAAAACATATATGATATGAATAAATATAATGAAATTTATTTAGATAATATATTTTTAATTTTTCATTGGATGGTGATTTTACCTTTCCACAAATCATATCATTAACCACATTAGCATCTCCTAATGCATAAGAATTCCATTTATTCCATATCATATATGATTATTGATGTCAATTTTGATCAGTACCACTTGGTTTTGTTCACATGTAGTCATAATTATCAGACAACATACAATTGAGGCATTAAACTATATGTAGTTCTTTAGGTTGAGTTTTATTTCCATCCATTTAATTTGTTGTAATCCTTATATATATTTATAATTCATGTCCATGATTTCATTCTCTTAACACATGAATCATTTACCTATCTAATTAATGAAATTTAATCCATGATTATTCCAATATTTCCATCATGTATAGTGATTATTTTTCTTACCCCCATTTATTCATTTCATTTTTGTCTCATCTAAATACCATATTTATCTTAGTTTCCATTAAATCATAAGAAAAATAATAATCTCAAATTTTAAATTTCACCATTTATTTGAATCAATATATCCCTTAATATCAGGTAATTTTCCTTATAACTAAGTACTTTTGGAGAGTTAGATTTGATTTGTAAAATAAATGATTAATTTTTAATTCATGGTTGATGATTAAACCATAAGTGTTCCATTAATGCCTTGTCATATTTTCATTGTAAGAACTAGTTGGATAATATTACATCTATTTTAGTTCTATGAATTCAATCACAATTTTTGGTGGAATATATTAGTGAAAATAGATATTGAAAAATATCTTCATAAACTCATCACATTCCAGGAATTTGTTTTACTCCACTTTCATTGTATTATTATTAAGGGACCACCAATGATCAACTTCACTCAACAAATAATAAATATATAAATATACATTTAGTTTCTCTAATAATTGTATAATGGAAAAAATATTTTATATTTTTGTGACCCATTTCTAAGAAACTCGTGGTTCAAAAACAACACTAAAGGAAGGTGGAAATTTCTACAAAAAATATTCCACAATGAGAAATCCCCTTATTAGAATATTTTTTACTTTTTCAAAATTTATATTATCAGTCAAATATTGAGATAATTGTGTGATAATAGTGACTATATTTTTTACTACACCCATTTGGTTAGTCATGGGAAAAAATGATATACAACCTTCATATTCAATTTTGAGTTAATTCATTGTAGTTCTAGATATTGACTAAAAAATCACAAATTAAAATGTAATAACTAAAAATAAGATTAATAAATAATATATTGAGGAACATATTCCCAAAAAGTTCATAAATAATGACACCTTTGACTAAACCTATGTCATTTCAGGTTATTCCAATATCATTTTTTGTTTAATATAGACAATTTTTGGTTTTATCCTTTCATTCATACAAACCCAATCCCCTAAAATAGTAAAACAAAATTTTATGGAACACCCTTACCCTATTTACCTTTAATAGCTAAATTATTACATAACATTGGCATGATTACAAGGAATATAGTCCTAAAGGACATATTAGTTTACTAGTCTTTGAAAATAGATTAAAACATGAACATCACATTACAATATCTAACATAAAATACAACATAGATAATTCTTTGAGAATTCAGTTATTCTCTTGTAATAGTCCTACATATAAATCATAATATACCTCATGGAATCCAAAGAATATAAAACATAAGAATGTGGTGTGATCAGATGCCCAGTAAGGATAGAAAATATAGTAGATTCTATATTAAATAATTATAAACTTTTATGGAAAGGTATAAAATTGAAACACACACCCTTTAATCATAAACATCTGCATAATGTGGAAAAGATAAATTATTTAATTTAATTTAATTATTCAATGGATATTCTACTAGTATAATAATCAGATTTATTATAAATAACTAATCTCATAATGATGGAATACATAATCCTAAACTTCTTAACCACAATGTGAAGGCATCATTCCAAGACTATAAATCAAAATTTTTTCAAGGACATGTTCCAATACACTAGATTTTCTCATGAGTCCTACTAATGAATTGAGTGGTTATAAAGGGAACCACCAATCACTTACTATGTTCAATGCATTCCTTATATAAAAATTGTTAAATATAATATAAACAATCATATTAAAAATAGAATAATTAATGTAAATACTTTAACCAAAAACCATGAATGGAAAAGAAAAAGGACACCCATAGTCAGACATAACTCATTAAACAAAATATTGAAGTCTGTATTATATTAAATCAAACACATTCAATAATAAAAAAAATTACGTATATTGATATAGAAGAAAATAATTAGTAAAACAATATGAGAGAAATATCTCATTTTTCATGAATACATTTAAAAGTTTCACTATGTATCAATACAGTTTTTTAGAAGAGATTTTTTAAATCCAATTGTCTCATACCACATTGAAACTTTTTTAGGGAAATTTTTTTTAAGAAATTAATTTCCATAGAAATATATAATGACAAATATTTTAAAACATGGATATTAATGAAAATTCTTTAGAAGAATAAATATTTAAAACATTTAAATTTATATTTATGTTAAAGTGTTCCAAACCAAATGCACAACACTTGAATATACAAAATTAAGGAATAAAATTAATAAAAACATAATAAAATCATTAGAATAAAAGGATTAATGATTTAATATTCAAAATATAGTATATACATAACATAAAAGTAAATTGGCACATAACAACGAAGAAGTATCAATGGAATGTATATTGAGTGGAAATCCTTTATAAAGGCCATATAATTATATTATAAAAAACTAAATGAAATAATTGTGTGTGAAATATATAAATACACTCAATATGATTGGATATTCAGTGTAAATAAATAAAAAGACATTCACATATATTCTTGTAAAAACAAATCCAATGACTTGGATGGTTAACTCAATGAATGGAAATTGAGTTAATATTGCACTAATCACGTTACAATAAATGAATTGAGAATTTATAAATATAAAGATAACATTTATCTAATTAATATTCACACAATGGGTTGTGTAAATTTCTAGAAAAATAAATAAATTGTGATTTCATACATAATGATGGTGTCAAATAATCAATAAACTCTTCGTAAAACCCAATGAGTTGAAATTGAAATTAGAAGTTCCTTTATAGGTTTGGAAACATATCATGCATACAATGATTTAAATATAGAAAATAAGCTGAATATTTAAAAACCAATAAATTGAATTTTATTACATAAACAATACAATCATGGTCAATACATACACCACATAAAAGAAAATATTGGCAAATATAGCATGACTCTGACTAGAATATAAAGTGAGATGAAAACCCCATACCTCATACATTTCCTTATATGAAGGTACATTAACCTCCAGTATAATGGTTAAATCATTGTTATTATATCACAATGGAAGCAAAAATAAAAATATGATATCAATTAAGATCCTTTATTATTTCTTTGATAATAATATTTCTGTAGTATCACAGTTTATAGTTTTAACTGATTCTTTTTCCATTATATGTTTTTTTACGTAAGATAAGTTTTTTATGGATATGATATATTTGAATTACATTCATAATGATATTATGTTATTTAAAATTTGTTTTTAATCATTAAATGAACATTATTCTAGAATTCATATGATGGGGAACAGAATATCATCGCGTCGTGGAGACAGTAAGCCGTACATACGCACAAGAGACACTATCTTTCTATTGATGGTGAAATCATATGTAAATGGATGTTAAATTATATATAAAAAATCATCAAAATGTTAAATTTGGTATTTAAATCAATTAAACACATTATTATGCACATATAAATAATGAAGTGTTGCATAATATACTACACCATGACATGAAGACGGTAAGCCGTATGTATGCACGTATCGTGACCTTGTCATTCATAGGATGGATAGAATAATGAATATTGTAGTATAATATTTATAATAACATCACAGTATGTATAAGGTATTGTATATATTATTTTCTTGTGGAATCAAAAAATAAAGAGGAAGTTGAAAAAGAAAAGAACCTTGAAAGTGGTGATGAAATAATTACCTCTTTTTTTGGTGCTACCTTTTAATTTGACCAAAAGGTCTCCATAAGATAGATTTCTGATCAATGTAATGCCCATTGGATGAATTGAGGGTTGTTGGTAGGATATTTTAGTAGGGGTTGTCTAGGCGAAAAGGATATGTATATATGAATTGACGATAATGGGAAGTACCCTTTTATAAGCGAGGTGAGGTTCACTTTATGAAATGCTTTAAATATTATTTTATTATAAAATCATTTCAATTTATAATGGCTCCAGATGAATTTATTTCATGGATAAGGTTTGAATGGGTCGAAAACCTCACAAACAATTGGTTTTTAGACATGTTTATGTCACCATGTTAACCTTATATTTTAGATTTAACTATTAGGTAAATAGTTTATCTTTTACCATGTCATCTTGTATTTTTATATTACATGGTTAATAATATTACTATAAAAATCCAATAGAACCACAAGTGGCTAATTAATGAAATATATAACATTATTTATGTCCTTTCACCAAACCATATATTTTTAGGAATATTATATCATTTAATAAAATATTATCTGTCTTAAAAACTCATTTATGTCAATTTTGACAAAATTTAGTATTTGGTATTTATGAAAGTCAAAATAATTTTTATTTCATCGAAACAAATTCATTGAATAAACCTTAATATTTCATATTAACCAATAAATTTCTTTTTTCATCGGAAGTTTTTATTCACATTTCTTTTAATATTTATAACATCAATTATTTTAGTCATTCATTAATATGGTAATTATTGCAATACCATTATGTCAAAATTAAATTTAATTATATAATGTACAAAAATTATAAATAAAATTTCATGATGTAACAAATACATTTATATTTCTAATTGATATTTTTACTTGAATTTTTCTTATGTATATCCCTATATTAAAAATGGTCTAGTTATTAAAATTTGAATTTCACACTTTTGACTATTCTTTAAATAAAAAATTATAGATGTCCAAATATAATCCATGTGGATAAAAAAGGATCAAATTTTTGACCTAAAGTTGATTTTGGTCGAAATAAAGTTATCCAATAAAATTAGGACATGTGTTAGAATAATTATACTATCATTTTTACAATTAATTTCCCTATTTAATTTTATCTGTGGTAAATAAAATTCAAAACTTACTATTCGCCAAAAATAATTTTCATTCTATTGATTTTTTTTAATAATGTCTACTCTATCTCTCGGATTTTTGAAAGTCAATTCAAAGAAGCAGTAAACTTACATTTAATGCAAATTTATTAATGTTCCTAGAAGTTGGGTAAAAAATGTTAATAATTTCAATAAACAATTATATGTCTATTATTACTATAAAATGTCTCCAATTAATAATATTGAACTAATATATGTATTATGTATCTATTTTTTACAATAAGAAAATGTTAAATTAAAATAAATATTTAAATGAAAATGTAGGTTTTTATGAACTATGCTATAATTTAAACTATCCATCAAAAATTGAATGTTTTCAGAAAAATACCAATAATTCACCATATGATAAGTTTTATATTTAGAATAAATAAATGATTTCTATTTTACCAAATTCAATTCTTATGAGTGACAAATATTAATTTTATTATTTTTCACAAAAGTACATAAAAATATGTTCTTTTAAGAAATTAAAATTTATAAATATATACTATTTCAAAAAAAAACATATATATTTCATTATAAATATGTTTTATTTATGTGAAAACATTATATATAACCATTAAAATTTATTTTTTACTATTCTTATTAAAATAATTTATAGATAAATATATATATTGTTTAAATAAATATAATACAAATTTTTTGTCTCACAAAATCTCATTCATGTGTATAACGCAAGACAAGTCAGTGTTCTGAGTAGTATAAGATTTTGAATTTTTTATAAGATATAACCTACTATGAAATCATGGGTTGTTATATTCTTCCCCCCATTTGGAAATTCCTCCCTCGCAATTTTAAAATTGGGCATGGAAACATCATTGAAAGCCCCATATAAGAAAAAGAGTCAATAAAACTGTTACTTTAAAAAAAAGAAATCGAAGTAAATAGGTTAATTGAGACAACCCATATAGTGATTCATGTTTGAAAACAAGGAATTGGGTGATAAACTATGTGTCATGTTTCCACTGGAGAGTGATAGGAAACATGATCAGGAGAAAGATAACAATAAGAAGACCACAATTATTTGATGGGTTTAACAGTCATTGGTTTCTGAGTTGGAAAATTATATAAATAGCGTTATTGTTTTATGTTCCATGTAATATTGTTAAAAAATTTATTTGTGAGATTTAATAATAACATAAAGATATATACTTAATTTTCGAGTAGAGTTTCATCCTTTAATTAATATTAAGGACAAACTCTTCCTTTCTCTAAACGATGTGTATTCCAAATGAATTGGTCACACCTGAAGTACTTGAATCAACTTCAATATAATCACATATTCCATATAAGATGAACTATATACTTCCCTTGCCTTTAGACATTAACCAAAACCAAAATGGTTATTAAAATATCAAATAATTCCCAAAAGGATACTATTTTATAAAAAATACTAATCTTAATCTCCTTATTTAAACAAACAATACCCTATGATCAATAAATGCCATTCAATAAACATTTGTCTTTAAAATAATTAAATATAATAAAAACTAATATTTAAACCCCAAAAATATAATAATTTATTAAAATAGTTCTTCATTGTAAATATTATCACTTATCTCCAAATAACATCGACTACTCTTAAAGTCTCATAATGAAGTGTAATTTATAAAAGCAGATATTCTCTATGATAGGTTAATCACTTCCATTAATAACCAAAATATCTTTATTTCCTCAATAAAAACATAGATTCTTGAAAAATAAAAATCCATTATTACTCATCAAATGAAATTCCATCGTATTCTATCTTCCTTATGCATATAGTGTTCCCAACAGAGTGAACATCTTCCAAAATAATGATTATCACCTATTAACCAAATAATTTTCCTATTAAGGATATCTATTTTTTAAAACATAATATCACAAATTATCTTATTATTGATCAATAAAATCAATTAACTAAATAAATTAGTCATTATAACTGGGACATCATGTAGTCATGTGGTAGGAGAAATATCACAGTCACAAATGGGTTAGGGGTTCAATTCCCACAGCTTTGTGTGAGGCGAAGAGTTGTAACACAGACTGTGTGTTGCCAATTTTAAAAAAACAATATAATTTTATAACATTCAAAAAATGAGATAAATTCCTTAAAATAAAAATAACCAAATTTATCCACTAATGTTATGTCAATCATTGCATTTTCTTCCCAAAAAGTAATAACTTATAATTTCCTCAAATCCTTGGATCATATAAAACAAAATGGGTCATTATAACTATATTCGCAAATGTAAATGAAAAGTATTCCTCAAATATAATTTTCACATAACAAAATATATGGGTACACATATAAGATGAATGTCTTCCAATGTAATCCCATAAACAACGAGCATTAATACTTTAAACATTTAACCAACCATTTATTTCCACATAGGATCATACATAACCAATTAATTATCTTATAAAATAGTGTATTGACTTAGGTAATGCCTCGGTACCCTACATTTATGGAAAATGATGTTAAATGGATTCTTATGATCTTTCTTATTTTCCTCCATAGTTCTCCTCATTTTTCCTCAAAATTATTTAATTTATGTCTTTCTTTCCCACACATAAGGAATTTATTTGTTTCATTGAGACACATTCCTGGTTGTCTCATTCATCATTTACCACATGATATAAAAAAGAGATTTATTTTCTCCAAGGTCTCCACAACTGGAGCTCTTATCGTTATCTTCCTTTATCTTCTTTTTTATGTTGGTGAGTTTGTTAATGTATATGTTTTTGATCATATTTTTGGAAACCTACTTCTGTATGAACATGAAATCTTTTATAACTATCATTATTAAATTTAGTTTCTAATTCCCACCATCGTTCCCACCTTGTACATCATGTTCAATGTTACTCTAACTTCATTGGAATCCAACCATTGACTAAAACCAGAAATCATTGTGTGAGTTACAATAGTCAAAAAATCATTTCTAGAATATCATGAAACTGTATTTTTAATATAAATTACCTTAGTAATAACCAAGATTATTTATTCTCATCTTATATTAAAATACATAAAATCGGTTTGCAAAGAAAATGTAAATTATCCTAAGCATATCCCCCATGAGTGTCAAACAAGGTGCACAGTAAGTCCCGTTGTCGTGTATAGTGATACCCAAGGTTATGCTCAAAACTCCTAGTTAGAGTATTCACTCCTAGGTACATTTGTTCTAGAATAATGTCCACTTCTATTATCTTTACAAGTATTTATTTCTTCGAAAACTAATGAAATCTCTAAATTACCATAATTCTAGGAAGTACATCTATAATAATCCTAAAATAAAATCTATGGGTAATGTTTCCAAAACAGAGTATTTATAAATCCTATTTCAAGGTTTTTTGTAAACATCCTATTATACAAAATATAACACCCCAACCCTTGTGGCCTAGATTAAGTGAATTATTTCAAATCATTAGCATGATTACATGGAATTATGTCCTGAAGGACGAATCGGATTAGTAGTAGTGGAATATAAATTACCTACATGAACTTCATATTAAAATTTCTAACAAAACATAAAACATAGATAATCAATTGATAATTCCATTATTCTTCTTGGTTAATCTTAAAAATTAATCAAAATACACTCCTTGGAGTCCTGAGAAAATAAAATATATAAAAGGGGTGAGATTATATTCTTAGTAAGGATAATGAATATTTCCAAAGCAATCATAAATAATCATAAACTTTTATAGAAAGGTATAAAATTTAAACACATGTTATTTACACATATATATTAGTATAATATAGAAAAGAAAAATTAAATAATTCCATTTACTTTTTCACAAGGATATTCTACTATTTTAATAATCTAATTTAACATTAATATATAATCTCATAATGATTTAATGCAGAATGTTTGACATCTTAATCAAAAAATTTGGGCCTCAAGCCAAGACTCTAAATAACTATTCTTTTAAAGCCCTATGCCAAGACACTAGTTTTTCATTGGAGACCTACAGATGCATCGAGAAACTATAGTTCACCTACCCAATATGTACTAGGTCAAATATATTATACTTATTAAAATTTTTAAAAAAATCTAATCATTCGTATTAAAACAAGCATTTGAAATATCAATACTTTAACCAAAAAACATGAATCATATAAAAATAGCTCATCCACAGTCAAAAATAACTCAATCAACTAAATATTGATGATTTTATTATAATAAATCAACCAAAATCATGAATAAAACACAATTATGGATATTGAAATAGTTGAAAATAATCATCAAAAAATATTTGAGAGAAATATCCAATTTTTCCTGAAAGCATTTAAAAGTTGTATTTTATATCAATGAATTAATTTATAAGATATTTTTGAATCAAAGCATCTCATAACACATTAACTCTTCTGAAGTAATTTTAATTTTAAAACATTAATTTACATATAAATAAATCTTTAAAAAAATTTCCAAAACTCGAACATTAATGATAATGATTATGAAGAACAAATATTTAAAACATTTAAAATGATATTTCAGTTAAAGAGGTACTAACAAAATGAAAGATGATAGAATACAAATAATTGAAGAATATAATTGATTAGAAGATTAAAATATCATGGTAATAATGTATTTCATTATATAATATTCCAATGTACAGTATATAGAACCCATAAAACTGAATTGGCACATAACAACAAAGAAGTCTCAATGGAATGTAAATTGAGATGAAATCCATTATAAAGACCATATCCATATATTAATGATAATGAAATGTAAAAATTATGTGTGAAAAATATAAGTACACTAAATATGATTGGATATTCATTTTAAATCTTTCAATGGACATTAAAACATATTCTTGTGAAAATAAGACCAATGAATTGGATGTTTAACTCATTGAATGGAAATTGAGTTAATATTACCCTTATAAAGTTCTTATAAATGAAAAGAGAATTTATAAATGTAATATTTATTTGAATAAAAATTATATCCTCACAATGAAGGGTGGAAATTACAACATAGATAAATAAATAGCGATTTCACTGATAATCTTGGAGTAAAATAATCAATAATCTGTGTGTAAAACCCAATGAGTAGAAAATGAAATTAGAAGTTCCCTACAAAATTTTTTAAATTATGAAACATACCCTGGATGAAATAATTATCATACAATGAAGATGAAAATACAAATAAATTATGTTATATTACACAAATAAAACAATCATGGTCAGTATATATACTACACAAATGGAAATAGTAGAAAATAAATCATGAATCTCACGATAATAAAAAGTCAGATGAAAAACCATTTCCTTGTACTATTCCTTAGTAATGGGTATGTTAACATAATTTATAATTGTTAAATCGTAGGTATAAAATTATAGATTAACCACATATTCAAATATGATATCATATCTGATCCATTATTCATGCCATGTTAATAATATTTGAGTAGTATCATTGTTTCAGGTGCAAACTAATTCATTTTTATTTTATATGTTTTATTAAGAAAGACATGTTTTTAATGGATAATATGTATTTGATTTATATCCATAATTATATTAAATTATTTTAATGTTATTTTTAATCATAAAATGAAATTTATTTCTGAATTCTTATGATGGGAAAAATAATTTCATCGTGTGGTGGTGACAGAAATCCCTACATATGAACGGGCAACAATGTCATTATAACGATGGTGAAATAGTATGTAAATGGATGGAATATTATATATAAAAAATAATTAACAAGTTATATATATTATATATATCAATTATAATCATTATTATTAATATCCAAATAATGACGTGTTGAAGAACCTACAACACCATGACGTGGAGACGGTAAGATGTACATACACATGAATGATGGTTTTTTTCATTATTATTAATAAAATAATAATGAATATTAATGTACCATATTTAATAATACATTAATGTATTTTTATGGGATTTCAGTTATTATTATGGTATGGAAACAACAAAAAGGGGGTGTTGAATATGAAAAGAAACATGAAAGAGGTGATTAAATAATTACATCTTCTTTGGGTTCTTCCTTTTTATTTGATCAAAAGGACTCCATTGGTTGGATTTATGATCATTGTAAGGACTCTAGGTTGATGTGAGAATAGTTGTGATGATATTTGAAAAGGGTTTGGCAGAGACAAAATGCTTTTTTTTTGAGAATTTAAGAGAATGGGAAGAAACCTTTTATAAGGGAAGTGAGGGGAAATTAGGAAAAAAAAGAAATTTTATTTTCCTATAAAATTATTTTCATTTTCTAATTTCTCCAAATTAATTTATGTCGGGGATCTGGTGTGTATGGGTCAAAAACCTTTCAACATATAGGTTGCGTGGTACGCAATTCTGTGTTTCACTAAAAAATGATATATTATAATATAATTATGAAATAGACTTTATGAATAATATTATTATCATTTTAAAATTTATAACATTAAAATTAATTTAACACATTTTATAGAACATATTTTGAGAAGAAATTCAATTTTTCGTATAAAGAAATTATTTTTCAATACAAATGCTGTTTTGCTTCCTTTTGGTGGTGCACCCATATTAAATATAATTTTTGACAAGTTTATAAGTTTAATTTGAAAAAATAATCTTATAATTTTGAATTAGGATATAAAAATTTACTTTGGATAGAATTTTCATATTTTTATGATTAGTTTCATATTTTGATTAATAGTAAAAATATGCTAAATTTTACATAAACGAAACTTTTTTCATCGAGATAATTTATATGGTTAAATTATAATATTTAATGTTTTTAAAGTATAAATAGAATATATTTTTAAAATTTAATATAATTTATGTCATTATCATTAATTTTACTATGAATTCAAATGTAATATCAATTCAATGTTTTCCAATGTTTTAAACAAAAACCAATTTTTTTCGACAACAAGATTAATATTAAATTAAATTTATGTAACTTATGTGTCATGAATTTGGAAAAATGGATTCCATATTTGGAATCCGTACATTCAAATTATGTTAATAGGCTAATTTTTTCTGCATTATGAATAGTAACTACAGTAAATTTTATTTACCCCAGTTAAAGGTAAATCTAAAAATTCAGGGTAAAAATAATATTATAAAATTAACCTAACACTTGTATTATTATAATTGGATGTTTATATTTTATCCTAACATATATTTGGGTTGAAATGATATCTTTTTGAACCCACTTGGATGAGAATAAGACTTTTAATTCATTTTATTTAAAGGAAAGTTAAATATGTCTCACTCAAAAACTAATAATTGAATTATTTTTTATGTAATGTTATATAGAATATAAATTCGATTATAAATACTCAATTGAAAGTTAAAATGTTTTTCTTTAACATGGTAATTTATTTTTAATTTTTATGAAATATAAAATTACTTTAATAGATTATACATTAATGATGTAGAAGTTATTTATTTTTTGAAAAATCAACAATATTTTTTTATTATAATAATAATAACCATAAAAAGACCCAAGAACATAACCAAAACATATTGTCTAAGTATATCTCACCATAAACATCCACTTGATTACTTGTGGACCATTTTGTGCCTTATAAAATAGATTATGAAATTTATATTATTTAATTTTAAATGATGTCAAAGATGTCACCTTCATAATTTAATAAACATAACATTTTAAAATTTTAGGAATCTATTAAATATTTTTTATCGACTCTATCATCTGTTTGGATTTTATTTATATTCAAATAGACGAATGGTGTCAAAATTGGCACTATTGATATTTTATAAATATAACATATTATAAAATAGTATAAAAATTACAAAAAATATTTCAAAATTATAAATTTATATTTATATTGTTTATAATGTATTAATATATCCAATTATGTACAATTCACAACACAGAATTAAATATTTATAACCATTTAAAATTTAATGTTTATTTACCACAACTACAATTAAATAGAATAAATAACGATAAATCAAAATGATAAGGTTTAATAAATACAAAAAAACATCTCTAAATTTGATTGGTTGATGAGATTTACATCCTATCTCTTCTGATATTCGAAGTAGAGTAATATTAGAGGTTTTTATGTGTGATTTAATTTTATTATAAATCAATATTTTTGAGACTTTTCTAAAGTGCCCCTCTCATCTCTTATAAAAGGGCACACCGTCCCTCTCTTATTCACTCAATTTCGAGCCTCCAAGATCATCCAATCCTAGTAAATTTCACTTCCTGACCTTTCTAGTTACATTATCGTGCTTTTGGTCTCCTCAAAAAGTCCAACTCTAGTGGCCTAAGAAGAATTTTATAGGAGGCAATTCGTGGAAGAGGTAATATCTTCTACTAATTCTTTCAAATTTATTTCTTCTTCTACTACCTCTTAGTTAGTTGCTCCATTATAATGTAATAAAATCAGTATCAATAATATAGATATATGTTATTATAAATTTGAAAAAAAATAATATTTCACCTTTTATCCATCCTATGAAATATGAAATCATCAGGCATGAGTATGTACTCAATATAGTCTTCCCACTGTGGTGTAATCTGTTTTTCTTCCACCACATTACATGGATGGTTATAATGGTGTAAATAATAACCATATATTATTATTATAACATTATACTAATTATTAGAGAATATATAGTCCACTCCAATTCCATTCAATAATTTTGTGAATGATATCATCGCTCGTGCATACGTATAAATTACCATCTCCATTACTGGATGAGATTAATTCTCCATGTTAACCATTCCAGAATGTTTACAAAGTATATATAATGAATAATACTGGGATATATGACATAATAGTTCTAGTTTTAATATTTATATATATATATGTCATCTAGTTTCTTCCATTCAAGTCAATAAGGAATTGAAAATAGTGTTCATGCGTATGTATGACCTATCATCACCTTGAACGGGGTATTTCATTTCATTTATGTATCTATTATATATATATACACACTAAATATATATATGAAATATGAATCATTTTTTTCATTACGTAAGTATGTAAATTCTGATATATGTAATAATATCAATAACAACAAGTCTAAACACGACGATAAATGAAATGATTATTACCCAAAACGTTGTTTCAACATGTAATTGAAAAATGAACAGGTAATATTAAGTTGTAAGTGAATCATATATTTTATCATAAAAATAACTATAATTCTTGAATAAGTCAATGAAATTATTTAAATCATTATACAGGATGTTCGGACACATAAGGAATAAATCACACCTAAGGTAATGGATTATTTCGTCTCCCTTTTATTTCGTTGAGACAAATTCCTTAATCACCATATATTTGATTTTTATTGTGATCATGCATCCCATGAATTATTTATGATTTTTATTATGGTGGATTTTATATTTATAGATGCATTTAATATTATTTATTTTATGACACGTATGATTCCACATATCATAAAAGGTAATGGATAATTATTCCAATTTCATTCTTATAAGAGATTGTTTATTCATAATTATTTACTGGGGTTATATTTATAATACATGCCTATGTTTTATAAAAAATGTTCTCATAAAGTTGTTAGTATTCTTCAATTTTTTTTTTAAATTTGTTTTTATCTCTTTTTGACTTTTACTATTTGGTATGGAAAGAATATTTATTTTGTTTACCATACGAGGTACATTTTGATTTTTCAGGAAAACTTACGAGGAGGATGGTTTTTTAACTTCTACAGCGTGACTGGGTTTTTATGATTTTATAATGCCTTATTTACATAATGAATCCTGTAAAGGATTTCATGATTATTTTCAACAAAATCAATTTTTTTAAAATTTCACGTCATTCTTAGAAATGAAAATGATTTTAAAAAAGAAATGATATTTAATCAAGAATTCAATTCAAGTGTTTTATCAAAAGAATTTTCCATTTATGATGACATTATTTAATATGGTTATGTTTCCAGAATAACATAGTTATTATTTACATTGATCAATTTTGTTTAGGATGAAATTATATCCATTGTTTTATATGGATTGTTTTATGATGGGATGATGTTTATGAAACCCATATTATTTATTGAGTTGTGATGAATGAGTTATGTTTATTTTATGGAAGATGAAAGAATGATTTAATAATGAGATGGATGAGACCTATATCTCCCTCTAAAGCATTGGGTAGTTATTTATATCCCCAATGATAGACATGGATGAAACTACAAGTAAATTCAGTTTAGTAATACAGGGCAAGAACAATAATTAAACCTGGTTCTATAATGGACTTTGTCCAATATAGCTGTCTTGGTAGTAATGACTTGGATACTATAGAAATATTATTTCATGCTTAATGGTTTTCCACAACTCCATGTTTTATTTCCTTGCTATTTTATCATGATTAATGGTCTTTTATGATCCTTACCTTACGTATTGCAATGTTTTTTTTCATTTCTAATGATTTTGATGTTTAAATTTTATGTTAATGTTTTTATTTTCAAATGTTTATGGATTGTTTTATGTATTCCATGTTTACCCTTAATTAGAAATACTTTTCACCCTTTCTATGCTTTCTTTAACCAAAGACATAAATAAATGTTTTAGGTAAGAAAAAAAGAGGAAGATCTTTTTGAGAGATGTTGAAGATCTTTCACCATGATTAGATGATTATGTTCTGTGTTTCCAAAGAAACTAAATTATTATGGTCCTTTGGTGACTATTTTGATTATGTATTAAGTATTTCGAAAAAGTATTATAATATCAATGAACTTTAATCATGGTTCTCAATAGTAGTTATCAGAGGAAAGGTTTAGTTATCCTTTGTAAACTAGGATGCAAATCCATTAGTGAGGTCCATAGATATAATTCTAAGGTATGTCTCAGGATATCCCTAAGGTTAAGTATATGTATAGGTAATAGTCCTAGAATTATGTTAAAGATCTTATAATTAAACCTAAGATGTTAGATATTGAAGGTACTCCTCCTTTGTTATGTTGTTTTCCTAGAAATATTTTTCCCCCCACACTTTTCATTTTGGGTTTTAGACAATGGATGGAAACAAAAGGAACCATATTGATCAATTTAAAGGACAATTCAATGATTTTCCACCTTAAAAACCCAATGTTATAGGAGCTGGAGTGAAAAATATTATTGTTATATTTACACAATATATGAATCATTCTAAAAATCCAAATGAGCAAAGAAGGGAACAACATTCTATTGAGTCCTTCATGAGTCAATTTCCACCTTATTTTAGTGGGTCTTCTAATCCACTTTTGGCTGAACAATGGATCTATACCATTGAAAAGATATTTCCCATATGTCATTGTTCAGAATCTTAGGAATTAATTCTAGATGTTTACCGTTTAGAAGGTGAGGCAGACCAGTGGTGGACACTAATTAAGAATACGAGGCTCCAATACTAAATTGAATCCATGGAATCAGATGAGTTCCAGAACTTATTTTTCAATAAGTTTTTTCCTCTTATTCTTCGAACAAAGATGGAAAAGTAGTTACTTGAGCTTAATAAATTGGATGATGAATCTATTGGTATATAGAAAGGGAGTTTTACAAGTATTTCAAGTAATGCATCTGGATTTATCGTCTAACATGAAAGTAATGTTGATCAATTCTTCGTTGTCTTCAAAAAATTTCCTCAAAATGCATTATCTATAAGAGACATTAGTAACCATGAAGAGATTTTTCATTAGGATATCAAGGTAGAACTGGATGTTAGTGTTACATATCCATCTCATGGTTTGGAAAAGAATCAAAAGATGGAGGTCAAGGAAAAATCTCAAAACAATGGTGAAAAGAAGGGAAATGTTTAGTTATGCTCAAAGTGTGGAAAGAAGCATGGAGGAGATTGATATAAAGGGAATAGAATATGTTTTATGAGTGGAAAATAATTTCCTTGAGTAGATGAGTTCCAATGTAATGGTAAATAGGTAACTAATTATGTGAATAGAGAAAAGAATATAGAGAACACATCGCCAACACTTTAATGCATCAAGTGCAGGGAAATGGGGCCTTATTCTAACCAATTCCCTAATCCAAGCTTTAATGATGATTGACATCAACAACCTCTTAAGGAAAAGGACAATGGGAATTCACATGAGATCACTATTGGTGATTCTGAATATAACATCGAAGTGGTGGAATGATTATGTTTTTAAGAAATGGGATTCCAAAATAGTGTTGTGGAATCTCATTTTTAGTATCGTGTAATATTGGAATATGTATGTATTGGTTTATTGTGGTTTTGAATAATTGAATTGTACCAGTAACCATGAAAAGTGATTGAAATATTTTTTTAAAGAACCTAATATACACATAATGTGGGGATAATGAGATAATTAAATGTTTGACAGTATTAATGAACTCATGATTTATAAAAGGACAAAATGATATAATGGTTTGTGTATATAGATATATATATATGGATTTTCGTATGAGGAAAGAGTTAACTTTTTACGGCTTTCATGTCTTCACAGTGATTCTATGGTAGTACATGTTTCAAGAGAATAAATTATTAACTAATTTACATGTTTGGAATGTGTCTAATAAGATATATTTTATGATATACGGAGGATAAATGATGGTATTCATTTCTGAGTAGATGACTTTTCTGGTGATAATTTTTATTATACTATGATATTGGACATAAGTATTATAGGTAAGCCTAAAGGTTGGAATGAATTAAGTTGGACATCATATAGTATTGGTTTAGGCTAAAACCTTATTATATAATGTTATAATATTATTGTTTTAGAATAAAAAGACAACCTATAGGATGGGCGACAACACATCACGTTGGAAAAGGATACAGGAATCGAACCCCAAACTGAAGTGTGACAGTATTTTATCACTAACCACTAGCCTACAAGAAGTCCCTAGTTAGTATAAATTAGTCATATTTATTAAGTGGTATTATAGATGAACTATAAGACCATTTTTGGAATCATATACAGTTAATATCACCGTAGATGGAATTGTATATATTTAACAGTTTGTGATAATATTTTTGTGATAAGGACTAATGGAATGACCTATCATTCTATCGAATGATCTTCCAACACTTCAAGAATGAAAAATTAAACATTGTTTCATTAAATTAGAGATGAATTGTAAATTTTTCATGGAATGACCAACGATGATATTACACTGTAATAAAGTATTTATTTCTCCTTGTGAAAAAATTCATCAACTTTAGCGAAATGATCATAAAAACTAGAAACAATGTCCTAGTACCCTCATATCTGATTAATCAGATGGTACCTTAGATCATCAAAAAATTATTTCTTTTTGATTGTTGTCTTTTTCATAGCCATATTCTCTACTACTCACCATCAAAACTTGATGGTTGGATTTCTCTTCCAAATCCATGTTCTCACCTATGTTCTCCTATGTGGAAACCCACTGAAGTGTTAATTTGGGCAACTGTTACAATTCATAAATTAGTTTTAATTATTATGATTTAGTATTCCTTTTTACGATTAGGGTTTCTATGAAAGAAAATTTCAGGTAGTAAACCATTTATAACCCCGATGAATTTCTTGTGTTGAATTCATTTTAAGGGGTGTAGAATGTAAATTACAGAGATTATATAAGATATATTTTATTAATTTTTTTAATATCTTCTATTATACACTACAACAAGATTAGATTGCATTATATGCAACAATATACATGGATTTTGTTACATACAAGAGCGACCTTCCTCGATGGCTGGCATAGTATGCAATACCGAGTTTCACTAAACAATGTTATGTTGTAATATTATTATGAACTAGACATTATGAATATTATTGAACACATTTTGAATTTATACCATTATAATTAATCTTACAAATTTTCCAAAACATGGTATGAGAACAAAATCAATTTTTCATATAAAAGTTATATTTTTCAAAAACAAATGTTGTTTTGCAAGCATTTGATGGCACACCCATATTAAATATAATTTTTGACAATTTTATAAGTTAAATTTGATAAAATAAACTAATTTTTTTGAATCAGGATATAAAATTTTACTTTGTATAATTTTTTCATATTTTTAGTATAACATTCTTATTTTGATGTACAGTCAAAATACACTAAATTTAACATAATAAAAACTTTTTTAATCAAGATAACTAATATGGTTAAATTATAATATTTAATGGTCATAAAGTATAAATAGAATATATTTTTAACATATAAATGTATAAATGTCATTATCATTAATTTTACATTGAATTCATAGGTAAAATCATTTCAACCATTTTCAATGTTTTAAACAAAAACCTGTTTTTTTCGACAATGATATTAATTTTAAATTAAACTTATGAAACTTCTGTCTTGAATTTGGAAAAATTCAATCCCTATTTGGAATTAGTGGGTTCAAATTATGTTAATTGGATACATTTATTTTTGGAAATTATGAATAGTAACTATGATAAATTTTATTTACCACCATTAAAGGTAAATCAGGTAATTAAGGGTAAAAATAATAGAATAAATATACCATAACACTTGTCTTAATATAATTGGATGATTATATTTATTCCAAAAATATACTTGTATTGAAATTTTATCTTTTGTAATCCACTTGTATGTAATCAAAACCTTTAATTTATTTTATTTAATGGAAAGTGAAATATGACCCACTCAAACTCTAATAATAAAATTATTTTTAATATAAATATATACAGAATATAAATTATTTTATAAATATTCATTTGAAAGATAAACTGTTTTTATTTGTCATGGTAAATTATTTTTAATTTTTAATAAAAATATAATTACCTTAAAAGTTTATACATTAGCGATAAAGAAATTATTTATTTAGTGAAAAAGATATAATATAGTTTTTATTAAGATAATAATACCCATAAAAAAGACCCAAACACTTGACCAAAACGTATTGGTAGAGTATAGATACACCATAATCATCCATGTGTCATCTTTTGGACCATTTTGAGCCTGATAAAATAGATTTGGACTTTTATATTATTTTCTTTTAAATGATGTCAAATTTTTCACCATCACAATTTAATAAACACAAAATTTTAAAAGGTGGGGTTTTTTGAAGATTATTTCTACTACATGTATTCTTATTAAATATATTAGATTTATATTCATCGTATTATTTTATTTTTTATTTCTATTAAAAAATGTATATTAATTACTTATACAAAAATGTTGTTGTAATAATTTTATTAGGAGAAATATAAAATAAATGGTTTTAAAAATATTAAAATAAATACAATATAACATAATTAATGTTCTAAGAAAATTATGTCAATAAATATGACATGTTATAAATATAATAAATATTTTGGATCGACACTAACATTTTTTTGGATTTCATTTAAATTTAAATTAATTAATTGTGTCAAAATGACACTATCAATATTTTATAATTATAACATATTATTGAATTGTTTAAAAATCTCAAAAAACATTTAAAAATTAATAATTAAAATTTACAAGGATGAAAATGTCATATAGTGTCCATTTATGTATAATTCACAATACAAAATAAAGTATTTATAACCATTTAATATTTAGAATATTATTACCACTAATAAAATTTAATATATTAAATAAGGTTAAATCAAAATGATAAGGTTTAAAATAAAATCAAAACAAGTCTAAATTTGATTGTATAATGATATTAACACCCTATCTCATATAAGATTCTATGTTGATTCATTTTGGATATTTTTATGTAGGATTTCATTTAATTATAAATTAATATTTTTGAGACATTCCTAAATTGCCCCTCTCATCACTTATAAAAGGGCACCCCTTCGCTCTCAACTTCACTCAATTTTGAGCTATCAAGATCAGACAACCACTTAAATTTACACTTATACTCTTATATAGTTACATTATATAGGTTCTGGTCTTCTCAAAATAGAATCACTAGTTCCCTCATAGGTATTTTAAAGGAGGCACTTCGAGGAAGATGTAATATCTTCTACTGATTTTTTCAAATTTATTTCTTCTTCTACTTCCTCTTATTTATTTGTTTCATTATAAAGTAATAATATAAGTATCACTAATATACCGATATGTTATTATAAATATGAAACAACCCTATTTCACCTTCTAAACATCCTATAAAAAACAAAATCACTGGTTGTGCGTACGTACAGAATACCATCTCCACGTTGTGGTGAAATTGGTTTTTCCACGACCACCATACTTGGATAGGTATAATGGTGTAAATAAGAACTATATATTATTATTATAACATGATACTAATTATGAGATATTATATCATACACTCCAATTCCTTTTAATAATTATGGGAATGATATCATCGCTCATGCGTACGTATGGATTGTCATCTCCCGGATGCAATGGGATTCATTCTCAATGTTAACCAATCAAGAATGATTATTATGTTTATATAATGAATAATAATAAGATATATGAAATTATAATGCTACTGTATTTATGTATATGTGTATATATATACATGTATATGTCATATAATTACTTCCATTCAAGTCAATAAGGAAAGGAAAACAGTGTTCACACGTACGTATGGCCTATCGTATCCATGAACGATGTATTTCATTTCATTTATCTATCTATTATATATATATGTATATTATGAATATATATATGATATATAAATATTCTTTTACATTATCGATATATTTAAATCATGATATAAGTAATAATATCAAGAACAACGTGTCCAAACACGTACGATAAATGAAACGATTATTAATCAAAATGTTGCTGCAACATGGAATTGACAAATGAATGGGTAATATAAATTCATAATTGAATCATATATGATATCATAAAAATTACTATGATTCTTGAACAACTCAATGAAATTATTGAAATCATCATACATGATGTTCTGACACATAATTAACAAATCAGACTAAAGGTAAGGGATTATTTCATCTCACTTTTATTTCTTTGCGACATATGCCTTAATCACAATCTATTTCATTTGTCTATTGTTTAAGAATCCCATGAATGTCTTATGATTTATATTATGGTGGATATGATAATTATATATACATTTAATTTTCTTTACTTTATAACACGTATGATTCCACCGATCATAAAGGGTAAGGGATAATTATTCATATTTTGTTCTAATCTGATAATGTTTATTCATAAGTATTTTCTGGTGTTATATTTATCATCAATTTCCATGTTTTATAAAAAATGTTTTCATAAATTTTTTACTATTATCAGATGTATGTTTATTGTTTTATTTATCTTTTTTTGACTTTTACTATGTGGTATGGAAGGAATCATTCCTTTGGTTACCATACAAGGTACTTTTTACAATTTCCAGAAAAAGTACGAGGATGATGTTTTTCCGTTAAAATTTCATTATATTTGTAGAAATTAAGAGGTTTTTAAAGAAGATAGGATATTTTCCTTAGGAATTCATTTCAAGTGTTTTATGAAATCTATTTTCCATCTATGATGACATTCTTTAATATGGATATGTTTTGAAAATGATGTCTCTATTATTTACATGTTTTTTTATGATGAAATTATATCAATTTTTCAATATAGATTATGTTATGATGGGATGATGTTTATTAAACCCATTTTATTCTTTGGGATATGATGAATGATTTATGATTATTTTTTGGCACCCGAAACACTAAATTCATTATGATATAGACATGGCTGGAATGGAATTTAAATTTTGTTCAGTAAAATAGGGCTGGAACGGCATGTAAACATAGTTGAGTAATGGAATTTTTGCTCTATGATGGTCTTGACTGTAATACCTTGGCTACTATGGAAATAATATATTGTGCATAATGGTTTTCCATAGCTACATGTTTTATTTTCATGCTATTTAATCATGATTAATGTTACGTTATGATACATGCCTTACATACTGCAATGTTTTTTTTCATTACCCAAGATTTTGATGTTTAAATTTTATGTCCAGGTTTTCACAGTAAAATGTTTGTGGAATGTTTTATTTTCTCTATGTTTACCCTTACTGAGCATTCGAGCTCACCCTTTGTATGTTTTATTTTCCCCTGGACATAATGAATTGATTTAGGAAAGAAAACAAAAAGTGGAAGATCATTATGGCAGAATTTTAAGATCGTTCTATGTGATTAGATGATTTTGTTCCGAATTTCCAAAGACATTAAACTATTACCGTCCTTGGGTATCTTTTTTTGTTATATATTAAGTATTCTCCAAAACTAATGTAATGTCCACGTAATCATGATTGGGTATCGATTGTGTTTATTTTTACATTAAGTAAAATTTTAATTAAATTAAATTATTTAAATGAAAAAGTCGTTTTTTATATACTATGGAGTATTTTCACTATTTATAAAAAATTGAATTTGTTAAGAAAAATACTGATAAATCACCATAAGCTAGTTTTTATATTTAAAATCAAAAAATGAAGTCTATTTTAAAAAATATAATTTTTATTAGTGTCTAATATTAATTTTATTATTGTTCAAAAAATGACATAAAATGTAGTTCTTCGGGAAAATTTGTTTTTCTATATATATAACTATTTTTACAAAACATATACATTTCATTATAGAAATGTTTTATTTATTTGAAACCATTATATATATCATTTAAAATTTATTATTCACTATTCATAATACAAAATTTAATTGATAAATATTTATATTGTTTTAATAATTGTAATACTAATGTGTTGTCTCATAGAAACTCAATATTGCATATAACATATGACAAGTCAGTATTGAGTGAATTATAAGCTATTGAATTAAATTACATATATTACATACTAAAAAATCATGGGTTGTTATATTTGATACCAAAAAGACTGTTCAAAGAAAAAAAATAGTTACATATGACATCATTTTACCATAATATTAATTTTTTTAACAATCAATCACATTGAAGAACATATAAGAATGTTTTTTTGGATATTAGATACAAACCCAACATATTTTAAAAAAATTACAACATATCTTGTTAATGTTATTCTTACATAATTCCATTCTAAACAAATATTTCATCAAACTCTTATTCATTACACCTTGGAATAAAAGGATATGGAATAGTGATCATAGATGGAAAAAATGGTAAACGGAAGTTACATTAATGGAATATCATAAGTGATCATAAGATGAAAATTTATGTTTGAGAAGTTAATAATGATACATGTTCATAAAATAATTAATGAATTCCAATAAATCATAGATATAATATTTATATTTTTTGAGTAATAAGATTTATATAACATCAGAAATAATATTTATGTATTCATAAATAAGAATCAATAATTATTTTCTTGGCCAATATAACATATTTATAAAAATTTAACATATTCATAAGTATATAAAATCATTCATTATAAAAATAATTTCACCAATGACCATAATGACATAATATAAAGTTTCCCTTAATGTATTACATGTTAATTGATAACCAATACATGTTATCTCATGTGATATATAATTTGAGCCTATACATTGGATGCCTATAAGGGACCCACATATCACTTGATGGACATAGTCCAGTAGGGGTTTGGGTTTACCCCCCATTCACAATAATTCCCTTAAATATATAATTTAACAAATGAATTGGAGGTTTTCAGTAATCACATCAATCACAAATTGATATATATATATATATGTGTGGGGGGGGGGTATTCCACATAAACATGAAAAAATTAATAAATAATTTATATAATAATTAAATTGTTGGGAAAAAACATGTATCATGAAAAATTCTATATTATATTTTTATATTAAATCCAAATGAAGAATATATATGGAATCCTTATATAATATCCCCAGTGAATCATAATAATAATTAATGTATATTTACATGGATGAAAAATACTTTTATGACATCATTATAGGCCCATGGATTATCATATTCAATCCTCGAAGGTAACCGAAATTACAATTTAATTTTGTTGTTGTATAATCATACACATATGATTATTTTTTTCTGTGGTGATGTAAAATAATTTCACTTTCAAAAATTTTTTGCGTAAAAAAAATTTATTAATCAACTTACATGTAATATACATTTCTCCCAATAAAATTAATCCACCAATCGTAGAATCATGACCATCATCCGTGAAGACAAATTTATAAAAACATATAAAAAAGATCTATATTTACAATACATATTTATTTAAATTGAAAATATATATTGAATTTCATGTTAATTGAAATACTTTTAATTTATAAAAAATGTGATTCCATAAGCACAGATCGATATCTCACACATAATTTAATAATAGAAACAATATTTTTAATGACCCATGTATTTTTAGAATAATACATTTTATTTATATTAATACTTATGAATAAAATAATATTTTTACTTCTAAGGGGATGCTATGTTCTCTAGCGTACGTGACAGGAAACAACGTGCTTCTCCAAAATCTCTTATTTCACACAAGGCAGATTTATACAGAAAATCCATAAAATAATATTATTATTTTAAATGGTAATTAAATCATAACCTTTGTATTGACGAGATGAAATTGAACTAAATATATTTTTATTAAAACTTCTTGTTAAATGTATTTACATTTATCCAATAAAATTTAAATGCATAAAATTAGAATGAATCCATTTTTAATAAAAAATTATCAAATTTTTTAAAGGTTGTTTTACCTCATTTTAATGGTGAACCCATTTTAAATCTTTTGTTGTGTAACATATGAATTTTTGGTGCCACCATGAGGTTTCTCGTACCCAGTTGGTCCCATGTCCTCAAGCACATTTCCCCCAACGCCAGAGGCTGATGACTAGTTGTGAGGGCCTTGGGTGTGATAGTTGTAAAACTAATCCCCCATTCACAGAGTAACACAACAGATGTAAAATTTATATCAATAGAAGAAGCAGTAAAACATGTAATAAATAAGCAAAATATGTAATAAAGAACTGGATCAAACACATATAAATTATGAACGACTCATATGTCTAGGAAAGCAGTGAAAAAATCATAGTTCTGGAATAATGTACTAAACCAAAGTACAAAAGTAATGCAAGTAAATACCTCCATGAAATTGTAAACATTGACTTGGTCCCAGGAACCCTAGCTCCATTGCAATCAAGTACCTGAAGTAGAAGGTTGCTTGCCCTTATCTATATCTGTAGCAATATAATATATTTGGCATCAAAAGCATGACCCAAATAGGGTGTGAGACTAATCCGAGTAGGCAACCACCCAATTATCTATGTCTAACCGTCAATTAATATATATATATATATATACGGTATGTAATAAACAATATTATGTAGTAAACAATTATGTACACAAAGTAACAATCCCAAAATTAAATTGCATCCATTTTCATATATCAAGTAAGAAGCTAATCAAAATAAGGTAAGCCTCTGGGATGTACTCACTGCCTAACCCCTATGAATCAACCAAAAAAATTCAAGAAATCCTCTATAATGTACTATTATTCTAACCCCTATGGTTCAGCTTTACAAAAGACTCTCATAGGATGCAATCAATGTTAATTACCCATGTGGTCTTGTATTGTTAACTAATAGGAACATTGAAGAACTCAACAGCTTATTCCCCCTGTGGACCATATCGATGAAACTATAGACACTCGGAGGGATCCCAATGTTTATCCCCCCTACGGTCATTCTACATAATAGTAAACAGACACTATGGAGAAGTTCCCAAGGTCCATTCTCCCTGTACTAAACTACACCATGTTCTAAGAGCATTGTGCATGTCATTCAGGCACAAACTATATGTGGTGGCCATATTAAACCTCAAAAACTACAAGACTAAATAGTCTATAGCAAATCACATCCTTTCAGATTAAAATCACCCCATCCTAATAATATTATGAAGGGAAAGCAAGTGAGCTAACATGCAATCTATACGAAATGGTCAAAACATGAAATCATGGGAATAACATTCGTATCAAGGGAAAAGATAACCCTATTAACAAAAATTAACCCCTATCAAAACGAACATGGCATATTAGGAAAAAAACATTGCTAAAACACATAAACACACAATACCCTCGATCAAGGGTATTGGGCACTTTTTCACATAAAATTTAAATCCTATCTATGAAATGGCCTAAACAAAATACCTCAGCACTGTGAGATCGATATAGGTGAACCTTAGGCCATGAATTACCGAATAATTAAATAGATCAAAAAAGAAACTAAAAATGTTCTACATAGAATATCGTGTGAAAGATGAGAATTCGGGAAGCGAGGTTTTATAATAAGTAAGGACTCACCAATGTGATTCCAACGCAAGTGATAGAATTCAGATCGGAGAAAGGATGACAAGTCGGGGGATAAGTTAAGATCCAACTCTCTCATTTGTTCCCGGACGAGATAGGTGAATAAGAATATAGTTTAGTCCATTATATAAGACCCTTGTCCTTTTAGTGAAATCAAAATAAAGTACATGGAATTTTCTTTAAAGTACACAATGTGTACTGGCCTTTTCCAGCCTCCGCTTTAGATAGTCCTCAAGTCACCACACATGGTCATGTAATCGACCCTTACATGGCCAGTACATGGTTACTCGTGGAAACTGATTACATGGCGTGTACATAAATTTGACTACGTGTACTCTTGAAATTTTCTAAAACATATCTTATTCTAAAAATCATCCTAAAATGAAAAACATACCTAAAAAGAAGATTTGGGTTCTTATGTTTTGTAACTTTTATATGTTTAATTTGAAAAATAATGTTCTTATTAAGAAGTGGAACGTCAAAATTTACATGGGGTAAATTTTTTGTATTTTTCTGATACAATTCATATTTTTATTGAATAGTGAAAAATACTGCAATTTTAGTCAACACTATCATTTCATCTGATTCATTTATATGATTTTATTATATTTTAGTTTTTTTTAAAATAAAATTAGATTATTTTTTACCTTTTAAAATAATATTGGTCATCATAAGTAATTTGATTTTTTAATTATACATACACACATTTCAATCTTTTAAGTGTTGTTATTTCATAAAAACAATCTTTTTGGTTTTGACAATGAGAAATATTTTTAAATTAATTTCTGAAACATCAATATTTTGAATTTGAAAAAATAGATTCTATATTTGGAATTTTCAGTTCCAAATTTTTAAATAGATAACTTTTATTATTAGACATTATTAAAAGTATATTTGGTAAATAGTTTTTTTCAATGGTTAAAAGATAAAGCTGGTAAATAACAGTAAATATTGATATTAAAATAATATTAAATTACTCAAACACGTTTCCTAATCCTATTGGATGAGACAAATATAACTATGGGTATCCTTTTTTGGATTTTTGGAGCCCATGGATACACTTGTGTGTGAAAATGACATTTAGTTACTTCTAATTTAATGTTTAGGGAAAGACATAAACATATATCTTTAAAGAAAACATTATATGGGGTTATATAATTTATATTTTTTATTATAAATAGTAAATAGAAATTAAAAATTATTTCCAAAATCCTAAAACTTTATATATAATTTTTAGTGATTTAATATATAAATTCGGTTATGACACAATAATGATGCAATGATTCCTACATTAATAAAGTATTCCAATTAATGAAATTATAAAAGTTATAATAAATGTAATTTGGTTATTTCTTGGTCATACAATAATTTATTGTTATGATAGTTACATGAGATATTTTTATTAATGAATTTTTTTTCAAATCAATCAATTTGTTATGGATTTTTAAAATGTCCTGATATGAAGCGTCAAAATTGTAATAATTCATATTTTAAAATATAAAATATTTTATTAATTATTACAAAATTAAAAAAAATTTAAGATTCAACAAAATAGTTATCATATGTTTAAATTTTTTATTAACTCTTAATTTTATATTTTTCTTGTTTGGGTAAATATTTTGATTTTCAAAGTGTCAAATGCTTGATAAATAGGTAAGAGTAAAAAAGGGTTAAATAAAAAAGATAAGGATTATAAAATATCCAATAAAATTTTAATTATAATTAGAGGATTTTACTTTAACTTATATTAATCTTATCATATAAATAAAAAAATTTGGACTCTTTAATACTTGAAATAGAATTTATAATAAAATAATAAATCAAGATATTCATTAAGTTATTTTCCACCCTCCAATAAAAGGGAACCTCTTATAACCCATTGCTCAACCCACCCAATCCTCTTAAATCATCTAACCTATAATTATATAAGATCAAAAAATCCCTCTCTTCCTCTTATAATGAATTACCTAGGAAGATGAAAATTCAAGTGAGTCTGTTGGCTCAAATCAAAATAGGTTACCGGATTTGTGGTAACATCTTTTCTCATGTTTCATTTATTTATTTTCATTATTAGATCCCATAAACTCTCTTTATGAAATTATGTTATAACAACACCATTATATTCAATATAATTAGTTGTTTTTATGAGAATTATTAGAACTACACGTACATAGTCCATCGTCTAGTGGATACAAATATACTGATGTTGTGTACGGTGAACACTTGCTTCACGAAACGATGGTTGTTTGATTTTCCACTACCACGTTGCATGGTGGCCATTTTGATGGAAATGTAATTGTATATGATATTAATGATATTTTTTTATCACTATTCTTCATTAATTCTCATATATAATATACCACTATTCTTTGCATGTTGTATAAATATGATAATTTCATTTGAGGATGTACGAACTACCTCCCACCTAAAAATGATATGACTCATTCTTGCTATATAGGGAACATATAAATGATTTAATTAATTAACTTATGTATCATATATAACATATATATCATAATGGAATTATAATATACCTTTTTATCTTTTATTTTTCATTCCATTAAATATGAAAATGAAATTAAAGTAGCTTTCATGCTTATATATGACTTACCGTCTCCATGAACGGTGCATTTCAATTTTTATATCAAAATACTATAGAATATTTAAAATAAATATATAAAAGATATATATGATATATATGACATCTAAATCAATAATATCAATTTTTTAGATAATGTAATTTTACCGCATGGAAAATTTTAAATCATAACATGTTCATTTTTAAATCATGTTACGAACATCAACAAAATGCCTATTACGAAATCAAATAACTAAATAATTTTTATAAAAATGTAATTAGTGATAATTATGAAATAATAAACATGAAACATATCATTAATCATGTAGATAATAACTTATGTTTATTATTTAGGAAATTATAGAATGAACATGTCACGTCGGACAAGAGGTAAGGGAACAATTCACCCTCTTCTAATAGTTAAAGACTTCTTTTATGTTATGTATTTCAATTTATATCTTATTAAGATAGTATATGTTCTTCTATATACTTATTGATGTAAAATTTATGTCCAGCTGACTGGATACCAGTTTTTATCTCTTCACCACATTTTCTTAATTTTATTTTGACATTGTTAGCCTATTGAATTTTCATAAGGGATCTTATTAACCAAAATTCAATTCATTCAGTTGATGTTATACATCTTGTTTATTCATGATTTTATTGTGAGAGAAATGAATATTTATATATTATCATGTATTTATACTTTCATTATTTTTTCTTATAGTTAAAAACACATAATATATATATTTTCTTTTACAAAATGATCTTTGTAAGGGATTTCGTCTCAATCTCCTTTCACTGAGAAATATTTTGATTTATACACACCATTATTTTATACGGTTTATAAAACCCTTTGAAATTTATTTTCATTAAAAGGAAATATTTCTCTATGTAGATTTTTGTTAAATGACAAAGGCAATGTTTTTTTATAACATACATGTTGACGATGAACTTTTTACCTCCCCAAATAGTATTTAATATTTGGATTCCATAATAAGACATGATGTTTTTCAATAGAAAATAAATACAATATACTATTTTTACATATTTTGGTATTGAAAAATGTTTTGAATATTTATTTACTATTTCAATAGAATGGAATTATTTCATATGATTACAAATACAATTTATGTTCAGAATGATGATATTTTCAATCTTTTATGTGTGATAATTATGTAACAGATCTTGGATATTTGACCTTTCATGACCCACTCCTCACAAAGTGAAGCCCTCCTAGGACAGAAATGTGAGATGAGAGATAATGACCCTCAATTCCCGCCGCCAATAGGGCTCGGTTTGGTGACTAGCACTGGGGGTATTTTAAACACATAGATGGGAGGCATTATCCTATAAGAGAACACATGCAAACGAGAGAGATAAGGCAGACACCAACCAACTCAATGTTAGACTGCAATATAAAAGAAATCCCTTGTACACATATGTAATATCATGAAAAACTTCTAAAACTAGAAGGGAAAACCTGCGAATATTGAAAAGAATGTATAAAATCCGCAACCATGAAGCCCAAATAGCTAATACGACCCCAAGCTCGCAGAAACCAGCTTGATATTCAACCTACTCCACGTGACTTGAAAAACGATTTATAAATACATAGGGTGAGTATAGAAATATACTAATTAGGATCATCCACATAGCTTCTTGTGCCAAATTAAATAGAGAATACTAAATCACAATAAACAAAAAGTTTAACAACCTCATCACCTAAATAGGTTTACTAAGTTCCCATACCCAATAGGGATACTATCACTAAGTAATGCATATAATAGAATAGAATATAATAAATAATATCAGTGGTACCTCGCTACTACATCCCCATTGGTTTTCCACTTTTCCTTGTCGTCGCACGTCCTAATCATCTCTCGCCAAAAAGTATTTCCCATAGATTGTTCGGTGAAGCCCCACAACATGCACCTCATTCAACCAAACCACCACGTCCTCATAAAAAAAGTAACCTGGTAATTTCTCGGAGCCACCACACCTATTATAACATGAATCATACATCAAAAATTATACCTCGAGCCATTACATCTTATACACTATGTATGGATCCTCATGCCACCACAGCCTATACATGTTATACCTGTAGTAGTCCATAAGACACTATATCCATAATATATGTGTGTGGATGACCACAATCCATTGAATTCCTCTACTCACATATATAGGGATAAATAACTATTGTGCCTACAGTGACATGTAACTACTATGAAAATAGAGAGGGGCCAAAGTGGGTAATTAACCAACCCTCCTCCCACCAGAATGTTGTGGAAAACACCCCCTAGTGCTCAGAATCATTGAGTTGTAAATTTCTCTAACTGACAGGGTGGAGTAGCATATAGAAACAAAATTATTACAGTAGATAATATAGCTTACAACCACACTATGGGCATAAACTCATCTTAGACTAAACTACAGATGACATCTCTCGGACTCCCGACTGCTACTTTTTAGTCTACGTATCCTATAAGCGCCGAAACATTTAATGTTCTTTATTACATTACATCATTCCTTTTTTATCAGTTTCAATTTACATTAATTTGTTCTTTAAACATTTATTAACTATTAAAAAATCCACATTATATTTAATTAAAATCACTCACAAAGTCCATTTCCTCTTTAAATTGTAATTTCTGTTTTGCGTCCCAGCAAGCTCCTACCCCTTGAGGTAATATCATTTATTCAATCAATTATTAAAAACATTATTACATTCCCATATTCCAAGACATTATAAAAAATAAATCTATGCTACTAATCACATGGGGGCTCAAAACAATGTGTAGATGAACTACCCGTCAATTATTTTCCACATATATCATATAAATAGACCAATCTTCTATTTAGAATCAAAAAATGGAATGTACATGGCATACCCCACATGTATTCCTATTTTTTGGATGAATGGTATGCAATATGGCTACCTTTAGCAGTGGGAAAATAAAAAGGGTAAAAAACCAACATGAAACATCAAGCATCCAAACAATCACATCCAAACTGTTTCATCATCCCAGGTGTCCTCCTCGACCCTGATATGTATATACTAATGCATCTTGCCTCTCGCGGTGTCAACTACTACCCGTACGTATAGGAATCCATGCCCCAGAATATAACAACATCCTTGTAGACTCACATCACAACACAAGTTGTAGGAAAATGACAACATATCAACTAGGATCTTGGCCCTTAAGAAAGAAAAATGATAACATAGAATCCTTTAATGAATTACCAAAATGCCAGTTCTATAACCCATCTTGAATTAACCAATTTATTATTTATGGGTTCCATCTTCGAGAAACATAAACATTTAGCTATCATAAATTGATTAAACATGCTTTTTTGCATCAATTTGATTAACATCAAATTACAAAAAGAAGAATAACACTACTGAAAAATGGACCTATCCCCATGGTTTCCCCAAAACTGTGGGGATAGACCCCCCCTATAAACACGATATTAGAAAACCATGGGTATCGGTGAATTTTCAAGACCTATCCCCGCGTTTTTCCAAAACTGTGGGTATAGGGGTGACTATCCCCATGTTTTTCCAAAACTGTGGGGATAGATACTGAAAAATTTCTTATCCCTACGGTTTCCCAAAACCGAGGGTATAGAGGTAAATATCCCCTTGGTTTTTGGGAATACCATGGGGATAGGTCTGGGAAAAAATACATATACCTACGGTTATGAAAAACCGTCGGTATAGGTCACTTTTGTGTGCGCGGGAAATTTCTTTTTCACGGGAAGGAAATTTATTTTGGCGGGAACCCTATACACACAGTTCTTTCCTATATACCCAAAGTTTTTATAACTATATTTAACTAAATATATATATACATATTAGTGATGTTAGGGTGGTGGTTAGACGCAATGTTTGCGGCGAAGAGGTTACGAGATCAAAACTCGGCACCTGCATTATTTTAGGACCTATACCCACAATTTTGAAACCGTGGGTAAAAGCTGTTGACACCATGGAAATTGGATATTTTTCGGGGACATGGTGGCAGGACCCCTATACCCATGGTTTTGGAAAATTGTGGGTATAGGTTGGGGACCTATACAGATTCCTTTCCAGCCCACGGTTCCCAAAACCGTGGGTATAGGCAATGCCCACAGTTTTGGGGGCTATACCCATGGTTTTGAACCCTAGGTATAGGCCGTTTTTTCAGTAGTATATGATTCATTTACATGCCTCTTTATCTTTATCCAAACAATTATCAATTAATTTTTTCTTTAAGTTATTTACCAATTTCCATCAAAAATTGAAAGATAATATATGTAAGCATCGAAATCACAATATCTTTCAAAACAAGAGGCAATAACATATGATCGATGTCAATATATTTATCCAGTTAAAATATTTATTATGTAAATTCCATTGTGACCCAGCAGTATAAATCATGATAAATTTCCATTTTCACATTATAGAAAAGAGAAGCAACGAATCCCCTACCTCAAATGGTTATTGACATTCTTTATACATTAACAAGCCACGCAACAGGTTTTTATCTACACCCCCCGTAACAACTGTATCCACCCGAGGATGTAGAGAGACCACCACTTGGGTCAACACCCATAAAAATCCATTAGGAATAGAGATAGAGAATTACCTAAATGTTAAAGGTTAAATATAAGGTGATGAACACAAAATAATAATGATAAATTATAAATTATATAAAATATTAATCGACACTACTTGGTTGCAGCCAGGACAATGGGGACCCAATCAAAGGAGAAAATTTTGATCTCCCAAATTCTATAGGAATGAATGGATGTTTTGATCAACATACACCCAAGATCAAAATGGATGTACTAGGGATGAAGATATCTTGTCCCTTTAGAAAATTTAATAGAATAGCTATTTAAGATACATTGGTTTTTTCATTAAATGAGGATCACATTAAACCACACATTTTGACCACGTAAAACCATCTAGAACCATTGGAAAAATTAGTATAGTAGTTATGGATTTTATATTGGCCTAATAGTCCATAAAAGGATGCATTAAATGCATTTTTTTCGAAAAACGTCAATAGGGAGAAATAGTAGGAAGTTGGAAACAGTATTCATGAAATCAAAATTTGGAAAAGGGAAAATAGGCTACCGCTGGACATTACTATTCTAGAAACACTGTTCATGAACTGAAAATTTGGAAAAGGAAATAAAGGCTATTGTTAGACCTCACCATTCTAGAATCGTTTCTCACCTAAAGACATTGCTCCACTATTCCGATAAGTCTACTGATGACACTGTTCACATAAGGATACCATTGCGCTGTTATTGTAAGGCTACCGATGACACAGTTCACATAAGGTTACCATTTCACTATTCACATAAGGATACTATGGCACTTTTCAAAAAAGTTTACTATTGTACTATTCACATAAGTCTATGGATGTCACTGTTCACATACGGTTATCATTACACTATTCTCAAAAGGATACCAATGACACTTTTCACATAATGTTACTATTCCCCTTTACACATAAGACTGCCGATGACACTGTTTACATATGGTTACTGTTGCATTGTTAACATATGGCTATAGAAGACATTGTTCATATAGGGGTACAGTTCCACATTTCACATAATGCTACTGATGACACTATTCATATAAGGTTACCGTTTCATAGTTCAATTAAGGCTACAGATGAGACTGTTCAATTAACTAGAAAATTGGAAAAGAGTTGGGGATAAGTCGCCTTGACCTACCAAAATATCTTAGACACAATATTTTAGAAATTGAATGGATAAAGAGGTTTAGGCCATTACATCAGGTATCTCTCAAAACATTATCGTCCATTAGAATTCAAATCACACATAAAAGGAACCTAAAACAGGGTTCAAAAAACCACCCATCAAGTTACCTCTCAAAATAGAGAAAGCCACAAGAAGCAATAGAAAATCAATCTTATAAAATCAAAAGGACTATAACCAAAAAACGGGACTTCATTTCATGAAAAGAGGTAAACATAAAACAACTCTAGGTACTATGCACGTATCTGTGAATCATGTTCTGAGGTACTCTCCTCTGTGCCACCATGTCGCCACAAGACACGAACCAATGGGATAGAATTCCCACACCACATCTACTCTTTACGGTAATGGATCTACACCAGTCTCTCCTCAAATGTTTCATCATCATCAACATTGATCATTCCCAAATTGATTATGTGAGGGTCATCATGAAGATAGCTAAGGAGCTGTGACCCATGAAAAACATCGTGTATCTGGCTCATCTATAGTAGAAGTTCAACTCAATTTTTCACAACTCCAACATGAGATAACACCTTGAAAGTCCAATCACACCTGGGGGAAATTGTACTCCCACGAACAACCCTTCATTGTCTATGAGGAATAGTCACTATCCAGAAACACTTGATCCCCAATATCAAACTCTAACTGCCTCATAATTTGATCGGTGTATGATTTATTACGATACAATGATATCTTCATCCTCTCAAAAATCACTTGAATGATAAGTATTTTTTTCTACACTAGTTCTGATTTGAGAATTGATGACTCTCCAACCACAGTCCAGCAAAATGAAGAATGGAAAGTCCATTCATACAAAGATTCCAAAGGTTATATCCTAACAGTGGAGTGAAAAATATTTTTCTATTAGAACAACCCAAGGGTATGTTCCTCATCCACAAACCTCCAAAATCTAAGACCCATGATAGAAATATGTCTTCAAGGGTCTGGATGGTCCACTCCATCTGACTATAAAACTCCAACCCCTCTTGACAGGATCCGGATCGTTACATGTTATATTGGCATTATTAAATGGAATGAAAATCCCGAAAGAACAATCAGTTTATTAGTATTTAAGATACTAGATACAAAAAATATAACTCAAATTAATTTTAAAGGATTAAAAAATATAATACATAAAAAAAACTAAAGACTGCATCGACAAGTACTCAATAAATGATCTCCTCTTCATCACCTATTGAAAGTCTATAATGAAATGGGTGAGATAAATTGCTATGTAAGGGTTAAAATGGAGAAATAATGTATCAATAATAAATTAATTGTAAACAATTTTATATAATCAATATGGCATGGTTAATAAATGAAAAAATCACACCATTAATGTTTCTGAAACTTTTTTGGGGCATGTGGATCGATCTACTTGAGTACGAAAGGAATAGTTTTTTTGCATCTCATTCCTACTTTCCAAAGGCTGGTGGCATTTGATCCTTGTCCAGGGACATTTTCTTGTTGATCAAAATAGGATGAATGGATGTCGATTCTTCCTCTCGTGGATTCCTCAATGGAACACTTCACATATTCCGGGTCTCCCATATAGATTTAAGGCGTTGTTCGTGAAACTATTCATTGTGCCATATCTTCATGGACACCAGTTAATTATACGGCTTCTGTCAGATATTCCAAAGGGTCCAGTCGGGGCAGTAACCTCCGATTATGGGATTAGTCATGTTTTTCATCACTAGCAAGTCTGGACACTGGGGAATCGGCATGTCTGGGTTTCATCCCATTATTATAGGGCTTCGTAAGGGTGTAGAATCTCGAGGCATCCCGCATTGAATTTGGGGAATCATATTCCATAGGGATGTATATGATTTTTTCCTCAAATTCCCATGTTTAACACAGGGTATGTTGCATGCTTAATGTCCAACGGAGAAAAATTTGAAAAATCAAAACACTAATTAGATTGGATTAGATGGGTGAAACTCCTGAGAGGGAACACCGATATTGGGGCCAACATGTGGTGTGATTCACTAATGATGTTAAATTGAATGGAGAATGGGGTGGCATGATCCCATCAGTATGTGGTGTCCTGGTTAATAATCAAGATGGATGATGGATGGTTTGGGAATGTAGATGATGAATGGGATGGAATCATCACGAGGATGATGGTGGTTTTAGGCTTGAGCCATGAAGAGGCTTCCTACATATCCCCGTTGTTGGGAATCAATGTCCAAATAGTTCATCTGGGTTTGGTGTGAAATGGATTTCCACTGATTGGGGAAATAACATTTTACCAATGATTTGGGCCCACAATTTATCGTTAAATAGGATGGGGGTGGACCAATGTGAAAGGGGGTTGGAACTGTTGGATGTTTGGCTTGAATCTCATGGAGTATTCCTATGTACCTTGCCTTATTAAGGATCAAATTCCTTGTAGTTCAGAAGGGATGGGGCTCGATTCAACGATATTAGGTAGTCGGGACCAATGGTTGTCGGGCTTGTACTTTATGTAGTATTACTACGTACCTTTCCTTGGCAAGGATCAAAGACCCTGTAGTTCAGGATATTTGGGCATTTGGGGCTTACACACTAAGGCAGTCCAGGGTGTTGGTGAACCGAAGCAAGGGGGGTCGGAGTGACTAATGAATGGTGCGTTTGAACCTCAGGGAGGCTTCTTACATACCTTGCCTTGTCATGGATCAAAGACCCTTTGGTTCAAGATAGTGTGGGGATTACACTCTAGGCAGTCCAAGGTATTGTAGAACCAACGTGAATGTGGTCAGAGCAACCAATGGATGATGGGATTGATCCTCAGGGAGGGTTCCTACATACCTTTTCATGGCAAGGATCAAATACCATGTAGTTCTTGAAGGTGTGGGGTTTGTCCACTAGGCTTCCCAAGGTGTTTTTCATGGTCGGTTCTTGCTCTATTCCCACATGAGTCATGCTCTATGTGAGAAAAAATAGACAACAAAGACCCGATGATCACGTCCTGAAAGGTGCGTCCATGGGAGATGAAGTGGGGCTTACACATGATCACTGCCCAATGAGGAAACATGGGTTTATATGTGTTTAGATACCCGAAGAGGTTGGGACTTATTCTAGTATGAATTACTGGTGATGAAAAATCCCATAGGGAGTGGTATTTGGCACCAAAAAAGGAGGAGCATCGTTCCCCACCATGCCCTTTACTGGCTTGGGGCACCGGAAAAAAAGGAGGAGAAACAGTGCTACCTCCTGTAAGAAAATATAGGGGCTTACACTAAGTTGGTTTCCCTTTCCCCTCGTAGGATGCATAAGGTGAAGTCGCAGTTTAATGTTATGTGCTAAAGAGGTGGGTTCTTGGTAGTTTAACATCATACATCTCGGACGAGGTGGGTTTACTCGGCACCCCTAAGTGTTACATAACTGGTACCCTCTGCACCTTGGTGATGAGAAGGGACAGGCAACGCCATTGCTAGGGTGTATTATGGAGTGATCCATTGGGGGTCCACATTAGCGTGGCTATGCGAAGAAGCAATAGACATTAGCATGCCCATGTTAAGAAGATTGAGGTGAAACAATGCAATGAGTAGTATCATCCAAGGGACTTCAAAGTTACTTCCCACAAACCTAGAGGGTCATTCGAGAAAATAGTATATAGAAAAAGTGTTTTGGTAATGGGACACACTCAAAAATGATACTCATAAGAGAGAAATCACAAGAAAACAAGGAGGGAGGCTTGCGTGTAAATGGAGTAGTTGCACGAAAAATGGTGGGGTCGGCACACAATTGAGATGTGAGCGCGAAATAGGTTGAGATGGC